>CM019822.1:81837108-84237108 GCA_009763385.1 Coix lacryma-jobi var. lacryma-jobi
AGCTGAGGAATCTATCCCCGAGGCTTAGGAGAGGTTGCAAGAGTATGTCGCTGCTTGTCCCCACCATGGTATGGAGGACTGGCTATTGATCCAGAACCTCTACCATGGACTAACCCCACTCTCTAGAAGCCATTTGGATGCCGCCTCCGGCGGTGCATTCTTTTCTCTGAATGTTGCAGATGCTAAGGCTCTCATAGAGAAGATGGTGTCGAACCAAGGATGGAATGATGAAAGACTATAGCCCCGCAAGCAAGGTATACATTCCCTTAAGGAAGCCGACATGATCGTGGCCAAGATGGACCTGCTGGCAAAGAAGTTGGACAGCTGTGAGAAGATGAACCAACAAGAGAGTGTCCAATCTCTGGAATCCTACATGACTTGTGAAGTCTGTGGAGAAACCGGACATTCTAGGAACCACTGCCCCGAGCTACATGAAGATTTGAACTTCATCAACAACAATAACGGTTTCCGTCAACAGAATCAAGGATGGAATCAGCCTGCAAATTCTCAAGGTAACAATTCATTCCCTCGCTCTAATTTTCATAATTCTGATGATTTCTCGTTCTTAAAGAATTTAGTTTACTCACAAGGTAGAACTACTGAATTTTTGAATAAGAAATTAATGGCGAATGATAAAGCCCTTGAGAATATAAATGCTACATTGGAAGATTTCTCATCTGCTCTGAAAAATCAACTTAGCTTTAATAAGATGTTAGAAACCCAATTAGCTCAAATTGCTGCTATCATACCATCTTTTGAATCTGGCAAAATTCCTACTAAACCTGACATGAAAACTGCTAATATGGTTGAAATAAAATATTTTAACTATTATGAAGATCAAACCATGACTGTTAAAAAGGGTGATCCTGGTAGTCCCATAATTAGATGCTCAATCTTTGGTGAAGTCTTTAAAAATGCCATGTGTGATTTAGGATCGAGTGTGAACATTTTATCTAAAGATTTCTATGAAAACTCATTCTTTCCACCCATGTCATCCACATCTGCCTATGTTGTGCTAGCTGATCAATCCACTTGCTATGTAGAAGGAATAGTTAATGATTTACCTTTTCATATTAGAGGTTCCTATGTTCCTGCTGATTTTATAATACTAGATATGGGAAATAGGAAAGATGTGCCTCTAATGTTAGGTAGACCCTTCTTGAATACTATTAATGCTTGCATATATGTGGGAAGTGGTAAAATTCAAATGACATTATGAGGGAGGAAGGAAATATTCTCCTTCTCCCGAGGTCCCGCATATGCCGCTAACATGCAGGTAGCAAAGCCCGTTCAGACCAAGAAGAGGCGCCCAGGAACAAGGTGGAACAGAAAGAAAGAACCACCTCTTCCTAAGTTGTGTGATTCACATAACAAAGGAGAGGTGCCAAAAGAAGATGAACCCGATGGAGTACTAAGAGAAGAAGGCCCCAAGGAAGAAGATCCACCCAATAAGGATGAAACTCCAAGGACCTAAGGTATGGTTTTACTTTTAATTTTTATTTCCCTTTTCCAAATAAATAACATATGCCATGCATGCAACTAAAAAAAATCAGTTATCATTAGTTATATGCATAGGTATATGTTAACTTAGTTAGAATAATAAAATATCATAGTATAGTTTCCCTTTTCACAACATTAGATAGTTTCCCTTTTAATAAAATGAGAACAAGAGCTCCGACTGAGAAGAAGAAGGCCCTTCACCAAGCAAGAAGCCAGCTTGGGGGAGACTCCCGCTCCAATAAGGTATGTCTCAAGCCTACACTTTACATTCAGTTCTTAAATTCTATATCTTTTGAATGTCACATGCTTGCCTAAATAACCACTCCATGAATAAAATTGATAAAATCTGCTTAAACAAGTTGAAACCTGAATAAGATTTGAAATATGTCATGCAAATGCTATTGTTATGGTTTGAATAACTAGTCTTATCTAAGTTGTAGCTTTTGTGCGTTGCACATGCTTTAACTAAAATCATGCTTAGTGAGTAAAGTTAGTAAGAAATGGAGTAATTCTTTAAACTTGTTAAGGTGAAATTAGGACCTAATCTGGAGGATTTCTTTTAAAAATTATGAAAACCTTGCTAAAAGTTCCTCCTAGATTTTTATCCCATCCCACCACCAGCCAAATATTTGTTAGTCATTAGTCAAAACCACAGAGAGCTTTGTTTGTGTTGAGCTTTGTTAGACCTCATAGATCTTAGTAGAGAAGCTTATCATATCTTTTGAATCAAGATTCACGTACACCCACCATAATTTGCCTACTTTCCACTTTGGAAGTTTGCAACCACCAAATAAATTGCTTATTCTCTACACCGGAGATATGCAATACCCTGCCAAACATCCCATTGCTAGCCTTATGCTTATTCCTACACTGGGAATAAGCATTTCTCCCTCTTCCCCTTTTTCATTTCAAAAATCCTTTCCTATAGATGTCTGGGGAAATCTAGAGCTAAAAGAGAGAGAGAGAAAATGAGCAAAGTAGCTCAAGAAAGGACTATGTCCTGAAGAAAAAAAAGTGAGCAAAGTAGCTCAAAAGAGGACTATGTCCTAAGAAAATGTGAGGACACATCTTTTGTCTACTCACTATGTATCCAAAAAAAAGAGAAGAGAGTCATCATTAGCTCTAGACCCCAGAAATTAACTAGGAAGGATTATGAAATATCTCTCTATACACTTCCACATAACCACACATGCACATCTTGATCAATTTTTATGATTTGCTGCTCCTTATGATCTGAGTGTCTAGCTTAGCAATAAACATCAGGCAATTTGCTCATGGTTCTTAGCCTACCTATAACTCCACATATCATTCTTTAGAAATAGGAGAGGCTACATTTTGGCCTAAGTGAGGATTTAAACACAATTGAGTGATTGAGTGAATCGTGGAGGACTTAAGCAAGTTGTTATCTTTTGAAAACCTTGAAAAACCTCCAGACAGAATCCTAGTCAAACCTAAGCAAGATAAAAGTTTCCTATCTACTGCTTTATTTCACTCTTGCATGTTTGAAGTAAAAAGCTATAAGTCCCACATTGCTATTATTATTGATATGTGCTAAGTTATTTCTCACTATACAATATGCACTTGCATACATCTTAATTTTGCTATCTTTTCATGCTTAATGCTTAAACCGCATTATTGCTCGAGGACGAGCAACAGGTTAGCTTGGGGGAGTTTGTTGACGGTCCTTAAACACCTATTTTACCGTCAACATTTGACCCTAAAATCCACCAAAAAGGCATGAAATGTAGTCAAATAGGTTGCAAACTAACCAAATTCCACATGTCCATAGAATCTTATTTGAATGCAGGATTTGAACCAAATTTGGACATTTTGACCCACCAGGAGACAAGCCCACTCAGTAGGGCCCAAATGGGCCTAAGAGAGGTGGCACCCGCCACACCTAGGTGGCGCCCGCCACTTGGGTTCGCCCAAGTTGCAACCCCTGCCATGTCACCGATCCGTGTGACCACCCCAGGGCTAAATCCTGGCCCTTGGTCACTAGGTCAGTGGCATCAGACGGCTCAGGAGAGAGTGGCGCGGATCAAGGCTGAATGGCGGTTGCTAGGACATGCAACCGAACTCCAAACCGCCTCGGACAACCTCCTGGATGCCGTTGGATCAATGCCGGTGCATCCAACGGCCAGGGCACTGGCGGCCGCCAGTAGGGAGTGGGGCCCGCCACCTGACCTAACCCTAGGTCGGTGGGCTGCCCCCTATAAGTACCCCCTCACTCACTTGGGCTATAAATACCGCCTGGAGGCACCTCTTCATTGGTACCATCTCAAGCAAAGCAACACCAAGCAAGAGAAGTGAGAGTTAGGTTAGAAGCTCAGAGAGCTTAGGCAAGTAGGTAGCTAGTTGAGCAAGGCATCTTCGCACTCGCGGTAGCACTGCTCAAGGCTTAGCTCAAGAGTAGAGGCGTACGAGTGATCGGTCCTGGAGCTGGGAAGAGTCTTCCTTCATCTCCAGTTCAGGTTTTGCTCTTGTTACTCAAGCATTTACTATATTCTGTTTCATCATTTCAAGTATTACTTTATTCTACTTATCAGTATTGAGTGGTATACTTGATTGATTGCTTGAGTGCCTAGCTATCCTACAGTTCAATTCACTTAGCCATAGTAGTTAATCTCTAGTGAGCTTAGTGTTTGATCTTTGCCAATAGGTTGCTTAGTTAGTTTAGTGTTTATCTTATTAAGTCAAGTATTTGCTCTGACGTCCGCAAGGGTGTCTCTATTCAAAGCTAGGGTAGAGATAGTTAGAATATAGTTAAGCGTGGTGCTTAGTTATAGACTTACCTTCAGATACGGCTGGACCCCCGGATAGCTGTGGTAGCAAGCAGGTGGTGACAGCCCTATGCGCCTTGAATTCCACCACGTAGTTGGCCTAGTTTAACAGTAAGGCTCGTTGTGCTAGCGTTCAACCTAAGTAAGTGGTAAAGGCTAGTACGCCTCGATACTTGACAAGATAGGACTAAAACTTTACTTAACTTAGCTGCTTTATTGTCTTTTGCCTGCCCTGCTTCGTAACTATCTTGCTTCATATTTATCTTGCTTAGTGGTTACCTAGGATTAGTTATCAGTAGTAGTTAGTTATCCTTAGTTATCATATTTCCCTTCAACTATCTATCTATCTAGTTATCCACCGTACCTTAGCCATCCATTTCATCCTTACCTAGCCACCCATATATTCTTTCTAGCCTCTCTTCTCCCCTTTTCCCTTTTCTCTTTTCTTCGACTCTCATCCCCTCCTTGACTCAACTCATACACCACCCTAGCCTTCCCTTGGGATCAAATAAATCGACACCTGGTACTCCCAGGCGAAGTGCTACTATGATAGTTCTGTGCGCTTGCAGAATCTCCTCTTGGTAGATTGCATTCTCGCTAGCTAGCTCCTACTAGTGTCGGGACTGACAACCCCGCTTGGCATTAGTAGATAGCTACTTTAGTTACCCTATCCTAGGTGTAGCTAAGAACTACCAACAACCATCTTGCTCACCAATGCCCCAAGCCCAAGTAGGAAAGCTACAAAAACAAGAACAAGGGCAAGAAGTATGACTCATCAAGTGAAGATGAGAAGAAAATTGAGGAGCCCTACAAGAAGAAGGAAGGAAAGAAGAAGCAATACCACAAGAAAGGTGGTAAAGCATACATTGTTGGTGATTGGGTCACCGACATTGACTCCTCCGGTGGATCATGAAACAAAGATAGTGATGATGAGAAGGAGAAGGTGGCCGCTCTAGCGATTGGCACCTCTACACCACCACCACCACCGTCGCCATCATCCTCTACACACCTATGCCTCATGGCAAAAGGTGACCAGAAGGTACAAAGTGATGATAACTCTAGTGATGATGAGAGTGATGGAGAGTTCCAAGCTCCTTCTTATGATGAACTTGCTGCCTTGCTTAATGACTATTCTAAAATCATAAGAAAGACTAGAGCTAAAAATGAAAGGCTTGTTCATGACAATGAATCTCTTGTTGAAAAATATAACAATGCCACAAATGCTAGTGATGAGCTACAAAGTGAACTTGCTAATATGACATCTTCTATCAAGGAGCTCAAATCCTCTAACAAAGAGCTCAAAACTAAAAATGAGAAACTTGATAGCATGCATAGTGAGCTCAACACTAGTTATTCTTTGCTCAAAGAACAATACACTCAAGTTAAAGTTGATCATGATGCTCTTGCTATTGCTTATGATTTACTTTCAAATGAGCCACATGATGCTTCTAACCATGTTGTTAAGTGTGACATAGCAACATCTTGTGAGGACTTGGTTAGTGAGCATGATGAGCAAAGAGCTAGTGGCAAGGGCAAGAAAGTTGTTATGACCGATTGCTATGATGACTATGTCAACATCAAGAATGAAAATGCAAAGCTCAAGATTGATCTAGAGAAGCTAGTTTCAACCAAGCAAGTTGTCATTCAAACTCATGATGAAGATTACAACATGACACTTGAGCTTGACATGTTAAAAGAAGAGAACAAGAGATTGAAGATGGAGAGGGATCACAAGTTGACACCATCCCAAGTGGAACTCTAACAAGATAATGACAAGCTAAAGAAAGCGAAAGAGCATCTAGCCATCGGGTTGAAGAAATTCACCAAAGGTCAATGTCTTCAAAGTGAGCTTCTCATGAACACCGTAATGAAGACCAATAGAAATGGTATTGGCTATTTGGAAGAAAGGTTGAAACAACACAAGAGAAAAACAAAGCCCAAGCAAAAGAAGAAGTTGGGAAGATGCTTTGAGTGTTCGAAAGGACACTTTGCTCATAATTGTGAAGCACCACCACCCACACCTTTTCCCAAGAATGCTAGGCTCTTTGCTTTCAATGCTCACTACATGCTTAGACAAGATTCTACTGGCAAAGTGAATGTCATGTTCATGGGACCTCCAAACAAGAATAGGCCTAAACAAATTTGGGTTGCAAAGTCACTTGTAGAGAAGATTAAGGGGCCTCAACAAGTTTGGGTCCCGAAAGCTCAAGCTTGATTTCTTGTATGTGTAGGTGAACTACAAGACCGGTGAATCTCATTGGGTGATTGATAGTGGTTGCACACAACATATGACCGGTGATCCCCGAATGTTCACCTCACTAGAAGAGAATGTCAATGACCAAGAAAAGATTACATTTGGTGACAACTCAAAGGGCAATGTCAAGGGTTTGGGCAAAGTGGCAATATCAAATGATCATACAATATCCAATGTGCTTCTAGTTGCATCATTGAGCTTCAACATGCTATCCATTGGCAACTATGTGATCTTGGCTTTCAATGCTTATTCATCGAGAAAGAAGTGGTTGTGACAAAGAACGATGATTCTCAAGTGATATTCCAAGGCTTTAGATACAACAATCTCTATCTAGTGGATTTCTCCTCCAAAGATGCCAACTTGAAGACTTGTTAGTTCACGAAGCAATCTCTTGGTTGGTTATGGCATAGAAGATTCACACATGTTGGAATGAACACTCTCAATAAGCTATTGAAGAAGGATTTGGTTAGAGGCTTGAAGGATGTCAAATTTGAGAAGGACAAATTGTGTAGTGCATGTCAAGCCAGCAAACAAGTTGCAAATACTCATCCAACCAAAGCCTTTGTATCAACATCAAGAGAGTTGCAGCTACTTCACATGGATTTATTTGGGCCAACAACATATGCTAGCTTGGGTGGAAATCTCTATTGCCTAGTGATTGTTAATGATTATTCAAGATACACTTGGGTGTTCTCTCTTCATGACAAATCCGAAGCAACCCCTTCATTCAAGAAGTTTGCCAAGAGAGCCCAAAATGAGTTTGACTTGAAGATCAAAATGATAAGAAGTGATAATGAAAAGGAATTTGACAACACCAACATTGAGCAATACTGTGATGAAGTTGGGATCAAGCATGAAGTCTCCGCAACATGTACACCGCAACAAAATGGGGTAGTTGAGAGGAAGAACCGAACTCTAATCACCCTAGCAAGAACAATGTTAGATGAGTACTCTACATCGGAAAGATTTTGGGCGGAAGCAATCAACACCGCATGTTATGCATCCAACCGATTGTTCCCCCATCGTCTCCTTGGCAAGACCCCCTATGAGCTACTCAACAACAAGAAACCGTATGTATCATTCTTTAGAGTGTTTGGCTGGAAATGCTACATCTACAAGAAGCGCCAACACCTAGGGAAGTTTCAATGCCTATGCGATATTGGTTTTCTTGTTGGTTACTCATTGAAGTCCAAAGCATATCGTGTATTCAACCATGCTACCGGGATGGTAGAAGAAACATATGATGTGGAATACGATGAATCTAATGGCTCTCAAGGAGCACATGAGAATCTTGATAATGTAGGTGATGAACCATTGAGGGAAGCAATGAAGAACATGTCGGTTGGAGCCATCAAGCCTAAAGATGATGATGATGATATGCAAGTCATTGACAAGCCATCCTCATCGAATGTACCACAAGATGATAAAGATGGGAGAGAGCCAAATGAAGATACTTATGTCTTGCATGATCAAATGGTGGTACAAGCTCAAGATGTCGATGCTCCACAAGCGGCCCCTCAAGTGGTTGATCAAAGGACTTCTCCTCTACTTCAAGCTCATCCTCAAGAACTCATCATAGGGAGTCCAACAAGGGGTGTAATGACTCGATCTCAAAAACTTGCTTCTTATATTGAACATCACTCCTTTGTTTCTCTTGTTGAGCCTACACTTGTAGAAGATGCTCTAAACGATCCGGATTGGGTGAATGCCATGCATGAAGAATTGAACAACTTCACCCGCAATCAAGTTTGGACCTTTGAAGAGTGACCTAAAGGCGCAAGAGTCATTGGAACAAAATGGGTGTTTAGAAACAAACAAATGATCGAGGCGTGGTTGTGAGAAACAAGGCAAGGCTAGTGGCAAAAGGGGTTCTCTCAAGTTGAAGGCTTAGATTTTGGAGAGACCTTTGCACCGGTTGCAAGACTTGAAGCCATACGTATCCTCCTTGCATATGCATCACATCATGACATTAAATTATATCAAATGGATGTCAAAAGTGCATTTTTAAATGGCTTCATAAATGAACTAGTCTATGTTGATCAACCTCCCGGGTTTGAAGACCCTACATATCCTAATCATGTTTATAGGTTGTCCGAGGCGCTATATGGGCTCAAGCAAGCCCCTAGAGCGTGGTACGAGCGCCTCCAGGACTTCCTCATTGAGAAGGGCTTCACTATTGGGAAGGTCGACACCACACTATTCACCAAGAAGCTTGATGGAGTAATCTTCATTTGCCAAGTCTACGTTGATGATATCATCTTCGGGTCAACAAATGAGGAATATTGCAAGGAATTGGTGACTTCTCTTCCAGCGAGTACCTGAATCATGTGGTTTTGAACGTTTGAAGGCGTTGAGCTAGAACCCGATCTGTCTACACTGAGTATCCAGTTCGCGTGTTGGATCACAAGGATCGTGTTACCCGAAGAACCACCACAAGATGGTACAAGATCCAGTGGAACCAACACTCTGAAGAAGAAGCCACTTGGGAATCCGAAGACTTCTTGGCGAGGAACTATCCTGACTTTCTCGAATCTCTGTAGATGTAAGGTTTTGCCTTTTCCTTCTTAAGACGTGGAATCTCGGGGCGAGATTTCTTTTAGGGGGAAAGGCTGTAACACCTCTGGTGTTTTAAAATGTAATAAACCTGACATGTCATCATCATTAGTCATTAATCATTCTTGCCTTGCATTTATGTTTGCTTAGTACTGGTGTAGCAATCTCTTTTCAAAACCCTAAAAGCCCTAACCTTCCTATAAGGGCAAAATGGTAATTTCACCTCTGTGCCTAGCTTTGTGTAATTCTTGTTCAGTTGGATATCTTGAAGTTTTGTTGTGTTGTCCAAAGTTCAAAAATCAAAATCAGATTTCAAATCCCTTTGCAAAACCCAGATTTCCAAACCCTGGATTTTATCCCTTTTCTTTGTAATTCAAAATTATTCAAAATTTGGGGTTGGTCCAAAAAGCAAAGTTGTAGATCTGGCCAAGAGAAACAACTTTGGTATTTACAAATTTTCAAGTTTCTGTACAAAGTTTGAAGTAAATCCAA
Source organism: Coix lacryma-jobi var. lacryma-jobi (assembly GCA_009763385.1). Taxonomy (NCBI): domain Eukaryota; kingdom Viridiplantae; phylum Streptophyta; class Magnoliopsida; order Poales; family Poaceae; genus Coix; species Coix lacryma-jobi. The sequence goes on from CM019822.1 coordinate 81,846,691, forward strand.
ATTCATTCAAATTCCAGTTTTTGTCCCCTTTTCAGTTTTCAAAATTTATTCAAAAACTATTGAGTTTCAGAAAAAGTGTATATTAGCAAAGTTGTAGGTTTTGATAAAAGGAACAACTTTCATATTTGCAGATTTCCAACTTTCAATGTAAAATCAAAAGTAATTTTGAATTTATTCAAATCCCAAAAGTTTTTCCTTTTCTGATTTCAAATGTGGTTCAAAAACTATTTGGATTTGAAAATGTTCATATTGACAAAGTTGTAGATCTCTTTTTTTGCACAACTTTGGTATTTTGAGTTTTTCCTATGCAGTTCAAAATTTTGGCAGAAATTAGCAAAATACAGAAAGTCAAAACCTAGACCTAGCCCTGTTCATCCCCTACCTCTAGCCGGCGCAGAGCAGGGGGGGCCCGGCCATGGCGCCTCGCCGGCGCTGCGCACGCTGCGTGCCTGGCAGCCGCACGCGCGCCTCCAACCTGCCGCCGCCGACCCCGTGATCATTTCGCACCCGCTCGCGAGCGCTGACCCTCGCCCCCGTCCCCTACAGTGCCCAGGGCGTCGCCGCCGCGTGGCCGTCGCCGGCGAGCCTTCGCCCAGGCCCTGGGTGCACGCCCGTCCTCCCGCCGGCTTGCAATCGAGTGCGCACGCCTCGGCCGAGCTCATCCACACCATCCCGTGGTCTCTACCGTCCTCGTCCGTGCCTATAAAAGGGACCGCCGGAGTCCGAGCTCCTCACTCGTCTCCGCCGCCGTCGCCAGCCCACTCCGAAGCTCCCGCCGCCCAACCACCTAGCCCAACAGCTCCGTCTTGAGCTCGTGAAGCTTCCCCACCCCTCAATTTGGTCTCTACCGCCTCCTATCGCCCGGGGTAGCTCGCCGTTCCCATCTCCGGCGAAAACCAGGCGAGCTCGGGTTCGTCAAATACTACCTCTCCGGCCACGATCATCTTCCCCTGACCCCTGTGTCAGCTTCCTTGGCTTCACGCAACTCTAACCAGGCCCTTGCGGTCTCGTGTGTTGCGCAGGGTCGTCGGAGCGCCGATCGCCCGCCGTGAACCGTCCGCCGGTCACCGTCGACCACCCTCCTCCGTCCATCCCCTCACCTCGCCGAGCCCCTTAATCAACGCCGGTGAGCTCCCTGAAGCTTCCCATGCCCTTGGTTTCGTCTGCCGAGCCTCGCCGTGGCCGGCGCAGCAGCGCCGCCGCCGTCGGCCGGCCGCCGGTGATCGGGAAGAGCACAGTGCTCTTTTCCCTTTTCTTTCAAAAATGTGAATAGTATTGTTATTTCATCTTTTTGTATGATTTTCTGTATTGCTCTAAAAATTCTGAAAATTTTACAATTGACTCTCTATACCATGTAGTATTTTAGAAAAATATGAAACTTTACTTTTCTGCAAGAATTTAAAAATGTAAAATCCCTCTTTTAATTAATAAATGGATGGTTTTGGATTTTTAAAAAAACATTTATAACTCCAAAAATCATGAGATAAATTTTTGTGAGCTTCCTATGCCGTGCTTAGTCTCTGGTGAAATTTTGAAGTCTTTTGGAACAAGTTGATTTTTGAGCATTTATTTTAATTGTTAAATAGTGCCTTCTGTTAATTAATGTCTGATTTTATTTGAGCACCTTAATGACCTCCAAAAATTATGAAATTTGTTTTTCCATCTATCTACACCATAATAAACTTATGTGATTAATTTGGTAATTTTTGGAGCAACTGCATAAAATGACCTTTTTAAATAATTAAGAAAAATAGAAAAAGTGATTAGGGTTCATGTTGTATGCCCTGTTTTGCATTGTTCATGCTAGCATACTCATGTGCATGCATCATTGCATTCATATAGTCACCGAAGAAGGAGTCAAGGTCGAGGCCGCCGCCGACGAACCTGTCCCCGAGGCTACCCCGAGCTCCGACAACTGCCCCGCCGCCCTCGAGCCTGCCCTCTTTGCTCTTCAAGGCAAGCCCCGGTGCATTTAGCCTTTCCTTGCTTTTATAAAAGTCTTACTTAAATGCTTTTGAGTTAAATTACTGCATTAGGTGATAGGAGTTGTGTGATGACCTATTACCTGCACTTTACCTCCACCAAAGATCCCCTACCCTGTTTAAAAAAAAACTATTTGCAAAAATGCTTAGCATTTCTATACAATAGATTTGCGATAAAATGCCAATTTCAAAAGTGTGATCACTTAAAGAACTTTTATGGGAATTTGGCTTTACTCCCCGGCCATTGACTTGGTATCTGATCCGTACCTTGTCAATTGCGAGGAGAGGTTGTCCGAGCGTACGGTGCCGTCATGTTGTAGTCCGGGACTCAACAGTTGACACCGACCGGGACAGGGTTGAAAAATTGACAGGACTATTACGCTTGGGTGAGATATAACCAAGGTATAGTTCTGGCTGGAAAATTAGGGACCATCCGTATGGGGGCCTGCTGGTCAAGACTTGTAACTATTCACATACTTCGGAAAGCTCTGGCTCCGAGGAATCCTTTACTGGACCGACAACCGCGCACTGGGAGTGGAGAGATGGCGGAAGTAGCATGTACCCACGTGGTCGTCGTACCTGGATAGGAGTGGTGTACTGTACTTCCGGGTGGCGTAGGACCGGGCCCAATCTTGGAGGAATCGTGGAAGACGAGTTGGCATATGCAAGCTTGGGTGCTACATATGCAGTGTGGATAGGGATCCTCAGCTGAGTATTATTTATCCGGATTAACGTTGCTCCTCGGTTATGGAGACTTGGTCACTGACTGTCAACGGAGAGTGGTTCTCAACTAGGAATGTTTTGAAATGTAAAATGAATCATGAACGATGAAGAATTGAGGAGTACTGAATCTTTCCAAAGTAAAATAAGGTTTACAAAAATGCTTTTCTGCAAAATACTTGATCTTGCTTAAGCCTACCTTGACTACCCTAAGCCTCTCATTCCTGAGTCTTCTCCTTTTTTCTTTAGTCGGGTAAGTCTTGTTGAGTACCCCAGTACTCAGGGTTTGTTACCCATGCTGCAGGTATGATAGAATCCCCGATGTGTCTTGCACCCTGCTGTGTGACCATCGTCCAGGAAGAGGCCGATGAGGCCGAAGAATAGTTGTACACCCTCGGGCTGGGTGATTATAAGTATCTTTGCTGTTCTCCACTATGTTGCCGATGTCTATTCCTATTATCAGAACTTGGTTTGTAATAACTACACCTTAATTTCTATTTGGAACCCTGCTTTGTAAAACTATTGTTATTTAAGTCTTCCGCTCTTTATTCCGATATTATTTGTAAAAGTATGCAATGCTGTAACCGAATTGTGAGATGATCCTGCGGACATTGGGCGCTGATGTAGCCCAGTGATGGACAGTCTTAATTAAGTGGAACATGGGATCGGCTGTCAGAGGTTGACAGGGACCTGTGGGCCATGAGATTAGGGCCGTTCTATCACAGCCGTTCTCATTTAAGAACCACCAAGGTAGGGCTTACCGTAGCATATGATCGGTACTTCACAGTTTCTCAATCTAGCAGGCCAACAACGGTTAACCCTAAACCGACACATCCAGGTCACCATACATCGATCCAAGGGTCGATGCATGTGCCCGTCTGGTCTTAACCATCATTCTTTCTCATTATCATTCCAAAACGATAAGTATTGAAAACATTTATCCAAAAGCTTCATAAGGCAAGGCTAAGCATTTCTATCATTTGTATAAAGCAGGTATCAAGGAATGATATATCGATAACAAGGTTGATCATGCATCAACAGGTTTGAAGCATTTATTTGATAAACATCTAATGCATCAGGTTATCGAAAGTAAGTGTAATTGTAAATCCAAGGAAATGGTTAAATGAACCGGGGCTTGCCTTTGTTGCAGGGAAAACTAGGATCCAAGAAGGATCCACACAAGTTAGTTCCTTCCTCTTGAGGTTAGATCTTCTTGATGAAGCTTGTCCAACAAGGATCTCCTTCCGAGGCTTGTTCGACAAGGGTGATCACCAAAGCTTGATCAACACGACTCCAACACTCTCGGATACTACACATAGATAAATGATGGATGCTTTAGCATGATGCTATGGGATGCATGCTAAGGTGCGGGACAATTCAAAAGTAAAACAGAAGATAACACAAGATAAGGAAAGTCGAGTACAACTTTCCTTCGCGGTAAAGTTGTAAACCAACAAAACCAACTTGCAACTTACCACTACGGTTTTTAGTTTAATAAACAACTACCATCAAACACTTTTAGGTTGGTAACTAAGGATGGCTAAGGTTCATTAAAACATCACTCAAGCCATAGGATCACAAGATGAGAGGTGTCCCATGGTCTTCAAATAATAACTCAAAGTCACACAAGACTCACATACTTCTTACCTAAGGCTGGCTAGACATATCTAACTAAGCTAAACAACGCACAAAAGCTGTCCAACATTTTGGACAGATTACACCACCTATACTAATCAAGCCATAACCAGAGCGACCAAGATCCAAAAGGGGTGATCCTAGACAATTTGAAAAGCTTATAAAATTTTCCACAAACTTGTTATTATCACCTATGGTTGATTCTATAGGAAACTAGGTGAAACAGTTGGGACAAACATCTCTGTCCAGAGTTAGGACAGATTTGCTGACCCAACTTTAAACAGTTATAACTGGAGCTCTGGATCACCAAAAAGGGTGATCCTTAACAATCTAGAAAGCTTATAAAGTTTACTACAACTTTTCTATTATGGCCATCAGGTGATTCATAAATTAATTAGCTCAAACAACTACATTACAGAAATCTGTCCAGAAGATAGGACAGATCTAACCCGCTGAATTATAAAAACCATAACTCTTAATCTAGCAGGCCTAAAATCATGAAATTTTAGGACAAGCTAGATATAGAAGTTTACAACAACTTTTACATTCAACAAAATCACAGAAAACATAATTTACTCAGTGGAAACAGCCACTGAACAGACACTGGTCATGCAGCTAGATTAAACCACAATTAAGACCAAGGGTTAAACTTGATCCACAAGCAAGCTCATGCTTAACAACTTAATCACATGGAGCATAACCATCATTCATGAGATACTTAGGAAATAAAGGTTAATTAGGTAATATCAATTGTTCTTAACCAAAAATCAGCAAGGCTTAATTATCTAAACAAAGTTCTATTACTCATTCTTTATTAATTAACTAAAGAAATAAGGTTAAACTAAACTTTACCAAATTGAGCTCAAATATTTACTAAAGATTAGCTAAATGATGAAAACAGTAACAAAATTGGTTTCATGATTTTTGGACATATAATTAAGCCTACAAAAATCATCAAAGTCTCATTTATTAATTAAAAGCCATATTTAAATCACCACCAAAAATTATTCAAACATCAAGTTTCATATTTTTATTTGATAGAACACATTACAAGGATTACAACAAAATTTATCTCACCATTTTATCATATATAGAGAATTATCTAGGCATTAATCAAACATAAGCACAAATTAATCATTTTCAGAAAAGAAAAAGACCTGGGAAACTTTTCTTACCTGCCCTTACCCTACCCCTCTCACTGACAGAAGGGGACCGGTCAACATAGCCAGACCAGGCCTTGACCATGGCCACGACCGCGACGGCCATGGCTTTGGCCGACTGGCCCTCCAGCGGTGAGCCTTCCCCGGCGACGGAACTCGCACCGACGGACTCCCCATGACCCCGCGCAAAGCCCTAGCAGGTTGGGTGAGCCGGTTGAGGCTCGGAGACGGCGCGGCGCTAGCCATGGCGGAGCAAAGCTGCGGGCACGGCGGCGCGTGGCTGCTCCGGCGAGGGGAGCCCGGTAGCGACCTCGAGGTTGGGCCTATTAGCACCAGGGACTCTCCAACCACCCTGTGCGCACCAAAGCTAGGTCGGGAACCACTCGGAGCTAGGGACTCGACGGTCATGGCGGCGGCGGCGGCTTGAACCAACACTGCGGCGGCGGTCCGGCGTTGACAGACCGGTAGAGACCGAGCTAACGAGCCGACCACGACCTCACGAGGAAGCCTAAACACTAGCTGGGTGGGTTCAGAGCTCAGTGGAGTGGGCTGGCCATGGTGGAGGTACTCGCGGCGGCGCTGGCACCGGCCACGGGGAAGGCACCACGGCGTGGCTGCTCTCGGAGTTTAGAGCCATCTCTGGGTGGTTCAAAAGGGAGACAAAGACATGGCGAACTTAACCACGGGGCTAGATTGGCCATGGAGCGAGCGATGGCGAGGAACAAGCGCGGCGGCTGTGCTCTGCTTTTGCCGGCAGAACAGAGGAGAAGGAAAGTTCCGGGCGGAGATGTGGGCTTGCGGTATAGGTGGTGATGGCATGCTCGCCAGCTCCTACTTGAACTTGGTGACGTGGGTGGACACGCGGCGCGTGCCCACGGCCGGCCGAATGGCCACGGCGCGACGGCGGCGGCGTCCGGGTGCAGGGCACCAGCCGTGCCCTGTTCCCCCCCCCCCCTTCCCGATTACTGTAGCACAGAGAAGGTTTTTGGTTTTCTTTTCTCTAAATCTCCCAAAAACGCTACACATCAAGCAAAACTGCCAACATGAAAGTTGTTCCAAAAATTAAGATCTACAACTTTCATTTAAGGAGCACACCCAAAATCTGCCTAGATTTTGAAATCACATTTTGAATTTGAAATGCATTCAAACTTTGATCCAAAATTACTTTTGAATTTTCTGAACAACTTCAAATTTCACCAATATAAAAGTTGTTCCTTATAAAATTATCTACAACTTTTTTTTTGTCATATATCCAAATTGTGCTTAATTTTGAAACTACACAAAAGGGGATAAAACTAGGTTTAGAAATTGATTTTCAATTTGAAACCAAATCAAACTTGTTTTCCAAATTACTTTAGATTTTCTTTAGTAACTTGAAAATATATCTTAATAAAAGTTGTTGATTTTAATCCTCTCTACAACTTTTACTAAAGGACCAAAGTCTAATTCTTTTTAGTTTTTGAAATCTAGTTTAGGGGTCAAATTCAGGGTTTGAAAGATTTTAAATCTTTTCAAACTTTTGTAGAGAAACTTTGAAAACTTTAAATACCAAAGTTGTACATCTCAACATGAGCTTCAACTTTGCTTTTGAAATCACTTTGAAATTTGACATACTTTTTGACTTATACAAAAGGGGATAAAAAGAGCTATTAAAACAAGAATTTTTACTCACGCTTATCATATCCTGTGACACCTAACCACATCACTTTATGAAAGCATTACACAAGGTTTATACAACACTTATATTGAAGCATGTAAAGCATTACAACTATGTTTAAAACATGAAATGCTTTTATGCCATAATGCCAAATGATTATGAATACTAATGAACTTAATTAGGGTTCTAATTATCGCTTAACACCAGGGGTGTTACAGTTGTGACCGGACGCTCATCTCCTGTGAGTCCGGTCCAACACAGAGAGCATCCAGAACGCTCCCGAGCAGACCGGACGCGTCCGATCCAACCTGACCGGACGCTCACCAGAGTCCGGTCAGTGCAGATCAGCACGTTTTCATCTGCAGTTCGTTCGTCCGACTTCAGATTTGATTTCGGGTTATTGCGTTGGGCTTCTAGAGTTGTGTAGTGTCCCGCTGTGCTTCTTGAAAGCATCCACCCTATCTCTAGGGTCGTGGACACTATCGAGCTCTAGGTTTGCTCTTGGGGTTGATTCTTGGGACAGTGGCTATAAGTTTCTGAAAAGAAATTTGAAGCTCCCATTCACCCCCCCTCTGGTCGCCTTTGTGTAGCACCTTCGGTCCTTCAGGAATAATGTGAGCTCGCCAATCCTGGACATTTTGAACTCCTTTGACATCAAGTCACCAAATTCCTTGCAATATTCCTCATTTGTTGACCCGAAGATGATATCATCAACGTAGACTTGGCAAATGAAGATTACTCCATCAAGCTTCTTGGTGAATAGTGTGGTGTCGACCTTCCCAATAGTGAAGCCCTTCTCAATGAGGAAGTCCTGGAGGCGCTCGTACCACGCTCTAGGGGCTTGCTTGAGCCCATATAGCGCCTCGGACAACCTATAAACATGATTAGGATATGTAGGGTCTTCAAACCCGGGAGGTTGATCAACATAGACTAGTTCATTTATGAAGCCATTTAAAAATGCACTTTTGACATCCATTTGATATAATTTAATGTCATGATGTGATGCATATGCAAGGAGGATACGTATGGCTTCAAGTCTTGCAACCGGTTCAAAGGTCTCTCCAAAATCTAAGCCTTCAACTTGAGAGAACCCCTTTTGCCACTAGCCTTGCCTTGTTTCCACAACCACGCCTCGATCATTTGTTTGTTTCTAAACACCCATTTTGTTCCAATGACTCTTGCGCGCTTTAGGTCACTCTTCAAAGGTCCAAACTTGATTGCGGGTGAAGTTGTTCAATTCTTCATGCATGGCATTCACCCAATCCGGATCGTTTAGAGCATCTTCTACAAGTGTAGGCTCAACAAGAGAAACAAAGGAGTGATGTTCAATATAAGAAGCAAGTTTTTGAGATCGAGTCATTACACCCCTTGTTGGACTCCCTATGATGAGTTCTTGAGGATGAGCTTGAAGTAGAGGAGAAGTCCTTTGATCAACCACTTGAGGGGCCGCTTGTGGAGCATCGACATCTTGAGCTTGTACCACCATTTGATCATGCAAGACATAAGTATCTTCATTTGGCTCTCTCCCATCTTTATCATCTTGTGGTACATTCGATGAGGATGGCTTGTCAATGACTTGCATATCATCATCATCATCTTTAGGCTTGATGGCTCCAACCGACATGTTCTTCATTGCTTCCCTCAATGGTTCATCACCTACATTATCAAGATTCTCATGTGCTCCTTGAGAGCCATTAGATTCATCGTATTCCACATCATATGTTTCTTCTACCATCCCGGTAGCATGGTTGAATACACGATATGCTTTGGACTTCAATGAGTAACCAACAAGAAAACCAATATCGCATAGGCATTGAAACTTCCCTAGGTGTTGGCGCTTCTTGTAGATGTAGCATTTCCAGCCAAACACTCTAAAGAATGATACATACGGTTTCTTGTTGTTGAGTAGCTCATAGGGGGTCTTGCCAAGGAGACGATGGGGGAACAATCGGTTGGATGCATAACATGCGGTGTTGATTGCTTCCGCCCAAAATCTTTCCGATGTAGAGTACTCATCTAACATTGTTCTTGCTAGGGTGATTAGAGTTCGGTTCTTCCTCTCAACTACCCCATTTTGTTGCGGTGTACATGTTGCGGAGACTTCATGCTTGATCCCAACTTCATCACAGTATTGCTCAATGTTGGTGTTGTCAAATTCCTTTTCATTATCACTTCTTATCATTTTGATCTTCAAGTCAAACTCATTTTGGCTCTCTCTTGGCAAACTTCTTGAATGAAGGGGTTGCTTCGGATTTGTCATGAAGAGAGAACACCCAAGTGTATCTTGAATAATCATTAACAATCACTAGGCAATAGAGATTTCCACCCAAGCTAGCATATGTTGTTGGCCCAAATAAATCCATGTGAAGTAGCTGCAAACTCTCTTGATGTTGATACAAAGGCTTTGGTTGGATGAGTATTTGCAACTTGTTTGCTGGCTTGACATGCACTACACAATTTGTCCTTCTCAAATTTGACATCCTTCAAGCCTCTAACCAAATCCTTCTTCAATAGCTTATTGAGAGTGTTCATTCCAACATGTGTGAATCTTCTATGCCATAACCAACCAAGAGATTGCTTCGTGAACTAACAAGTCTTCAAGTTGGCATCTTTGGAGGAGAAATCCACTAGATAGAGATTGTTGTATCTAAAGCCTTGGAATATCACTTGAGAATCATCGTTCTTTGTCACAACCACTTCTTTCTCGATGAATAAGCATTGAAAGCCAAGATCACATAGTTGCCAATGGATAGCATGTTGAAGCTCAATGATGCAACTAGAAGCACATTGGATATTGTATGATCATTTGATATTGCCACTTTGCCCAAACCCTTGACATTGCCCTTTGAGTTGTCACCAAATGTAATCTTTTCTTGGTCATTGACATTCTCTTCTAGTGAGGTGAACATTCGGGGATCACCGGTCATATGTTGTGTGCAACCACTATCAATCACCCAATGAGATTCACCGGTCTTGTAGTTCACCTACACATACAAGAAATCAAGCTTGAGCTTTCGGGACCCAAACTTGTTGAGGCCCCTTAATCTTCTCTACAAGTGACTTTGCAACCCAAATTTGTTTAGGCCTATTCTTGTTTGGAGGTCCCATGAACATGACATTCACTTTGCCAGTAGAATCTTGTCTAAGCATGTAGTGAGCATTGAAAGCAAAGAGCCTAGCATTCTTGGGAAAAGGTGTGGGTGGTGGTGCTTCACAATTATGAGCAAAGTGTCCTTTCGAACACTCAAGCATCTTCCCAACTTCTTCTTTTGCTTGGGCTTTGTTTTTCTCTTGTGTTTTTCAACCTTTCTTCCAAATAGCCAATACCATTTCTATTGGTCTTCATTACGGTGTTCATGAGAAGCTCACTTTGAAGACATTGACCTTTGGTGAATTTCTTCAACCCGATGGCTAGATGCTCTTTCGCTTTCTTTAGCTTGTCATTATCTTGTTAGAGTTCCACTTGGGATGGTGTCAACTTGTGATCCCTCTCCATCTTCAATCTCTTGTTCTCTTCTTTTAACATGTCAAGCTCAAGTGTCATGTTGTAATCTTCATCATGAGTTTGAATGACAACTTGCTTGGTTGAAACTAGCTTCTCTAGATCAATCTTGAGCTTTGCATTTTCATTCTTGATGTTGACATAGTCATCATAGCAATCGGTCATAACAACTTTCTTGCCCTTGCCACTAGCTCTTTGCTCATCATGCTCACTAACCAAGTCCTCACAAGATGTTGCTATGTCACACTTAACAACATGGTTAGAAGCATCATGTGGCTCATTTGAAAGTAAATCATAAGCAATAGCAAGAGCATCATGATCAACTTTAACTTGAGTGTATTGTTCTTTGAGCAAAGAATAACTAGTGTTGAGCTCACTATGCATGCTATCAAGTTTCTCATTTTTAGTTTTGAGCTCTTTGTTAGAGGATTTGAGCTCCTTGATAGAAGATGTCATATTAGCAAGTTCACTTTGTAGCTCATCACTAGCATTTGTGGCATTGTTATATTTTTCAACAAGAGATTCATTGTCATGAACAAGCCTTTCATTTTTAGCTCTAGTCTTTCTTATGATTTTAGAATAGTCATTAAGCAAGGCAGCAAGTTCATCATAAGAAGGAGCTTGGAACTCTCCATCACTCTCATCATCACTAGAGTTATCATCACTTTGTACCTTCTGGTCACCTTTTGCCATGAGGCATAGGTGTGTAGAGGATGATGGCGACGGTGGTGGTGGTGGTGTAGAGGTGCCAATCGCTAGAGCGGCCACCTTCTCCTTCTCATCATCACTATCTTTGTTTCATGATCCACCGGAGGAGTCAATGTCGGTGACCCAATCACCAACAATGTATGCTTTACCACCTTTCTTGTGGTATTGCTTCTTCTTTCCTTCCTTCTTCTTGTAGGGCTCCTCAATTTTCTTCTCATCTTCACTTGATGAGTCATACTTCTTGCCCTTGTTCTTGTTTTTGTAGCTTTCCTACTTGGGCTTGGGGCATTGGTGAGCAAGATGGTTGTTGGTAGTTCTTAGCTACACCTAGGATAGGGTAACTAAAGTAGCTATCTACTAATGCCAAGCGGGGTTGTCAGTCCCGACACTAGTAGGAGCTAGCTAGCGAGAATGCAATCTACCAAGAGGAGATTCTGCAAGCGCACAGAACTATCATAGTAGCACTTCGCCTGGGAGTACCAGGTGTCGATTTATTTGATCCCAAGGGAAGGCTAGGGTGGTGTATGAGTTGAGTCAAGGAGGGGATGAGAGTCGAAGAAAAGAGAAAAGGGAAAGGGGAGAAGAGAGGCTAGAAAGAATATATGGGTGGCTAGGTAAGGATGAAATGGATGGCTAAGGTACGGTGGATAACTAGATAGATAGATAGTTGAAGGGAAATATGATAACTAAGGATAACTAACTACTACTGATAACTAATCCTAGGTAACCACTAAGCAAGATAAATATGAAGCAAGATAGTTACGAAGCAGGGCAGGCAAAAGACAATAAAGCAGCTAAGTTAAGTAAAGTTTTAGTCCTATCTTGTCAAGTATCGAGGCGTACTAGCCTTTACCACTTACTTAGGTTGAACGCTAGCACAACGAGCCTTACTGTTAAACTAGGCCAACTACGTGGTGGAATTCAAGGCGCATAGGGCTGTCACCACCTGCTTGCTACCACAGCTATCCGGGGTCCAGCCGTATCTGAAGGTAAGTCTATAACTAAGCACCACGCTTAACTATATTCTAACTATCTCTACCCTAGCTTTGAATAGAGACACCCTTGCGGACGTCAGAGCAAATACTTGACTTAATAAGATAAACACTAAACTAACTAAGCAACCTATTGGCAAAGATCAAACACTAAGCTCACTAGAGATTAACTACTATGGCTAAGTGAATTGAACTGTAGGATAGCTAGGCACTCAAGCAATCAATCAAGTATACCACTCAATACTGATAAGTAGAATAAAGTAATACTTGAAATGATGAAACAGAATATAGTAAATGCTTGAGTAACAAGAGCAAAACCTGAACTGGAGATGAAGGAAGACTCTTCCCAGCTCCAGGACCGATCACTCGTACGCCTCTACTCTTGAGCTAAGCCTTGAGCAGTGCTACCGCGAGTGCGAAGATGCCTTGCTCAACTAGCTACCTACTTGCCTAAGCTCTCTGAGCTTCTAACCTAACTCTCACTTCTCTTGCTTGGTGTTGCTTTGCTTGAGATGGTACCAATGAAGAGGTGCCTCCAGGCGGTATTTATAGCCCAAGTGAGTGAGGGGGTACTTATAGGGGGCAGCCCACCGACCTAGGGTTAGGTCAGGTGGCGGGCCCCACTCCCTACTGGCGGCCGCCAGTGCCCTGGCCGTTGGATGCACCGGCATTGATCCAACGGCATCCAGGAGGTTGTCCGAGGCGGTTTGGAGTTCGGTTGCATGTCCTAGCAACCGCCATTCAGCCTTGATCCGCGCCACTCTCTCCTGAGCCGTCTGATGCCACTGACCTAGTGACCAAGGGCCAGGATTTAGCCCTGGGGTGGTCACACGGATCGGTGACATGGCAGGGGTTGCAACTTGGGCGAACCCAAGTGGCGGGCGCCACCTAGGTGTGGCGGGTGCCACCTCTCTTAGGCCCATTTGGGCCCTACTGAGTGGGCTTGTCTCCTGGTGGGTCAAAATGTCCAAATTTGGTTCAAATCCTGCATTCAAATAAGATTCTATGGACATGTGGAATTTGGTTAGTTTGCAACCTATTTGACTACATTTCATGCCTTTTTGGTGGATTTTAGGGTCAAATGTTGACGGTAAAATAGGTGTTTAAGGACCGTCAACAAACTCCCCCAAGCTAACCTGTTGCTCGTCCTCGAGCAATAATGCGGTTTAAGCATTAAGCATGAAAAGATAGCAAAATTAAGATGTATGCAAGTGCATATTGTATAGTGAGAAATAACTTAGCACATATCAATAATAATAGCAATGTGGGACTTATAGCTTTTTACTTCAAACATGCAAGAGTGAAATAAAGCAGTAGATAGGAAACTTTTATCTTGCTTAGGTTTGACTAGGATTCTGTCTGGAGGTTTTTCAAGGTTTTCAAAAGATAACAACTTGCTTAAGTCCTCCACGATTCACTCAATCACTCAATTGTGTTTAAATCCTCACTTAGGCCAAAATGTAGCCTCTCCTATTTCTAAAGAATGATATGTGGAGTTATAGGTAGGCTAAGAACCATGAGCAAATTGCCTGATGTTTATTGCTAAGCTAGACACTCAGATCATAAGGAGCAGCAAATCATAAAAATTGATCAAGATGTGCATGTGTGGTTATGTGGAAGTGTATAGAGAGATATTTCATAATCCTTCCTAGTTAATTTCTGGGGTCTAGAGCTAATGATGACTCTCTCTCTCTTTTTTTTGATACATAGTGAGTAGACAAAAGATGTGTCCTCACATTTTCTTAGGACATAGTCCTCTTTTGAGCTACTTTGCTCACTTTTTTTTCTTCAGGACATAGTCCTTTCTTGAGCTACTTTGCTCATTTTCTCTCTCTCTCTTTTAGCTCTAGATTTCCCCAGACATCTATAGGAAAGGATTTTTGAAATGAAAAAGGGAAGAGGGAGAAATGCTTATTCCCAGTGTAGGAATAAGCATAAGGCTAGCAATGGGATGTTTGGCAGGGTATTGCATATCTCCGGTGTAGAGAATAAGCAATTTATTTGGTGGTTGCAAACTTCCAAAGTGGAAAGTAGGCAAATTATGGTGGGTGTACGTGAATCTTGATTCAAAAGATATGATAAGCTTCTCTACTAAGATCTATGAGGTCTAACAAAGCTCAACACAAACAAAGCTCTCTGTGGTTTTGACTAATGACTAACAAATATTTGGCTGGTGGTGGGATGGGATAAAAATCTAGGAGGAACTTTTAGCAAGGTTTTCATAATTTTTAAAAGAAATCCTCCAGATTAGGTCCTAATTTCACCTTACAAGTTTAAAGAATTACTCCATTTCTTACTAACTTTACTCACTAAGCATGATTTTAGTTAAAGCATGTGCAACGCACAAAAGCTACAACTTAGATAAGACTAGTTATTCAAACCATAACAATAGCATTTGCATGACATATTTCAAATCTTATTCAGGTTTCAACTTGTTTAAGCAGATTTTATCAATTTTATTCATGGAGTGGTTATTTAGGCAAGCATGTGACATTCAAAAGATATAGAATTTAAGAACTGAATGTAAAGTGTAGGCTTGAGACATACCTTATTGGAGCGGGAGTCTCCCCCAAGCTGGCTTCTTGCTTGGTGAAGGGCCTTCTTCTTCTCAGTCGGAGCTCTTGTTCTCATTTTATTAAAAGGGAAACTATCTAATGTTGTGAAAAGGGAAACTATACTATGATATTTTATTATTCTAACTAAGTTAACATATACCTATGCATATAACTAATGATAACTGATTTTTTTTAGTTGCATGCATGGCATATGTTATTTATTTGAAAAGGGAAATAAAAATTAAAAGTAAAACCATACCTTAGGTCCTTGGAGTTTCATCCTTATTGGGTGGATCTTCTTCCTTGGGGCCTTCTTCTCTTAGTACTCCATCGGGTTCATCTTCTTTTGGCACCTCTCCTTTGTTATGTGAATCACACAACTTAGGAAGAGGTGGTTCTTTCTTTCTGTTCCACCTTGTTCCTGGGCGCCTCTTCTTGGTCTGAACGGGCTTTGCTACCTGCATGTTAGCGGCATATGCGGGACCTCGGGAGAAGGAGAATATTTCCTTCCTCCCTCATAATGTCATTTGAATTTTACCACTTCCCACATATATGCAAGCATTAATAGTATTCAAGAAGGGTCTACCTAACATTAGAGGCACATCTTTCCTATTTCCCATATCTAGTATTATAAAATCAGCAGGAACATAGGAACCTCTAATATGAAAAGGTAAATCATTAACTATTCCTTCTACATAGCAAGTGGATTGATCAGCTAGCACAACATAGGCAGATGTGGATGACATGGGTGGAAAGAATGAGTTTTCATAGAAATCTTTAGATAAAATGTTCACACTCGATCCTAAATCACACATGGCATTTTTAAAGACTTCACAAAGATTGAGCATCTAATTATGGGACTACCAGGATCACCCTTTTTAACAGTCATGGTTTGATCTTCATAATAGTTAAAATATTTTATTTCAACCATATTAGCAGTTTTCATGTCAGGTTTAGTAGGAATTTTGCCAGATTCAAAAGATGGTATGATAGCAGCAATTTGAGCTAATTGGGTTTCTAACATCTTATTAAAGCTAAGTTGATTTTTCAGAGCAGATGAGAAATCTTCCAATGTAGCATTTATATTCTCAAGGGCTTTATCATTCGCCATTAATTTCTTATTCAAAAATTCAGTAGTTCTACCTTGTGAGTAAACTAAATTCTTTAAGAACGAGAAATCATCAGAATTATGAAAATTAGAGCGAGGGAATGAATTGTTACCTTGAGAATTTGCAGGCTGATTCCATCCTTGATTCTGTTGACGGAAACCGTTATTGTTGTTGATGAAGTTCAAATCTTCATGTAGCTCGGGGCAGTGGTTCCTAGAATGTCCGGTTTCTCCACAGACTTCACAAGTCATGTAGGATTCCAGAGATTGGACACTCTCTTGTTGGTTCATCTTCTCACAGCTGTCCAACTTCTTTGCCAGCAGGTCCATCTTGGCCACGATCATGTCGGCTTCCTTAAGGGAATGTATACCTTGCTTGCGGGGCTATAGTCTTTCATCATTCCATCCTTGGTTCGACACCATCTTCTCTATGAGAGCCTTAGCATCTGCAACATTCAGAGAAAAGAATGCACCGCCGGAGGCGGCATCCAAATGGCTTCTAGAGAGTGGGGTTAGTCCATGGTAGAGGTTCTGGATCAATAGCCAGTCCTCCATACCATGGTGGGGACAAGCAGCGACATACTCTTGCAACCTCTCCTAAGCCTCGGGGATAGATTCCTCAGCTTGATGCATAAAGCTAGAGATTTTGTTGCGAAGAGCATTCGTCTTGCCCATAGGAAAGAATTTGGCGAGAAAAGCATTGGAACACTTGTCCCATGTGTCTACAGCATTGCGATCGGTATAGAACCATTGCTTTGCTTTTCCTCGCAAAGAGAAAGGAAAGAGACGAAGACGATTGGCTTCTTGGGTTATCCCCTTAATGGTGAAGGTGCCGCAAATCTCCAAAAATTGTTGGAGATGAGCATTGGCATCCTCATGAGCCTTGCCACAGAACGGGCTAGCTTGGACCATCGTGATCAGAGCCGGTTTCAACTCAAAATTGAGGTTGGCATCGATCACATCTGGTCCTATCGCTACATTAACAGTAGAAGGAGCAGAAAATTCATGGATGGTCTTGTTAGCCATCGTGAAGATAGAACGAGATAAGAAAGAAAGAAGTTGAAGAAGATGAAGGAAAAAGATAAGAAGAGTTAAGAAAAGAAAGAATGGGGTGAGATGGGATTCGCTAAGCAGGAGCTTAAGCGAAGATAAATTCGACACGGACTCAACCGATACACCGATTGCCTTCCCCGGCAACGGCGCCAGAAATGCTTGTTGGTAGTTCTTAGCTACACCTAGGATAGGGTAACTAAAGTAGCTATCTACTAATGCCAAGCGGGGTTGTCAGTCCCGACACTAGTAGGAGCTAGCTAGCGAGAATGCAATCTACCAAGATGAGATTCTGCAAGCGCACAGAACTATCATAGTAGCACTTCGCCTGGGAGTACCAGGTGTCGATTTATTTGATCCCAAGGGAAGGCTAGGGTGGTGTATGAGTTGAGTCAAGGAGGGGATGAGAGTCGAAGAAAAGAGAAAAGGGAAAAGGGGAGAAGAGAGGCTAGAAAGAATATATGGGTGGCTAGGTAAGGATGAAATGGATGGCTAAGGTACGGTGGATAACTAGATAGATAGATAGTTGAAGGGAAATATGATAACTAAGGATAACTAACTACTACTGATAACTAATCCTAGGTAACCACTAAGCAAGATAACTACGAAGCAAGATAGTTACGAAGTAGGGCAGGCAAAAGACAATAAAGCAGCTAAGTTAAGTAAAGTTTTAGTCCTATCTTGTCAAGTATCGAGGCATACTAGCCTTTACAACTTACTTAGGTTGAACGCTAGCACAACGAGCCTTACTGTTAAACTGGGCCAACTACGTGGTGGAATTCAAGGCGCACAGGGCTGTCACAACCTGCTTGCTACCACAGCTATCCGGGGGTCCAGCCGTATCTGAAGGTAAGTCTATAACTAAGCACCACGCTTAACTATATTCTAACTATCTCTACCCTAACTTTGAATAGAGACACCCTTGCAGACGTCAGAGCAAATACTTGACTTAATAAGATAAACACTAAACTAACTAAGCAACCTATTGGCAAAGATCAAACACTAAGCTCACTAGAGATTAACTACTATGGCTAAGTGAATTGAACTATAGGATAGCTAGGCACTCAAGCAATCAATCAAGTATACCACTCAATACTGATAAGTAGAATAAAGTAATACTTGAAATGATGAAATAGAATATAGTAAATGCTTGAGTAACAAGAGCAAAACCTGAACTGGAGATGAAGGAAGGCTCTTCCCAGCTCCAGGACCGATCACTCGCACGCCTCTACTCTTGAGCTAAGCTTTGAGCAGCGCTACCGCGAGGGCGAAGATGCCTTGCTCAACTAGCTACCTACTTGCCTAAACTCTCTGAGCTTCTAACCTAACTCTCACTTCTCTTGCTTGGTGTTGCTTTGCTTGAGATGGTACCAATGAAGAGGTGCCTCCAGGGGGGTATATATAGCCCAAGTGAGTGAGGGGGGTACCTATAGGGGGCAGCCCACCGACCTAGGGTTAGGTCAGGTGGCGGGCGCCACTCCCTACTAGCGGACGCCAGTGCCATGGCCGTTGGATGCACCGGCATTGATCCAACGGCA
Source organism: Coix lacryma-jobi var. lacryma-jobi (assembly GCA_009763385.1). NCBI lineage: Eukaryota > Viridiplantae > Streptophyta > Magnoliopsida > Poales > Poaceae > Coix > Coix lacryma-jobi. Next base: position 81,865,298 of record CM019822.1, read on the forward strand.
TCCAGGAGGTTGTCCGAGGCGGTTTGGAGTTCGGTTGCATGTCCTAGCAACCGCCATTCAGCCTTGATCCGTGCCACTCTCTCCTGAGCCGTCCGATGCCACTGACCTAGTGACCAAGGGCCAGGATTTGGCCCTGGGGTGGTCACACGGATCGGTGACGTGGCAGGGGTTGCAACTTGGGCCAACCCAAGTGGCGGGCGCCACCTCTCTTAGGCCCATTTGGGCCCTACTGAGTGGGCTTGTCTCCTGGTGGGTCAAAATGTCTAAATTTGGTTCAAATCCTGCATTCAAATAAGATTCTATGGACATGTGGAATTTGGTTAGTTTGAAACCTATTTGACTACATTTCATGCCTTTTTGGTGGATTTTAGGGTCAAATGTTGACGGTAAAACAGGTGTTTAAGGACTGTCAACAATGGCCAAGATCACCGCAATTGTAGCAATCCATTTCGGATAGTGGCCTTCTCTTGCTACTAGTGAAGAACTTCTTTCTTGAGTCAAAGTTGACCCCATTCTTGTGAAGCTTCTTCAACATCATTGTGGTCTTCCTCACCATGAGAGCAATGTTGGAGTCATCTTCATCATCACTTGTACACTCATGTTGCACCTCAATTGCTTTGGCCTTGCCCTTCTTCTCTTGACTTGCCTTGAAAGCCAAGTCCTTCTTCTTTTCGGAAGAAGAGCCACCACTTGGAGTGATGTGCATGTACATCTCATGCGCATTGATCTTTCCCAATACTTGTGTTGGTGTAGATGTGGAAAGATCACATTTGAAAGGACCGTGACACCTAAGAGGGGGGGGGGTGAATTAGGCAACTTAAAACTTCTACTCTAAACTATGGCCTCTAATTACCAACTAACCAAAACCTATGTGTTGACACCTGGGGTGGCACGCAGAAGAAACCGCAAGCACACGGTTGTCAGTTGTAGCTTTTCACCTCAGAGTATTCCGGGCTATCGAATCCACGAGGAATGCGAAGTGATTTTGAGAAAACTAGGGGGTAAGGATATCTAGGATAGTTGAAGGGAACGGGCACTATCTACTGGGGTAAATCCTAGTTCTATTAGACTTCTAGTGATTTAAGTTCTTTACTAGTGTATTGTGGGCATACTAGCCTTTACCACTGACTTAGGTTGAACGCTAGCACAACGAGCCCTACTGTTAAACTAGACCAACTACGTGGTGGAATTCAAGGCGCACAGGGCTGTCACCACCTGCTTGCTACCACAGCTATCCGGGGGCCTAGCCATATTCACTGGCAATATATAGCCTAAGTACCACACTTAATCTATATACTACTACTACTAGCCCTGTACTAGAACTAGAGCACTTGAAAGTAATATCAAGCAATGAAACAAACACACAAGTACTGAAAGTAAATACTGGAAGATAGAATAAGATACTAAGTTACCAAAGTTGAAGCGCAGAGCAGAGAGAAGCAGGGGTCTCCGACAACTCCAGAGCTCTCCAGACTTCTACTCTTCTCCTCTCCAGCTCCTCTTCTAGTGAGGCACTCACACTCTCTCTAATCTCTCTATCATAGCAAGTGTGCTACTCTAACCAAATGGTGAGGAATGGTGTGAGGCTCTCCGAATGAGAGCTCAAGGGGGCCTATTTATAGTGCTAGGGAGCTAGGGGGTACTTATAGAGTGAGGGGAGGTCAGTTAGGGTTTAGGGGGGTGGCGCCCGCCACCAAACCCTGGTGCCTGCCACCTCACTGCCGTCCGTTGCAACTGCCATTCATCCAACAGTCTTCAATTGCTCTCCCAAGTTGGTTTGAGGGCCGGTTAGGGTTTAGACACGTGTCCAAAGCCCACTATCCTGGTGATACTCTTCTTAGCCCTTGGATCAAACCGCCTTAGTGTGCATTGGTCAGGATTTGAGCTTGAGGTGACTCCCACGGATCGATGACGTGGCTTGGGCCACTTTTGGCATGAGTGACCTGGCGGCCGCCAGTAATAGGTGGCGGCCGCCACCCTACTCAGGCCAAAATGGGCCAGAGTGGTTTGGCCTTGCTCCTGGTACACTTGTTTGGCCCAAATTCCATCATTTCCTGCATTAAGATAAGAAACTATGCACATGTGGAAATAGGTTAGTTATAAACCAAATCTTCTACTTTTTATGTTGTTTTACCTTGGTTTTGGGTGAAATGTTGATGGTGAAATGATGCTTTAAGCACCGTCAACACTGTACAAGAAAGTAAACTATCTAATGTGCAACTACGGTTTAGCTAGGTGTGTTGCTATCTCTACCGCAAAAGAAGTTATGCAACCTATGTTCCAAACCTATCAACTAGCCTATCAACTAAGCTAGGAAAGGTAAAGCATATAAACAAGGTAGCAATGTAAGTACGGAAGCTAAAGAGTGAGGTAGAGATGCAAACTCCCGTCGATGACGCCGGTATTTTTATCGAGGTATCGAGAAGCGTGCAAGCTTCCCCCTAGTCCTCATTGGAGCCCCTTGCAAGGAATCCCTCGCAAGGGCCAATCTCCTGGTCGGGTAACTCTATGGATAGCCTCGGCCTTCCCTACGCGCAAGTGGGTCTCCGTTAAGCCACTCATGGCAAAGCCTCTCCCGGTTGCTCCCCACCGTCTTCACTATCAAGCTTTCGACCGAACAGCAGCAGGCATTGTTCCCTTCGGTACACGATGGTGGCCACACCACGAACGCGGTTGGTGTGGTCTTACAAGACTACAAGCCCCTCCAGTGTACAACAACGGTGCGCGCAAGCACCGATAGATAAGAGGTGTTTAAACCTCACCTCAACAACTAGGCCTAACACCTAGAGCAAGCACAAAGCACTATGCCAGAAAACGTTATCAGTGACGCATATTGAGGACCATCAGTGACGCATAAAATACGCGTCACTAATTTTGCGTCTGTGATAAGGGCAAATTAGTAACGCGTAAACACGCGTCACTGATAATAGTTATCAGTGACGCGTATTGCTAAAAACGCGTCACTGATAATAGTTATCAGTGACGCATATTGGTAAAAACGCGTCACTGATAATAGTTATTAGTGACGTGTATGGCTGAAAATGCGTCACTGATAAGAGTTACCAGTGACACGTATAGCCCAAAACGTGTCACTATAGTAGGTCTCATCAGCGACACGTCTTGGCTATACGCGTCACTGATAACAATTTATAAAAACAAAAAAAATCTACTACTAGAGTTCTGTATACAATAGTCGTGTTCCATCAATTTCAGTAACCAAATTCTTTATTGCAATCACAAGAAGTTGTTACTCCACAATACATAAGTAGATAATACATAGTATAAGAATTACTCTTAGGAAATAAATACATTGAGTACACGAGTACTACAAACTGGTAGTATAAGAATTACTCTTGGAAATAAATACATTGAGTACACCGAGTACTACAAACTGGGGGAGAGGGAGCAGCAGTAAAGCACTCGCCATAACATACAAATGAATTTAATCCAGATTGTCCAAGATTAGAAGCATGTGAGAAATTGGGGTCGAAGCAAATCTAAGAGTAGGTACAGACCTGCAGCAGGGACTGTGCCGGTATTTAGACAATCACCTATAAAAGAGACATACAAATTGTCATATATATATAATCCTTAACATTTCTGCTGAATAGGTCAAGTATAAGCTAACATATCACTATGCTAACATATCACCATACTAGCAGATGCTAACAAAATATTAGATACAAAAATTTGGCAGATGCTAGAAAAAATAGATATTTTTTGGAGCAGGAAGTACAGGCCACATAAATATAGTCAGGATACTTATCTGCAGTTAAGATTGTATTAAGAACTAAAACCATTGAAATCAACAAGTAGCTGAAAAAAGATTCATAGAAGTGAAATCTTACTATGACTCATCAATAATGATGGAACCCTGATAAGGATATTCATTGCTCTCACCAATAAGTTATATACCAATTGTGCTGCTTCTACTATGCGCTGCGCAGCAAAATACAAGTATCCTGCCAATAACAGGAAAAGAGATAATTAAATAGGTATCAGCAGTTACACGATCTGAGTCAAACTATCCTTAGGAGGAAACAAGTTCAACTACACGGCGCTAACCATGTGAAGCTGCATTGCGCTGGGATACAGGACCCTCACGCTAGCAATCCTCGTTAGTACTCAACATTTATCAACTGATTTCTTTGTCAGGACCCTCACGCTAGCCTATAGTGCTTCAATTACATCATGATTTTAAGTGCAACTAAGTAGTGCACGGAGTAACTTATAACTATGACTTTGCCAAATTTTCACTCACTTGGCCAATCAGTGGAATATCTAACTGAGCACGAAGTAACCTGTGACCATTATTGTAGAGATCACTGTAGTTAATCAGTCGTTCCGCAGGAGCATGCTTACAACGAAACATTCAGGTCATGGAATAGTTGATCACTGTAGTTAATTTAGTTTTAGAAGAAACATTCAGAACATGCTTACAACGAAAGCAAGGGTGCACAAAAAAATCAATGTAAATTAAACTGCAAATGCAATACTAGCAGCTACAGCTGAATACACACACAAGCAGTCCAAGACAATCTGACAAAGGTTAAGGATCATTACTAAGAAATAAATAGAATGCACTAGCAAAGAGATTCACCATGTAATGAAATGATTAACTAATTAATTACTAAAACCAAGAAAACATGATTAGTTTGTACAAGGAAACTACTTGTTCTATTACAACTATAAGTGAAAAGAGTAAACCTGTAAAGTACAGAGAATTTGGCATCCTGCAATTTATTTACACTCTGCAAATTGAAGTGAGTAATAAACTGTAGATGATATGGAATTTATTCATGGAACTACCACTATTTCAGATGAAATCACCAAACAAATAAAGTATCCTTTCTCTTATCAGAATTAATTTGTATTGGAAAAGATGATGCAAGACCTGGTACTTTGAGAACATTTTCTCTGCATTAACCTTCTTGTACGGTGCATCAAAGATTTAGTACAACCAATAGAACCACCATGGAACAGTCGAATCAAACAAGCAACAAAAGCTAGGCTCGGACATCCATACCGTGAAGAGGCAGGCGAGGATGAAGGGACGCAGTGATCCTGCTCCTGCCATCATGGAACAACGCTCTCCAGGTGCCGACCTTGCTTGTTGCAACCGATATGTCTGAGGAGTATGAGTTAAAAAGCAAAAGCCACATATAAATATTTTATGAAGACAAAAGCCTATGCATCTGTTGCTATATCTTGGGATTCTAGAACTTTTTTTCTCCTTCGGACAGCCCCATGGGAACAGTTAACTGTATAAGGTTAAGAATGCTAATGTAGTTAATTAAATTTCATTGCCATTTCTCTCACACAACAAAAAATAGAAACACCCTGTGCAAACTTAAATGTAGCAATACGCCATGCAAAAAGTATTTTCTGAGAGCATATAAACAACAATGCATGAAAACAGGGTTACCTTGATAAGCATTGGCTTGTCTTTATATGTCTTAGTTTCCTTTATTTACTGAAGCAATGATGTAATATCTTGTTCATAGCCATAACTACCATAGAGAATAGTGACACTATTACTATTTCTGTCAGAATGATCTTGTAGATTTTTTTCATTCAATCACTGCATCTGAATCTGAAATAATTGAGACTGCAATAAGGGCAAACAACCATGAAAGCTCTAGGAACCATGATATAAGTATATATAGCAAAATGACCAGGTTTGGTTTCTGGAAATCTATCGTTTCTTTATTTTGATACAGTGTGCATGCTCTCTAGAAGATGTCGTATTGACATCTGTTTAGTTCAGGCGAATGGTTATTTCAGAGTGGAATCAATTTAAATGTATGATCGTTGTCAGTGTATTATAGATTAGAACATGGTTTCTGAGATCTATCGTTGTTTATTTTACTAACTCTGACACGGACGAAGACAACGTACACAGTGTGCATGCTCATTAGAAGTTTTCGTATTCACATTTGTATATGTCAGATTAATATCTATTTTATGCTAAATGGGTCGCATTCACATCTGTGTAGGTCAGGTTAGTATATCTATTTTATGCTAAATGGCGCCGGGAATCACGGTTCGCTATGATGACAGGTACCAAACAAATATTAATCAACGATACTAAGTCTTTGTAGAATAGATGCAGAGAAGAAAAAATCAGTATAGCAAAAAGAACAGAGATAGATCCACTAACCTTTTCTAGTTCCTGCATCCTTAATCCTGTCGCATGTCGATGTTGGCACAAATTTGATACATATCATTGATGCTGAGCACCCCCGCTGAAGTCCATCCATTGCCGACACACAGCTGCATGTCGGCTCAGACCCCTCCATCGCCAGCGCGACAAGGCGGCTTCAAACCCTAGCTTGGTGGCGCAGAGGCCGGCGCGGCCGCGCTGAGACCTCTTCATATTCGGCGCTGAGCAGCACGGTTCAGGCCCCTCCGTTGGCGTCGTGCAACACCCATCTTCGACCTGTCCATCACGTTGCTTAAGGGTCAAAATAGGACTGGGACCTGTCACCGCTTGCTGAGGACAAAGGGAAAAGAATAAAAGACTGACGATTCGAGGATGGGAAATGCTAGATCTGTGCAGAGAAGAGGGAAGGGGGGAAGAGGGAGGAACTGCACCGGTGCGAGTAGAGAATCGGCGCTGGATGGGAAACGGGGCGGCGGCCATCATCGCGACCTCGGCAGGGCAAAACGCGGGCAACGCTGGATGGGGAGTCGCACCTGCGCCCACCGGTGGCCGGTGCCGCACACGGTGGGGTGGCACGGCCCGGCGGCGCGTGCAGCCGCGGGAAGCGAGAAAATTGCTATTATAGGACTCCAATCGACGTGGCTTCGCTATTCTAGGACTTCTAATGTTGGCTTTGCTAAAACGACTCCCGAAACGTTGTCACTTTGTTTCAATGACATTTGGTTAATTTTAATCTTTTTTCTTATCTCTAATATATGTATTTTCCTAATATGACTGTATTGCCCTTCTGCTATACGATTCATCTTCGTGACCTTTCTTCTCTCCTCGACCTATGACGCCCTAATCCCGTGAGACGCCCAACTTCCGTCGATTGTGGCCGCCGCCTGCTCCTCCCATGGATGGTTCGCCGCCAATTACCGAGGGCCTGGCCTCACGAGGGCCTTGCCGCGCCGCGCGGTGGCCTGGTGACGACGGCCAGGGGCTTGGCCGCACCAGCAGGCAACCTGGCCGCCGGTGCCCTGGCAGCGCTGGCAGGCAGCCTAGACAGGGCCGAGGACCTGCACGCGGCGCCTGGACGCCTGGACAGTCTACTGGGCGCGGCATGCACCAGCCGGCTGGGCAGCGGCGTGCCTCGGCAGCGGTGCAACTGCTGGCATATTTGCGTACGTGCAACAGCGGCGTACACCAGCCGACTGGACAGCAGCTATGCAGCGGTGTGCAACAGCCGGCTGGGCAGCATGTGCAGCCTGGGCAAGCGGCGTGCAGCAGCCTGGGCCAAGCCCAAAAGACATTAATGAGTAGACAGACAAGGGTATAAAAGTAACTTCACTAGCAAATACATGTATTTGAGATGAGAAAAATGATTAAAATAGCCAAATGTCATTGAAAACAAAGTGTCAACGTTTCGGGAGTCGTTTTAGCGAAGCCAATATTAGAAGTCCTAAAATAGCGAAGCCACATTGATTGGAATCCTATAATAGTAATTTTCTCCGCGGAAGCGGACGCGCGAGCTGTGCCTCCCGCTGTGGGTGGGGTTTGTTTGGTGGCCATCGGTGGGGTTGGGGAAAGGATAAGGCCGCCGACGACTCCTTCAATTCCCCATGAGAAAAGAGAGGAAAGGAAAGGGGAAAACAAAAATACATTAAGATTGGTGCTAGTTATCTGTGACGCGGCTTAAGAAAATGAGTCACGGATATGTGCACATATCAATGACGCATCTATAAATATGCATCGCATTTTTTATCTGTGACGCGTGTTATGGTCAAGAGTCACTGATATGTACAACTATCAGTGACCCGTCTTGGGAAAACGCGTCACAAGACTTATCTGTGACCCATATTGTTAACATGCGTCACTAATAAATCAATCTATCAGTGACGCGCCTCAGCAACACGCGTCACAATTTTTATCAGTGACGCGTGTTCTGTTCAAGAGTCACTGATACCCTATTATTAGTGACGCGTTTTGGTCTCGGGGCATGGCCAGCAGCTAATTAGTGACACGTCTCAAGAACCCGCGTCACTGATAGCTTATCTGTGACGCGTGTTGTTTCTGGGTCACAAATCGAGGTGTCACTGATAAGCTTTTCTGGCATAGTGCAAGAATCTTTTTATTAAATTGTCATTCAACCAAAGTTTGGAATTCATGAAACTTTTGAAAAACATCGGATTTATGACGAAGCAGGTAGATCCATGTGAATTTACTAAAATCATCAATAAAGCTCACATAAAAACTGTTCTTGCCTACAGAAGTAGGCGCAGGACCCCATACATTAGAAAAACAAGTTCTAGGGGACTAGATGAAACACTTGTTGATCTAGGATAGGGAAGCTGGTGACTTTTGCCTTTCTGACAGGCGTCACAGACAGTCTCTTTATTCGAATCTGAAACAAAAGGAATACGATTCTTGCTAAGAATTTGATGAACTAAAGCAGATGACGGATGACTGAGGCGTCTATGCCATCTAGATGACGAGGACTTGACGGCGCCGTATGACGCTTTATTTGTGGAGCACCTAGGCTCCAACGGGTAGAGGCCTCCTTTGCATTTTCCTCTAAGGATTGTTTTCCTCGTTGCCTGGTCCTTGATCAAAAAATAATTGGGATGATATTCAATAAAAGCATGATTATCGAAAGTAAGACGATGAACAGAAAGCAGATTTTATTGGCTTCAGGAACATAAAGGACATTGTCTAAGATAAGATTTCGATTTGGGGTATGAACGAAACTTCGACCGATTTGACTGATTCGCATACCTGCGCCGTTCGCAGCAAGGATTTGATCATTGCCATGATACTTGACCCTTGTGGTGAGCTTCTCCAGTTCGCAGGTGATGTGGTCGGTAGCGCCCGTGTCGGTGTACCAGTTCGTGTCAATGCCATATGAGGCAGTGGCAGCTGAAGCAGATCTCTGCTGATCTGAAGGACCGGTGAAGGAGGTGTCAAAGCGCTTGAAGCACTTCAGCACCGTCCCTCCTTGCCGCAGAGCTGGCACGTAGGGCGATCGGCGCTGTTCTGTTGGAAGCGGCCACCATTATTGCCGTGGCGTCCTCGTCCATGGCCACGACCGCGTCCTCCGCCGCGATGGAAACCACCGCGACCACCACGGGTGGCGGCGTTGGCTGAAGATCCAGAGCCGCCATGAAGCAGATTAATGCGTTGTTCCCAACTAACAAGTTGGGTGTAGAGTTCGCCAAGGGTCAGCGGTTCAACACGCGCTGCCATGGCCGAGACGACCGGATTGAAATCCGAGTCAAGACCGGCCAAGATATATGACGCGATCTCTTCATCCTCCAGCTTCTTTGCCGCGGACGCCATGTCGTCAGCGAGAGATTTCATCTTGCTGAAGAAGTAAGCAACGGTGGAGGAGCCCTTCTGCGCGGTGGCCAGAGCCATGCACGTGTTGATGACACGCCCACGAGATTGGGACGTGGTCATGTCTTGGATCGCCTTCCACAACTCAGCAGACGTAGTACAGGTGGACACCTGCACCATGATCTCCCTAGAGATGGAGGACAGCAAGTAGTTGAAGATTTGCTGGTCCTTTGCGACCCAAGTCTCATACTCAGGATTGGAGATGAGATCATCTGGCTTATCGGTGGTTTTGGGAATTGTTTTGGTGGTGGAATTGTCTCAGAGTCGAGGTAATGGGATAGCTGAGCGCCACGAACGGCGGAGAGGACTTGCATCTTCCATAGGGGATAATTGTTCTTGGCTAATCTCTCGGTGACTGGACAACCTATCAGAGAGAACAATGGAGATGGCGCGGAGGAAGACGCCATTGACGAGTTTGTGGAAGAAGCTAGCTCTGATTACCATGTAAAATGGGTTTAACGTGTTACCTTCTCAGGTACACGGTTTCGTGTTAATATATACTAGGAAAAGCCCCTAGCATGGCTTACAACTTGTACAACAAGATGAACTCTATCCTGACTAACTTACAACTCAAGATTACAAACAACGCTAGAGATAATCCTATGGAGCTGATCAGGCCGAACAACCTGAGTAACAACCAATCCACCGTAACAACCATCCCAAGATGTAGCATGGCAAAACAATCTCTGGATATTCTGGTTATGACAATTAGGATATTTCCAACACTGATGCGCCTGTGCTGGTGGCCGGTGCAAAGAGAGGAGGGACTGGATATCGTATATGCTATCCACAGCAACTACCAAGGTAATGATCAATGGGCGACCAGGAAGACGGATCTATCATGCTTGCGGACTACGGTAGGGTGACCCTCTTTCACCATCGTTGTTTATCATTGTCATGGAGGTCCTCAACGCTCTCATCAATGAAGCCGACCGCCGGGGACAGCTGCTTCCTCTACCGGGGAACGCAATTAAGTTTCGGACGCCAATCTATGCGGACGACCTCGTCATCTTCCTAGCGCCCCGGCCGCTGGAGTTCTCTTGCATCCGGCAGATACTGGACATCTTCGTGGGAGCGTCAGGCTTGGCTACCAATGTTGACAAGTGCTCTATCACGCCGATACGATGCTCAGATGCGGAGATTGCCGAGGTCCTACAGATCCTCCCTTGTCGCATCGTCCACTTCCCGATGAGGTACCTCTGGGCGCCACTTTTGTCACCCGTCTCAGTCGGGATACTGAGCAGGCTATAATCGTCTCGGTTGCGGCAAGAATACCAACATGGAAAGGAGGACTACTAACAGTCGCAGGTCGCAAAACGTTGGCTCAGCCCACTGTCAGCAATACCGGTACACACCGCACTCCTCCATTCCTGCGCCCTTTCCCCGTGGGCGATCAAGGAGATTGACAAGAGGAGGCGGGCGTTCGTCTGGGCTGGCACCGACACGGTATCGGGTGGCTGCTGCAAGGTGGCCTGGCCAGTGGTATGCTCCCCGAGGGATTTGGGTGGCCTCGGACTACCCGATCTGCGGATTCTTGGGTTTGCGCTCAGGCTACGCTGGGAATGGTACCGACGCTCCAACCCAGAGACACCGTGGGCTCTACTGCCGCACAAGCTGGAATGTGCCGTCGAGGCCATGTTCATGGCTTCCGTCACTGTTCGCGTGGGCGACGGAGAGAGAGCCCGCTTCTGGACGGACTCGTGGCTAACGGATGGGCCACTAGCGCGGCTAGCACCGCACGCTTTCGCTCTTGTCGGCCCCCGTCGAAGGAGAAGGACGGACGTCAAGGAGGCCATGAACGGGAACCAATGGGCCCGCGATGTCATTGGCGCTCGCACGCAACCGGTCATGCTGAAATGCTTCAGATTTTTGACATCCTTGCGGAGATTGAGCTTACACCTAACGTCCCCGACAAGTTCATTTGGCGATGGTCCGAGAGTGGCGAGTACTCCAGTTCAACCGCTTATAGAGCGTTCTTCGCGGGCACGTCACAACTGCTCGGTGCCAAGGAACTCTGGCAGGTTCACGCACCTCCCAAGGTTAAGTTCTTTTTCTGGCTCGGCCTGCACGGTCGATTGTGGACGGCCGAACGGCGAGCTCGTCACGGGCTTCAGCAGTCCCCCACCTGCATCCTGTGCAGTCAGCTGGATGAGACCCACAACCACCTACTGGCCTCCTGCGTCTACACACGTGAGATCTGGTTACGCATCCTCGACGCCATTGGACTACAGAGTCTGGCCCCACAGGATTCCGACCTAGTTGTCGAATGGTGGCTAACCGCGAGGAAAAGGCTACAAGGCAATCTACGCGGAGGATTCGACACACTCTCCCCTACTGGTCTCGTGGGAGATATGGAAGGAGCGGAACCGAAGAACGTTCGACAACCGGGCGTCTTCAACGACTGATCTCCTGCAACGCATCAAGGATGAGGCCGACTCGTGGGTGTCGGCGGGATACCGTGGCCTCTCCGCGCTCGCGGCTCTCGCTTCATAAGCAGACCAACGGGCGCTCCTACCCCTTAGCGGATTAGTTTACTTCTTAGTACAACTTCCTAGCGCCACCGTTGAAGCCGGTGATCTGTGTTAAGTGTGTACCATGGTGTAGCAATGACATCTCGCCGTTGCTATATCCATGGTTTGTATCTTGACTCTTTCTTCTCTTAAAGCAGTACGTGCCAATGCACGCTTTCGGGAAAAAAACAGCGGTGAGCTCGTCCGCCCTCCGAAACGCAAACACTGAGAGATACACTGAATACTGTAAAATGTTGAAAGGTACAGTAAAAAACAGACTCAACAATACTGATCAATAAATGGAAGATGAAAAATACTGAACTTTAAAATTCTGAAAATATTAGGGAAAACAATAGCTTTAAACTATACTGGAAGGATTGTACTGACAAATACTAATAGATATACTACTGAGATGATAGAAAGATGATGATACTAATGACTGAATACTAAAGGTTAAGTTAGACGAAAACTAACATGTACTGAAGGAGATTACTGAAAATACTGAAGGACAGTACTAAAAAATACTTAGGCCACGTTCGGTTATTTGGGAATCGTTCCCGGTCCTCAGCTTCCTTCACTAATTTACATAACGCCGGAACTGTTCCGGTCCAAATCCAGCTGGAGGAGGCTACCGAACGGAGCCTTAACCAAACCCAGTCAGTATACAAATACGGTCCTAATTAGTATAACTCTAGTGGTCCTTAATCAGTATTTGTATATATTGCCGCTCTAATTAGTACTGTACTGACCAATTAAAATACTTAACATACTGACAACTACTTAAAAGATAGTAGTAACTACTGAAGTCATATAGTATTGGATGTATGAAGCTACTAACAAGTACTGATAGAATTACTTAGAGATACTGATAAAATACTTAAATATACTAACAATTACTTATAGTACCGCTATACCAAACCACTGACAAAAAATTGACAGAAATACTCAAAGATACTAATAAAATGAAGATACTGACAACTACTTAAGGTACTTACTTATAACTATTGAAGTTATAGTACAAGCTGTACCAAACTACTGAGCAAATAATTGAAGATATTGTATTCACAAAATATATGAATGTACTCACAAAATACTTGAAAATAATGAAAACTACTTAAAATGGTTACCGACAAAGTACTGATGAAATATATTTAAAGATATCGATAAATACTCGAAATACTAAAAGAATAATTGAATATAATGATAACTACTTTAAGATATTAGTAACTACTGAAGCTACTAACAAAATATTTAAAGATATACTAATAAAAAACTTGATGAATTGCCGTGTTGTTGACTCTACTCCTCCGTCCCTGAATAAATAGATTTTTAGAGTTTGTCTTAAGTCAATCTTTTAACTTTGACCGAATTTTAAGAAAAAATATTAAGATTATGACATTAAATTAGTATCATTAGATAACCCATATAATGTATTTTGATAATATGCTAATCTTATGCAGGGCTGGCTCTATAATTTGAAGGGCTCTTGAGCAAGCAAGAAGATAAGGGCCCATTGAACTAAATTTTAATATCAAAACTATGGTATATAGGACGATTAATAAAATTACTTTACAATATATGTATAGCTCATAAGATATAACAATAGTGTAATAAAAAATAAAAACTGTAAATTACCTCAAATAAAAATATAATGTTTCATTGCTTTGAAAAAATCCGTCTTCGGACATTCTTTGATGCAAAATCTTCAACTATATGACTATACGAGCATAGCATATATATACATAATCCACAAAAAATAAGGAAAAAAGAAAATACTACTCAATCATGGGTGTTCATGTATTGCTTACTGTGATTGGCTGATTGTGCCCCTGTTCACTGTACGATTGTGAATTGTCCTGACATTGGCACCGTCCTTGCGGCCACCGGCTAGGGCCTTGTCGTTGCCGGTCGCCAGACGCCGCGTGACTGCGTGAGGATTGAGGACTGAGGAGCCAATCAGATTGGATGTGTCTCGAATCTCCTGCAGTCGCCGTCGGCCGTCGGCCATCGTCAATGCTTCTTAGGTCACGGCGATAGGAAAGGAAACGAAACGTCGAACGCCGTCAAACCAACGTCGAGCTGCGGCCACAGGGCTAGGTAATTCTTCGTTCTCCACTTCTCCACTTCTCCTACGGTTGTGGGCTTTAGCCTTGGCCTCAAGGGATGGTATAGTTTATGATGTTTATGCCTAATAGAAAATTAAATATATATATATATATTAATTACATATATATTTTTGGGCCCCCAAGCTTCCTGGGTCCCCGGCGGTCGCACTGCCTGCCCTCTTTGAGAGCCGGCCCTAATCTTATGGCATAGATGTTATTACTCTTTTGTATAAAGTTAGTCAAAGTTTAAAAATTTGACTGACACAGATTTTAAGAATTAATTTATTCAGACACCGAGGGAGTATACCAAGCTACTGGCAACACATAGAAGTCCATACGTAGGCTAGGACAGGGGATCGGGGGCTCTGCCTGCATTGATCAACTGCACTGCATGCGAGGGAGGCGAGCCTCTTGCATTGGGCTGCGTAGCCGCGTATGACGCTAGGCTGGCGCGTCCGCAGGCCGCAGCGCACATGCGAATGGACAGGGCCCACAGGGTGCGAAGGCCGCAAGGCTGGGCGCCCGGGAAACAACAGGTCGGGCGCGGCCGATACGGGGCGCGCGAGTGCCGAAGAGAAGCACGCGCATGCGATTTTTTTATTATTTTTAACACTTTTTAAAAAGAATTTCCAAATGACTCCATTCCGAACTATTTTTAAAACTAACACTTTTAGCCGCGCCACCAGAGCAGGCGCGATGAAACAACACTGCCACGCCATGCATGGTGGCGTGGCAAGGGTGCCATGTGGCCCGGCCCTGCCACGACCGGGCTGATGTGGCTGCTGACGTGGTGGGCGCTGCCGCGCTATGCATCTGGGTGTGGCACTGCCGTTCCCCCACGCCCACGGCGCGGCAGGGGCCGACATCACCAACAGCGCGGACGGCCACCCCTCTCTCGCACTTGTCTCCGTTTCTTCTCGGCTCGACACGACCATCCCCGGCGCCTGCCCTCCGGCTGGCGCGCTCTCTCTCCCGCCTCCTCCGTCCGTCCTCCCATCCCCATCCCTCGGCCCTCCGGCCCGCGCCCCGTCCCCGGTCGGCCACTGCCCGCCCCCGCCGTCCCCCATTCCCCACTGCCCCTGCCCCCCCGACCCCGTCCTCCGGGCAGCCACGGCCCCTGTCTGCCTGCTGCTGCCCCCGACCGGCATCCCTCGATTTGGTAAGGTTTGTCAAACGTGAAATATTTAATTGGTATGTTTTATTGTTGTTAGTGTTAGTGTAGTTAGGGTTAGTGTGTTGGTGTTACACCCCAACCCCCCCCGCACGCGCACAGGGTGGTGGAGAGGGTGGCCAACAGTCCAAACGAAAGGCGAAGGTGAAAATAAGCTAAGTAACATTGTTTCTTTCTTTTCCCCGAAAAAATCGCCCCTCTACACTGTTCATCCCCTGGTATTTATAGGGAATATCAAGGGGCGCTGCCCATTTACAAAAGGGTACAAGAAGATTTTCCATAGAGCTATACAACGGAAGGGCAAATCGTACAAGCACAGGTAGCGCGAAAACCCTAGCTCTTCTTCTCCCCTCTGGCCGCCGCCGCCGGACTCGCGTGCCCCCTCGCGGGTTACGGAAATCAGCCATGCGTCCGCGGAACCTTTGCTACTGTGGCAAAGATCACGATTCACTTGGTGTCCGTTAAGTTCCTGCGCTTTTTCAGTCCCTCTCCCTGCATGCAAAGACTAGAACATGATCCGAGGGTCGTGTCAGCGGCGAGGGTTTTCTGCACGCATGCAAAGACTAGGATACGATCGATCGAGGGTTGTGTCAGTGGCGAGGGTTTTCCGCAGGCATGCAAAGACTAGGACACAATCCGAGGGTCGTGTCAGCGGCGAGGGTATTCCGAAGGCCGTTGAGAGTGCGAAGACGGTCTCTCTAAGACAGCTCGCGTGACGTCACTGCCGAGGGTCCCTTCCCCCAACAGTAGCCCCTCGATGTTTGGATCAAGCAACGGTCCTTGGGCCCAAGCAACGTCCCATGTTGGGAAACGAAAAGTGGCCCTCGACAGCGACGCCCGCGACTGCTTGTGGGCCGGGCCGTCAAGTTTGCCTTTGTTGTATTAAGGTCTGTTTCGTTTTTTGTGCCGCGTTTTTGGGAATCGTGCCGATTTTCTTGGGCCCGGCTGCTCACCCTTTGTCTATAAATAGGTGGGGTAGGTGAGCTTGTCATATTCGTGCCATCCTTTTGCTCTAGCCACCCTGTTGCTGCATTTTGTTTGTTGCGAGGGTTGTTTTTCTTGCCTCAGCGAAGGTTTCCTGTTGTGCTTCATTTAGGTTATGGCCAGATCCAAGCAAACTGCTCATCTTGCGTCTCCATCTGACGCAAGCGACGGGTGGGGGTGACCTTCGAGTTTGGGCTAAGCCGGGTCTGTGACTCGGATTTGGTGTCGTATGTCAGGCAAGGCTGGGTTGAGGAGGGGAAAGCCAGGCCAGCAAGGGAGAGACTGTTCCAGAGTCGGGGCCTAATGAGGGGTGGTGTTTTGAAGAGTTTTTTTTAGAGCTGGCCTTCGTTTCCCAGTGGCTTCTTTCGTGACTTCGGTGGTGCTACAGAGGTTCAACCTAAAGTTCGATCAGCTCACTCCATCATGCTTTACCAAGCTTTCTATTTTTGCCTGGGCTTGTCATTCTCAGGGGGTTGTTCCGCAGCATATGCAGCCTCGGAAGATTACCAATGGCGAGGTAACACTATCTTTGGTCAATTTGCTGTGTATACCTTTTGCCATCGCGCAGGTTCGGAGCTCCCAGTTCAAGCTCAGAAGAATAAATGGTTGAGCGGGTGGCAAGAGCATGGTTTTATTACAAGCTTAGTGAGGTTGCCGAGCTTTGTGGTCAGCTTCCGCCTCTTGGAGACGTGACTGTCGAAGCATTGATGAGTGAAGAAGCACATGTTGTGGTTGATTGTCTAAGGGTGGTTGCTCGTTCCCAGTGTGCTCGGGATCTGGTAGAGGAATTTTGTTGTGATAAGGTGTTGCCTCTTAGCCGGAAACAGTCATGGTTCGAAGTTGAAGATGATTCTAAGTATGAGAAGAGAGGTTTGAAAAAACTGAAGCTTGACTTGAATAAGATTTGGGAACCTACGCTCAAGAAGTTTCCCAATCGGAAAGGTGGTGTTGAAGCTGTTTTGAAGAGGGTTCATCAACAGGTGGAAGATCTTGTTGGAAAACTTACCACATTGGAAATTAAGGCTATTCATAGCACGGTGGGTAGCGGAGGTAGGGTCAACAGGATTTTTGACATGTTTGGCATTCCATATCGTGATTGGTCGGCGCCGTCGAGTGATGAAGCGCCAAAAAAGAGAAAACACAAGTCTAAGGACGGAGGTGAAGTCGAGGCAGCTGCGAAGAGGGGTCGCGGCCGTGGACGCGGAGGTGGTTGCGGTGGTTGAGTGAAAACACTTTTGAGGAAAGTTGTTGCTACGTCAGCTGTTGGTGCGTCATCTTCCTCGGCCACGGCGCAAAGTGCTGGTGGTCGCGGCATCAGCGCGACTGGGCGAATGCCGCGAATTGGTGGTATTGGGTCGCTCATTCAAATTTCTGATGACGAGGCTTCCTCCGATGATGAAGAGAAAATGAAAAGAAAAAGGAGATGAAAAAGAGGGTTAGTTTCGAGGGTGGTTCTTCTGAGGAGGTTAGTGATACCTCTGGCGATAAAACATGTTCGGAGGAGGACGTCTCTATTGAAGATGATCGTGGAAAAGGGATTGTTTCGTCGTTAGTTGATTTGGTTGTCTCGGCTGATGTTGATGAGGTGCTTCGGAATCTCGAGCCTAAAAGCCCCGCGCGAGGGTTTGTGCCTGAGTTTGTTGGATCGCATATTTGGGTTGATGGTTTCGAGGCACCGGGCGACTTTGAATCTGAGCGGAATCCTGGCAAGAGGCCGTATATGGTGAGGCGAGTTGTTCCAGTCTTCCTTATTTTGCCAAGAAAATTGGTTTTTTCTGCCGGCGACTGAATTGTTTACTAGTCCGGACCTTCGGGCATGCCACTTGTAGTGTGGTCCAGAGGAAAGGCGTTTTCTTGGCTGGGTGTTTGGCCGTGTTTGCGTTCCTGAGGCTGAGCTTCGACTTGCCAACCAGCCTTTGAGCGTTATACTGGATGATGTTGATGTTAAGGTGGCAGAGTTGATGCTTCTCAGTCGATCGGCTCGGCGTAGAGCCGGCTATAATCATGATTATCTAAGAGATCAGGTGTTGAGTGAGAAAGAAAGAAAAAGGGGAGCTTCGGAGACGTCTAGACAGTAAAGAATGTTGAGCTCAAGGTAGCGAAGGAGAAATTTATAAAATCTCGTGAGGAAGCACAAGAGGTTGTTAAACGTAACGTTGACTTGGCTTCGGCTGTCTGCGAAAAGGACAAAGCTTTGGCTTCGTCGAAGTCAGATAGATGATTTGACCTCGGGATTGGCTTCACAAACGGAGTCATGGCGAGCGTGCATGGAGACGATAAAGGCTAAGCTCGACGTGTGTTTGACCGAAGCTGGCGGTTCAGCTGGAGAGCCGCTTCCTACTGTTAATGCTGAAGCCTTCGGGAATTGGCTTTCAGCTGAGCTTGATGTGTTCAGCTCGCTTATTGGTAATGCGGCTGATTTCGGTGGTTACGCAGGAGCTTTGACCATGGCTGTACTCTTCGTCAAGCTGATTGTGACCATCTTCAGAAAATTAAGAGGCCGAGCCATGTTTTCCCGACCGTCGATGAGGTGCGTGCGATGAAAATTGACGACGCTGACGTTCATAACAGTGCGATGCGTCTACTGCGGAGTTTTTGGATTGCTGGTGGAAGTCGCGCTCTTGCTTTTGAAGAGGCCGCCGAGGCTACCCGTCAGGTTAGCATGGTGCCGGATGTGGCCATTTTTGTTTGTTTTATTTAAGTGTGTTTGCCTTGTCATTGTTTTATTTTGTTAAAGTTTGTTTTATTTGATGGGGGGTTTTGGCAGGCTCGAAAAGACGCGTTGCCTTCGCTGTCAGCAGCTGAGACAGCCCCGAGTTGTTCAGAAGCCGCACCTGCGCAGGAGTCTGTGGATGCACCGTCGATCGAAAAAACTGTCGAGGTTGGAAACGTTTTCTTCGATGTTGAAATCCTTTGCCGAAGCTCCGGACGTGGTTGGAACTGTTGGCGTTGCTCATGCTGCGGCGGAAACTTCTGCATTCGGTCAGGCTGAGACGGAGGTGCTTCGGGATCTCGAAGCTTCTGACCAGGTGTGATAGGTGTAGAAGACTTAGGTTAGTTTTGAAAGTGGTTCTTTGTTGTAAGGGAGGAAAATTGTTAAGGACTAAACATGTTTGTTTTGATTGTTTGGTATGCAGGTTCGTGATGGAACCGTGCATGAGGTGTTTGATGTGACGCCTCTTATGTTAAATTATCAGGATGTTTTTTATAACTGGAGAAACGTGGGCTCGAGCCAAACTCAAATCCTTTGCTGTCCTTCGATCGTTTCTAGTGGTATAAGGTGCGAAGGTACGATCTTACCAATAGCCGATCAAGCTATTTTTGGCGCGAAGCTGACTATACGGATCGGCAGGCTACGCGTGTTTTGTTTGGTTCTTCGTCGCAAACTCCCGTTGATGATGACATAGACGAGAACACGGCTTTGGATTTTCTTGTTTGGGCGTAGTAACCTTAATTTGGACTCGGACGGTTCTCTTGTGATTCCGAAGGAGGAGCCTGTAGAGAGTAACGAGGTAGATCGTAGATATATGCATAGAGCGAGGGTGTTGCCCGGGAGTTACCGATTGTTCCTGTGGCTCCTTTGTTGTGGAGGCCTATTGTTCCGATAGAAGTGGAAGTTGAGGGGAACCGCGAAGGCTGGAATGATGAATTGTCAGTTGTAATTAGTGAGGGTAGATTGTAACTAGGACAATTTGGAATTTTTGTGCCGAACCGTTGAGCATTTGTACTTGTGGGATTTTGTAAATTTGTTATGTTTTAGGGTGGCTTGCTTTAAGCTTTTAAGAATTAGTTTGGAATGCCCCATGTCTTTTTCAGCTAGGCTCGTTTTTTGACGTTTATGAGAGTTGTTTGGAAGAACAGCGACGCCCCCTGTTTTTTCCAGCGAGGCTCGCTTTTTAACGTTTGCGGGAGCTGTTTGGGAAAACAGCGACGCCCTCTGTCTTTTTTTGCGAGGCTCGCTTTTTAAATGTTTACGAGAGCTGTTTGGGAAAACAGCGACGCCCTCTGTCTTTTTTCGGTGAGGCTCGCTTTTTAAACGTTTACGAGAGTTGTTTGGGAAAACAGCGACGCCCCCTGTCTTTTTCAGGAAGGCTCGCTTTTTGTGCTTCCCCTTATATTAGGTGGAGGTGACATTTGCTTTTGCGAGCCCCTCGTGACTTTGCGGGGGTACTCGACTTTTGATTTTGCGCCTCCCCTTATCTTAGTTGAGGTGGATATTGCTTTCGCGAGCCCCTCGTCACTTCGCGGGGGTACTCGACTTTTGATTTTGCGCCTCCCGTTATCTTTGATTGAGGTGGATATTGCTTTCGCGAGCCCCTCGCGTCTTCGCGAGGTGCTCGACTTTTGGGACTTCACGTCTCCCCTTGTTTGAGGTGGAGGTGAAGTGTGCTTTTGCTAGCCCCTGGCGTCCTTGCGAGGGTGCTCGATTTTTGGGACTTCACGTGTCCCCTTGTTTTTAGGTGGAGGTGAAGTTTGCTTTTGCGAGCCACTGGCGTCCTTGCGAGGGTGCTCGACTTTTGGGACTTCGTGCCTCCCCTTGTTTTAGGTGGAGGTGAAGTTTGCTTTTGCGAGCCCCTAGCGTCCTTGCGAGGGTGCTCGACTTTTGGGACTTCGCGTCTCCCCTTGTTTTTAGGTGGAGGTGAAGTTTGCTTTTTGTGAGCCCCTGACATCCTTACGAGGGTGCTCGACTTTTGGGACTTCGCGCCTCCCCTTGTTTTAGGTGGAGGTGAAGTTTGCTTTTGCGAGCCCTTGGCGTCCTTGCGAGGGTGCTCGACTTTTGGGACTTCACGTCTCCCCTTGTTTTTAGGTGGAGGTGAAGTTTGCTTTTGCGAGCCCCTGGCGTCCTTGGGAGGGTGCTCGACTTTTGGGACTTTGCACCTCCCTTGTTTTAGGTGGAGGTGAAGTGTGCTTTTGCGAGCCCTGGCATCCTTGCGAAGGTACTCGACTTTTGGGACTTTTGCGCCTCCCCTTGTTTTAGGTGGAGGTGAAGTCTGCTTTTGCGAGCCCCTCGCGTCCTTGCGAGGGTACTCGACTTTTGGGACTTCGCGTCTCCCCTTGTTTTTAGGTGGAGGTGAAGTTTGCTTTTGCGAGCCCCTGGCGTCCTTGCGAGGGTACTCGACTTTTGGACTTCGCGTCTCCCCTTGTTTTAGGTGGAGATGAAGTTTGCTTTGCAAGTTTGATTTGAAATGTTTGTGTTTCGAATCAATCTTCGGGGGGTTTTTCATCGATATAAGCGATCTGGATGAAGAGTTTGCTTTTTTCGATGTCGTTAAAAGAGAAAAGGTTTATGTTTCTTTCTTGGGAACTTTTTCTGCTTTTATTGATGTTTTGGTTACTGCCTCGTTAAAAACCTTACGCCCCTTCGCAAGGAAAAAGAGTGCAGCACCTTTGGTTCTAGTTACAATGCATGGTACTGAAATAGAAAGACACAAAAGGTGAAAACAAATTACATAATGCGAGGGCTCGCTAAGGCTCTGCTAGGGGTAAACTTACGAAGGTCGTCGACATTCCAGGTATGCGGCATGCGGTTTCCTTCGCTATCGGAGAGATGATAAGATCCTGGACGATTGGTTTCTATTATTAAGTATGGCCCTGTCCATTTTGGCTGTAATTTTCCCGCCATGTGGGCGTTTTGTTTCCGTATGAGGACGAGGTCGCCCTTCTTTAGATCTTTGATTTTTACTTTCTTGTCTCTCCACCTTTTGGTTTCTTCTTGATACTTACGAAGGTTGTGCACTGCACTGCATCTTGTTTCTTCTTCGAGCAAATCTTTGACTGTCAGCTGACTTTGCTCGCTTGATTCGAGGGTCGACCTGAGTGAACCATGTTTTAATTCTTCTGGCACATTGCTTCTTGTCCGAAGGGTAGCTTGAACGTGTGAACTTGGTTGCTCTGCATTCTGATGTGTTATGGGACCAGGTGACCGAGGTTAGCTCATCTGCCCACTTGCCCTTGGGCCTGCCGTGAAGTTTTTTGAGATTGCTTGAAAAATTATGGCATTGGATCTTTCGACGAGGCCGTTTGATTGTGGATGCCGGACTGAGGCGAAGGACAAGGCTGTACCAATTTGGTCACAGAACTCCTTAAAAACCTTGCAGTCAAACTGAGTGCCGTTATCGACGGTTAAGTTTTTGGGAACTCCAAAACGACAAACTATTTGCTGCCAGAAAAACTTCTTCACGGCTTGTGAGGTTATGGATGCCAATGGTTTTGTCTCAATCCACTTTGTGAAGTATTCCACAGCTACATCCGCATAGCGAAGGTTTCCTGGTGCTGCTGGTAAAGGTCCGACCAGGTCCATCGCCCATCTTTGCAAGGGCCATGTTGGGCATATCAAAGTCGTTGGAGCGCCTGGGGCGCTTTGCGTTTTTGCTGTTAGTTGACATCCCTGACAATGCTTGACAATCTCTTCTGCATCTCGTAATGCTGTTGGCCAAAAGAAACCTTGGCGGAAAACTTTACCCACCAGCGCTCTTGGGCCGTTGTGTGACCCGCATACCTTCGTGAATTAGTTTTAGTAAATCCTTTCCCTGGTTGTGCGACACACACTTTAGCCAAGGGGAAGTTATAGAAGCTTTGAATAAGGTGTTGTCAACTATTTTGTACCCTCGAGCTCTTTGGCTCAGTCTGTTTTCTTCTTCTTTGGAGTTGGGCTCCTACAACCCGTTGATGAATGCCATGATTGGGGCTTTCCAATCTTCGCTTTGTATTGCATGAATCTGCTTCGCTGCTTTCTCGAAACTTCGATAGCTGGTTGTTTTGCCACTTCATAAAAGACGTCTAGTGGTAGCTGCGCCTGATGTGCTGCTGCTTTGGCCAGATCATCTGCTTCGCTATTCTCAGCCCTTGGTATTGCCTTTGTTGTTATGCCCAAGAAAAAAGTTTCTAACCTTCGGACGAGTTGTAAGTACTTTTGCAGCTCTGTGTCTTTTTCCTTGTAATTTTTCTCAATGTGTCCCGTAATAACTTGGGAATCTGTGTTGATTACTGCTCTTCGTACTGATAAGGCCCGAAGCTTTGAGAGTGCCAGAATTACTGCTTCGTACTCTGCTGAATTGTTTGTGCATTTGAAATCTAGTCTTGTTGCGTAACGCAACTTCGAACCAGATGGCGAAGTCAGGATGGCTGATGCTCCAGCTCCAGCTACTCCCCAAGCCCCATCGACGTACACAGTCCAAAAGGGGTCTACTTCGACTCCTTCTTTGCGAGGGTCTGGAGTCCAATCAGCTATGAAATCTGCTAGGGCCTATGATTTGATTGCCAATCTTCCCACGAAGGTTATGGTGTAGCTATTTAGCTCGACTACCCATCTTGCTATTCTCCTAATAGCTTCATTGTTCTTGAAAATGTTTTCGAGGGGTAGGTTGAGGGCACTTGGACTTCGTGAGATTGAAAATAGTGTTTGAGCTTTCTTAATGCCACAACTACAGCATATGCTATTTTTTCGAGTTCGGAGTAGTGTTGCTTGGGGCCCTCGAGGGTCTCTAAAACATAATAGATGGGGCTTGTTTGGTTTTGTTGCCTTCATGCAGTTCCTTTATCGACACTGTGCTGACTGCGTGTGGCGAGGCCACGATGTACAACAGTAGCTTGTCCCCTGTGTTGGGGTTGGTAAGAGTGGTCATGTTGGTGAGATACTTTTTCAAGTCTTCGAAACCTTTTTGCTGTCGAGGTCGCCATTTGAATGGAGTGGTGCTTCTCAGGGTTTCGAATAAAGGTAACCCTCGTTCAGCTGATCTTGAGATGAACCTGCTGAGAGCTGCTAAGCGTCCAGACAAGCGCTGAGCTGCCTTCTTGCTTGTTGGTGGCTCCATATTGAGGATGACATCTATTTTTTCTGGATTAGCTTTGATCCCCCTTGCTGACACGATGCAACCTAGTAGCTTTCCTTCACTGACTCCAAAACACATTTTTTGGGTTTAGCTTCAATCCATCAATCGCCGATCGAAGGTTGGAGAACACTCTTGTCAGATCTGATATGTGATTCTCTTTTGTTTGCTTTGTAGAATCAAATCATCTACATAAGCAGAAATGGCCTGTTCATCTTTGAAGACCTCCGATGTCATGCGAGCGAAAGTAGACCCCGCGTTTCTCAGACCCTCTGCCATTCGTCTGAAGCAATATGTACCGAGGAGTGATGAAGCTTGTTTTTTTCTTCGTCGTCCTCATTCATCCAGATTTGGTGGTAACCCGAGAAACAGTCGAGGAGAAAGCATTTGACAGCTAGATGCTCTGTCTACCAATGTGCTTATATTTGGCAGAGGAAAATCATCCTTCGGGCAAGCTTTGTTCAAACAAGTGAAATCTACGCACATTCTCCATTTTTTGTTCTTTTTCTAGACGAGGACCACATTTGAGAGCCAAGTCGGATATTTGACTGGACGGATAACCCCCGCATCCAGGAGTCTCCTTACCTCTGCTCTCGCTGCTTCTTTTCTTTCTTCGGGCATTTTGCAGAGCTTTTGGTTGATTGGGCGATACCCTTCTTTGATGTTTAGACTGTGTTAGATCAGCGACCTATTGACCCCTTTGAGGTCTTCGACAGACCAAGCGAAGGTATCAGAATTCTCTTTGAGGAAGGAAACGAGGTTTTTTTTCTGATTGGGGATCAAGGTGAGCTGAGATGACTACTTTCTTCTCTGCGTTTCCATCGAAGAGTTGTACTGTTTTTTTGTTCTTGTGGTAAGGCTCTTTTTTGGTCATTGAGGATTTTTCCTTCGCTGATAAGGCTTGTTATCTCAGGCTTTGACAGGATGTGTACATTGCGCTGTCCTGGGGCTACTGTGCCTTCGGCAGCTCTTGCAACGTCTTGGTCCCCATAGACTGCAACTACACTCACTCCCTTTGAGCGGGAAGCTTCATACAAAGGTAGGCTGGATGGATTACCACATTGAAAACATTGGTGACCCCTCGACCAAAAATTGCATTGTAAGGATAAAACATGTTGACCACATCGAAGGTTATGTGTTCTGTTCTACAGTTTACTTGGTCTCCGAAGGTGACAGGCAGTGAGATCTTCCCGATTGCTCTGACTTGCTGACCGCCGAAACCGTACAGAGGATTGTCGGCAGGCTGCAAGAGGTTTTTTGTCTAGCTTCATGTTGTCGAAGGTTGAGGCGAACAAAATATCGGCGGAGCTCCCTGTATCGACCAGATTTTTGGTGACTGTCCAACCTGCAAGATTGGTTTCAATTACCATAGCATCAGTATGGGGGTAATCCCTTAGTTTCATCACTGGCGTCGAAGGTTATTGGGATGTGGGACCATCGTCCAAACTTGTGTGGTCCTTCGACGGCCATGTGGTGCACTCTTCTGGCGTGTTCTTTTCTTTGCCTTTTGTTGCCGTGGTCTTCGTTGGAACCCTCAGTGATGGCGAGGATTACGCCGAAGGTTGATGTTGGATTGTTGATGGTTGTTTGGGTTTGGGATTCGGTTTTGACAGGCTGGGGAGCTGGTAATGCTGGTAGTGGGGGTGGTGGTGGTAGAGCGTTGTTTGCTGGTTTGTTTGGGTTTGAGGGGTGGTTGGGTATGAAACGGTGTAAGGTGTGTTTTGACGTTGGAGGGTGGTGGATGGCTGATATGGAGTGTAATTGTAGTGGGGTGATGTGTGCGTAGAAAGGTTGGTGCGAAGGTAGGCCATAATTGACTGGGGTGTATTGGTATGCGCGGTGGGTTGGATTGAAATTTGGCTTTCTGGTATGGTTGATGGTTTGTTTTCTGCCGATCGATGCGGTTCTTTTGGATTCCTGATACTCTTTTCCTTTGGTGAAGCACTCGCATTGCTTGGTGGTGTGACCCTTCGCTGGACCGCAAAAATGGCAATACATTTTTGCAAGATCCCTCTGCTGGTTTCTTCTTTGTTCTGGCGGGGGTGGAAGCCCTTGCGGGGTTTGATTGCCTGAAGTCTGAGTGCCCCTTCTCTGGTCTTCAGTTGGTCCTGCCCTGTTGATTGCACCAATGTTGCCTAGATCTTGACGAGGGTTGTTTTCTCTCGCTTATGGTCTCGCCTGCAGTTTTTGCTGTGCCCTACGGGCATCAGACTTCGCCCTGAAGTCCATGTCCGCTTTACAATATCTTTCCATTGTTTCATGTAGTTCCTCAATTGTGTTTGCTGGCTTTCTGGCAAACTTCGAGGAACAAGGGCCTGGTCGCAAACCGCTTACCGCTGCGAGGATTACGGCTTCGTCAGATACTCCCGGAGTTCTTGCTCTAATTTGGATGAATCTTCGCCAATTATCCTGTAGTGGTTTGCGCTCTTCTTGTTTGCAATTTAACAGCTCAATGGGGTTTGATGGGGCTGTTGTGATGCCTTTGAAGTTTGTGCAGAGCTTGTCTTTGAGATTGGCCCAGGAATCCACGGTTCCAGAGCGCAGGTTGTTGTACCACGTTTGCGCGATGTCTCGGAGGATGATTACAAACGACTTGGCCATTGTTGAATCATCTGCCCCTGCTGCAGCGACCGCTGCTTCATAGCTCATTATAAACTGACGAGGGTCAGAAAGTCCGTCATAACGGGGCAAGTTTTGTGGGTTGTAAGATGGTGGCCAAGGTTGAGTTTGTAGCATTTGGGAGAGTGGTGATTTTGGGTCATAAGGCATTTGGTGTTGTTGGCCCTCCGCGGATTGCGAAGGTTTGGCTCTCTCTCTCCTCCTGGTAAAGGTAACGAAAATTTGGTTGTCTCTCAGGGTATGGGTCGTTAAGATGGTTTGGTGGTGGAGGGGGGTGGTGGAGGTTGATGTACATTGCCCTCGTGCCTTTCGACATTCCCCTCGTGGGGTAACGGTACCTCTCTGCCGATCCAACCTTCGACTTTGGCCTCAGCCACTGCAAGGGACTCCTCCATCCGACGAAGCTGTTCCCTCTCCTCATCCGTCTTTTGCCTAATGGTGCGCAACCGGTTATGCCTTTCAAGTTGGTCCAGGCGTCTTTTCTTTTCCTGCAATTCAGCGTGAAGCCTTTCTAAAGCCTCGAGGCCCAACTCATCTTCATCTCCTCTCCCACCTTCTCCAGGTGTGCGGGTGTTGCTGTGATGTCGGCCGAGTGTGAGGGCCCGAGATCTCTGTTTCCGGGTCACTTCTTCTGCCCCTGAAGGTTCTATTTCTCTTCTGCAGCATGAATCGTCGCGGTGACTTCACTGGTTGTGCGATGGTCTCTACCCGAGATTGTCCTTCTAGTTCCGGCCATTACGCGAAGTGTAACAACCGTAACGCCTGTTCGTCTTCGCTCCCCACGGTCGGCGCCAAACTGTTGGGGTTACACCTGCCCAACCCCGCACGCGCACAAGGGTGTGACGAGGGTGGCCAACAGTCCAAACGAAAGGCGAAGGTGAAAATAAGCTAAGTAACACTGTTTCCTTCTTTTCCCCGAAAAAATCACCCCTTTACACTGTTCATCCCCTGGTATTTATAGGGAATACCAAGGGGCGCTGCCTAATTTACAAAAGGGTACAAGAAAAGATTTCATGGAGCTATACAACGGAAGGGCAAAATCATACAAGCACAGGTAGCGCGAAAACCCTAGCTCTTCTTCTCCCCTGGCCGCCGCCGCCGGACTCGCATGCCCCCTCGCGGGGTTGCGGAAATCAGCCATGTGTCCGCGGAATCTTCGCTACTGGCGAAGATCACGATTCAGTTGGTGTCCGTTAAGTTCCTGCGCTTTTTCAGTCCCTCTCCCTGCATGCAAAGACTAGAACATGATCCGAGGGTCGTGTCAGCGGCGAAGGTTTTCCGCAGGCATGCAAAGACTAGGACACGATCCGAGGGTCGTGTCAGCGGCGAGGGTTTTCCGCAGGCATGCAAAGACTAGGACACAATCCGAGGGTCGTGTCAGCGGCGAGGGTATTCCGAAGGCCGTTGAGAGTGCGAAGACGGTCTCTCTAAGACAGCTCGCGTGACGTCACTGCCGAGGGTCCCTTCCCCAACATAGTGTTAGTGTAGTTAGGGTTAGCTTGGTTTGGAGTAGTTAGTTAATTTGGTAGTAGTTAGTTATTTAGTTTTTTTGAAACAAAGTTAGTTATTTATTTTAGTTGTGGCCGAGGTTGTTGTGGTTCATGGTTGTCGAAAACAGGATGATCCATCCTCTGATGGTTATGAAGGTGATGAGTAGGAGTTGAGGCCCGATTGTGATGCCTCACCTGTTCATATGGATTTGGATGGTTAGTTGATGCAGGACATACTAAATTCTGCACCAACGACATCCCATGACGTAGGTCGTATAAGCAATGACTTTGATGTGGCTAACCTTGAGGAAGAAGAGGAAGAGCAGGAGGAGGATGAAAGGATTGCTCATGAGGATGTTAGTAGTGAGTCTGATAGTTTGGACGATGATTTTATGATTTCAGAACCTAATAATGTTGGAGTACAGACCAATGTGGGAGTTGGTAGTCAAGCATACCATGCTATGCTGGTTCATGCTATGCCGATGGTTCAGGGGAGACTGATACATGATGTGCCAGATCATGCCACCCCTTACGATTCATGGAGGCGGTTGAGGGAAGCACAACAGTATGTTGCACCGGAACCCTACATGGACACGGAGCTCCATCAACTTAGTTCAGTGAACGTACCTTTTCATGGCATTCCCAACTATAGGGATGTGAGCATGGTGGACATGGCAGTATGCGACACAGGACTTCAGATGTGTAGGCAATTTTTGTATAACCATCGTGCAGATATCCTAAAGGTGCGCATGATTTTCCACACAATGTTAGAGTTGAAGCTTTTTCTCCAGGACTATGCGGTGTTTCACACATAGGCCATACATCGTCACTCATTCAGATGTGGAGTTGAGGTATAATGTGATATGCAAGGCAGGTTGTGTGTGAGACTAAATGCTCGGAAGAGAGGGAGTGATGGGAAGTGGAGAATAACTAAAGTTATGCAACCCCATACATGTTTGTCAAATGAGGGAAAGGACCAGCATCCTCAGCTGACGACACGTTATCTTGCCTGTCGTATATTGGGTCTCATTGATGATAATAGTGATATCTCTGTTTCATCTTTGATTGAGTCAATTTTTGGATTTGTTGGTTACAAGGTGTTGTATGGGAAGGCTTGGCATGCTAAACAGATTGCTCTACGGATTCGTTGGGGTAGCTGGAAGGAAGCTTTCCTAGGATATTAAGTGCAATGTGTTACTACAACCCAGACTTGAAGTGGTTTATGCAGCGAGACAGCTGGTTCTTCGTGGACCCCATCAACG
Organism: Coix lacryma-jobi var. lacryma-jobi; assembly: GCA_009763385.1. Classification (NCBI taxonomy): domain Eukaryota; kingdom Viridiplantae; phylum Streptophyta; class Magnoliopsida; order Poales; family Poaceae; genus Coix; species Coix lacryma-jobi. Next base: position 81,894,803 of record CM019822.1, read on the forward strand.
GTGCCAGGAACATGTGTTGCAATGGGTTTTTGGTCTTTCGCGCAGACAGAACATGCTTATCAGTTTTGTCGTCCAATCATACTTGTTGATGACACTTTCTTAACTGGAAAATACAGAGGTATGTTGATGATGGCAGCTGCAGATGATCCGGAGGATCAGATAGTTCCAATTGCATTTGCTTTAGCAGAGGGAGAGAACATTGATTCTTGGTCATGGTTCATGAGGCTTGTACGGACTCATGTACTTGATCATTCTCGCTGGATTTGCATGATCTCCGACCGTCGTGCAGGTCTACTTAGTGTTGCCGAAGAATATATTGATGGGTGCTCGCCTCTAGTTCACAGATGGTGTATGCGCCATTTTGCCGCCAATTTTTGGCACCGTCACAGGAAGAAGGAGGTGTGTGACAAGGTGATGGTTGTATGTTGTGTACGTACACAACACAAGTTCGAGGAGACAAAGAAAGAACTAGACACCATGCTTAACAAAGAGGGAAAGGCGTGGTTGGAGGGGTAGATGGAACACAAGGATAAGTGGGCGTTAGCGTATGATGAGGGAGGTTTTAGATGCATAACTGAGGTTCACTAACCAGAAGGCAGCCAAAATACAGAACTGAGGTTCACTGACCAGAAGGCGGCCAAGTGTGTCACTCCTCTGTGGTGCCAGGTCATGCCACGCCACCTGCAATGGTGCGACACTGCCACGCCACTGCCCATGACACAACAAGGACTGCCACGCCACGCCCAATGACGCGGCAAGAGCCCCCCTAGCCAACAACGGCAGTCCCCCTAGCCAGCCAGCAACTCGTGCCTGCAAGTCATTATACATGTTGCCTTGTCTCCGCTAGCTACTCAGGATATTAACGAAATAATTGTTCACAACAAATGGTCTTTACACATACTAGTTGTTCACAACGTATTAAACATACATCAAGAACATTCTACGTTAAAAAGGAGGCTACAATTAGTCATTGTCACCATCGTACAACAACTCCTCGTCAGAATCCCAATCTTCCACCACAACATCGTTGCTACAACTAGTCTGACAACCTTGTGGCCCTTGTGCCTTGCCCTTGTAGTAAGCTACCACCGCGAGATCTACCTGGGTCAAGAAGTCATCGTCCTCCAACTGCATGTCCTCCTCCTCCTGTAAACCTGCCTCCGCTAAAGCTAGCAGCTCGCTCAATCTACTGTTGTCTTCATCCTCCTGCTCACTGGCGGAGCCAAGGCCCGGCCACCCTGGGCCGGGCCCGGGCTCATTCGGTAAACATACACATTTAGTATAGGTGCGAGTCAACGTAAGCACTATACTATGGACCAATCAAAGCAACAAGCAAGGAATTTTTTCTCTCGGTAGCCCTCTGTTCTAGTGCATCTCTTACTGTTTCTTTCACTTATTTTGTGACATGTGTTTTATAAAACTGCTAAATGAATTAGCAGAAGTTATATCCAACTACTCTATATGGCCATATATTCACAACCAGAGTCAGTCTTTTTTTTTAGCTATAGAACAATATTTTTTTCACAACAAAACAACATCAGCCATAAAATTTGGCGCAATAAGTCCTATCGAACAACCTCTATATCATTTCTAGCAGTTGGAGAAATTTGCCGCTAAATGTTTTAGCCGATGATTTAGAACAGTTTAATATACAATGCGCTATATTATATGTTAATTAGTTGATATTAATAGGGCTCCGGCTCCAGATTCTCACGATTCAATAGACATCTAAAATATGGCTCCTTAAAAGGAGTCCTAAGGAGCTAGAACTATTTTTATAGAGTAACCAAAGTCACGGAAATACGACTTCTTCCGTCCTCACAAACCTAATACAAATTATTACAAAACTATCATCGGAGCTGTTTTTATAGACGTTTTCAAACCCACTAAAAATGCTACTGGACATGACGAGCCAAAGTTATACCAGAAGAACTTAGAACCCTGCTAAACAGATCCTTAGTATTACATTGTGCCTAGGCTCCACAAAAATCCTAGCTCCGCCACTGCTCCTGCTCCTGTAAACTCGCCTCCACTAGAGCAATGAGCTCGCTCAACCGCGAAGTATCATCATCCTCGACCGCTTGCTTTTCTGCCTCCTCCGCCTTCTTCTCTAGATATCTTGAACGCCACCTCTCCGGCATGGTCTCGATCGCATCCTACTCTGTAATACGAGTATGCAAGCACTATTAGCATTGTCTTCCATAGATCACATATTACTTACTTAAAAACATAGGTCAATCACTCACTAGCACATAGGGAATCAATAAGGTCGTCCAATGCCTTCCCTTCCTTTCTTGCCGCCTCCCTTGCTTTCCTCCTCCACCTCTCTTGCTTGTCCTCCTCTTCCTTTTGCTGCCTTGCCAAATGCCATTTCTTCCACTCAACACGAGTCGGGGTAAACACCCCCATTGCCTAGCCTGCTCACGCATCTTACGTTTGCGTTGTTTAATGTAATCGTCAACGAGCTGAGATCCACAACCTATCTTTTGTCCCATAAGTTTCTTCTTCCCAATTATTTCGTTGAACTCCCCTTTTCCTTCGAAAGATTCTATCTTGCGTTTCCTGGTGCTCTGTTCAATATAAGAAATTAAAAAATGAGTTAGCAAATGATACATATTTGATATCATGCTATGCAAAATAATAACAACCTCATCATAGTCGACCATATGGCCACACCAGTAGCCTATTCCAAGCTCCGAAGGAACTAGGCCGTAGTGCGCTTCGACCCCACATTCGCAGAGGTGTGGTGGTTCTCTGAAGATTACTGCCTCTTTCCTCTTCTCCTTTTCCTTTGGCGGCGCCTCCGGCCAATGAGACTTAGGACCATACAACCACTCTATGAAAAAACACTTCCGCCATCGATGGACCTACAAGAAGGTAGATTAGTACATGTACAAAAGTTATGAAAAGACTTCAAAACATAACTTTACGCTTACCTTCTCAATGTTGGGACACACAAAATCAACCTTAATCTCAGGGCATATCACAACATAGTCTCCGCAATCGCACCGAGGCGGTGTCTCGAGTCGTCTTGCTATAGCAAGTTCCTTCTCCTCATCCATCATTGGCGGGGGTTAGGGGGAGGTGGACCCCACCGCTCAAAGCGCTCACGTGGATGTCTTCCTCTCCACCAATCGTTGAAAAGGTGGTACCTTAGGTCAAACTGGTCTGCACCATCGATTCACTGAAAGAAAAAACACCTCTGCGGGTCCATCTACAAAAACAAGTTTTGACCCGATATTATTAAACTAGTAATTCAAAGGAATAAACAATGCAAGTAAGAAACTTAATTACATCAGAGCGACTGCATGTGTAGAAGCAACGAGCAGCTGTATCCGGATGTCTCGACTGGTAAACGTGGGCCGAAAAACCACAATCACAGTTAGGGATAGGTACATCGGTAGGAACTGGGGCATCTTTGCTAGATACATCAGGGTATAGTTCTCTAGGCCGACCATGTTCTTGCCAAAACTTCTCCCAATACAAGTTCTCCATCTACCCAATCAAGTAACAAAAACATTTCATATGTACATCCTACAACGTATACTTTGCGGTTTCCAAAATTACAACAACAAATAAGAATACCATTACCTATACCAATGAAGAGGTCAAGCTTGGGGAGGAGGGGGAACGTTACCTCACCTCCACGTAGAAGAGGGCAACGAGGCCTCCCGGAGTGCTCCGAAGATGCGGGAGATCAGCGAGGAGGAGACGGAGGCCGGCCGGAGACCTAGTTTCGTTGACGCCCATCCCATGCATTCCAATCGATTCCACCAGGGAGCCACGGCGTCATGGCGGTCGTTTGTTCTCGTCGCTTGAAGCCTCTCGATCGTCATTCATCTGGTGGAGACTCGATCTTGAGGTGAGCAGCCGTCCGAAACTCCGTCTCTCCTCCATCCTCGGGTTTTGATTCACTTGGATTTTGTTTCGTTGTTTATCTTGTGTTAGATCCTGCCGTCCTATCTCACTTGCCCATCAGATTGAGCCATCGCCGCACCCCGTGGTCATCATCTTCGATCTGCCGGCGACGTTTGTTCCTCCCAACAGCAATAGGCGGGGTTTCCCTATCCTTCGGGCTAGCGTTATTCGTCAGTTCGCCGGTAATATATATATAAAACTGCTTGGGGAGGAGGGAGGAGAGGGAGGCCGGCCGGAGGGCTACGGAGATGCGGGGAATCGGCACAGAGTATAGGGAGCCCGCCCAGTTCGCTATTGGAAGAAGAAAAGCGAGTGTCAGGTAAAGGGTGGTCGTCCGAGCTGATGGCTATGTCCGCCCTGTCAAATAATTATTCTACACCTAGGGTATAGGATAGTGTGTGTGTATATATATATATATAAAACTGCTATTCAGCACGCAACACTCTAAATAATATTTAGAGCGCTGGCCTAGCACCATCTGAACCAAACACCATCTGAACCAAACAATCCTGTCATGCGATTGGCCATAAAATGGACTTCCACAACCAAAAAACCTTGAGCACCCAGTTCCTCACCGTGTCACCCCCGTAGATGATTAGGAGCAGTAAAAACTTGCATCTCAACAATAAAGGACCAACTAATTTAGGCCTTGTTCAGTTCGAAAAAATGTTGCATAATGATACTGTAGCACTTTCGTTGTTATTTGACAAATTTTGTTCAAACATAGACTAACTAGGCTCAAAAGATTCGTCTCGACATGAACAGACCAAAAGTAAAATTAGTTATTTTTTACCTACATTTAATACTCTATGTATGTGTTTAAAGATTCGATGTGATGGGTACTACGCAATATTTTTTGGGAATTTTTGTAAACTGAACATGGCCGACGTTACCCAAACTTAATTCACGCTAATTTACCATATTATATAAATAAACCCTATTTCTCATTTCTCTCGTGATTTTCTCTCTCAGACTACTAACCTTTAAACAACGACTGACTTAAAGTTGCTGAAAGGGATGTATAGCGATGGGCAGTCTGTTGCTAAAGGTTATAGCAACGGACCCTAGCAGTTGCTAATGAAGCCGTTGTTATATGTATACAACAACATACTTGATCTTTAGCGATGGACAGTTCAATAGTATACTATTTAGCAACGGATAGTTTGTTAGAACTTTTAGCAACGGATAGTTCATCATAGTAAAAACTTTTAGCACCTGACAGTCCATCGAGCTCAGTTAAATAGGTAAAAAAATCAAGATATATTTAAAATAGACCACATTCAGAACCAATACACATTAGAACCAATACACAAATGGTAATCATTAGACATACTCATTCAATTGTCAAACTCAGTACATATAATCATGTCACCTAGAATCAAGCTATCCTTGTCTCAACATACACACACAAACTAATGAACAAAAATAAACTAGCACTTGTCCATGAAAGCCATCAAAATTAGGTAAAGGCTCAAAACACAACCTCAGTCCTTAGTTGGGTTCATTTCCACATGAATAGGAAGAGCACCTGAACAAACAAAAATAGATAGAAACTGAATGAGAAAGTATTTATACTTTTGTACACAAGTAGCACACTAAAAAAATATGCTAATATGCAGTACATCATTTAGGTTCTAGCTTCCTATCTTTCAGCCATTGGTTGCCAAAAAAAATGAAATAATGCTTTCTGATTCTCACATCAAAAACCAAACAAAATTGTAATTGCAAGATATAAACAAAATTGTAATGCTATCAGATTCTCAACTGCAAATGTACCGGGTTTGTAATGCTATTGTTTACTCTCTCCACAATTGTCTACTGCAGTAAAACCAGGAATACAGTAACTAAAGGAGATACTAGTTTGAGTTATAATCATCAGTTCAACAAAGCAACCTCATACATATTGGGTTCATTCATGCATACTCTACAGAAGATTAGATACTAGTTTGAGTATTCACACCTCAATAGGCATTCAGTCTTCTAGCACCCTATAGAAGAGTAAGTAAATTGCCAAAATGATCATACTAGACTAAAGCAGCATTAAGAGGCCAATCATACAATAATAATATTAAGGTGTTAATCTTATATCATTAATTTAATATTCCCTCGAGCGTCTCAGGTGGTTTGTCCTTTATTTGCCAGCCATGAGTAATTAGTGCAGTAGAATTGGCTGCATGAGTGAGATAGAGTATACCAAATAAGACCAAAATAATATGAGAAAGGAGCTTATCTAGTATAGATCTCAGGTGGTTTGTCCTTTATTCGCCCGCCAGTGAGTAATTAGCGCAGTAGAATTGGCTGCATCAGTGAGATAGAGTATACTAAATAAAACCAAAATAATAGGAAAAATTAGGTGGAAGACCTCGAAAAAAACTTAGTTTAGGTATCAGGCCTTTTATTTTCGAATTTGGGTGAAGGCCTTGGAACAAAATTTTCTTAGGTGGAAGGGCTTACGTCCATTTTCAGCACTTGATGGTGTTAAGTAGAGGACAAAAAGCGATTTTACCCCTGAGTCAAAAAATAATAATAGAAGAATTCCGACTGTTTATAATATTTTAGTATATGTATATATTTTATATTATTTCTCTGTAGTAAAAAAATAAAATTATTTTTTTCACTACGGAGAATAATATAAATATATACATATACTCAAAATATTATAAACAATCAGAATTCTTTTTTATTTTTTTCGACTCAGGGGTAAAATCATCTTTTTATCATCTACTTAACACTGTTAAGTGCTGAAAATGGACGGAAGGCCTTCCACCTAAATTTTTTTTTGTTCCGGGGCCTTCCCCCAAATTCGAAAAAGAAAAGGCCTGATACTTTAACCGAGAGTTTTTTCGAGGCCTTCCACATAATTCTCCCTTTTAATATGAGAAAAGAGCTTATCTAGTATAGATATTTTTTATTTAGCGTTTCATTGTAAATGTTACCAAACATAGTATAGACAATCTGATACTTCTGCAAACACTGTAATAGGTGAGGATCTGCAACGATTTCTCATACTGGATGCCTTGTTTGTCATGGTTGCTTACACACACTATGGAAAGTAACTTGTTGTGTATTAGGATCACAACAATTTTCTCCAAAGTTGTGAACATTGTGCATCTCCAAAGTACAAATCTTAGTATTATTAGATATTCCTCTACTCTAAACTGACTATGGCAACAGACTGGGTATCTGATTCCACATAATATGAAATAATATACTAGCCTATATTGGATTTTTGAGAGATCATAGTTAAAATTGAAATTGGTATTATTGAGTAATTTTAAATGCTATACTGCTGCTATTAAGGTACTACTACCACCATAGAATCCTAGCTAAAATTGAGATTGGGACTATTCAGGAGTAATTTAAGAGACAAGCGAATTACATCTGCATTTGGAAAAATATCGAGTTGGCCACCATGGTTTGCAAGCACAGAGGTCATGACGGCCATGGTGGCGGGATACCTTTTGCGGGCACAGATGCTCGTGCTGCCGGAGGAGCTCGCTGGCCATCGCCGACTGTGGTTCTGGACGCGACAACCGCCGAAGGGGGCCACGCCCCACATCGATCCGCGATCTATGCCTCGCGCCCTACTGGAGGAGCCCCGCTCACCACGCCGCCAACGGAGGACCTCCTCGCCGCCGCGCCGCCGATGGAGGGACCTTGTGTCACAGTACCGCCACCGGTGGAACCCGCACCTCCTTGCTAGCACCGGAGGGGCTATGCTACGTGCCTAGGCGGGCTCTCGTGCCCTCGCCCTCGCGCACCGTTGGACTCTCGAGAGAGACGGAGGCAGTGTAGTGCGGCTGATGGAGGGAGAAAGGGAACGAGGGAGAGGGCGGAAGAGGATATTAGTTTAGGGTTTTTTGGATGGCCGATTTGGGCCGTCTGATGGGTTGGTCTGGGCTGATTGCTATATAGAGTATAAAATTTTGTTAGCCATGAACTATCTGATGTTGTTACTACGATATAGCGAGGACAATCCATTGGAAAAGTAAAAAATTTATAGCAACGGAATCCATCGCTGTATTAGGTTTCGGTTTTAGCAACTCACTGTCCTTCACGAAGCTTTAGCGACAGTGACTCACCGTCCAACGCTGATTATCAACTTTTAGCGACTACAGTTAGATGTTATTTAAGGGTTTTGGTGCAGTGTTAATCCCCACGGAGCTGATGCGGCAGGGGCTCATCGATGGCGCCCTCCACCAGGCTTGAAGTCCATGGCAGATCCCACCGGGTGCTCTCCTCCGTGCGACCGGCAGCGGCGCTCCCTCCCGTCCTCGACTCCACCGGCAGCCGCCCCTTCCCGTCCTTGACTTCCCTGCCGGTGGCGCCACCATTATCACCAGCACCCCTCCCCACTAGCTGGTCGCCCCTGCCCCTTCACCAACGGCGGCACTCGGAGGTCGTCGTCCCGGCTGCGGATCAGTCCACTGGCGGAGCACGGGGCTGATTCGTCCTCCCACAACCTGGCGGCACGGTGGAGCACAGCCGCACATGCCGCGACCGATCGTGTTCCCACAACCTGGCAGCAGGTAACCTCGGCGGCATCTCGTCCAAATCCACCACTGCTAGCTGCAGCCAGCCGCAGCGCATGGTGGAGTTCCACTGGCCGAAGTGTGTCCAAAGCTTTTTCTTTATTTTTTTATCTTTTCGGTGAACTCGTTGTGTTGTTTTCTTAAATTGTTTTGATGATCATTCATGCTGCTCCTGGACATGGATATTGTAGTTGGTGGCTGATTTTTCACCTATCCTCACTGGCAGCGACTCTTCCTTGATGATGATCTGAGGCTATTGCCGTGGTTGCAAGATCTAGGCAATTTTTTGTTCATATTTGATTTTCAGGATACAGTGGCTGCTGCTGCAGGAAGACCTTCTAGGCTCCGCGCGCAGATCCCGCAGATCGAGTTCGTGGAGATAATGACTTTAGTATAGATTGCTCCACGCTATAGTTCAGAAATTTGTTTGTGAACAAATATTGGTTTTAGGAATTTTATAGATTAATACTTGTTTTTTTGTACGAATAAGATGAGTACTTGTATGTTGATTTTTGAACTAGTGCGAGCAAATAGCAAGTTTTACTGTTTCAGTGATTTGTTCAAGTGGAGTTTTATTTGGATTTTTTTTGATTTGCTGATAATTTTGTGTGTACTATATATCAGATGAATCTCTTTTTTGAAAAGGCATCAAAAGCAGAAGGATATTACTCCTATTGCTGCTGCTACTACCGCTCCACTTTGTGAAAAGGCATAAAAACAGAAGGATTTTACTCCTATTGCTGCCACTACGAAAGTAGTAGTAATTGTCAGATATTGTAATTCAAATAAAAATAAATAAAGAAGATGATCTGACATTGTGTAAGATTGATTTGATCTGAACATTGTGATTGTGTAAGACTGATTTTAATTACTGTTAGAGAGACAAATTTTGCAGTATCAGTTTGCATAAAAATATTGATTTTGTAAATTTACTACTGGAAAGTCTGTGATTAGCTATTTTTTTGTTCTGCCATTATTGTGTAGTACTCATGAGTCATGAAAATCATCAGGCCGGTGGTTTACTCCTATTGGTACTACTCCCATTACTGTTCGTTCTCCTATTACTAATAAGTAGTAATATTTATTGTTGTAAACATTATTACTAATGCAGAAAAACAAATTTACTACTATAACTTTGCTTCTCAAATACTTCTACAATTCGGATTATTATCTCCAGAGACTGTAATTAATATTACTACTCCACTTGAAGTAACGGTTGTAGGGCCAAAATACTTACTGGAAAAGATTATTACTAATGCAGAAAAACAAATTTACTACTATAACTTTGCTTCTCAAATACTTCTACAATTCAGATTATTATCCCCAGAGACATTAAATTAATATTACTACTCAACTTGAAGTTACGGTTGTATGGCCAAAATCAACATGCACTGCTACAGAACAGGGTCTTTAGCCGATTCTCAAAATCGTCATTTGTCTCGGCGTTTTTGTCGCCCGGGACTAATAGACCATTTAGTCCCGGTCGGTAACACGGACCGGGACTAAAGGGCCTGCCCCAACGGCTACTGCGCAGAGCTGTCGGGGCAGGGACACTTTAGTCCCGGTCCGTGTTACCAGACGGGACTAAGGGCACTCTTTAGTCCCGGTTGGTGCCACAGACGGGACTAATGCTTTAGCCACGGTTTGTGGATTGCCCCGGGATAAATGATCACCTTTTAGCCCCAGTTTTTAATACAAACCGGGACTAAAGCTCCTCGGTTTATAACCTGCCAACTCCTTCCTCCCTCAGCCATAGACTCCTTGCTCGTTCTTGCTGTTGCTATTGCTTGTTCTTCATTTGTTCTTCGTCTCTGGTGCCATTGGTGATCTTCTTCGACTCCGTCATCGTCTCTTTGCGTTGAGAGGTAACAATTTTCGTCTCCTACTATGTCTTTTGAATATGAGAGGAATTTAATTAAAATATATAGTTTGCAAGAACAAACATACAGAGTTGAGTAGTTTAAATTGGTTCATCACAATCACTTGATAGTTTTCTACTGCTAGCTAGGTAGTATCAATTGTATATTTCATAGTTATGCAAAACGAGTAATAATGAATTTAGTGTCTTTTTAGTTAATTTTCTTTAGAAAAATGTGGAATTTATAATAGTTTACAACAATGAATATAGAGAGTAGACAATGTGGAAATTGGTATTATTATATCATATTTTTTTCGATTATCTAAAACAATAGATAAAATTAGAGTCTTTTTATTTAGAATTGTTTAGAAAATAGTAGGAATTTGCATGTAATAGTTTAAAAAATGAGTATGAATATAGTAGATGGCAACCGTGACCGGTCCTCAGCCTCTCATCATCGGGATCCAAAGCGTTTGCGGCCGGATCTTCCTCTCATTGCTTTGCGGCGAGTGTAAGCAGAAAATTGTGAAGGAGTACGAGAGTGAAGGAACGAGAAAAAGAGGGAATCAACAAGGTCGTATATTCTACAAGTGTCCGGACCATGAGGTGAGTATTATTTACCCGCATTCGATTAATATGGTTCATTTGTATCGGTTTTGCTTGATGATGTTGTTTAAATTTCTTATTCTTGTTCTAATTGCAGTGGGAGGGCACCGACGGATGTAAAGGTTGGTACTGGGAGGAAGAGTACGTTCAGCACGTACGAAATTCTGTTGCACAGGAGGTTGTCGCTGAAGGTGATGAAGTAGTGAGTCAGCGGCAGCAGCCCATCCATGCCGATGAAGCGAATGATCTGTCTATTTTAGTTGGGATCGGATGCGAACTAATTATGTTGCTTAAGTGCATTTTAGTTTTAGTTTTTTAGTGCTAGCTGCGGTTGTCTTCGTTGTACTCAAGCTTGCTTGAATTAATCAATCATGTGATGTCATGAGTGTTGTGCAATAACATGAGAAACTACTAAGTGCATGGTTGTAATATTAATGCAGATGTTGTCACGCAATTGGATGAATAATGTCGATCGCCGCCAAAGAGTTCATTGCTGGTGTGCACTATTTCTTAGGTGTGGCTAAGACAAACAAGCAGGATGGTTTCATGTGCTGCCCATGCGCCGTCTGTAAGAATTTAAAGGAATATTCATGCTCAAGGACTCTTCATACGCATTTGTTGAAGTCAGGTTTCGTAACAAACTATATTTGTTGGATGAAGCATGGAGAAATGGGGGTTGTAATGGATGATGGTGAAGAAGGTGAAGAAGAATTGGACCACACCGATATTATTGCTCAGTATGGTGTGCCTTCTATGATGCAGTGGGGGGATGAATGAAAGGAGTGGGAAGAGGAGGCAGCGACTGAAGATGTGGCAACTGATGTTGATGCTCTTGGTGATGCCATTCGTGATGCACAAAGAGAATGTGAAAGTGACAAGGAGAAGGTCAAGTTCGAGCGCATGCTAGAGGATCATAGGAAATTGCGCTATACACTACTGAAGATGGCCAAAAAAAGCTGGATACTACACTGGAACTGCTGCAATGGAAGGCAAAGAATGGTACATCCAACAAGGCATTTGGGCAGTTATTGAAGATAATGAAAAAGATGCTTCCGAAAGCGAATGAATTGCCCACCACTACGTATGAAGCAAAACAGGTCGTCTGCCCTTTGGGATTAGAAATCCAGCAGATACACGCATGTCCTAATGACTGCATCCTGTACCGTGGGGAGGAATACGAGAATTTGGATGCATGCCCGGTATGTGAAGCATCGCGGTATAAAATAAGGCGAGATGATCCTGGCGACGTAGAGGGTGAAGAAAGTCCCAGCAGGAAGAAAATCGCTGCCAAGGTTATGTGGTATGCTCCTATAATACCACGCTTGAAACGTTTGTTCAGAAATAAAGACAATGCAAGTTGTTGTTGCGGTGGCATAAAGAAGACTGTAAGGTAGACAATATGCTGAGGTACCCAGCTGATGGATCCCAGTGGAGAGCGATAGACAGAGAATTCCTAGAGTTTACAGATGAGGCTAAAAACTTGAGGTTCGCTTTAAGTACGGATGGTTTAATCCTTTTGGGGAGCAAAGCAGCAGTAGTCATAGCACTTGGCCAGTTACTCTATGTATCTACAACCTTCCTCCGTGGTTATGCATGAAGCGGAAGTTCATATGATGTTGTTGCTCATCCAAGGGCCGAAGCAACCTGGCAACGACATCGATGTCTACCTGAGGCCATTAGGTGAGGAACTTCTACTTCTATGGAGCAAACCAGACGTACGCATGTGGGATGAGTACAAACAGGAACACTTTGACCTGCGAGCATTGTTGTTCGTAACAATCAATGATTGGCCGACTCTAAGTAATCTTTCAGGCCAGACAAACAAGGGATATAATGCATGCACACACTGTTTTGAAGACCTTGATAGTTTATTTTTGAAAAAGTGTCGGAAGGTCGTGTACGTTGGGCACCGTCGGTTTCTTCCCATGGGCCACCCAGTAAGAAAGAGAGGCAAACATTTTAAAGGTAAGGCAGACCACCAAACCAAGCCTCGTAACCGAACTGGAGATGATATACTCGAAATGGTGAAGGATACAAAAGTAGTATTTGGAAAGGGACGGGGCAGCGAACCTGTTCCCAAAGACGCTTTGGGACACGCACCCATGTGGAAGAAGAAGTCCATATTCTGGGAGCTACCCTACTGGCATGTCCTAGAGGTCGCCATGCGATCGACGTGATGCACCTGACAAAGAACCTTTGTGTGAACCTCCTTGGATTCTTAGGTGTCTACGGAAAGTCTAAGGATTCACTTAAAGCACGACAGGACTTGCAGCGCATGAAAGAACAAGACAACCTGCATCCGGAGAAGACAGATGACGGCGCTAGTACTTAAGCCCTGCTAGCTACACTCTTAGCAGAGAAGAAAAGGAAAGCATGTTTGAATGCCTTAATAACATCAAGGTCCCATCTGGATTATCTTCCAATATAAAGAGAATAATTAATGTGCCAGAGAAGAAGTTTCAAAACTTAAAGTTGAAGGACCGAAAATGCTAAAGCAAGGCAACCAGAGGGGGGGGGGGGTGAATGAGAGCCTAAAAATTTCTTTCAAAATTACGACATCTGTCCCAACAAAATCAACCCCAAAAGTTTCGGACTCAAACGTGATGCTACGACCCTTGGAAAGAGGGTGGATGATCCCTAGGATCACAGCGAGGCACCACACAAGAGAGCAACCCAAAACTCTCAAAAAAACTCCGAGTCAAGTTCGTGCCTGAAAGACCCACTCCCAAACGTAGATAGAGGGCTACGTTGGGATTCCTCAAAATACCGATGAACGCGTAGCAAAGATATGTAGAGAGGTTCCTAGGTGAACTCTAGGAGCAAACGAGAAGTCCGGAAACGAAGCGGAAAAAGCCAGGAGAGCAAACACACCAAAATGCAGCCTACAGCCGATTCCCGGACTGTCCAGAACTGCTGGTCCGGACTGTCCGCGCCAGGGGCAGACTGTCCGCTAAGTCTTGGCGGACTGTTCGTCGGCCATGTAGCAAAAACAGCAACCCTGCTGCAAAGTCCCTGCGCGACTCGCGGACTGTCCGCGGTTGCTTCCCGGACTGTCTGCCGGTCAAGTTGCAAAAACAGCAACGCGGCTGGACTCTCCCTGCGCGACTCGCGGACTGTCCGCGCCTTATACGGCGGACTGTCCGCCGGTCAAAATGACCGTGAGCAGCGCGCGCTGCGCTTGTTCTGGTCTGGCCGAGCCCGATGGCCGGACAGTCCGCGACCAAGGGGGGACAGTCCGCCACTGCCCAGAACGCCCAAAAATGCCACGGGACAAAAACCAAAATCGATTGGATCTTCACCAAATCGAACGGGGCTGCGACCAAACTTATCCCAAGTGTTCTTCTACGTGTTGGAAGCTAATCCTAGGATATCATCGCTTCAACCCAAACTAATCCATGAGAAATCCGAAAACACTAGAAAAGGGGAAGAAAGAAGAACAAAAACGATTTCGACCCGATCTACTTGTTCGTGAGGGTAGAGATGAATTCTTCGGTGGAAATGTTCTCCTCACTTCAAAGAACAAGTTGATTCAAACAGAATCACAAAAGACACAACGTAGAGGGAGATCGAGTGAAGGGAAAATCATGGAGAAAAGAAGAACGCGAAGAACAAATTCAAAACGCGAATTCAACCACGAATTTGATCCTTGGATTCAGAGGAAGGATGATTGATTAAGCACTCGATGTCGGGCTACAAGCCAATCCTAGCAACACAAATCTTGGATGGCAAAAATCTCAAGAACAAGAGCCAACTCTCTCTAACCATAGCCTTCTCTCACAAGCACAAAATGAGAGAGACACCGTCCAAGGATAGATGTCCAACACAGCCCCTTCATCTATATATAGGCGCACGTCCAAATGACACAAACGCCCTAACATGAAGTACTAACCCAAATACCCCCTAGAGGTAAAACCGTCCAACTCTGGCAGTTTCCATCCGACGGCCACGCGCCTCTCATCCTTCGCTTCGCCTCAACGCAAGCTCCAGGATGCCGCCACGTGCCGTCACCATCGACCGCCGCGCTTCTCACCGATAGCTTCACCGCAACGCAAGCCTCTCGGTGCCGCCACGTGTTGACCGTCCTTTTGGACTTCCCCCGGTTTTGAGGCCCAAACCGGGAAACCTGCCAGCCCAGGTTTTGAGGCCCAAACCTGGAAACCGTTCCACCCTGAGTTTTCAGGCCCAAACTCGGAAACCCGCGAGCCCAGGTTTTGAGGCCCAAACCTGGAAACCGTCCATCCCGAGTTTGAGGCCCAAACTCAGAAACCGGCCACCCGAGTTTTGAGGCCCAAACTCGGAAATCGTGGAGGGTTGCTTTTTGAGGCTCAGCTACCGAACCCGCACCGTAGACGGAGTGTGGCTCTCACACCCCGACCACCGACACGATGCCGATGCATGTCCAGCCTCCACGCGGGCACAACGCCTTCGCCTTCCTTCTTGACTCGTCCGACCTCCTGCCAAGTGCCACGACGCCATCGTCTTCCTCCCGACTCGGCCAATGCATCGCACATTCCCATGTGCTCTCACTCGCCGATGCCATGTGCCAGCTACCACAGCTGGTCCTCTGGCCTCTCGGTCCGTCGGTCCAAGCCTCACGTCCGCCCTTCACCGCTCTGGGTACATCGTCATGGCACGTCCGCCGCACGGCACGCCCATCCTTCACCGCTCCCGGTCCACCAGCACGGCACGTCTCTACTTGACCTCACTCGCCATCGACCACTGTATCCGAGCTCAACACCTGCACATCAACACAGCCAAGAGACACATGTTGCACACGCACACCAACACAGAAATACCACAACTCAACGCCACCGGTTAGTCATAAACATTAAGCTCATAGCGAGATATGGACTGAACCGGGAAAAGCCTCAAACCTCCTCATCAAAGTCAACCATTCATCATATAGGATCTCAATCTCCCCTTGATGAATGCGTTGACTAAAAATAAAACCACAAAGGAAGGGTTTGAAGGCAAGCCTCATTCAAGTGCCCAAAAGCCAAGTAAAAGCAAACACAAGGTCACTTGATATGAGGAAGGATGATGAAGACTCCAAATAAAAGCTCTCGGTCCCGAAAGAAATGGAAAAGCGGGCAAAACCTCCACACAACCGAAGAGCCAAGAGAAACAAGAGTTTCATGAAATCCCAAAAGGTACTCGAAAACCAATCTCAAATAAATTGTCAAAAATCATCACAAAAGAAACCAAGGTTCTTATCAACTTGGAAGGGGTTCTTATCCACTTGGGTTTCGAAATTTCTCCCCCTTGATGATTGAATTGACAAAGACTAAACACAAAGAGATGGTTTGAGATACCAAAAACGAAAACTTGGTCCCCAAAGACATGGGCAACGGCTCAACGCAACCAAGCAAAGGATCGGAGCAACAACTCATCAAAGAGCAAAACTCGATCATACAGAGCAAAGACATGGTTCCCAAAGACATGGGCAACGACTCGACGCAACCAAGTCAAAAATGAGCTAGCCCTCAAGAAAAGGCAGAAAATGGCTCGACACCACCAGCTCAAGGCTCGATACCAATTAAGGATGAATCAACGCATAAGAATGCAAAACTGCTAGTCCCTCAAGATAGGGGCATAAAGGTTCAACACAACTAGCAGAAGACTCGATACCAATCACAATCAGCCAAAAAAATTGGTGAAAACAGCTAGTTTCTCAAGACAGAGGCAAAACGGCTTGACACAACTAGCTGAAGGCTCCAACCAATCGAAAATACCAAGCAAAATCTGCTAGTCTCTCAAAAGAGAGCAAAAGCAGCTCAACACGACTAGCAGGCTCGATACCAACTGAGAAAAAAATACAAAGAGAAGCTCAAAACTAAATGGAGCACAAACACTCGGAGCACGCGAAGAAGACAGAGCAGGACAAAAGCGACTCCCCCTGAAAGCAAGCCTACACACAAGGGCTATGCACCAACACTCACTATGAAGGACCAATTGAAACACGTAAAAGAGCTTATACATTGAAGAAGAACATAAAAGAGCTAAACTCCCCCTAGCTCAAAGCTCTCCCCAAAATACATGATCTCCCCTTTGTGCCAACACTCAAGCTCCCCCTTGCAAACAGCTTATCCCTTGACAAAAGGGAACATGCTGAGGGTATAGATGTCCAGAAAGCCCGTGGGCGGTGGCCCGGCCCGTGGGCGGGTGTTTTGGCCTAGCCCGAGCACGGCACGGCACGGCCCGGTGGCCCCGGGCCCGGGCGACCCGGTCCGAGGTGTGGGCCGTGCCTGGGCCGCTACCCTGGCCCGTGGCCGGCCCAAGCATGGCCCGATCTACTATACTATGCGCACTGGTGGTGGCCCGGGTTTTTAAACTATTATATGGTGAAAATGATGTTTTTTATGAGTTGATAATTTTATATATGTGTTGGTTTTTATTATACTATTGAATTGATTAACACTTAGTTGAAAATAATGAATTATTTCAACACTTTATGAAGAAGATATAGATTTTTTAGGACTTTTTTAACTAACGGGCCATGGGCCAGCACGGCACGACGGGCCGACACGGCCAAAAAATGGGCCCATGGGCGTGCCTTGGGCCGCTACCCCGGCCCGTGGCCCGTAGCGGCACGGCCCGCTTGGCCGATGGCCTGTGGTGGCCCGACCCTCACCGGACCGGCACGGCACGACCCATTGGACAACTATAGCTGAGGGTTTTTGACATTTTCACAAAGTTGACATAAATAAAAGACAAGTCATCAACCAAAAGCATATGGGGGCAATGAAAAGCATTGAAAGTGACCACAAAGTGTATCGAGCTGGGGTATTGTACACTAAGCTAAAATGCATGATAGCACAATGCAACAGCTTCAAGTGTATAGCAATCAGAATGAAAAGATGCTCAAAGGGGTGCTGCCCTGAAAATGTAGCAACCAATACAAATGCTAGCAAAGGCTCAAACTGATCAAATGAATACGAAATATGAACAATTAAGCACCATGAGCAGTTTAAGCCATTCAAAAGCAGTTCACCACTAAAAATATCACTTAGCATGAATAGACAGGAAATCAAACAGTGCTAGCTTAAGTATAATAGGTGAACTACCCCTAGCAAAGTTTAATCATCATGCAATAGAATGAAGCATAAACTTTGTGTTATTTTCAAATTTTTATCGGAGATTGTAGCGGTATTAACACAAGTTCATATTAAAAGCATGTGATTGCGAGAGGTTAAAAACATGGTCATTGCCTAACTTTTCAACCGGGCTAAGCCTATGCAATAAAAGCAATCGGAAGCTTAAAGCACCAGTTTCGGTCTTACACTACACGGCTTAAGTTTAACTCAATTGTGCAATGAGAAACAGTCTCGATACCGTGAGGTGCTGACACATGCAATCCTGTCTCGATCTTTTCATTTCACTTAGACTTGGATCAAATTTTAAGCACAAGGTAAATATGAACAATCCAAGCAAGTGATGACTCAGTGCAAGAGACATAGCAACCTAGCATACAAAAGATAGCACAAGTGATCTCAACACATCCTACCCATGCTAGTTGCCAATCTCAATGGTGAACAAATTAGGGTTTCATAGTTGATTAATCAAGTTCACCATTTGCAAAAATAGCTTAGCTCATAACATGTATCAAGTGATCAAAAAGAGCCTAAGCTACAAGCATCATCATGAATCAACAGGGTATACCAAAAAGAGCATAATCTCATTCTCATTGCTCTAAACATGAAGCTCTAAAATGCACTAGAATACATGATGAAATGCATGCAAAAGCTAGTCTATCAAAGACAAAGCAAAACTAGCCTAAAAAGGAAAACCCAAAACAAAAGGGTATCGGACAAGTCCAACTAAGATACAACAAGCAAAATGCTTCCCCAACTAAAAGGGAAACACACACCAAACTCACAAAAGAAGAGCCAAGAAATGCTGTTGACACTCCTTAATGGAATCACTCTAAGATAGACTTCATAAACAATAACCTAGTGAAGGCACTAAGAAGTGTACGTGACACTACTAGCATCACTTAACGTCAAGTTGTCATCCCCAACATGAAACTAGCAATGTGATTATATCATAGCACTGACTCTAAAGATAAATATTTACTGCAAGCGCATAGATAAATACACCCGTTGTAGCAACATTTTACCCAGAGATGTTCCAAGTATCGTTATTTGTATTTAGCACTAGGAATGAAGTGAGAATAAATAGGACAAGAGCTACTCTACACATGTGATAGGAGAATTGAGAACAAAGCAAGAACACACTCCTTTATCTTAAACAGGGATCAATCACAATAATGAGGTACACTATAATGATAAAAGATCAATCTATGATAGTCCTTAGAGCATTTCAACTTAGACAAGGCATGCGGATTAGAATAGACATTATAAAGAAGTATTCCTAAGTTATTCTAATTATAAGTCATAATATACATTGATTAGTGCAATTATATTTGGCAATCATTGGCTAGGTATCCCATATTCATATTCAAGAGGCAACTCCATAGTAAAGGTGCCAAACAGAGTAACCCCTAAACCATGAGTTAACTGAGCCATACTGAACACTACATTCGGGAGGTGGAATACAAAGGACTCAACAGGCCTGTCACACCCATGATCTACCACTCTATCCGGAACATAGGACGCATTCGCAGATAAATAGTGTATAGGCACCATGCCTACACAGCATCTATCACCCACCCAATGATCATTAAGATGAGCGCTATACGAACATGAGTATAAACATGATGATAATCTATCTATGCCAAATATATAATCAAGCATACTACAAGCAGTATAATTAAGAATATAGTAATTAATGTCTTAGTCATATCAATTATATCTAAACTATTATGAACTAGACTATGAACTAGCACACAATGATGAACAATATGATGAACTAGAACACATAGATGAACTAGAGTATGAACTAGAACACAAACTAGAACTAGATTAAGAACTAGAAGATGAACTAGACGATGAACTAGAACTAGAAGATGAACAATGAAGAACAATGAAGAACTAGAAGAACAATTATGAACTATAAACATAATTAGATCCATAATGTTGATACAAGAGAGAAGATCTTGGGTTTACCGAGCCTTCTCGCGACTTGATCTGGAATCCAAGCGAAGATTGCCTCTTCTAATTCTAATTCTATCTAGCTATGCCTAAGTTGATGTGGCTCTAAGGAAATTAGGGTTTCTGATTGATCCTCCTCCTCTTCTAATGACTTGAGATCTGATGATGATGGAGAGGGGGGTCTGGGGTCTGGTTATATAGCTCTGAGGGATCAACCGCAGCCGTTATATCAAACCGAATTAAGGTACGACCGAGATGCATCCTAGAGGTCGGTGGAGGTAGCTTGCAGAAGACGGAAGCCAGCGGGCCCAACGGGGGACCGGTCAGTCCCACCTGGCAGCCTCTCGCGGTGGTCGACCTCCTGGTGTCTTCTTGCGTCCTCTGGAGTCTTCTAGAATAATTCTGACGTGGTGGTTGCGTTATCTCCCGTCGGTTTCCTTCTATGGGAAGCTATCAGTGCTGATTTCCTGGTTTAGTCCCTGCAGAATCATAGTTCACCAAAACTCGTGGAATATTGTCAGTTGAAACCCTAAACCTTTGTTGGTGATCAAATTCTAGCCCTTTTTACATTTATTTATCCCTTAATTATGGTAGATAACCAGTGTCAACAAACGCTCAAGCGAACAGCCAGCAAAATCCACATCGGAAAGACCACACAACAGAAAGAGGTCGATGAAGAAGAATACCAAACCCAAACTCAGAAGTGTGTCGGAGGTACCTCATGAAGCGCATGACTGCCTACTGGTGCGATACCCGAGGGGACGCCTGAATCTGAATGAATCTCCGAGGCGCCTGCCTCGCTGGAGTCGTCTCCCCCTCGCCTGATGCTGTCGCTCCCACAGGTGCAGCTAGTGCTCACTGGAGAGCTGCTCGAACGGAACCCCAAGTCGTGGAAGAAGTGGATCGGGTCCGTGAGCCGAAATGCCCTCTCCAAGCTCCTGTTCTCCTGCACACTCAAAAGCAGAAGAAAACACAAGGCATTGTCTCTCGTCTAGTGTGACCTCAAGGTCTCTACAAAGCGATTAGTCACATATAAGCATAAGGTGAACTCTCAACAAAAAGAGATCTACCTATGAATGATATCGCAAGGAGATCTGAACTCAAACTAGTCAAAACTACCATGCAACAGGATAAAGCACTATATAGCAAAATGCAGCCTAAAGACATGATCAACCCAAACACAGGCTAAACCTCAACACATGCTACAATTCAAGATAATGATAGCAATAGATCCAAAAGCATGTAACATGATAAAATTGTGGAAAGGCTAGTGCTCAAACTAATCATATCAACAGGATACATGTAGCTAACCAAAACTAGCACCTGAAAAGTGATACCTAATGAACATCATACCACTACAAATCAAGCTCATGGAGTAATATGGTAAAACATGGCACAATGTTCATGAGGATCACAAACTAGCATGAAAAATGGATTAACCACCAAAGCTGTACATAAAGCTAGCATGACATGATATACAAGATAGCACATGCTAGACTAAAACAAACATGATACGAAATAAAATGTGCATGCAAGAACTATGCAAGAACCATCTCATACCACAAGACATAGATCATGGATGTACAAGGTATGAGTGTATATGAAAGCTCACCAGATAACAAAAGCCTCTTTGGAGGCAATTCTAAGTGGGGTATAGAGAACCATCAAATCTTGGTCACATCTAAAAGACCAAGTTCCATTCGGTGCATGTTCTCCTCCCCGCGTCCTCATATCTACACACAAGAGGACAAAATAACCCGAGTCTTGGATCCTGAAGGGTTAGCAAGCATGTACTTGGGAACCCAAGACTTGGTCACAAATCTCAACTTATCTGTGGGTTAGCATGATGCAAATGTTGGTTCAAATGCAATTGTGAAACACCCTTGGAAGCATTCCTCAAAAGGACAACTCGAGGAGAAGAACGAGTTGTACCATGGGAAAAGGGGCAAACATCTTCCAAGGTTTTTATAGAAGAACCAATAGAAGCATCATGAAAAGCATGACGTGGACCAAGAGAAGAAGCACTAGAGGCATGTCCACGATCATGACCTAACCCACTAGAAAAGGAGTCATAAAACCCATCAACAAAAAGGGGCTTCTTACTAGGAGCACATGCGTTCATGCCATGAGAAGGGCTATGAACCACCATCTTCCTAGAAGAGCGAGCTTGGCGCAAACGTTTGGCACGCCGATAGCAAAAGCTTCCTTGATGCCCATCTTTCTCACAAAAAAAGCAATGGTACAAAGGCCTATCGGAAGGCACACCATTCTCCGACAAGTGAGAAGTCCCTTGGGCTTAGAACAAGAAGCATCAACAACCAACTTGGTGCCAACACTAGGAGCACACGTGCCGTGGGAAAGGCTACGCGGCTTCCTAAAAGCCTTAGCTCGAATACGTCGCTCGTGTTGACACGGCGGAAACAAATTTAATGAATGTCCATCCTTCTTGCAAAAGGTGTCAAAAGGATTGGGACAATCCCAAGAATTGGTGAATGCAATGCAAACCATGGAGAGCATCGATACAAAATATAAGATGCACGCTTGTCAAGAGAAGTATCTTACATCACTCGAAGAAGCAGCAAGGTTAGGAGTAGCCATGAAAGAGCTATCCGAAACCTTGACACTAATGCCACAGTCAAAATACTCACGAGCAACACAAGAACTCAACTCCGATTGCAAAGATGCAGACTTGGAAACACCAACATCGGAGTTGCAAGAAATGCGTGACTCAAAAGACTTAGCACAAAGACTCCTGCAACTTTTAGCTAAAACCTCATTCTCAAACATGAGGCGATCACAAGTACCACACGGAGCATTTTTAAGATTTTCCATCTCCTCTCTAATAAACTCGACATATGTGGTACGCAGAGTTCAGCTTCTTTCTCAAGGTTGGCACTCATATCATTGTGCTCAACCAACTTAGCGCTCATATCATCGCGCAACACCTTCAAAGCCAAAACTTCTTTTCCAAATCAATGCATGACATGCAAATAAAATTGGTGGAAGAAACATCACCATTCACATCAAGCAAAGTATCATGGAAGCACAAGAAGTAAGGCAAGCATTTTTATTCAAAGAGCACAAGCTACAAGGCCTATTTATCTCAATAATTTCAGCCCTAGCATGCTCAAGTTCATCTACACATGTGGTGTGTGAGTCAATTTTAGTTGATTTATTTCAGCATGTAAAGACTCACAAGAAATGCATGTGGTAACAAAGCATTTGACTTAGCAAGGCTATTTCAGTTTTAGCACAATCAAGGTCCTTGCGCAAGTCAATGCAAAACTAGACATGGTTTGGAAGCATTTGATTTCAACAATTCATTCTCAGATTTTAGGCTAGCAAGAGAAAAGCATAGCTCATCATTCTTCCTAACCATGTAACACACAGGAGGTGCAAGGCAAAGAGGCACTAGACTTCAACCTAGCAATGGAGCATTTCAATTTTTCAACCTGTCTATGCAAGGTATCTCAAAGCTCAGCATATCTAGAGCGAACCTCACAAAGGTTGTGCAAGGTCACAAGACCACAAGCAAGTGTACCTTTCTTGGCCTTGCCAAGTTGACATAGGAGATCCTCTGGTGAAAGCTCATCATGTCGTAGAAGATTCAACAGCTCATTCACCTCGCGATCCTCTCATCAACTGCACTCCTCCTTCTTCCCAAACTGTCGTCCTCGATTGCATGTCCATCAATCAAACCTAAGGACAAAGACACACTGAAGGAAGAACTTGGTGCCATTTCCAAAAGCACCGTTAGTGTTAGCCAAACAAAAGCTCAACACCTCGAAAACCACGTCGGAAGCCAAACCACTCTAAAAGGTCGCCTTCGTGGATCCGGAACCGGTTAAGGTAGAGAGATCCTTAACTGGCTCCGATACCAATTGAAGGACCGAAAATGCTAAAGCAAGGTGACCAGAGGGGGGGGGGTGAATGGGAGCCTAAAAATTTCTTTCGAAATTACGGCATTTGTCCCAACAAAATCAACCCCAAAAGCTTCAGACTCAAACGTGATGCCTACGACCCTTGGAAAGAGGGTGGATGATCCCTAGGATCACAGCGAGGCACCACACAAGAGAGCAACCAAAACTCTCAAAAAAACTCCGAGTCAAGTTCGTGCCTAAAAGACCCACTCCCAAACGTAGATATAGGGCTACGTCGGGATTCTTCCAAATACCGATGCTAACGCGTAGCAAAGATATGTAGAGAGGTTCCTAGGTGAACTCTAGGAGCAAACGAGAAGTCCAGAATGAAGCGGAAAAGCCAGGAGAGCAAACGCACCCAAAACGCAACCTACAGTCGATTCCCGGACTGTCCGGACTGCTGGTCCCGGACTGTCCGCGCCAGGGGCAGACTATCCGCTAAGTCCCGGCGGACTATCCATCGGCCAAGTAGCAAAAACCAAACCTGCTGCAAAGTCCCTGCGCGACTCGCTGCGAATACATGGGTGTATGTCGAGTCTCTGAGTGATGAGTGATTGTCAATTGGGATGATGGCATGTTCTTTGGCTTGTGTTGTGCAGGTGTCGAGCACGGAGACAGTGATCAGAGGCAAGGTGAAGGTCAAGTAGAGACGTGCCGTGCGATGGACCGAGAGTGGCGAAGGGGTGTAAACCTCTCTGGTGTTTAACTTGTAATTAACCTGACATGTCATCATCTTAAGTCATAATCATTCTTGTCATGCATTAATGCTTGCCTAAATGCTTGATTGCATTTACCCCTTTTGTGTGTAGTAATCCCTTTTAAAACCCTAAAAGCCCAAATCTTCCTATAAGGGCAAAATGGTAATTTCACCTCTGTGTCTAGCTCTGTGTAAATCTTGTTCGTTTTGTGCCTTGATGTTTTGTTGTGTAGATCAAAAATCAAAAATAGGATTGGAAGTTCTTTTGAAAAACCCTAATTTCCAAACTCTAGTTTTCCCTCTTTTTATAAGTAAAAAAATGTTCAAAATTTGAAGTTGGCCCTTTTAGCAAAGTTGTAGATCTTGTCAAGAGGAACAACTTTGGTATTTACAGATTTTCTAGTTTCAATATAAAATCAAAAGTAATTTGAATTTATTCAAATCCCAAAAGTGTCCCCTTTTCAAATTTCAAATGTGATTCAAAAACTATTTGGATTTTGAAAATGTTCATTTTGACAAAGTTGTAGATCTCTTTTTTCTACACAACTTTGGTGTTTTGAGTTTTTGCTGCTCAGTTCAAGTTTTGGAAGTAATTTTGCAAAATACAGAAATCAGTTCAAAGTCAAACCCTAGACCTACCTACTGTTCTTCTTCCTCGCGTAGGGGGGGGGGGACCCGGCCATGGCGCCCCGCCGGCGCTGCGCGTGCCACGCGCAGGGCAGCTCCTCGCCTGCCACCAGTCTGCCGCGCTGACCCGTGCTCATTCCGCACCCGCACGCGAGCGCTGACCTCCTCTCCCGTCCCCCACAGTGCCCAGCAAGCCGCCGCCGCGTGTTCAACGCCGGCGAGCTTACGCCCGGTCCCTGCGCGCACGCCCGTCCTTCCGCCAGCGTGCAATCGATTGCGCACGTATCGGCCAAGCTTATCCGCCTGCACGCGACACTTATCCGCCCCGAGCACGCCTATAAAAACCACCGCCGGTCAGCCGGAGTTCTCACCCACCTCCGCCACCGTCGCCAGGCCAGTCCAGAGCCTCCGCCATCCAACCACCTAGCTCAGAAGCTCCGCCGTGTCCTCGCGAAGCTTTTCCCTCCTCAATTTACCTCCGCCGCCCCCTATTGCCGGCGTAACCTCATCTCCCCAAACTCCGGCGAAACACCGGTAAGCACGGGTTTGAGAAATATTTACTCCCCGGCCGTCTCTTCTTTCCCCGACCCCTGCTTCATCTTCCTTGCCTCCTTGCGCTCCTATCCGCACATCGGTAACCCCCTCTTGGTGGACAGAGCCGCCGGAACGCCGCTCGCCGCCGAGAAGTTCCGCCGAAGCACCGCCAACGTCGAGCTCCCTCCTTCGACCCTTGTTCCGCCCCGCCGAGCCCTGCCTCCGACCCGTGGTAAGCACTCGAAGCCCCCCGGTCTCTGCTTTCACAGCGCAAAGCTCGGGCCAGGCCTCGAGCAAGCACTCACACACTGTCTAGCTCGAGCCAGGCCTCGAGCAGACACGCACCCTCGCCACTTCGCCGAGCCTAGCCTCGAGCGGACTCACGCACCCTCAGCTTCGCCGAGCCTAGCCTCGAGCAAGCATGCACCCTCCGCTTCGCCCGAGCCAGGCCTCGGACGAAACGATGTTTCCGTCTCGCCCGAGCCTCCGAGCCAGGCCTCGGACGAAACGATTGTTTCCGTCTCGCCCGAGCCTCCCAGCCAGGCCTCGGACGGACGATTGTTTCCGCTTCGCCCGAGCCCTGCGGTCCGTCTCGCGCGATTCGCCCGAGCCCTGCGAGGGAGGAGCACAGTGCTCTTTTCTTTTTCCTTTTGAAAAAAAATGTGAATAGTGTTCTGTTTCTCTTTTTTGTGTGAATTAATCTGTTGTTCCTTAAATCCTGAGAAAATTATGGTATGCTCCTTGCACTGTGTAGTATTTTAGAAAAATATGAAACTTGACTTTTCTGCAAGAATTTGAAAATGTAAAATCCCTATTTTAATTAATAAATGGGTGGTTTTGGATTTTTAGAAAATCATTTATAACTCAAAAATCATGAGATAAATTTTTGTGAGCTTCCTATGCCATGTTTAGTCTCTGGTGAAATTTTGAAGCCTTTTGGAACAAGTTGATTTTTGCTTTATTTTAATTGTTAAATAGTGCCTGTGGTTAATTAATGCCTAGATTTATTTGAGCACCTTAATGACCTCCAAATATTATGAAATTTGTTTTGCCATCTATCTACACCATAATGAACTTATGTGATTAATTTGGTAATTTTGGAGCAACTGCATAAAATGACCTTTTAAATAATTAAGAAAATAGAAAAAGTGATTAGGGTTCATGTTGTATGCCCTGTGTTGCATTGTTCCTGCTAGCATACTCATGTGCATGCATCATTGCATTCGTATAGTCACCGAAGAAGGAGTCAAAGTCGAGGCCGCCGCCGACGAACCTGCTCCCGAAGTAACCCCGAGCTTCGACCTCTGCACCTCCAACCCTGAGCCAGCTGTCTTTGCTCTTCAAGGCAAGCCCCGGTGCATTTAGCCTTTCCTTGCTTTATATAAAAGTTTTACTTAAATGCTTTTGAGTTAAATTACTGCATTAGGTGATAGGAGTTGTGTGATGACCTATTACCTGCACTTTACCTCCACCAAAGATCCCCTACCCTGTTTAAAAACTATTTGCAAAATGCTTAGTGATGCTATACAATAGATTTGCAATAAAAATGCCAATTTCAAAAGTGTGATCACTTAAAGAATTTTATGGGAATTTGGCTTTACTCCCCGGCTATTGGCTAGGTATCTGATCCGTACCTAGTCAATTGCGAGGAGAGGTTGTCCGAGCGTACGGTGCCGTCATGTTGAAGTCCGGGACTCAACAGTTGACACCGACCAGGACAGGGTTAAAAAAAACTGACGGGACTATTACGCTTGGGTGAGATATAACCAAGGTATAGTTCTGGCTGGAAAATTAGGGACCATCCGTATGGGGGCCTGTGGTCAAGACTTGTAACTATTCACATACTTCGGAAAGCTCTGGCTCCGAGGAATCCTTTATTGGACCGACAACCGCGCACTGGGAGTGGAGAGATGGCGGAAGTAGCATGTACCCACGTGGTCGTCGTACCTGGATAGGAGTGGTGTACTGTACTTCCGGGTGGCGTAGGACCGGGCCCAATCTTGGAGGAATCGTGGTAGACGAGTTGGCATATGCAAGCTTGGGTGCTACATATGCAGTGTGGATAGGGATCCTCAGCTGAGTATTATTTATCCGGATTAACGTTGCTCCTCGGTTATGGAGACTTGGTCACTGACTGTCAACGGAGAGTGGTTCTCAACTAGGTATGTTTGGAAAGTAAAATGAATCATGAACAATGAAGGATTGAGAAATACTTGAATCTTTCCAAAAATAGAACAAGGTTTACAAAATGCTTTTCTGCAAAATACTTGGTCTTGCTTAAGCCTTACCTTGACTACCCTAAGCCTCTCATCCCTGAGTCTTCTCCCTTTCTTTAGTCGGGTAAGTCTTGTTGAGTACCCCAGTACTCAGGGTTTGTTACCCATGTTGCAGGTATGACTGAGTCCCCGATGTGTCTTGCGCCCTGTTGCATGACCATCATCCAGGAAGAGGCCGATGAGGCCGAAGAGTAAAGTGTACACCCTCGGGCTGGGTGATTACAAGTATCTTATTTTTGTACTCCGCTACGTTGCCTATTTCTATTACCCGAACATGGTTTGTAATAACTGCACCTTTAATTTTATTTGGAACCTCGGTTTGTAAAACTAATGTTATTTAAGTCTTCCGCTCTGTATTCCGATGTTATTTGTAAAAATATCCAATGCTGTAACCGAATGGTGAGATGATCCTGCGGACAATGGGCGCTGATGCAGCCCGGTGACGAACAGTCTTAATCACACGGAACATCAGTTCGGCTGTCAGTGGACGACAGGGACCGGTGGGCCATGGGATTAGGGTCGTTACGTCACAGAGTGGTATCGGAGCATCTCACTATAACGTTGCAGTGTTCTTGCGAAAACTTCAAAAGATATTTTGAGTCCAAACAAACTAAACTTGACTATTTTGGGTCCAAATTGCTTCTCTTATCTTGTCTTGTATATGGCAACATTAGCTAGCGAGACAACATGTTTTAAGCCCTATGTACCTTATTTAATTATTGCATTGCCTTGTTCCGTAGGAACGATTCATGCATCATGACATATTCATCTAAGCTAGATAATAACTTCCTCTCTAAGTTCGTTGGGTTAGTATGCCTTTACCTTTTCTTGCTAGCCTTTTCACTCCTCATCCATCTTATCCTATCCAGACATGGCTCGCATCAAGCTGACTGCTCGCAAGTCGACTGGACCGAACGGTGTGCCACGCCACCAGCTGGCACCACGTGCTGGAGAAGAAACTGGCGAAGCCTCCAACGGTCGTCGCTTTCCCCGTCGCACCCGCAAACACCTAAAGGAGGAGGTCAAGAACCTGAAGGCTGAGCTGAAGAACTTGGAGCATGACTTCTACCACTCACGTCTGGAGTTCTATGAGGCCCGAGCTCCCTGGAGCAGGCCAACCGGAACGTGATTCGCGCCATCCAGCAGCGCGATGCCACTTGGATACGCGAGGACGTCACCAGAGCCGAGCTCCATGGACTGCAGCAGTACACAGCTCAGATTGAACAGTTCAATGACATGCTTCATGAGGAGGTACACCAGCTGTACGACCAACTCCACCCCATGGTTCCCCCGGTTGTCGAGGACCCTGAGGACGGAGTAGTGGAAGAACCGGACGTGGAGCAGGAGCCAAGCATGAACGAGGAGATTGAACCTGCCGAGAACATCTACGCTGAAGACGAGGACGAGGAGGTTGAGCCTGAGCTCATCCTCGAGGAAGACGACGACGAGGACATGATCATCATCAACGAAGACTAGACTCGTTGTTAGAGGATGGAGATCCCGTGTGTGTACCACCTGCTTACCTAAACCCTTAGTCTAGGTTTGGGGGCGCTAGTCTGTCTTTTGCTAAGTCGGGTCTGTATCTTTCTTTTCGCACCTTTTCCCCTTATCAGTCTGTTGTTATCTGTCAAGTCA
Source organism: Coix lacryma-jobi var. lacryma-jobi (assembly GCA_009763385.1). Taxonomy (NCBI): domain Eukaryota; kingdom Viridiplantae; phylum Streptophyta; class Magnoliopsida; order Poales; family Poaceae; genus Coix; species Coix lacryma-jobi. The sequence goes on from CM019822.1 coordinate 81,924,456, forward strand.
TCTTTATCGGTCATCTACCTTTGAATTAGTGAAGCTTTCAGTCAGTTGTTTACAGAACTTATCAATGGATGCTAAGTTCCAAGTTGCTTAACAGATGCCTGTGAACACTCGCACTGGAGCTGGAGGTTCTGGGATGCCAACCTTCCAAACCCTCCACCTGTACCAGCTACGCTAGCAGATGCCATCGCAGCCTTGGCAGCCGCTGCTAACCTGTGGCTCAAAACCAGGGGCAGCAGAACAATGGCCACCGTGGTCGCCATAACATCAACAACGAGACCACATATGTGGATTTCACCGAAACCCGTCCACCAGTCTTACCAAGGCCGATGAACCCCTTGAAGCTGATGATTGGCTCCGCACCATGGAGCAGAAGTTTGGTCTTCTTCACTGCACCGACACCCAGAAGCCCCGGTTCGCTTCTCAGCAGCTTCGTGGTCCAGCAAGTGCTTGGTATGCCAATCTGTTGGCTGCCCAGCCAGAAGGTCATCAGTTGACCTGGGAAGAGTTCCGCACCGCTTTCCGTGCACATCATATCCCTTCCGGATTGATGAAGATGAAGCTTGATCAGTTTCTGGCACTGCAGCAGAAAGACTCCACAGTGATGCAGTATGTGGGTCAGTTCAACCACCTTAGCCAGTATGCCTCGGAATACGTCAACACGGACGAAAAGAAGAGGGACTGTTTCAGGGGACTGCACCCAAGATCCGCAGAAGTATGTCCAATAACCTGACCGGTTCGTATCATGATGCCGTTGACCGGGCTGTTGCTTTTGAGGAGAGCAATCGCCAGTACCAAGAGAAAAGAAGAAGAAGAAGAAGAAAGCAGGATCTAGCAGTTTCTCTGGCAGTCACAAGCGCCAGAGGGTCATTTATCACCCTAGCCACCACCAAAATCGCCCACCTTACCCCCACCAGCAAGTGGTCGTCCGTACTGCGCCACCACCCCACAACGCCAACCAGCAAAGTGCCACGCAGCCGAACGCCCCAGGTGTTCGTATCACCACCCCACAAACCGCTTACAACCATCCCTGCTACAACTGCGGCCAGACTGGCCACTGGGCTCGTGAGTGCCCAAAGCCCAAGAGATATGCTCAGAATGCTCAGAAGGGTCCTGGAGGATCTCAGCAGCAGCAGCACCGTGTCCAGCAGCAGCATGCTCAGAAAGGCAAAGTTGTCAAGAAGCACGGGCAAGTCTACTACACCACTGTCGGCGACATCCCAGAAGGAGAGCCCGTCATGATCGGTAGGTTTCCCATTGCCAATCATCCGCAGTCGTGTTGTTTGATTCTGGTGCATCGCATTCCTTCATCAGTCGTACATTTGTCTCTAAGCATGGGATATCAATTGGGGAGTTGAAAGAAAGTTTCTGTATATTTTCGCCTGGAGGGCGTATAAGTACTAAGGAAGTGGTTCGCAATATACCGGTGATGTTGGGGGAACATGTATTTCCTACCACCATGATAGTGCTACGTGATCAGGAGATAGATGTCATTCTAGGCATGAATTGGATGTGCCAGTATAAGGCCATGATTGACATCCTGAATAGGGTTGTGAGAGTGGACATTCCTAACAGTACCTCCAAACTCCTTCTCCAACTCCCAATGCCTCAAAAACCAGCAGCCACACTTTTGAATACCACCTATGTTCTGGAGACCAGAGACATCCCCGTGGTCTGTGAATTCCCTGATGTTTTCCCAGAAGACTTACCTGGTCTGCCTCCTGACCGTGATGTTGAGTTTGCCATAGAGCTAAAGCCTGGGACTGCTCCTGTATCCCGCAGAGCTTATCGAATGCCTCCCAGAGAGTTGGCAGAGCTAAAAATCCAGTTACAAGACTTGCTGGATAAGGGCTTCATTCGCCCAAGTTCGTCTCCTTGGGGCTGTCCTGCAATCTTTGTAAAAAGAAGAAAGACAAAAGTCTCAGGTTATGCGTTGATTATCGCCCACTCAATGAAGTCACCATCAAAAATAAATATCCCTTGCCTCGTATTGACCTTCTTTTTGACCAACTAGCTGGAGCCAGAATATTCTCCAAAATTGACCTCAGATCTGGCTACCACCAAATAAAAATACGTCCCGAAGACATTCCTAAAACCGCTTTCACCACCAGATACGGCCTATATGAGTACTTGGTCATGTCCTTCGGCTTGACCAATGCCCCTGCCCACTTCATGTACCTCATGAACTCTGTATTCATGCCGGAGCTTGATAAATTTGTGGTCGTGTTCATTGACGACATTCTTGTCTACTCAAAGACCCCTGAAGAGCATGCCGAACACCTTCGTATCGTTCTAACCCGCCTCAGAGATCATCAGCTTTATGCCAAGTTCAGTAAATGTGAGTTCTGGTTAGATCAGATACAGTTCCTTGGTCATGTTCTATCCGCTGAAGGTGTGTCAGTTGATCCCGGAAAGGTGGCAGACATTCTGGATTGGAAGCCACCTACCACTGTTCACGAAGTCCGTAGCTTCATGGGAATGGCTGGATATTATCGCCGTTTCATCCCGGATTTCTCCAGAATCGCCAAGCCTATCACCGAGTTAGTAAAGAATTCTGTGAAGTTTGTCTGGTCACCAGCTTGTGAACAAGCCTTTCAGACATTGAAGAAACTGTTAACCACGTCACCAGTGCTAGCCCAGCCGAACATCGAAAAGCCCTTTGATGTCTACTGTGATGCATCTGGTACTGGTTTGGGCTGTGTTTGATGCAAGAAGGACGAGTGATCGCTTATGCCTCACGGCAGCTTAAGCGACATGAAGAGAATTATCCAACCCATGATCTTGAGTTAGCAGCAGTGGTGCATGCCTTAAAGATCTGGCGTCATTATTTGTTGGGTAGTGCCTGCAATGTGTACACAGATCACAAAAGCCTGAAGTATATCTTCACTCAAGAAGAACTGAATATGAGACAGAGAAGATGGCTTGAATTAATTAAGGACTATGATCTCGAAGTACATTACCATCCGGGTAAGGCGAATGTGGTCGCCGATGCGCTCAGTCGCAAGTCATATTGCAGCTGTCTGGTAATGAAACCCTATGATTCTTCCCTGTGTTATGAACTAGAGAAGCTGGGTATTGGAATGGTTCCACAAGGAACTCTGAATAATATCAGGATAGAAACCCTATCAGGGAACAGATCTCACTGCACAGAAAGATAACCCTGGAATCAAGCACATCATCGAAAGGGTCCGAGCCGGAAAAGCGGATTGTTTCAGGATTGATGATGCAGGAGTGGTTTGGTTCAAGAACCGACTGGTAGTTCCCAAAGTGCCTGAGTTGAGACAGTTAATCCTTGATGAAGCACATTTGACTAGATTCTCCATCCACCCCGGCAGCAACAAGATGTACCAGGACTTGAGGCAGAGATTCTGGTGGACAAAGATGAAGATTGAGATCGCCCGATATGTCGCTCACTGTGATACTTGTCAGAAAGTCAAAGCTGTGCACATGAAGCCCGGAGGAGAATTGCAACCTTTACCTGTACCTGCTTGGAAATGGGACGATATCAGTATGGATTTTATCAATGGGCTACCCAAGACACAAAGAGGTTTTGATTCCATCTGGGTGATCGTGGATCGCCTCACTAAGCAAGCTCACTTCCTGCCAGTCAAAACCAGCTACACCGTCCCCACTTATGCCACTTTGTACAAGAACAACATAGTAAAACTCCATGGCATACCCAAGACCATTGTCTCTGATCGTGGTACTCAGTTTGTCGCAAAGTTCTGGAAAGCGTTCCATACCTCACTTGGAACCAAGCTACTGCATAGCACAGCATATCATCCACAAACGGATGGACAAACTGAGCGAGTCAACCAAGTGTTAGAGGATATGTTGAGAGCCTGCGTGCTCACCTTTGCAGATACTTGGGATAACTGTTTGCCCTTGGCAGAATTCTCGTATAATAACAGTTATCAAGAGAGCATCAAAATGGCACCCTTTGAAGCACTGTACGGTCGCCGTTGTCGTACACCTCTCAGTTGGTCTGAACCTGGAGAAAGGGAATTCTTTGGGGTTGACCTAGTAAAAGATATGGAAGAAAAAGTCAAGCAAATACAAGAGAATATGAAGATTGCGCAATCTCGACAGAAGAGCTATGCTGACAAAAGACGTCGACCTCTGAAGTTCCAGATCGGGGATTATGTGTATCTGAAGGTCTCACCCACCAAAGGAGTTACTCGTTTTGGAGTCAAGGGGAAGTTAGCACCACGCTATATTGGTCCCTTTGAAGTTCTGGAATGTTGTGGCAAAGTAGCTTACAAACTAAGATTGCCCGATCATCTTTCCGCCGTCCATAATGTGTTCACGTCTCCCAACTCAAGAAGTGTCTCCGAGTACCCGAACACGTGGTGGAAGTTGAAGGTGTTGAGTTAGAACCGATCTGTCATACTCTGAATATCCAGTTCGTGTGTTGGATTACAAGGACCGTGTTACCCGGAGGACTACCACAAGATGGTACAAGGTCCAGTGGAACCAACACTCTGAAGAAGAAGCCACTTGGGAATCCGAAGACTTCTTAGCGAAGAGCTATCCCGACTTTCTCGATACTCTGTAGATGTAAAGTTTTGTCTTTGTCTTTCATAAGACGCAGAATCTCGGGGCGAGATTTCTTTTAGGGGGAAGGTTGTAACACCTCTGGTGTTTAACTTGTAATTAACCTGACATGTCATCATCTTAAGTCATAATCATTCTTGTCATGCATTAATGTTGCCTAAATGCTTGATTGCATTTACCCCTTTTGTGTGTAGTAATCCCTTTAAAACCCCTAAAAGCCCAAATCTTCCTATAAGGGCAAAATGGTAATTTCACCTCTGTGTCTAGCTCTGTGTAAATCTTGTTCATTTTGTGCCTTGATGTTTTGTTGTGTAGATCAAAATCAAAAATAGGATTGGAAGTTCTTTTGAAAAAACCCTAATTTCCAAACTCTAGTTTACCCCTCTTTTTATAATTCAAAAAATGTTCAAAATTTGAAGTTGGCCCTTTAGCAAAGTTGTAGATCTTGTCAAGAGGAACAACTTTGGTATTTACAGATTTTCTAGTTTCAATATAAAATCAAAAGTAATTTTGAATTTATTCAAATCCCAAAAGTGTCCCCTTTTCAATTTCAAATGTGATTCAAAAACTATTTGGATTTGAAAATGTTCATTTTGACAAAGTTGTAGATCTCTTTTCTACACAACTTTGGTGTTTTGAGTTTTTTGCTGCTCAGTTCAAGTTTGGAGTAATTTGCAAAATACAGAAATCAGTTCAAAGTCAAACCCTAGACCTACCTACTGTTCTTCTTCCTCGCGTAGGGGGGGGACCCGGCCATGGCGCCCCCCCGCCGGCGCTGCGCGTGCCACGCGCAGGGAGCTCCGCGCTGCCACCAGTCTGCCGCCGCTGACCGTCGTGCTCATTTCCGCACCGCACGCGAGCGCTGATCCTCCTCTCCCGTCCCCCACAGTGCCCAGAAAGCCGCCGCCGCGTGTTCAACGCCGGCGAGCTTACGCCCGGTCCCTGGGCGCACGCCCGTCCTTCCGCCAGCGTGCAATCGATTGCGCACGCTTCGGCCAAGCTTATCCGCCTGCACGCGACACTTATCCGCCCCCGAGCACGCCTATAAAAACCACCGCCGGTCAGCCGGAGTTCTCACCCACCTCCGCCACCGTCGCCAGGCCAGTCCAGAGCCTCCGCCATCCAACCACCTAGCTCAGAAGCTCCGCCGTGTCCTCGCGAACCTTTTCCCTCCTCAATTTTACCTCCGCCGCCCCCTATTGCCCGCGTAACCTCATCTGCCCAAACTCCGGCGAAACACCGGTAAGCACGGTTTGAGAAATATTTACTCCCCGGCCGTGATCTTCTTTCCCCGACCCCTGCTTCATCTTCCTTGCCTCCTTGCGCTCCTATCCGCACATCGGTAACCCCCTCTTGGTGGACAGAGCCGCCGGAACGCCGCTCGCCGCCGAGAAGTTCCGCCGAAGCACCGCCAACGTCGAGCTCCCTCCTTCGACCCTTGTTCCGCCCCGCCGAGCCCTGCCTCCGACCCGTGGTAAGCACTCGAAGCCCCCCCCGGTCTCTGCTTTCACAGCGCAAAGCTCGGGCAGGCCTCGAGCAAGCACTCACACACTGTCTAGCTCGAGCCAGGCCTCGAGCAGACACGCACCCTCGCCACTTCGCCGAGCCTAGCCTCGAGCGGACTCACGCACCCTCAGCTTCGCCGAGCCTAGCCTCGAGCAAGCATGCACCCTCCGCTTCGCCCGAGCCAGGCCTCGGACGAAACGATTGTTTCCGTCTCGCCCGAGCCTCCGAGCCAGGCCTCGGACGAAACGATTGTTTCCGTCTCGCCCGAGCCTCCCAGCCAGGCCTCGGACGGACGATTGTTTCCGCTTCGCCCGAGCCCTGCGGTCCGTCTCGCGCGATTCGCCCGAGCCCTGCGAGGGAGGAGCACAGTGCTCTTTTCTTTTTTTTTAAAAAAAAAACTGTGAATAGTGTTCTGTTTCTCTTTTTTTGTGAATTAATCTGTTGTTCCTTAAATCCTGAGAAAATTATGGTATGCTCCTTGCACTGTGTAGTATTTTAGAAAAATATGAAACTTGACTTTTCTGCAAGAATTTGAAAATGTAAAATCCCTATTTTAATTAATAAATGGGTGGTTTTGGATTTTTTAGAAAATCATTTATAACTCCAAAAATCATGAGATAAATTTTTGTGAGCTTCCTATGCCATGTTTAGTCTCTGGTGAAATTTTGAAGCCTTTTGGAACAAGTTGTTTTTTTGAGCTTTTAGTTTAATTGTTAAATAGTGCCTGTGGTTAATTAATGCCTAGATTTATTAGAGCACCTTAATGACCTCCAAATATTATAAAATTTGTTTTGCCATCTATCTATACCATAATGAACTTATGTGATTAATTTGGTAATTTTTGGAGCAACTGCATAAAATGACTTTTTTTAAATAATTAAGAAAATAGAAAAAGTGATTAGGGTTCATGTTGTATGCCCTGTGTTGCATTGTTCCTGCTAGCATACTCATGTGCATGCATCATTGCATTCGTATAGTCACCGAAGAAGGAGTCAAAGTCGAGGCCGCCGCCGACGAACCTGCTCCCGAAGTAACCCCGAGCTTCGACCTCTGCACCTCCAACCCTGAGCCAGCTGTCTTTGCTCTTCAAGGCAAGCCCCGGTGCATTTAGCCTTTCCTTGCTTTATAAAAAGTTTTACTTAAATGCTTTTGAGTTAAATTACTGCATTAGGTGATAGGAGTTGTGTGATGACCTATTACCTGCACTTTACCTCCACCAAAGATCCCCTACCCTGTTTAAAAACTATTTGCAAAATGCTTAGCATTGCTATACAATAGATTTGCGATAAAAATGCCAATTTCAAAAGTGTGATCACTTAAAGAACTTTTATGGGAATTTGGCTTTACTCCCGGCCATTGACTTGGTATCTGATCCGTACCTTGTCAATTGCGAGGAGAGGTTGTCCGAGCGTACGGTGCCGTCATGTTGAAGTCCGGGACTCAACAGTTGACACCGACCAGGACAGGTTGAAAAACTGACGGGACTATTACGCTTGGGTGAGATATAACCAAGGTATAGTTCTGGCTAGAAAATTAGGGACCATCCGTATGGGGCCTGCTGGTCAAGACTTGTAACTATTCACATACTTCGGAAAGCTCTGGCTCCGAGGAATCCTTTATTGGACCGACAACCGCGCACTGGGAGTGGAGAGATGGCGGAAGTAGCATGTACCCACGTGGTCGTCGTACCTGGATAGGAGTGGTGTACTGTACTTCCGGGTGGCGTAGGACCGGGCCCAATCTTGGAGGAATCGTGGTAGATGAGTTGGCATATGCAAGCTTGGGTGCTACATATGCAGTGTGGATAGGGATCCTCAGCTGAGTATTATTTATCCGGATTAACGTTGCTCCTCGGTTATGGAGACTTGGTCACTGACTGTCAACGGAGAGTGGTTCTCAACTAGGTATGTTTTGGAAAGTAAAATGAATCATGAACAATGAAGAATTGAGAAATACTTGAATCTTTCCAAAAATAGAACAAGGTTTATAAAATGCTTTTCTGCAAAATACTTGGTCTTGCTTAAGCCTTACCTTGACTACCCTAAGCCTCTCATCCCTGAGTCTTCTCCCTTTCCTTTAGTCGGGTAAGTCTTGTTGAGTACCCCAGTACTCAGGGTTTGTTACCCATGTTGCAGGTATGACTGAGTCCCCGATGTGTCTTGCGCCCTGTTGCATGACCATCATCCAGGAAGAGGCCGATGAGGCCGAAGAGTAAAGTGTACACCCTCGGGCTGGGTGATTACAAGTATCTTATTTTGTTGTACCCCGCTACGTTGCCTATTTCTATTACCCGAACATGGTTTGTAATAACTGCACCTTTAATTTTATTTGGAACCTCGGTTTGTAAAACTAATGTTATTTAAGTCTTCCGCTCTGTATTCCGATGTTATTTGTAAAAATATCCAATGCTGTAACCGAATGGTGAGATGATCCTGCGGACAATGGGCGCTGATGCAGCCCGATGGCGAACAGTCTTAATCACACGGAACATCAGTTCGGCTGTCAGTGGACGACAGGGACCGGTGGGCCATGGGATTAGGGTCGTTACGTCACACTTTCCCATCTATAAAGCTTAGTTAGCACTTATTTATTTTAATGAAACCACACAAAATTGGTTAGTATTTTTGGTTTTGACCAGGGAACCAACCCAATCCATTCGCCGCAGAAAAAGAGAGGCAAAATAGGGAAAATAAACAGAAGCAGATGAACGAACGACCAATCGACTACAAGAAGAAATGAGAACAATTTTTATATTTGGAACTCCAAAGTCAAAGAATGGTTCGCGGCCTCTTTGAATCAAAAGGGTCTTCTTCAACACAAGCAATAGCGTCAATAGCAACCTTTCTTCCCTTCCCACCCTCTCTCTAAATGCAACAGAGTCCTGCCACGTTAAGGTCAAGCGCCCTACTTGCTTGTTGACACGTGAGAGGAAATAGGAGTAAGAAGTGCCTGGATTTACCACTTTCTATTCTAAGAAGTACCGATCTCAAAGAACTGTCCGGCCCACTTTCAGGTTATGAAGGGAAGGCTCTCGTTGAGAACAAAAGATGTAGTTTCTTTCCTCTCGAGAGGAGGCGCGGCAGAGATAGACAGATCATTACATCGAACTAGCAGTCAAGATATATAACTCATCTTTCTACTATGAGAATAGTATAGTGGATCAAGAGCCGCACCGCCAACCTCAAACTCTTCATTCCATGCCAATAGTTTCGCTATAGTGATTACGTACCTTTAACACATTCTTATTGAGACTAAGCTTCAGGCCAACTACGAATTGAGATTCGAGAGCGGGTTCATCACTTCGAGGGAAGCTTTCTTCTCCGGGACAACTCCTGAAAGGAAAGATAGACTGCTGGCTTAAATAAAGATAGACTGCTGGCTTAAAATATAGACAGAGTTTGCTACTAAAGGCTCGGCTGAAAAGGCTAACTATCTTTTGATTTCGCGTTCTTGAGTATGGAGAAGAAGAAAAACTAGTCTAGCCCGGGGACTTTCAGTAACTTTATTTTATGGAAGAAGCTTTCAAAAAGAGGCTCAAAGGCTTTTTACGTCAGTCATCTCTTCAAACAAACCTTCCTGCAACTTCTTACTTGCCTTTTGAATTTACCTTCAAAGCTGGCTTTACCTATTTATCTTGACCAGAAAGGAATTGATAAAGAGGACCCATAAAATATGCGGATCTTCTCCTTGCTTTCCTTACAGCTACGAGAGACGAAAGGTGCTTCTGAAAGCTGAGAGAAAGACACCAGGATCTACTGCCACAGTATGATACCAATGAACATACTTGAGCCACTGCTGTTCCCTTTTACTCACAATGGAAAGAAAAGAGATGCAGAAAGAAGAGTATAAAGAAAAGAATAGAATATATAACGATTATAGCCATGTATGTAGTAGGAAGAGGAAATCAAGAATTAATACAACTATGTTGTCAACTATTTATACTCATTGCTAGAGTGAAATAAGTTTCTTCATGCGCTTACGAATAAGCAAAAAGAATAGATTCTTACTCTAGTAGGTTTGGTTGGTTGGCATAGTCCATTGTTTAGGAATCCAATCCGGATGTGAAGTATAGGTATGTGTATGGCAAGGGAATGAGCTTTCCATTAAGCTAATATCTCCCTGGCCATTAAGCATAGCTCCATTCTCTTCAAGTCATGTATCAATCCTTTCTTCTCCCCAGCTAGCTCTCTTCCTCCAACGAGTTATCTTCCTAACCTGCTTTCTATCTGAGGGAAGGGAACAGTGAAGAAACAGTAGGTTATCCCTTGAGAGGAAAGCATGCCTTATCTTCCGTCTCAAAGAAAGCTTGCCTTGATAAAGCACAGCCTACGATCCAATGGCTTGCTTGCCTACCTGAAAAGCACTGATTTCCTGTAGAGGAATCCTCTCTTCGGGGAAGGGAGGGTTTCTCGTACAACAACTAAGGGAAAGGTCAATCCCTTGACCAGCTATTCTCCGTTCATGATACCTATTAAGTTAAGGGCTGAGCGAGGGAAAGCAAGGGGCTGTCTACGGTTCCCTTGCATGTGCTTGGGATAGGTGGTAAAGATATAGCTTCCTTAACATGATGTTCTAACTAGAATTTACCGAGTTCAGTTGAAGATACAAATCCTTCAGGTAGAGGGGAGTAACTCGCTTTTAGCCCTCTACAACTGAAGTTCTCATGTACTTAAATAACAAGATTGAATAGGCCACAAGGCCAGAGAAAAGAATAGGTAGCAAAGATCTCAACCAAGTAAACCCCTGAGGACGAATATACAATAGGTAGGCAGGCTGGCTTGGTCGATAATATCCCATTGGCTATACAATAGGTAGGCAGGGTTGGTCTTATAATATACAATAGGTAGGGTTGCTCTTATCCTGTCCTGATAATAGAGGGATAGGTAGGGTTGCTCTTATCATGTCCTGATAATAGAGGGAGGTAAGCATGCATGGTCCTGTCTTTCCCTACCTTGGATCCACACTAAGGCCTAATGCCCTAAGGTAGCAAGAAGGTTGGAGTGGAGTTCGAGATACGTGTTCTTGCCCTACATAGTAAGGTTACGTAGAGAGAATAATAGAAATATGAGAGATCAACTCTCCGTCTGGTGTGTGCTCCGTCTGGTAAAGTGAGGATCTTCTTTAGCTTTAGCTGATAAGAAACAAAGCTAGCAAATCACCAGGCAAGGGATGAGATCGAGGACAACAGCGAAGAGAAAGCAAGGAAAGGAATAGTTCGAGATACGTGTTCTTGCCCTTTAGGGCAAGGTTACGTAGATGGAACGAGGTTGGTGAATAGGAAAGGTAGGATAGGAAGGAGGGTGATCAATGCAGGTTGGTGAATAGGAAACCTGGGAAGCGTGCTGTGAATAGGAAACCTGGTAAGCGTGCTTCAGTACTTCTGTTTGTTAATTTCCATTATTGTTGCATTATAGCACTTGTTCCATGAAGAAGCATATTGGTAGCAATAAATGTTGCTATCGTGATAGCAGTTGAAATGGAAGCATAATGAGGAGTTAAATCTTTCTTATTTCTCACGATGTCTTCAATCGGTGGAAGTATATATCCATGGGTGGTACCTCAAAAATTCAGGTATAAGTATTTTCATGAAAGAATCTTTTCTGTGAAGTGACTCTTTTGTACCCCTCAACAAAGGCAGAAGGGTTCTTGAAAGTTTCATACGCCGGCGGTTGGAAGAATTCCTCTGGTACAGGGTATGGCAGATTAGTCCCCGGAACAAACTTGTACCAACTACTACGCCAACCCCCAATGTTACTAAGATATAAAACATTCCCCAGATATACCTTCTCTCCCTTTTACAAAAGAGAAGGGTTCTTACTTGCACTATGTGGGTTAGAATAACATGATCGGAAAGACTTTTCAGACCAGTGTGAAAACTACTCAATTTCAGTGTATCTATAGTTAATGGAATGTTTCCAAAACACTTCAATCCTAAGATTTTCTTTATTCGTTTGAAGATTGTTAATCGAAAGAAATGTTTATCTTTTAGTAACCAAATAACATTTGATGGCGATATATCATTCCATATGACTTGCTTGACTCTTGAATACCAGATAGAAAGAGGATAAGGTGCTATATAGTTATAGTTAAGATTAGATATACCCGCTAAATTGTTAATAGTGAAAGTTGGTACGCTATACATTATTGTAAGATTCTTTAAATGGATTTCTTGTGGTGGCCCCTCTATAAGCATTTTGGTATATTGAATAATAAAATCAGGCAATTTACCAAGAGCATATTCAAACCTCAATTTATCAATACAATATTCAACCCTCAATTTCACAATTGAATATTGTACCCTCAATTTATCAATACAATATTGAACCTGGATTAGAAACCCTGTTTTTATACTGATCAAAATAGCACAACCTAGAATCAAAATAGCACATCCAATATATTGACAGATAGATGAATTCGATTTGACCCAGAATGATATACTATCAGTGAAAGTAGTTATATTAACGGCTAAACTAGTTATACTAGCTAAGGCTATGTTTATATGGCTTCCTATGTTTTGTGTATATTCAGTTATTGTTGTCAATATCCGTGTATAATCAGTTAATATCGTTGGTATAATAGTATTTATAGTTTTATCAATATGTTTAATGGTGTATTTGCTAATGAATTTGAATAGAAAAGAGATATCTGTTCTTATATATAGATCATCTTTCTTACTCTTACCATTCTCCACACTATTACTTCTCTTTTACCACCCCGTTATCACTATCGCTACCCTTATCACTATCCCCTCCGTTTGAACCATTGCCAGGTACGAGTATAACTGGAATCTCTGGGTAATCATCACTATCATTCGAGAGGGTTTCCTTATCTTCTTTAGAGCTATCACCACTGTTGGAAGTATTTCCGTTAGAACCACTGTTATAACTATCTATAGAAGAATACCCTCTGCCTATGAAACAGTCCACCGAGTCATTAGTTTCATGAGTGAAGTAACTCAACGAATCCATAATTTCTACATTGTAATATTTTAATAAACCTTGCAATAACTTAATCATGATTAATTCCTTCTTTTCTTTGTCTCATTTGTTTGGTTGGTTGGGATTTTGGTGAAGTTGTCATTACCCTTGTGTTTATTTCTGTACAACTCTAGTCGTGTTATTGACTAGAGAAAGACAACCTGAGATTGGAATAATATATCCTCTCTTGCAAGAGATAGGAATATTATTGAGTGAAAGATAAGAGAGCATTATTTGTCTTCTCTCACTTTAAAGTATGGGTGGTCCCCTCCAGTTTGTTTAGTAGAGCAGACACCTGGTCCCTAAGTACTCCATACCATAGTTTCGAATGGTTCCCGTTGATATGACCCTATGTCTTTTGATTCCACTAAATAGGAATCATTGTATGTCTTTTGATTCCACTAAATACGAATCATTGGTTGAACACACCAAAGCATACCACTTTTTCTTTCCATCCTGGCAGTAGACCATACCTCGGGTAGGTAAGCAAGAAAGTAGACTCCTTCATCGGCCAGGGTACTCCTGAAATCTATCTCAGTAGGGAAAAGAGGAGTTATGGTATAGAGAATTCTGACCTAAATGGATGCTGGGTCTTTGTCCCTAAGAAATGCATCCTTACGAATACAAGAGTGGTTTTTTTTGGGTATAGCAGGACTTGAACCTGCGACCATTAGGTTAAAAGCTCAATGCTCTACCAACTGAGCTATACACCCGATTTTACAAGAAGGCTTGGTGCGGAAAAGAAAAGAGGGTGGCCTGGCCCCTTTTCTTCTTATCATCATCACACAGGGCGCGGCTCTGTATGGGGCTCGTACTGCGGAGCAAGTCTGGGAGTCCTTTCCACTCATTGAGGATTCTATCTAAAAAAGAAGGTCAACGGGGGAGACTACAGTAGCTCGAACTCAGACTATCTACGAAAAAGCTCAAACTCCCTTGTCTTCAACTATGAACTTACATCTATCGATAACACGGGCTTCTTAGGTCAATCACATCCCCAGGAACTTCTAACTGGCCTAGCAAGGACCAACTTGATAAATTGATTCGATTTAACGAGAGGCTCGGAGATGGTATACGTAGAATAGGGGAAAGTAAAGACAAACTTCGGTCAATTTACGTTTTAAAAACTACAGCTATCTTGCCTAGAGTCCCAGAGCTTAACGGAACTCTTGTTTACTATAAGAGCCCACCGCTTTATAAGTGCTTTCCTCTCTCTTTCTTTCGAACCATAAACTCCGAAGCGGTTTCACTTTACCATACTGGAGAAGGGCTTCACTCGCGCCTTGGGGACAGAACTAGAGTACAAAACTAGCTTCCTCTGTACATATTGTTTTCGGGTAATAATACTATCATTGAGAAAGAATAGATAACGACTATCAGGCATATGACTGATTTCTATATGGGTGTAGGCTCATACTCTCATTTTATCCTTGCTCGCTTAAAGGAATACGTAACTTAAAATAAGCTATTGACGTCTTAGTTCCGACCTTGTCTCCTTTCTTTCTTTTGTTCACCGGTGCAAGGCAAGGGCGGAGCTCTCTTATGTTCATCTTCCACGCCTGTCTGCATCCCAAGCACTAAATGAGTGAACCCGGAAAAAGGCTCTCTTGCATCTTTTGCTTCCCCACCCGGCCTCTATTCTAGATTCACCGTCTTCGGATGCATAGTTATTATGCTTATGCCTAATCTGAATACTGGCTAGTTACTTCAATTACCTTACCCCACAGCCCCTCCTTTTAAGGAGAGAGCACCCAGTCACAGCTCGTCACAAGAAAGGATTGATGGTCGAGTCCCCGTGCATGAAGTCAGTGGATTCGAGTGAACTGACCGTACTACAAATCGACATACTTGAGGAAGCTTCTTACTAAACCAAAGAAAGGGCAGCTCCAGTTGTGTTGTCGATTCCCTTCTCCCGAGAGCTTTCACACTCTGGGATGGGAGTCCCTTCCAAGACTTGACCAAAAGCTTATCTCTTTCTTCTCAATTTCACATTTTCCGAAACGCGGCTAGACCGAGGCAGAGCAAGAGTGCAGCTTCAACCGATCCCCGGCGACATCTTTTAGGCCGATGTTGGGCGTATCAGCTATCTCACCTGGAGAGTGAGGAAAGAAAACGGTCTCGATAGCGGATAAAGCTCTTCCGGTTTAATAAGTTTCTCTTGGACCGTGCGTTCCGCCAACAGACGAGACGTGAGGAGAAATGGAGACTTCTCCCCAACTAATCCATACTTTTCTTTAAAGTCTCTAGTGGGTGCGAGCGGCTCCCGCACCGGGTCGGGTCTGTAGTCTGTCGTTTTGACCAAAAGATGAAGTTTGGTTAAGTCCTCCAAATGAGTCCATTCGCCTCGTTCACATAGGTCCTTTCCACGAGGGCCAAAGTGAACCCAAAGTCTTGTGTAGGCTTTTTTGTTTATATCCATGTGGCCAAAACAAGATATTTAGCAGGGATACACGACGCGATTCCTACTTTCATAGTTTGATCAGGTAGCTGAAGTCGTGTGGTGCGCTGATCGCGCTGCCTCCTCTCGCGGCCGTGTGTTGGTCAGCGTGGTATGGAGTAGCGGTTCCTCGGTAGTCTGACTGTTTCGATGCAGCATCTCTATCTTTCGGTACATCCCGGGCAGGCCTTTTCTAAAAAGTCTTGTGCTCAGGTGCCCGTTTTAGAGTAGTTCGTGCGTTGGGTAAGGTTTCCGTTCGAGACCATGAAAATGAGATATTTTATTAGATAGAGCCGATGAATCAAAAGAAAAGCAAGCCTCTTTTCCTGTACGTACCGGTACTATATCCTTTTTCTTCCTTCTGCATATGATAAAAACTTCATCAATTGGAGTGCCCGGTGAATATGTCTAGTCGAAGTTTCCTTCCATAGTCATGCCTTTTTGCCTAGCTGAAAAAAAAACCTAGGCGCCAGAAAAAAGAAAGTGTCCTCTTTGTTGGGATATTGAGACCTTACGGTATCCAATGGGGAAAGACAAGATAGACACCCATCTTCCTTATGCTGCTGGTTATATGCGGGTTACACCGGGTGTCAAGCCTGTTAAGGCAAAGATAAATCGGTTCTACCTGGAGGACTATTCCCCAGGTATGCCTGATCCTGTGGAAAGGAGCAATAAGGTACTATCTGATATGATTGATCAAATCATAGCTGATGCAAGAAAGGAGCGTGGTCGGGCCACCATGTATTTCCATAATCTTGGATTATTCGACGGAATACTCCTGTCGCGTCATTTGGTCATGAACAATAAAGATTTAGTTTTTGAGCAGGTTTGCCGAAACTCAAGGATATACCAGATTACTATCTATAACATATCAGGTGCAAAAAAGAGAAAGAGAGTCTTGGTACGACTCCTCGATTCCTTAATGATGTTACCAAGTAAGTTAAGTGACCTTGCAGCTAGCTTTTGCCCTAATGAAAAAGGGAAGGGGGAGATCGACCACAAGAGCGTCACTGAGTGAGTCGGTCAAGACAATATATGGATATATATGGATATATCTGCTGCTAGATATAAATATAATGCAAATAGCAAGATCAATTAATCTTCAAGATTACAAAATAGATATACTCAACTTGATGACTATATCATCATATGCTATGTCCTTGTTTAGGAGTAATTTCTATGATGACAAAAAGCATAGAATTTACATTCCTAATCAAAACGCTGACAATTTCATCCGTAAAGCGTTCTACGGCGGTCATGCGGATATGTATATTCCCTATGGGGAGGATTTGTACCTCTATGACGTGAACTCGCTATATCCCAGCGTGATGGGATCAAATGATATGCCTGGAGGCGAGCCCGTTTGGCATAGAGATCTATCTGAAAAGACCTCAGGTATGCAATTGGATGATATGTTTGGCTTCATTAAAGCCTTGGTTATATGTCGGAGAACATGCAGCGGCCATTTCCACCATATAGACCTCCTGGGAAAACCCTACTCTTCCCTACTGGAACCTTTGAGGGAGTATACTTTAGCGAGGAGTTGAAGTTTGCTGTTACCTTAGGGTACAGGGTCTATCCGCTCTCTGGCTATCTATTTACACGCATGGAATCACCCTTCCAGTCATTTGTTCGTGAGATCTACCAAAAAAGCTTGAGGCCAAGAAAGCTGGTGAAGCTGCAAAAGCTTTCATTTACAAAACCACACTAATATCTCTATGGGAGATTCGGAATATCTCCCGAGAGCACTATAACGAAAATAGTTTCAGAGGAGGAAGCAATCGAGATGTCCATGACGATGGCTGGATTCATCAACTATGAAGTTCTGGGAAATGGGAAATGCACGATTTCGTACAAATCCAAACCCGGTCAGGATAAGGATTGGAGTCCTCCATCCAATTCAGCAGTTCAAATATCAGCGGCTATAACCGCCTACGCCCGCATTAAGATGTACCCTTTCATTTCAAGGATGATTGCTACTACACAGATACTGATAGTATCGTCGTAAAAAACCCTCTTCCAGAGGAAGATATTTCTCCTACGGAGCTTGGAAAGTTCAAGTTTGAAAAGTTGATTAAGAAAGGAATCTTTTTGGCTCCTAAAGCGTATTATATTTATCCCTCCGAGAGTTATGCAGAAGTTATAAAACATAAGGGACTGGCTAAATCCCTGGTTGATAAGGAATGGTTTGAAGCCATGCTTCTTGCCCCTGATCATAAAGTCACACGCTCCCTTGAAAAAGATTTCCATCGAAATTGGAAAGAGCTTTTAGTTCAATGTAGAGATATGCTCATCACTTTAGGGCTTAACAGTAATAAGCGAGTTCATATCCATAACAGTGATGGTCGGTTAGTAGGAACAAAACCAGTACATATTGGTACTGATCAATTGAATCAATTGAGTTCCGCCGGCCAAGCGGCTATAAACGCGGTTCTTTTGGAACAGATCCAGGTTCTTAAGAACCTTGGAAACAATTCGAGCAGTGGTGCTCATAACACCCCCAATCAGGGTTATATTCCACCGTCGGATACCGATAATCCCAATGATTAAAAGAAACTAGACTCGACTACTATAAGTAAGGAAAGTATAAAGTCCGGAACAACTGTTAGGAGTTCAGGGGTCCGTCGTGGGGGCGGAATCCCCGCGATCAGTTGTGGCCTAAGGTTAACTGTCGCAATTTCTTTCACATTGAATTTACAAGTTATTCTAAACAATGAATGGTTGATGAGACCCCAAGAATAAGATTGGCTAGTCCTAATAATTATTAGTGCTATCAGCACTAAGAATTACCCTAAAACTAATAATACTTATTAGGTCTATGGGTACATATTAGTACCCTATCACTCAGAAGTATGAAAGGCAAGTACTAATACTTATTAGGGTAATGGGCACAAATAAGTATTTTAGGCATAGCAAAAGAAGTCACATAAGCACGTTCCAATGCAATGTCACTTCTCTGTTATTTGTTTTCTTACGGATCTGTTAATACTATTCGATCAGTAATGTGTGCTCACATAGCATAGAAAGTATGCATATGCGTACTAAGTTGATTCCCTGAAATCACTAGCCATACTAAGTATAGTATACTAGGGATCTAATAGCTCTCTACTGTATTGGTAGAGCACTCGGGTAGGTGTTTTCAACTCTAAGTATAATAGGCATGCAAGGAAGAAGAGTCAAGCAAAGCATCCTAGTGTTCAAAAGCAAGAAAACAGACTGGCTCTGCCGTACTCTCCTTTCAGATAGGGGAATACCCTAGGTATAGAAACATCGGTGTAAATGATTGGCTGGGTGAACGGGGAATAGAAAGAGATGGTAAAGTGGGAGCGGATAAGCTGAGAAATCTCGTAGATAGAAGTAAGGGGTCCTATCTTGTTAACTTACTTCTTTTCTCCTATCCTTTTGATTCTCTTAGAGATAATGCGATCCTGAAGAGAACTTGTCTCTCTATTGAGGATCTCGTAATGAATTGGATTTGAACCAATATCTCAATGCGACTTGCCCATTAGTCTATCATCACGGGAGGATCCCACACGACGGGATCCCGGCTTCCCTCTCACCTTGACGTGAGATATTCGCCTTCCTTATCTACATGAATCAATTTCATACTTTGGCGATAATAAGCCATATCTTTCTCTTTCTTATTTTTTGGATAAGCTATATCATTATCCTGCAATACTTTATCGAAGTTCGAGTCCGTAGTCAATAAAAAGAGCAATGTTTTGATACCAGTAAAACACTTATGCGCACTCCTCAATAGGGCTGCTCGCAGGATAAATGGGGGCTGCATCAACGGTAGCGATGTAAAATTGGATTACAAATCCTCGTATCTCCATACCGAAACACACCCATCCTCGTCTAGTATTATAGCCTTTTATCCCTTACACGCCGGCAAACAGCCATAGTCTTCTAAAGATAAGAAATCAAATTCCCCATCGAGATCGATTTCATCTAATAGAGAAATGACTGTCTCATCATCGAATGTAAATTCATCATTCTTTTTGATTGTTATAAAACTTCAGTACCCCATCGTGTATATGTAATTCCAGGATACTTATCCTCTATCACTGTATCGAACTCTATTTGATAGAATAGATGTAAAATAACATTTGTGATTTCACCTATTGGTGGGATTAGATTGAAGGGTATAATCTTGCCAGTATTCGCATCATAGATTTCTAGAAAGAGAATTTGTTTCAGTAAATTAAAAAAAACCCCTTTGCAGGTGAAATTGTCAAAACATCGCAATATACGAGAGTTCCTTGCTTGATTCATAGAAGGTAACAAGTCTATTAATAGTACTTTCTCGACATTTTGCTGTCTATTCAAGAAAGCGTAGTGCACGCACTTGACATCATTCAATGTTTGCACGTTAGTGGTAATAGATAGTGCTAGGTTAGGACAACCTATTCTTCTTAAGACCCTGGATAAGGCCGTCATGAGGAATAAATCAGTTGGTTGTCTACACTGATACACCCCGATCTTCCATTGAGAATCATTGATACAGCTCCACATTTTTTCCATTATCGAATATATAAAGAAATGATTAGTCTTTAAAAAGAAGGAACGGCCTTTTTACGAATGAGAGATCCTATAAAATGAATAGCGTTTCGTAAACAAATCAGTGTCTTGTCTGAATCGAGAATAGCAATTCCATTTCTGAAACCACGGATATAGACTTTCAAATGGGTAGCAGCTACCCGACGGCCGAGATGTGCATTCGTACAAAGTAATTTAGTACAGACAGTTGAAAGGATTGTCATTTCCGGTTTTCGTTTCCGGAGATACAGGTGGTAAGTTAGAAATGAAAATAGGTTAGCGTTAGCAGCTGATCTTCTAACCACTCAGAGTAAGTGTAAACATCAAAGAAAGGTGATGACCTAACCAGTAGTTCGAAAGCGCAAAAGTGGGAAGTTATTCCTTAGCCAAGCAAAAGGATACCTACACAACCAGATAATTGATACGATTGATATGCTTGTTCGTTACTTGACATTTGGAGCAGGAAGCGCGGGTTTCAGTAGTCAAGCCAGAGAAGGACTCGTTACCCAAGAAAGCCTGGGCATCACTCCTGTAAAGCAGATCCGGGAAATGTTGCATTTGGAATCGACCAGGGGATCACTCCTTTGACCAGTGTCTTTCTCCGAATAGTAGTCGTCTGCCATCCCTGTTCTAAAAAGAAAATAACCCACATAAGCTGGATTGCCAGACCAACCGCGAAAGCCTATAAAGCGTGCCGTCACGTGAGATAAATATCCAAAGAAGCTCTAGGATACGAACAGATTCGATCCCCATTTACTGCTATAGCACGAACGGATAGGTCAGCTCCTGTTTCCCGATCGATAATGTGTAGAGTGATCTAGGTTCAGAAAAGGGAACTTACTTCCACAGCTCAACCCACCCAACTTACTTTACTTTCTTCTTTTCTATCCGTGACTTATCTTTGTTGCTTCAGCTTCTAACTTATCTTTTCTCCTACCTTGCTTGAAGAGCTTTCTTTACTGCTTAATAAGAGAGTAGGCTATGTCTCCAGTCCTTTCTTGGGACTGGCTAGGAAAGAACAAGATGCCCTAGCCCAAAATCAAACATGGGTTCTAGCTCCTTACACCGACTCCTAAAACATTATGGGATGTAAATTGGTATACAAGATTCAAAAGAAAGCGGATGGTTCTATTGAAGAAGAAATCAGTATCCAAACCAAATAGGAAGAGAAAAGGTTCTGTAACCTACATATACCATATGGGAACACATTACACCACAAGGAAAATGCCACTTGAGGTACATGTATGCATCCACTTCCAAATTCGGATGATCCAACGCTAAAAGTATGATATTTCTATTCTCTAGCGCTCGTCATATAGAAAAGGTATCTAGCTCGTCCCTCTAGCGCTCGTAAAAGAAATCCTGGCTTTCCTTCTCTAAACTATTCTTTTGCAAACTCTGTATCCTGTCTCCACAAGCCTATAGCCCTCGTGCCATGAGACATGGATTTTAGTCGACGTAGATTGGATCGAAAGATTATGGTCTGAAATAGAGATTTGAGTTCGTGTGAGTACGTGCTGAAGAGCAAGGACTGAAAGTGCGTTCATTTTTCTTTCTGCTAGTAGTTTCCTGCTAATAGTGATTAGTGAGTGCCCCATACATAGCCAATGCCCGCCCATATGGGGCAAACAAAACAACAACGGTTTCTCCTATCCTACTCATCAAGAACTCTTTTTTCTATCCACAAGACAGACTCACATTGAGCGTAGGTCTCAACCCCTCACCTTTCTTAGGACTATCAATCCTTCTCGAATTAGGTCCATGGGTACGAAGGCCCCTCTAATTTGTTCTACGGTAGAAGCTTCTACCGTAGACCCGGATACAAATATTTCACTCACTGAAAAGTGAAAACCTGTGATTATATCTTCCTGAAGACGGATGCGACGGGAAGAAGTGGCATTTAGAAGTGTTGCTGACTTTACATTTAGGTTTCGGCATAACAAAGCTTGCACTGTCTTTTCGCACTTAGGCGCACAGCGTGCCGTTGGTAATGATTCTACTACGGTGCTGCAAATTCGCAAGCTGACCCTAAGTAACCGTTGTTGTTCATTGGATTCCGGAGGAATGACTTCGTTAGGATTGAAGAATTGCAGCAATTCTTCCTGAATAGACTCGATTCTCCCGTCGAGAGTTTCTTTGAAAGTCTTACCTAAACTCTTCCGACTGAATATGAGAAAGCCTATAAAACAACGAGCTACTATCATTTCTTCATTATAGATTGAGATCTTCTTCGGACTTGATGCACAAATAGATGGAATAGCAGCAAATAGCATATTTATATCCTTCATATCCCTCAATCTAGTCATCATCATAGAGTAACTATTTTATTGGACTCTCTTGGATTTTTTAAGCTCTGCTCCCAATCCCGAAAAGAGAAAGGGAGACACTATTTTACTATTTGATGTGTTCTTTGAAAGGCAAAAAGCAAATATAACGATATAATGAAAAACGCGAAACACACTACTACTACATGTAGCATAACTGAAAAGTGAACTGATGGTTTTTATGTCCCTCTCACTACGCCTGACTACGAGCCGATGCAGATTTAGCGCATTGGATCATTACTGAGGTCGGCCCAGAATGCCTCCTATTTCGTCTTTCTCAGTCAGCTAACGGGGCCACGACGAAGCACCCTGCGGCCTTGCAACTGCTCTCTGGCCGCTTGAATTGAGCTCTGATGGCATGGGCTTTGATCTATGTATTTTGACAGCATCGACCGCCTGCTTCCACAGACGGCGTATAGGATTTCCGTAACGTAATAGTTAAAGAAAGGTGGAATGTAAGACTGGCTATCTGCTTATCTAGGCATTCCCTCCCTTTTCTCCATTCCTTCCTATGGTGCCTTCTCCCGAACTAATGCCTCTCTCCTCACCAACACAAAAACAAAAAGTGAAAGAAGCCCACATGCCCACTCTTCTTTCATTTGCATTTTGATCTTTAGTAGAATCGAATAGAATAGTAGGCATCTCAATAAAGCTTCAAATCTCAATAAAGTAGCTTGTGCTACTTTCTCATTCATTCCTATGTGATTGTTTAGTCAACTTCCGCACGTTCATCGGCGGAAACTCTTCGGGGTGGACTTTAAGTCGAATTGTCGGACTCTAAAAGAATTGAATGTGCTAGATCCGATTGGTTGTCTTGGCTCGCTATCTCCAGTAGGCCTTTCATCCCTCCGCTCCATGAAAACATATAGTTGTCTGGGATACGGTGGGTTGTCGTTGTGCAGGCTGGAAAGCTTCAATTAAAAGAGTTTCATGGTCCGAACCAAAGAGAATGCCTTGTCTCGTTGCTGCTAAGCAGTGGAGAGACGTTTCGAATGCTCAACTCACTCTTAGATTCTTAGCCCTTCCTTGAAGTAGTCACGAGGGCTACTTGGTAGGGGAATGTTTGAATAGCTAATAACTTTTGCTTGCATTTTGCTCGAAACATTAGATTAGTAGTTCCTCGCTTGGTAGTTTTGTTTGCTTTTCCATAAAGCTCCTATGCTAAGAAGCCAGCAAGCACGTCCTCTTAAACTAAGAAGACAGTAGGTATAACACTAAGGATCGGAATGGGGTAGGATAGGCTCCTTTCATCCAATCCCTCTAGAGTAAGGGTTACACGCAAGACTTTTTCCTCATTCGTTGTGCTGGCAACAAAAAACAAAAGTGAAAAAGAAAGAAGCAACCAACAAAGAAGGGATAACGATGTTCCGAGGGGAAGCCAACCTAACCTATAGAGGTGACACAAACCTATCTACGAGATGGTATGCCTTGCAAAGAAAGTGAGCCGTGGTACTTTCACCTAACAATGTATCAATGCTATGGCGGCAGATGCCTTAGAGGAAGGGAGAGTGGCAGAATCCTTCTTTCCTTTCCTCTGTCCGGCTTAACAGCTTGTAACTCTTAGTTTAGTCCTGTTTTTGTTAGCGATCGAACCATCTCCGCTAGGATCCGGATCTGTCTTATTGACCGGCTTTGGTCGACTCTAAAGAATGTATCGGGAGTTGGGAGTTAGCCGTCTCATAGGAGTGATAGCAGGTTTTGAACGGAGCGTACGATTGAAAAAAAGAGTGCTCTAGGTCGGAGAAAACAACAAGAAGATTGTTTCTCCCAACCTCTTTAAAGCAGCTACCTACCGTGATATGGTCTTGGACAGTCAGCTCCGTTTGCTGGATCTTCTAGGCACTCGAAAGCGCTTCCGAGAGACAGATGGACTTTGAGGACGGAGAAGAGCCCTTAGAGGATGAAGAGTGATTCCTAGCCCTTATCTGAGCGATGACTACGACCCACGAGCGATACCTTTGTCTTTGGTGCTTGAGTTGTCCTCCTAGCGGTGTGCTCCTCGGTTTCGGAAATGACATATTGAAGCGGTATCTTTAGCAAAGCCCAAATCCGGCATCCCCCTTTACTTTACTTTAAACCGAGCAATCTGAGGGCTTCCATTCTTACGTGATGCTATCCATAGCTAACTTACTTGATATGCTTACCCTGACCGGACAACGGCGGCTAGTTCGATTGATCGTATGATCATCCTTCGATGAAAAGAAGGAATCACAGCTGGCACAATCCAGTACATTCCTAATTACGACCAAGGCATGGTCGGAAACTATCTCTTCGTCTTCCTAACTAGCTATCCGCATGCTCGTACTTCGTAGCAGGGCATCCCGAACTCCATTCTTCTATATTTATATATTGGTTAAATGGGGACCAAACCTTAATGAGAAAAGAGCCTATACCGACAAGAGGAATAAACCCCCTTTTCCCTCGGACGTGTGAAAAAAGTAGGATTCCCCGGATGTTCAACAAAAGTAGCTTGATCGATAGGTGCGCCAACTCCCATCTTTTTTCTGTTCCAGCAAGGAGAAGCAAATGGACGAGGATTGTTCCTTCTTTACTAAACAGTACCTGCATCCTGCTCTTCTTCTTCCTAACAGGATCCGTTTACCCCAGCTTGTTTGGCAGGCAAACCCTATCTTTCATTGATCATCTTCAGTCTAGCAAGAACTTCTTACTTCCCGATGCCAACTTCCTAGCTTTTATCTTAGCCCACTACTCGTACTTCGTAGTTGGTTTGGCCAGAGGGATCTCCTTTCTTATGTAAATATAGAGGACAACACTCTTGTGACACAAGCAAGATCCGCTGATTCTGTACATCAATACAGTTCAACCAAGTCTGCTCTTTGAGGCAGCTTTCTCGTATCATTGATAGTGACGGGTGTGGCCAAACACTAGGAATACCAGTTCCTTGTTTTACAACCCAATCCTAGCTTTCCTATATTTAGGAATTACGCCCATGTTCGAAAACTATAATATGTATTTTTTCTTTGGACACGGACAATGACAAATGAATTTATTTCATTTTCGCTACAATTCCAGTATTTCATTTTGCCATTGGCAAGGTCCTTGAATGCTTTGTTCGTTCAAGCGAACAATTCATCGATGTTCGACAACCCCATCATTCAAATGAGAAAAGAAAAGGATGTCTATCATCGTTCAAGAAAGCCTGTCAAAGAGTCCGGTAGTGGGTGAGTAGAGTCTTTGCTTTTCCCCTGTCGCCATTTCATTGCTTTTAGTTGACGTTAGTAACATTTGTCCTCGTCTTTCGCTACGACCCATGACCTGCTTACTTTCCTAACTGCTCCAGTGAGACACATTAGCCTTGACTATTGACTTCTTCCTTTCCTATTTCCGGGTATCCCCATCTTGCCAAGCCGGATTGATCCTATCTTCCAGAGCCAGCTACAATTAATATCTTATTGCTGCTAGATGACTTCGTCACTCGAATTCATTAATTTCACTAGTCCTCTAATCGAAAAGGAGGGATATGCCTGGGGGGAACCCGAAGTGGGTAAGTAATGAAAGAATAGATGATGAAAAAGATTTCATTCAAATCCATTCTTTCTCATAACTTGAGATATATGTACAGCACAGAACAGAAAAGAAGGCAGATTTGATGAGTTGTAGGGGCGGACCCACCCCAGCTACTGATTTCTTTCGGGAAGGTTCTATAAGGGAAGAAGAATCAGAGCTGTGACCTGGTAACCTTGATTTCTTTCGGAACGTCATTACGAGAGTAACAAAGAAAGAATAACGTAGATAGGAAGGAGCGAGCCCCAAGGATAATGAATTGGTATGCCGGGTGCTTACTTGAGCAAGAAGCCAAGTCATCGATAATCAAAGAAAGGTGTGAGTGAACGAGCCCAACTTTCCGATTCAAATATGACTCCTTTCCACTTTCAACAAATAGAGAAATCTCCGCTAGGCTAGCAGTGGGTAACCAACGTAGTGCCCCATTTGTTCCATGACATCCAATCAGTTCTCCTCGGATTCCAATCCAATCTCCCAATCAGTGATAAATAGACGGTCGGATGAGATCTCGAACGTTGTCCCTACCTACTGAGGAATCAAAAGTGTACGTAGAAAAAGAGAGTGTTGGAAATGCAACTCTATTATACGAGCTATCGAATTTATTTGATGCAAATGTTTGCTGCAACGAAGCCCACAGCTGAGAGGGGGTACGACAGTGAACAGCCTGAGCAACTATCTCTGGTTGCATTGTTGAAAACCTAAGAGGAGCAGATCTTGTCGGATCCACGTTGAATAAGCTGGATTCGGAACAATCTGTGTGGAATTGTTCGAATCGACAATGGAGATCGTAGGAGGAGGGAACTGATCCATCAAGGTACCCCATCAGTTCATGACCGAGAAGTCAAGGTAAGACTTGTGATTTCCAGGGTTATCTTGAGAGAATTTGAAGGATACTGTGTGATTGAACTCCACAACAGCATTTGATTGTAGAGTAGCAGATGAACTCGTGGTAGAAGTTTGAGAAGAAGCTGGAGTCATGACTAATTTGCTGAGTAGAATATGTTTTTCGTGGATCTTGAACGTGATTGGACAAATTAGATTTCTTCAAAAATGGACCAGGATCTTGATGAATCACTAACATACTATTTGGCGCTTTGCATGTTCCAGACGCGAGTCCACTGAGAACTTGCACTTTCAGCATGATTCGGGGATCAAGCATTTCTCCCAGCTCTCTGGTCATGCACTTTGTAGTTGTACCTCCAATTGCTGTACAAACACATGAGATGCACATAATTTTGCTATTTCCAAGAGCGTTGTTAAGGATGTCCAGCGAACTCAACGATGCAACACGAGCAAAACCGAACCAATATACATTCACAAAATCACATGCTTCCTACTACCCTTGCAAGCGGTAAAGGCTGAAAACAACAAAAGATGATGCAAACACGAAAAACTGATCTTTTAGTATGGGTTCCTAATGCTCATTCGGAATTCCAATTAATTGTCAAGAGAAGGAAGCAATGAACTAGAACTCGCTGGTGGAGGCGACCCCAGATTAGTAGGTGGTTATCGAAACCCGCCTGTGAACGAGGCGGAAGAAAGATGAGATATCGATCTCAAAGAAAAGAAGAACTTGAAAGAATCAGAGATGAAAGTAAGAAGTGAGGGATAAGGAGTCACTCTCAGAACGATAAGTAGATCTCGCATCTTCGTTCCTACTCAAGAGATGGGGAAAGTAGGCATATGAACGGTAGGAAGGCTCCTGCTTCTTTGCCAAGGACTATTATCGCGATGCCGGGCCAAGGAGCGGATCTCGGGATAAAGAAAGCACATGATATTTATCAATTATGGTATCCCCACCACCTCGGAGAGATCCTTTCTTCCTATTAGTCTGAGGAGAGATCCTTTGCTTTGAACGGAAGCCCTTTTTTCGGTAATATCCCTGCTGGAAAAAGAAACAGTACTGGTTTAAGAAAACTAGAGGAGCTGGAAATAGGATTTCTGATCTGGGAATTGCTGGTTTCTGAGGGAAAGGAAACTTTAGGTTAAGAAATAAAAGCCAAGCTGGTACAAACATTTCCCATAGTGGTTATGGTTGCTAATGGTAAGAACATAATCAGTAAAGCTGTGTATCGGAGGGGGGAAGGTGCAAGGAGTGGAATTTGAAGCTATAAGGATTCCTTTTCTTCCTTCCAAGGAAGGCGTCTCTACCATACTAGCTTTCAGGGAATTCCGTATGTACAGTGATTTCTTTTTTCTGAGCTCATTCAGTAAGGCCAGTTCCTTCATTGAATCTTTCTAGATCAGTCCCGCACCAGTTTTTTTAGACGCCTTCGACTGTCGGGTTCTAGCTAATGGAATGCAAGCACTTTCGTTTTTGTTTCTAGCCCGGAGAGAGAGGCCTCCGCTTTTATCGCATTAAGTGGAAATTGGGGTTCACGCACGATTTTAAACCACCCTTGTTCACGGCATTCTACTTTTCTGGCAGCTTTGCTCTCTTTCTGAAAAACAGACACCTTTATACGACGATAGGAAGAGCACAATGCACGCTTTCTACGATGAATGAGCCTATGGTAATGCTTTTATCTCTATTCTATGTCGGAATAGACCGTCGAGTCTACTAATAAGGAAAATCAAACTATACTAAAGGAAACATAAGATATCCATCCTAAAATGGAAAAAATACGTATATATTAGGGCTATACGGATTCGAACCATAGACCTTCTCGGTAAAACAGATCAAACGGATTATTATCGAAATGATTCAAACTGTTTCAAAGACCCAACATGCATTTTTCTGCATTGGGCTCTTTCATCAACTGATGTAAAGATCAATTAATCCACCATAGTTTTTCTTTAGGGAAAGATAATAAGATGGCTCCCTGTGCTCTGATTGATTATTTGTCTTATGATCTATTTAGGAGCAATACCAAAGTGTTTCAAAGGAGGATTACCTTGACTTAGGTCTGCCTCCGGCCTAAATGAAATCAACCTAAGTGAAATGGAGTCTCTATCGTTCCGCTGCAAGAGTTTACTATGAGACTTCATACACCTTAAAGTTCATAGAACGAAAAGAAGTTTTTTGGAGGCCCTTATCCTCATTACGCCTAGCATTGAGTGGGCTGGATATTTACCTTATCAACTAGCAAATCAATAGGGGTTCTATTTGATTAAGCACCTGAATCGGACTGAACCGACTGTTTGTCAGGCTACTGTTCTCCTATTCTTTCGAATCCATGAAGTAAGACATTGATTTTGCAATAAGGTCAATTATGTTCATTGCATAATAAGTTCCCGCATTGGCGCACGTGTAAGCGAGTTGCTCTACCGAACAGAGCTATTTCCCCAACTTTCAATTGCTAAAAACAGCAGTTCTTTCATTTCGGTATATTTATATATAGATTTCGCCCTTTAGTTCAAACAAACTTCATCTCCTGCGTCGGCTGTTTCACCTCAAAATGGCCTAAAGTACCTCGCCGAGCACATAAGCGAGTTCAACCACATCGTGAACCAAACCAATTGAAGTCGGTCGAGTACCCATTGGGCGATGAGTAGAAGGCACACTGCTTTTTTTTCCCTCTATGCCGGATAGTTGGTCCACAACCTTACTTATATGTTTATGTGGCAACGCCAAATTCTCTACTATGTCCGTGACCGCATCGTAAACGAAGAGATTCGTAGGAAGGAGCGAGGCAAGACCAAAAGCTTTTTTCCACGTTTCGTTTTCTATGTGATATAATACCTAACTCTGCAATTTATTTCTACTGCATCTTAGGCAAGCAATGTTCAGTTACAGGTGCTCCGTCTCACCAAAAGCAAGGAAAGTAGGAGTTACTTGAGGCATAAAAGCAAGAATGCCAGGATTTCCCTGCAGAGAAGTGGACTGGGTCTGATCGTATGAAAGAAATTCCTCCTCGATCAACATCGCAGGGGACATCGTTGGTTAAGTGGCGGGGGGAAAAGCTAGTTATTTCTAAAAGCAAAGGATCCATAAAATGAACCAATCGAGCAACTACGGCAATGCTCGATGCTATTTCGGGGCCTATGAGTAAGCGAAATGAAAGGACAGGTCAAGTACAGGAATAGGTAAGGTTTTCTGTCGCTTCTATAGCATTGCTATATTGCTTTATGCACTTGTCGGCTACTCAGCGAATGTATGGATTCGGCCGGGAATAAGTACCTATGCCTTACGGGAATCGACCCGTGTCTTCGACATGAAAAGACGATGTCCTAACCACTGGACGAAAGGGACCAAAAAGCAATTCTTCATATACCTAAGAAAAGAGAATAGAAGTGGTTCCTTTTCTTTCTATACGAAATTCGACGATTTCGTTTGTGTTCATGTTGGCGATTTCAGATGTGAATGAGGCCGGTCGTCTCCCCTTCCTACGGGTTCCCAGTGACACATCAACCACTTGTAGTGAGGTACAACCCCTTCTCTTCTTTATTAGACTCCAATGAAAATATCATTGTTCTTCTTCGCTCATTATCTACTTGGCCTTGACAGGTTAAATCCCTACATAAGTTAGAGATGGACGCATGGTTAGATTTGGCATCAATATACACAAAGCTTGAGGCATGGCATGACTCAAACATCTGCCTTGACAAAGCCAGATCCATCGATTTCTTTTATCCCATTCCGACAGAGGTAAATATTCGCAACTACCTGACCTGATTCTGCTAATATATTAAGTTATGCTTTCTTTTTACCAAACAAATAAGGAACTAAAAATAAATTATTGTCATTTTTTCCAAGTGTTGTGTTGGCTGGCATTTGCTTCAGTTTTCATGTCCTCTGGACATCAAGAAAATGGGGTTGTCCCTGAAACTTAATAATACAGTACTACTATACCGGTGCTTCTGGATTGATATCTAAATGAATATCCAAGAGGTTGCTTCTGTTAGTTTTTGACTATTAAAGTTCGTTCGATGTTTTGCTAATGCATTCAGCACCTTTGCAGGTCTTCAGTTGGAGATCCTTGCACCAAGAAGCCCTGATGGCGTTTTCATTCGCCCTTTCGATCAATCCAGATTACGTCCCAAGCATGGTTTCTATGGCAGGAATTCTACGAAATCTAGGAGGGAGCGGAACTCGTTATCAATCGCAAGAACTTTCTTGCGCAACGCCCTCCGTTTAGAGCCTACAAGCCATCGAGCCCGGCTGGATCTTGGACTTGTCCTGAAATCTGAAGGATCACTGCTCGAGGCTGCGACTGCTTCCAGGCAGCATACGAGCTCAGAGAATTGTCACCGATTCTGGACTTCTCCGAGCAGCTTCCCATCATGCTGCATTAGGAACCCATATCTGCTACTTAAACTGGAGGCCCTACTTCTCACTCGTCTGCATGCGACCTTCTCTGTTCGCATATCCGCTCCGGCTGGTGTTTTCTTTCTTTCTATGTCCTTGGCAAAGGCAACTCACAATTTGTTGATTTTTGGCAAGGAAAAAGAACTAGATTTCCAACTGCAATCCTTGATGGTTTTCCTATTTCTATTGACACTTGGCGAACCTGCCATACACCGCACACACTGACAATTCTAGTGGTACACGCTCATGCAGGATTCAGAAAGGTGACCTTGCATTGGCCATGTATGTACCCACACCGACATGCAACGATTTGGTTTCCTTGCATATGTACACCACTACTTGCCTACCAAGGGAGACATGAGAGATTAGCTAGTTGCATTCTATATACTATGCAAAAGCAAAAAAAAGGCATCACTAAGCTCAGACCAGCCCTACCTTCCTACTAGAAGATCCAAATATGAATACACCAATTCGGAGGGACGAATGAAGGTACGAACAGAGAAGTCCAGGGGAAAGCATGGTCTTTAAACGCAGATGTTGAAATCAAAGCTAGACTAAGCAATAAAGTACCTCGTATTTTCCCTTCTGCTTCTGGCTGTCTCGCAATACCTTCTACAGCTTGTCCTGCAGCAGTACCTTGACCAACTCCAGGCCCAATAGAAGCAAGCCCTACGGCCAATCAACAGCAATAACGGAAGCAGCAGCAATTAGTGGATTCATGGTGAGTTCCTCGTGTCAAAAAAAAAAGAAATGGTTAAGGATACAATCAACCAAGAAATTATTACTTCCAACTTCTAAGCTCTATCGGGTAGAAGTAACTAATAAGTACAAATAAATGATAATCGAAATCGTTCGAATTACTTCGAGATCTCGTTTTTAGTTTCTAATCATTAGAGGTTTGTTTAAATCCATATGATTCTCATTATTCTATTTCTCTTCTTTTCAACCAATCACTCTTTTATTCCATCCTTTTTTTTTACTCTTCGATATCTTTGAGTTCCCATTTTTTCCCTTCATCTAACATAATAAAAGACGAAATACAGGAAGAACCCCTATTGAAATCGAACTAATCCAAATCCAATAGGATCAAATCAAGATATACAATTGATAACAATATGCTGCATAGAACTAGATATGGAATCCAGTTCCATATAGAAGGGAATTCTATATATCGGATTAGATAATGAATCTAACTTAGGAATAAAAAAAATCCATATACATTTTGTTCTTCTATTTTGTTTGCGTATTTTTCTCATTTTCTATTGAATCCGATTCTAAAATCATTCCTTAGAAAGCCACACAAAGATGACTGTCTTATAGGCATTAAGGATATAGATCTAACCTGACTCCGCCCCCTGAATGCATATATACTTTACCTCTTCCATAATATAGTCTATTCTCTCTCCTACAACTCTAGGTTGTATATTCATAGGCCTTTCGAACTATTTAGTTTTCCAACTAAGAGGATTATCCGGAATCATGCATGAATTGGGCTAAGCTAAAAAAAAAAGACTATTTCGAAAACTAGTTAATTCAATGTTCCATGGATTCACCTATATAGGCTGCGGCTAACGTTGCAAAAATAAGAGCTTGCGCTTGTAAATAATCCAAGAAACATGACCGGTATAGGGACTACTAAGGGGACTAAAGAAACAAGAACAACAACCAGAAAACGAAAAAGAAAATATCAAATGGAAATGCAAAATAAAACTCCAATAGCATTTATAGCAAAGAAAATGTGCGATAGAGTCTTCCATCATGAATATAAGGATATACCTGAATTGGTCAAAATCATGGCATTGCCAAAAAATACTATGTTCAGTTACTATATTGATATATACAGAATTAATCATATAACGAATGGGATTCACATGAAGAGTTACCATATCTGAAAACATGCTGCGGTCAAACCGTTATGAGGAACGTTTCCTTAGCTTAGAGAATGATACTATAATTTATGGAAGTCAGATATGGAAGACGATAAATGAACTTTTTAATTGAAGATAAAGACCCTTCAATAAGAGATCCGCAAGTCGATATGGGAGTCTGGAAGATCAAGTACTCGCTGGAGGAGTATGAATTCAGACCGAAAAATTGTGGCTAGAAGAAAGTGTTCCGTTACTCGAGAATGCACCACGAACCTATTTCGATATGGTTGTTTCAACACCTTATCGTCTAAATCTGCGAATTCTGTTCAAAATAATTGATGGGTATAAGTGTAATATATGCTATCAAATAATACCTATTGATAAAAGGCTAAAATGCAATAGAACTTCTATGTCTAGTTTTGATAGTTATAGCTATAAAGCTCTTTTTGAGTTTTATGATTTTGATAATCCTCCCTCATTTAAATCTACGCTGCACAAAGATTTGTTTAGACGTAGACAACATAGAAGAAGAACCTATTTGGAGAAAGGTGAAAGAATTCTCTCAATATACCTTGCACCATAAAAGCATAGTTCAAAGTGTAAATGATATTCTCGAAAATGAGTCAATAAGGATCAATCTTCTAAAAACACAGTACAAGATTGTCTTAATCTGAATAATGTGAATATATATGATATTGAAAGTGGAAAATATAGTTTCTGAGAAGCTAAGTGATGAATTAGCGGATAAAGTGCAGTTTGCACTAACTATGGCTTGGGTTATAATAGCAACTGATTCACGATTAGAAATAGGCTTCTATTCTCCAAAAAAGTAGGAACTGATTTACCATTCCAAAGATAGATGAGTTACGTGGAACTGGCTAATCAAAAACAAGACCGATAGAAGATCAAATGCATTACATTATATACCAACTATTTTACTTCTCGAACTGGAATATATTCAATGGTCTATATCAGGATAGAATTAGTACGCTCATTCTGGATAAAGTAAGTCATTGTGTGTTCGATATAGAAATTTATACGCTCATTCTGAATGGGTTGGTTCTAACGATAGTGTTCTATATATTCAATTTGGTAGCTCATTCTAATTAGGTTGGGTCTAAGTTCGATACATTTCCCGGGTAGAACACACTTCGTGGTAAAGAAAAAGAGGGAGTGCTCACTGATGCTAAAGTCAATAGGATTCGAGTTGTATTCCTAAATAGGCATAGGGGAGGACGTTAGATACCAGAGGATGAATCAAAAGGATTTGTTGTGGTATGGGTAAATAGGCGTAGGAAGGATTGTTCTTGTATTGCTACATAGGGATAGGGGAGGGGGCAAAAGATACCGAAGAATCGAATCTAAAGGTGAGTAGGGAAGATATCCAAGAATGTTTTTTTATTAGAATAAGAAAGAGAAGCGTGTTAAGGTAAATCAAGGAGGACTCAATCTCGGTGCTTGATCTATCTGCTAGAACCCATTCTCAGTACGCCAATCTTGAACTGCGGAGGCTCTATCTTTTAGTAATCAATTCCAGAGGTAAGGGAAACTGTCATTGGATTGTTGAATAAGGGCTATCATTGTTTCGTTTCATATGCATTCAGATCTCTATTTCTGCATTCTGAGCTATGTATGGTTTAGGAAAATCACTAAGGTAAACTGTCATTGTTTCATCTGCATGGACGAGACAGATATTGTTTCCGGGACGGATATATCTTATTCCTCATCATCTTTAGAGAGACATAATAATCTTTAGAGAAGAAAGATAAGGTCGGGGAGGAACGTTATCGGAGTTGAGATAGCTTTCCTGAGTTAACCTATGCTATGAGATTTCACTAAGGACTATGGACAGTTTCCCTCAGGTCAGGAAAGAGCAGGGAAACAGGACCTGCCGAAGCGCCCTCCCGAGATCGGACTCGAGGGGGGTAAGACCGGAACGAGGTCTAGCCGAGTGAAGGCCACCTCGAAGGGAATGAGCTTTTCATTAAGCTAATATCTCCCTGGCCAATAAGCATAGCTCCATACTCTTCAAGTCATGTATCAATCCTTTCTTCTCCCCAGCTAGCTCTCTTCCTCCAACGAGTTATCTTCCTAACCTGCTTTCTATCTGAGCAAGGGAACAGTGAAGAAACAGTAGGTTATCCCTTGAGAGGAAAGCATGCCTTATTCTTCCGTCTCAAAGAAAGCTTGCCTTGATAAAGCACAGCCTACGATCCAATGGCTTGCTTGCCTACTGAAAAGCACTGGTTTCCTGTAGAGGAATCCTCTCTTCGGGGAAGGGAGGGTTTCTCGTACAACAGCTAAGGGAAAGGTCAATCCCTTGACCAGCTATTCTCCGTTCATGATACCTATTAAGTTAAGGGCTGAGCGAGGGAAAGCAAGGAAGGGATTGTAGGCAAGCTTGATAATTTCCTCTTACCTCTTCTCTTCATTTCCATCTTTCAACATATTCCCAAGCCTCTTCCACTGGTGCTCGCTCGGTAATTTCTTGTTTCACTGCTGCCTTGGATGCTCTAACTTATTTGGTTTAAAGCCTTCATTGTACGACTGAGGATTGGGTAGATGCTGATTCCGCGGCTCAGATTCAAATAGAACAGAACTGACCACTTTCGTCTGAATCATAATTTATCGAAAGAACTCTTTCGATAATGTGTTTTTATTCCACTCAATTAGATATAGAGATGCTAGACTGGACTGTCTGCTTTCTTAGTGGACACGAGACCCTGCTCCTTCTTCTTTCTCATTTGCCTCTTTCTTGATCGTTTAGTTCTTGGCTTGGCTTTCATCCCCAGTGAGTAACTACGGCACGAAAGAGTAACGTATAACGTGACGATCCTAAACTAAAAGAGAACCAAAAGCTAGGCAGAATCAGAAGCACATTCCCTAGCTACCGCGAGATATTCCTTTTAGGTTATATATGCGTTTTTGATTCTAATCCGCTAATCCGAATCCTTGACTTGGGAGGGTAAGTCTTTGAACTTTCTAACTGAAAACTGACGAATACTCCTTAGTTTAGCGTTTCCCACTAGGCTATGAACTTACTCGCCTAATTAGTCCTAAGTATAAAAGCCATTTTGGTTGAATACACAGGGAAAGGGACAGGTACAGGTCGGAGTCGCAGCTTACACTGTTCATCGGAACAGAGAGGAGATCAAAACATCGGGGGATCGGTAGATCGGGTCATCGGGAAACAACTGAAAAACCAGGTCATCGGGATACAACAGGCGCGCAGCGAAAAGCATAAGATGATGTTACAGTCAAAGTAGATCCTGTTCCACACAGTTGCTGGCGGGGATCGAGTTCCTGTGAGGAAAGCTGTAACAGTCGCTGTTACTGTACAAGTTACACGAATACATACCTTTTTTCATTTGCTATAACTTTCATCTGTTTCAAGCCAATTCAGCTATCTATTTACCAGGCTACCTTGTTCAGCCAGGTTAGGAAGAAATTTATCTACTTTCTCAGGCAGTGGAACCTTTACTTATCGCATGAAATTCTTTAGAGCATTACACTCTTTTTAGAGAGCGATCCAGCAGAAGATTCATTTTTCAAAGCAGAAGAGCCCTAATTAGATATAACGTGAAAGAGTGGGGGATAAACAAATCCAACGTGCACGTTATGAATAGTTTCTAATCAATATCGCGGATGCTTTTGATGGGTATGAGCTATGGTTCCCTGCCTTCGTTTACTTCCGGGGAAGAATTTACCGTACCGGCTTTCTTCACTTCCATGAACGAGATTTAGCTAGAAGTCTGATTCTCTTTTCGTCACAATAAACCGGGTTGGATAATCACGTGAAAAGGGATAAAAGAGACCGTGAGGTTAATCAAGAGACATTGAACATCCTAGCTTCAGCCACCTACGCTCATTAGAAAACACCAGTTAGTTTGAAATCATCGTATGAGTGGATTCTAAACAATTGTGGCATTAGGGATGGTTCTCAATACAAAAAGATGACAAGCTGAGGATGCTTTCATTAATTTGTGAAACGGGAAGTCGGAGATCGCTAATGTTCACTTAGTCTGGCTATTTAAAAAGTGATGTTAGATTGAAACATAAACGTGATGTGGTGGCGCTGTCATGATCAGCCTCCTCAAAAGGCTCGACACCATGCTGCGCATGCTGGAATGGTTCTCCTCGCTCAGTTAAGCAGTTGTTGAAGTAGGCGTCGCCAAATAAGACTTCTGACTAATTAATTTACCGAGGCAGTTGGTAATTGTTAGATTGAAGTTGCGAGGCGTGCGCTTAGCTGTTTAATTGAAAAAGACACGGACGGAACTGCTTTCCTAATACTCTAGGTAATAGCAACTCAGATTCGGTGACTCTATTTCTTCTATCTCTTAATCTGTATAAGAGAGAACCCCTTGGTAAAAGTATAGAAACTACATATCAGCTTACGACTATAATTCTTATTTGTTACCGCGCTCCAAGCTACTGAACATAAAAGCTATAAGCATGAAATCAATCTGCTAAGCAAGCTTACTACTTATTAACTTGAAACCGGATAGCTGACCTTTATTCCTATAATCGAGTGGAGTTCTTCTATCTGACTCCAAACCGGGTACGCCAAGCTCCATACAGTAGATACGAGCCGGTAAACTACAATCTGTTATTCTTAACTCCGACTTTGAAACTGCTAGCTGGTAAAAAGAATGAAGGACCATAATTAATGCTATCGAGGCCCCAAGTCAAGCAACAAAGCTTCTAGCCGATAGAAAGAATGGGTACGAGCCTATCTTGCTAAGACAAGGGAAACTCTAGCTGCACTTACTCCTTGGTCAGTATAAACTACATGGCTTACGAGAAGCTGCTCTTCAAACTCACAGCCAACTTGGAGTCTGATTTCCAGCCGCTTATAAACGGCATAGAGAAGTAGGAGCCTCGCATACAACCTGAACTCTGGTATCAAGCTTGCCAACTCAATTCTATCTGGGTAAAAGGGCAATATACGAAAGGAAGGATCGATAACTGATTTATGGCTTTCAACCTGCTAACTTAGCATCTTATTTCTTTCTCCCAATCTGGTATCGACTAATAAAGCGCGCCTTCTAACTCATATCTGTCTTGCTATCTTCCATCTAATACCAGTGAAATGACAACTCCTGATAGACCTTCTGATACGACAACTGCGACTTGCAGTTTGATATCCGGCTTGAACTGTTCTATCTGGCTTTCTATCTCATATCCGCAATTAAGAATTCAAAGCAGTAATTAAAGTATGGATACGATGGCTTTGCCTTGCGTTCTTCAATCATGGCTTTCAAGTCTGCGCAATTAGGAATTCAAAGCACTCTCGAGGCGAGCACAAGCAATCTGATAGAGGAGCTACTAATACTATAGATAGGAAACGCCTAAGCAAGTATGATACGAGAAAGCAATTCTATCTTTGACTGGTTTTTTTTCAAACTGATAACTGCAATTCAACTCCCGGCAACTACAAACCACTAATCTTATTCCTTACTTCAATTCTTGTACCAAGCCTACTTAATTTCCAATCTCACTACTTCCTTTTCAACTTCTAACTTATATGATTGATACGAAAAGCGGACTTGAAAACTGAAATTAACAAGGCACGGCAACTACAGCTACAAACTCGAATGCAAAAGCCGATACTACTACTCAATTCACTCAGCTTACGACTCTTATTCATGGCTTGAAATCCTATAAGCACTAAGTCAAACTAGGGAAAACTTGCAAGCTTAACTTGAACTGCTAAAACTGAATAGGCCGATACGAGAACTCAATACACTATCGAAACTAACACTGCTGGGTAAAACAATAGAAACTACTACTCGGCTACTCCCTAATACCAGAGAAATGGCATCACGGCTTGCAGCTCTTCTTGCTAAAACAGATTAAACTACTACTTCGGAAACGAATACTCAATCTTCAACCAAAGCTTCAAATCTGATAACTGCAATTCAACTATCTGACTCGCATTCTTACTCTCACTGATAAAAGTATGTAGACGACAAGAAGGAACTAGCCTTATTTGCCACTTTCAACCAGCCTCGCGTTCTTCAATTAATACCACGTAACCGAGCAATCAAGCCTACAATTCAAACTAGAAAACAACAGCTCGAATACGAAGATTTATAAGCGAAAGCGAGAGTTAACATCTTCCTTGAGCTATGGAAACAACTGCCTAACGAAAAACCTTATTCACTGACTTTATATCTGCTAACAGCGATTACTACTACCGCTCTCGAAGCGAATACTCAACTGCCAATCTCATTTATGCCTCTTAATAAACTAGCTGGTATTCTGATAATCGACTTTCAGTCTTCCTTGCAGGCTTTGTAAAGCACTACGGATACGCCCTTATTAATACAATTGATAGGACTTATTTACTTGTTTTGTATGGTTATTTGTCCCTTCTTTCTATTGCTAAAGGTTAGTTTTGATTCCTCTCTCTATCGTACTCTTATTCCTCTAATCCACTTACAATCTGATAGTTGCTATGGAGCCTGAGCTCAGACGTAGATAGGGCATCACGACTAGAATTCTTCTTTATGAGTCCAATTCTTACTTCTTCCTTTCGAGTCTTATATCGTCCTGCAATTATGATAGCTGCTCTACTAATACGAGAGGTAGGAATTTCTAATAGTGTTTCTACGAAAAAGAGGCTTTGCAGAAAGAACTATAACTAGAGAAGGTCAAACTGCAAACTAAAAATAAAACTGTAGAAACGACAGAGCGGCTGTCAAACCTTATTTGCTTACTCGTCTGCTTACTACAAGCAAACTGATTTATGAGTTGCAACCTTACTTATGACTTGTATTCTTCTTGCTGAGAAAGAGAGTTCAAAGCTGCAATTGCTCATGCCTCTAAGCCCATCCTTTTTTAGGCTTCTTTGGGAATCCTCTTTCCAATCAGATAGATTTCGAGATAGATTCACTCCAGTGTGGTGTCCCGGCTCTGATACGCTTCCTTTATACGATCTCAGAGTAGCTTTAACCTTTAATAGAGGAGTGAACCCACATGGGAGAAGAGAGGAGTAGTATGGGAGAGAGTCGTAGTTCAGAATAATCCCTGTATCATAACAATATTTCTGTATCGAGTGAGTAGCTTGGATTGGATTTCATTCCTCTTAGAGTTTCCATTCCTATAGGTGGGCCTAAGGTTGGGTAGTTTGTATTCCTCTCCCGCATTGAGAGAGATTCCAACTCCTATAGAGAAATACTCAATAAAGTACTTGGCAAATAGTAAAGTCTTCGGAGGAACAATAGAATTCGGAAATGCAGCAATAATAGGAAATCCCAGACCAACTGGACCAGAAAGTCAGATATACTGTTGCAAACTACTGATCTAGTCAGGATTTAGAAAGGAAGGGGAATGAACCTAAAAGTAATAAAAATAAGTCTAATAAAGAATCGGATATGTTTGCTATAGGGGCACAGCTGTATAACTGGTTGGCAAAGAAAAATATAGTAGGTGTGAAAGAACCCGTTGAGTTGAAAAGGATAAGGAGGAGGAAAGTGACAAAACCAGATAATCAAAGTTATATGATGCCGTTCGACCAGCTATGTAGAATGTCTATTTGATATCAATATGCTACCGTTCAATAGACCCTTGCCTATGGTATATCCACCTATTGACTGGGAAATTCGTCAGAAGCAGTTGGATCAGGATTCTAACAATAGTGTGCGCACAATGCGTGATTTAAGCGGGGGTTACTTAAGTATAAGTACTGGATCCACTAGTGGAACATTTGTGTCAACGTTAAATTCAGTGTTATCAACCCGTAACGAGGAATGAAAGGCGAGATTCACATAGCCAATCGGAAATACAACTATGATATTATATTATTCCAAAAACTATGACTTCAAACAACATAAGTAAGTAAAACGCCTTTCTTCTTTCTTATTCATTCGTGACTACGATAGTGTTCAGTCGATAATGTTCAGGTGACATAGATAATGTTAAGGATCAGAATCTAAATTTCATAGATAATTGGCAGTGTTGTTCAGTACCGCCTTCTTTCATTCATTCTTTCGAGAGCGAGGTGCCCCACCTATTCAGTTCTGGAATGCCTTAGTGAGCTCCGTTCCTTTCGTGAAGCAGTGATAAACTCCTAATCTTCAACCTCCATTTTCCTTTCTTGTGAGAAGAAGCAGCTCAGTCAACAGCGAAGTTAACGGACCCGGTAGTGACTACTGACTTTTTTCTCTTAGGCTATTAGGTTAGGCTAGGGATCGGTTTCTTTAGCGCCTAAACGCTATTCTACCCAAGCCAAGCTGCTTCAACCGAAGGAATGAATATGCTTAACACTTACTAACAAAAACAACTGTGCTTACTTGACCAGTACTACCTGACTGACTTGACTGACCGGACTACTGGACTTACTAGACCAGGAAAACAAGACTACAGTGGTTCATAAACCGGAGCCTCTCTTACAGTCCCAGTCTCTAGGTCCAGTTCTGGTTGAACTAGCTAATATGTTCCTTTCCATTGCTTTTCTACAACTAGAGAATTCTAAAAAGAATACGACTAGCTCTTTACCGCGGGGATGCGTTGAGAGGAATCAATTGTTTAACCCGGTGCCCGGATAGGAGCCGTGACTGTCTTCGAATGGGAGGAGCTCGTCAACTCGTAGGAGGCGCGCGTAGGTCTCGTAGGTGTGCCTTAGCCGTCAACAAAGGGTAATTGCCTTCCTTAGAAGAGGTAGGAGGCGCTGGATTTCAATTCATCATAGCAGCCAGCCTCGGTAAGGTTAACTAGCAACTTGACTCACTGCACTCGAAAAAGATAGCAAAGCAACAATCGGTCGGTATGGGTGGAACCTAGTATAGCTGCGCTTTCTTTTCTTCTTCTTGGTCTAGTCTATCTACCCGTCTCTAAGTAAGCCCCTCACCTTCCCTTTTTTGAGTAGAGGTCAGAGGCTAGTGCGGGTAGCCCTGTCGGAAACTAGAAAGAAGAGGCTGATGCACCTGCCCGGCGGTGGGTGGGTTCAGCTCGATCAACTGGGATAGGAGTTTTTTCTCTATCTTGCTCCATGGTGTTCAAGCAGTGCGTCCAGAAAGCTGTGATTCATGGGAGGGAGCAGCTTCAATAGCTTTGGCTGTGAAAACTCTTGGTCTTGGAGCATCAGTGTCATCAGTTCACCCAACAGGACAAATAACTTAACTACTAGGTTTGTGCCAGAAAAGCGTCTTGCGTGACGGCGAAAGAGTGGAAAAAGAAAGAGATTCATCAGCTATGGAATCTGACAGGTATCGGTATTGAACAGAGGGGGCTGTTCACAAAGCATCCCATGGTGCGCTCCGAGGGGACTCGGGCGGTATGGAGCGGCTTGCCTTGGCTGTGAGAATGATTTCTCGTACGTAGTCTTTCCTAGGACCATTCCAACAGGATGCTCAGAGGTGGGTGGAGAAAAAGCTCAAAAGGGAGTTTGAACTTCCTGCGCTTTCAGAGGATCTAAATCAGTCTTCATCCTTTCGCTTTTCCCTCGCAATAAATATGTAAATTCGTTTCGCAGAAAT
Source organism: Coix lacryma-jobi var. lacryma-jobi (assembly GCA_009763385.1). Lineage (NCBI taxonomy): Eukaryota > Viridiplantae > Streptophyta > Magnoliopsida > Poales > Poaceae > Coix > Coix lacryma-jobi. The sequence goes on from CM019822.1 coordinate 81,966,910, forward strand.
TCAGAGATTTTCGATCTCCTCGAAAGAAAATGAGTTCGATCAGCAACACCGGTCTCCGCAGCACCAGGATAAAGACCTTCTTTTTACCCATAACCTTTCTCTGCAGCATTGGAACCAAGATCGGGCTTGGCATAGTTACGAGGTTCCCGTTCTATTTAACTAACACTAACTGAAGCTAACCGAAAGCTTTCTTCTCATGCGACTCTTGGATCGAAAAGAGCCTGCTGGACTGGACCACGGCTGAAACAAATATTCCCTATTATCCGATACCTGATCAGTTGGTGTGGACCAGTAACCCTGAATCAGGGCTTGGGCAGTCGCTCTATATGCGAAAGAACGTTCTTGCTTTCACTACTCACCTTGCCCTTTTGCCCTTTCCGGACCGCTACCTGGGTTTCCAGTCGTTTCGGCTACTGCCAATATTTTAGGAGGAAATAGCCGTTGTCCCTGGATCCTTCTAGTCGGGGGAGAGCCTTTATTACACCTAGAAATAAGGTAACGGGGCACACCATATCCTCGATATTTGAGGGCTTGGAAGCAGGCACTGGTATCGTCACTTCAGCTTTAACCTGGTATAAAGCGTCTAACTGATCGATAAAGAAGCATTGCGCTTGTCAAAGGAGTTCAATGCTCACTAGACGCATAAACAGAACTAGATAAGATAGTCTTACTTAATTGAGTATATCAAGATGTGCATCGCTTACTTTAACCCTCATACCTTGCTTTAGCAGCAGCAGGCGGCTTACACTACGTATAGGCCTGATTCCAAGGAGCGCAAAAACCCTGATTCATTCTTCAAAATAGTCTTTTGAACTCAGTTAGAGAGAAGATGACAAACCTAATAGTATAGTGAAATGACTATGCTCATAAAACTCTTCAAGGGTATTGTTTGTCTGGATCCTCTACATCAGTTTACACCTCATAGAGTATTCTCTAACTCCAAAAGCTTGTAGGCCAGACAAGGTTGACTCTCGAGAACCCTATGCTATGGCAATGATTCTCTGGTTAGCCATCAGCCTGCCTGTATTGATATCTTGCTAGATAAAGAAAGGGAAGCACTAACAAACACCTTGCTTAATATGCTTATCAAAATCTGTTTATTCAGCAAAAGAGATACTTTACTTACATGGGTGGGGTGGATGAAAATCCAAAGAGAAAGAGCTTTGACTTAAGCTATTCAAGGTCAACTCAACGGTATCCCTGTAGCACTTGCGGTTATGCATTTTCTGTTGGGATCGGTAATGGGTGAAAAAAGAACCCATCTAATTGAATATGCTAGTAATCAATCCTTACCTCTAAGAATTTATTGTGCTTCTGCTCGTATGCAAGAAGGAAGTTTCAGCTTGATGCATATGGCTCAAATCTCTTTGCTTTTATTTTATTTATCAATTCAAAACTTTTTTTTAGTCTCACCTCTTACATAGCCTATAAAAGGAGCCGCCTGGAATGCTTGGAAATAGAATTCTTGGCGAAGCAGATGCATACATAGTTAGGGTCAAAGAGTTCTGGAAGAAGTAATCATGTGATCGATTGACCAGGAAATAACCTTATTTTGACTTATAAGCTACTGGTACGGAAGAAGGAAGCTTGGTGCCAGATAGTTCTAAATTATGCGGCTCTGATATAGCCATTGTTTATAGGATATTGACTACAAAGTCAACTCCCAAAAGATTGTTGAAAGCGTCGATAAAAGTATAAAGCAAAATGGCTATTGTATATATAAAGAAACATTTAGAACGAAAAACAGCCGATAAGCTTAGACATGTGAAGGAAATAAAGATCTATGTGTACATTTGAGTGATATAAAACTAACAGATTGGCTAATTACATAGGCAGTTCTATTTGTTAACAGTGGAGTGTTTCCATGCAGCCATAATAACAAATAGATCGATAAAATAACTTGAACATCAATAGTGGGGTGTCTCCATACAACCATAATTATGACCAAGCTAGATCACGTCCGACGCAACGAGCAGATCTATTATTTCTAAGCCACTTAAAAGTACACATTATGAAGGAAGCATAACTGGATTGGCTATTTTAGCCGATACAGGGTCCATGAGGCACGAACAAGATCTATCCGTTAAAATCATGGTTCGGTTTAACATCAAGCAAATCTAATCTATCATATATATCAGTGGGGTTCGGAAATACAGGTGTAATAAACATGTTTAGATCAAATCTATCTGCTCTTAGATCAAGATTGACAAAATAGTCGATGAGAGGCTTAGATCGGCTATTTTCCCTTGGTGTAAGCGTATAAAGCCTTTGGATAGCCCAAACTAATCAGCTTTTAAGCTTAAGCTACTTTGTCAATCTTGATTGGGCAAGATATTGTTTAAATCTAAAGAAAAAGCATTAAAGCATAAACAACATTGATAACTTAATGAATCTGTTGGCTTGCCAAAGCCAATAGAGCCGATAACTAGTCAAGATCGACTAAAGCAAGAGATTGATCAGAGTCAAGACAGTCTTACAAAAGGCAAACTTAGACCGATAACTATCCATGTCATAGCTTAACAAGAGTTTGGTCGATGCCAAATACAGCCTTATTGAACGATAACACGAGCCATTGGTGAAACTTACAAGCAAACTGGAGGTCGGTCAAGCCGATGCAGCCCTGCCTGGTTGAAGTTTCCGCCGAGTTCTACCTTACTCCTACTCCTAGGGTTTTGGCCGGTGGCCGATGTATTGATTGATTGTGTGTCTTACAAAAATCGGGTTTCTAGCTATTTATAACCCGGTAGACTCCTATCCTAATACGACTAGGATACATGATAATAAAAAGATGACCTGGACTCGAACTCTTTGGCTGAGCTCGACACGTCTTCAAAACCTGTTACGTCCGGCCCACATGAACTTGTGGTCGCGTTCGGGTCCAAACAGATCTCTTTTATTTTTCTAGCTGATTTCTTCATTAACAAATCAGCCGTTTGTGCCTACAAAACAATAACCCTTTTTTGGTCCAAAATATGGTGTAAACACATGCCCGCAATTTTGGGATGAAATTTATTTTATTACAAAAATGCTATCTCTTTCCCTAAAGTCCGATCAACTAATTTCTCCTTAGTCGATCAGCCGAGTCTCCCTCCAACCGTTGCTCCTCTCTGAAACCAGCTTTCAAACCCTAGTTTCCGAACAAATCCGTCGCCACTTAATTCGAGCAAAAACTTACGAAGATTCAAGCTCAGCGCTCCTGCAGGTCTAATTGCGACTCAAGACTCCATCCCTGAGGTAAGGAATTTGGCCTTCAGTATTTCCCCTTTTTGATGATCCTTCACTCTGCGTATCTTTCACATCCTTAAATTTTCAGGCGCTTCATGACCAAATCCTCATCCCAATTCATGATAGTCCCAATGACTTCTTCCTCGGTCCAGTAGGCAATCTTGACCCCGCTAAAGTCATTATTGCCGAGACTCAAAGAGTTCCTTTCAAGAATTCAGACTTTGCTTCAAAGCACTGGGGTAAGACCCCCTTCAGAAACTTGCCATCAATCATTTCAGGTTGGAGAGATTGGCTAATCAAGGTAGAAGCCAAAAAGAAACCAGACTGGATTTTTCGCAATTTGGATCAGTGCATCACTCTGTCGTTGGCTGATATGAAAAGAAATGAGTCGATGCTGAAGGTTGCCTGTTACTTCTGTTCTGGAACTTTCAATGCTTTTATGTTCAAGCAAGGGCCTATGACCCCAACTTTAGCCGATGTGCATATGCTGACCGGCTTGAATGTCACCAGATCAATCAGCCCCCACAATCTCCAAGTTAAGCCTTCCATCAAGCTTGGGAATCTCAAGACTGGTGGTTGGTCCAGCTATATTGCCTCATTCAACACCTCTCAGTCTAGTGTTTCAGAATGAGAGCATACAATTTTTCTGAATATGTGGTTGGAGAAATACCTATTTTGTGGACAAAGTTGTGGCCCTACCTCAAACTTCTTGGCATTAGCAGAAATGTTGCCTGTGAATTCAGACATCCCTTTGGAAAAATATCTTCTGGGTGCTTTATACAACATGTTGAATAAAGTCTCTCAGAGTTTGATGGAAAACAAAGGTGTTGCATCAATAACTGGTCCCTGATGGTTGCTCCAACTTTGGCTCAATCTCCACTTCCATAGATTGACAACCCCAGATTTGAGGACTCTATCTTTTCCATCATTATACCCAGACAGCCAAGAAAAACAACTATCCGATGGAGCCAAGATGAGAAGGTGCACCTCATTTGGAGAAGTCGCTGCTATGATAGTCATTGATGAATCAACCAGCTTCTTCTTCAAGGTCTTCTATCGAGGCTTCCCAGCAGCTATTTTCAGCTGGTTCCAATACCCAGACATTGCAGAATTTGAAAATCCATATTCCTTCAGATTCCAGAAAGAATGTGATGATGAGGGCTTGAAAATTCTATGTCAATTGATAAAGCCTTGCCTCATGCCTACTGAAATTAGACATGGTAGAGAAAAACCTCTCATGTCTTATGAATTTTACCACCCTGTCATGGCAGCCAGGCAAATGGGTTTTGGCCAAGTGCCCCAAGCTCTCTTTGCTGACAAGCTCAGACTAAGGGAAGCAGTAGAGACAGCTCTAGAGTACACCATAATTCTTCAATTGGAGCAGTCTATCTCTTTGGAGATGGTCAGAGAATGGAACTGTCGGCCCTTTTCTTCATTTTATTTCAATAATTGGTGGCAACAATGGAGCGTCCACCTTTTTAATGAGACTGTATTCATCTACTGCCTCAAACTGGATCCGAACTTTCAGGCAACCAATGAGGTATAATTTCATTCCTTTCAAGCTCTATATTCTCATCTTTTAACCTTTTCAGATATCACCTTGCACTTATCTGTAGGATTTGGTTACTTAGAATCCTCCCAAAATGAACTATAGCATATGGTGCCCAAATCCAAGAATTGGTTGTGATGCTCCTACCATAAGAACCTTGATGAAGAGAAAAGCTTCTGATATTCCAGATGACCAGACCCTTTGCACCTTCATAAAGGAAGTTGGTTCTTCTAAAATCAAGAAGCCAAAAGTTGACAAGCCAACCACCAAAGTCACATCAAAGAAGAAGAAGAAAGATACTTCTGATGGCAGCCAATCTTTGATCAAGGATGTCATCATAGAAGTAAGAAAAATTGTGTTCTCTTCTTTCTTTTTTTATTATCTAGCTTGTAACTTCTTAACTTGCTTCTGACTCTTTACTTCCCAGGAGCAAGCTGATATTCAAAATACTGAATTTGAAATGCTTCCTCTTCTTGATATTGACCAAGAGCTTCCCCAGTCAGGTATAATTTTAGCCGATGATCTTATTCTTCAATAAGCAGTTCTGAAATCTGATGAAAACTTTTTTAGATGTACTCCCTGAGCCTTCATCGGCTACTCCTGAGCTTCAAATCATTCTATCTGACCAGGTACATCAAATAACATCATTTTTCTTTTCAACAGCTTTCTATTTGTGATCACTCACACACCCATCTGTTCAGGAACAAGGAGAGTCCTCTTCCCCTATTATCCCCTTCAACTTGAAAGACTATATGGATGAAGAGGAAACTTCTGCACCAAGATCCCCAAGAGAACTTTATGAAGAAGTTAAGATTCGGCTTCAACCATTAATTCCCCTTCTGGAGGTCAACATAGCCGATTTGGTGCAAGATGCAAAGGGGATCAAGGACATCCTTAATTTGGTGAAGGATGATATACCGGAGGATCTAAAAGAAACCTTAACCTCTGTGGCCCATATAGAATTTCTTGGATCAAAGCTCTTCAAGGCCAAGGCCAAGCTTAGGGCACATGAAGCTCAAATGCACTTGCCAAAACATGAGCAGCATTGCATCTCTGGCATGGTCGCTGCAAAGGACACCATAGATCAACTAAATTCAGACTCCACTGTCCTTATCGGCAACCTGTCATCCCTAGAAGCTGGAAGGGACCGATTGCTGAGCAAGCTTCAGGCCGTCAATGAACAGATCAAATTGAAAAAAGAAGATTTGGACAAAATTCCACTTGCACTGCGTGAACAGAAGAAAAAGATAGCACTTTTCCACGGTGAGCTCCAAGACATCAAGGCCAAGAAAAAGCCAATCCCAGGTTCAAGAGAAGAAGATCAAAAGGAAATATATGAAATAGATATCATTTGCTTGAATGATGTGAATGCATTGAGATCCGTGCTGAACATATAACTATATCTGTCTGTATTCTTTGACTTCCGATCTATCTTTGTAAACATCACATTCTCGGTCACTTATTTGTTAATAATTGATGCTCTATCAGCTATCTTTAGCCGATATCATCTTTACGATTCATCTTTTACTGCTTAGCCGGTTAATACCAAATGACCTTTGCGTCCATTATTTAGTCGATTCACCTTAGGATCCAAATCTGAGGGTTCTCAAGACCGACGCCTTTTCACTTCCCCATTCTGCTTATAAATACAAAACGTCGGCTTCTCAAACACACCACGCATTCATCTCCTCGCTCCTCGACCCTTGCTCTTCTTAACCACCGACTGTTCTTCTTTCCCAAATAGTAACCAAAAGCAATGGCGGACGACCGCGGCAAGCGCCCCGCAGAGGAAGAGTCCGTCGATGGTCCTCCGGCGATTCGTCGTCGCGTGCTCGGGTAATAATTCCTTCACGACCAATCCCTTTTGCGCCTCAAAAACCCCTTCTTTTGCTCAAGAAAAACCATAACCTTTGTTTTTCTTTGCAGTCCTTCTCCTCCGGCGGACGACCAAGGTTTTAGCCAGCCTCCGATGGGTCATGGATTGGCGCTGGATGAGGATGCTTGGGCCTTCATCCGGGGCTACTCCAATACCTGGCGTCTCTTGGAAGAGGAACGTCGTCGGGCCGCTCGCGCCGAGGAAGAGCTAGGATTCCTCCATGCCCGCCTGAACAACACCTTGGAGCACCTAGAGGCCTCCGGGGTTGCTGGTACCACATTCTCGGACCTTTTGATTCATTACCTTCGATTTTGAATCAGTTATCTTCTTGCATAATCATCTTGATTGATCTTTGGTAATTGCTCACTTAAATATTTAACAGATTCGTGTAATGCCTGACCAAATCGTCTATCTTTAATCTTTAATCCCCTTTTAACCGAATGCAGAGCTTCAACATCAACTCGACTGGCTCCCGGGGCTGGCCATGGCTATCGCCGACTCTGTGAACGCCCGAGGGATGACATTGAAGGCGCGCCTTGAGGATGTCGGGACGCGTACCAGGGAATTAGCCCTCCACGCCATCTGTCATGGCGCCACCTTCGTCCTGGCCGGAGCAGAGCTCAGCGGTGTTGAAATCTCCGGGGAAGTCGCCCCTTCCTTCGTCGGCACCAGGACGAGGGACGACTTCAGGGAGCTGATGGAGGAATTCGAGCCTCTGGGGCTCGCCGTGGCAGAGGTGACACATCTGAAGGACCTCCTGAACAAGTCCACTTAGATTAGTTACATTTTTAACGTTTTCTCCGTAGATTCGGTCTTATCTGTCCGAACAAACAAAACATCTGCAAGACTGTCCCTGCATCGCTAGGCTTGAATAAATCTATTAGATATTTTATGCTTGGCATCTTCCATGTTGTTGTTGAGCTTCCAAGAATTTTCCCTTGGTTTTATTTCTCCATTGAATGTTCTAAAGGCGATACTTCTTTAGTATCGGCTATTTTTATTCTGAAGGCGATACCTTAGTATCGGCTATAAAATTACAATAGGGCTAAACCCCTGTGAAAACTCATAACTTCTAAAAATACATCGGCCCCAACTTGCCATCAACTCCTAGTTCCTCGGCCGATGTAAAACCTTTGCTCTAATTCTCCTCGGAGCCTATTTTACAGGCCGACTCCCATGTTTGATAGGTAGTTGATGCTCAACCAACGATCGATCAAGACCAGACATTTCAGAATAATCCCAAGCAAAACATTCTCTATATTCTTTTAACAAAGTAATAAGTTCTTGTCTAAACTTAGGATCCAGCTTAGCACTGATATATGTCAATCTTGGTTTATCAGCGTTCCCAATATCAACTGCCTCTAGTTGATCAGCCGACGTAAAACCTTTACCCATCTTACTTTCATCTTCATTGATCGTACAATCCATTAGATATATTTTTTAAAGCAAACTTCTTGGATCGGCTGTTGGCCATCATCAAACATCTTGATGAAACCTTCTTCGTGAACTTTTCGAGAGAAGCACTCCAAATTGTCGAAATTCCAATCGTTAGGATCAGAGTAAGCAATGCTAACAGTTGAATCGGCTGGTACCACCTCCACAGTGTCTCCAATCCACTGTATCACATTTTGGTGCATAGTAGATGGAACACAACAATTAGCATGGATCCAATCCCTTCCAAGGAGCACACTGTATGATCCTTTTGCATCGACTACGAAGAAAGTAGTCGGCAAGCTCTTGCTGCCAACTGTTAACTCGACACATATAGCACCCTTAGTAGCCGATACGTTCCCAGCAAAGTCTGTCAACCTCATATCAGTCTGAGTCAAGTCTTCCGCAGTCTTTCCAAGCTTTCTGAAGGTAGCATATGGCATCAAGTTAACAACTGCACCTACATCAACTAACATTCTGCTCAAAGGCCTTCCGTCGACAAACCCCTTTAGATATAAAGCTTTTAGATGGGAATGCTTTTTAGGCTTTTGAAATGTAGCCCCTTCTGCTTGATAGATCCACTGAGCAACTGTCTCTTCATCATCAGATTCCTCTTCGTGATCAGAGGATCTAAACTTTGGGTTTCTTTTTCTCTTATTGGCTATTTGTTTCACCTGCCAGACTTTGGGTTTCTTTTTCTAAATTTCATCGTTCCTCAATCTCTGAACCCGTCTCTTCTGGCTTCTGGTCAAACCACCCGGACACCACTGTCCTTCTTGCCAAGGATGATCCTGATCGGCTAATTTTACTCCAAGCCGATCATGAACACTTTCATTTTTTACGCGTTGATCTGTTCTTTCAAATCTTAATCTTTCATATACAAATCGACGGTTGTCTCTCGACTGCCTATACTCCCTATATTGTTCACTGCATTCCGGGCAATTACGAAGAGTAGGAAGCTTTAAACCTTCATTCCAACAATGTCTGAAGAAAGGGCAATCCCAATGATTCTTTTCTTCATCCCTGATACGCCTTTCTTCTTCTCGAGATCTTCTATACTCCTCTTCTTCAAGCCACTCTTGATATTCTTGCTCATCCCTTTCTCTTTGCATTTGTTTTCTTTCTTTCTGACGTTGCCATTTGTTCAATAAGATTCTGACAGTTGGACGTCTTCTAGCTTCACCAGCCCTTGAAGTTTCAGGTTGATCATGTTGATCAGTATTCTTCTTTCCTTTCATCTCCTGATACTCCTTAGCTGTCAGCTGCTTCTTCGGATCGACTGTTCCAGCTGCCTTGGCTTTGTCAGAAGTTAGAACCTTGATCTCACTTTGAGGTGCAGGAGCAACCTTGTTTGCTGGAAAAGGATGGCCATTGATGCCCATACCCTTGGCTTTCTCTAAGCCAATCCTTCCTTTAGCAATGGCTCTCTGGATCATATCTATGAAAACTCTACAATCGTTTGTAGTATGAGTACCAGAGTTATGGAATTTGCAGTACCTTTTATTCTTGAGCTCTTCAGCCGATGGAATAATGTGGTTTTCCAGTTAATTTGATTTGAACTTTCTCCAGCAAATAATCAAATATTTTATCGGCCTTAGTGATATCAAAGTTGTATTTTACATCTTTTCAGCACTTTTAGCCTTTGCCTAAGGCATGTATTCATTGTTCTTCCAAGCCCAGTCAACAACAGCTACTTCATCTTCGCTTTCATCATTTGTATTATCTTCTTCTTGCAAAAAGAAGGAGCTTTCTGCGTTATAGGCTTTTTTGGGCTTGAAGACTTGATTATATCTATTCCGAGCATCAATATTTACCACGTTCTTGGCCAAATCAGTCATACTGTTACAACCGAAACCAATCTTTTCTCTTATGGTTGGTATTAGCCCTCGAATTGCAATGCTAACCACCTCCGGATCTGATAATGACAAGGTATAGCTTTGATTCTTCATCTCTCTAAACCTCTGAAGATATTGGCATCCAGTCTCGTTGTTTCCCTGCCTCATATCGACTAAGTCCACAACTCCTTTTTCCAAAAATCCAGAGTCAAAGTATTTATGAAACTTGTCTTCCAAATCTTCCCAGCTTTGAATGGAATTGGGTGGTAGAGATGAAAACCACCAGAAAGCCGAACCAGATAGAGACAAAGGAAACATTCTGGCTTTAAGTGTCGGCTCATCACCAACTTCCCCAAGCTGAACTAAGAACTGAGTTATATGTTCCATAGTTGTCACTGAGCCTGTTCCTGTGAATTTGGTGAAATCAGGAACTCTATATCTTGGAGGGAAGACAACTTGATCATACCACTCTGGATATGGTTTCTTGTAGCCAGTTAATGTAGCTTTCAACGTCAAGCCGAATTATTTCTGAACCATGTCGGTGACTCGACTCATCAACTGATCTACTTGATTCACCGGCCCTTGAATCCTTGATAGCCGATGTTCTGCCCCCGAAAGTATTGCCATGATACCACGGATTCTCCTGAGCATCCAAAGTATAAAAATCTGTCATATAATGATACCCAAGAGGAACATCACCAGGAGCTACATTTCCTTGATAAGGTGGTGCATTAAAATCTCTGGTAATCCTTCTTGCATGGGGAGCTATTTTTGTAGCCGATGAGTATATATTGTTACTCATATTCGGCCGTTGCATTGGCTGCGGTGTCATACCCCCAGGGCTTACTATCATCTGATTCCCATTGCCATTGGGACCGTTCATCTGCGGACCCACGGAAGTTCCAGGCCCTTGACTGTTCCCAACTGAATACGTTGGGCCTCTTCTGTCGTTACCCAAGTTGAAAGCTTCTTTGATGGCATTTAAGAGGCTGTTGAGGAACGTTTCATTGTGATTCATCAAGGTAGCAGACATTACTTTGCCAATCACTTCCTGCATGGCATTGTGTTGTATTTGGATCATCGGATCAACATGTCCTTCTAGAACTCACCTTGGAAGATGAGATTTTTGGATAATCTTCATATCCCTGGTTTTGCTGAAGCTTAGCAAACACATGTTCCGATATTGCTCAATAGTTTGCTCTATCAAGCGTTGAAGTTCATCTGGAAGTTCATCCATCATCACGTTCAGCACTTCATCATTGCCGATCGTCATGATCAAACGACTATGGTCCCACCGGGCATGCCAAAAGAATGTGTTGACATGAAAGTTTGACCAAAGGGCCAACACACTCAAACACGGTCCTAAGAGGCCGCGCAGAGCAAGGTTTTGACCTCCTGGACCTTCAAAAGGTGGCGGTGCCGAATATGGGTGAGAGCGACCTCGGACGTGCCAGTCAATTTGACATGTAATTGACAAGGAGAAGAAAACATTGTCAAATTGTGGAACCTGCCGGTTTGGTGCCAGATAGTTCCAAATTATGCGGCTCTGATATAGCCATTGTTTATAGGATATTGACTACAAAGTCAACTCCCAAAAGATTATTGAAAGCGTCGATAAAAGTATAAAGCAAAACGGCTATTGTATATATAAAGAAACATTTAGAACGAAAAACAGCCGATAAGCTTAGACATGTGAAGGAAATAAAGATCTATGTGTACATTTGAGTGATATAGAACTAACAGATCGTCTAATTACATAGGCAGTTCTATTTGTTAACAGTGGAGTGTTTCCATGCAGCCCTAATAACAAATAGATCAATAAAATAACTTGAACATCAACAGTGGGGTGTCTCCATACAGTCGTAATGATGACCAAGCTATATCACGTCCGATGCAATGGGCAGATCTATTATTTCTAAGCCACTTAAAAGTACACATTATGAAGGAAGCATAACTGGATTGGCTATTTTAGCCGATACAGGGTCCATGAGGCACGAACAAGATCTATCCGTTAAAATCATGGTTCAGTTTAAGATCAAGCAAATCTAATCTATCATATATATCAGTGGGGTTTGGAAATACAGCCGTAATAAACATGTTTAGATCAAATCTATCTGCTCTTAGATCAAACCACGATTTTGTCGGATATCTCGAACGCACAACATGTAACAATCAAGATTGACAAAATACTCGATGAGAGGCTTAGATCGGCTATTTTCCCTTTGTGTAAGCGTATAAAGCCTTTGGATAGCCGAAACTAAACAACTTTTAAGCTTAAGCTACTTTGTCAATCTTGATTGGGCAAGATATTGTTTAAATCTAAAGAAAAAGCATTAAAGCATAAACAACATCGATAACTTAATGAATCTGTTGGCTTGCCAAAACCAATAGAGCCGATAACTAGTCAAGATCGACTAAAGCAAGAGATTGATCAGAGTCAAGATAGTCTTACAAAAGGCAAACTTAGACCGATAACTATCCATGTCATAGCTTAACAAGAGTTTGGTCGATGCCAAATACAGCCTTATTGAACGATAACATGAGCCATTGGTGAAACTTACAAGCAAACTGGAGGTCGGTCAAGCCGATGCAGCCCTGCCTGGTTGAAGTTTCCGCCGAGTTCTACCTTACTCCTACTCCTAGGGTTTTGGCCGGTGGCCGATGTATTGATTGATTGTGTGTCTTACAAAAATCGGCTTTCTAGCTATTTATAACCCGGTAGACTCCTATCCTAATACGACTAGGATACATGATAATAAAAAGATGACCCGGACTCGAACTCTTTGGCTGAGCTCGACACGTCTTCAAAACCTGTTACGTCCGGCCCACATGAACTTTTGGTCGCGTCCGGGTCCAAACAGATCTCTTTTATTTTTCTGGCCGATTTCTTCATTAACAAATCAGTCGTTTGTGCCTACAAAACAATAAACCTTTTTTGGTCCAAAATCTGATGTAAACAGTGAGAAAAGCATGGTCTTGTACCAAGTTGTCATGAGCAACACTAAGTTCCTCATGAGTCAATTTAAGCTCCTCATGTGAACAAGTAGTAACATAGAGTAGATGCTTTTGTTGCTCACATGTGTCTTTTAGAAATATGTTTTGATTTTTCAATTTCATTGTTTAGCCCAACTCATTTTCTTTTGGCGAGTCTACATACAAGCTCAAAATTTGGATCATCACAATCAACAACCACATTAGCAATTGATACCTTAGTGTCACCATGTGCCATAAAGCAATGTGGTGTAGATGGAGAGCTTGTAGAGACATCACTCTCATAGCCATCATCATCATCATCATCATCATCATTATCATCATCATCATCATCAAGTGAGCTTGGAGTAGCATCATAAATTGCATCACTTGAGCTCGGCCCATCATCAACAATCTTGTCAGCAAGTGAACTTGTGGATTGATCATCATTACCACCACTTGACCATGAGGTGGAGCAATCTCCCACAAACACCAAGTTGTGGTCATGCTCAACATCCTCATGCACCTCCTCCTTGGGCTCATCAACATCATCATCGAAGATCGCCCCATATTTCTCATTGAGATAAATCCAAATCTCATGGGCGGACTTCAAGTCCATGATCTCACCAAATATGTTATCCTCCATAGATTGATAGAAAATGTTAGTAGCTTGGCAATCGAGATGTAGGCATTTCTTTTGCGCTTGAGTTGCATTCTTTCTATCCAACACAAGAGAAAGGCCCACATCTACGATCCACCACATTTGAGGACTAATAAACTTAAAATTGCATATCATCCAATTTTTCCATCGTGCAAAGTGTGTGCCATCAAAAATGTGTGGACACTCAACGTCTAGCTCATAAGTCGCCATCATCTCGGGTCGGTGAAGACCACAAATGAGAGACCATGGCTCTGATACTACGTGTAGGGTCGAGATGGCGGACTAGAGGGGGGTGAATAGTCCTTTGTAAAATTAATCGCATCGGCAAACTAAAACAAATGTGGAATTAAACTATTCGGTCTAGCCAAGACTACACCCCTCTATCTATATTCTCTAGCACCTTACAAAGATCCTAAACAAAGCAAATAAGGTGTCGGGCTAGCAAAGCTCACCTAAATACACTACTAGGGATGTGATCATCAGTAACGTACTTGTTTCGTCATTGTAGATGAGCAAACCGTCACCAAGTTTAATCTGTGACGATTTTGTGAAGAAAACTATATCGTCATTGGGGTTGCGTCACATTTGTTCTGTTGTGACGAAATGTTAATTTTCGTCACAGATGTGCTTCCATTTTGTGACGAAATGGATGTGGTCACGGATGTGATACCATTCTGTGACGATCGGGTTTGGTCAAGGATGGGTCCAGGTCTTCGTCATAATCCGCAGTCTGACCTCGCGCCGTAACGACGCCGTTAACGGCGTTTGTAACCTGTGACGACCCATTTTGGTCACAGATTGAACTCTGTTTTCGTCATAATGGTCCGTTTGGAAGCCCCGACGGCGCTTGCCACATAGGATGCTGACATGGCTGATGACGTCATCGATGATGTGTCACGTGACGTGGCGATGACGTCATCGATGACGTGTCACGTGACATGGCGATGACGTCATTGATGACGTGTCACGCGACGTGGCGATGACGTCATAGCTAGCTCGGCTGCTGCCTTTGTTGCCACGTGGACCAATCATATTCTGCCACGTGGCTTGGTTTGATTGGTTCTTATTTCGTCACAGATTGCTGTTTGGAATCGTCAGTGAAGATGAAAGAGTTTGGTCACAGATGGCGACTTGAAATCATCACTGAAAATGACACAATTTTGGTCACATATTGTGATTTGTAATCGTCACTGAAGATGACACAGTTTTGGTCACATATTGCGATTTGTAATCGTCACTGGAGATGACACAGTTTTGGTCACATATTGCGATTTGTAATCGTCACTGAAGACGCCATCATTTTCGTCAGAGAAATGCAGATAATAATTTAATTGCAATTTGGAAATGATACTAGAAAGACCAAATAATTCCATACTTAATAAAACAACATTCTAACGAGCATACAGCTCAGTTCACAGCAACACCAACATTACATCATATAATTAAAAGTTGCCAACCAACATTACAACATTTAATGTATATGTTGCCAACCACAAGCAACTTAAGTTTGACTTCCCAAAATGAACAACCCAAACACAGGAGCACTGACCACGAGCCCTCATGTCGACGAAGAAGGATTACCATGCAAGGATAACAGCTTCTTGATCAGCGCATTGGTCTCCTTCATCTCCTTGCTGTTCTTCTCGGTCAGCATCTTGTACTCCTGCAGCTCTTTTTGTGTCCTCGCCAGCTGTTCTTCAGCTTCTTCACTTTTCTTCTTGAGCTCATCGAGTTCACCTTGAACAGCAGCCGCCGCTTCAGCTGCAAGTTGTTCCTGAAGCTCGCTTTCATGTGACTTGGAGGATGTCGGTGTTTTCATGCCAACACTCTTCAGGAAATGATGTGAGCTGGTCTGGGAGAGGACCTTGGACACGAGGTCCACACTTGATGGTTCCGTCCCATCTTCATCAACAGGTTCAGCCCTCAAAGCTTCCATATCAAGCTAAAATATCATGGACAGAAAATAGTTACATGTTCATGCTACTTACGAACAACAAGATAAGAGTTGTTACTTATTGCAATAATTTGAGGAAGACATGTCACACAAGATGAACATAGCAAACAAAGGAACTTACAAGTGCTTCTCTTGCAGCTTGACTGAGGCCATGTTTGGAGCTGGTATGGAAGGTCTCAAAGGCCTCCACCGCATCTAGTTCTTCATTCAGATCTGTGCTGGGTTCTTCTCTATTTCTCTTCTTCTTCTGTTTTGTGGATAAACAATCACAACAATAGTTGACTCAGATTACATGCAAGAGAATTTGATATGTTCTAATGTGTATGGAGACTAGTACAAGGTACTTTGAGCTTACATATTCATGCAAGTGTGCCACATAGGAGCGAGAACCCGTAGCCTGATGATACTTGACTTTACTACGGTTCTGCTTGTTCTTTTCACACATTTCCTACAAGAGAATTAACATGTCAGATGAGATTATAGGTTCAAAAAGAGAAGAGCCTTTGCAAAATGATTGTGAAAGAAGCATATATGGTAAGATATCCATACCATATTCTTTGGATCAGACGACTTTGCAACTAGTGCCCTCCACTGTTCATCAGACATGTAAGAAACAGGTGAAGTTGTCCTAATCTCATTTGCAGGAACACCATTGAAGTATTTCTGCTTCAGCCGATAACGCATTTGTTTTACCGTAGATCGCATCATATCTGTGCAAGCTTCTTGTGTTGGTCCATTTTTTGAGTTAATGGCCAAGCGTCCCTAGGTAAATGACAGTTCCATAGTTAGTTAGTCAATTCAGGTTAATCATGTATACAAGTTAACCATAAAAACAGTAATGCACTTACATTTAGCTGATTTACAAAATCTTGTAGTATTTGTTGTCTTTCTTGTAATCTTTCCAATGAGGTAGGACAGGCATGTTTTCTCGAACAATGATGCCAGCCTCTGATGCAAACTTGGCAGCTTGAACAGGTTCATGAGGCCTTTTATTGCCTTCATCAACAAGTATGGGCAATCTCCTTCCCATAGCTTTAGTCATCTTGTCCAGCTGTTTTCCCTTAGTTGGTTGTCTAGGTCTCCTTGGAGCTCATTCTGCAGTAGCTACAAAATAGAAGCCGCATTTAATGAAATGTTTTAGTTTCATGTAAATCAACAAAAGAGATGTCATATTGTACTGACAAAATTACTATAACTTGCCTTTAGTTTGTTCACCTCCATCTACATTGCCTTCATCAGCACTTGTAGTGTCAAGATTAGCAGCTCCACTATCTTCCTCTGGAGGTAGCTGTCTCTCATGATCAGTAGGTCCAGGTGTAGTATACCTGTCTGATATGTCATCATAACCATCTGTAGGAGCCTCTACATTGTCCCCATTTGTATCTGCACTATTAAGCCTTTTTGTTGATCTTGTTTGGGCTCCAGAATGCTGCACCTGTGATTCTTCAGATGCCCTCACTCTCTTGCTCCTAGTTCCTGGAGCCATGTTAGGATCTCTCTTCTTAGAAGCGAGGGTTTTCCTTCTAGCACTTGGAGGATACTGTAAAAAAAAGTCAGCCATGTGCAATATTAAGCAAGACCATATATTAATTACAGGTATGAAAAAAACATGATGAATCTGAAAGTAGGATCATATATTATAGATGAGATTGAAAACATTCAAATGCAATTCAAATACTCCCCATCCACTACTTGGAAGGTTAAAGAAGTACCTTAATTGCCAGGGGTTCTGGATGCTCTTCAGATTCAGTGTCGTCATCATCACTATCTACTTGATCATCTTCGTCAAGGAGATACTCTGATGAATCCGAATCTGAACTATTGGTTTTCTTGTTTTTTGTTTTTCCCCTTTGTTGATGCAGGTTGTGGTAAAGAATTATTAAAACTGGCAGATAGATTGTGCAGTCCCAATTCTTGCATCCTCTTTAAATTGTCCGCCATATGTCTATCCCGGTTCCTCTCATAATCGGTTATTGGAGGTTGTATTACTTGCAACATAGCACAATGTGTCCATTAGTTCATGTGAAGGAGATTACTAAGAACTAGGAGGTAATACTAATTGGCACAGAGACAAGAGGTAAGAGCAAGTATTGCCTACTATAGAGCAAATACAAAAGAGGTGATAGGTTATAGATTAGAGCGAAGAAAGACTAGAGGTGATATGTTCCATAACAGTAGTTCATGGATTACTACATTGAAGTGAGATTGGGGGGGCATATATATTCCACATTTGTATATACATTATTAAATTGCAAGGCGTATGGAAAGCTGAAGGGCAGTACCAACTTAAAAGCCCATGCATACAGGTGGATTACCTTCTTCTTGTGCAGGTTCCTTGTTCCGTTGCCCCCTAGTTGCCACCATCGAGGTCGTCAATGGGGAAGCAGAGCTGCTGCGGTGAATCCTAGTCGACGATGAAGCAGATCCAGTGAAAAGTCCTCGGCGATGACCCAAATCCTGCGATGGTTAGGGTTAGGTCGTTGCGAGTGAAATGTGGATGGGGCCAGAATGGTCTTGGGACGAGATAAAGAGGGATGCGGCCAGCGAAGTAGTCGGCGATGACGCAACTCGTCGCCGGCTGTGGTCCCCCGGGGTTGGCGGTTTGGTGGGGTGGAATTTAGGTGGAAAGGGGGAGGAACAGCTCATCGACGGCGGTTGTGTTCCGTCTTGGCGATGAGGTACCTGGTCGTCGTGGTCGAGGAAGCAGCTCGTCGACGATGGTTGAGTCCAGGCGGCGGCGGCTAGGGTAGAAGAAATGGGGGATGGGAGGAATGAATTAATAAGGGGATAAATATGTGATTAGTGGCGGGATCAATTTTCGGGACGACGCCTGTTTTGGCGCTCTTATTTTTTGGCCACAAGCTGGGGTATGTCGTAATTAAACTAAACTGCATCGAAGGGTTATCGAAATTATTTGAATAGCACAGTGGAAAGGCAGGCTGATTTTGGTGCATTGGTCACGGGTTCGAATCCTTCAAAAGGCATTTTTTGTTTTTTCTAATTTTTTGTCATCTTCACTAGTTTTGTTTTCCTATTGATCTTTGAATATATTTTTGGTACAATTTTTTTTGAGTTTTAGCACTGACATGTTTTGGTGTATGGTCATCTAAAAAAGATTCAAATTAAATGATTCGGAGAAAGTGGTACTACATATTTCCCAGAAGGATGAACATCTCTCACTTAGTAACAAGGGTATGTGTGAGCGATGGACGACTTTGTGAGGATGTGTATCACCACTTTGTCAGAATGATTTCAAAATTTTTTTACAACACTATACACCAAAATGGAGTGTCCATACAACTTTTCAGATTTTTCTAGTTACTTTAGGATTTTTTTCTATTTATTCTTCAGAAAATCAAAAAACTTACCTTAATACGAAAACTAGTTCTGAAAATTGCACAGATGCACACACCATCATGGGACACCTACATAAGCATCCCAAAAGAATTTCAAATGATTTGGTGAAAGTTGTACTAGACATCCCCAAACGGATGAGCATCTCTCACTTACTCACATGGTCATGTGTAAGAGATGTGTGCCTTTGTAATATATGCATTACAACTTTCTCAGAATGAGTTGAAACTTTTTTGTCAACACTATACACCTAAATGAGGTGTCCATGCAAGTTTTCAGATTTTTGTAGGTAGCTTAGGATATTTTACCATTTATGGTTGGGAAAATCAACAAATAATTACAGTAATAGGTAAACTTGGTCTGAAAATTGCACAAATGCACACACCATCATGGGACACCTACATAAGCATCCCAAAAAAAAATTTGAATGTTTTGGTGAAAGTTGTACTACACATCCCCGAATGGATGAGCATCTCTCATCACTTACTCACATGGTCATGTGTAAGAGATGTGTGCCTTTGTATTCATAAGCATCACAACTTTCTCAGAATTAGTTGAAACTTTTTTGTCAACACTATACACCTAAATGAGGTGTCCATGCAAGTTTTCAGATTTTTGTAGGTAGCTTAGGTCATTTTACCATTTATCCTTGGGAAAATCAACAAATAATTACAGTAATAGGTAAACTTGGTCTGAAAATTGCACAAATGCACACACCATCATGGGACACCTACATAAGCATCCCAAAAAAAATTTGAATGATTTGGTGAAAGTTGTACTACACATCCCCAAACGGATGAGCATCTCTCATCACTTACTCACATGGTCATGTGTAAGAGATGTGTGCCTTTGTAATCATAAGCATCACAACTTTCTTAGAATCGGTTGAAACTTTTTTGTCAACACTATACACCTAAATGAGGTGTCCATGCAAGTTTTTAGATTTTTGTAGGTAGCTTAGGATATTTTACCATTTATCCTTGGGAAAATCAACAAATAATTACAGTAATAGGTAAACTTTGTCCGAAATTGCACAAATGCACACACCATCATGGGACACCTACATAATCACCCCAAAAAAATTTCGAATGATTTGGTGAAAGTTGTACTACACATCCCCAAACGGATGAGCATCTCTCATCACTTACTCACATGGTCATGTGTAAGAGATGTGTGCCTTTGTAATCATAAGCATCACAACTTTCTCAGAATTAGTTGAAACTTTTTTGTCAAGACTATACACCTAAATGAGGTGTCCATGCAAGTTTTCAGATTTTTGTACGTAGCTTAGGATATTTAACCATTTATCCTTGGGAAAATCAACAAATAATTACAGTAATAGGTAAACTTGGTCTGAAAATTGCACAAATACACACACCATCATGGGACACCTACATAATTATCAAAAAAAATTCGAATATTGCACAAATACACACACCATCATGGGACACCTACATAATTATCCAAAAAAAATTCGAATGATTTGGTGAAAGTTGTACTACACATCCCCAAACGGATGAGCATCTCTCATCACTTAGTCACATGGTCATGTGTAAGAGATGTGTGCCTTTGAAATCATAAGCATCACAACTTTCTTAGAATTAGTTGAAACTTTTTTGTCAACACTATACACCTAAATGAGGTGTCCATGCAAGTTTTCAGATTTTTGTAGGTAGCTTAGGATATTTTACCATTTATCCTTGGCAAAATCAACAAATAATTACAGTAATAGTTAAACTTGGTCTGAAAAATTGCACAAATGCACACACCATCATGGGACACCTACATAAGCATCCCAAAAAAAATTTCGAATGATTTGGTGAAAGTTGTACTACATATCCCCAAACGTATGAGCATCTCTCATCACTTACTCACATGGTCATGTGTAAGAGATGTGTGCCTTTGTAATTATAAGCATCACAACTTTCTTAGAATCGGTTGAAACTTTTTTGTCAATACTATACACCTAAATGAGGCGTCCATGCAAGTTTTTAGATTTTTGCAGGTAGCTTAGGATATTTTACCATTTATCCTTGGGAAAATCAATAAATAATTACAGTAATAGGTAAACTTGGTCTGAAAATTGCACAAATGCACACACCATCATGGGACACCTACATAAGCACACTAAAAAAATTTCGAATGATTTGGTGAAAGTTGTACTACACATCCCCAAACGGATGAGCATCTCTCATCACTTACTCACATGGTCATGTGTAAGAGATGTGTGCCTTTGTAATCATAAGCATCACAACTTTCTCAGAATCAGTTGACACTTTTTTGTCAACACCATACACATAAATGAGGTGTCATGCAAGTTTTCAGTTTTTTGTAGGTAGCTTAAGATATTTTACCATTTATCCTTGGGAAATTCAACAAATAATTACAGTAATAGGTAAACTTGGTCTGAAAATTGCACAAATACACACACCATCATGGGACACCTACATAATTATCCAAAAAAAAATTCGAATGATTTGGTGAAAGTTGTACTACACATCCCCAAACGGATGAGCATCTCTCATCACTTAGTCACATGGTCATGTGTATGAGATGTGTGCCATTGTAATCATAAGCATCACAACTTTCTCAGAATCAGTTGAAACTTTTTTGTCAACACTATAAAACTAAATGAGGTGTCCATGCAAGTTTTCAGATTTTTGTAGGTACCTTAGGATATTTTACCATTTATCCTTGGGAAAATAAACAAATAATTACAGTAATAGGTAAACTTGGTCTGAAAATTGCACAAATGCACACACCATCATGGAACACCTACATAAGCATCCTAAAAAATTCGAATGATTTGGTGAAAGTTGTACTACACATCCCCAAACGGATGAGCATCTCTCATCACTTACTCACATGGTCATGTGTAAGAGATGTGTGCCTTTGTAATCATAAGCATCACAACTTTCTCAGAATCAGTTGAAACTTTTTTGTCAACACTATACACCTAAATGAGGTGTCCATGCAAGTTTTCAGTTTTTTGTAGGTAGCTTCTGGTTTTCTCCATTTATCCTTGGAAAAATCAATAAAAATTACTTTAGGGACAGAGGGAGTACTCAGTGGGACCTACTCTGTGTGACCTCCATATTAAGCACGGTGACCTACTTGGTGTGGTTTCCTCGGCTTTTTAGTCTCTTCTTCTTCCACAGTCGGCGGGTCTCTTCTTCTTCCATAGTCGGTGAGGCGAGGGGCGGTTTCAAGGCGGATTGCGCGGCAGCGAGGCTTGGAGATGGAGCGCGGAACCCGTGGCGACGGCGGCGAGGGCCGCACTGGCCGGAAGAGGCGCTCTCACGATGCGGAGGATGTGGTGAAGAAGCCGAGGCGCCACACCAACTCTTCCTTGGGTGGCGGCTCATCCTATGCTGATTCCATGGAGTTGGCGTTCACCTTCCCACACCCAGCCGCCGGCAAGGAGAAGGCGGTCATCGGCGAGGATAAGGTATGCTCCACCGCGACGTCGCCCAATCCGAAGGGGCTAGGGTTTATTTCTGTACGGATTCTAAAAATTAGTGTTGTTAATTAGGTTCATTAGTGTTTAAATTGAGATTATGGGTTGATACATATATAGATCATATGTTTGGCCTACTAATTTAAGTTTTTGCTAACATTATTGTAGTGATTATTAGTGTTGTCAATTATTTATGCATTAATGATGATATATTTGGCCTACATGCATTGTTCTTTTAATTAAAGTTTTGCCTTAACTATATGTTTACAGCCCTGATGCTTTAATTGATTAGGTTAAAATCAAATAAATTGAAATGAAGATTGTTGTTGTACATGTTTTAAGAGGTTATCAGTAAAAAAATAAAAAAAGTGAAATGAGTTTTCATATATGTTTGTTTGTCCAGTTTAGACGTATTTACTTTTTGTTTATCACAAGTTTGTTGCATTACAAAATCTGATAATTCAACATATCATCAATGTTTTGCATGGTCAGATTTAGTTTGTTGTCAGGTTTCACAATTTTGTTGGCAATCCGAAGTTTACTGTTTATTATGGGTTGATATATATATATAGATCATATGTTTGGCCTACTTAAGTTTTTGTTAACATTATTGAAGTGATTATTAGTGTAGTTAATTATTTATACATTAATGATCATATGTTTAGTCTACATGCATTGTTCGTTTAATTAAAGTTTTGCATGGTCAGATTTAATTGTTTATCAATGTTTGTTGCATATGATCAATTACAGGAGCAAGAAGAAGAAGAACCAAAAGCAACTTTCGGCTTCTGGGCTGAAACTATAAAACAACAGCTGCAAGAAGACATTGTGGATGTCTTTGAGAAGATGAAGAAGGACCTGCAGACCGGTCAAGACAGTAACACAGTCTGTGATAAGATGCAGCAGGAGGTGAACAAAAAATTAATCATTTGATGGACCAGATGTGGATGAAGCTGCTTTGGGATTACGATATGTATGGACATATTTGGGCTTATTATGGAGCAGATTGATCTAGTATCTAGCAGTAGTAGACTTAGAATCTAGACTAGTAGGACTGTGGTGGTGCTTTTGGGAACAAACACTATAACTATATAGATGTTAGTACTTTGTAAATATATAATTAAGTCCTGGTACCTTTTAAATATGTGTGTGCTAATTATATATATGGTGCTATATATTTTGTGGATTTTGTGTGTCTCCAATCATTTCTGAGTATGAGTGTGCTGGATGCAGACCTGGTACCTGTGTAAATATGTGAGCATACATGTGTGTGTTTTGATGGGATTCACATAAGCTCCAATAGATTATATGATAGTGGTGAGCATATCTTATCGTCTGATGATCGTATGTGCATGACTCATGTCACTCTTTATTGCTTCTAATTTTTTGTTAATAACACAGAGTGTTTTGAGATCTTGCATGTTATTGGTAGTCCAGGATGACAAATTAATGCTCATTTACATCTGTGTTCTATTACTTAAATAAAGAAATCATCTTGCCATGGTCTTACTCAATGACGCCTGGGTCCAATGATGATGGGGCCCATGATTCAGTGACACGTCTCCCTTTACATGCATGAGTGAAGGGTCAGCGTAGTCTTCCACCCACCCCCACGTCTCACCCCTTCAACGCGCCTGTCACCCCAATCTGTCGCATCAACGCTCCCGTCTCGCTCTCGTCGCATCGCTTTCCTCCACCGCGACCATGGTTTGCGCAACCCGCTCCCGAACCTACTCCCTCGGCCACAACCTCCCCTCCTGCTACCGTCGCCGCCATTGATGCGCCGCCTAAAGAGCAGCACCACTCGGCTAAGCAGAAGCGCGACCGCAGCGGAAGGTTCATCGCCACCGCTGGGACCATGATCATGCGACCGAGGAGGAGGACGACGACGGCGAGACGCACTCGCATTGAGGCAGAAGAGGCGCCCGAAGTCAAAGCCGATGCGCCATACCAAATCCCCCGACCGCTTCCACTGGACCAGGTTAGGGTTCAAAACTTATTGGGGTTGGGGTTTTCTGTGTGGTACTGTTTGAACTATATTGAGATTGGATGTGTTGATTTGGATGCTCTGATGTTGTGGTTTGGGAGATAGATTATTGTTATTTCGACCCTAGATTAATGTCATGTGGTTTCGATCTGAGATAAATGTAGTGTGATCATGTTCAACTGTTCTTATAGCTCATATGTAGGCGCCATTGATGTTTGCTATAGATTTGTTCTATATAAAAGTTGTACATAACTTTGTTATGTAGGTTGTCCTAAAATTTCATGATTTTAGGCCATGTGCTTTAGGAGTTATAGCTTTTCTAAGTTTGCTGTCAGGTTTTGCATGCTAATTTAGCACTTATTGCAATCATTACTGACTATACATAGTCTTAAGTGGAATCCAAGTCTACTAATGAAGCTGATTGTTGACTTTATTTCATTACTGGCGTTGATTTTGTTAATGAAGGCTCCTGATGTTCATCCACACGTGTTTGTGATCAGTGACAAAGTTTCACTGCATTGCACGCTTAGCCATGAAAGCGATGAGGAGACGGGACAATGGCCGATGGCCTCCAACAAGGAGGTGTTATAAGTCTACCCGAACTTAATAAGCTTCCTAAATTTCAATTATTTATATCCTAACTTTCCCCACTATGAATTTCAATTATAGATCAGGAAAAAGGCCGAGAACCTTTGTGTCCTCCTGAAGCGCAAATACTTCCATAGATTTAATTTGGATTGAAGCCAGCAGCAGTGATGTATTTTGGTGTAGTTGAATAACATGGACGTAATTCTACAAAGTTGGATGTATGAACTTAAGTCTCACTTGGTGATGTATGTAACAACATAATAGCAGTAATGCTTATATATGCAGTGATCTTATATATACAGTATTGTCTGTGATGTTTTGGTTTGTTTCCAAGTGATCTTATATATATAGTTATATATGCATACTACAAGTCATCATCTTCATCATCTGTGGACATGACATCATTGTTGTCATCGCCACCATCACTAAAGTATTGCAGCACTGTATCATCCTCATCATCACTCTCCTCAAGATTAATAACAGCTTCCTTCTTGTTTCTTATAAGTTACTGTAAATTGCCTTCAACTATAGTTGTTTCTCCACCTTCAACAGTGTGCATAACCTCATTATCATCATCTTCTTCCACTACATGCTCAGTGTCAGAACAATAATCGTCCTGATGCACATCATGACTGCCCTGTTCTGTTTCAACCACATCATAAATATTCCTATGTTCAAATTTCTGCACAACTCGCCAATCTGTACAATGTGGAGTTGTATCTTGCAGGTAAAATATCTTTTTTGCTTGCTCTGCCAAGATGAAAGGATCAGTCTTGTACCAAAATGACTGAACATTGATGGACTTGAAATATTTGTCATCTCGAAGGCCCACAGTCTTGCCTACTTGGTTGTACCAATCGCATCGAAATAGAACCACCGACCGACGAACTTCACAATTTGAGGGATATAGCAACTCAATAACCTCTTTAAGGACACCATAAAAATCTATGGTCTTTCTAGCATGTGAACCTGCAATCATTACACCACTGTTTTGTGTCTGCAAGAACTTCTCATGATCCGCAATGCTATGCCGCACTCCATTATGTCGGTGTTTGTTAACCGACAACTCGTCTTGAGTAATCTCAGACGATTTGTTCGGTGGGGATCGACGTATGCAGAACTCGATGGTAAACGCAAAGACAAGGATTTATACTGGTTCGGTTTGCTGAATAGCAACCCTACGTCCAGTGTGGGGGGAATAATATTGCGCCCTGCGCTTATGGGTGTCTGGCTGTGTACCATGACCCCTTTATGTCTCTGGCATATGTTATGTCCCGATCTAGGGAGCTCTGCCTCTCTTTATATAGTCCAGGAGACTAGAGTCCTAGTCGGTTACATCTTAGGAGTCCTAGTAGGATTACAAGGTAGCAATACTACTAGGATTACATGGAGAGTCCTAGTTGGACTAGGTCTTCGCCCTTCCTTGCGGAGTACCCGGGGACTCTGTCCAACAAGCCCCCGAGCTCTTCATGGTTTATCGGTGAAGTCATCTTGAGACCTTGGCCTTGATCAAGTGTCATCCGAGTACCTTCTGAGAGAAACCATAAAGTGCTCTTGAAGTCTTCTAATGGTGTGCGCTTTCTGAAAAGCGCACCCATTGGGTGTAGCCCCCGAGCCTCTTGCTGTTTAGCATAAAGAGCTGGAGGTTCTTGTTTGAAATTGCTCCAATTCCTTTCGAAGAAATTTGGATGCATCATTTGAGGATATGTATCCCGCAGCCCCCGAGCCTAAAATCGACTACTCGGAGTCGATTGTAGGATCTTGTAGACATCCTCAAGGGTGCAGCCGAGTAATCTCCCGAAGACAAGGATCAACATCTGCTTGTTGCTAAGTGGTTGAATGCTTGTAAATTTGACCTTTCATCCTTGAATCCCAGCCCCCGAGCATAGTCAGAGTGAAGTCGACTAAGCTGAGGCAGCGACCGAGCCCCCGAGCTTGATGCCGACTAAGCCGTGGAGGAGAAGGAGCTTGATCGAAGTAGTGGAAGTTGAATATTGGTGAGCTCAAGGCTTCGGGTGGGTAGTCTCCTCACCGGAGACCCCGTATCACCCCCACCTTGAGACTCCCAAATCATCATAACCATGTTTGAAGGCTCGTCGCAACAACATGGTGTCCGAGTGAGGCAGCCCTCAGGTGCGTACCTAACCCAGCGGCGTGATGTCCGAGTGAGGCAACCCTCAGGGGCGTACCTCAACCGGTGTTGTAGTCCATATCTTTTTCCTACAAAGAAGACATATAAAAATTTGTAGTAACTGATCAAGTCAGGAGCATGTCCCAGCATTAATTAATGCATATGATTTTTTTCGCATCTTGCTCTTGCTAGGTTGTTTAAATAACCCGAGTAGTGGGCCTGTGACGTTTAAGCACCTATCCTGCGTGTTGAGCTTTGTCGAGCGTGAGGTACAGGCTTCACGGATTAAGGCTTGCACTTACTCAAGTAATTTAACAACTTGCTAAGAGAAGATTATAGCAGTCATGCTGCGCGAAAAAAGAGCACTCTCCGAGTGTACATTGTACACCCGTGAGGTGTTGTCCCGACTACAAGCTCGGAGCTATATGAGTAGCCGGGAATGCAATTATGATGTGGCCGTAGCGGCTCATGATTAATATTTGGAGATATTAAAAATATTAAAGCGTGACTTAGCTTGGTTGATGCCGAGTTGAGCAGTCAGCACCGCCGAGTGGGGTAGTCGACACCGTCGAGGGGAGTAGTCGGTAACACCGAGATTTCCGAGTAATGGACGATTTGGTACTCGGACGGCTCGCTTATTACTCGGACGACTTGTTTGCAGCTCGATAACGTCTTGATGGTTCAACGCCTGCTCGACAACTCGCTTGTGGCTCGACGGCTCGCTCGTGGCTCAACGGCAACTTGATGGCTTGCTTGCGGTTCAATCAGCAACTCGAGGGCTCGCTTGCTTGCAGCTCGACAGCGGCTTGATGGCTCGCTTGTGGCTCAACAGCAGCTCGAAGGCTCGCTTTTGCGGCTCAATGACAGCTTGATGGCTCGCTCACGGCTCAACAGCAGCTTGAGGGCTTGCTTACTTATGGCTCAACGGTAGCTTGATGGTTCGCTCGCAGCTCAACAGTAGCTTGAGGGCTCACATGCGGCTTATGGCTCACTTGCGGCTTTACGGCAGCATGATAGCTCGACGACTAGGTACCCAGGCATTGTGGATATACGAGTAGTTGGTTGTTGATGAAGTCGATTAGTCGGAATAGCTCCTCAGCAGATTCTTGATCGAGCCGGGTTGTTGCCGAGTAATTCTTGATCATCTGGATCTTGTTCCCGACTATTACGTTGAATCCGAGTGGAGTAGTCGGTCGGGTCCAGGTAGTCGGAAGTACGCGCGGAGTCTTGTTCATTGCCCGTGGCTCGGCTTGCTTGCAGCTTGGATGATTCGCTTGCAGCTTGCTTTTGGCCCAGACAGCTCGTCTTGCGCTGGTGAAAATTGTTCCACGTCGGAAAATTTGATCTTGATGTTCATCGAGATCTTGATCGCAATTGCGCCGAAATCCCCTACCTGGCGCGCCAGCTGTCGGTGTTTGTTAACCGGCAACTCGTCTTGAGTAATCTCAGACGATTTGTTCGGTGGGGATCGACGTATGCAGAACTCGATGGTAAACGTAGAGACAAGGATTTATACTGGTTCGGTTTGCTGAATAGCATCCCTACGTCCAGTGTGGGGGGAATAATATTGCGCCCTGCGCTTATGGGTGTCTGGCTGTGTACCATGACCCCTTTATGTCTCTGGCTTATGTTATGTCCCGATCTAGGGAGCTCTGCCTCTCTTTATATAGTCCAGGAGGCTAGAGTCCTAGTCGGTTACATCTTAGGAGTCCTAGTAGGATTACAAGGTAGCAATACTACTAGGATTACATGGAGAGTCCTAGTTAGACTAGTTCTTCGCCCTTCCTTGCGGAGTACCCGGGGACTCTGTCCCACACATTAATCTTGCAACCTGCGCTGATCTTAACTCGCCAAACTGAACCACATGCCAGTGCCCACAGTCCTTCGCTAACCGATTCTGGATTCTCACTACGCTTGTTCTCAAGTTGGTGGAACGAAAATACATAATTAATCAGGTAACCATTTAATATGCCTATAAACAAAATGCTGAGTGACTTACATGGGACTTAAACCACTTTGGAAATCCCTGTTCGACCATTCGATCTACTTCATTTGGACGTGCACCTTGCTGCAGTAGCTCCTCCCTGTACATGCTGTAGGAAAAAATCGATTGGTAAGAATAATTTCAAATTTAATAAAACAGAAACTAAGTCTCAGACATACTTACTCTAAATATTCCTCTGCTTCTTCAACATTATGTAGCACATACCAAACTACCTTATTCATGACAGCATCTTCAATGTACTCGGTCCTATTAGCTCCAACAAGAGTAGCACCATGCTTAAAAACAGATATGTCATTAGGCAATGGCATCTCTGTACCACTATCGTCGTCCTAGTTAAATTTAGTGTCAACATCCTCCATGTACCTAGAACAAAAGGTCAATGTGTCACTTGCCATATATGCCTCAGCAATTGATCCTTCCGGCCTAGCCCTGTTCCTTACAAAATTCTTCAAAGTGTCTAATCACCTTTCTATTGGGTACATCCATCCATACTGAACAGGTCCTCTAAGCAGTGCCTCATCGGGAAGGTGGACACACAAGTGCACCATGACATCAAAGAAGGCAGGTGGAAAGATTTTCTCAAGCTTGCATAGGATCAATGGAATTTCTCCTTTCAGCTGTTTCACAACATCTATCCTCAGATTTCTACTGCATAATTCCCTGAAGAAGGTCCCCAGCTCTGCAATTGCTTCATATACATCCTTCCTCACTAGTCCTCTAAGGCCAGCAGGTATGATTCTTTGCAGGAGTATGTGGCAAGAATGTGTCTTCAGCTTACCAACCACCCTGGAACCATCTTCACTTATGTATCTTGCTAGGTTTGCCGCATATCCATCAGAAAACTTGATACCTTTGAGAAACTTGCAAAACTCGACTTTTTGATCCTTCCCCAAAACATATGGAGCAGGTGGAGCCCTGCAGATTGAGTTGCCATCCTCCTGCAAGTGCAATTCATGTCGTATGCCCATATCATACAAATCTAGCCTAGCATTTTGTGTGTCCTTGGACTTGCCTAGTATATTGAGTAATGTGCCAAGAATATTTTCACATATATTCTTCTCTATGCGAATCACGTCGAGATTATATGGAAGCTTCAAATGTTCCCAATATGGCAATCTCCACAATGCACTTTTGTGGCTAAAAATCTTTGGACCGTCACTGCTCTTCCTTTTATTTCCAGTAATCTGAGGTTGCTTCCCTGGCCTGATATCTTTCACCTTCTCTAGATCTTGTAGGACCTCCTCCACAGTAAACTTGCCAGGCTGATCTTTCTTTTCACGCTTACCATCGAAAGCCAAGTTGTTCCGCCATGCGTGTGTCATTTCAAGGTAACGACGAAGTCCGATGTAGCATAT
Source organism: Coix lacryma-jobi var. lacryma-jobi (assembly GCA_009763385.1). Taxonomy (NCBI): domain Eukaryota; kingdom Viridiplantae; phylum Streptophyta; class Magnoliopsida; order Poales; family Poaceae; genus Coix; species Coix lacryma-jobi. Next base: position 81,997,288 of record CM019822.1, read on the forward strand.
CTTGTTCCTTATTCCCCGAGACAACAGATCCTTGTCGCAATGAATACATGCATAATACCCTTTTGTTGTTCACCCAGATAACGTGCCCAGCGCTGGATAATCATGTATACACCACAACACAGCAGCGCGAAGCTTGAACTTCTTACCTATACATGCATCTAAGGTACTGACACCCTTCCATAGCTCGAGCAGTTCTTCGATTAGGGGCTCAAGGAACAAATCAAAATCCTTTCCTGGAGATCTTGGACCTAGGATGAGTAAAGACATAAAGCAGTTTGCTGGATTTATGCATTCCCATGGTGGGAGATTCAGCGGTGTCAAAAGCACTGGCCACATACTGTACTGTGTACTCATGTTGCCAAATGGATTGAATCCGTTGGTAGCTAAGGCAAGCCTCAGGTTCCTCGGATCATTTGTAAAAGCTGGTTCCCTCCTGTCAAAGTCCTTCCATGCTTCCCCATCAGCTGGATGGCTCATCACATTGGCGACTGGCTTCCTCACTTTCTTGTGCCACTGTGTTTCCTCCGAAGTTCGTTTCAAAGCATAAATTCTTTTCAACCTTGGCAAGAGTGGAAAATGCCTCAAAACCTTATGTGGAACCCGCTTCGTCCCTGTTTCGTCTTTCCATCTAGACTCCTTGCATACTGGGCACGCATTCTTTTCAGCATAATCCTTACGAAACAACACACAATTATTCTTGCACACATGGATGTTTTCAAATGCAAGGCCCAATTCTTTAAGATATTTCTTGGCCTCGTCATATGATTTTGGCAACTCACTCTGAGGGTATGCATCTGACATCAGCTTCATCATTGCGGTAAATATTGTATTGGTGATTCGATAACGAGACTTCATATACAACATCCTCACCATAAAGGAAAATTTTGAATGGCTAGAACCCAGGCTAAGCGCCTTCTTCGCATCTTCAAGAACTCTTGCAAAACTTGGCTTTTCTCCATCAGCCTCTGCGGCTACATACAGTTCGCCTATCATTTCTGGTACTCCATGATCATCATCGTAAACATCATCGTCCCCATCCACATGTATCCCAAAGTCATGATCATGTTCTTCGACCTCCTGATCTATACCTTCATCAATTACAACATCTGCAGGCTCCCCATGATGAATCCACCTGGTGTATGTAGGTGAAATTCCATAAATGTGTATATGGGTTTCTACTTCAGTCTGATGTAACAGCCTTCGATTATGACAATTGATGCACGGACAACGAATGTGTTCACCTTCGGGGTATCTTTCACTAACAAATTTCATAAACTCTTCAACTCCCTTCACATATGCAGGTGTGAATTGTTTCCCATAAACCCAACTTCTATCCATTTGTTGTGACAATAAAAGAAACCTTGTATTAACTCCCTAACTGTGATTGCACTAAACACACATCGAACACATGCTATATCAACCAAAATTCGAACACAAATCAAACCTTTCCCGCGCCCGAAGCCCCTACTTTCCCTGCGCAACGAAGGTCGGCGCTGTTCTTCAGTCCTCACGGAGGCCGATGCCCTCGATCCCAATGCCAATTCTCCTTCGCCGCCGTGTCGTCGATGGGGGGTTTAGGTCGACGAACAGTTGCCCGATCATGGGTCTATGGCCCAGGACCTGTGATCCATTCAGTTAAGAGACTCACCATTCAATTATCATGTTGATACCTAACAAATAGAGTAACTTTCTTTTTTTCGCAAGAAAGGTCGTGTAGCCCAGTGGTAAGGCTATTTCTTGCTTGACGCCAGGGCACGAGATCAAACCTCGACCATCGCAATTTTTTTGCCAAAAAAGGCTTTGATGAGATTAATAAAAAAGAGTAAATCCCTATCCTTCTTGCTTCTGGCCCGACAGATCCATCCCATCCGGCCCGTTTCCCCCTGGCTGGTCGTGCCTATCCTATCGTTGTTGGTCGTGCGCATTCAATATGGAGTAGCATTCAATATGGAGTACTCCGTAGACGCGTAGACGCAAGAGTTTTCTTCTCGATTTCGTCGTCGTCCCTTCGCTTCCCTCGATTTCTTGGGCAACCAAATCTACCGCCGGTGCGGGGATTTAATCCCAATCTTTTCTTTCCTTCTGGACCTTACGCAGCGTTCAATCTTCGATCCCAAGTGCCATGGCGGCGAGGCGATACCCGCTGGCTCTCCCGGACGACATGTTGGTCAAGATCATCGGGAGCATCGCCGAGATGTCCATGCATCCGATGGAGGACATCTGCAGCCTACGAGCGACGTAAGTGCATGACACCAGTACACCAACTATGCAACCTTCAACTCGGCGATGAACTGCATTTGTGTTTCTTGCAGATGCCAGGACATGTGCAGGGCGTGCAAGGATGCCTCCGTCGGGAGGCGCTGGGCGCTAGAGCGAGAGGAATCCATTAGGTGGTTCCAGAACGACCGCTACCTCGCTCTTGTCGACAACCTGGCCACCGCCAACAACCCAGAGGCCTGCTTCATCCTCGGCGTCACGTTCGTTTTTGCGAAACGGTGCACGCCGCTCGGCACTCAATGGCTCCAACGGGCGGCAGACGTCGGGCACAAGGCGGCGGCTTACGTTCTCGGCATCCATCACCACGGTTGCAAGGAGAAGGAAGAAGCCGAGCGCTACATTAGGCAGGTCGAGGACGAGGGCAGCGTCGTCGTCGGATGTAAGCAGGCCAGCCGCATGACCAACCGGGAGTGCGCCAGGTACCGCGCGCACGCCGTCAAGGTGGTCCATGATGTGACATTGAAAGTGGCCGAAACAGCCCCATTGGAGGCACTGCCGCCCGTACCACCGGCGGACGAGGACAGACAAGGTTGTAGTGGCAGCGGATGTGGCGTGCCGGAAGGCTGGGCTAATGACTATGCCTTCTTTTGTAGCGAAGGCTGTAGGATTAGGCATGAGTACTCTGCGTTCTTTTCGCGTGTCTCTTTACCTATTCATTAGAAGAACAAGTTTGGCAGCTAATCCGCAGCCAATGGTTTGACTATAACCTATGAAGTGCTTTTGGAAGCTGGTGAAATCGAAATGTTCCTAAGTACTAAATGAATAATCTTTGCTTTGGTCTGTGTATGCGATGGATTTACAAGTGCTTGCATTATGGATTAGTAAAAGTACTTTGTTAGGCGATTACTTTGGTTTTCTTCAGGATTTTGTGTTGTTAGGCGATTGCCTGCATGTCCTCTGATGGGTTACGGGATGCTACGCTAGCCGAAAAACAAAATTTTTCAACCTCATAAACCAGGAACTACTGCTAGTTATAGATCACGGGATTACCACTAGATGCGCAGGTGCAGCGGAAGACGTCTCGGTGTAGACGTGCGCGTCGCAGCAGTGTCGTGCAGTTGCTCACGTTAGTCCTTCACGTCTCCACGTGCAGTTCTTCCTTGTGCTCCAGATGTAGCACCTCTGAGGTATCCCACACGTACAGGGAGGAAGCGTCACGCCTCCAGACTGCTAGGTCTGCGAGGAGCAATAGGCGCAGGCGTGGGGTGGGCGACGGCTGTCAAAATTGACGTGTTCAAACCCTGGTCGCCCCACCCCTCTTTATATAGGCGTCCCTAATGAGTCCACCGACCTGGAGGCCCATTAGTAAACCCTAATCCCGGTCTGACTCGAGTCCAACTCGAATCAGGCTTCCAACCCCTTAAGCGTGCGACCCTATGGGTTCACGCACACATAGACACGGCCCGAGTACTCTACTCGCCTGATAGTTGATACCGGCCTCTAGCAAGACGTGTCAACTCCTATGTATACGCAAAGATCATATCTGACGAACCACCACGATCACATATACGTAATTCCCTTGCCACACAATATTTGGTCCAACTCATAGGTTAACACTTAACCCAAGCACGACCATGCATTTTATGATCCAATCATTTGAGTGGTCCAGTGATATCTCTCTCGCATGGAGAGGGGCAAATCCCATCTTGATCGTCTATGTCTCACAGCATGTTTCCTGACAAACCCGAAGACTATCTTTATGACTACCCTGTTACGAAGTAGCGTTTGACAGTCCCTAAGTAAGTCGATTCACATCTTGAGAACATACCACAATCTCAGGTCGAAGGACATAACGTACATGATGTGTAAAGAGATAATAAGAACATGTCATGTTGGGTCAGTCCAGCCCCATGTCATACATGTGCCCACATTATTAGTTTGACATCTCTATGTCTATGACTTGTGAAACATAGTCATCAACTAATACATGTGCTGATCTAATATTCATGTGTGTCCTCACATGAACTCCGATCAGGGACAATTATCGAATAACCATACAAGTAAAAGAGTTTCACAAACAATTCACATAATTGCCAATCAATACAAGTTGTCTTTAATGGATATTCAATGAACATATAATAAATCATGGATACAATAGAAATATCATCATCTCTATGATTACCTCTAGGGCATATTCCCAACATCCTCCTGTTTTACAAATCAATCAGAGGATATAACATCAGTGACGGGTGCTTGCTCAATGGTTGTGTTTAGTAGCCAGTTTTCAAGAGAACCAATAATACTCATGTCCAGGGCTTGGTTTCATATCTGCTCACTAGGTACAGATGACAAATCTCAGTCTATGGCCCAGGACCTGTGATCTAAAGAGTTAAGAGAACCACTATTCAATTATCATGTTGATACCTTACAAATAGAGTAACTTTGTTTTTTTCACAAGAAAATGGTCGAGTAGCTCAGTGGTAAGGTTGTTACTCGCCTAACGGCAGGTCGCGAGATCAAAGCTCCACCAGCGCAATTTTTTTTGCCAAAAATTGTCCAGCCTACTGTGTGCACCTGTGGCCCAATATGAAAAAAGGTCGACCGACGGCCCACACATCCAATATGATAAAAGGGTCAACCGGACCGTCTGGCCCAATCATCCAACGCCGTCAAGTGGTACAGGCGGGGGCAAACTAGACACTTAACTATGATGTTAGGAAAAAAGATCTGTGACCAATTCGTTTCATCACTATGTGGGCCACACGAGGCAAATTATCTATGACCATATCGAAATATAATCTGTGACGAATATTTTCATCATTACAATATAGCACACCGACAATATGATCTATGATGATTTCCATTTGGTAATCGATGATGTTCCTCTCATTTTCGTCATTGAAAGTCAAGCCAAAACATCGTCACTTGTACCTTGTGACGAAAACAAAAATTTCATCACCGAAAGGTATCATTCGGTGACGAAACTTACGAGCGTCACTAGCAAATCGTCACTGATGATCATATTTCTAGTAGTGATAACTCTAGAAGCAAGGTCACACAAACCTATGCAACTAGTACTTTAAGAACAAGGGAGCTCCTACACAATCTAGTGATGCAAAGCACACAAAGCCTAAGCTCACTAGCAATGCTCAATAACAAGGCTACACAAGCAAAAATAGAGAGCTCAAATTACTTAGCTACACAAACTAAGCAATGTGACTAACAAGACTACTCAAGCCAATTAGTCACGCAAGAGAGTTACTTCTATGCTACATAAGCAAGGAAGGTAACTAGCAAGCTACACAAGCTAACTAATTACAAGAGCAACTACACAAGCACAATATATGAGTAAGTAAATACAAGCTTGTGTTAGGAGTAAGCAAACCAACGGGATGAACAAGTTGACACGGTGATTTTATCACGAGGTTCGGTGGCTTGCCAACCACCTACTCCCCGTCGAGACAAGCTCAAGGTTGTCGCCGGTCCTCTTGCTAGTGGTGACTACACTAGTCACTGTTGGCGGTAGATAACTTCTATTTTAAGCCGTCAACTAACCTCATAAATGACCCGCAATGATCTAAAGAGTGTAGCTATAGGGTTTGATTCTAACGAGTTCCACGAGTTGTGTAGTTCTCACTTGTTTTGCAGGATATTCAATATTTCATCATAAGAAAGTATCTCAAGTGAAGAATCACAACACACCATTGTGATGAGCTTGTCGAGACGATCGCAATGGACATACCACTTGCCATATTTGGAGCCCCGGAGTGAGAGTCCTTGATGAATACGACCAGGAATACTCTGGAACCCTCTAGAAGGCTTATCCATACAAAGATCAGGGGTGTAACAGACAATATTCCAATAGCTACAAAATACTAGAATATCCAGGGACTAGACAGGAAGAAGACGACAAGGAATCCATCCACGCCACGACTCGTTGCGCAAACCAACCGAACAAGGACTCAAGACAAATAAGGAAGGTACCAAGAGACTCCCGATCGAAGGATGAGGCAGGCGGCGGCAGGGGGAGGCCGGCCGGCCTCAACCCTAGGCTGGCCACCCTGGGGCCACATGGAAGCCACTCCTCCTTCATATGGCATGACCTAACCGACCCCTACTTTGTATCTTGGCAGTTGTTCAAGGTCGGTTTGATCCGAGCGCTACGGTTCATCCCAGCGGGCTATATAAGAAACCCTAGACCCCCCGGCATATCATCAGATCATCATATCTCATAGCATAGATCAATCAATTGTTTAGATTAGAGGTAGCCTAGACAACCAGGAGCTCCACCATTCAAGGGGTAGCTAGAATAGAATTAGAAGAGTCGAGGAATCTCGGATTCCGGATCTAGTCAAGAGGAGCTAGGTAGCAGTTAGCCTTGTCTTCTCTCTTGTATCAACATTGTTCTTCTAACTGTTCTTCTAATTGTCTAATTGTCTTCTAGTTCATTATCTTGTGTTCTGATTGTGTTCTAGTTCATCTTCTAACCTCTCTAGTTCATCTCTGTGTTCTAATCTAGTTCTAATTATCTCTCTAGTTCATCTCTGTGTTCTAATTTGCTTCTAATTGTTCATCTAGTTCTTATTCATCTTCTAGTTTGTGTTCTAGTTGATACCTGTCATGACTTGTTACTATTTTGTGTTCATAATTATAATATTCAACGTCTACTTTGATTATATGTCTAGCATAGCTAGGGTATCTTTATGTTTATGCTCTTGTTCGTATAGCGCTCATTCTGTCGATCGCGGGGTGAGTAGTCAACATTGTGTAAGCGGGGTGCTTATACGTTGTTTACCTGCGAATGCACCCTATATTCCGGGCCAGCAAGTGGTAGATCGCGAGGGTGACTCTTATAGCCTCGTTGAGTCCTTTGTAGTCCACTCCCCGAATATAGGACTAGTAAGACCTGCTCACCCGGAGGTGATAGACTCTAGATCTGTTCCTCCATGCGTGATGTCTTCTACGTATAAATATAAGTTATTCTAACCATGATTGCTAAACATAATTGCAATAATTGATGTAGTCTATGACCTATAGTTAGAACCATATTAGGAAGTTAATCTGTCTCTTTCTAGATTTGGCTACGATCCGACCTTGGGTGGGAATGCTCTGTTGGAACTCTTTTAATGGTTTATTCTATTCTATTACATTTATCTTATTTATCATTTATGATTGATTCCTGTGTTGAGAATACATCTAGTGGAACTCTTATCATAATCATACATATGTGTGTGTCATAGTTGTAGATGTTTATCTCCTGTCATTCCAATAACTCATGATATGAATGGTTCCGTTATAAACAACGATACCTAGGAAACTCTCCTTGGTGAAATGCTACAGCGGATGTATTTTATCTGTGCGCTTGCAGATAATCTCATTTCATATTTTATAAGGGCAAGATCATAAATACAATCCACGTCTCAAGTGTCGTTGCTAGTGGTGACAGCCTATCATTAAAGGTAATGTTGTTAGATCTGTCTACCTACATTTCTGGCGCCGTTATCTGAAGTGATCCTAAGAGATGTCAACAGTCACACTCTCCCACAAGGAGTGCTTACCACAAGCTCTAGCACTTAACCCGACCGGACCACTTGACGCTCTTCAAGTCTCGCTCAACTAGAGTTGCTCTTCACGATTGTTGGGTATTTTAAACACACACATAATAATCCGCAAGCGCACGGATACCGATGTAGCTTTCACCCGAGAGTATTCCAGGGTATCAATTTCCACGGGGAACGTGAAGTGTACTAGAAGAATTAAGAACGTCCTAGGAAGAGGTAACTATATGGTAGAGAGGAATTATCTAAGGTTCTCTAAGTTGATTTTATTAATTAAGATCAGGCTCACTATACTTCACCTACTTCGGAGCAACAATACCTTTCCGATTCTCGAAAAAGACTGGGAAAAGGGTAATCGGGAGAAGGCTGCCAAAAAGCTCTACGAAACACCAATCCTAACATGGTGGATTATAACAATCTACAAAGTTGTCATCCCTGTAGCTACCACAACTAACCGGAGGATTGAGCGCAAACTCAGGTAAACACTAGCCTAGACACCGCGTCTACACTAATGATTACTACTCTAATCCAGATCTAAAGACTAGAGCATTCAATATGAACGGAGATCCAGTAAATGAAATAAAGTAAGAACTAACTTAATTAAATGAAGAACATAGAAATAATAAATGAAGAACGCAGAAATTGCTAAAGACAAACCAGATCCTGCAATAGTACAATGTTGAAGAAGACCATTTAATCCAGCTCCTCGTACAAAATAGAAGATCCGACAGATCCAGCTCCTCAGCTTTCTCTTTTCTCTCTCTAGATTACAACTAGATGATGAACTAGAACTAGATCTAGAACTAGAAGATGAACTAGAACTAGAAGATAAACTAGAACTAGATCTAGAACTAGAAGATGAACTAGAACTAGAAGATGACTAGAACTAGACGATCAACTAGAGGGATCTCTACTTCTACTTTGATGGAGTTGAAACCCTAATTTCTGGAGTTGACGTAGCTAATGAAGATGGAGATGCTCTTGGGGGCGCCTCTTGGCCTGCTTATATAGTCCTGGATGGAGTAGGGGGCAAGGAATTGTCACGTCATCGATCTGCGTTACATTTATCGCCCATCGTCGGATGCATACACCAAATTTGGCCCACCATTGGATAAAACCAACCTATCTAGGTCGGTGGAGAGCATATCTTGAACGCCAAATAGATCAGATCCGCGTCGAAAACCGGGCAAGAACCGGACTCTAAGGGCCAGAACCGGAGCTAAACCGGTGAACTGGTCGCTGTTTTGCATTAACCGGAGAAAATAGGGCCTTCTGGTCAGTTGGGTCGTCTGGTTGGGCCGGTCCAACCGCCTCCTGCTTATTCCGCGCGATTGAACCGGTCAGGGAGCCACCCAATGCTCGCCACGCGTCCGGCCGTACCCGTGCCGCCCGCTTCGCGCCCGCGCAGGTGCGCTCGGTGCCTTGGGCCTCCAATCCTCGACCGCCACGTGTCCCTGGCCTCCGTACGGGCATCAGCGCTCCCGCCTTCGCCTGGAGTCGTGCGTGCATGCGGCTTCCAGGCATCACGTGGCATGACCTGGTTGGCTGCATGGTACTGTTTGCGGGGTGCTGACGTCAGCACTCTTTTTTAATTTGCAAAATCCATATTTTTTTATTCTGACGTCCAAAAATAGCAAATAATATATTCATTTCGATCAGCGCGATGAGCTCTAGGCAATGGTGTACTCCAATTCGCCATTTGAGATAGTTTCATTCGGTGAAAAATTTAATATCCTGCAAAACAATGGAGATCACCAAAACTCGTGGAACTCGTTAGAATAAACCCTACAACTATGCTTTATGTTTTATTTCATGTTAATTCTTGCAATAGTTGATGGTATAATATTGACTATAAGGATCGTCAACAGCGATCCCTGCGGGGTGAGCACAACACCCCTCACAAATCCTTCTCCGGAGCCACACACAATCACCATGTGGGCTTCACGACGGAGACCACAATCCACCAAACCGTCTTGGTGATGGCAATCACAAAGAGTAATAAGAAATCCCCAAATCACAAAGGTTTCCTAGTGCCATCAAATGCAATCCTCAAATGCACACACACTGTCTAGGCTCCCAATCCCTCACTCAAATTAGCACCAAGCTTAAGAGGCAGAGGAAGGGGAGGAGGTGGATCTTCACTCTCTCATCCACACCCACAAAGGGCACTCACTCTCTTATAGGAATTTTAGCACACAACCATGGGAGAGAGGAGAGGAGAGAAAGGGAGGGGATGAACCCTAACTTCAAAAGCAAACAATGGGGAATAAAATGAAGGAGGAAGAAGACAACACCCCCCCCCCCCCAAATACCATCTGCCCACGCTCCTGACCGTTGCAACGTCCAAATCTAAGTAGAACCGGATATTCTGGATAGGGACGATAAAATATCCAAGAAAGGGTTCACTGTCTACGTGAATGAACTGAGCTGAGAAATAACCGAAATATCCGGCTAGGGCCAAAAGTATATCCGAGCGACCCTTGCTGTCCATATGTCCATATGCAGTTGCTCCTCTTTTTCAACTTTTAAACCCTTTTCAAAGTGCTAACTCTCCCACAAATTACCAAAATAATTTGGCACTAAATTTAGCATTTTCATAAATATTTTTTAGGGTTAATCTCATCAATCTCACCATGTCACTAAGCGTAATGCATATGCAAGTGAAACTCACACTTAGTGGCACGATAACCATTATAACTAAAAGATTTCTCCTCTTTATAGTACAACTATCTATCCTAAACCCGGTCAAGCACTTCTCTACTCAACTTAGACCGGTGAAATGAAATGCCCTACAAATATACCTTTGTCTTGCGCATTCCATTCCATTTCCTATGATGTTGATGCAATACATGCACCAACCATATCACCAAGTAACATGATCCACTTCATATCATCACATGGTCTCCATGGTCCATCGATCTTGACTTCACTTGCTCTTCATCATTGCTTCAGTCCATTAGCGCCAAGTCTTTGCTCAAGCCTCCCGACACTCGGTACCAACGGCTTCAAAGCCTCCAACTTGCCCTTCACCTTCGCAATCGGTCCATCAATCCAAGTCTTGCCTTGATCTTCACCATCTTACACTACAACAGAATTGGGCTTTAGCCCCGGTCGGCAAGGGCCTTTAGCCCCGGTTGCCGAGTCGGGACTACGCTTCCGGGACTAAAGCCCCCCCCCCCCCTTAGTCCCGGCTCCGGTCACCGGGGCTAAAGCCCCCCCTTTAGTCCCGGTTGGTAATACCAGCCGGGACTAAAGGGTGCTGCCAGCGGTGCCCTGCAGTAGCACCCTTTAGCCCCGGCTGGTATTACCAGCCGGGACTAAAGGGTCCCCTGGTTTTTTCCTTTTTATTTTCATTTCAGTTTTGTTTTTAGTTTTGTTTATTTATTTAATAGGTTTTCCAATATATATTCTTTGCTGCTAATATATATAATTTATATATATGAGCAGCATAACACAATAAGCTTATTGCATGCATATATAATTGAACTATAGAACTACATATATATATACAAATATATGTACATAAAATTAGAAGCAATATACATATACAAGTTCTCCAAATATCTATCTACACAAAGTTGTACTCCAAAGTTAGTATTGTAAACCTATTACAAGTTGTACTCCATCTAAATATCTACAGGGCATACAAATAATCATCATTGTTTGGAATCAACGACTCGTTGGTATTATAGTAGAACTCACCGTTTGGATTTATGACTTGTTCCCGAAGAAATCCTGCTGCTATTGTCTCTTGTATTGCTTTCAATTGGCCTTGTAGCATCACTTTTTGCTTCAACCAGTCAGTCTTCAATTGGAATTAAAGAAGATATTAGTTATATCTATATTATCAATATTAAGTCTATAAAAAATGAAAAGAAACATGTTACGTACTTTGATGATTTCTTTAGGAATTCTATTTGATTCTATCATCATGTACTCGCAAACATAGAATCCGCATAAGTTGGTACCCCATTTTTGTCTCAAAATCCACTGTAGAATGGAAAGATTCATCTCGTAATAAAGATATGATATATGACATGATATATAATAAAGATACACGTACATTGACGAAGGTGTAAACTTACTGGTAGTCGTGGCTTTATTGTAAGTGGGGCCTTACACTGACTCATATGTTCCCGAGCAATGAATTTTTCCCAAACCCTAATCCGGCCAATGAAACATTAAAAGTTGGATCATTATTTAATTAGTATACATATATACAAGCTTAGTCTATACTTTAAGCATGCAAGCTAAGGATCGAAAAATTACCTTTGGAGGATGTCTATCATATCTTGGTAATCTTCTTGAGGTTTGCTCAACGAGTCATAGATTAACACATTGTTGTGTTTGAGATCGATGACTATCAGTATCCAATGATAGCTGTTCATACACATGATTCATATATATATTATTAGGGTTAAGTAAAATAAAATGTGCACATACTTATTATTAACTATATATATGTCTCACGCACTTAAAGTTGTATGGGAAGAGAATTCTTTCTCTATCTTTTTGGTTCACGAAGAACCTCATGAGATTCATACACGACTCATCGCTCCAAGTCGGTGAAGGGTTTGGAGCCTTGAAAACAACATATAGATCAACAAACCCAACAGAATTGTCATGATTATCTCTGAGCTGAGTCATCTGATACCTGCAAAATATCGAGTCGAGTCGATACTATGTACTATATACACATACTAGAGAGTTCAATGAAAACTATAAAAGAAACACTTACAAACAATAGCAGCTAAGGAGCGATTTGTCCAGTGCGTCCATATGACATAGCTGGTGTAATTCCTCCATCTGGACTAAGATTAGGTCATCGCCACGGAAGTAGTGATGGTTCCGAATTCGGACAGAAATCCAATTGACATCACCGTCTTTAGAAGCCTCCATGCACCATTTGTTGATTGCAAACATCTGTGTACCAAGTACATGTAAGTGATTGGGGTTCATTAGACTCTGGCTCGGTGTAAAATTTCTCCTCCATTCATCAACTACTTCCGCTCGTGGAAACTCCAGCCCAGTAGCAATATTGGCAATCGTGTCGTACGGGAGACCGCTGTCAATGAAATTTTTTCCATTGAGTCCATCTCAGACAAACTACTGGTCTCTCCAGATTTCCTCTGTACTCTGCCCATGTTTGAACCATACTGATTTTCCACAAATAACGGGGAGAAAGGTCTTGATGTCTCCCCGAGCTGTGGAACACCCTTTCCCACTTTCTTCTTGCTGGATTGTTGTTCTTTTGCAGACTTGATTAGAGAGCGTTCGTAGTCTGATTTTCGCGGAGCCTTTCGGGCTTCACGCATCTTGATACCATGTTGGTCCACCCTTTTCCTTAACTCCTGTGGGTTTAACAAGAGGTAAGGCTTCTCTGGGTTTCTCTTCGCTTTAGCAGCGGCCTTTGATTCCTCTAAAAAATTTCGCACATCTTTTTCCACCGAAATTTCTAACTCCTCATCAGTCTGTTCATAAGCTAATTTCTCCTGGGCTTTTTTCCTGATGCAGGAGCCTTCTTCTTTGGAGGTGGGTGTCACACTCGGTTTTAAGAACAAAACCAGGTATACACCATATGTGAGCCCAGGAAGTCAAATCTCACATATAGCTACAAATAAAGGGTAATATCGAAAGACAATGCATATATATAACGTATATAAAACAAAAAAACATAACCTTAAAGAGCAGACAGCGGAAAGACACTCCGATCTTCAGATGGAGACACCAACTTCACAGGGACAACTGACTGGTTGATCACAAGCCTAACTTCTCCAACTCTTGTAGTCTAGTACCCATCCGAGATTTTTCCAAAGTGTTGAAAAGCAAAGCAAGCATAAGTACATCTCGTACTTAACAAATATAACATGGGGTTCATGAGGCTCAAAAAGGCTAACACTGGTTTAACTGCATTAGCTTTTAGTTGGCATAATTTTAGCATTAAGTAGCATCAAAGTATAACCAACCCAATTTAAACATATGAACAAGTAAACATGTATCCATTGAATAAATATCATCATCATTATTACCATCATTTATAGCAACAACTATACCATAAGAATTCCAGGCCGCTCGTAACCGTGAGCACGGCTGATATATCAGTTTTACACTCTGCAGAGGTTGTACACTTTACCCGATGAGTAGTGATTCCCATATGCCGGGGTTTGCAAGGCCCACATCACACTTCCAAGGTGCACGACAGGGTTCACTGCACATCCTTTCAAAGGTTCGTCTAACAAGTTAGGGCCGCTAGGTCTTAAGGCAAGGGGAAGAAGGGTCTCTCAACCTTACGGCAACGCAGGCAAGGTGAAAGAAGCCGCCCTAAATCCAGCTCGGCAAGACCCAACGCGCCTATACAGGTGTCCACTAACAAGCTAGAAAAGGTCCTCATACTGAGCTAAGGTCAGAGCCATATAACTCCCATGGTTGCACTGTTGTTCCGGGTGATCCCTTATAGTAGTTCCTAAACCTTGTTGCTATAAAAGTCATATTTTAACATGTCTCATATATCATTAACTCAAATTTACATGATCATAGTTTAAGTTGAGCACTAGCATCAAGCTATCCAATGCATACCCGTGGTTATCAAGGTACAAGATCAAACATCTAGGATAAATCTATATAGGCATCAAGGTAGACACATGCAATATGAATTAAGTGATTACAGTGAATAGGTAACAAGGATGGTCCCATGCTATACTTGCCTTAAACTCAAGATCCTTCTTCTGTTGACTTGTAGACTTCCAAAGGTTGACTCTTGATCACGATCTCTTGATCACGAACTCTTGATCACCAACGTAAACTCACAGACTGGACATACGATCATAGGACACCACACTAGCATCCAAAGGCAGTCATGCAAAGCAAACATAGCCTATGATGATTAGAACAGTACACCAATCATAAGAAAATAATATAAAGAGCTTTGAAAACTGATCTACGTGTCACTACGGTCACACAGACTCGAAGATCACGCTAATCGGAGTTGAAACGGAAAAGATATGAACTAAACAAGATTAAAGAGACTAATTACTAGATTAGATTTAACACAAATTTTAATTATCAAAAACAGTACTGAAAGTTACATGGTTAAAAAGAACTTTTCAAAACGAACCTAAGGCAAGTTGAACGGATCAAAACGGAGTTAAAACGGAGATTTTATAGGCTTTTGAAATCAGATGGCAATTTGGTAAATAAATCAAACTTGATTTTGCAGATTTAAAGTAAATAAAACGAAATTGAAATTCGGATGGACTGTGCCTCGTTTAGGAGAAAGCGCAGGGGTTTAGATGCAAGTTTACGCAGACTCATCGCACAGGGTACAATGGACCGCGGGTTTATACTTAAAAAGGTGTAAGGGCTTATATGCAATTGTAGCAGGCGAAGGGGTATCAGCGGATTCAAGCCATTGGATCAGATCCGCACGGCGCAGATTAAACGAGGAGAGGACCGGGCGGCGCTGGCGACCGGAGTTGGGCGGGAACAGCGGCTCGCGGCGGCGCCATCACCGGAGAGCGGCGGCGATGCTCGGGAGCGATCTATGGTGCGTTAGATGCCTTGGGAAACGGTTCAATCGAATCAGGAGCTCAAGAGGATCTCACCTGACCCAACGATGTCGACGGGGAGACTTCAGGGACGGCTGGCGACCCGGTTAGGCGGTGGCGGCTCTGAAAACACGACGGCGAGCAATTAGAGCATGAAACAAATGGAGAAAAAGGAGGGAAAAGTGCTTGGTTGGCTTCGGGAGATCGAGACGGAGCTTGGGGTACCATCGGAGGGCGATGGAATTTGCCAAAACGCTGAGTAGGTGGCGGCGGGATCTATGGAGCGGCGGAGCTTGCGGCTATAGCAGATTAGGGCACAAGGCTTCGGGTTTTCGGGAAAAGGAGAGGCGGTGGACACTGGGGAATCTTATAGGGGCGCTCGGAGTGCTCGGCAAGGCAGGGAGAGGCGAGCTCGTGGCGACGGCGGACTCGGAGAGCAGAGTCCCAGTCGGACTCGAGGTAGGGGAAGGCTGGCAACTGGGCCCTAGTCGTCAGCGACACGGGAAGTGGGGTCCATCCGTCAGCGAAACAAAGGGGGGGAAGGTGCGCACAGGCTTCGCCCATTCGGCTGGGCCGGCCTGCCGCAGAGTGGAGCTGGACCCTGCGCGGGCCGAACAAGGAGAGGAAGAGCAAGGAGCCGAGCTGGGCCATAGGATGGCGCTGGCCCACGCGGGAGAGGGGGAGTGGTAGCAGGCCGAAGGGAGCGAGGGTGAGGAAGGGAGCTGGGCCTTCGCGCCAAAAACCGAAAGAGGAGAAATGATGAGAAGATCTTGGCTTTTCCTTTTCTTTAAAACTTTTTCAAAGCATTTTCAAACCAAAATTTGAATTCCTTTTGAAATTTGGTTTTGAATCTTTTGAGAGAAATAGAAAGATTTGAAACTTTAAACTTTCCAAACTTTCTGAAAAACAAAAAGTCTTTATTTCCAAAACCCTTTTCTATGAAATTTGTTTTTAAATTATTTTGATCTCAATTTGGATTTTAGTTAAAACCACACATCACAAAAAAAAAAACTCAAATGCTCCAACATGAATGCACAAACATGTTTCTAAACCCTAGGATAAATTTTAATTTGGAGGAAATTTTTATTTCCCTATGTTTCATGAACACAAAAATTCATAAATAAATCATTTTAATTTTAATTTCAAAAATGAAAATTTCAGGGTGTGACAAAACTACCCCCTTAAAAGAATCTCGTCCTCGAGATTCGGAAGAAGAAGAACAGAGAGATAGAGATACTCTGACTTTGAACTTTCATCTTCACTTTCTCGAGTAGCTTCATCCCATTAGACGTTGCATTACTTTTATCATTGGACATCTCGGTTGCTTGTTTCTGCGGTTGCTTGTAGAGAACCTTTCCCTTCTTCTTGTGACTCCTTTACCTTGGCTACCCCCCTTAAAAAGGGTTGAACTAGGGGCACCAATGGTAGCTTATATATTATTTCCAGCATGTCGACAGCCATAACCAACTTCTGATATCCCAGAGAAACTCATATGTAAAGGTAAGAACAAGAATTCTGAAATTTCTCGCGAGTAGCAAAACAGCAGTGCAGTAAAACAGCCATAACTCAAGCTCTGTTTATCCAATGAAGTTGCAGTTTACCTTTGTGGAAAGCTTATGAAATCCTCTACAACTTTCATGTAGAACACTTTTTCAGATTCTGTAGTTAAGGTCGTCAAAAACAGTGGACAACAGAAACTATTCCAGATTCCAGACAGCACAGATGCATCAACTTGTGAATTTCATAACTCCAAAACTATAACAGCTATCAGGGTGGTTCTTGCGCTCAGAGAAAGATCATGAAGTCTACTTGTGTCCAGAATTGTTCCATGATTTTTGAACGTCCAAAAACAGAGATATAAACTGATAAAGACAGACTGCTCCAGAAGGATAGGATAGAGGGAACAGAAGAAACGGAAACCCAACCTTCTATGCATAAAACCTATCAACTAAACCTAAATGAGATTGTGAGAAAAGCCACAAAATCATTTGCACTCATTACAAAGATGCAAAACAAACATTAATATAAAGACAAACAACAAACATCACAGGTTCACAAGCCACACATGGGCCAAGGTCTTGACTTAACTTCGTTACTAACGTTTCATTACATAAGGGCTCAAGAACTATTAGAACACGATACATCTGCAAGAACATCAAGGGCAGCTTTTCTTGTACACTCTTCATTTGTCAACTGTTATCAGGGACTTCCTTTGCATCAGGCACTGACATCACTTGTTGGTGGCTACTCTGTAGTGACTGGGCTATGGCTACTTTCATGAGTCGACTGTTGATCTTTTTGGGGCAAGATCTGACATAATGTACTTCTTGTTGACAATGATAACATCTTCCTTTAGCTGGATCTGCTGTGATGGAAGTGTCGTTTGATGTGCTGCCATCCTGCTGACTCAGAGGATTGACTTTTACCAGTTTATTCTGCTTCTTAACTCGCTTCCGTGGTTGGAATTCTTTGTAGGTGATTGTCCATCCATCTATGTAAACCTCATGTGGAAAGTTCTTAACTGGAGGAGCTTCTAGATGCTGCTGATCTAGGCTTGTCTGAACAAGGGTTGAAACTGGATGTGGTACTAGAGTAGAACTCAACTGTTGGTGACGTATCAACGATGGCTCGAATGAATTTGCTTTCCTCTTCTTATCTTCCTTGACTTCACCACTTGGATTCGCTTTGACCTCATCCTTGGTTGACTCCTCTTGAAGACAAGAATTCCCATAATGCTTGCAACAAAGACATCGATCCTGAACCTCTTGCATCTTACTACTGCTATCTTCCAACAGACTTGCTTCACATTCATTGGGTGATAATGGCATACCTCGATATTCAATCCTTTCGCCTGATGGTGTTCTTAAAAACACTGAACGCCGGGAATAATTGACCTCACTTTTACGACCCCTTAACCATCCATGTCCAAGGATAACATCGATTCCGGAGAGTTCCAAAACATTTAGTTTCACTATGAATTCAGTGTCTTTTATCTGGACTCTAACATCTCGGCATTCATGGTTTGTCTCAATTTCTCCAGTTGGTGTGCGAACTACTATGAGCTTCTTTGTTGGCCATTCCCTTATCTTCAGGCGAGCTACAAACTTGGCAGAGATGAACGAGTGCGAGGCACTAGGGTCAAAGAGAACCATGGCAGGTACTGAATTGACTGGGATCATGCCATACACAGCTTTCTTTGCTCCATGAATGGTGGTCATATCCACATGCTTCAATTTTCTGTAAATGTAATCTTACTCCACTTCATCACCTTGTAACTGTTCTTTATGGTTTCCTTCCATGTTGGTTGGTCCGTGTCTTGCGTCTTGCTATTGCGTCATTCTTCCCAGGTCTTGACTTTGCATAGCGATCAGCTTCCGTTTGTTAACTGCGGTCAGAGACGACATAGCTTGGTTAACGATCCATCTACTTAGACAAAGGGAAGTTTTCAAAAGCAATTCAAGGCAAGGAGTGAAGGTGAGAGCAACATTTAAAATTTAAGCAACAAGGAGGAGATAAATGACAAGGGTAGAAGATACAATAGGGAGAAAATATCAAGGTTGATAGAACAAGGGTTCTATAGCAATTTTCAAAACTTTAAAACGACCAGTTTCTAACTAGGCTTGCGTCCTACAGTCAGCATTGCTTTGATACCACTTTGTCACACCCGGTTTTAAGAACAAAACCAGGTATACACCATATGTGAGCCCAGGAAGTCAAATCTCACATATAGCTACAAATAAAGGGTAATATAGAAAGACAATGCACATATATAACGTATATAAAACAAAAGAACATAACCTTAAAGAGCAGACAGCGGAAAGACACTCCGATCTTCAGATGGAGACACCAACTTCACAGGGACAACTGACTGGTTGATCACAAGCCTAACTTCTCCAACTCTTGCAGTCTAGTACCCATCCAGGATTTTTCCAAAGTGTTGAAAAGCAAAGCAAGCATAAGTACATCTCGTACTTAACAAATATAACATGGGGTTCATGAGGCTCAAAAAGGCTGACACTGGTTTAACTGCAGTAGCTTTTAGTTGGCATAATTTTAGCATTAAGTAGCATCAAAGTATAACCAACCCAATTTAAACATATGATCAAGTAAACATGTATCCATTGAATAAATATCATCATCATTATTACCATTATTTATAGCAACAACTATACCATAAGAATTCCAGGCCGCTCGTAACCGTGAGCACGGCTGATATATCAGTTTTACACTCTGCAGAGGTTGTACACTTTACCCGATGAGTAGTGATTCCCATATGCCGGGGTTTGCAAGGCCCACATCACACTTCCAAGGTGCACGGCAGGGTTCACTGCGCAGCCTTTCAAAGGTTCGTCTAACAAGTTAGGGCCGCTAGGTCTTAAGGCAAGAGGAAGAAGGGTCTCTCAACCTTACGGCAACGCAGGCAAGGTGAAAGAAGCCACCCTAAATCCAGCTCGGCAAGACCCAACGCGCCTATACAGGTGTCCACTAACAAGCTAGAAAAGGTCCTCATACTGAGCTAAGGTCAGAGCCATATAACTCCCATGGTTGCACTGTTGTCCCGGGTGATCCCTTATAGTAGTTCCTAAACCATGTTGCTATAAAAGTCATATTTTAACATGTCTCATATATCATTAACTCAAATTTACATGATCATAGTTTAAGTTGAGCACTAGCATCAAGCTATCCAATGCATACCCGTGGTTATCAAGGTACAAGATCAAACATCTAGGATAAATCTATATAGGCATCAAGGTAGACACATGCAATATGAATTAAGTGATTACAGTGAATAGGTAACAAGGATGGTCCCATGCTATACTTGCCTTAAACTCAAGATCCTTCTTCTGTTGACTCGTAGACTTCCAAAGGTTGACTCTTGATCACGAACTCTTGATCACCAACGTAAACTCACAGACTGGACATACGATCATAGGACACCACACTAGCATCCAAAGGTAGTCATGCAAAGCAAACATAGCCTATGATTAGAATAGTACACCAATCATAAGAAAATAATATAAAAAGCTTTGAAAACTGATCTACGTGTCACTACGGTCACACAGACTCGAAGATCACGCTAATCAGAGTTGAAACGGAAAAGATATGAACTAAACAAGATTAAAGACACTAATTACTAGATTAGATTTAACACAAATTTTAATTATCAAAAACAGTACTGAAAGTTACATGGTTAAAAAGAACTTTTCGAAACGAACCTAACGCAAGTTGAACAGATCAAAACAGAGTTAAAACGGAGATTTTATAGGCTTTTGAAATCTGACGGCAATTTGGTAAATAAATCAAACTTGATTTTGCAGATTTAAAATAAATAAAACGAAATTGAAATTCGGATGGACTGCGCCTCGTTTAGGAGAAAGCGCAGGGGTTTAGATGCAAGTTTACGCAGACTCATCGCACAGGGTACAATGGACCGCGGGTTTATACTTCAAAAGGTGTAAGGGCTTATATGCAATTGTAGCAGGCGAAGGGGTATCAGCGGATTCAAGCCGTTGGATCAGATCCGCACGGCGCAGATTAAACGAGGAGAGGACCGGGCGGCGCTGGCGACCGGAGTTGGGCGGGAACAGGGGCTCGCGGCGGCGCCAACGCCGGAGAGCGGCGGCGATGCTCGGGAGCGATCTATGGTGCGTTAGAAGCCTTGGGAAACGGTTCAATCGAATCAGGAGCTCAAGGGGATCTCACCTGACCCAACGATGTCGACGGGGAGACTTCAGGGACGGCTGGCGACCCGGTTAGGCGGCGGCGGCTCTGAAAACACGACGGCGAGCAATTAGAGCATGAAACAAATGGAGAAAAAGGAGGGAAAAGTGCTTGGTTGGCTTCGGGAGATCGAGACGGAGCTTGGGGTACCATCGGAGGGCGATGGAATTTGCCAAAACGCTGAGTAGGTGGCGGCGGCATCTATGGAGCGGTGGAGCTTGCGGCTATAGCAGATTAGGGCACAAGGGTTCGGGTTTTTGGGAAAAGGAGAGGCGGTGGACACTAGGGAATCTTATAGGGGCGCTCGGAGTGCTCGGCAAGGCAGGGAGAGGCGAGCTCGTGGCGACTGCGGACTCGGAGAGCAGAGTCCCAGTCGGACTCTAGGTAGGGGAAGGCTGTCAACTGGGCCCCAGTCATCAGCGACACGGGAAGTGGGGTCCATCCGTCAGCGAAACAAAGGGGGGAAGGTGCGCACAGGCTTCGCCCATTCGGCTGGGCTGGCCTGCCGCAGAGTGGAGCTGGACCCTACGCGGGCCGAACAAGGAGAGGAGGAGTAAGGAGCCGAGCTGGGCCATAGGATGGCGCTGGCCCACGCGGGAGAGGGGGAGTGGTAGCAGGCCGAAGGGAGCGAGGGTGAGGAAGGGAGCTGGGCCTTCAGGCCAAAAACCGAAAGAGGAGAAAGGATGAGAAGATCTTGGCTTTTCTTTTTCTTTAAACCTTTTTCAAAGCATTTTCAAACCAAAATTTGAATTCCTTTTGAAATTTGGTTTTGAATCTTTTGAGAGAAACAGAAAGATTTGAATCTTTAAATTTTCCAAACTTTCTGAAAAACAAAAAGTCTTTATTTCCAAAACCCTTTTCTATGAAATTTGTTTTTAAATCATTTTGATCTCAATTTGGATTTTAGTTAAAACCACACATCACAAAAAAAACTCAAATGCTCCAACATGAATGCACAAACATGTTTCTAAACCCTAGGATAAATTTTAATTTGGAGGAAATTTTTATTTCCCTATGTTTCATGAACACAAAAATTCATAAATAAATCATTTTAATTTTAATTTCAGAAATGAAAATTTCAGGGTGTGACAGTGGGGCCTTCGGTCCTGTGGTGGCGGACCGCTTCATAGGGCCGTGCGGTGGAGGCGGGGGTGTTGGAGCCCGCTGTGGAGGAGATGGTGGGGCCGGTGGCAGTGTTGGTGCCCGCGGTGGAGGTTGTGGCGTTGGAGCCCGCGTTGGAGGAGATGGTGGGGCTGGTGGCGGTGTTGGAGCCCGCGGTGGAGGTTGTGGCATTGGAGCCCGCGGTGGAGATCTTTGTGCAGGAGATGGGGTTGAAGCCGTGTCCTCCAACACATCGTCACCGCCCGCAACACTATGATGCGCTGGGGAATGACGAATTGGACTATAGTTCCTGCTACGCAAAACAACGAATGATGTGAGCATATTAATATATATACATATAGGAAGTTATTGTAATAAAAATTGTTTCTCGTTCATGCGCACTACCTATGGTGAGGATCTTGATCAGTAGGAGGAGGTTGCGGAGGTGACACTCTAAGAATAATAATGAAGCGCTTGCGCCAGCAAATAAATGTCTTCTCCGCTTCACCTAAAGTCTTCTCCCCATCTCCCCCTTCGATTTCCAGTGCCACGCTGCCACAACCTGTCTCAACCCTATCCACCGAGACGCTAGCGTATCCGGCTGGCACTGGTTGACCATGGATTCTTGGTGTTCTTGTGCGGTCGATAGGGTTTACAACACCGACAACCACCTTTTTCGTGGCATTTCCATCTGGAATGTGCAGCTCACAAGTAGTAAAAGGTTCTTTAACGTCATCCATGGGGAAGCGTAGCTTGGAGTCATCTTGAATGGTTGGTACTTCCGTGGAGGCGCAGCTGCTTTTCATCTGACCTGGGGGGCTAATGTTCGCTTGTGGTTGTTGTGATGATGTACCTTGCCCACTCGTCATTCGACTAAGTGCTGCTTGCACTTGCCTTTTGATTTCCTCCTGCATCCATTCTTCACGAGATTTGTCACGCTCTTGTGTTTGCAGAACATACTCCTCCAACTTGTAGATCCGCTCTGCCTCCTCGTCCTTCTTTCTCTGGCGGCTTCTGTAACTTTCTCGATCCGCTTTAAAGGAATGCAGCCACGAAACGGCCCCAAAGCCTCTCGTACGCCCACCGTGCTCAGGATTCTCCAGTGCGTACGTGAGTTCATCCTTCTCTCTGTTGGGCTTGAACTCGCCAGCCAACACCGCACTTCGTGCTTGAACTAGCCTTTGTGCTGCTCTTGAAATTTCCGAGCCCCAATCAAGCTCCCCGTCATCAGGGTTTATGGTTCCCCCATGAGCGTAGAACCAATTCCTGGACCGTTCACTCCAATTTGTTCTTATTGTCTCCGGGACTACCCCCTTGGCAAGCATCTCCTGTTCCTGTCTCTCCCACTTTGGAAGGGCAGTCTTATAGCCACCTGATCCTAAATAATGGTGGTATTTCTTCTGAGCTGCATTCTGTTTGTTTACTCTGATACGAGCCTCGCTCTCTTGTGATCTTTTGTACTGTACAAATTCATCCCAATCGGCCCTTATCTTGACATACGCCTTAGAGTTGAAATTTGGCGTCTCGTTCTTCAGCACAAACTTGTTGTACAATTTTTTCTTCCAGTCCTGAAAAAGTGTGGCCATCTTCTTCATTGTCCACTCCCGAATTCGCCTCTGCAGCTCCTCATCATCCGTGTCGAACGAGAAATGAGCTTGGATGTCATTCCAGACTAGCTGCTTGTCAAGATTGGAGACATAACTGATCTCGGGAGCACTTCGCCTCTCTTTCCATTCACGGGCACTTATTGGAATCTGATCTCTCACAAGGAACCCACAGTGAAAGACATATTTCTGTGCATGGAGTCCTAGTGGTTGACCTGTAGCCATATCGAATTCAGAGATTACATGACGGCCCTTCAGCGACCTCTTCGGCCCTCGTTTTGGTCTGCTCTGCCCCGTCGCATACGTCGATCCAGAGGGCTACATATAGGTAAAGACACGAAGATGAATCCTTAATACAAGTTGAAATAAAACCTAATCAAGTAATAAAGTAAATGTAAACCCTAACACGACATATTGTATATATACCTCGCCTGTATTGCCTTCTTCCATCTCAACTTGTTGTTCAGGGGGATTTTCATCATGCATGGTCATGTCTTCGTAATTCAATAAGTATTGACTCCCGTCATCGCCGTCGGCGATGATATTCATCATTTCGTCCTCCATGTTCTCATTTGGGTCGGCCATTTCTGCGAATATTAAAATATATATACAATATGATCGAACACTTAGAGGAGCTTTATACATGTATGTATGTGAAACCAAAACCGAAAACTAGGGGTTTAGGGGTTTAGGGTTTAGGGTTTAGGGGTTTAGGGTTTAGGGTTTGGGGTTTGGGGTTTGGGGTTTAGGGGTTTAGGAATGCATCGCCAAAATATCCAAGTGAATACATGTTTAGGGGTTTAGGGTTTAAGTGTAAATACATGTTTAAACATATCCAAGTGATTTTCTATGGCATTCCAACATGACACATGATTTTCTATGAACACATATTTCTATGTGTAAATACATGTTCCAACATGACGGCGCACACACACAGGCACGGCACAGGCACGGCACGCCGCACACACACAGGACACGAGGAGACGGCCGCGACGCTCCTCACCGGACATGTAATCGAGTTTTAGGGTTTAGGGTTTAGGGGTTTAGGGTTTAAGGTTTCGGGTTTTAGGGTTTCGAGTTTTAGGTGACATGTAATCGCCAACATTAAAAATAACATATATTCGTAAAGAGGAAATTCAACATTAAAAATAACACGAAGAAGCATATCTGTCAAAATATCTCTAAGTGTAAATACATGTTTAAAAATATCCAAGTGATTTTCTATGGCATTCCAACATGACACATTATTTTCTATGAACACATATTTCTAAGAGTAATAAATACATGTTTAAACATATCCTTGTCACGTGATTTACACACCGTGGACGAGAACGACGACGGCGGACAGCAGCGAGGATGACGACGGTGCGGATGACAGTGGACGGCGGCGAGGTCGGTGGAGCGGTCACCAGTACTACAGGTCGACGCGGCCTGTCACTTTTTATCTACATGTGTAAACATATATTTGTTATATTTGCTGGGTTAAAAAAATATATATATGATTTTTCTTTTTCTATAAACATATCTATTCATATTCATTATCTGCATACTCCCTCCGTATCCTATTTAGAAGTCGTTTTGGAAAATATATATACACCACTTTACAACAAATATTTTTAAAGAAACAAGTGGTCAAAGTTATGCTACGAAGACCGTGTCGCTGTCCTAAACGACTTCTATTTGCGATACGGAGTAGTATATCTATTTCTATAAAAAAAAGAAATGAAAAGTTAAATAGAAAATAATATATATAGAAAAAGGAAAATTGATATATATATAGATAATATATATATACATGTAGAAAAAGAAATGAATATAAATAGATATATATATTTATAGATAATGAATTTGATCATATTCTCATATTCATTATCTATAAATATATATCTATTTATATTCATTTCATATATCACTTTCTTTTTCTAAATATATATATTTATTTTCTATATATATATCAATTTTCTTTTTTCTATATATATTATTTTCTATTTAACTTTTCATTTCTTTTTTTTACACTCACGCTCACACTGCACACACACCACCCACACACACACCACACACACTGCACACACACGCACACCACGCACACACGCACATCTGCTCGACGGCGGCGGAGGACGAGCTCGACGATGACGCAGAGGTGCTCGACGGCGGCGAGGAGGCTCGACGACGGCGGCGAGGGCGAGGAGGCTCGGCGAGGACGGCGCGGAGGGCAGAGGGAGGCCGAGGGCGCAGCGCGGACGACGGCGAGGGAGGCCAAGGGCGGCGCGGAGCTCGACGGCGAGGACACGGCAGGCGCGAGGGAGCGGCAAGGACGACGGCGATGGAGGCCGAGGGCAGTGCGGACGGAGGCGGCGGCGCAACTGCGTCAATCTGGGAAAGATTGGAGGGCACTGTGCCCTATATACCCGAGAGCCCCTTTAGTCCCGGGCCGGACGTATTACGCACCGGGACTAAAGACCCTTTAGTCCCGGGGCGTAATGGGTTGGACCTTTAGTCCCGGGCGGGCTTACGCACCGGGACTAAAGGGGTCTTTAGTCCCGGTTGGTGCCACCGCCCGGGACTAAACGGTCCTTTCCCGCCACAGTTTTGGGTTTTCAGTATTTTGGGTTTTGTATTAAGTTTCCACTATATAAATCTGCTGTAATTCTTGTTAATTGCATAGTAAATTAAACAGTAGGCATAAAATTACTTACAAATAACAGTTGTATATCCTTTAACCTTATTGTATAGTAGAAAATTTTGTAGCATAAATTCTTTTCTTTTTTATAATAACGAATATAAATGTAAATAACCATTCATATTTGGTTAATGCAAAAATATAATGTCAAATTTAAATTAAAAAAATTGTTGGCTTTCAATAGAAAATTTATTTTCATATCATTTGGACGTTAATCTTTTGTTTATAACCTAAAAAATCATTGCCCAATTTCGTGCTACGCGACAGATGCAGTAGTTTTAGATTTTTAAATTTAATTTTCTTTTTAAATATATCTTAAATCTTTCTAATTGAACAGAAAATTAAATATTTGGTATACTTTCTTTTAAAAATTAGTATGAGATTCTTTTTGCTTTAGTTTACAGAAGAAAATGTTACATTTTAGTATCTTCTTATATGTATTTTGATAATTCATATCTAGAGGAGCACATACATCAATGATACTAAATATATATATAAATCCATTATCAAATAAATGAAGTCTTAATTAATTAATTATTACATAATATCTTTACAACCCACTATTTAGCGGACACAACTGCGAACCTCCTCTTGACATATGTCCCTTGGTTATGATCATTTCTTAACCATGGAGTTTCCTCATTGTTTAACAAAATGCTTGGGTCTTTGTTCACTTTGAATGGCGGAATTCGGTCATCTCTTTCATAATCACCTGACATGTCTGACTTGTCCTCAATTCCGACAATGTTTCTTTTCCCTGAAAGAACTATGTGGCGCTTTGGCTCGTTGACGATCGAGTTGTTATCATTTTTCCCTCTTTTTTGGTTTTGTAGACATGTCTTTCACATAGAACACCTGACTCACATCCGCGGCAAGGACAAATGGTTCATCTTTGTACCCAATATTGTTGAGGTCCACGGATGTCATCCCATACTCCTTGTCGACTGTTACCCCACCTCCGGTACCGGTCATCTTGACCCATTTACAACGGAACAAAGGGACTTTAAAATTAGGTGCGTAGTCTAGTTCCCATATGTCATGTATGCGGCCATAATATGTTTGTTTGTTCCCATTTGGATCCGTGGCATCCACGCGTACACCACTGTTTTGGTTGGTCCTCCTTCCGTCTTGGGCTACTGTGTAAAATGTATCCCCATTGATCTTGTACCCTTTGTACGTGCTGATATGCCACAATGGTTGTCTGGCCAACAAATAAAGTTGCTCATCTATGTTGTCATCACCCTGACATTGTTTTCGCAACCAATCACCAAAGGTTTGCATGTGCTGACGTGTAATCCAAGATTCACTCTTTCCGGGCCACT
Organism: Coix lacryma-jobi var. lacryma-jobi; assembly: GCA_009763385.1. Taxonomy (NCBI): domain Eukaryota; kingdom Viridiplantae; phylum Streptophyta; class Magnoliopsida; order Poales; family Poaceae; genus Coix; species Coix lacryma-jobi. The sequence goes on from CM019822.1 coordinate 82,025,035, forward strand.
TGGATCGAAGGAAATCCTTATGTACCTCGATATATGGATCGACCAATGAGGAGTTCTGTAGAACTGTGTAGTGTGCTTTATCGAAGTAATCGTCTCCTGTACCGATATATGTTTTCTTCCCTAGTGTTCCCTTGCCACTGAGTCTGTCCTCGTGTCGCGATTCAGGAACGCCAATCGGGTCAAGGTCTGGAATAAAGTCCACACAAAACTCTATGACCTCCTCTGTGCCGTAGCCCTGGGCGATGCTTCCTTCAGGCCGAGAACGGTTATGAACATATTTTTTCAGGACACTCATGAACCTCTCGAATGGGAACATGGTGTGTAGGAACACAGGACCGAGAATAATGATCTCCTTGACTAGGTGAACTAGGAGGTGTGTCATGATATCAAAGAAGGATGGAGGGAACACCAACTCAAAGCTGAGGAGACATTGAACGACATCATTCTGCAAAGTAGAAAGTTCCTCTGAATTGATTGCCTTTTGTGAAATTGAATTGAGGAATGCACATAGCTTCACGGTGGCTAGACGTACATGTGGAGGTAGAATTCCTCTTAGAGCAACAGAAAGCAATTGGGTTATAAGCACATGGCAGTCATGGGACTTCAAGTTTTGGAACTTCTTCTCTGGCACATTAATTATTCTCTTTATATTGGAGGAGAATCCAGATGGGACGTTGATGCTGTTAAGGCATTCAAACATGTTTTCCTTTTCTTCTTTGCTAAGAGTGTAGCTAGCAGGGCTTAAGTACTGGCACCCGTCATCTGTCTTCTCCGGATGCAAGTTGTCTCGTTCTTTCATGCGCTCTCCTTAGGCTTTCCGTAGACACCCATGAATCCAAGAAGGTTCACACAAAGGTTCTTTGTCAGGTGCATCACGTCGATCACATGGCGGACCTCTAGGACATGCCAGTAGGGTAGCTCCCAGAATATAGACTTCTTCTTCCACATGGGTGCGTGTCCCGAAGCATCTTTGGGAACAGGTTTGCTGCCCCGTCCCTTTCCAAATACTACTTTCGTATCCTTCACCATTTCGAGTATATCATATCCGGTTCGGTTACGAGGCTTGGTTTGGTGGTCTGTCTTACCTTAAAAATGTTTGCCTTTTTTTCTTACTGGGTGGCCCATGGGAAGAAACTAACGGTGCCCAACATACACGACCTTTCGATATTTTTTCAAAAATAAACTATCAAGGTCTTCGAAACAGTGTGTGCATGTATTATATCCCTTGTTTGTCTGGCCTGAAAGATTACTTAGAGCCGGCCAATCATTGATTGTTACGAACAATAATGCTCGCACGTCAAAGTGTTCCTGTTTGTACTCATCCCACACGCGTATGCCTGGTTTGCTCCATAGAAGTAGAAGTTCCTCAACTAATGGCCTCAGGTAAACATCGATGTAGTTGCCAGGTTGCTTCGGCCCTGTGACGGAACGACCCTAATCCCATGGCCCACGTGTCCCTGTCTACCTCTGACAGCCGAACCCATGTTCCATGTGATTAAGACCTGTTCGCCACCGGGCTACATCAGTGCCCAATGTCCGCAGGATCATCTCACAATTCGGTTACAGCACTGCATACTTTTACAAATAACATCGGAATAAAGAGCGGAAGACTTAGATAACATTAGTTTTACAAAACGAGGTTTCAAATGAGGTAAGGAGTACGGTTATTACAAACCATTGTTCGGGGAATTCAAAGTAGACAACGTAGCGGAAACATTAACATAAAGGTACATGTAACACCCAGCCCGAGGGTGCACATTTACTCATCTTCCTCATCGGCCTCTTCCTGGACGAAGGTCACGCAACAGGGTGCGAGACACATCGGGGTCTCAGGCATACCTGCAACATGGGTAACAAACCCTGAGTACGGGGTACTCAACAAGACTTACCCGACTAAAGAAAAAGGGAGAAGACTCAGGAATGAGAGACTTAGGGTAGCCAAGGTAAGGCTTAAGCAAGATCAAGTATTTTGCAGAAAAGCATTTTGTAAACCTTATTTTATTTTGAAAGATTCGGTATTTCTCAATTCTTCATCATTCATGATTCATTTTACATTTCAAAACATTCCTAGTTGAGAACCACTCTCCGTTGACAGTCAGTGGACCAAGTCTCCATAACCGAGGAGCAACGTTAATCCGGATAAATAATACTCAGCTGAGGATCCCTATCCACACTGCATATGTAGCACCCAAGCTTGCATATGCCAACTCGTCTACCACGATTCCTCCAAGATTGGGCCCGGTCCTACACCACCCGGAAGTACAGTACACCACTCCAATCCGGGACTTTAACCCACGTGGGTACATGCTACTTCCGCCATCTCTCCACTCCCAGTGCGCGGTTGTCGGTCCAATAAAGGATTCCTCGGAGCCAGAGCTTTCCGTAGTATGTGAATAGTTACAAGTCTTGACCAGCAGGCCCCCATACGGATGGTCCCTAATTTTCCAGTCAGAACTATACCTTGGTTATATCTCACCCAAGCGTAATAGTCCTGTCAGTTTTTCAACCCTGTTCCGGTCGGTGTCAACTGTTGAGTCCCGGACTACAACATGACGGCACCGTACGCTCGGACAACCTCTCCACGCTATTGACTAGGTACGGATCAGGTAACTAGCCAGTAGACGGGAGTAAAGCCAAATTCCCATAAACATTCTTTAAAGTGATCACACTTTTGAAATTGGCATTTTTATTGCAAATCTCTTGAATAGCATTGCTAAGCATTTTGCAAATAGTTTTGAAACAAGGGTATGTGTATCTTTTGGTGGGGGTAGATCATGCAAGTAATAGGTCATCACACAACTCCTATTACCTAATGCAATAGTTTAACTCAAAACATTTAAAGAAAACATTTATAAAAGCAAGGTAGGGTTAAATGCACCGGGGCTTGCCTTGGATGGCAAAAAGAGCAGACTCGGGGTAGGTATAGATGTCGGAGCTCGGGGTCGCTTCGGGAGTTGGTTCGTCAACAGCGGCCTCGACTCTGGTACCTTCTTCGTTAACTATACGGATGCAATGATGAATGCTCATGAGAATAATGATATGGACTTATGGTGCAAGGCAATTCTACTGATTCTAGATTACTTTTAAACAAAGCATAATTGAAATCTAGGTTGAGCATCAAAGGTAACCATTTCTTCCCTAAGCAATATTGATTAAACTAGACCTTATTATAATTATCCTAAGCATCATCCAATCATAGCATTACAACCATCATAGACCAAAGGGTAGGGGTCTATGAACATCAATCAATCCAAAGATCACATCATCAAACACTTATTACCAACCCTAATCTACCTTTTCTATTTTCTTAATTTATTTAAAAGGTCATTTTATGAAGTTGCTCCAAAAATTACCAAATTAATTCCATAAGTTCATTATGGCATAAATAGATGGCAAAACAAATTTCATAATTTTTGGAGGTCATTAAGGTGCTCAATTAAATCTAGACATTTAATTAACAAAAGGCACTATTCAAGAATTAAAATAAATGCTCAAAAATCAACTTGCTCCAAATGATTTCAAATTTTTACCAGAGGTTCAGCATGACACCACAAGGTCACAAAAGTTTATCACAAGATTTTTGGAGCTATAGAACACTCTCCAAAAATACCAAAACCTTCATTTTTTAATTAAAAGGGGAATTTTACATTTTCAAATTTTTGCACAAAACTCAAGTTTCATATTTTTATAAAATACTTCAGAGCATAAAGAGTCTACCACAAAAATTTCAGAATTTTTGGATGCACACAGAAAATCATACAAAAAAGAGAAAACAGAATACTATTCATATCTTTAAAAGAAAAAGGAAAAAGGACACGGCGGCGCTGCTCGACGCCGGCGACCACAAACGGGCGGCGCTCGGCACGCCGGCCAAGCCAGGGGGTCCGGGGTGAAACCAAGAGCACAGGGAGCACCAGAGAGCTCACCGGAGTCGATTGGGCAGCTCGGTGAGGGACGGGGATGGACGGAGCGGGATGAACGACGACGACCGGCGGACGGCACACGGCGGCGATCGGCGCAGTGGCGACCCTGGGCATCAAACAGAGCCGCAAAGGCCAGGTTAGAGTCGCACGGAGTCAAGGAACACGACACGGGGGTCGGTGAGGGATGATCATGGCCGGAGACGGCGAATTCCACGAACCCGAGCTCGCCGGGTTTCTGCCGGAGGCGGCAACGACGAGCTACGCCGGGCAAACGGGGACGGTAGAGGTGAAATTGGAGGGTGGGGAAGCAGCACCAGAACACGGCGGAGCTGCTGAGCTAGGTGGTTGAGCACGGGAGGCTCTGGAGTGAGATGGCGACGGCGGCGGAGCTGAGGGAGAGAGGTCGGGCTCCGGCGGGGCTTTTATAGGCACGGCCAGGGGCCGGTAGAGACCTCGAGGTGGGGTGGATAAGCACGGCGAGCGCGTGCGCACTCGATTGCGCTCTGGCGGATAAGCTGGCGTGCAGCCGGGGCTCGGGCGCAAGCTCGCCGGCGATGGCCACGCGGCGGCGACGCGCAGAGGACTGTAGGGGACGGGAGCGAGGGTCAGCGCTTGCGTGCGGGCGCGAAATGATGGTGGCGACAACGGCGACAGGCTGGAGGCAGGCGAGGAGCTGCCAAGCACGCGGCACGCGCAGCGCCGGCGGGCTGGCCATGACCGGGCCCCCCCCTAGCTCGCGGTAGGAGAAGAACAGTGTAGGGGTAGGGTTTGACTTTTGGCTGGTTTCTGAATTTTGCAAATTTCTCCCAAAAATTGAACTGCGCGACAAAAACTCAAAATACCAAAGTTGCTCAGAAAAAAAAGATCTACAACTTTGTCAATGTGAACATTTTCAAATTCCAAATAGTTTTTGAACTATATTCAAAAACAGAAAAGGGGACACTTTTCAAATTTGATTCAAATCAAAATTACTTTGGATTTCAAACTGAAACTTGAAAATCCTTATATATGAAAGTTGTTCCATTTGACAAAACCTACAACTTTGCTAATATACACTTTTTCTGAAACTCAATAGTTTATAAAATAATTTTGAAAACTCAAAAAGGAACAAAAACTGGAGTTTGAAAGAATTTGAAATTACTTCAAATTTTATATAGAAACATGGAAATCTGTAAATACCAAAGTTGTTCCTCTAGGTCAGATTCACAACTTTGCTTTTTGAACCAACTCAAAATTTTGAATTATGAAAAAGTTATCAGAAAGGGAATAAATCCAGGATTTGGGATTTTAGGGTTTTGCAAAAGGAAAATCAAATCAAATCTGATTTTTGAACTTTGATCAATGCAACAAACATCAGGGCACTAAATCTGAACAAGAATTACATAGAACTAGGCACAGAGGTGAAATTACCATTTTGCCCTTATAGAGAAAATTGGGCTTTTAGGGTTTTTTTTTGAAAAGGGGAAACAAAGCGTAACAATTAGGCAAATCAAATGCATCACAGGAAATGATTAATGCTTAAGATGATGACATGTCAAGTTAATTACATTTAAACACCAGGGGTGTTACAGCCTCCCCCCCTAAAAGAAATCTCGCCCCGAGATTCCACGTCTTAAGAAGGAAAAGGCAAAGCCTTACATCTACAAAGATTCGAGAAAGTCGGGATAGTTCTTTGCTAAGAAGTCTTCGGATTCCCAGGTGGCTTTTTCTTCAGAGTGCTGGTTCCACTGGATCTTGTACCATCTTGTGGTGGTTCTTCGGGTAACACGATCCTTGTGATCCAACACGCGAACTGGATACTCAGTGTATGACAGATCTGGTTCTAGCTCAACGCCTTCAACTTCAACCACATGTTCAGGTACTCGGAGACACTTCTTGAGTTGGGAGACATGAAACACATTATGAACTGCTGAAAGATGATCGGGCAAACTCAGTTTGTAAGCTACCTTGCCACAACGACCCAGAATCTCAAAGGGACCAATGTAGCGGGGTGCTAACTTTCCTTTGACTCCAAAACGAGTGACTCCTTTAGTGGGTGAGACCTTCAGGTACACATAATCTCCAATCTGGAACTGCAGAGATCGACGTCCCTTGTCAGCATAACTTTTCTGTCGAGACTGTGCAATCTTCATGTTCTCTTGTATATGCTTGACTTTCTCTTCCATATCTTTTACTAGGTCAACTCCAAAGAATTCTCTCTCTCCGGGCTCAGACCAATTGAGAGGTGTACGACAACGACGACCGTACAGTGCTTCAAAGGGTGCCATTTTGATGCTCTCTTGGTAACTGTTATTATATGAGAACTCTGCCAAGGGCAAACACTGATCCCAAGTATCTGCGAAGGTAAGCACACAGGCTCTCAACATATCTTCTAACACTTGGTTGACTCTCTCAGTCTGTCCATCGGTCTGCGGATGATAAGCCGTGCTATACAATAGCTTGGTTCCAAGTGAGGCATGGAACGCTTTCCAGAACTTAGCGACAAACTGAGTACCACGATCTGAGATGATGGTCTTGGGTATGCCATGGAGCTTCACTATGTTGTTTTTGTACAAGGTGGCATAAGTTGGGGCGGTATAACTCATTTTGACCGGTAGGAAGTGAGCTTGCTTCGTGAGACGGTCCACTATCACCCAAATGGAATTGAATCCCTTTTGAGTCTTTGGTAATCCATTGATAAAATCCATGCTGACATCCTCCCATTTCCAACCAGGTACTGACAAAGGTTGCAGCTCTCCTCCGGGCTTCATATGCACAGCCTTGACTTTCTGACATGTATCGCAACGAGCGACATGTCGAGCGATTTCGATCTTCATCTTGGTCCACCAGAATTTTTGCTTCAAGTCTTGGTACATCTTGTTGCTGCCAGGATGGATGGCAAATCTGGTTGAGTGTGCTTCATCAAGGATTATCTGTCTCAGCTCAGGTACCTTGGGAACTACCAGACGGTCCTTGAACCATACCACTCCTTCATCATCAATCCTGAAACAGTCGGCTTTTCCAGCTCGAACCTTTTCGCTGATGTGCTTGATTCCGGGGTTATCTTTCTGTGCAGCTATGATATGTTCTCTGATAGAGGTTTCTACTCTGACATTGCCTAGACTTCCTTGTGGAACCATTTCAATACCCAGCTTCTCTAGTTCATAGCATAGGGAAGATTCATAGGATTTCATAACCAGGCAGTTACAGTATGACTTGCGACTGAGTGCATCGGCGACCACATTCGCCTTACCCGGATGGTAATGCACTTCGATATCATAGTCCTTGATTAACTCAAGCCATCTTCGCTGCCTCATGTTCAGCTCTTCTTGGGTGAAGATATACTTCAGGCTCTTGTGATCTGTGTACACATTACAGGTACTGCCCAACAGATAATGACGCCATATCTTCAAGGCATGAACCACTGCTGCTAACTCAAGATCATGAGTTGGATAATTTTCCTCATGTCGCTTAAGCTGCCGCGAGGCATAAGCGATCACTCTTCCTTCTTGCATCAACACGCAACCCAAACCAGTACCAGATGCATCACAGTAGACATCAAAGGACTTCTCGACGTTCGGCTGAGCTAGCACTGGTGACGTGGTTAACAACTTCTTCAAAGTCTGAAAAGCTTGTTCACAAGCTGGTGACCAAAAGAACTTCACAGAATTCTTCAGCAACTCGGTGATAGGCTTGGCAATTCTGGAGAAATCCGGGATGAATCGACGATAATATCCAGCCATTCCCATAAAACTGCGGACCTTGTGAACAGAGGTAGGTGGCTTCCAATCCAGGATATCTGACACTTTTCCGGGGTCGACTGACACACCTTCAGCGGATAGGACATGACCAAGAAACTGTATCTGATCTAACCAGAATTCACACTTACTGAACTTAGCATAGAGCTGATGGTCTCTGAGACGGGATAGAAAGATACGAAGATGCTCGGCGTGATTTTCAGGGGTTTTTGAGTAGACAAGGATGTCGTCAATGAACACGACCACGAATTTATCAAGCTCTGGCATGAACACAGAGTTCATGAGGTACATGAAATGAGCGGGTGCATTAGTCAATCCGAAAGACATGACCAAATACTCATATAGACCGTATCTGGTGGTGAAAGCTGTTTTAGGAATATCTTCAGGACGAATTTTTATTTGGTGGTAGCCGGATCTGAGATCGATCTTGGAGAATACTTTGGCTCCAGCTAACTGGTCAAAGAGAAGATCAATCCGAGGCAAGGGATATTTGTTTTTGATGGTGACCTCATTGAGTGGGCGATAATCAATGCACATTCTGAGAGTCTTGTCTTTCTTCTTTACAAAGATTGCAGGACAGCCCCAAGGAGACGAGCTTGGGCGAATGAAACCCTTGTCCAACAAATCTTGTATTTGGATTTTTAGTTCTGCCAACTCTCTGGGAGGCATTCGATAAGCTCTGCGGGATATAGGAGCAGTCCCGGGCTTTAGCTCTATGGCAAACTCAACATCACGGTCAGGAGGTAGACCAGGTAAGTCTTCAGGAAAAATATCAGGGAACTCACAGACTACAGGGATGTCTCGGATCCCTTGATCATAAGTAGCATTTAGCTGTGTGGTAGCTGGTTTTGAAGGCATAGGAAGTTGGAGAAGGAGTTTGGCGGTACTGTTAGGAATATCCACTCTCACAACTCTATTCAAGATGTCGATCATGGCTTTATACTGACACATCCAATTCATGCCTAGGATGACATCTATCACCTGATCTTTCAATACTATTATGGTGGTAGGGAACGCATGATTTCCCAACATCACTGGTATACTGCGAACCACCTCTTTGGTGATTATACGCCCTCCAGGCGATAAAATGCAAAAACTTTCTTTCAACTCCCCAATTGATATGTCATGCTTAGAGACGAAGGTACGACTGATGAAAGAATGCGATGCACCAGAATCAAACAACACGACTGCAGGATGATTGGCAACGGGAAACCTACCGATCATGACGGGCTCCCCTTCTGGAATATCGCTGACAGTGGTGTAGTAGACTTGCCCGTGCTTCTTGACGAACTTGCCCTTCTGTACTTGCTGCTGTGGAGCACGGTGTTGCTGCTGCTGTGGTCCTCCAGGACCCTTCTGAAAGTTCTGAGCAGGCTTCTTGGGCTTTGGGCACTCACGAGACCAGTGGCCAAGTTGACCACAGTTGTAGCAGGGATGGTTATAGGCGGTTTGTGGAGTGGTGATACGAACACCTGGGGCGTTCGGTTGAGTGGCACTTTGTTGGTTGGCGTTGTGGGTGGTAGCCGCGGTACGGACAACCACTTGCTGGTGAGGGTAAGGTGGACGGTTGTGGTGGTGACTAGGATGATATATGACCCTCTGGCGCTTGTGATTGCCAGAGTGGCTGCTAGATCCTGCTTTCTTCTTCTTCTTCTCCTCTTGGTACTGACGGTTACTCTCTTCAAAAGCAACTGCCCGGTCAACAGCCTCATGATAAGAACCGGTCAGGTTGTTGGACATGCTTCTGCGGATCTTAGGGTGCAATCCCCTAAGGAAACAGTCTCTCTTCTTCTCATCCGTGTTGACATATTTCGCTGCATACTGACTCAGATGGTTGAATTGACCCACATACTGCATCACTGTGGAGTCCTTCTGCTGCAGGGCCAAGAACTGATCAAGCTTCATTTTCATTAATCCGGAAGGGATATGATGTGCACGGAAAGCGGTACGGAACTCTTCCCAGGTCAACTGGTGACCTTCAGGCTGGGCGGCCAAGAGGTTGGCATACCAAGCACTTGCTGGGCCACGGAGCTGTTGCGAAGCAAACCGGGGCTTCTGGATTTCAGTGCATCGGATGAGACCAAACTTCTGCTCCATGGTGCGGAGCCAATCATCAGCTTCGAGGGGTTCATCGGCTCTGGTGAAAACCGGTGGACGGGTTTCAGTGAAATCCACATAGGTGGTCTCTTGGTTGTGACGACCACGGTGACCAACATTCTGCTGTCCTTGGTTCTGAGCCATCAGGTTGGCAGCGGCGGCCAGGGCTGCAATGGCATCTGCTAGGGTAGCTGGTACAGGTGGAGGGTTTGGGAGACGGTCATCTCCAGCACCTCCGGCTCCGGTACGGGTGTTCACAGGCATCTGTATAAGGAACTCGGAACTCAGCATATATGGACAAAGGTTCTGAAACGACTTGATTGATAACTTCACTGATACAAAGATAGCTGGCTTGATAAAGATGATAACAGACTGATAAGGGGAAAAGGTACGAAAAGAAAGATACATGCCAGACTTGGCAACAGACAGACTAACGCCCCCAAACCTAGTCTAAGGTTTTAGGTAAGCAGATGGTACAGACACAAGGAGTCTAGTCGTCATCGATGAAGATCAACTCTTCGTCATCATCATCATCCTCGATGATAAGCTCAGGCTCTTCTTCCTCATCTTCATCTTCAACGTGGACATCTTCAGCAGGTTCCACTTCCTCATTCTGATCAGGCTCGTGTTCCACTTCAGGTTCCTCCATGACTCCGTCTTCGGGGTCCTCAGCAACTGGTGGAATCACGGGGTGAAGCTGGTTGTGCAGCTGGTGTACTTCCTCATGAAGCATATCATTGAACTGCTCGATCTGGGCGGTGTACTGCTGCAGTCCATGGAGCTGGGCTCTGGTGACATCCTCTCGGATCCATGTTGCATCACGCTGCTGGATAGCGCGAACCACATTCTGGTTAGCTTCCTCAAGAGCGGCTCGTGTCTCGTAGAACTCCAGGCGGGAAAGGTAGAAGTCATGCTCCATGTTCTCTATCTCAGCCTTCAGATTCTTGATTTCCTCCTTCAGGTTCTTGCGGGTGCGGCGGGGAAAACGACGACCATTGGAGGATTCTCCAGTCTCTTCTCCGGTGCGTGGCGCCAGCTGGTGACGCGGCACACCGTTTGGTCCAGTCGACTTGCGGGCGGTCAGCTTGATGCGAGCCATATCTGGACAAGAGGTTATAGATGAGAAGGCTAGCAAGAAAAGGTATAGGTACACTATCCCAACGAACCCAATTATTAACTTAAGTGAATATGACATGATGCATGAATCGTTCCTACGGAACAAGGCAATGCAATACTTAACATATATATAGGGCTTAATATATATGCTGCTCGGCTACTAGTGTTGCCAATTAAAGACAAGATGAGAAAAGCAATTTGGACTCAAAATAGTCAAGTTTAGTTTGTTTGGACTCAAAAGAACTTTTGAAGTTTTCGCAAAAGAAACACTGCAACGTTAAAGTGAGATGCTCCGATACCACTCTGTGACGGAACGACCCTAATCCCATGGCCCACGTGTCCCTGTCTACCTCTGACAGCCGAACCCATGTTCCATGTGATTAAGACCTGTTCGCCACCGGGCTACATCAGTGCCCAATGTCCGCAGGATCATCTCACAATTCGGTTACAGCACTGCATACTTTTACAAATAACATCGGAATAAAGAGCGGAAGACTTAGATAACATTAGTTTTACAAAACGAGGTTTCAAATGAGGTAAGGAGTACGGTTATTACAAACCATTGTTCGGGGAATTCAAAGTAGACAACGTAGCGGAAACATTAACATAAAGGTACATGTAACACCCAGCCCGAGGGTGCACATTTACTCATCGGCCTCATCGGCCTCTTCCTGGACGAAGGTCACGCAACAGGGTGCGAGACACATCGGGGTCTCAGGCATACCTGCAACATGGGTAACAAACCCTGAGTACGGGGTACTCAACAAGACTTACCCGACTAAAGAAAAAGGGAGAAGACTCAGGAATGAGAGACTTAGGGTAGCCAAGGTAAGGCTTAAGCAAGATCAAGTATTTTGCAGAAAAGCATTTTGTAAACCTTATTTTATTTTGAAAGATTCGGTATTTCTCAATTCTTCATCATTCATGATTCATTTTACATTTCAAAACATTCCTAGTTGAGAACCACTCTCCGTTGACAGTCAGTGGACCAAGTCTCCATAACCGAGGAGCAACGTTAATCCGGATAAATAATACTCAGCTGAGGATCCCTATCCACACTGTATATGTAGCACCCAAGCTTGCATATGCCAACTCGTCTACCACGATTCCTCCAAGATTGGGCCCGGTCCTACGCCACCCGGAAGTACAGTACACCACTCCAATCCGGGACTTTAACCCACGTGGGTACATGCTACTTCCGCCATCTCTCCACTCCCAGTGCGCGGTTGTCGGTCCAATAAAGGATTCCTCGGAGCCAGAGCTTTCCGTAGTATGTGAATAGTTACAAGTCTTGACCAGCAGGCCCCCATACGGATGGTCCCTAATTTTCCAGTCAGAACTATACCTTGGTTATATCTCACCCAAGCGTAATAGTCCTGTCAGTTTTTCAACCATGTTCCGGTCGGTGTCAACTGTTGAGTCCCGGACTACAACATGACGGCACCGTACGCTCGGACAACCTCTCCACGCTATTGACTAGGTACGGATCAGGTAACTAGCCAGTAGACGGGAGTAAAGCCAAATTCCCATAAACATTCTTTAAAGTGATCACACTTTTGAAATTGGCATTTTTATTGCAAATCTCTTGAATAGCATTGCTAAGCATTTTGCAAATAGTTTTGAAACAAGGGTATGTGTATCTTTTGGTGGGGGTAGATCATGCAAGTAATAGGTCATCACACAACTCCTATTACCTAATGCAATAGTTTAACTCAAAACATTTAAAGAAAACATTTATAAAAGCAAGGTAGGGTTAAATGCACCGGGGCTTGCCTTGGATGGCAAAAAGAGCAGACTCGGGGTAGGTATAGATGTCGGAGCTCGGGGTCGCTTCGGGAGTTGGTTCGTCAACAGCGGCCTCGACTCTGGTACCTTCTTCGTTAACTATACGGATGCAATGATGAATGCTCATGAGAATAATGATATGGACTTATGGTGCAAGGCAATTCTACTGATTCTAGATTACTTTTAAACAAAGCATAATTGAAATCTAGGTTGAGCATCAAAGGTAACCATTTCTTCCCTAAGCAATATTGATTAAACTAGACCTTATTATAATTATCCTAAGCATCATCCAATCATAGCATTACAACCATCATAGACCAAAGGGTAGGGGTCTATGAACATCAATCAATCCAAAGATCACATCATCAAACACTTATTACCAACCCTAATCTACCTTTTCTATTTTCTTAATTTATTTAAAAGGTCATTTTATGAAGTTGCTCCAAAAATTACCAAATTAATTCCATAAGTTCATTATGGCATAAAGAGATGGCAAAACAAATTTCATAATTTTTGGAGGTCATTAAGGTGCTCAATTAAATCTAGACATTTAATTAACAAAAGGCACTATTCAAGAATTAAAATAAATGCTCAAAAATCAACTTGCTCCAAATGATTTCAAATTTTTACCAGAGGTTCAGCATGACACCACAAGGTCACAAAAGTTTATCACAAGATTTTTGGAGCTATAGAACACTCTCCAAAAATACCAAAACCTTCATTTTTTAATTAAAAGGGGAATTTTACATTTTCAAATTTTTGCACAAAACTCAAGTTTCATATTTTTATAAAATACTTCAGAGCATAAAGAGTCTACCACAAAAATTTCAGAATTTTTGGATGCACACAGAAAATCATACAAAAAGAGAAAACAGAATACTATTCATATCTTTAAAAGAAAAAGGAAAAAGGACACGGCGGCGCTGCTCGACGCCGGCGACCACAAACGGGCGGCGCTCGGCACGCCGGCCAAGCCAGGGGGTCCGGGGTGAAACCAAGAGCACAGGGAGCACCAGAGAGCTCACCGGAGTCGATTGGGCAGCTCGGTGAGGGACGGGGATGGACGAAGCGGGATGAACGACGACGACCGGCGGACGGCACACGGCGGCGATCGGCGCAGTGGCGACCCTGGGCATCAAACAGAGCCGCAAAGGCCAGGTTAGAGTCGCACGGAGTCAAGGAACACGACACGGGGGTCGGTGAGGGATGATCATGGCCGGAGACGGCGAATTCCACGAACCCGAGCTCGCCGGGTTTCTGCCGGAGGCGGCAACGACGAGCTACGCCGGGCAAACGGGGACGGTAGAGGTGAAATTGGAGGGTGGGGAAGCAACACCAGAACACGGCGGAGCTGCTGAGCTAGGTGGTTGAGCACGGGAGGCTCTGGAGTGAGATGGCGACGGCGGCGGAGCTGAGGGAGAGAGGTCTGGCTCCGGCGGGGCTTTTATAGGCACGGCCAGGGGCCGGTAGAGACCTCGAGGTGGGGTGGATAAGCACGGCGAGCGCGTGCGCACTCGATTGCGCTCTGGCGGATAAGCTGGCGTGCAGCCGGGGCTCGGGCGCAAGCTCGCCGGCGATGGCCACGCGGCGGCGACGCGCAGAGGACTGTAGGGGACGGGAGCGAGGGTCAGCGCTTGCGTGCGGGCGCGAAATGATGGTGGCGACACTGCGACAGGCTGGAGGCAGGCGAGGAGCTGCCAAGCACGCGGCACGCGCAGCGCCGCCGGGCTGGCCATGGCCGGGCCCCCCCTAGCTCGCGGTAGGAGAAGAACAGTGTAGGGGTAGGGTTTGACTTTTGGCTGGTTTCTGAATTTTGCAAATTTCTCCCAAAAATTGAACTGTGCGACAAAAACTCAAAATACCAAAGTTGCTCAGAAAAAAAGATCTACAACTTTGTCAATATGAACATTTTCAAATTCCAAATAGTTTTTGAACTATATTCAAAAACAGAAAAGGGGACACTTTTCAAATTTGATTCAAATCAAAATTACTTTGGATTTCAAACTGAAACTTGAAAATCCTTATATATGAAAGTTGTTCCATTTGACAAAACCTACAACTTTGCTAATATACACTTTTTCTGAAACTCAATAGTTTATAAAATAATTTTGAAAACTCAAAAAGGAACAAAAACTGGAGTTTGAAAGAATTTGAAATTACTTCAAATTTTATATAGAAACATGGAAATCTGTAAATACCAAAGTTGTTCCTCTAGGTCAGATTCACAACTTTGCTTTTTGAACCAACTCAAAATTTTGAATTATGAAAAAGTTATCAGAAAGGGAATAAATCCAGGATTTGGGATTTTAGGGTTTTGCAAAAGGAAAATCAAATCAAATCTGATTTTTGAACTTTGATCAATGCAACAAACATCAGGGCACTAAATCTGAACAAGAATTACATAGAACTAGGCACAGAGGTGAAATTACCATTTTGCCCTTATAGAGAAAATTGGGCTTTTAGGGTTTTTTTTTTGAAAAGGGGAAACAAAGCGTAACAATTAGGCAAATCAAATGCATCACAGGAAATGATTAATGCTTAAGATGATGACATGTCAAGTTAATTACATTTAAACACCAGGGGTGTTACAGGCCCTTGGATGAGCAACGACATCATAATGAACTTCCGCTTCATGCATAACCACGAAGGAAGGTTGTAGATACATAGAGTAACTGGCCAAGTGCTATGACTACTGCTTTGCTCCCCAAAAGGATTAAAACCATCTGTACTTAAAGCGAACCTCAAGTTTCTAGCCTCATCTGCAAACTCTGGGAATTCTCTGTCTATCGCTCTCCACTGGGATCCATCAGCTGGGTGCCTCAGCATATTGTCTACCTTACGGTCTTCTTTATGCCACCGCAACAACTTTGCATTGTCCTTATTTCTGAACAAACATTTCAAGCGTGGTATTATAGGAGCATACCACATAACCTTGGCAGAGATTTTCTTCCTGCTTGGACGTTCTTCACCCTCTACGTCGCCAGGATCATCTCGTCTTATCTTATACAGTGATGCTTCACATACCGGGCATGCATCCAAATTCTCGTATTCCTCCCCACGGTACAGGATGCAGTCATTAGGACATGCGTGTATCTGCTGGATTTCTAATCCCAAAGGGTAGACGACCTGTTTTGCTTCGTACGTAGTGGTGGGCAATTCATTAGCTTTCGGAAGCATCTTTTTCATTATCTTCAATAACTGCCCAAATGCCTTGTCAGATGTACCATTCTTTGTCTTCCATTGCAGCAGTTCCAGTGTAGTACCCAACTTTTTTTGGCCATCTTCAGCAGTGGGGGGAGATGGTGTGGGCCAATTCTTCTTCACCTTCTTCACCATCATCCATTACAACCCCTCTTTCTCCATGCTTCGTCCAACAAATATAGTTTGTTACGAAACCCGATTTCAACAAATGCGTATGAAGAGTCCTTGGGCATGAATATTCCTTCAAATTCTTACAGACGGCGCATGGGCAACACATGAAACCATCCTGCTTGTTTGCCTCAGCCACACCTAAGAAATAGTGCACGCCAGCAATAAACTCTTTGGAGCGGCGAATTATACATCCAATTGCGTGACAACATCTGCATTAAATATTACAACCATGCACTTAGTAGTTTCTCATATTATTGCACAAACACTCATGATATCACATGATTGATTAATTCAAGCAAGCTTGACTACAACGAAGACAATCGCAGCTAGCACTAAAAAAACTAAAACTAAAATGAACTTAAGCAACAAAACTAGTTCGCGTCCGATCCCAACTAAAATAGACAGATCATTTGCTTCATCAGCATGGATGGGCTGCTGTCGCTGACTCACTGCATCATCACCTTCAGCGGCAACCTCCTGTGCAACAGAATTTCGTACGTGCTGAACGTACTCTTCCTCCCAGTACCATCCTTTACATCCGCCGGTGTCCTCCCACTGCAATTAGAACAAATAATAAGAAATTTAAACAACATCATCAAGCAAAACCGATACGAATGAACCATATTAATCAAATGCGGGTAAATAATAACCCACCTCATGGTCTGGACACTTGTAGAATATACGACCCTTGTTGATCCTCTCTTTTTTCACTCGGTACTCATTCACAATCATCTGCTTACACTCGCCGCAAGCAATGAGAGGAAGATCCGGCCGCAAACGCTTCGGATCCCGATGTGGAGAGGCTGAGGACCCGGTCACGGTTGCCATCTACTATATCCATGCTTATTTTTTAAACTATTACATGCAAATTCCTAATTTTCTAAACAATTATAAATAAAAAAGACTCTAAATTTGTCTATTTGTTTAGATAATCGAAAAATATGATATAACAATACCAATTTTCACATTGTCTACTCTCTATATTTATTGTTGCAAACTATTATAAATTCCACATTTTTCTAAAGAAAATAAACTAAAAAGACGACTATCAAGTGATTGTGATGAACCAATTTAAACTACTCAACTCTCTAGTCCTCTTCTTGCAAACTATATATTTTAATTAAATTCCTCTCATATTAAAAGATATGGTAGGAGATAAAAATAGTTACCTCTAAACGCAAAGAGACGATGACGGAGTCGAAGAAGATCACCAATTGACGCCGGAGACGAAGAACAATGAAGAACAAGCAAGAACAAGCAATAGCAACAGCAAGAACAAGCAAGAAGCTCACTGAAATTTGAATGTCTGTAGCTCGGGGGAGGAAGAAGTTGGCAGGTTAAAAAGCGGGGAGCTTTAGTCCCGATTTGTATTAAAAACTGGGGCTAAAAGGTGATCATTTATCCCGGGGCAAGCCACAAACCGTGGCTAAATCTTTAGTCCCGGTCCGTGGCACCAACCGGGACTAAAGAGTGCCCTTTAGTCCCGGTTGGTAACACGGACCGGGACTAAAGGGTCCCTGCCCCGACAGCTCTGCGCAGTAGCCGTTGGGGCAGACCGACCGGGACTAAAGGGTCTATTAGTCCCGGGCGGCAAAAACGCCGAGACTAAAGACGATTTTGCGAATCGGCCAAAGACCCTGTTCTGTAGTAGTGTTAGCCACATAACTTCATGTCATGTCTCATATGCAATAAGCTCCATTGCACATTCACCTGTGAACTAATCTCCTGTGTATTTTACTTAAACACATATTAGTTCACATATAGGTTGTCACTCAATTACCAAAACCAAACAAGGACCTTTCAATTAGTGATCACCAATATTATTCTATTAGACCATATATATATTTGGCTGCACACAAGTACACCACAATCTAGGTGGTTTGGGAGAGATTGAGATATAATTTAGTTCAAGTTACACTCTAAGAGCATCTCCAGCAGTTTTGGAAATCAACTTGCTATCCTAATATTTTGGCGAAACCACAAAAATCTCTCTCCAACAGTTTCTCAAAACACGTTGCTATCTTTGGCAACTTAACGTCTGAGGGCTCGCACGCGTATATGTCCGCGCGCTTAAATTTTTCCTATGGCGAATTTTTTTCTCCGACGTCTCCTCTTCTAGCTCGTGTCGCTCTATTCCCCCGGCCTTGCGTCGCACTCTTCGCCCGACCTCGCCGTCTCGTCTGGTCTCCCCAGTCTGGTGGCGCCGCTGTTGATCTGAAGGTGCAGCTGCCGGACTAATGATGAGACACAGGCCGCATGGTACTTTTTCTTGTACTGAAGCTGCAGCTGCCGGACTTTGTTCTTCCATGGAAGTGGGCAACGTATCCTATGCAAACTAGACTTCTGTACAAACTATGCAAACTCTAATCAAGACCACAACAATCTAATCCGATGACTGGTAATTTTAGAATATTGTGTTGCCGATGCTTCTGCTGTTCGATGCCCGACCAAACACTGGCACAAACTTAGTGTTTAGTTTCCCTAACTTTGCCTAAATATTTCTAGATTCCCTGTCATATCAATCTTTAGCTGCATGCATAGAGCCTTAATGCAATACATAGCCAATATAAAATCACGAGAAGAGTCACGGCGGGAGGAGGAAAATCGCGACGAGCGACGAGGAGAGTCGCGGACTTGCGGCGGGAGGAGCTCCTTGAGGAAAGTCGCGACGAGGAGGGCCTGACTCGTTGGATTTCCTACCATGTGAACCTATTTTTTTTTATTTTACCAAGTTGGAATAGTAAACTATTAAAGATAGTTCTTTTTCCACTTGCTATATAATTTAGCAACTTACCAAATCACAAGATATACCAAGTGAATTTCACTAAACTGCTGGAGTTGCTCTAATCCACTCCAACTCACATGGATTGAAGTGTATTTATGTGCAACCAAATAATGCCTCAGGGATGAAATATTGGTGAGCTGTTGAAGATACTCTGAAACCTCTTTACATTCTTATTATGGCCATGTTTAGTTGCTCCCAAAATTCCAAAAGATTTTGAATTTGGGCTACTTTTGAAAGTTTAGATCTAAACAGGGGTCTGTAAAGTTTGAGAAAAAAGAGTCTGCAAAGATTTAAAATTTAGAACCTTTGAGATCCAAAAACCTTGTAATTTTGCATTGGAGCTCGTGTAGACCAATTATAAAGTCTTGTTTGCAACAGTTCACGTAAAAATGTACAGCCAACTAAACACCTACTTATAAAGTTTTAAGTTGTAAAGTTTACAACCAAAATATTTAGAATGTCTACGTCACATGGTTTGTTTCGTCGTTAATATACATGCTATGTATAAACACTTTTTTTCTCGTAGACGTTGACGCGCCTCACTTGGCACTAGTAGGGAACAAAATCACGTGTCATGCATGTCCATCCACACCTTGCGTGTACCACAAAACATCTCCCGAAATTTAAGGAAACGCACATGCCCATGTGTCCGTCCGGAGAGGCTAGGAACCACACGGTGGTTGCTGATTTCTGGTTACGTTTGGCGGCAATTTTATCGCTTCCTAACTACCACTAGACACACATGCAGGGTAGACTCAGAGTCACATGGAGTAGGAAGGGGCATTGTGTCGTCTCTAAGAAGCCTCGTGCTGTTCACCTTCCCAACCCTCCACCGTCGTCCTCGCCGGCCACCTGCCCTCTCCCCGGCGCCCTTGCCGGCGGTATGTGCAGGCGAGCCGGCACCCTCGCCCACACTATGCCACAAAAGCTTATCAGTGACGTTTCGATTTGTGACCCCCAAAACAACATGCGTCACCAAATAAGCTATTAGTGACGCGAGTTCATGAGACGTGTCACTGATTAGCTGTTGGTCATACCCCGCGACCAAGATGCGTCACTGATAACAGGGTATCAGTGACTCTTGAACATAACACGCGTCACTGATAAAAATTGTGACACGTGTTGCTGAGGCGCGTCACTGATAGATCGACTTATTAGTGACGCGAGTTAAAAATATGGGTCACAGATAAGTCTTATGACGTGTGTTTCCAGAATGAGTCACTGATATGTACATCAGTGACTCTTGATCATAACACGCGTCACAGATAAGAAATGTGACACGTGTTTACAGGCACGTCACTGATATGTGCATATATCTGTGACTCGTTTTCTTAAGCCGTGTCACAGATAACTAGCACCAATTTTAATAATTTTTTTTTATTTTCCCTTTCCCTTTTCTCTCTTTTCTCACGCGCCTACCAGCAGTCACCAACGAGTGACGGTGGTGGATTAGGATGCAAACCTGCTTCGTCACTGTTCCATTCATCGCTACTATGTCAAGCCAGCTACTATGGAGTACAGCACACTACACGGGGAGCAGAGGTCTCTCGTTTTTCTCTCCCTCACACTACACTCCAAGGCTGTATGTAGCCTGTAGGCTCTAGGCCCAGGCCTAGGCCCAGCCCTTCTATACTGTACTGTAGACTAGTCCTCCCCCACCAAAAGTCGCAGGCTGGCTGTCTCCAGTCGCGTCAGCTCGCCGCCTCCGAGATGCTCTGCAGCGACGGCCGCCCGTGCCGCCTCTGTCACCGCCCCCGCCGCTCCCGTGCTGCCGCTCCGCCTTCCGTTCCTGGAGCGACGGCCCCTGCACCTGGTTGCCCGGCGCCTGCCGGTCATCCGCCTCGCCACCGGCGCCGCGTCGCCACATCTTGTCCTCCCGCCTCGCCTGTATCGCCTTCGCCATCTCTGCGCGCGCACGACCAGCGCGCGAACGATCAGCATCAGCTTTGCCTCCACGAGAGGAAGGGAAGGGAACCGGAACCAGGAAACATAGCATCGAGGCGCGGGGGCGAGAGCGCCCCTGGCGGCGGCGCAGCGGCCACTCGGCCCGAGCCCTTGCTCCCCAGAGCTGGTAGGCTCCGGCTGCGGGAGTCCACCCGGCCCGGCCCCCGCTCCTCGATGCTGGCACGCTCCGGAAGTGGCCGCCGCAGGCACGAGGTGAGCGCACCCATCTCTCTCCGTTCCATCCTCCTCTCTCGCTGCTTTAGGTCAGGTCCAAGGCCTTCGTGACTGGATCCAAGGACTCCATGGCCAGATCCATTCGTACCCCCACCGGATCTGGCTTGGTGGCGTCCTCCCGCAACGCCTTGATGCTCAGCTCGACGTCCACGTGTGAGTAATCAGACACCTCCTTCCCCCTCCGTTGGCCAATCGTGTTGTTGCTCGATTCGAAGTGCAGCGTCCCAGCATGACTATGATGGATATAGATGAAAGCAGGCGCAATGGCCTTGTCATGAATTTTTATCTGTTTAGTAGTATGCTTCTAAGAACATATATTTGTAATCTCTGGATGAATTGCTATTGATTTTGTGTAAGCTAGTTACCTGTCCTGTTGTTTAATCTGTGATCAGTTCTAATGTGAATGCGCATGCCACGAATACTGTGATACTGTTTCTTCTGTTGCTTATTAACCTGCATTGTGATTATTGAACACCATGACGACCTGTGATCAGTTCTAATGTGAATGCACATGCCAAAACTGTGATACTGTTTCTTCTGTTGCTTATTAACGTGCATTATTTGTGATTATTGAACACCATGGACGACTCAGATAGCATTGTATTTATTACTGTAATTCATAAGTGAAAGTGAGGTCAGTTTGTAGTATTGCTCTGATGGCCCATCCTGAACCATACAACCCTTTTTAGGCTGTTATTTCTTCTTTGCATCTTACAAATATTCTTTTCTTCTATTACAGCGTGTATCAAGTGGAAATTCTCTCTATGGGCTGAAAGTGACAAGTATGGTGCACTGAGTTCATCATCTACAAATGTTGGTCAAGTTTGTACAGTTACAGGTAGGTATCTCTGTTTTCTTTGACCTGGATTATAACTTGGCGATATTGTCATTGCAAACTGAAGCATGAATATTATGAGCAGTAGTGTTGTTGATATGTAATATTCTTGGGTTTGGTTTCAACATGTAGGGAATGCTTTTTATTTTTTTTTCTGCTCTATTTGATTTAGCAGCTTAGTGCTTTGCACTTTTATTTTTATTTTTGGCAGCAAAATTGAGCAACAACTATGCTATAATTTGTATGTTCTCTTGTGCAGTTAGATCTCGCATTACTCTTGCGGGTTGACTTCATCAGCATAATAACACAGATTCTACAACAATGCACATGGTGCGAAATAGTGTCCAGGTATTTTGTTCCCTTCCAACCTAACATATTTACTACTCCCTCCGTCTCTAAATAAGTGTCGTTCTCGCTTCCCGAGAAAAAGTTGCCGGCAATATGTATTAAAATATATTAATATTTATGCTAAGTAATTAGTATCACCGGAAGATCTTTACATCTAGTTTTTTAACAAATTATTTGGAGATATAAATATTGCACATATTTTCTACAAATTGGTCAAACACGTGGCACGCACACCAACGGCGACAATTATTTAGGGACGGAGGGAGTACCAATTTGTGTAGACTACGCCGCAATGATTGACATTCAAGGAGCTGCAGCAAGAAATTCATATTTCATTTTAACAAATTATGTTAGGAATTATTACGGTTACAACAATTATCAGACTACATGTCTTTCTCAGATGATTTTGGGTCAACTTGCCTTGTCTTCCTATGGATTCAGATTTGAATTTTTTTTCTCTGTATTTTGGTACGGTCATGACAATTATCTTAAATAATATTTTCAATGGTGAAAAGTTGAAAACTTTGGTTCAGTACCAAATAGTTTTTATCGTGCCTCTCCATGAAAGTAGCTATCTCTTACAGATCACATCACAATTTTTTCATTGATATCTGCTCAAACTGTGAACTAAACAAGCATCTTGCAGGTAATTTTCTGCTAATTTAGAGTTCAGTTTAGATTTTACTATGGACATACACTCTTGCGGCAGTTTCTCTAATCTCCTAGAGTTTAGTCTAGAGTTCTCCCTAATTTAGAGTTCAGTTTCCCCTTTTAAAGCAATGAACGTATTAATAAGGACATCTTTTTTTATGGTTAGTCTTTTCTTTTACTGCCCAGCAATCAGCCAAGTCTCAACTCATCTTTTTGTTGGTTTCTACTATGTTTTCTCCTCTGCCATTTTCTGCTATCACCTGGTATTGGAACCGGAGATCTCCTGGACATGGTGTGTTTAGAGTAAAAAAATTGACATGGTAATGCAATTTTTAAATGTTAATCTGATGCATTGACCGTGTACTATATTAGATAGACTACAATTTTACCTTAAGAGTATAGCTTACCTCCTATTTATGAGTATGTTTTACCTCCTGTTTTTTTTTATCAAGCAGTTCATCACCTGTTGCTAAAGTGTATCCGTATATGAGTATGTTTTACTTCAAGTGTATCCGTATGGAGTATGTTTTAGTTGAACTAGAACATGCAGCCTTAGAAAAAATAGGACTGAAATAAAGCTGAAATTGTTAAAGTGTATCTGTATATATATATATGAGTATGTTTTCGCTGCATATGTTTCTCTAATTGGCACCTTAGATGCTTGATATTAACAGCTGAAAATATGACTAAATTATGTGCCTCCAGGACAATACTATTCTTCTCTCCAGCTGCACAGGAAGAATAATGAAAGATGCAGGGCACATCAGGAGGATCAGATGTCCTACAGACACGTACGGGTGCTGCTACGGCTAGAGAGGCTAGAGAAAGGCAATTTGCTGCAAATGGAGGTTACATAGATGAATGATGTTGATCAATTAGGCCAGTCTCAGAATGATCTTATGCTTCTCAACTTAGTGTTGTTATAAAATTAAACATGTGGTGAATTTATGACTTTTGTTGATCTGACCATCAATGTGTAGAAATTATGTAGTTATAGCTATGTAATATTCATTTATTGTTGGATTAGAAATCTTCTAGGTTGTGGTTTTTCTAGCAGATGCTTTGTAAATAAGTTGTATCTGGAGTTTGTAAAGAATTTGACTGCTGAAATGGATGTAATATGTGTAATGTAAGACCATGGTAGAGATTTTTTTTTTTTTGTAAATTATATTAGTGACGTGTATTGGCGAAATGTGTCGCTGTTAAGGTCCACATTAGTGACGTGGCTTTTTGTTGGAAACGTCGCTGATAGGAGTTATCAGTGACGCGTCTTGGCTGGATGCGTCGCTGATAGGGGTTATCAGTGACGCGTCTTGGCTGGATGCGTCGCTGATAGGGGTTATCAGTGACGTGTCTTAGCTGGACGCGTCACTGATATGGGTTATCAGTGACGCGTCTTGGCTGGACGCGTCACTAATAAGGGTTATCAGTGACGCGTCTTTATGCGTCACTAATTTTATACTATCACAGACGCAAGATTAGTGACACGTGTTTTTTGCGTCACTAATAACTGTCTAGACGCGTCACTGATAAGCATTTCTGGCATAGTGCCACCTCCACCTCCTTTCCCTCCATCCTCTCCTCCCTGATAGCTACTCCAAGTTTTTCCTATCCAATAAGCCCCGGCGAAGCATCTACGGCGCTGTGAACGACCTCGGCCTCCTTGGCGGGCGGATGCGGCCACGGCTCCTGCCTCCTGCCGGCCTCGTCTCCGGAGCTGCTCGACCGCCGTCCCGGTCGCCCGGCCGGCGTGGTTCCGGCCGTTGCTGCGCCGGGGCTATCTTCTGGCATCGCGTGGATCTGGGCTCCGAATCTTTACTCCATCTCGGCCATCAATGCCGCGCGTGCTCCCTCCGACCTGGCTCTGCTGTCTGCCGCCTAGACTGACTTGTTCCTGCCGGCGCCCTGAGGACGACGTCCTGCTGCTTCCAGGCGCGCTGCAGTGGAAGGTCAGCGATTCCGACTCCTGCTGGCTCCGCGCGACGCAGATCCTGAGCAGGGAGACGGACAGAAGTAGCAGGTGGAGCGTCCCCGAAGAAGCCGCCATGGCCGTGCCGCATGCGTCACCGGGTCCTGCTGCTAATCCCTCCACGACTCGATTCCCGGCTCCCTGTGATGCGGTGCGGCAGTGGTTGGGGCTCCAACGGCGGCGCACTCCCCCCCGCGGCGCTCCTGTGTCCCAGGTCCACCGGCTACAGACAATCGGGCTAAAAGGTACAGGATCCACTCCGCCGGTAATGGATGCGGGCAACAACAACCGGCTAACGGGTTCACACTACGTCAGCGGGTTTGGGTCCAGCATGGATCCCTTGGAGATCCAAGAGATAAACAGCTATGCAGAAAAGAATAACTCCTATGCTTCGACTCCGCTACTTTTTTGAGATTTCTTTCCCCTGCAGGAGTGAAAACCATATTTTATGCTTCGATGATCCGGCTGCATCGATTTTCCGCCAAAAGATTTCTTCTGAGTCCGGTGTCGCTTCTTCTATATCTACGGCTCAGTCCTCAACCTCTGCAGCTTCTGTGCTTGCGAGGCCTTCGATGGTCCGTGCTACCAATAACCGGTGAGATCGCCGTGTTCCTTTTGGGGCACGTTATGGACTCATCGACTCTTTTGGGTCGATCACGTGCAGAAATCATTTTCAAAATACCTTGTTTGGTTTCTGTTCCAGGCTAGAATCTCTAAAGGTAGATTCTATTTTCTTGGCACTTAGTGGTGCCTTTCGTGTAATCGGGTTGTTCGTACCCAATCTCTTGTACTCCAATGCCTAATATAATATATGATGTTCTTGTCAAAAAAAAAAACTACCACTACCACCGTTTCTTTTGCTCTGATGATCTTCCATCGCATAGGTGTCATTTGTTGGAGCGGACAGTCGTACCACAGTTGCTATCAACCGATGCTTCCGCGCTTGGCTAGCAGCATGGCCCTCTTGCTCCGTCCATGCACACAACGTGGCTGCACGATGTACGCACGCTTTTATCGGAGTTGTTTAAAATTCACTTGAATCTGCGGCAATTGGAAAAATTGGAGCATTGGTGACTCCTATGTAGGATGACAAGTACCTCTGTCTTTATTTTGCAAAAGGTCCTTCATTTTCTTAGAAACTAACCCGCGGTCCAACTTTAGGCTCGAACCCTAGCCCCTGCCTGCTTCATTCCTCTCTCTTCTCAATTCCATCGTCGGCGCTACTTGCATCTGGCCGCATATGCACCTCTGTCGATTACATGGAAAAGGGTACCCCAAAACCTCTGCTTCGAAAAATTAATCCAGCGCAAAGCCCACGACTAGCCTTCAACCATAATGTCAAAATCGGCCCAAGTCTTAATCCAAGATAGGCTGGCCCACGACCAAAACTCAACAACCCATCAAACCCACGGAAGACTCCTCTTCGAGGTTGCACCGGCGCACCCTCGAGGCGTGGAGACGGAAAAATCTCGAACGAAAAAAGCAGGCCTCGATGCCTCGACGAATACCCCCGCCGTTCCTCAAACTCCCCAGGGAAGGCTTCGACTGCCACACCTTCCCAGCGAAGGAAGCTGGCCTCGACCGCCCCATACCTACTTCCGGTACGGCCCAAGAAGCATTAAATGCTCTCCGCCTACCCCGTCTGAGTCGCGTGGCTACAGCAAGTGCCACAGTAGATCGTACCCTGGTTAAATCAAACTTCAACCGTCTATATCCGGGAAACAAGCACGTCTTGTAGAGCAGTCGCTCCATACCGCGCACTGCACCACATCGGACACCCCCTCGAGGTCCGTTCGTCAACGCCTTTGCAGCAATATCCGGGACTCGACCGCATGGGCCTCAACCGCCCATGCCCCTCGAGCACCCCTCGATTACCCTTCGGGTACCTCCCGACCAACTTCAGAAGCATTTAATGCGTCCACCTACCCCCGTCCAAGTCATATGGGCACGGTGCGACGCCGCAGCGATTCGTACCCCGGTCAAATCATCTTTTACCGCCCATCCCCGCGAAAGGGGGCAACTCGTACGATGCAGTCGTTCCATATTGTGCACTGCACCGCTCCAGGCCATCCCTCGAGGCACGTTCGCTAGCACGTCCCCCGCATGGCCCGAAGCTCGACCCTATCCGCTTGGGCCTCGACCCCCACCGCGCCGGCCTTGGTCCCGTGCACACCGGCCTCGACCTTGCCCTCGAGCACGGCTCCGCCAAGACTGGTCAACACTCTAACAACTCCCGACGCTACGTCTCCACACAAGCTCGTGCATTGGCGTCGTCCTTCATCGGCTTTGTCAGGTACATCGCCACGAAGCTAGATACGCCTCTACAACGGCGACGTCATCGCCCGTATCATCGAAAATGTCATCATCTACACGCTAGCCCTAAACCCCTGTAACCCTGAGCCTCCCCTTCGTCTATAAAAGGGGACGCTAGGGCTAAGCAGAGGGCAAGCTACGGATACATGGGTATGCCGAGATGATGAGTGATTGTCAACTGGTATGATGCGCATGTTCTTTGGCTTGTGTTGTGCAGGTGTCGAGCTCGGAGACAGTGATCGAAGAAAAGGTGAAGGTCAAGTAGAGACATGTCGTGTCGATGGACCCGGAGCGGGTGAAGGGCGGACGTGAGGCTTGGACTGACGGACCGGTGGCCTGAGGATCAGCTGTGGTGGCTGACAGCCTGGGACAGCGACAAGTGAAGACTTGCGGGTGGACGGGGTGCATGGGCGGTGCATCCCTCTATGACGTCAGTTTGGTGGTAGAGCCCCAGAAAAACCACCGGGTGGATGGTTTCCAGGTTAGGGCCTCAAAACCTGGGTGTTGGCCGGTTTTCGAGTTTGGGCCTCAAAACTCGGGGTTAGGACGGTTTCCAGGTTTGGGCCACAAAACCTAGGAGATGGCGGGTTTCTGAGTTTGGGCCACAAAACTCACCCTGAGGACGGTTTCCAGGTTTGGACCACAAAACCTGGGAGATGGCGGGTTTCTGAGTTTGGGCCACAAAACTCAGCCTGAGGACGGGTTTCCCGGTTTCAGCCTCAAAACCGGGGGGAGGTCCAGGAAAAGGACGGACGATGAGTGAAGGACCGAGAATGCTACGAAAGGCGACCAGAGGGGGGTGAATGGGAGCCAAAAAGTTTCTTTCGAAACTTCGGCCTTTGTCCCAACAAATCAACTCCAAAATCTTCGGACACAAGCGTGATGCCCACGACCCTCGGAAAGAGGGTGGATGATCCCTAGGATCACAGCGAGGCACCACACAAGAGAGGAAACCAAAAGCTCACCAACTCCAAGTCAAGTTCAAGACCAAAAACCTACTCTCAAACGTAGATAGACGGCTACGTCGGGATTCCTGATCCAAATACCAATGCTAACAAGTAGCAAAGATACCTAGAGAGGTCCTTGGTGAACTCTAGGAGCAAACGAGAAGTTCGCAAACAACACCCACAAGCCAGAAGAGCAAACGCACTGAAAAACAACACTCAGCAGAATCCCGGACTGTCCGCGGGTACAGTCCCGGACTGTCCGCCCACTGCTGGACTGTCTGTGGTCTGGTGGCAGACTGTCCGCCGGCCAAAGTACCAAAAATGCAACGCTGCTGAATCCTCCCTGGACAGTCCCGGACTGTCCGCGAGTCACAATGGCGGACTGTCCGCCGGTCAAATCGAGTCACAGAACACCGCGACGAACAGCCACTGCTCGGCTGAGTCCCGATGCGCAGACTGTCCACGGCACCCACAACGGACTGTCTGTAGGCACCCAGAGAGGGCGATTTCAATCGCCCCTCACCCAAATCTTCCCAAATTCGATCCAAATCAAAATCCCTTGATCCCAAACTTGGAGAAAATGATCACTAGGTAATTGGAAAACTATCCCTAAGAAATCATCTGCTCAAATCAAATAACTCTGGGAATTGGAAAGGGAAGGTGGAGGAACGAAAAAGTCATCACAAAACTTGAATCGGCCCGATCTACTTGTTCGTGAGGATTGAAATGAATTCCTTCGGTGGAAATGTTCTCCTCGCATCAAAGAACAAGTTGATTCAAGTGGATTCGAAAAAGACGCAACATAGAGGGAGATCGAGCGACGGGAAAATTGAGACAAAAAGCAAATCGCGAAGAACAACTCAAGAACACGAATCACAATCTCAATTGCCAGCCGAAATTCCTTCTCACGAGGAGACAACGAGAATCCAGTCCCGTTTCCGCAAAATCCAAATACACAAAGGTATGATTAAGCCGTCTCTGCATATCTCAGTAGCTACAGCAGGGAATGGGAGGCAAGAAAACCTAGAGTGCAAATAGCAATGGCTAAGATAATTTGGAGGGAGGGGTTGCCTCTCCTAATATAGCCTAATACAATTATTCCCCTTCTACCCCTACTGCTAATGAGCGAGCAGGCTAACCCTAAGGGTATTTCTGGCAAACTCGAAGTGTAGTCGATCCGACGGCCACGCCCGCACATCAGGTAGCTTCGCCTCGACGCGACCTCACCGGATGCCGCCACGTGCCGCCACTCGCCGTCCGTCCTTTTCCTGGACCTCCCCCCGGTTTTGCGGCTGAAACTGGGAAACCAGTCCTCATGCTGAGTTTTGTGGTCCAAATTCAGAAACCCGCCATCGCCCAGGTTTTGTGGCCCAAACCTGAAAACCATCCTCTGCCCGAGTTTTGAGGCCCAAACTCAGAAACCGGCCAGCACCCAGGTTTTGTGGCCCAAACCTGGAAACCATCCAGCCGGTGGTTTTTCTGGGGCTCTACCACCAAACCGACGCCGTAGAGGGATGCACCGCCCGTGCACCCCGTCCACCCGTAAGTCTTCACTTGTCGCTTTCCCAGGCTGTCAGCCACCACAGCTGATCCTCAGGCCGCCGGTCCGTCAGTCCAAGCCTCACGTCCTCCCTTCACCGCTCCGGGTCCATCGACACGACACGTCTCTACTTGACCTTCACCTTGCCTTCGATCACCGTCTCCGAGCTCGACACCTGCACAACACAAGCCAAAGAACATGTGCATCATACCAGTTGACAATCACTCATCATCTCAAGATCCGGCATACACTCATGTATCCGCAATCTCCCCCTTGATGAGTGCATTGTCAACTACCAACACAAATCACATGGAATAGAAGAAAAGAAGAAACAAGAAAGAAGAAGCGAACTCAACCAATCGACCAGAAGCAAAGCAAAACCAAAAGAAGTCGAATGGAGTGAGCAAGACAACTTGGTTCCCAAAGACATGGGCAACGGCTCAACGCAACCAAGCAAAGCAAAGCTAGCCCTCAAGAAGAGGCAGAACGGGCTCAACACCGCTAGCGAGAAGTTCAGAGCAAAGAAGCCAAAACTTGAGTAAACCAGCTAGTCCCTCCAGAAAGAGGCAAAGGCTCGACAAAACTAGCTGAAAACCGCTCCAAACCAAATGAAAAACTCATCAAGCGAGCAAACTCCCCCTGAACATGAACTCCACCTTCAATAGTGCACACAACTAGGACATGATTTGTCAAATTTCTCCCCCTTAGTTGAAAATGCACAAAACAAGGCTAAATAGGGAAGCCCGAAAGGAAGAAGCAAATGCATATGAGTTACAAATGCAGGTTAGCAGCTTCAGGTATATAGTCTATAGAGTGAATAGATGCTCTAAAGAGTGAGAACATATATGATGAATGATTGACTTTGATGAGGAAGGTTTGAGGCTTTTCCCGGTTTAGTCCATATCTTGATATGCGCTTAATGTTTATGACTAACCGGTAGCGTTGAGTTGTGGTGTGTTTCTGTGTTGGTGTGTGTGTGCAACATGTGTCTCTTGGCTGTGTTGATGTGCAGGTGTTGAGCTCGGATACAGTGGTCGATGGCGAGGTGAAGGTCAAGTAGAGACGTGCCGTGCCGACGGACCAAGGGCGGTGAAGGATGGGCGTGCCGTGCGGCGGACGTGTCATGCCGATGTACCCAGAGCGGTGAAGGGCGGACGTGAGGCTTGGACCGATGGACCAGAGGGCCGGAGGACCAGCTGTGGTAGCTAGCACGTGGCATTGGCGAGCAAGAGCACATGGGGATGTGTGATGCATCGGCCGAGTCCGGAGGAAGACGATGGCGTCGTGGCACTTGGCGGGAGGTCGGACACGAGCATGCGTGTGGCGCAAGTGCCGTCGGCCGAGTCAAGAAGGATGGCGAAGGCGTTGTGCCCGGCGTGGAGGCTGGACATGCATCGGCATTGGTGCCGGTGGTCGGAGTGTGCGAACCACATCCTGTCTACGGTGCGGGTTCGGTAGCTGAGCCTCAAAAAGCTACCATCGACGGTTTCCGAGTTTGGGCCTCAAAACTCGGGGTGGTCGGTTTCCCGAGTTTGGGCCTCAAAACTCGGGGTGGACGGTTTGCCAGGTTTGGGCCTCAAAACCTGGGCTGGCAGGTTTACCGGTTTGGGCCTCAAAACCGGGCGGAGGTTCCTATGCGGAACGGTCGACGCGTGGCGGCACCGAGAGGCTTGCGTTGCGGCGAAGCTGTCGGTGAGAAGGCGCGGCGGTCGACGTGACTGCACGTGGCGGCATCCTGGAGCTTGCGTCGAGGCGAAGCGAAGGATGAGAAGGCGCGTGGCCGTCGGATGAAAACTGTCAGAGTTGGACGGTTTTACCCCTAGGGGATATTTGGGTTAGTACTTCATGTTATGGCGTTTGTGTCATTTGGACGTGCGCCTATATATAAATGAAGGGGCTGTGTTGGACAGCCATTCTTGGAGGCGTCACTCTCATTTTGTTTAGGTGAGAGGAGGCTAGGGCTAGAGGAGAGACCGGCTCTTGTTCTTGAGCTTTTCGCCATCCACGCTTTGTGTTGCGAGGAGTGGCTTGTAACCCGACACAGAGTGCTACACAATTCTTCATCTAGTAGCAATCCAAGGATCAATTTCGCCCCTCCTCTTTGTTGGCTGCAATTTTGATCGAATCACGTTTTTGTTCTTCGCGTTTTCGTTTTTCCCTTCTCAAAGATTTGCCTCGTTCTCCCTCTCCGAGCGACGATTTGCGATTCCGTTTGAATCAAATTGTTCTATGTCATGAGCTCCTTCTTTCCACTGAAGGATTTCTTCTCTAACCTCACGAGCACATAGATCGGGTCGAAATCGCGTTTGTTCTTCGTTCTTCCCCTTTTCTATTGTTCTTCCGATTTCTCATGGATTAGTTCGTTTGGAGCGATGATATCCTAGGATTAGCTTCCCAACACGTAGAAGAACACTTGGGAGAAGTTTGGTTGCAGCCCCGTTCGATTTGGTGAAGATCCAGTCGACTTTGGTTTTGTCCCGAGCTGTTTTTGGGCTTTTTGGACAGTGGCGGACTGTCCGGGACTCATCCCCGGACTGTCCGAGGGTCGGGGCTGTTCACGGGCAGCGAGCTCACTGTTTTCATTTTTGAATGGCGGACTATCCGGGACTCATTCCCGGACTGTCCGGGGTTCAATAGCGGACAGTCCGCGGTTCACTAGCGGACAGTCCGCGGTTCACTAGCGGACAGTCCGCCACTGCACATGTTTTGCTGAATTCGTCCGTATCTTTTGCATTCGAGCTCCGATTTGAGATCCGTTTGTTGCGTTGGTTTCCTAACTTCTTAAGGATCATTCCAAAGTACTTTTGCCACCATTGGTCAAAGTATTTTTGGTCGGACACTTCCTTCTTCTCCATAGGAGTTAAGTGTTCCGCTTTCGGAGTTTCGTTGGTTTTAGCGTCCGTATCTTTTGCGTTCGAGCTCCGATTTGAGATCCGTCTGTTGCATTAGTTCTATAACTTCATAAGGATCTTTCCAAGGTGCTTTTGCCACCAGTTTTCCTAAGTAGTTTTGGTCCAACACTTTCCTCTTCTCCATAGGAGTGGGGTGTTCCGCTATTGGAGGTTCGTTTGTTTTAGGAGCTTGCTTGTGCAGTTTTGCCCCGTTGCTTTGGCACTTGGTTTTGGGGGTTCTTCGGTAGTTCCGCTATACCTCTAGGACATCTCCTAGGGTATCCACCTATTCGTAGGTCGTGAACTCACCGGTTGTTTGAGTCTTCGCTTTTGGGGTGATTTTCTGGGACAAGGGCTATCGTTTCTCGAGAAGAAATATGAGGCTCCCATTCAACCCCCCCTCTGGTCACTGATTCGGTCCTTCAATTGGTATCGGAGCTAGTTAAGGATCTCTCTACCTTAACCGGTTCTGGATCCGCGAAGGCGACCTTTTGAGAGCAGTTGTGTTTCCGACTTTTGTTCGTCGAGGTGTTTGAGCTTTTGTTTGGCTAACACTAACGGTGCTTTTGGAAGTGGCACCAAGTTCTTCTTCAAGTATGTCTTTGTCTTTTGGTTTGAATGTTTCCAAGGACGACATCTTGGGAAGAAGGAGGAGTGTAGTTGATGAGAGGGATCGCGAGGTGAATGAGCTGTTGAATCTTCTACGTGATGATGAACTTTCACCAGAGGATCTTCTACATCAACTTGGCAAGGCTAAGAGAGGTACACTTGCTTGTGGTCTTGTGACCTTGCACAACCTATATGAGGCTTGCACTAGGAATGATGAGCTTTGTGCTATCTTGCTTAGAAAGAATGAGAAGTTGAAATGCTCCATTGCTAGGTTGAAGTCTAGTGCCTCTTTGCCTTGCACCTCTTGTAGTGACATGGTTTGGAAGAATGATGAGCTATGCTTTTCTCTTGCTAGCTTAAAATCTGAGATTGAATTGTTGAAATCAAATGCTTCCGAACCATGTTTAGTTTGCATTGACTTGCGCAAGGACCTTGATTCTGCTAAATCTGAAATAACCTTGCTTAAGTCAAATGCTTTGTTACCATGTGTTTATTGTGAGTCTTTGTGTGTTGAATTGATGAACTAAGATTGACTCACACCACATGTTGATTAAATTCTAGGCCTTGTAGCTCATGCTCTTTGAATAAAAATGCTTGCCTTACTTCTTGTGCTATTCATGATTCTTTGCTTGATGTGAATGGTGATGTTTCTTCCACCGATTTCATGTGCACATCATGCATTGATTTGAAAAAGAAGTTTTGGCTTTGAAAGTTTGCGCGATGATATGAGCGCCAAGTTGGTTGAGCACAATGATATGAGTGCCAACCTTGAAAAGAATTGAACTCTTGCGTACCACATATGCCGAGTGCATTAGAGAGGAGATGGAAAATCTTGAAAAACTCCTTGTGGTACTTGTGATCGCCTCATGTTTGAAAATGAGGTTTTAGCCAAAAGATGCAAGAGTCTTTGTGCTAAGTCTTTTGAGTCACGCATTTCTTGCAACTCCGATGTTGATGTTTCCAAGTTTGCATCTTTGCAACCGGAGTTGAGTTCTTGTGTTGCGCGTGAGTCTTTTGACGTAGCACTAGTGTCAAGGTTTCGATAGCTCTTTCATAGCTACTCCTAACCTTGTGTTTCTTCGAGTGATGTCCAAGGGACTTCTCTTGATAAGGGTGCTTCTCATATTTTTGGGACTCGTGCTCCCAATCCGGTTTTCCATTGCATTGCACCTTTTGCAAGAAGGATGGACACTCATTCGATTTTTGTTTCCGCCGTGTCAAACACGAGCGACGAATTCGAGCTAAGGCTTTTAGGAAGCCGTAGCCTTTCCCATGGCACGTGTGCTCCTAGTGTTGGCACCAAGTTGAGTTGATGCTTCTTGTTCTAAGTCCCAAGGGACTTCTCACTTGTCGGAATGGTGTGCCTTCCATAGGCCTTTGTACCATTGCTCTTTTTGTGAGAAAGATGGGCATCAAGAAAGCTTTTGCTATCGGCGTGCCAAACGTTGCGCCAAGCTCGCTCTTCTAGGAATGGTGGTTCATAGCCCTTCTCATGGCATGAACGCTTGTGCTCCTAGTAAGAAGCCCCTCTTTGTTGATGGGTTTTATGACTCCTTTTCTAGTGGGTAGGTCATGGTCGTGGACATGCTTCTAGTGCTTCTTCTC
This sequence comes from Coix lacryma-jobi var. lacryma-jobi, assembly GCA_009763385.1. Lineage (NCBI taxonomy): Eukaryota > Viridiplantae > Streptophyta > Magnoliopsida > Poales > Poaceae > Coix > Coix lacryma-jobi. Next base: position 82,059,736 of record CM019822.1, read on the forward strand.
TTGGTCCACGTCATGCTTTCATGATGCTTCTATTGGTTCTTCTACAAAAACCTTGGAAGATGTTTGCCTCTTTTCCCGTGGTACGACTCGTTCTTCTCCTCGAGTTGTCCTTTTGAGGAATGCTTCCAAGGGTGTTTCACAATTGCATTTGAACCAACATTTGCATCATGCTAACCCACAAGATAAGTTGAGTTTTGTGACCAAGTCTTGGGTTCCCAAGTATATGCTTGCTAACCCTTCGGGATCCAAGACTCGGGTTACTTTGTCCTCTTGTGTGTAGATATGAGGACGCGGGGTGGAGAACATGCGCCTGATGGACTTGATCTTTTAGATGTGATCAAGATTTGATGGTTCTCTACACCCCGCTTAGATTTGCCTCCAAAGAGGCTTTTGCATCGGTGAGCTTTCTATACACTCATACCTTGTACATCCATGATTTATTCTTGTGGTATGAGATGGACTTCATGTGCTCACTTGTATAGTTCTTGCATGTACATTTTCTTTTGTATCATGTTTTGTTTAGTCTAGCATGTGCTATCTTGTATATCATGTCATGCTAGCTTGTGTACAGTTTTGGTGGATTCCACTTTTATGCTAGTTTGTGATCCTCATGAACATTGCCATGTTTTACCATATTTCTCCATGAGCTTTATTGTAGTGGTATGATGTTCATTAGGTATCACTTTTCAGGTGCTAGTTTTGGTAGCTACATGTACCCTGTTGATATGATTAGTTTGAGCACTAGCCTTTCCACAATTTTATCATGTTACATGCTTTTGGATCTATTGCTATCATTATCTTGCATTGTAGCATGTGTTGAGGTTAGGCTATGTTTGGGTTGATCATGTCTTTAGGCTGCATTTTGCTATACTGCTTTATCCTGTTGCATGGTAGTCTTGACTAGTTTGAGTTCAGATCTCCTTGCGGTATCATTCATAGGTAGATCTCTCTTTTGTTGAGAGTTCACCTTATGCTTATTATGTGACTAACCGTTTTCGTGGAGACCTTGAGGTCACACTGGACGAGACAATGCCTTGTGTTTCTCTTCTGCTTTGAGTGTGCAGGAGAACAGGAGCCTGGAGAGAGCATTTCGGCTCACGGACCCGATCCCACTTCTTCCACGACTTGGGGTTCCGTTCGAGCAGCTCTCCAGCGAGCACTAGCTGCACCTGTGGGAGCGACAGCATCAGGCGAGGGGGAGACGACTTCGGCGAGGCAGGCGCCCCGGAGTTCAGCAGATTCAGGCGTCCCCTCGGGTATCACACCAGCAGGCGGTCATGCGCTTCATGAGGTACCTCCGACACACTTCTGAGTTCGGGTTTTGGTACTCTTCTTCCTTGACCTCTTTTGTGTGTGGTCTTTTCGATGTGGATTTTGCTGGCTGTCGCTTGAGCGTTTCTTGGCTCTTCCTTGTGAGTTTGGTGTGTGTTTCCCTTTTAGTTGGGGAAGCATTTTGCTTGTTGTATCTTAGTTGACTTCTCCGATACCCTTTTGTTTTGGGTTTTCCTTTTTAGGCTAGTTTTGCTTTGTCTTTGATAGACTAGCTTTTGCATGCATTTCATCATGTATTAGTGCATTTTAGAGCTTCATGTTTAGAGCAATGAGAATGAGATTATGCTCTTTTTGGTATGCCCTGTTTATTCATGATGATGCTTGTAGCTTAGGCTCTTTTTGATCACTTGATACATGTTATGAGCTAAGCTATTTTTGCAAATGGTGAACTTGATTAATCAACTATGAAACCTTTAATTTGTTCACCATTGAGATGGCAACTAGCATGGGTAGGATGTGTTGAGATCACTTGTGCTATCTTTTGTATGCTAGGTTGCTATGTCTCTTGCACTGAGTCATTCACTTGCTTGGATTGTTCATATTTACCTTGTGCTTAAAATTTGATCCAAGTCTAAGTGAAATGAAAAGATCGAGATGGGATTGCATGTGTCAGCACCTCACGGTATCGAGACTGTTTCTCATTGCACTTTGAGTTAAACTTGAGCCGTGTAGTGTAAGACCGAAACCGGTGCTTTAAGCTTCTGATTGCTTTTCTTGCATAGGCTTAGCCCGGTTGAAAAGTTAGGCAATGACCATGCTTTCAACCTCTCGCAATCACATGCTTTAATTTGAACTTGTGTTAATACCGCTGCAATTCTATAAAATTTGAAAATAACACAAGTTTATGCTTCATTCTATGCATGATGATTGAACTTTGCTAGGGGTAGTTCACCTTTTATACTTGAGTTAGCACTTGTTGATTTCCTGTCTATTCATGCTAAGTGCTATTTTAGTGGTGAACTCCTTTTCAAATGGCTTAAAACTGCTCATATGCTTAATTGTTCATATTTCGTATTCATTTGATCAGTTTGAGCCTTTGCTAGCATTTGTATTGGTTGCTACACTTTCAGGGCAGCACCCTTTTGAGCATCTTTTCATTCTGATTGCTATACACTTGAAGCTGTTGCATTGTGCATATCATGCATTTTTAGCTTAGTGTACATACCCCCAGCTCCGATACACTTTGTGGTCACTTTCAATGCTTTTCATAGCCCCCATATGCTTTTGGTTGATGACTTGTCTTGTGTTTGTGTCAACTTTGTGAAAAATGTCAAAACCCCTCAGCATGTTCCCTTTTGTCAAGGGGGAGAAGCTGTTTGCAAGGGGGAGCTTGAGTGTTGGCACAAAGGGGAGAGTCATGCATTTTGGGGAGAGCTTTGAGCTAGGGGAGTTTAGCTCTTTTATGTTCTTCTTCAATTGGTATAGCTCTTTTATGTGTTTCAATTGGTATCCTTCATAGTGAGCTTTGGTGCATAGCCTTTGTGTGTAGGCTTGCTTCAGGGAGTCGCTTTTGTCTTGCTGCTTCTCCGCGTGCTCCGAGTGTTTGTGCTCCATTTAGTGTTGAGCTTCTCTTTGTGTTTTTCTCAATCGGTATCGAGCCTGCTAGTCGTGTTGGGCCATTGTTGCCTCTCTCTTGAGAGACTAGCAGTTTTTGCTTGGTATTTTCGATTGATATGGAGCCTTCAGCTAGTTGTGTCGAGCCTTTGCCTCTGTCTTGAGGAACTAGCTGTTTTCACCAATTTTTGGCTGTTTGTGATTGGTATCGAGTTTCTGCTAGTTGTGTTGAGCCTCTGTGCCTCTATCTTGAGGGACTAGCAGTTTTGCATTCTTATGCGTTGATTCAGCCTCAATTGGTATCGAGCCTTGAGCTAGTGGTGTTGAGCCATTTTCTGCCTTTTCTTGAGGGCTAGCTCATTTTTGACTTGGTTGCGTCGAGCCGTTGCCCATGTCTTTGGGAACCAAGTCTTTCGCTCTGTGTGATCGAGTTTTGCTCTTTGTGAGTTGTTGCTCCGATCCTTTGCTTGGTTGCGTTGAGCCGTTGCCCATATCTTTGGGGACCAAGTTTTCGTTTTGGTATCTCAAACCATCTCTTGTGCCTAGTTTTTGTCAATTCAATCATCAAGGGGGAGAAATTTCGAAACCCAAGTGAACCCAAGTGATAAGTACCTTGGTTTCTTTTGTGATGATTGTTTGACAATTTATTTGAGATTGGTTTTCGAGTACCTTTTGGGATTTCATGAAACTCTTGTTTTCTTGACTCTTCGGTTGTGTGGAGGCTTTGCCCGCTTTTCCCGTTTCTTTCGGGACCGAGAGCTTTTATTTGGAGTTTTCATGATCCTTCCTCATATCAAGTGGCCTTGTGTTTGCTTTTGCTTGGCTTTTGGGCACTTGAATGAGGCTTGCCTTCAAACCCTTCCTTTGTGGTTTATTTTTAGTCAATGCATTCATCAAGGGGGAGATTGAGAACATATATGATGAATGATTGACTTTGATGAGGAAGGTTTGAGGCTTTTCCCGGTTGAGTCATTATCTCGCTATGCGCTTAATGTTTATGACTAACCGGTGGCGTTGAGTTGTGGTGTGTTTCTGTGTTGGTGTGTGTGTGCAACATGTGTCTCTTGGCTGTGTTGATGTGCAGGTGTTGAGCTCGGATACAGTGGTCGATGGCGAGGTGAAGGTCAAGTAGAGACGTGCCGTGCCGACGGACCGGGAGCGGTGAAGGATGGGCGTGCCGTGCGGCGGACGTGCCATGCCGATGTACCCAGAGCGGTGAAGGGCGGACGTGAGGCTTGGACCGACGGACCAAGGGCCAGAGGACCAGCTGTGGTAGCTGGCACGTGGCATCGGCGAGCGAGAGCACATGGGGATGTGCGATGCATCGGCCGAGTCGGGAGAAGACGATGGCGTCGTGGCACTTGGCGGGAGGTCGGACACGGGCTTGCGTGCGGCGCAAGTGCCGTCGGCCGTCAAGAAGGAAGGCGAAGGCGTTGTGCCCGGCGTGGAGGCTGGACATGCATCGGCATCGGTGCCGGTGGTCGGGGTGTGCGAACCACATCCCGTCTACGGTGCGGGTTCGGTAGCTGAGCCTCAAAAAGCTACCATCGACGGTTTCCGAGTTTGGGCCTCAAAACTCGGGTGGCCGGTTTCCGAGTTTGGGCCTCAAAACTCGGGTGGACGGTTTCCAGGTTTGGGCCTCAAAACCTGGGCTGGCAGGTTTCCGGTTTGGGCCTCAAAACCGGGGGAGGTTCCTATGCGAACGGTCGACGCGTGGCGGCACCGAGAGGCTTGCGTTGCGGCGAAGCTATCGGTGAGAAGGCGGCGGTCGACGTGATGGCACGTGGCGGCATCCTGGAGCTTGCGTCGAGGCGAAGCGAAGGATGAGAAGGCGCGTGGCCGTCGGATGGAAACTGCCAGTTGGACGGTTTTACCCCTAGGGGGTATTTGGGTTAGTACTTCATGTTAGGGCGTTTGTGTCATTTGGACGTGCGCCTATATATAGATGAAGGGGCTGTGTTGGACAGCATCCTTGGAGGCGTCACTCTCATTTTTTAGGTGAGAGGAGGCTAGGGTAGAGGAGAGACTGGCTCTTGTTCTTGAGCTTTTCGCCATCCACGCTTTGTGTTGCGAGGAGTGGCTTGTAACCCGACACAGAGTGCTACACAATTCTCATCTAGTAGCAATCCAAGGATCAATTTCGCCCCTCCTCTTTGTTGGCTGCAATTTGGATCGAATCACGTTTTTGTTCTTCGCGTTTTCGTTTTTCCCTTCTCGGAGATTTGCCTCGTTCTCCCTCTCCGAGCGATGATTTGTGATTCCGTTTGAATCAAATTGTTCTATGTCGTGAGCTCCTTCTTTCCACCGAAGGATTTCTTCTCTAACCTCACGAGCACATAGATCGGGTCGAAATCGCGTTTTTCTTCGTTCTTCCCCTTTTCTAGTGTTCTTCCATTTCTCATGGATTAGTTGGTTTGGAGTGATGATATCCTAGGATTAGCTTCCCAACACGTAGAAGAACACTTGGGAGAAGTTTGGTTGCAGCCCCGTTCGATTTGGTGAAGATCCATCGATTTTGGTTTTGTCCCGAGCTGTTTTTGGGCTTTCTGGACAGTGGCGGACTGTCCGGGACTCATCCCCGGAGTCCGGGGCTCGGGGCTGTTCACGGGCAGCGAGGTCGCTGTTTTCATTTTTGAACGGCGGACAGTCCGGGACTCATTCCCGGACTGTCCGGGGTTCAATAGTGGACAGTCCGCGGTTCACTAGCGGACAGTCCCACTGCACAGTTTTGCTGATTCGTCCGTATCTTTTGCATTCGAGCTCCGATTTGAGATCCGTTTGTTGCGTTGGTTTCCTAACTTCTTAAGATCATTCCAAAGTACTTTTACCACCATTGGTCAAAGTATTTTTGGTCGGACACTTCCTTCTTCTCCATAGGAGTTAAGTGTTTCGCTTTTGGAGTTTCGTTGGTTTAGCGTCCGTATCTTTTGCGTTTGAGCTCCGATTTGAGATCCGTCTGTTGCGTTAGTTCTCTAATTCATAAGGATCTTTCCAAGGTGCTTTTGCCACCAGTTGGCCTAAGTAGTTTTGGTCCAACACTTTCCTCTTCTCCATAGGAGTGGGGTGTTCCGCTATCGGAGGTTCGTTTGTTGCCCCGTTGCTTTGGCACTTGGTTTTGCGGGTTCTTCGGTAGTTCCGCTGTACCTCTAGGACATCTCCTAGGGTATCCACCTATTTGTAGGTCATGAACTCACCGGTTGTTTGAGTCTTTGCTTTTGGGTGATTTTCTGGGACAAGGGCTATCGTTTCTCGAGAAGAAATTTGAGGCTCTCATTCACCCCCCCTCCCCTCTGGTCGCTGATTCGGTCCTTCAAAGAGTGCTGATCCGACTACTCAACAGCATTAAACGCCAACAAAGGCTCAAACTGATCACAGAATAAGAAATATGAACATATGAGCAAAGTGAGTAGATTTGAGCCATTCAGAAAGGGGTTCACCGTCAAAATAGCATCGAACATGTATGGACAGGAAGTCGAACAAATGCTAAACTTGTATACAAGGTGAACTACCCCTAGCAAAGTTCAATCATCATGCAATAGAATGAAACATAGACTTGTGCTTTCAAATTTTATTGGAGTTGCAGCGGTGATTACACAAGTTCGAATTTTCAGCATGTGATTGCGAGAGGTTGAAAACTTGACATTGCCTTACTTTTCAATTGAGCTAAGCCTATGCATAAGCAATCAGAAGCTTGAAGCAATGGTTTCGGTCTTACACTACACAACTCAAGTTTAACTCAATGTGCAATGAGAAACAGTCTCGATACAGTGATGTGTTGTCAATAATCCCATCTCGATCTTTTCAATTCACTTAGACTTGGTTCAATTTTAACAAAATATGAACATACCAAGCAAGTGAAAGACTCAGAACTAGAGACATAGCAACCTAGCATATATGAAATAGCACAAGTGACCTCAACACATTCTAAACGCTAGTTGTCAATCTCAATGGTGAACAAGTTTTTATGTTCAATTAAGCAGATTCACCATTATGAAAAGTAGCTCAGCTCAAAACATGTATCAGTTATCAAGGAGCCTAAGCTACAAGCATCATCATATATCATCGGAGCATACACTAATCTTAGCATAGATTCATTCTAAAGATTATAGACATGAAGCTCGAAAAAGTAAAGATGCAAAGATGATGAAATGCAAAAACTAAACAAGAACAAAATAAAAGAAGTCAGTCTATGATACAATAACCAAAATGTTTCCCCCAACTGAAAGGGGAAACAAACACCAAGCTCACCTCTCAACCTAGCAAAGGTTTATTGGACCAAAGGCTTGGTAAAAATATCTGCCAACTGATGATGAGTATCGACAAGGCGAAGGTCGATATCACCCTTCTCATAGTGGTCTCGCAAGAAATGAAAGCGCACATCGATCTGTTTGGTCTTAGAATGAAGCACGGGGTTCTTAGCAACGCTAATCGCACTCGTGCTGTCACAAAGCAATGGTACTCAAGAAAAACTCAGACCAAAATCACGCAAAGTGGCCATCATCCACACAACTGGGAACAGCAGCTAGCCGCAGCAACGTATTCAGCCTCTGTGGTAGAGTGAGCGACACTAGACTGCTTGCGAGAAGTCCAAGAAACTAGAGAAGAACCCAAAACTGACAAGTCCCAGAAGTGGACTTGCGATCAAGTCGGCAACCAGCAAAATCAGCGTCAGAGTAACCGCAAAGAGAGAGGGTAGAAGAAGCAGAATACCAAATCCCGAACTCAGGAGTGAAACGAAGGTACCTCATAATTCGCTTGACCGCCTGACGGTGAGAAGTGCGCGACGACGACTGAAATCGTGCGCAAACACACCGCGAACTAAATGTCCGGGCGTGTCGCCATCAGGTACAGCAGCGACCCGATCATACTTCGATACTCCTTCTGGTCCACGGCTTCTCCCTCCTCATTCGCATCCAGGCCGTCGTGGTCGACATGGGTGTTGGAAGAGGCTTGGCCTCACCCATATCGAACTTCTTCACTATGTCCTTGGTGTACTTGCCCTTGTGCACAAAGTCCCTTCTCGGGATTGCTTGATTTGCAACCCGAGAAAAATGTCAACTCGTCTATCATGCTCATCTCAAATTCCCTGCTCATTGTATCTGCAAACTTGGCAACCAAAGCATGAGAAGAACCACAAAAAATGATATCATCCACTTAAATCTGAACCAAAAGTGTCATCGCCTTGCTTGAGGAGAAAAAGAGTTTTATCAACACATCCTATTTAAAACCCTTAGCAAGCAAAAGGTTTTCAACCTATCATACCAGGCTCTAGGGCTTGTTTCAAACCAAACAAAGCTTTGTTAAGTTTGAAAACATGGTTTAGAAACTTGGGATTTTCGAAACCGGGGGGTTGTCTCACATACACCTCTTCTTCTATGTAGCTGTTTAGGAAAGCACTCTTGACATCCATTTGAAAAAGTTTGAAACCCTTGGATGCAGCAAAAGCCAAGAGGATCCTAATTGCCTCCAAACGAGCTACAGGAGCAAAGGTCTCCTCATAGTCTATCCCCTCCTTCTGACTATACCCCTGAGCTACAAGTCTGGCCTTGTTTCTGACAACATGGCCATCCTCTCCTTGTTTGTTTTTGAAAACCCATTTTGTCCCAATAGGGTGACACTCAGGAGGAGGTGGAACAAGAACCCAAACCTGATTTCTATCAAAATTTCTAGCTCCTCATGCATGGCATTGACCCAATCCGGATCAGATAAAGCATGTCCAACATCTCGGGGTTCAAAATCAGCAACAAATGCAGAATGAGCAAAGTGAGAGATTTGTTGTGACTTGACCGAGTGACGCATTCGTGGATGTTGCCGATCATCTGTTGAGGAGAGTGTTGGCGCTGAATGTGTCGTGGCGCCTCCCTTGCTGAAGTGACCTCCCCCTCAAAAGTAGCTGGTGCCTCCTCGGGTATCACTGGTAAACCCCGAGGTGGTGGATCGACCGGCCCCATGTAGTGGAAGAAGACGGGTCGGGGCCGCGAGCAGTCGTGGTCGAAGTCGATCCCAAAGGAACAGCAGGTGGAGGAAGATCTGGATCATTCATCTGTTCAGCTCCATCTTCCTCATCATCAAAAAGAGGTTCTCCAACCTCATGATCACCTACACGCTCAAATCTAAAAGAAGGGCAAAACATGGTCTCGTCGAAGGTGACATCGGATGTCTCCATCTCGGTTAGTATCAAGATTAAGTACACGATATGCACAAGTATGATTACCATAACCCAAAAATACACCGTCAGAAGAGCGAGACTCAAACTTGTCCAAGTTGCCTTTCTTAAGTATAAAACAATGGCAACCAAAACTCTAAAATAACTCACTTTGGGTTGCTTCCCAAATTCCAACTCATAAGAGTCTTTTTCAAGAAAGCACGGAGAAAAATGCGATTGGAAATATAGCATGCAGTGTTTATAGCCTCGCCCAATACCGCTAGGAGTCCTATGCTCATCGAGCATCGTCCTGGTCATCTCAACAAGGGTCCGATTTTTCCTTAGCCATGAAGCATGTCGATGGAGTGTTGAAGATAGAAGGCTTGCTTGAGATAGCAAGACTAGCCATAGCCTTCTTCTTGGTGGTTTTCCTCTCGTCATCACTAGAGTCATCATCATCACTTGAGGAAGCATCACTATCCCATGTCACAACATAGGAACCACCCTTCTTCTTCTCCTTCTTCTTCTCTTCCTTTTTTCCTTCTTTTCTTTCTGTCTTTCTTCTTGCTCTTCTTGTGATCATCATCTTCATCACTCGAATATGACAATCCGCAATGAAGTGATCCTTGCTCTTGCATCTATAGCACCTTTTAGTTGTGCTTTTGGTTGCATCTCTTCTCTTTCTTGCTCCATAGCCCTTCTTCTTCATGAACTTGCCAAACCTTTTCACAAAGAGAGCCATTTCTTCATCATCTATCTCACAACCCTTGAGCTTGCTTCATCATCACTTTCCTCCTTCTTTGCTTTGCCCTTGCTCTTGCTCTTGGAGGATGAAGCTTTGAATGCCACGGTCTTCTTCTTCTTTTCGTCCTCTTGGCTCCCCCATCCCGTTCCACACGGTATGTGTCTTGAGTGACCACATCACCAAGTACTTGGTTTGGGGTTACCGTATCCAATCCTTCCCTCACAAGGATAGTTACCAAGGTGTCAAACCTTGGCGGAAGCACCTCAAGAACTTGAGAAAAGTCCTTGTCCTCCACCTTTTCTCCCAAAGCCTTCAAGTCATTGATAATACTTGCAACCGTGAAACATCTTTGTATGCTCTCATCATCTTGCATCTTGAAGGTAGCAAGCTTGTCCTTGAGAATGTATAGCTTGGCGCCCTTGACCGCCTTGGTGCCCTCATAAGTCTCCTCCAATCTCTCCCATATTTCACTTGCTCTTTCAAGGTCCTTGATTTGCTCAAACACCTTGTGTCAAATGCTTCATAGAACAAGTTGATTGCCACATCATTCCATTGAAGCTTCTCTTCTTCTCTTAGAGTTGGATCGGCGGTGTCAATCACCGCAAAGTCATGCTCAATTACATCCCAAATATTTCTATTCATTCCTCTTGTGAATGCACACATCTTCCTCTTCCAACAATCGAAGTTGGTGTCGTCAAAATGTGGTGGCTTCCCCATGTAGTTGATTTGAGCCATTTTAACACCGAGGATATTAAGCCTCAAACAAATGGTGACCACGGCTCCGATACCACTTGAAAGGTCCAAATTGGATAAAGGGGGGATGAATAGTCTAATTAAAAATCTACAAAATTACTTAGGCAAACACTATTAGTATAACAAATGGCGAAGCTTTTTGCGCTAGCCTAATAGTGTGTTGCAAGCCACCTATGCAACAATTCTACCTAATATTTCTATGTCACACAAACAACTAGAGCTAATATCTAATGCGGAATAAAGCTATCTAGCTCTAGTACAAGTATGATATACAAAATGTATATGAGAAAAGTATGTGCAATAGATAGACTAAGCAAGCTAATCACAACTAGCTACACAAGGTATATAACAAGAGATATACAACAAGTGATAGTATCTATACAGATGAAATAGCTCAAAGTAAATACACAAACTAAATGAACTAGATAAAGATGATTTCACTGAGCCTTCGGGATCGCCTAGTAGAGAGCCAATCATCGGTGAAATCCACTCGTGATGCCAATCACCAAGAATGTGAATATGAAGACCAATCACCAAGATATGAAAGCAATCACAATAAGCACACGGGACACCAAGATTTATCCCGAGGTTCACGTGCTTGCCGGCACGCTACTCCCCGTTGTGTCGACCAACACTAGGTGACCCGGTGGCTAATTGGCACAAAGCCAAGCTCACAAAGAGCGCCACAAGAATCTACCGCTAGTGAGGTAGCTCAATGACATGAGCAATCCACTAAGGATGTCTCTTGCCGCTCCGGCGAGGTGAGGCTCCAAAACCCCTCACAATCACGATCGGTGGTGGCCAAGAACAATCTCCTTCTCTTTCCAACAACACCACAATGCCTCCAAGCCGTCTAGGCACCGGCAAATGCCAAGAGTAACAAGAAACTCAAAGCCGATGCGAAGGACTAGTGCCACTAGATTGAACTCTTTCAAATCATGCACTAGATCACTCAATCTCACTTGGTTTGATCAAATCAACTTGGGAGATGAGTTGGGAGGCTTGCCAAAGCTCACTAGAATGCTTACGAATCAAAATGTGCAAGAGAGGCACCAAGAAAGCCGGCCAAGCCCCTTAAATAGGCCACTCAAGTTGGCCTTCCCGTTGGGCTGAAACCCCGAGCATCGGACGCGCTGGTGTCGGGGCCATCGGACGCTCCCCCAGCGTCCGATGCTCCAATGAGCACCACGTGTCCCCCTGCTATGAATTTAGTCCGTCAGATCCCAACGGTCATATCCCTTCGCGCCATGGTTAAAGTGACATCGGACGCGCCGATGCCAGGCATCGGACGCTACGATGCCACTGCTCGATTTAGCTCTTTTCTGCGCCACATCGGACGCACAGGCATCATCACAACGAACGCTCAACCCCTGCGTCCGATGACCATGCAGAGAGGTTCCAGAAAGGGTCAAATCACATCGGACGCATCCGATGGATTGGCATTGGACGCAGGCCAGCATCCGATGCTTCCTGGAAGACAATCTCGCGCCACGTCACCTGCATCGGACTCTGCAACAGTGTTTCCTCAGCGTCCGTTGCCAGCGTCCGGTGCTCCTTCAACATTTGTCAGAAACTAGGGTTAACCATCGGACGCTCGACCCAGTGTCCAATGCCCCTCGGACCAGCGTCCGATGCTTCTGAACACACTACGTCTCTTCCGAAAAACGCTGAATCCTGCCTCGCAAGCTCGGCAGGAGGGAGAAGACCTATACACTAGTTTCTCCCACTTCTCCACAACTCTGGAACACCCCCTTATCCCAAAAGTGCCAACACCACCAAGTGTACATCTTTAAATGCATGTGTGTTAGCACTTTGCAAAGCATTTTCAAAGGGGTTTTGTTAGTCACTCACTAGGTCTATAGCATCAATATGTTAGAGAACTCCTAGTGGCACTTGAACATCGCATAAGCCATGAATTATCTCCTCTTAATAGTACGACTATCTATCTAATAGTACGACTATCTATCCTAAATGTGATCACACTTGCTAAGTGTCTTGATCACCAAAACAAAGAGCCCTATAGGTTATACCTTTGCCTTCGGGCCTCTTTGCCCCATCTCTTCTCTTCTTCATTTCACCAATGGTAGAGCACTTGATCTCTTGAGTGCTTGTGGCCATCACCATCCTCCATGGTTGCCAACTTGCTAGCTCCACCACTTGGCTTGGTCTCAATCCTTTCTTATAAGCTACACACATGCTTAGCAATAGGATTAGACCAAATAGGTTTCATCAATTAACCAAAACCAAACTAGGACATTCAATCTCTCCCTTTTTGGTAATTTATGACAACCTATATAAAGATATGCGATTTAAATTTGAGTAACCACATTGATAGTATTAGCTCCCCCTACATATGTGCTATAGAGTTTGGTTCTAAATTTGGCACATATGTATGTATATGAATTAAGGGTGAGCAATATTATCAATGTTGATGCTAAGGTATAAGAATGGACCTTTGAAGCGTGATACCAATCGGAGTGCACATGTTATACCATCCTTAGCACCATTTGTCACTAGACATACATCAAAACTCAAGAACCCCGTGAGATCAACATTATAAAAGGGCTCTTGAACCACTTGACAAACACATATGTCTAGTTACCTTCTTATACATGCTAGTGAATCAATTCATCAATCATGTCCTATCACTAGCATTCACCATATAAGCATGGATATCAAATTAAAAGACTTAAGAAATGCAATCCATCATATGAATATGCTCATTTCAAATGCAACATACATGTTTATGAGCTTGCTCCCCCTATTTGTAAGCTCAAATTTTAGTTGTTGTTTCCATGTTCCAAACCACTTGAAACTTACACTCTTTGTTATCTCCCCCTTTCATTAGCATATCTTTGTTGCATCATTTTCTCCCCCTTTGTCAACAATTATCATAAAAGGTGGGGCACGTAAGGAGACAACATTGTTCATGAGATTCGCATGAGGGGATCAAACTAAGTCAAGTTGTGGCTTAATCTAGCTCATGAGCATAAGATATTTAACACGGTTTGCTCTAGAGTAAGCTTCTTCACATATCTTGCAATGGTTATCTTACTCACGTTGGTTAAACACTCATTGCTCACTTACTAGATCAAACACTAGAGTTCCAAGCTCACAAACAAGTTATATGCTACCACTAGAACAAGTCAAACATAGAAGCAATAATGGTACCATATATACTTCACATTCATTTTGATTTACCATGAATGAGCCTAAATAAGCAATGTGATGGTTGTATGAACTAGAACACAACCTAATAAGAATGAATGCACATGCCAAACAATTTCACCTTTGCTTTCTTGGAGGAGAGGCATGTCATAAGTGAGGGTGCATTCAACTCATGTTGGAGAAGTCTAGGATATTCAATTCATTCCTTAGCTTGCAAAACCTTCTCTCATCTAATAGCTTGGTGAAGATATCGGCAAGTTGATCATCGGTGCCCACACTTTCTATAGATATATCTTTCTTTGCTTGATGGTCTCTAATGAAGTGATGCCTTATATCAATGTGCTTTGTCCTTGAGTGTTGAACCGAGTTGGTGGCTATTTTGATGGCGCTCTCATTATCACAAAGCAATGGTACTTGTCCAAACTTGACTCCATTATCTTGCAATGTTGCTTTCATCCATAGCAATTGTGCACAACAACTACCCGTAGATATGTATTCGGCTTCGGCGGTAGAGAGTGCAACACTATTTTGCTTCTTTGATGACCATGAGACAAGTGATCTTCCAAGCAATTGACAAGTGCCCGATGTGCTCTTCCTATCCACCTTGCATCCCGCATAATCGGAATCCGAGTATCCAATCAATTCAAATTGAGAGCCTTTGGGATACCATAGTCCAACATTTGGAGTGTGCTTCAAATATCTCAATATTCTTTTGGTTGCCTTCAAATGACTTTCTCTTGGTGAAGCTTGGAACCTTGCACACATGCACACACTAAACATGACATCCGGCATTGATGCGGTCACATAGAGTAGGCTTCCAATTATTGGCCGATATAGCTTTCGTTCCACCATATCACCACTAGAATCACTATCCAAGTGTCCATTTGTGCCCATTGGAGTGGTTATTGCTTTTGCTTCATCTAACCCGAACTTCTTGAGCATGTCCTTGATGTACTTGCCTTGACTAACAAAGGTGCCTTTCTTCATTTGCTTGATTTGTAGACCAAGGAAGTAACTAAGCTCTCCAATCATAGACATCTCAAACTCCTTAGCCATCATCTCTCCAAACTCTTCACAAAAATCTTGGTTGGTTGATCCAAAGATAATGTCATCCACATAGATTTGCAACACAAACAAGTCACTTCCAATCTTCTTGGTGAAGAGAGTGGTGTCAACCTTCCCAATTTTGAATCCTTTGGCTAACAAGAAATCCTTCAATCTTTCATACCATGCTCTTGGTGCTTGTTTGAACCCATATAATGCCTTCTTTAGCTTGTACACATGATTGGGCTTCTTCATATCTTCAAATCCGGGAGGTTGCTCAACATACACTAGCTCATTGATGAATCCATTGAGAAAAGCACTCTTGACATCCATTTGATAGAGCTTGATGTTGTGAGAACAAGCATATGCAAGTAGAATTCTAATGGCCTCCAATCTAGCAACCGGTGCATAGGTTTCTCCAAAGTCAATGCCTTCCATTTGAGTGTATCCTTGTGCAACCAATCTTGCTTTGTTCCTTACAACAATGCCATCTTCATCTTGCTTGTTCCGGAAGACCCATCTTGTACCAATAACATTTGTGTTCTTTGGTCTTTCCACTAACTCCCAAACATCATTGCGGGTGAAGTTGTTCAACTCTTCATGCATTGCATTCACCCAATCAACATCCATCAAAGCCTCATCAATCTTGGTTGGCTCAATAGATGATACAAATGAGTAGTGTTCACAAAATGATGCCAATCTTGATCTTGTTTGCACACCTCTTCTTATGTCACCAACAATTTGATCTAAAGGATGATCTCTTGCAATGTGTGTTGGTTGGAGCACTTGTTCCGGTTGAGCACTTGCACTTGCACTAGCATCTTGTTGATCTTGAGAACCACTAGAGCTTGCAATATCATTGTCATGCATGGTTGGAGGAGAGAGCACTTGATCTTTGTCATCTTCGATGTCAATCACTTGCTTTGGCCTAATATCACCAATGTCCATGTTCTTCATGGCTTCCACCAATTGTGTTCCTCTCACATCATCTAGGTTGTCTTGTTCTTCATGTGAGCCATTGGTTTCATCAAACTCAACATCATGGACTTCTTCAACTATTCTTGATGTGTTGTTCCACACTCTATATGCCTTGCTTGTAGTGGAGTAACCAAGTAGGAACCCTTCATCACACTTCTTTTCAAACTTGCCAAGTCTTGTGCCCTTCTTCAATATGTAGCACTTGCACCCAAAGACCCGAAAGTATGCAATGTTGGGCTTTCTATCATTGAGGAGCTCATATGGTGTCTTCTTCAATAGAGGGTGACAATAGAGCCGGTTGCTATAATAGCATGCCGTGTTGATTGCTTCGACCCAAAAGGAATCACTCACATTGTATTCACTAAGCATGGATCTTGACATATCAATGAGTGTCCTATTCTTCCTTTCAACTATCCCATTGGATTGTGGTGTATACTTGGCCGAGAATTGATGCTTGATTCCATACTCATCACATAGCTCATCAACTCTTGTGTTCCTAAACTCACTTCCATTGTCACTTCTCACTTTCTTGATTCTTCTATCAAACTCATTTTGACTTCTCTTGACAAAGGTTTTGAATATGCCAAACACTTCACTCTTGTCAATGAGAAAGAAGACCCATGTGAATCTTGTATAGTCATCCACTATCACAAAGCCATACTTGTTTCCCCAATACTTGCATATGTAGTTGGTCCAAACAAGTCCATGTGCAACAACTCAAGTGCATGTGTAGTGCTCATCATTCCTTTGTTGGGATGAGTGTTTCCAACTTGCTTTCCCATTTGACATGCACTACATAGCTTATCTTTCTCAAAGTGAACATATTTTAGTCCTCTAACCATGTCATGTTTCACTAGCCTCTTTAGTTGCTTCATTCCAACATGTCCCAAGCGCCTATGCCATAGCCAACCCATACTTGATTTGGTGAACAAACTTGTTGTCAATTGAGCTTCACTTGCATTAAAGTCCACCAAATAAAGATTCTCATATCTAAATCCTTTGAAGACCAAATCACTTCCATCAACACTCACTATCTCCACATCATCCACACCAAATAAGCATTTGAATCCCAAATCACATAATTGTGCCACGGACAACAAGTTAAAGTTGAGAGATTCCACCAATAGCACATTGGAGATGCTCAAGTCATTGGATATTGCAATCTTGCCCAAGCCTTTGACCTTGCCTTTCTTGTTGTCACCAAATGTGATAGCATCTGCATGATCATTGCCACTAGTGTTGATTGATTTGAACATTCTTCCATCTCCGGTAATGTGTTGAGTACATCCACTATCAAGCACCCAATGCCTTCCTCCCGCTTTATAATTCACCTACAAAGAGATCAATTATTTTTAGGTACCCAAATCTTTTTGGGTCCTCCAAGGTTAGTTACCAAGCTCTTGGGCACCCAAATTGCCTTCTTCTTTGGGCCAACCATGGGTGCACCAATGTACTTAGCCTTTATACCATTAGTGCCCTTTGTAAGCATATAACAAGAGTTGAATAGATGAAACATGAGCATTGTTCTTGTTCTTGTTCTTGTTCTTGTTAAAGCAATTTTGCTCTATGTGCCCGGATTGCTTGCAATTATAGCAATACCGACCATTGCTCTTCACAAAACTAGTCTTGTGAGGAGCAAAAGCGGCCTTGCCCTTCTTGGGGGTATAGCCAAGTCCCTCCTTGTTGAGTGGACATCTTTTACTACCCAAGAACTTAAGCAAGCGGGCATCTCCACCATAGGCATTGCCTAAAGCATGAGTGAGCTCATACACCTTGTTCTTAAGGTTCTCATTTTCTACCACTAATGATGAATCACATGTAGTAGAAGTAGGCATTTTAGTTGAGCTAGATGATGATGATGCGTTGGTGGGAGCAACAATAATAGGAGCATAAAAAGATTCATCAAGTATATCACATGTAACTCCTACATTGCATGTCTCTACAATATCCTCAATCTTACTTTGATCAAGGAGGGAGGAGTGGGATTCCTTATGCCTAGTGTGAGCTTGGTCAAGCTTCTCATGGGCTTCCTCTAGCCTCTCATGAGTAGTCTTGAGCTCATCAAAGGATTGCTCAAGAGCCTTGTTCGCCTTGCACAATTCTTTGCACTCCTTCCTCTTAGTCTCAATATAAGAGTGAGCATATTGTAGCATGCTCATGAGGTCCTCCTTTGAGCACTCCTCATCATCATCACTCTCACTCCCACTTTCACTCTCATCGGATGATACCTTAGTGGCCTTAGCCATGAAGCATGTCGATGGAGTGTTAAAGATAGAAGGCTTGCTTGAGATAGCAAGACTAGCCATAGCCTTCTTCTTGGTGGTCTTCCTCTCATCATCACTAGAGTCATCATCATCACTTGAGGAAGCATCACTATCACATATCACAACATAGGAACCACCCTTCTTCTTCTCCTTCTTCTTCTCTTTCTTTTCCTTCTTTTCTTTCTTGTCTTTCTTCTCGCTCTTCTTGTGATCATCATCTTCATCACTCGAATATGGACAATTCACAATGAAGTGATCCTTGCTCTTGCATCTATAGCACCTTTTAGTTGTGCTTTTGGTTGCATCTCTTCTCTTTCTTGCTCCATAGCCCTTCTTCTTCATGAACTTGCCAAACCTTTTCACAAAGAGAGCCATTTCTTCATCATCTATCTCACAACCACTTGAGCTTGCTTCATCATCACTTTCCTCCTTCTTTGCTTTGCCCTTGCTCTTGCTCTTGGAGGATAAAGCTTTGAATGCCATGGTCTTCTTCTTCTTTTCTTCCTCTTGGGCTCCCCCATCCCGTTCCACACGGTATGTGTCTTGAGTGACCACATCACCTAGTACTTGGTCTGGGGTTACCGTATCCAATCCTTCCCTCATAAGGATAGTTACCAAGGTGTCAAACCTTGGTGGTAGGCACCTCAAGAACTTGTGAGAAAAGTCCTTGTCCTCCACCTTTTCTCCCAAAGCCTTCAAGTCATTGATAATAACTTGCAACCAGTGAAACATCTCCAGTATGCTCTCATCATCTTGCATCTTGAAGGTAGCAAGCTTGTTCTTGAGAATGTATAGCTTGGCGCCCTTGACCGCCTTGGTGCCCTCATAAGTCTCCTCCAATCTCTCCCATATTTCACTTGCTCTTTCAAGGTCCTTGATTTGCTCAAACACCTTTGTGTTAAATGCTTCATAGAACAAGTTGATTGCCACATCATTCCATTGAAGCTTCTCTTCTTCTCTTGGAGTTGGATCGGCGGTGTCAATCACCGAAAAGTCATGCTCAATTACATCCCAAATCTTTCTATTCATTCCTCTTGTGAATGCGCACATCTTCCTCTTCCAACAATCAAAGTTGGTGCCGTCAAAATGTGGTGGCTTCCCCATGTAGTTGATTTGTGCGGATACATGGGTGTATGCCGGATCTTGAGTGATGAGTGATTGTCAACTGGGATGATGTGCATGTTCTTTGGCTTGTGTTGTGCAGGTGTTGAGCATGGACACTGACCATCAGATGCCACGTGTCATCTGACAGCATTTTTGAAGGAGCATCAGACGCTGACCATCGGACGCTCCGTTGCCATCGGACGCGTCCGAAGGGTAAGCATCGGACGCTAGGGCTTCACTGTAGCCAGCGTCCGATGGCAGTCCAGTAAGGTTCCAGAGACGGTCATTTCGCATCAGACACGTCCGGTGTCTGACCATCGGACGCTGCCAGCGTCCGGTGCAGGGGTTTTTGCACTATTTCGTCCGTAGTTTGTCCGTGCGATCTCGGATTTGGTTTTGGGTTTTTGCCTTGGGTTTCTAGAGTCGTATAGTGTCCCGCTGTGCTTCTTGGAAGCATCCACCCTACATCTAGGGTCGTGGACTCTATCGAGCTCTAGGTTTGCTCTTGGGGTGATTCTCGGGACAGTGGCAACAAGTTTCTGAAAAGAAATTTTGAAGCTCCCATTCACCCCCCCCCCTCTGGTCGCTTTCTGGTAGCAATCTTGGTCCTTCAATTGGTATCGGAGCGGGTTAAGGATCTTCCACCTTAGCCAGTTCCAGATCCATAGAAGGCGACATGGATCGCGGCGTGGGCAAACCGTCGTTTTTCGATGGGACGAACTATGCGTATTGGAAGATACGCATGTCGGCCTATCTTCAAAGTATGGGTGCTTCCATTTGGGATATTTGCAACTCTGAAGATTACGTGGTCTTGGCTGCTCGTGTTACTCAACGCCAGATCGATGAGCATGATGCCAATAGCTGAGCCCATAATGCTCTTTTCTCATGTTTGAGCATGACGGAGTTTGATCGCGTTTCTCACCTCGCAACGGCTTGGGAGATTTGGGCATCCCTCATGCGTTTCCATGAGAGAAACACTCAAGTCAAAACCCGATTCTACGATTCGGACAAGCGAGAGTACGAGAACTTTCGACACATGCCTGGCGAGAGCATAGAAAGTTTATTCGCTCGCTTTGAGGTAATTGTCAACAGGATGAGGGCTAACAAGGAGTTGTTGCCTTTCGACGATCATGAGAGGGCTTTGAAGCTTTTGCATACTCTCGTTCGGTCGGTGTGGGATTCCAAGGTTCAGGCGATCATCGAATCACCTAACTATGAGACCCTCACATGCGACGAGCTCTTCAGTAAGCTCAAGTCCAGTGAGATTGACGCCATGGCGAGGGCTTCTTATGAAAATCCTTCTGGCCCGTCGATGGCTTTGCTTTCTGGCTCTTCTGCTAACCCCTTTGGAGGATTTGCACTTTCTTCTCTTCTTTCTGTCACAGAGGAGCAGCTGGAGTTCATGGGGGATGACGAGTTGGCTTTGCTTGCCAACCGGTTCTCGCGGTTCTACAACAACCACATGAACCGTCGCCGCGGAGGAGGATGCTCGGGATGTTTCGAGTGCGGCGACCCCAACCACTTCATCGCCAACTATCCCAAGAAGAACAAGCAAGCATTTGGGAAGGGCGATCATGGGCACAAGTACGACTCCGGCAAGCGCAAGGAGAAGTACGCCCCCGCTAAGCACAAGCGGAAGGGCGGCTTCAACAAGGAGTACATCAAGACGAAGTACTTGGAGAAGGCCCAGGCTGAGCAGCGTGCTTTCTTCGCCACGCTCAGCGACGTCGACGACTCAGATGACGACTCCGCTTCTTCAAGTGACGACGAGTCCGAGAAGAAGAAGAGGATTGAGGACAAGCTGAACGGCCTCTGCTTCTTCGCCGAAAATGAGGATTTTTGCACCATGGCCCTTGGCAAGGAGGTCGACGGCGAGCTGGAGGAGACCCCTCGGGACGACGACGACGACACCTCCCAGGTATCTCAGACCCCCGATGAGCTTTCTGCTGAGGTCAAGAAACTTACTGTCGCCCTTCTTAGTCAAGATAAGCTGCTTAGGCGTGCTGCTAGAGAGCGGAAGGAGTTTAGGCAGAAGTGGGAGGATACGGTGAAGGAGCTTGAGCTTGCCAAATCCACTGTAGTTGTCTCTGAGGAGGACGAGTGTGAGATGTGCTCCAAGCACATGACTGACCTTCTCACATTGCGGGGGAAGTATGTTGCCTTGGTCGGAGAGGTGGATGAGCTTAGGGCTAGACCCTCGCTGTTGGGTGCGTGCAAGTCTTGTGCAGGCTTGCAATCCGAGTTGGCAGAGAAGAATGCCAAGATTGTATCTCTTGAGAAGGCCAGCTCGGATAGCACTTGTGTGTCTAGGTGTGCTTTGTGTGAGGGCTTGGAGATGGAGATAGCTAATGTGAAGCATGACAAGATGCAAACCGAGGAAGAAAACACATACCTTGGGACCATCTTGTCATTGGTGTCTTGTGGTGAGCCGCAGCTTGGGATGATGATTGCCCAATTCAAACATGCTGCTGGAGGTCCTGGTGTTGGTTTTTCTCAGGGTGTTGAGTGTGCTTCATCTTTTGGTAAGATTGGAGAGTCGAGTGGTCTTAATCCGACTGAGAAGCCCAACTCCACCACTACTCCCAAACTGACCAAGATTCCACCCAAAGAGCCTCTCAAACCTAACACCAAGGATGGAGTGTTTGTGGAACCTCCAAGAGCTCCACCTAAGAAACAGACATGGGCTCCAAAACCAAACCACCTCAGGAACAAGCTAGACACCATGCCACCTATCCAGGAGGAGCTTATGCCACAGAAGGGCAAAGTGATCCACACCCACTACCGTGAGTACCAACAACCCCCTATGAGAGTGGTGAGGTACCATTGTGAGCATTGTGGGAGAGATGGACACTTGAGGGAGTTTTGCTTTCGGCGCAAGAGAGAGGAGCGTCGTGCAAAGGAGATGAACAACATGGACATGTACCATCCTTTCCATGATGTACATGTGCCGAATGTTCAAAGGCGTGCTGCTAGGCCTCGAGGTCCAAAGCCTCAAGTTCCTAGGCCTAGGCCACGAGGAGGACGTGCCCGGTGGGACCCTGCAGTTGTGGGCTATGGACCCCGTGGTGGTGATGTTGTAGTTGAGCATTTTCCCCATCTCGTTTTGAGTATCGCGATGGACGCTCTTCCCTTAGCGGACCATGTTTTCATCTGCGTGGTGATCGCTTTCCCCGTAGGCGTGCTAGGAATAGTTTTTCTACTAACCGTTCTTTTGAGCAGCCGACCCAACACTGGTATAATTCCCATTTTAGTCACCCCAGTGTTGGACCGTATGCTCACCCTATGTCTTTTTATTGATGTAGGTAAAACGATTGGAGAACGTTTGGTTGGTGGATTCCGGGTGCTCAAGGCATATGACCGGAAACGCCAAGTGGTTCTCCAGTCTTAGTCCAGTTGCCGGAAAGGAGTTTATCACCTTCGGCGACAATAGCAAAGGTAAAGTGTTGTCTCGTGGGTCGGTGCGAGTTAATGAGCACTTTGTGTTGCGTGATGTTGCTCTTGTTTCTAACTTGCATTTTAACAACTTGGAGAAGATGATCACAAGATAGTTAGGAGACTATCCCCAAGAAATCATCCGCTCAAATCGACTCAAACTCCGGGAAATCGAAAGGGAAGGTGTATGAACCGGAAAAGCGCCACAAAACTTGAATCGACCCGATCTACTTGTTCTTGAGGGTAGAGTTAAATTCCTTCGGTGGAAATGTTCTCCTCACATCAAAGAACAAGTTGATTCAAGTGGATTCGAAAAAGACGCGGCGAGGAGGGAGATCGAGTGACGGGAAAATCATGGAGAAATGAAGAACACGAAGAACAAGTTCAAAACGGGAATCACGACCACGAATTGCCAGCCGAAATTCGTCCCCACGAGGAGACAACGGGAATCCGGTCCCGTTTCCGCAAAATCCAAATACACAGAGGTATTGTTCACCGTCTCTGCGGATCTCAGTAGCTACAACAGGGAATGGGAGAGAGGAAACCCTAGAATGAAAATAGCAATGGTTGAGATGGTTTGGAGGGAGGGGCTGCCTCTCCTAATATAGCCTAATACAATTATTCCCCTTCTACCCCTACAGCTAATGAGCGAGCAGGCTAACCCTAAGGGTATTCCTGACCAACTCGAGTTGATGTTGATCCGACGGCCACGCCCGCACATCGGGTAGCTTCGCCTCGACGCGACCTCAGGATGCCGCCACGTGCCACCAAGCGCCGCTCGTCCTTTTCACGGACCTCCCCCCGATTTTGAGGCCGAAACCGGGAAACCTGGGCCATCCTCCGGTTTTGAGGCTGAAACCGGGAAAACCTGTCGTCCGTCGCCCTTGTTTTGTGGCACAAACTCAGAAACCCGCCAGCGCCCAGGTTTTGAGGCCCAAACCTGGAAACCGTCCTCAGCCCGAGTTTTGTGGACCAAACTCGGAAACCGGCCGCACCCAGGTTTTGAGGCCCAAACCTGGAAACCTTCCACTCGGTGGTTTTTCTGTGGCTCAACCACCAAACTGACGCCATAGAGGGGATGCACCACCCGTGCACCCCGTCCACATGCAAGTCTTCACTTGTCGCTGTCCTAGGCTGTCAGCCACCACGGCCGATCCTCAGGCCACCGGTCCGTCATTCCAAGCCTCACGTCTGCCCTTCACCGCTCCGGGTCCATCGGCACAACACGTCTCTACTTGATCTTCACCTTGCCTTTGATCACCGTATCCGAGCTCGACACCTGCACAACACAAGCCAAAGAACATGCGCATCATCCCAGTTAACAATCACCCATCATCTCAAGATCCGGCATACACCCATGTATCCGCAATCTCCCCCTTGATGAGTGCATTGTCAACTACCAACACAAATCATATGAAGATAGAAGAAGGAAGGAAGAAGAAGTAAGCAAACTCAACCAGTCGACTAAAAGCGAAGCAAAGCCTGGAAAAGTCGAATGGAGTGAGCGAGACAACTTGGTTCCCAAAGACATGGGCAACGGCTCGACGCAACCAAGCAAAGCAAAGCTAGCCCTCAAGAAGAGGTAGAACAGGCTCAACACCGCTAGCGAGAAGGTCAGAGCAAGAAAGATAGAAACAAACTAGTCCCTCCAGAAAGAGGTAAAGGCTCAACACAACTAGCAGAAACGCTCCAAACCAATTGAAAAAGCCACACAAGCTGAAAATCACTCCAAACCAATTGAAACTGCTTCGAACCAATTGACCAACAAAACTTGTCAACAAAAACAAGCAAGCAAACTCCCCCTACAATAGTGCACACAATTAGGGACATGATTTGTCAAATTTCTCCCACTTATTTGATAATGCACACAACAAGGCAAATGCATATGAGTTACAAATGCAAGTTAGCAACTTCAGGTGTATAGTCGATAGAAAGAATAGATGTTCTAAAAGGTGCTGATCCAACGATTCAACAACAAGCATAAATGCCAGCAAAGGCTCAAACTAATCATAGAATACGAAATATGAACATATGAGCAAAGTGAGCAGTTTTAAGCCATTCAGAAAGGGTTTCACCATCAAAATAGCATCAAACATGTATAGACAGGAAGTTACACAAGTGCTAAACATGTATACAAGGTGAACTACCCCTAGCAAAGTTCAATCATCATGCTGTAGAATGAAACATAGACTTGTGTTTTCAACATTTTATCGGAGTTGCAGCGGTGATTACACAAGTTTAAATTTTCAGCATGTGATTACGAGAGGTTGAAAACTTGACATTGCCTAACTTTTCAACCGAGCTAAGCCTATGCATAAGCAATCAGAAGCTTGAAGCAACGGTTTCGGTCTTACACTACACGGCTCAAGTTTGACTCAAAGTGCAATGAGAAACAATCTCGATACCGTGATGTGCTGTCAAGTAATCCCATCTCGATCTTTTCAATTCACTTAGACTTGGTTCAAATTTTAATAGAATATGAACACACCAAGCAAGTGAAAGACTCAGAACTAGAGACATAGCAACCTAGCATATATGAAAAGCATAAGTGACTTCAACATATTCTACACATGCTAGTTGCCAATCTCAATGGTGAACATATTTCAATTTTTATGTTGAATTATGCATATTCACAGTTCTGAAAAGTAGCTCAGCTCACAACATGTATCAGTGATCAAAAAGAGCCTAAGCTACATGCATCATCATATATCATTAGAGCATACACTAATCAGAGCATAGATTCATTCTGTAGATTATAGACATGAAGCTCGAAAAGATGCAAAAATGAAGAAATGCAAACAAAACTAAACAAGAACAAAAGAAGTCAGTCTATGATACAAGAACCAAAATGTTCCCCCCAACTAAAAGGGAAAACACACACCAAGCTCACCTCTCAACCTAGCAACGGTTGATTGGTCCAAAGGCTTGGTGAAAATATCTGCCAACTAAAGATGAGTATCGACATGGTGAAGGTCGATATCACCCTTCTCATAGTGGTCTCGCAAGCAATGAAAGCACACATCAATGTGTTTGGTCTTAGAATGCAGCACGGGGTTCTTAGCAACGCTAATCGCACTCGTGCTGTCACAAAGCAATGGAACTCGAGAAAAGCTCAGACCAAAATCACGCAAAGTGGCCATCATCCACAACAACTGGGAACAGCAGCTAGCCGCAGCAACATATTCAGCCTTTGTGGTAGACTGAGCGACACTAGACTGCTTGCGAGAAGACCAAGATACAAGAGAAGAACCCAAAAATTGACAAGTCCCAGAAGTGGACTTGCGCTCAAGTTGGCAACCAGCAAAATCAGCATCCGAGTAACCGCAAAGGGAGAGGGTAGAAGAAGCAGAATACCAAATCTCGAACTCAGGTGTGAAATATAAGTACCTCATAATGCGCTTGACCGCCTGACGGTGAGAGGTGCGCGGCGACGCCTGAAAGCGCGCGCAAAGGCCCACCGCGAACTGAATGTTCAGGCGTGTCGCCGTTAGGTACAGCAGCGACCCGATCATACTCCAGTACTCCTTCTGGTCCACAGCTTCTCCATCCTTGTCTGCATCTAGGGTCGTCGTGGTCGACATGGGTGTTGGAAGAGGCTTGGCCTCACCCATATTGAACTTCTTCAATATGTCCTTGGTGTACTTGCCCCGGTGTACGAACGTCCCCTCTCGGGATTGCTTGATTTGCAACCCGAGGAAAAACATCAATTCGCCCATCATGCTCATCTCAAATTCCCTGCTCATAGTATCTGCAAACTTGGCAACCAAAGCATGAGATGAACCACCAAAAATGATATCATCCACATAAATCTGAACCAGTAAAGTGTCATTGCCTTGCTTGAGAAGAAAAAGCGTTTTATCTACACATCCCACTTTAAAACCCTTAGCAAGCAAAAAGATTTTCAACCTATCATACCAGGCTCTAGGGGCTTGTTTCAAACCATACAAAGCTTTGTGAAGTTTAAAAACATGGTTTGGAAACTTGGGATTTTCAAAACCGGGGGGTTGTTTCACATACACCTCTTCTTCTATGTAGCCATTTAGAAATG
The DNA here is from genome assembly GCA_009763385.1 of Coix lacryma-jobi var. lacryma-jobi. NCBI lineage: Eukaryota > Viridiplantae > Streptophyta > Magnoliopsida > Poales > Poaceae > Coix > Coix lacryma-jobi. The sequence goes on from CM019822.1 coordinate 82,086,303, forward strand.
CACTCTTGACATCCATTTGAAACAGTTTAAAACCTTTGGATGCAGCAAAAGCCAAGAGGATCCTAATTGCCTCCAAACGAGCTACAGGAGCAAAAGTCTCCTCATAGTCTATCCCCTCCTTCTGACTATACCCCTGGGCTACAAGTCTGACCTTGTTTCTCACAACATGGCCATCTTCTCCTTGTTTGTTTTTGAAAACCCATTTTGTCCCAATAGGGTGACACTCAGGAGGAAGAGGAAAAAGAACCCAAACCTGATTTCTCTCAAAATTTTCAAGCTCCTCATGCATGGCATTGACCCAATCCGGATCAGATAAAGCGTGTCCAACATCTCGGGGTTCAAAATCAGCAACAAATGCAGAATGAGCAAAGTGAGAGATTTGTTGTGACCTTGACCGAGTGACGCATTCGTGGATGTCGCCGATCATCTGTTGAGGAGGGTGTTGGCGCTGGATGTGTCGTGGCGCCTCCCTTGCTGAAGTAACCTCCCCCTCAACAGTAGCTGGTGCCTCCTCGGGTACAAGCGGTACAGCCCGAGGTGGTGGATCACACGGCCCCCATGTAGTAGAAGAAGAAGGGTCAGGGCCGCGTGCAGTCATGGTCGAAGTCGACCCAATCGGCATAGCAGGTGGAGGTAGTGCTGGATCATCAATCCCTTCAGCACCTTCTTCCTCATCATCAAAAAGAGGTTCGCCAACCTCGTGAGCACCTGCACGCTCAAATCTAGAAGAAGGACAATGCATGGTCTCGTCGAAGGTGACATCGGATGTCTCCATGACTCGGTTAGTATCAAGGTTAAGTACATGATATGCATGAGCTCCTCGTGGATTGGTGGCATAGTGTCTAGTTTGTTCCTGAGGTGGTTTGGTTTTGGAGCCCATGTCTGTTTCTTGGGTGGAGCTCTTGGAGGTTCCACAAACACTCCATCCTTGGTGTTAGGTTTGAGAGGCTCTTTGGGTGGAATCTTGGTCAGTTTGGGAGTAGTGGTGGAGTTGGGCTTCTCACTCGGCTTAAGAACACTAAACTCTCCAACCTTCCCGAAAGATGAAGCACACTCAACACCCTGAGCAAAACCAACACCAGGACCTCCAGCAGCATGTTTGAATTGGGCTATCATCATCCCAAGCTGCGGCTCTCCACAAGACACCCATGACAAGATGGTCCGAAGGTATGTGTTTTCTTCCTCGGTTTGCATCTTGTCATGCTTCACAATCGCAATCTTCATCTCCAAACCCTCACACAAAGCACATCTAGACACACAAGTGCTATCCGAGATGGCCTTCTCAAGAGACACAATCTTGGCATTCGTCTCTGCCAACTCGGATTGCAAGCCTGCATAAGACTTGCACGCACCAAGCACGGAGGATCTAGCTCTAAGCTCATCCACCTCTCCAACTAAAGCAACATACTTTCCCCTCAAAGTCAGAAGGCCAGTCATGTGCTTGGAGCACATCTCACACTCATCCTCCTCAGTCGCGACAATGGTGGACTTGACAGACTCAAGCTCTTTCACCGCGTCCTCACACTTCCTCCTAAACTCCTTTCTCTCTCTAGCGGCAAGCCTAAGTAGTTTATCTTGACTAAGAAGAGCAGCAGTGAGCTTGTCAACCTCAGCAGAGAGTTCGTCAGGAGTTTGAGATACATGGGAGCTGTCGTCGTCGTCGTCCCGAGGGATCTCCTCCAGCTCGCCGTTGACCTCATCGCCGAGGGCCATGGTGCAGAAGCCCTCGTTGTCGGTGAAGAAATAGAGGTCGTTCAGCTTGTCCTCGATCTTCTTCTTCTTCTCGAACTCGTCATCGCTTGATGCAGCGGAGTCGTCATCCGAGTCGTCGACGTCACTGGGCATGGCGAAGAAGGCACGCTGCTCGGCCTGGGCCTTCTCCAAGTACTTCTCCTTGATGTACTCCTTGTTGAAGCTGCCCCTCCGCTTGTGCTTGGTGGGGACGTACTTCTCCTTGCGCTTGCCGGAGTCGTACTTGTGGCCATGATCTGCCTTGTCGAAGACTTGCTTGTTCTTCTTCGGGCAATTTGCGATGAAGTGGTCCGAGCCTCCACACTCGTAGCAGCCATCTCGTCCTCCTCTGTGGTGACGGTTCATGCAGTTGTTGTGGAACCGCGAGAACCGGTTGGCAAGCATGGCCAACTCGTCGTCCGCCATGAACTCCAGCTGCTCCTCTGTGACAAAAAGAAGAGATGACAAAGCAAAACCTCCAGAGGGGTTAGCAGAAGAGCCAGAAACCAAAGCCATCAACGGGCCAAAAGGATTTTCATAAGAAGCCCTCGCCATGGCGTCAATCACACTAGACTTGAGCTTACTAAAGAGCTCGTCGCACGTGAGAGTCTCATAGTTAGGCGATTCGATGATCGTCTGAACCTTGGAGTCCCACACCGACCGATAGAGAGTGTGTAAAAGCTTGAGAGCCCTCTCATGATCATCGAAAGGCAACAGCTCCTTGTTAGCCCTCATCCTGTTGACAATCACCTGAAAGCGAGCGAATAAACTTTCTATGCTCTCGCCAGGCATGTGTCGAAAGTTCTCATACTCTCGCTTGTGCGACTCGTAGAGATGGGTTTTGACTTGAGTGGTGCCCTCATGAAAAGGCATGAGAGTAGCCCAAATCTCCCGAGCCGTAGCGAGGTGAGAAACGCGATCAAACTGACATGCTCAAACAGGAGAAAAGAGCATTACAGGCTCGGCTATTGGCATCGTGCTCATCGATCTGATGTTGAGTCACACAAGCAGCCAAGACCACGTAATCTGCAGAGTTGCAAATATCCCAAATAGAAGCACCCATACTCTGAAGATAGGCCGACATGCGTATCTTCCAATACGCATAGTTCGTCCCATCAAAAAACGGCGGTTTGCCCACGCCGCGATCCATGTCGCCTTCTGTGGATCTGGAACCGGCTAAGGTGGAAGATCCTTAACCGGCTCCGATACCAATTGAAGGACCAAGAACTCTACCAGAAAGCGACCAGAGGGGGGGTGAATGGGAGCCTTAAAATTTCTCTCGAAACTTTGGCTTCTGTCCCAAAAATCAACCCCCAAAAAGCTTCGATCGACACGTGATGCCCACGACCCTTGGAAGAGGGTGGATGATCCCCAGGATCACAGCGAGACACCACCAAACGAGAGCAAGCCAAACGCCTAAAGCTCCAGCTCAAGTTTGACCCCAAAAACCGACTCCCGAACGTAGATGGAAGGCTACGTCGGGAAAACTCCAAATACCTATGCTAACAAGTAGCAAAGATACCTAGAGAGGTTCCTTGGTGAACTCTAGGGCCAAACGAGAAGTCCAAAAACCAAGCCGAAAAGCCGGGAGAGCAAACGCACTAAAAATCAGCACACAGCCGAGTCCCGGACTGTCCTGGGTTCGGACCGCGGACTGTCCGGGAACCAGCGGCGGACTGTCCACCGGCCAAAAGAGCAAAACAGCACCTCTGCTGAAACAGCTCTGGACAGTCCCGGACTGTCCGCGGATTGCAACAGCGGACTGTCCGCCGGTCAACCTGGACTCAAACAGCCGAGACTCGCGGCCATTGATCTGGCCAAGTCCCGATGCGCGGACTGTCCGTGGGCACAGCGGCGGACTGTCCGCGAGTGCCTAGAGAGGGCGATTTCGGTCTCCCTTCACCCAAATATTCCCAAATCCAATTCAAATCAAAATCCCATGATCTTAAACATGGAGAAGATGATCACAAGATAGTTAGGAGACTATCCCCAAGAAATCATCCGCTCAAATCGACTCAAACTCCGGGAAATCGAAAGGGAAGGTGTATTAACTGGAAAAGCGCCACGAAACTTGAATCGACCCGATCTACTTGTTCGTGAGGGTAGAGTTAAATTCCTTCGGTGGAAATGTTCTCCTCACATCAAAGAACAAGTTGATTCAAGTGGATTCGAAAAAGACGCAGCGAGGAGGGAGATCGAGTGACGGGAAAATCGTGGAGAAACGAAGAACGCGAAGAACAAGTTCAAAACGCGAATCAAGACCATGAATTGCCAACCGAAATTCATCCCCACGATGAGACAAACGGAATCCGGTCCTATTTCCACAAAATCCAAATACACAGAGGTATTGTTCACCGTCTCTGCGGATCCCAATAGCTACAGCAGGGAATGGGAGAGAGGAAACACTAGAATGAAAATAGCAATGGCTGAGATGATTTGGAGGGAGGGGCTGCCTCTCCTAATATAGCCTAATACAATTATTCCCCTTCTACCCCTACTTCTAATGAGCGAGCAGGCTAACCCTAAGGGTATTCCTGACCAACTTGAGTTGATGTTGATCCGACGGCCATGCCCGCACATCGGGTAGCTTCGCCTCGACGTGACCTCACCGGATGCCGCCACGTGCTGCCAAGCGTCGCTCGTCCTTTTCACGGACCTCCCCCCGGTTTTGAGGCCCAAACCGGGAAACCTGGGCCATCCCCCGGTTTTGAGGCCGAAACCGGGAAAACCTGTCGTCCGTCGCCTGAGTTTTGTGGCCCAAAATCAGAAACCCACCAGCCCCCAGGTTTTGAGCCTAAACCTGGAAACCGTCCTCAGCCCGAGTTTTGTGGCCCAAACTCGGAAACCGGCCGCACCCAGGTTTTGAGGCCCAAACCTGGAAACCGTCCACTCAGTGGTTTTTCTGTGGCTCAACCACCAAACCGACGCCGTAGAGGGGATGCACCACCCATGCACCCCGTCCACATGCAAGTCTTCACTTGTCGCTGTCCCAGGCTGTCAGCCACCACAACCGATCCTCAGGCCACCGGTCCGTCAGTCCAAGCCACACGTCTGCCCTTCACCGCTCTGGGTCCATCGACACAACACGTCTCTACTTGACCTTCACCTTGCCTTTGATCACCGGATCCGAGCTCGACACCTGCACAACACAAGCCAAAGAACATGCGCATCATCCCAGTTGACAATCACTCATCATCTCAAGATCCGGCATACACCCATGTATCCGCACACGCGAAGCCCCCTGAATCCGCGAAGACCCAAAACGGACCGGGTAATCCAAAGTGCCTCACCAGGAAAACTAGAGGTCCGAAGTGGCTACCCGCCGAGAAGTCCCATCAGGTTGCTGACACACCAGACGAGACATCACCATGTCTCACAGACCGCCTAAGACTTGACCCCTCAAAAGAAGGGCTCGGTGGTGATTCGTTTCCAGCGAATCCCATAACAGTGTGGCGTCTGCAAAAGGCACTATGACAACAGCCTCACGAGACAAACAGAATGGCAACCCATCTCGCCGACTGAGACCTCGAGCCCGGGCGTGAATACCCAAAGCCGCCTTATCCTACGCTAGAGCCCACGTATCAGGATCTCGAGCATACCTGGCCCGGCCAAGGATCCCGCGACACTCTTCATCACGCGCCTGATTGAGGGACTTCACGGGAAGGAATTCGAGGCTAACAAGTCGCTCGAGGCTCGGGGGCTCAACCTCACCAAACAACCCGTGGTAAAGGGGGGCGGGGGAGGTCGAGCCCATTCAAGGGATGCAAATTCTCAAAACGCGCAAGGCCCCCTCGACAAGTCGAGAAGTACGACGTCAGCAGTTCGACTCGCAAAGCTACGTTTCCTTCTTCTTAAAGCTGTCTTTTCCTTTTCAATAAATAGGAAGACAATAATGTTTTGCGAAAACTAAACATAATCCTATCGACCCGCCTACGTTCATCAAAATATGGGAATAGTCTCGACCGTGCCTTCTAAGGGAAGCCGGCCGAGGTTCGGCCGCCATCGCCCTCAGGGGCTAACGGCACCCCCGGTTGAACTAGAATACGGGTAGCGGACTAAGTTCCCAAAACGTTCGAACAAACGGCCAAGTGAACACGAGCGGAATGATAGGAATATGCGGGCTTCCTCCCAATTCACCGTCCCACAAGGTAATGAACGGCCACACAAAGCCTCGAGACCAGAAAGTGGGAAGGAAGAACCGGCATAATAACTCTTTTTCAGTTAAAAATAAAAAGGGCGCAAGCAGCTCATCCAAAGCAAGCTACCTTATAAAGTATACTAATGCACCCATTTATACAGAGCACCATGTCATAACAGATCGAGCCCTTAGACCCTCGCGTAACGGAACAGAGCAACGCGCACCGAGGCAATGGCTGTCGAGAATCCCCGCGAGCCGGGAAAACGCTCCACTAAGCAAAAGTTCCTAACGCAGAAGGGCACCTGAGCGGCGACAACCGTATGACCAAAGAGACGAATACCCTATTCACCCAGGAAGCTTTCTTGCGAACAAACGCAAGAAAAGGCTCGACCCTCAGACCTCGACGAGCAGGCCCAAGGGACACCAAAAATAAGATGCACGAGTTCGAAAGACGCGATCGACCTCACTCAAGCCTACCTTCCATCCACATAATTCGAAGGAATACGAGAAGGTCTGATGGCCGAAGAACGAGTGCGCAAGCACTTATAGATTTATACAAAGCGGAAGTCTCAGAGGTGCCTCGGCAATGCTACTCGGTGGATACTCCAACGCACTCATCCCAAGAAGCTCCAAGACATCCGCCGGAACCTCGACGCCGACACCCCCTACCGGGATTCCCGGATGACTTGCTCCACGGGGACCTCGGCGACAACGGCCTCAGCGGCATCGTCAAATTGCTCGATGAGCCCCTTGAAGTTTGCCACCCCGGATCCCTCCGGGAATCCCACGAGCAGACGCAGATCGCACCCGGAGCAGACCTGGGCTTCTGCAAGAGCCACTGCCGCGCCCCGGCGAACACCATGCTCCACCAAGACCCGAACACGCTTGGGCACGTCCTAAAGACGCTCCACAAGGTTATAACCTCGGGCACGCACGAACTCCACGACCGCCTCGGCCGCTGGCCGGAGAACCTGGAGGACGTCCTCCAGCTCAGCGACACGACCGTCCGCCGCAGCCAGTTGACGATGAAGCTCTACAGCCGCCCCCTCGGCGGCATCCAACACCGCCGACGTCGCTGTAACCGTGTTCTCCAAGTCACGGATCGAAGGAGGAGCTGGGGGGAGGCCGGGTGACGAAAGGAGATCGGCCTCGACGACGAGATGACCCTACGAAATGCACAAAAGGCGCGATCAGAGCGCTGTTGTAAAGCCATGAGAAGAAAAGACAACAGACTAACCCCAGAATACGGCGACGCTGCCCCGGGCCTCCCGAGCTTGACTGCTCGTCAGCAGGACGCTTCCTGCGGTTGATAACGAGAGGCGAGGGGCTGGAGCAAGATGGCAATAGGGGTGACGAAACAAGGAAAATCTTTGCTCGATTTATAGCAGGAAGGACTAGCTACCATCGCCCGCCAGTCGCACGACCTTTGCAAATCCCTAAGCGGAAGTCGAAACGCCACGCAACTCTCCAATTACTGCGCACATGCACGCATGATGGGTAGGACCTTTGGAGAATGTGCCGCCTGGCGGCCGTGATTTCCAGAGAGCCGGCCATCAATGCAGGAAAGCTGGAGAGTTGGCTCCCGGTCGATTTTCATCAGCAACACGAGCTCTCGCTTGGATTCCCCCATCACCAGCTCACCGAGGACGTCAAGACTCCGCCCTATCGAGGGTAGTACGGTGCTTCTCACCTCGCACCCGATCGAAAGGGCTTGCGGGAAGGGCGCCGGAGCTAGCAATGCCCAAAGCCGCGTGAGGCTCGGGGGCTCGACTACGCTCGGCAACCCTCGACGAAAGAGGGTTGAATCCACTCGAAGGCTCGATTACGCCCAACAACCATCGACAAAAGAAGGCCTAACTCGCCTGAGGGCTCGACGGCCCCAAAGGCCATCACAAGTAAGTACCACCACCCGATTCAAGCTAGCTTAATCTTACATAAGAATTAGTTACATTCAATTGCAAACATGTCACCATCGCAAGTAAATAAAGTCCTCGGAGGAGTCTTACTCACTCCTCCGAGGCCTCGGGGACTACCCCCGCGGGGAACGCTCGTGCGTCCCCACAAAAAGGTTTCGAATCACCGTTCTCCCTCGGCTTCCAACCCTTGGTTCGAGTGCCAGCACCCAAGCCAGGGCTCGGGGGCTACCCCCGCGGGGAACGCTAGCGCGTCCCCCGCAGAAGCGGTTTTTGGGAGTACCTTACGCTCCCGTGACCCCCAGCTCGAGCGCCAGCGCTCGAGCCGGGGCTCGGGGGCTACTGTCGATTACATGGGAAGGGGTACCCCAAAACCTCTGCTTCGAAAAACTAATCCATAGCAAGGTCCACGACTAGCCTTCAGCCATAATGTCAAAATCGGCCCAAGTCTTAATCCAAGATAGGCCGACCCACGAGGAAAACTCAACAACCCGTCAAACTCACGGAAGACTCCTCTTCGAGGCTGCACCGGCGAACCCTCGAGGCGCGGAGACGAAAAAATCTCAAACGAACAAAGCAGGCCTCGACGCCTCACCGAATACCCCCGCCATTCCTCAAACTCCCCAGGGAAGGCTTCGACCGCCACACCTTCCCAGTGAAGGAAGCTGGCCTCGACCGCCCCATACCTACTTCTGGTATGGCCCAAGAAGCATTAAATGCTCTCCGCCTACCCCCGTCTAAGTTGCATGGCTATAGCAAGTGCCACAGTAGATCGTACCCCGGTTAAATCAAACTTTAATCGTCTATATCCGGGAAACAAGCACGTCTTTTAGAGCAGTCGCTCCATACCGCGCACTGCACCACGTCGGACACCCGCTCGAGGTCCGTTCGTCAACGCCTTTCCCGCAATATCCGGGACTCGACCCCATGGGCCTCGACCGCCCATGCCCCTCGAGCACCCCTCGATTACCCTTCGGGTACCTCCCGACCAACTTCAGGAGCATTTAATGCGTCCACCTACCCCTGTCCAAGTCATATGGGCACGGTGCGACGCCGCAGCGATTTGTACCCTGGTCAAATCATCTTTTACCACCCATCCCCGCGAAAGGGGGCAACTCGTACGATGCAGTCGCTCCATATTGTGCACTGCACCGCTCCAGGCCACCCCTCGAGGCACGTTCGCCAGCACGTCCCCCGCATGGCCCGGAGCTCGACCCTATCCGCTTGGGCCTCGACCCCCTCCGCGCCGGCCTTGGTCCCGTGCACACCGGCCTCGACCTTGCCCTCGAGCACGGCTCCGCCAAGACTGGTCAACACTCCAACAACTCCCGACGCGACGTCTCCACGCACGCTCGTGCATGGGCATCGTCCTTCATCGGCTTCGTCAGGTACATCGCCACGAAGCCGGATACGCCTCTACAGCGGCGCTGACATGACCGGCGACGTCATCACCTGTATCATCGCCAACGTCATCATCTACACTAGCCCTAAACCCTTGTAACCCTGAGCCTCGCCTTCGTCTATAAAAGGGGACGCTAGGGCTAAGCAGAGGGCAAGCGAAGAAAGGCGGAAGAAACACAGAGACATATCGGCTTCCCACCATAGCCTAGGATTCCAGAGCTCAGTACTCTAGTTCTAGCTTCCTCCTTAGCACCCATGTTCCCTTTCACGCCTGTAATCGCCCCTGTACAAGCACTTCGGTGCAAGATAATACAAATGTTCTCCCCCCGCTGGACGTAGGACCTTCTTTCGCCCGAACCAGGATAAATCATTGTGTTCTTCTTGCATCATCATCCGGATTAGGGAGCACGCACACACAAATTCACTCGTTGGTGTGAACCCCTGGGTTCCGAACACCGACAACTTCTATCTTTGTCGCCACTGTTGATGGTCCTTAAACACCTGTTTTACCATCAACATTTTACCCTAAAATTCACCAAAAAGACATGAAATGTAGTCAAATAGGTTTCAAACTAACCAAATTCCACATGTCCATAGATTTTTATTTGAATGCAGGAATTTGGACCAAATTTGGACATTTGAACCACCAGAGGTCAAACCCACTCAGCAGGGCCCAATTGGGCCTTAGGGGGGTGGCGCCCGCCACCCCTAGGTGGCGCCCGCCACAAGGGTGAGGCCCAACTCTCCCCCTTGCCACGTCACTGATCCGTGTGACCATCCCAAGGCCAAATCTTGGCCCTTGGTCACTAGGTCAGTGGCATCGGACGGCTCAGGAGGGAAGTGGCGTGGATCATGACCTAAGTCGGTTGCTAGGACATGCAACCGACCTCCAAACCGCCTTGGACAACCACCTAGAGGCCGTTGGATCAAGGACGATGCATCCAACGGCCAGGGGACTGGCGCCCGCCACCTGACCTAACCCTAGGTCGGTTGGCTGCCCCCTATAAGTACCCCCCTCACTCCACAAGGCTATAAATACCCCCCTGGTGGCAATACCCCAGTACCATCACACACCAAGAGAAGCAAAGCAAGAGAAGCAAGTGAGAGTTAGGTTAGAAGCTCAGAGAGCTTAGGCAAGTAGGTAGCTAGTAGAGCAAGGCATTCTTGCCCTCACGGAAGCGCTGCTCAAGGCTTAGCTCAAGAGTAGAGGCGTGCGAGTGATCGGTCCTGGAGCTGGGAAGAGTCTTCCTTCATCTCCAGTTCAGGTTTTGCTTTTGTTACTCAAGCACTTACTATATTCTAGTTCATCATTTCAAGTATTACTTTATTCTACTTATCAGTATTGAGTGGTATACTTGATTGATTGCTTGAGTGCCTAGCTATCCTACAGTTCAATTCACTTAGTCATAGTAGTTAATCTCTAGTGAGCTTAGTGTTTGATCTTTGCCAATAGGTTGCTTAGTTAGTTTAGTGTTTATCTTATTAAGTCAAGTATTTCCTCTGACGTCCGCAAGGGTGTCTCTATTCAAAGCTAGGGTAGAGATAGTTAGAATATAGTTAAGCGTGGTGCTTAGTTATAGACTTACCTTCAGATACGGCTGGACCCCCGGATAGCTGTGGTAGCAAGCAGGTGGTGACAGCCCTGTGCGCCTTGAATTCCACCACGTAGTTGGCCCAGTTTAACAGTAAGGCTCGTTGTGCTAGCGTTCAACCTAAGTAAGTGGTAAAGGCTAGTACGCCTCGATACTTGACAAGATAGGAATAAAACTTTACTTAACTTAGTTGCTTTATTGACTTTTGCCTACCTTGCTTCGTAACTATCTTGCTTCGTAGTTATCTTGCTTTGTAGTTATCTAGGAGTAGTTAGTAGTTAGTAGTTAGTTATCTCAGTTACCCTTAGTTAACCTATTCCCTTTATCTACCTATCCATCCACCTTACCTTAGCCATCCATTTCATCCTTACCTATCCACCCATATATTCTTTCTAGCCTTTCATCTCCTCTCTTCTCCCCTTTTCCCTTTTCTTATTTCTTCGACTCTCATCCCCTCCTTGACTCAACTCATACACCACCCTAGCCTTCCCTTGGGATCAAATAAATCGACATCTGGTACTCCCAGGCGAAGTGCTACTACGATAGTTCTGTGCGCTTGCAGAATCTCCTCCTGGTAGATTGCATTCTCTCTAGCTAGCTCCTACTAGTGTCGGGATTGACAACCCCGCTTGGCATTAGTAGATAGCTGCTTTAGCTCCACTCCTTTAGGTATAGTGACCGGTCTTGCTTCAAGCATTTCTGACGTCGTTGCCGGGGATAGACTCCATAGTCTACTCCTAGTAACAACGTTAGCAAGTGCCAACAAGCATTCCTGGGCCGTTACCGGGGATAGTTGCCTAGCTCTATCTTTAATGAAGCTAAGAACTACCAACAACCACTCCACCTTCTCCACTGTCGCATCCACGATGACGTCATCCTCTGCGTACAATGTGGGGCATTTGCTACGAGGATTCAACAGGCCAGCGGCACCGGCGTCGTCTTTCTCCCTAGATCCTCGAAGGGGTACAGGTTACTATCCCCGACCTTTCTTACCATGGCCATTGGTGAGCATCTCGGTAGGATCCTGCCGATACACGAAGATCTCGTCGCATATTAGACGTGCGGCGCTATCGGTGGTGTGATCCTCTTTCTCATGTTGTTCTTGCTCCTTGTGTTTGTTTTCATCCCGTACGCTCCTTGCATCTCCTTATCCATAGCGGTCTACCATTGAAAAAATTGAAAACTGCCATTATAATTTTATATGTCATATGCCACTTTTTTAAGATGACACCACAAACTAGGATGCATTCTTTTGACACCATTTAGGTGCTAGAAGCCTAGAACTACATTCTTTTTAAGATGATGGAAGTACTTCTAACAAAACTATAGATGGATCATCTTACCAAGATGACATGTACGAGGAGCAGGTAGTAGAAGCACTTTAAAGTACCTATTAGTTATGAGAAACGTTTCAGTTTCTCCGACTAAACACAAAAATCAACTCCAAGGGTCGATTTCTCTATCGATGCGGAACCGAAACGATTCATCATTTCTAGGTACAAATGCGAACCAATCAGAAGGTGGATTTACACCGTGACAAATTTAAAATGGATTATAGTTAAGTTGTTTTTTTGTCCAAAAGAAGTTCAAATTTTTTTGAAGCGTATTTTTATTTCTATGACTTTTTTAAAAATATATTGCTATGAATTTAAATCTAGTCTACGTGCTAAACGATTTTATAAAGTGATTTTCATTCATTATTTAAAATATTTTTTATGATAAACTGAATCTAAAACGTTTTTACAAGAATTTAGATCTCTACCAAACACATTCTTGTTTCCTACTACAAAAACGGTACCAAATATAAATCCAGGTCCTATTTAGTTGCAAAGATTAAAATTTAGTCCATGTCACAAGTTGCAGTCCTTAATTTAGTCTATTGAAAATAGACTAATTATAAAACTAATTTATCAGTCAAAGGATAATTCTTGAGATAAATCTATTAAGTCTAATTAGTTTATGATTTGATAGTGTGATGCTACATTAAATATTTACTAATGATAGATAAATTTAGCTTAGACTATCTCCAACAGACCAAACCCAAACTAGAGACTCATTCTATCATTCGAGTCACGCACGGTGAAAAGTCACGACCTAAAAAAATGCATTCTCCAACAACCATACACAAAAAACATCTTCCACTCCTCCGCACCGCGCCTCCCCCTCTCCTTCTCTCCCCTCCCTAGTCTAGTCGGTCTCGTCCGAACTTCTCTCCCCTTCCAAATCTGGTCGACGGTGCCCCTCCCTCCCCTCCTAGATCTGATCGACGCCGTTCCTCCCTCTATCCTCCTGGATTTGGCCGACGGTGCCACCCCTCCTCTCTTCCCTCCCGGATCCGGCTGGTGGTGTCGCCCCTCCTCTCTCCCCTTTCGGATTCGTCCGATAGCGTCACCCTCCTCTCTCCCCTCCTGGATCCAGCCGACGACGTCCTTCTCCGTCCTTCTCCGTGCGGGCAGGAGCGGATGGTGGTGTCCTTCTCCGTACGTGAGGGCGTGGAGGAAGAACGCCGGTGGGAGAAAAGTTGCGCCAGTGATTTGCGTCATCGAACGAGGACGTTTTTTTGCGATTCGGCTCGTCCCCTATACAAAATGCGTCGCCTGTTTAGGTGTTGTGTTGGAGCATATTTTTAGTACCCAAAACACTATTAAGGACGTAAATTTGCGTTTGGGGCATGTTGTTGGAGATAGTCTTAATAAATTCATTTTGTTAATTACGATATGAAGGTGTAATTAGTTTTATAATTAGTGTATTTTTATTTTTTAATAAACTAAATTAGAACCGCAACATCCGAGGTGTTATGGACTAAACTCGTCACTGTAAACAAACAGCCCCATGGTGTTGTCACTGTAAGGCCAGTCTCAATAGAGGGTTTCATGTCACAATTTCCAAGACATGACACTGAGAATGAACACGATGAAATAGAGTCTCTCGATGCACAGTTTTATTTCACTGTTTCTATGATAGCTTAAGCATTTAATTCTTTGATTGTGTTGTGATCAAATGAGCATGGTGACTATGTAGCCCGCAAATTGATCGCACACGATATATTTACACATCAGTACATATAGCAGTTATATATTCAGTTTGACAAAAAAAATTAAATTGCAACATTCACGCACAAATTTCAACAAATAAAGAACTAGGAGCAATATTTAGATCTAGATTTTCTTCAATATCTGGTTTCTTCTCATTTTCAACTATCATATTGTGAAGTGATCTCGGTCACATAAACGAGCTGGTCGTTTTAAATGGAAAATCGACGACGCAATACATCAAAGGCTCTTTCGATATCTTTTCTTGCCCTTTCTTGTTCCTGTACCTACAACCTGTCTTTCTCAGTTATAGGAAGTCATATTGACTTCAGGAATACGGCCCATTCAGGGTATATTCCATCAGCAAGATAATACCCTATGTTATGTTCATTCTCATTGACCATGTACTGGATTCTAGGAGCTTGTCTTCTTAACTCATTGATAAATAGAGTAGATTGGTTCAAAACATTAATATCATTATTAGAACCTGCTACTCCAAAGAACGCATGCCAAATCCAAATATGATGTGATGCCACTGCCTTAAGAATCATCGTCGACACTTTCTGATCACCACGAGTGAACTGACGCTTCCATGCATTTGGGCATCTTTCTCATTGCCAATGCATGCAGTCAATAATGCCGAATATACCAGGAAAACCTCGCTTCTCACCAAGTCTGAGTAGACGCTCAGTGTCTTCCATAGTGAGCCGTCTCAAATACTGCTAACCAAATACATCTCTAACACCTTTGACAAAATTCTTCATCGCCTCCATTGCAGTAGTCTCTCCAATCTTCAAGTATTCATCTAGCTCATCTGTAGCACTACCCATAGCCAATTGATGAATACCTACAGTACACTTCTATAGTGGTATGAGCCCTTACCGATTAACAACATCCACCCTCTGAGTAAAATAAACAGAGCGCTGACCTAAGGCATCAACGATGCGTAGGAAAAGTGTTCTAGACATACGAAATCTCCGATGAAAATTTTTGGAAGGATAAAGAGGATTTTTCAAGAAATAATCACTCACTAGCTTTTGATGTGCTTCCTCTCATGGCCTCTTGATGTGCTTCCTAGGAATTGTGCAAGATTGCGGATACATGGGTGTATGCCGAGTCTCTGAGTGATGAGTGATTGTCAACTAGGATGATGCGCATGTTCTTTGGCTTGTGTTGTGCAGGTGTCGACCACGGATACAGTGATCAGAGGCAAGGTGAAGGTCAAGTAGAGACGTGTCGTGCCGATGGACTGAGAGTGGCGAAGGGCGGACGTGAGACTTGGACTGAGGGACCGGTGGCCCGAGGATCAGCTGTGGTGGCTGGCAGCCTGGGACAGCGACGAGCGGAGACTTGCGGGCATGGTGTTGCTCGGGTCGAGGACCTGGGGACACGTGTCGGTGGACGGGGTGCACGGGAGGTGCATCCCCTCTACAGCTTCGATTTGGTGGTAGAGCCAGAGAAAAACCATCGGGTGGACGGTTTCCAGGTTTGGGCCTCAAAACCTAGGTGCGGACGGTTTCCGAGTTTGGCCACAAAACTCAGGCTGAGGACGGTTTCCAGGTTTGGGCCTCAAAACCTGGGTGCTGCGGGTTTGCTGAGTTTGGGCCTCAAAACTCAGATGCTGGTGGGCTGGTTTCCCGATTTGGGCCTCAAAACCGGGGGTTGGCTGTGAAGGCAGGTTTCCCGGTTTGGGCCTCAAAACCGGGGGTGCGACGTCCAGGAAAAGGACGGCAGAGCGGTGGCGGCACGTGGCGGCAATCGGGAGGTTGCGTCGAAGCAACGCTACGAGTTGTGCGGGCGTGGCCGTCGGATCCACCTACCTTCGAGTTGGTCCAGAATAACCTTAGGGTTTAGCTGGTTCGCTCTGTAAGTAGTTAGGGGTAGAGTGAGAATTAGGAATAGTTAGAATTAGGATAAGTAGGGGGAGACACCCACCTCCCCATTCATCTCAGTCATTTTGCTCGTTGCTTCTAGGGTTTCCTGCTCTCTCAATCCCCTGCTGTAGCTAGCTGAGATCTGCAGAGAACCATACCTCTGTGTACTGAAGATTTTGAGGAAGTGAGGCCGTATCCTCACTGTTGTAGCGTGTGGTAGCCACACGGTTGCAATTTCGTGCTTGTGATTCGCGTTTTGTTTGTGTTCTTCGCGGAATCCTTTTCTCCACGATTTTCGCGTCGCTTGATCTCTTTGCTCGGTTCATCTTTTGCAAATCCGTTTGAACCAAGTTATTCTAGATCGTGAGGCACTTCTTTCAACCGAAGGAATTCACTTCTAACCTCACGGTCTAGGAGATCGATCGATTTTCGTTTCGGGTCAAGCTTTTCTCCCTTCCCCCGAATTTCTTCGATTCACCGATTTGGAGATAGGTTCGAGCCATGACCTCTTAGAGATAGCTCACTATCCTCCTTGTGACTCTACTCACCAAGTTTGATCCCTAGAGGATTTGTTTTGAGTGAGATCGAGTCGATTCGGTGGACGAACTTTGAAATCGCGGGGTGACCGGACACTGGCTGTTCATCGACCGGACGCTCCCTGTGAGTCCGGTCGTTGAAGGCCCAGTTTGGCCTATTTCGTGACTTGACCGGACGCTGGCTTCAGGGTGTGACCGGATGTGCCTCCTTTACTGTTTATTGTGCTTATCTTCTTTCGACCGGACGCACTGTTGTTGACCGGACGCTCCTTGCCCGTGAGTCCGGTCAGAAACAGTAAGGTTCCAGAACCTTTTTCGCTCGACCGGACGCGTCCGGTGACTACTGACCGGACGCACCAGTGAGTCCGGTCATAGCTGTTTCGCGCAGTTTCATTCGCGCTTCGTTCGTTCGTTGTCGGTTTTGGTTCCTGACTTTTACGTTGGATTTCTAGAGTCGTAGAGTGTCTCGCTGTGCTTCGTGGAAGCATCCACCCTACATCTAGGGTCGAGAACACTTACGAGCTCTAAGGTTTGCTCTTGGGGTTGAGTTTTGGGACAGTGGCGAGAAGTTTCCGAAAGGAAAATTTGAAGCTCCCATTCACCCCCCCCTCTGGTCGCTTTCTGATTACATTCTCGGTCCTTCAATTGGTATCAGAGCGGGTTAAGGATCTTCCACCTTAACCGGTTCCAGATCCACAGAAGGCGACATGGATCGTGGCGTGGGCAAACCGCCGTTTTTCGATGGGACAAACTATGCGTATTGGAAGATACGCATGTCAACCTATCTGCAGAGTTTGGGCGCTTCCATTTGGGATATTTGCAACTCTGCTGATTACGTTGTCTTGGCTGCTCGTGTGACTCAGCATCAGATCGATGAGCACGATGCCAATAGCCGAGCACGTAATGCTCTTTTCTCATGCTTGAGCATGAGTGAGTTTGATCGTGTTTCTCACCTTGCTACGGCTCGGGAGATTTGGGCTACCCTCATGCGCTTTCATGAGGGAACCTCTCAAGTCAAAACCCGTCTCTACGAGTCGTTCAAGCGAGAGTATGAGAACTTTCGACATATGCCTGGAGAGAGCATAGAAAGTTTATTCGCTCGCTTTCAGGTGATTGTCAACAGGATGAGGGCTAACAAGGAGCTGTTGCCTTTCGACGATCATGAGAGGGCTTTGAAGCTTTTGCATACTCTTGATCGGTCGGTGTGGGATTCCAAAGTTCAGGCGATCATCGAATCACCTAACTATGAGACCCTCACGTGCGGCGAGCTCTTCAGTAAGCTCAAGTCCAGTGAGATTGATGCCATGGCGAGGGCTTCTTATGAGAATCCTTCAGGCCTGACTATGGCTTTGGTTTCTGGCTCCTCTGCTAACCCCTCTGGAGGCTTTGCTTTGCATTCTCTTCTTTCTATCACAGAGGAGCAGTTGGAGTCTCTGGGAGACGACGAGTTGGCTTTGCTTGCCAACCGGTTCTCGCGGTTTCACAACAACAGCATGAACCATCGCCGCGGAGGAGGACGCTCAGGATGCTATGAGTGCGGCGACCCCGACCACTTCATCGCCAACTGTCCCAAGAAGAACAAGCATTCTGGGAAGGGCGATCATGGGCACAAGTACGACTCCGGCAAGCGCAAGGAGAAGTACGTCCCCGGGAGGCACAAGCGGAAGGGCGGCTTCAACAAGGAGTACATCAAGACCAAGTACTTGGAGAAGGCCCAAGCTGAGCAGCGTGCGTTCTTCGCCACGCTCAGCGACGTCGACGACTCGGACGACGATTCCGCTTCCTCAAGCGACGATGAGTCCGAGAAGAAGAAGAGGATCGAGGACAAGCTGAACGGTCTCTGCTTCTTCGCCGACGACGACGGCCTCTGCACTATGGCCCTCGATAAGGAGGTCGACGGCGAGCTGGTGAACTCCCCTCGGAACGACGACGACGACGACACCTCCCAGGTATCTCTGACCCAAGACGAGCTTTCCGCTGAGGTCGAGAAACTTACTGCTGCGCTTCTTAGTCAAGATAAGCTGCTTAGGCGTTCCGCTAGAGAGCGCAAGGAGTTTAGGCAGAAGTGGGAGGATACGGTGAAGGAACTTGATTCTGTCAAGTCCACCGTGGTTTTTACCGATGAGGAGGAGTGTGAGATGTGCACCACACACATGACTGACCTTCTCACTTTGAGGAGCAAGTATGTTGTGCTGGTAGGAGAGGTGGATGAGCTCCGTGCTAGACCCATGCTGTTGGGTGCGTGCAAGACTTGTCATGTCTTGCAAACCAAGTTGGCAGAGAAGAATGCCAAGATTGAATCTCTTGAGAAGGCCAGCTCGGGTAGCACTTGTGTGACTAGGTGCGCTTTGTGTGAGGCTTTGGAGATGGATATTGCAAATGTGAAGCATGACAAGATGCAAACCGAGGAGGAAAACACATACCTTCGGACCATCTTGTCATGGGTGTCTTGTGGTGAGCCGCAGCTCGGGATGATGATCTCCCAATTCAAGCGAGTTGCTGGAGGTCCTAGTGTAGGTTTTGCTCCGGGTGTTGATCTTTCTGCTTTTGGGAAGATTGGAGAGTCGAGTGGTCTGAACCCGAGTGAGAAGCCCAACTCCACCACTACTCCCAAACTTACCAAGCTTCCACCCAAAGAGCCTCTCAAGACTAACACAAAGGATGGGGTGTTTGAGGAACCTCTAAGAGCTCCACCCAAGAACCAAGTGTGGCATCCCAAACCCAACCACCTCAAGAACAAACTGGACACCATGCCACCTATTCAGGAGGAGTGTTTGCCACAAAAGGGCAAAGTGATCCATACCCACAACCGTGAGTACCAACAACCCCCTATGAGAGCGGTGAGGTACCATTGTGAGCATTGTGGGAGAGATGGACACTTGAGTGAGCTCTGCTTTCGGCGCAAGAGAGAGGCGCGCCGTGCTAGGTAGATGAACAATGCGGACATGTACCATCCTTTCCATGATGTACATGCGCCAAATGTTCAGAGTCGTGCTGCTAGGCCCAGAGGTCCAGAACCTCAAGTTCCCAGGCCTAGGCAGAGGAGAGCTCCGAGGAGAGATGCTAGGCCTAGAGGTGCAGTGCCTCAAGTTCCTAGGCCTAGGCCTCGTAGAGAGCGTGCCCGGCGGGAGCCTGCAGTTGTAGGCTATGGACCCCGTGGCGGTGGCTTTGTAGTTGAGCGTTTTCCTCCACCGCGTTTTGAGTATCGCGGTGAGCGCTCCTTCCCCAGTGGACCACGTTCTTCTAAACGTGGTGATCGCTTCCTTCGTAGATGTGCTAGGAATGGTTTTTACACTAACCGTTCTTTTGAGCAGCCGGCCCAACACTGGTATTCTTCCTACTTCACTAACCCCAGTGTTGGACCGTATGCTCACCCTATGTCTTTTTATTGATGTAGGTAAAACGATTGGAGAACGTTTGGTTGGTGGATTCCGGGTGTTCGAGACACATGACCGGAAACGTCAAGTGGTTCTCCAGTCTTAGTCCAGTCGCCAGAAAGGAGTTTATTACCTTCGGCGACAATAGCAAAGGTAAGGTATTGTCTCGTGGGTCTGTGCGAGTTAATGAGCACTTTGTGTTGCGCGATGTTGCTCTTGTTTCTAACTTGCATTTTAACCTTCTTTCTGTTTCGGAACTTTTTGATGATGACTATGAGATTCGTTTTAAACTGAATCTCAGTCGTATTTTGGACCCTCAGGGCAATCTTGTTTGTGTGATTTCGCCCTTTGGGAAAGTCTTTCGTGCGGATTTCTCGGAGTCGTTTGGTATTACCCGCTGTCTTTTGGCTAGTCCTTCCTCCTCTGATCTTTGGAAGTGGCATAGGAGACTAGGATATTTGAGCTTCGACTTGCTTGCAAGACTTAGCTCACTTGGCCTAATCTGAGGATTGCCCAAGTTGTCGATGGAGAAGGATCTTGTTTGCCACTCTTGTAGACATGGGAAGATGGCTGCCGCTCCCCACCATCCAGTGACTCAGGTCATGACCAAGCGCCCTGGAGAGCTTTTGCACATGGACCTTGTTGGTCCGGCTCGGATTAGCTCAGTTGGGGGGAAGTGGTATGTGCTTGTTGTTGTTGATGACTTTTCGAGATATTCATGGGTCTTCTTTTTAGCTGAGAAGACCGAGACTTTCTCCTTTGCCCGCAATCTGATTTTGCGTCTTCAGAACGAGTTCCCTTTGAACTCGATGCGAGCTATTAGGAGTGATAATGGTTCCGAATTCAAGAATTCGGATTTTGAGAAGTTTT
Source organism: Coix lacryma-jobi var. lacryma-jobi (assembly GCA_009763385.1). Taxonomy (NCBI): domain Eukaryota; kingdom Viridiplantae; phylum Streptophyta; class Magnoliopsida; order Poales; family Poaceae; genus Coix; species Coix lacryma-jobi. The sequence continues at coordinate 82,106,767 of CM019822.1, forward strand.
GTAACTCTTTGGGTTTAGAGCATCAGTTTTCTTCCCCCTACACACCGCCACAAAATGGTGTTGTAGAGAGGAAGAATTGGACCCTTGTAGAGATGGCCAGGACGATGCTCAATGAGCATAGGACTCCTAGGCGATATTGGGCCGAAGCTATGAGCACTGCATGCTACATTTCCAATCGCATTTTTCTCCGAGCTTTCTTGAAAAAGACTTCTTATGAGTTGCGATTTGGGAGACAGCCCAAGGTGAGTTATTTTTGAGTTTTTGGTTGCCATTGTTTTATACTCAAAAAGGGCAACTTGGACAAATTTGAGTCTCGTTCTTCTGACGGTGTGTTTTTGGGTTACGGCACTCATACTCGAGCTTATCGTGTACTTAACCTTGACACTAACCGAGTCATGGAGACATCTGATGTCACCTTCGACGAGACCATGGTTTGTCCTTCTTCTCGTTTTGAGCGTGCAGGTGATCACGAGGTTGGCGAGCCTCTTTTTGATGATGAAGAAGAAGGTGCTGAAGGGATAGATGACCCAGCACCTCCTCCACCTGCTGTGCCGCAAAGAGCGGCTTCTACGACGACTCACGACCCCGACACTTCTTCTTCCTGGGGGCCGTGGGATCTGCCACCCTGAGCGGTACCTTTTGTACCCGGGGAGGCACCAGCTGCTGCTGAGGGGGAGGCCACTTCGGCAAGGGAGGCGCCACGACACATTCAGCGTCAGCACCCGCCTCAGCAGATGATCGGCAGCATCGACGAACGCGTCACCCGGTCAAGGCAAATCTCTCACTTTGCTCATTCTGCATTTGTTGCTGATTTTGAGCCCCGAGATGTTGGACACGCATTGACAGATCCAGATTGGGTCAATGCCATGCATGAGGAGCTTGAGAACTTTGAGAGAAATCGGGTTTGAGTTCTAGTGTCTCTACCTTCTGAGTGTCATCCTATTGGGACAAAATGGGTTTTCAAAAACAAACAGGGAGAAGATGGCCATGTTGTGAGAAACAAGGCCAGACTCATAGCCCAGGGATATAGTCAGAAGGAGGGGATAGACTATGAGGAGACTTTTTCTCCTGTAGCACGTTTGGAGGCTATTAGGATACTCTTGGCTTTTGCTGCATCCAAAGGTTTCAAACTTTTTCAAATGGATGTCAAGAGTGCCTTCTTAAACGGCTACATAGAAGAGGAGGTGTATGTTAGACAACCCCCCGGTTTTGAAAATCCCAAGTTTCCAAACCATGTTTTCAAACTCCACAAAGCTTTGTATGGTTTGAAACAAGCCCATAGAGCCTGGTATGATAGGTTGAAAACTTTTTTGCTTGCTAAGGGTTTTAAAATGGGATGTGTAGATAAAACGCTCTTTCTCCTCAAGCAAGGCACTGATACTCTCTTGGTCAAAATTTACGTGGATGATATCATTTTCAGTGGTTCTTCTCATGCTTTGGTTGCCAAGTTTGCAGATACTATGAGCCGGGAATTTGAGATGAGCATGATGGGTGAGTTGACATTTTTCCTCGGGTTGCAAATCAAGCAATCCCGGGAAGGGACGTTCATGCACCAGGGCAAGTACACCCGGGACATTTTGAAGAAATTCGACATGGGTGAGGCCAAGCCTCTTCCAACACCCATGGCGACCACGACGGCCCTGGATGCGGACAAGGAGGGAGAAGCAGTGGACCAGAAGAAGTACCGGAGTATGATCGGGTCGCTGCTGTACCTGACGGCGACACGCCCAGACATCCAGTTCGCGGTGTGTCTTTGCGCGCGTTTTCAGTCTTCGCCGCGCACTTCTCACCGTCAGGCGGTCAAGCGCATTATGAGGTACTTATCCTTCACTCCAGAATTCGGGATTTGGTATTCTGCTTCCTCCACTCTTTCCCTTTGTGGTTATTCTGATGCTGATTTTGCTGGTTGTCGCATTGAGCGCAAGTCCACTTCTGGGACTTGTCAGTTTATTGGTTCTTCTCTTGTATCGTGGTCCTCTCGCAAGCAGTCTAGTGTCGCCCAGTCTACCACGGAGGCTGAGTATGTTGCTGCGGCTAGCTGCTGTTCCCAGTTACTCTGGATGATGGCCACTTTGCGTGATTTTGGTCTGAGCTTTTCTCGTGTTCCTTTGCTTTGTGACAGCACGAGTGCAATTAGCGTTGCTAAGAACCCCGTGCTGCACTCGAAGACCAAACACATCAATGTGCGCTTTCATTTTTTGCGAGACCACTATGAGAAGGGTGATATCGACCTTCGCCATGTCAATACTCATCATCAGTTGGCTGATATTTTCACCAAGCCTTTGGACCAATCAACTTTTAATCGGTTGAGAGGTGAGCTTGGTGTGTGTTTCCCCTTTTAGATGGGGGAAACATTTTTGACTCTTGTATGATACACTGACTTTGTGTTTTTCAGTTGTTTTTGCTTCTTTTTGGTTTCTTCATGCATCTTTGTATTTCAGCATACGCTTTTACATTCTGAGCTTCATGAATATAGTCTGAAGAATGTAACTATGATCTGTGTAGTCTTTGCTCCGATGCTTTATGTAGATGCTATAGCTTATGCTCTTTCTAATCATTGATCCATACTGTGAGCTGAGCTATTTTTGAATGGTGAAATTTGATAATGAACTTAAAACTTGAAAATGTTCACCATTGAGATATGCAACTAGCATGTGTAGGATGTGTCGAAGTCACTTATGCTATCTATGTATGCTAGGTTGCTATGTCTCTAGTGTTGAGTCATTCACTTGCTTGGTATGTCATATCATGTTTAAAATCTGAACCAAGTTAAGTGAATTAAAAAGATCGAGATGGGTTTGCTTGTTAACACCTCATAGTTTCGAGACTGTTTCTCATTGCACTTTGAGTTAAACTTGAGCTGTGTAGTGTATGACCGAAACTGTTGCTTTAAGCTTCTGATTGCTTATGCATAGGCTTTGCACAGTTGGAAAGTTAGGCAATAACAAGCATTCAACCTCTCGCAGTCACATGCTGATTTCTGAACTTGTGTAATTTCACCGCTGCAACTCCGATTAAAAATCACAAGTATTTGCTTCATTTTTCAATTTGTATCAGCATGATGATTGAACTGTGCTAGGGTAGTTCACCTTGTATACATGTTTAGCACTTGTTTGACTTTCTGTCTATACATGTCTGTGCTATGTTGATGGTGAATACCTTTTCGGCTAAAAACTGCTCTTTGTGCTTTCATTTCAGACTTAGTGATCAGTTTGAGCCTTTGCTAGCATTCTGTGCATTTTCTGAGTCATCAGATCAGAACTCTGTAGAGCATCTTTGCACTCTTTTGAGTATACTCCTGAAGCTCCTAACTTGCATTTTGACTCATATGCATTTTGGAAGGGAGAGTCCCTCTCTTGTTGGCACTTTTTGATGGTGCATTTTCTGAGGGGGAGCATTGTTCTTGATAAGTGCATTTTCAACTAAGGGGGAGAATTTGCAAATCATTACCCTCCATTTGAACTAAGGGGGAGTTTTCCTGGTTGTTTGCACTATTCAAGGGGGAGTTTTTGTTGCTTCCTGTTGGCCGTAAGGTTTTGGTATCGAGCTTTCTTTGCTAGTTGTGTTGAGCCTCTATGCCTGTATTTTGAGGGACTAGCATTTTGCTTCGATTTCTTAATTGGTATTTGCTAGCGGTGTTGAGCCTGTTCTACCTCTTCTTGAGGGCTAGCTTTGCTTTGCTTGGTCGCGTCGAGCCGTTGCCCATGTCTTTGGGGACCAAGTTGTCTTGCTCTTTCCACTTGACCTTCTTCAGCTTTGTTATGCTTTTGGGTCATTTGGTCGAGTTCTCTCTTCTCTATTCCTTCCTTCCTTCTATTATGATTTGTGTTGGTAGTTGACAATGCACTCATCAATGGGGAGATTGCGGATACATGGGTGTATGTCGAGTCTCTGAGTGATGAGTGATTGTCAACTAGGATGATGCGCATGTTCTTTGGCTTGTGTTGTGCAGGTGTCGAGCACGGATACAGTGATCAGAGGCAAGGTGAAGGTCAAGTAGAGACGTGCCGTGCCGATGGACCGAGAGTGGCGAAGGGCGGACGTGAGACTTGGACTGAGGGACCGGTGGCCCGAGGATCAGCTGTGGTGGCTGGCAGCCTGGGACAGCGACGAGCAGAGACTTGCGGGCATGGTGTTGCTCGGGTCGAGGACCTGGGGACACGTGTCGGTGGACGGGGTGCACGGGAGGTGCATCCCCTCTACAGCTTCGGTTTGGTGGTAGAGCCAGAGAAAAACCATCGGGTGGACGGTTTCCAGGTTTGGGCTCAAAACCTAGGTGCGGACGGTTTCCGAGTTTGGCCACAAAACTCGGGCTGAGGACGGTTTCCAGGTTTGGGCCTCAAAACCTGGGTGCTGCGGGTTTGCTGAGTTTGGGCCTCAAAACTCAGATGCTGGTGGGCTGGTTTCCCGGTTTGGGCCTCAAAACCGGGGGTTGGCTGTGAAGGCAGGTTTCCCGGTTTGGGCCTCAAAACCGGGGGTGCGACGTCCAGGAAAAGGACGGCAGAGCGGTGGCGGCACGTGGCGGCAATCGGGAGGTTGCGTCGAAGCAACGCTACGAGTTGTGCGGGCGTGGCCGTCGGATCCACCTACCTTCGAGTTGGTCCAGAATAACCTTAGGGTTTAGCTGGTTCGCTCTGTAAGTAGTTAGGGGTAGAGTGAGAATTAGGAATAGTTAGAATTAGGATAAGTAGGGGGAGACACCCACCTCCCCATTCATCTCAGTCATTTTGCTCTTTGCTTCTAGAGTTTCCTGCTCTCTCAATCCCCTGCTGTAGCTAGCTGAGATCTGCAGAGAACCATACCTCTGTGTACTGAAGATTTTGAGGAAGTGAGGCCGTATCCTCACTGTTGTAGCGTGTGGTAGCCACACAGTTGCAATTTCGTGCTTGTGATTCGCGTTTTGTTTGTGTTCTTCGCGGAATCCTTTTCTCCACGATTTTCGCGTCGCTTGATCTCTTTGCTCGGTTCATCTTTTGCAAATCCGTTTGAACCAAGTTATTCTAGATCGTGAGGCACTTCTTTCAACCGAAGGAATTCACTTCTAACCTCACGGTCTAGGAGATCGATCGATTTTCGTTTCGGGTCAAGCTTTTCTCCCTTCCCCCGAATTTCTTCGATTCACCGATTTGGAGATAGGTTCGAGCCATGACCTCTTAGAGATAGCTCACTATCCTCCTTGTGACTCTACTCACCAAGTTTGATCCCTAGAGGATTTGTTTTGAGTGAGATCGAGTCGATTCGGTGGACGAACTGTGAAATCGCGGGGTGACCGGACGCTGGCTGTTCATCGACCGGACGCTCCCTGTGAGTCCGGTCGTTGAAGGCCCAGTTTGGCCTGTTTCGTGACTTGATCGGACGCTGGCTTCAGGGTGTGACCGGACGCGCCTCCTTTACTGTTTATCGTGCTTGTCTTCTTTCGACCGGACGCACTGTTGTTGACCGGACGCTCCTTGCCCGTGAGTCCGGTGAGAAACAGTAAGGTTCCAGAACCATTTTCGCTCGACCGGACGCGTCCGGTGACTACTGACCGGACGCACCAGTGAGTCCGGTCATAGCTGTTTCGCGCAGTTTCATTCGCGGTTCGTTCGTTTGTTGTCGATTTTGGTTTTCGACTTTTACGTTGGATTTCTAGAGTCGTAGAGTGTCTCGCTGTGCTTCGTGGAAGCATCCACCCTACATCTAGGGTCGAGAACACTTACGAGCTCTAAGGTTTGCTCTTGGGGTTGAGTTTCGGGACAGTGGCGAGAAGTTTCCGAAAGGAAAATTTGAAGCTCCCATTCACCCCCCTCTGGTCGCTTTCTGATTCCATTCTCGGTCCTTCACAAAACTAACCTTAGTCAGCAGATAACTTGTTCTCAATCTTGTGTATTTCTCTCTCTCGGCTGGCCTTTTGAACTTCAGTCATCTGACTTGTATCTTGATTAAGCAGAGAATTATAAACCTCAAACATCTTTGCTTCTTTTTGTTCCTTTGCTGCCTTCAAATTTGTATCTGATATCTTAATTTGTGCTTTCGTCACCTTTTCACGTTCCAACTTACGATCTTCCGACACCTTAACAATTTTCTCGATGTTGTCGCCAAGGATGAAAATTCCTTCCATAATATTTTCCTTCTTGCGCTTTCCACTGCGCTCGGCCTTTGCTACTTCCCTACCAATGGGACTTGATTGTTCATCTGGAACATCAACTATTTTACTCTTGTTTTTCTCTGTTTCGTGAAACTGTGCACACCATTTCAGCTCATCTTTCAATATCATCCACCAGTGCACTAAGGAAAAAGGCTTTCCGAACTTTTTTGCATACATCTTCTGTGCCTCATCCTCCAACATGTCATCGGAGTATCCACTTGTATTTACTTTAGTTACTGTAGTCCAATAGCCATTGAAATCACTTATCGATGACTTCAGGCGTGACCAGAGAATTTTTAATTGGTTTAATTTCCTTGTACGCTTCCCATTCCCTTTCTTGTTAAACTCATCGGTGACTTCCTTGCAAAATGTATCATCTTTCTTATCGTTTCCCTTAACTGGATCTTTAGAAGAACATTCAACCAAGCACTGACCTAAACAATACAAAACAAGAAAATACGAACAAATCAAGTATTGTACCAATCAGAGGCCTACAAATGGAAAATCAATAAACTGATAAGTGATTACCAATCTCTTTTCCTCCTCATGGCTTCAATATCTTTTCTTTGTTGGCCTGCTTGCCTCACTGTTATCATCTTCAATGTCAATATTCATTGTCTCCTTAGTTGAAGTGCCTTCTTTCACACCTTGTGATGTTGCTGTTCGGTGGTGGTGGTGGAGATATTGGGTTCAAGCTCAGCCTGACCAACTAACTGAAAATTTTCTCCGTACTGTTGTGTTTGCGGTGGATAGCCTCCTGGTGGATAAATCCTGACATTTTTACATAATTACAAAAATATCATATTGTGAAGTGTATAGATACATCAAGTTGTAGGGATAATTTTCCTAAGAACTATAGAGCAACTACCCGGTACTATAGCTGGACATCAACTATGAATGGTGGAACCAAACTCCAACCTGCTGCTCTCCTTCATATTAGTAGGCTCACAATATTACTTGTATCAAATTAGCAGGGTAGCTGTAGATATTGCTTTTAATCAAATTAGCAGTATAATTTTCTATCTATTATCCTATTTGTACAGATATAGCTATGCATTCAAAAAAAATATTGCTTCAGTCAAATTAGCAGGGCACGCTAATCTATTTGTACAGATATCAGCACTTACCATAGATTTGGGGCTTCCTGGTTTCCATGTTGAGATGAAAAAATTGGAGGTATGGCCCCCCATCCTTCTCCTTGCGGCGAACGTGGCAGCACAGACGATGCAGACCCAGAGGAACAAATCGGCGCACCAGATGCACAACTCAGCGACGTCGGCACTAGTGGTGGCGTTGGGGAGGAAGTCGTCGTCGGCGATGGTATCAGTGATGAGGATGGAGGCGGCGACGACGCAGTAGAGGACGCCATCTTCAGTCCTAGTCAGCTTCTCCCGCGTCCTTTCCCTCCTCTGCACGATGTGCGCCGTCTGGAGCTTCCATGGGGCACTAGATCCATCGATACTGCTGGGGCACGACGATGGCGCTTGAGGGTAAGTAGCACTGCATGGGCGAGGAGGACGAGAAGGATTTGGGAAAAGCATGAAGGAGATGCGAGAGGTGGGATGGGCGGGAAGGAGGAAGCGATGTGTCTGGAGCTCGGCCGCACTGGATCGATGGGATGAAACCCCACCCTCTCAACGCGAGTGTCGTCGAAATCCAACAACTTGGTTACAACGTCCAAACATTTCATCCCCATGAAACAAATTTTTTCTCTCTAGTTTCATACAGTTCGTTGATGTGACACCTTATTAAATACACATGAGACCTCTCGTAAAACTGTATTGAGGCTTAACTAAATAATCACCCCACCATGAAAAAAAATAGAGGACATAACTCTTTTTTTTAGCATAATAGAGGACAGAACTCTCTGCATGCCACGGCAACTGGGAAAGAAAAAGAAATTGACCGCTTCACTTTCGCCACCCTTTATTATTTTTTATTATTTAATTACTGTGCCATCACCATCTCCCTCCTCATACAAAAATTCGCTGAAGCTATCTACACTCTGACTCTCTCTTTCTCTCTCTCCTAACGCAGCATCATCCTGCGTGCGTCTCCGAAGTTCCCGAGTCCGTATAGGGTCCCCCTCTGCTCTCTCGAAGCCTCCAAGCCTCGAGCTCTCCTCTCGCACAGCGAGGGGTTGATCCGTCCGGCGATCTGGGCCCTCCGGCCGGCGCCCGCGCCTGGGAGGCTTCTCCTTCCCCGCCGCACGGGTGGAGATGCTATCGCTGCGACAGCAGCACGGCGGCGCCGTCGCCGGCGGCGGCGACGCGCGCCACCACGCGCCGCAGCCGTCGGTGCTCGGCGGAGGCGTGGACTGGCTAGCGTTCGGGGCCCGCGCCGACCTGGAGGAGCCCGCGAGGAATGCCCCGTCGCCCGCCTTGTTCCTTCTTCCGCCCGCGCCGCTCGACGACAGGGCAGCCCAGCCCGAGCCCAAGCCCAAGCCCGGGCAGCTCGCAGGAGGTGACTCTAGCTGCAAGTGATTTTTTTTAGTCTTTCCTCTTCTGTTCGGAGATTGTGTCCGTCCGTGTTTGGTGTTTGGGGGGAATTCGAGCTTGTGTTGTAAGATCTGGTTTTCCCAATCTTGCTCCCTTCCTGGTGCTGCTGGTAGATTTGGAGATGTTTTTTTTATCTTATTAGGGAAATAAGAATAAGAATACTAGTACTACGTTGGGTGTCACTGCGGAGATTCGATGGTGTTGTTTTCATCTTTTACTTTAAATATTTATTATAGGTGGAGTATATAATTTTTTGTGTGTTGATTTGAATTAGAAATTGCAACTTGTAGGCGATCGTGCCGACTGTTTCGACTTTGTTCTGGGAGAAGTGTGCATAAAAGGTTCTAGAAGAATATTGTAGGCTATCTTTATTTCTGGTGGTCTATATTCTGTTAGGTCTTGCACCGCGTGCTACATTCTGCTAGCAGTAACTTTCTGCAACCATACACAAATATATTTATGTTACTGGTATAAGATTCTGTAAGAAATGGATGCATAATTAATATCCATTATTTGGAACTTAGTGGTAGGGAAACATGAACATGAATTATTTTGTTTTGTTCAGTTGAAACAAAATTATTAATCGATGCTTGCAGCCTTTCACACAAGGTTTCATTTCACTGTGTTTATATGTATGTTGATGGTAGGCCTGATGAGAATTTTACTGGTTACTTGAATGGTGTAGCTGTTGATGAAGAGCGGCATTTGGCACTTGCTCATCAAAACTACAGGTCAGGGAAGTACAGAGAGGCACTAGAGCATGGTAATGTCGTTTACGAGAAGAATCCACGTCGAACTGATAACCTACTCCTCCTTGGAGCTATATACTATCAGGTGGCTAATTCACTTCATATTCTCCCAGGCATGGATGCAAGCTTTTTCTACATGACATTTTCTAACGTGTTTGAATTCCTTTTCTGTTGCAGATTCGTAATTATGACATGTGCATTGCAAAAAATGAGGAGGCTCTTGCCATAGATCCACACTTTGCTGAATGCTACGGCAATATGGCAAATGCTTGGAAGGTAGTTTTGGGCAAATGTGACAAATATTATTGTTTCTGCTATATATATACATGCATCTTCTCCCCCCCCTGAAAAATGCGTTTTTTTTTGTGTGTAGGAGAAAGGCGATATTGATCTTGCAATTCGTTACTATCTTACTGCCATTCAGGTTTGTTCCTGGTCTTATTTATATTTCTTCGTCTTTTTGTTTATATCTTTTTATCTACCTGTTCCACCATTTCAAATGAATTTTATTACTTCTTGGTGTTTGATGCCCATGCTCATCTAAGATGACTAGGTAGTGACTAAATGCTGCACAAGAGATGGTGGCAAACCGCCTAGCACCTAGTTTAGGGGGTCAACGCTACTCTAGACACTTTGCCCACCTAGACGGTCCTGGACAGCCTACAGGTCCAGCCATGTTTAGGTAGTTTTTGATGGTGCTTGGCGTGACTAGGTGGCTGTACTGCGGTGGAGATCGACATAGTGTGAAATTTGATTCACTTCCAGGTGGCCATCTTCCCCAGAATTCCAGGCTTTTAGCTCTCCAGTCCCTTGTGTTGTTGTACATCTGCCTCCAGCTCTGCTGCTCTTCTCCCCAATCTGGTGCAGCAACAAGACCATCCTCCTCACATCTGTGCTGCTTGTGTTGTTGTGTAGTGTTGTGGCTTGTGCTGGCTGCTTCTGCTTGTGGTCTTATATTGGCTAAGGCTCTGAAAATGTAAATGTGAATGATTGTATGTACTGCTAGCATGTTAGTTCAAGATGCTACTTAGTGCTAGGCCGCTAGCTCTAGTAAAGAGCATGGAGACTAAAAGTAATCAGTTGCTGTCTAGACAGCCTACTGCAATGATATGCGGTTCTCCTGCATATTCAAGAAAAAGAAACATGAACGTACCGATGCTTGGTTTAGAGGCACAATAAAGCACTATTTTCGGGGGCATCTTTACTCTACACTCTAGTGGACATGTGATGTGGTCTTCACAAGGTCCTTGTCTTTGTTGTGGATTCATGTTTGTAATCTTCTACTACAATCCTTGCCACTCCAGTTGACTTTCGATTGTCATAAATAAATGGCTCTCATCTGTCTTTTTTCTATTAATCTTTCTAGCTGCGACCAAACTTCTGTGATGCATGGTCAAATCTTGCTAGCGCATATACAAGGAAGGGGAGACTGAATGAGGCAGCTCAATGCTGTAGACAAGCACTTGCTATAAATCCTCGATTGGTACGTACATGTGTTCATCAAGTTAGTACTTAGTAGTTGTGCTTGTTTGTAAGTGATGCCATTTTGTGCCTGACTTAGGTTGATGCACATAGTAATCTTGGAAATCTGATGAAAGCTCAAGGTTTCATTCAAGAGGTGAGCAACTTGATTTTCTGGCCTTTTTACCTGTCATTGTTTCGTACTAAAAAAATCTTCTTTGCACTCAGTTTTCACCATTTTCCGTGCATTTACATGTTCTTGTCTATGATGTTGTTTTGTGTGCATGTGTATCATCTTATTTGTTCCATTTATGGTTCTACATTTCTTGTTGGTAGACTAATTGCATTTGTAGTTTTCGCAACGCAGTATAACTTCCCCACACTATCACAAAATTAAAGATCTTATGAACTCAGTGATCTATGTGCACGGTCAAACATTTGCACTCCACTCGCAGTGACACAGATCATACTCTCAGACTTGCGCATTGAATTTTGCAAGATCTGTAGTTCTGGTATGGAAGTGCACTAAATTTGCAGTTCTTTGGCAAATGGCCTTATTTTGTACTGCTATAGAATTGGCACTAACTTGTTAAAAATGGTCTTAGAATATGTTGTTTGCCATGGTATGGTTAGTTTACCTGCACTTTGTGAAAGGGTTAATGAGTTATGCCATTTCGATTTTTCCAGTTTTAAAAAATGCCACTATAAAGGTTGAAATTGGGCCAGTGCAATTATAATATGCCACTGGTTGAAGTATGCCATTTTGTATGCCTCTACACCTCTGGATCTACTTTTAGGCTTTCATTTTTCCGTATGGAAGTTGAACTAAGATACGCTAGTAGCTTTGGCATCTTTTAATTCCTAAATTCTTGCTCAGTTAGAGCATCACAGGAGTTAAACCCATCTCCGACTCCTTTAATCTGTTCATGAATGCTGTCAATAACTGGATGTGGGTTGGGCCACTCCATTATGTTGGTCTTCCGCCTCCCCCCTGTGCACGCATTCCTCCACCACCTTGCTAGCATGCTTCAGGGAGATGGATGCATACTTTTTATGGTGACAACTCTGCCACGTCCACTTCCAACATGAGCCCCTGTGAGCTGTCATCAGATGAAGAGCATCCCAGTATGGATCTTGGGGCTCCATGCCTGAGGTGGGATCCCTTGCGAGTATTTCCATGGACTCTTTGTCATGGGGTTCTCCTGGTGCACCATGGAACTGTGCTTTGTCTGGTGTGCTACCGTGGGAAGTAAAGGGGAGCTTGGGCCTCTCCTTTCACAGATCTAGCTTCTCTATGCCTTACCTTATTCATGCCGTCAGTGTGCTCCATGGTGCTGTTCGAGGAGTGCCCTTGTGCATCAGCACCACAGATCTGGAGTGCTGGAAGGGAGGTTGCAGCCTGGATGTATATGTGTGGTTCCAATTTGCAGCCATAGGCTTCCTCACGCTGTCATTTGGCATTCAGGCATTTGAGCTGCTCGCCCTTGGCTTCCTGTCCTTGTTGGCCAAGGCTTGGGTCGATCTTTTCTTGATGTCTCAGTAGAGATTGGAGTTACCCCATTTTCATTTTCTTTCCCCAACTGTATCAAGTAGGAAGAATGAATTAGAGGAAGAAGATAAGGCGAAGATAAGGCTATGGAAGAGGAAAAGCGGTGGGGATATATTTTGATCCACACTAAAATATGGCAGTAAAAAACACATCTGAGTTTGTCCTAGATCAAGATGCAAGTGGGTCAGACTTAGTTGACCCAGACACTAACCCATGCTACCCAATTAATTTATTTTGGGTTTTGGGCCAACCCAATCCCCTCTCGTTTGGGTTGTGGTTCCACTGAAGAACACCAAAGAACACCAAGGTAGTGAAGGTGCAGGCCGGCTGGCCGTAGTTGCGGTCTGCAGTGGTGGTGGGTGTCGAGGCGACGGAGTCTGGAGCATTGGCCGTGGAAGACAAGTTGCGGTTGTTGTCACTATGCAGCAGCTAGCAGCTACCGACGTGCACGAACTGCTGAGGCAGAAGCCAAGCTCGCCATGTCGTCGACGGCGGTGGCGACGTCATGCTAGCAATTCCTGTAATAGTGGCTCCCAGTGGTGTTCATCGGAGGTAGGAACCTCAGCTTCAACGTCAAAGGTTCCTCCGACTCCGAATCCACGTTTAGGTCGAGGCCAGCGCGCGGGCGGCGAGGAAGCAGCACGCTCTGCTCCGGTGGGGCTATTACTTGTTAGCCTGTGGTTGCGCCAGCGCCGATGTCGGCGTGGTGGTCACGCACGCGGCACGTGACGTGGGGCGAGCGTCGGCACCGCAAAGCTGGTGGGAGGCATCACGTATTCATCATAGGATGGCGAGTCGCTTAGAACTCCTCGACCTCGGCTTCAGAGGCATCACGTATTCATCATAGGAAGACGCCGAGGAACGACTCCGGGTTCTCGCCTCTGATGGGGAAGAACTGCACGCCGATCAGAGATGAGCACAAGATCGACGAAAGTTCCATCAGCTCTGTTTGCATGTGCAAGTGCAAGCACAACCTCGAAGCGTCCAGACGTGGATACGGGGCTGAGGAGCATGATGACGCGGAACCACTCCGAGCGGTGCGTGTTGGCGGAGTACACGACGGCGCCGGCGGGGATGACCAAGACGTCGCCCTCCCTAAGCAAAACGACTCCCTCCTCCCGCCGCGGAGCAGCACGACGACGCCCTCGCCTACCTTCACGAACATCACCTTGTCGGTGTCGTAGTGGCTGGGCTGCAGGAACGCGCGCGGCGCGGCCTCCAGCCCGGTGACGCGGTAGTTGCCGGCGGCGTCCTCTAGCAGCTCGTGCGTGAACCGCTCCAGCACCCGGAACCGGCCTTGCCGCGACCGCGTCCAGTGCCGGAAGCTCTCCTCGCCGTAGTGGTACGGCCGGACGGAGCTGGTGCCGGAGGCCGTGTCGTCGTACCACCAGCTTCTGTCGCTGGAGACCTCGGGCGGGGTCGGGATGCCCGGTTCTCTCATAGTCTAGCATAGATGTTAATTGGGTTACCCACCAGACCCACGCTACTCAGCACTATTTGGAACCAAGATATACTGGGCTAGTAGAGTGGGTATTCACAACACACTTTAAGTTTTGGGTAATGGGTCAGTGGGTCAACCCATTTAAATCTGCATCGTTAGTCCTAGACCATGTTTACAAATTGTATAGTTGACTCTAGTTACCATGGAATCGTCCAAGCGACTGTTGTCGACCAGACGCAATAAAGCATCAAGATTACATTAGTGGTAGTTGGTGACTCGCACAACAGAGTAGAGTAGCAGAGGGGTAGTGGCACATCAATGCCAACAAGTAATCAAGATGCATGGAAAGAAGATGGAGGGAAGGAGCAACTCACTGTTGGAGGAGGAGCTCATCTTCACAATCCTTGCCTTCCTAGGGAAGCTTCACTAGGAGGGGAGGCGACTTGAACTGACCGCGGGGGGGGGGGGGGGGGGGGGGTGTTGCTGGCGCTATCGGAGTGAGGGATTGGGGCGAAGGTGGCTTGACTAGAAGAGAAATCACATGCGGTGGATAGGTGGAAGTGTCTGTGGAGGAGAGGAGGAAACATGCTCAACAAGAGAAGGAATTATGGTGGCTTGCGGTGTGACAATTTCTGGTGCCTCTGTCTCTGCTTTTTGGAGTCCTGTGCACAACTAAGCTAACCCTACAAGTGTCACACCCAATTTTAAGGATAAAATTGAATGCAATATCTTATGTGCGCCTAGAGATCAATCACACAGATAAGCCGACAAATTATAAAGTACCATCACATATGTTTATTACATAACGAATATTATTTAAAGTCTTTACGCAAATGGAGCGGAAATAAATGATAACTCTTGCGGGGTAGCTTCATAGCACAGGGACGTCAACTGGTTGACCACAAGACTAGTAATCTTTAGGGAAGTCATCACTACTATAGCAATCTGTTACCCATCCGAGATTTTTATCCAAGTAAAGAAAAATAAACAAGCGTAAGTACATCTCGTACTTAACAAGTGTAACATGGGGTTCATGAGGCTAAATAAAGGTAGACACGGGTTTAACTGCATGTAGCTTTTAGTTGGCATAGTTTTAGCATTAAAGTAAGCGTATGTTATGCTTAACCCAAACCACATGATCATAACAATTGCAACATAACATAAGTATAACAAAACATGAGCAACATATAAATAAAGTAAACAACTAATCTGTGAGTTTTTCGGGCCGCTCGTGACCTTGAGCACGACTGATATATCAGTTTGATTAAACTCTGTAGAGTGTGTACAACTTTACCCATGAGTCGTGTTGCCCATATGCTTGGGTCAATTAGTGCCATATCACTTCCAAGGTGAATAGGTAGGGTACACTATGAAACCTTTCAAAGGTTCGTCTAACAAGCTAGGACCGCTAGGTCTTAAGGCAAGGGGATGTAGTGTCTCCCATCTTTATGGCAACGCAGGCAAAGAGAGAGTAGCCACACTAAATCCAGTTCGACAAGACCTAATGCGCCCTTTCGGGTCACCACTAACAAGCTAGAAAAGGTCCTCATACTGAGCTGAGCTAAAGTCAGAGCCATATGATCCTCATGGTTGTACGGTAAGTCCTAACTTTTGCTGACAGAAGGTCCTAAACCATGTTGCTAAGAAGATCAAGTTTTATTCACCATTATTAGATCCATAGTTTTTAAGGCGGTAAGGCGAGCTGCAGCGCTCGACCCCCTTCCAGACGCCTACGCGAATTAGGCGCGCGGCGAGGCGACGCCATACATCAGACAGACAAGCAGTCAAGCAAATATTAATTATTCACAACAACTAAGCAACCACATCCCACATCAGAAGAGCACACCTGTGAGCTATCCATTCGAACTATCAAACTGTAACACATAAATAGGAGAAATAGGCAGAGCAGAGAAAGCAAAATAGAGTAGAGTACAGGAAGGAGCAGAGCGGAGGAAGAAGGGGGAGGAAGAGGAGAGCATAGCAGAGGAAGGAAGCAGAGCAGAGTAGAGGAAGGAGCAGAACAGAGCATGGGAACGAGGCGGAGGAAGAGCAGAGAAAGAAGGGGGAAGAAGAGGAGAGCCACAGGGCAGCAGAAGAAAGGGGACGGGAGCACGTATCTGCCAGTCGCGCGGTCGCAGAGCAGAGTCGCGACGGTCGCGGTCACGGGGCCGAAGTCTGTCGCGGTCGCCGGGACCGGAGTCCGTCGCGGTCGCCGGGACCGGAGTCCGTCGCGGTCCCGGTCACGTATGGAGCTGGAGTTGTCACGGACAGGGCTGGAGTTGCGGATGAGATGGAGTCGCGCTCGCAGAAGGTCGCAAACGGGCCAGACTCGCGCGAGGAAGTCGCCTCCGCCGGCGCTGGCGCCGGATTTCAGGTGCACCGCTACCCTCCTCTCTCTTCCTTTCTCCTTCCTTTCCCTTTCCTTCTCCCTCTCTCGACTGAATCGATGGGGACTGGGGAGAGTCTTTGGCGTGCAACTGTTGCTTCCCCCCGCGCGCACATTGCTTCTCTCTTTTCCCGCGCGAGCGCCTCTCTTTCCCGCATGCCTTTCTGTCCTGCGGCGTCTGCCTGACCAAAATCGACGCCTAGGCGACGCCTTCTGCCACGAAGCGACGCCATAGGCGATGAAGGCACGACGACTCCAACGCCTGGTTTGAAATCCCGCTCGGACGACTAGGCGACGCCTAGTCGTTGCCTTGGCGACGCCTTAAAAACTATGGTTAGATCATGTTTTGGTTTAAGTAAAGCACTAGCAAAAACTACCCACATGCATAGCATCCCATAGGTAACAAGGTATAAAGATAGTAAGAACTAAGTTGAAACCTAACAAGGCTCAAGTTAGACACATGCAACATGAATTAAAGGTGTCATTAACGTAGATAGGACATCAAGAAGGATCCCATGCTATACTTGCCTTGATCTACAAACTCTTGTTGGTTCGGGTTGTTAAAGTAGTGCTCTTGTTCACCAACGAATTGCTCACCATCTGTACTCGATCACCACATCAACATACAAGCATCCAAGTAGCAATCATGCAAAGCAAACAATACTATTATTAGAAACAGTACACCAACAGTAAATAAATAGGATGAAAAGTTTTGAAAACCAATCTACGTCTCGCTACGATCACACAGACGCGAAGATCACGAAAAACAGAGCTAGAACGTGAAAGTTATGAATTAAACAAGATTAAAGACATTAATTAATTAATAGATTAGATCTAACTCAAATTTTAATTATAGAAAACAGTATGATCAGTAGCGTGGTTAGATAGATCTCGTCGATACGAATCTAACACAAGTCAAATGGATCAAATCGAAGTTAAAACGAAGAAGTTATAAAGGTTTAAAGACAGTGGCAATTTTGTAAATAGATGGAAATTCAATCTGCACAAACCAAGATAGGAATACGCTTTCCAAGGATGGAAACGTAAACGGCGGAATACATTTTGGACTGCGGGTTGAGTCTTTAAAGAACCCGAGGGCTCTTTTTGTGAGATTGCTAGGGCGAAGGGGTATGGCATGTTCTGGACTGTAGGATCTGAAATGGACGGTGAGGATTAGACCAGGGAGGGCTGGGCGGCGTTGCTTGCCGGAGCAGAAGGCGGACGCGGCGGCGCCATCACTGGAGTTGGGCGGCGCTTTGCGGTTTAGGGCTAGGGTTCGATAGAGAGCTCGGGGATAGTACCAAACGACAAAGGAGCTCGCGGGGAATTCACCTGGCGCAACGAGGAAGTCTGCGGGAGCTCCTAGACGGCGAATCGTTCGGCGAGGCGGACGGGCGACGGCGAGCTTGGTTAGACCAAAACAGAGAGGAAAAATAGAGAAAAGAGGTGGGGCGGCTTCACGAGATTGATCCGGAGCTCGGGGGTCAGCTTATGGGGACTGCAAAGCGGCAGTTCGACGCAACGAAGGCGGCAGTTGCTCGGCGTTCGGGCAATTTTAGGGCACTAGGAGGGCTTGGGGTTGGATGAGGAGAGGCGGTGGAGGTCGGGGAGCTTTATAGGAGGGCTAAACGCTCGGATATGGCTCGGTGGTGGAGTCCGGGTCGAACACGAAGGAGGGAGGATAAGCTGACAAGTGGGGCTCGGCGTCAGAAGGAGAAAGGGAGGACAGCGCTGTAGCTGTAAGCCCTGCTTCCCAGGCACATTTAGTGTATTTAAGTTTTTAGTTAATCTATGCCATTAAGTCCTTGGGTAGCCCAAGAGTTGTGCGGGTACCCAGGCAGCTATTCTGTCTAGTTAAAGCTCTAGTGAGCTGTATGTAATCAATGCAGTACTTATCCTCTATATATTGCAATGCAGTCGCCTGGGAGAGTTGCCCTGGCTAATTATTTTCTCTGTTACCTCCAACAATTGGCATCGGAGCCTAGGTTAGACACCTTCTTATCTTCTCCATGACGTCAACCTCCGCTGAGCGCCGGGCTAGGAAGGCCAAGGGAGCCACTGAGGGCGAGCTGGGCGACCCCTCTGGCAGGGCTGCGCGCCTGAAGGCAGCAGAGGAGGCGGCGGCGCTGGCTGTCAAGGCGGCACAGCAGGCTGCAGCAGCCGCGGAGGCGGCGGCCAGGACAGCGCAGGAGCTGCGGGCGGAGATAGCAGCGGAGAAGGGAGATGAGGAGGAGGAGGTGGAAGAAGAAGAGGAGGACCGGAGGAACCGGCGGCCGCGGACTCCGCCGCGGGACAGGCGCCGTTCGCTGTCACCACTGCGTGACCGAAGGCGTCGTGGCGGCGGTCGCTATGAGTCGCCGCAAGGCAGGGTGGTCTACCGCGATTCCGGCAGCGGCACATCATGGCCAATGCTGGACAAGACCAATTATTATGAGTGGAGCCAGACGATGAAGCTCAGGATGCAGGCGCGCGACCTCTGGGAAGCTGTTGAAGGAGGCCCAGTGCAGTTTCGCGACGACAGGCGAGCTCTGGAGGTGATCGTCGCGGCTGTGCCCAAGGAGTTGGGGCTCCCGCTCCTCGACAAGGCGACGGCAAAGGAGGCATGGGATGCCATCGCTGCGACTCGTATCGGTGTGGACAGGGTCCGCCGAGCGACGTTGCAGCGACTGCGTCGGGAATGGGAGAACATTGACGTCAAGCCTGGCGAGCCGGTGGAGGATTTTGCCCTGCGGCTGTCAACTCTGCACCAGCAGCTGGTGCTTCATGGAGACAGGGACATCGATGAGGCGCGTGTTGTGGAAAAGTTTCTGCGCACGGTGCCGACCAAGTACGCGCAGATCGTCGTCGCCATTGAGCAGTTCCTCGACTTCGAGGCGCTCACGCTTGAAGAGGTGACAGGAAGGCTCAAGGCGGTGGATGACCGTGAAGCGCAAGCTGTGACAGAGCCGGTGTCCATCAACGGCAAGCTGCTGTACACTGAGGAGCAGTGGCGTGCGCGTTTGAAGAAGGAGAAGAAAGGCGCAGAAGAAGCTGGCGGTTCTGGTTTCAAGAACCAGCGCGGCGGTGGCGGAGGACGCAGCCGCGGAGGTGGACGCGGACGGGGCAGAGATGCTGGCCGTGGCGGCGGACGTAGAGAAGGCAATGGCGCCGGCCGTGTTGGCCCCAACACGTGCCTCAACTGCCATCAGGAAGGGCATTGGGCGCGTGAATGTCCCCAGCCGCGCCGTGATGGAGCAGAGCGCGGCGGCGGGGGAGGAAATCGTGGTGGACGCGGCGGCGGAAACCGTGGAGGAGGCCGTGGCGGCGGTAACCAAGCTGGGCAGCAAGGAGGACATGAAGGGCGTGCCCAGTTTGCTGAGTGTGAGGAAGATGCAGCTCTGTTTCTGTCTCACGGTTTCGTTGAGATGGAACAGAGCACGCCGGAGCTCAACTATACAGCGCAGCGTGTTGAGTTCTTTGAGCCACGTGCGCGTGCTTATCTGGGAGCAGATGATGAAGAGATGGCTGGCGGCTGGTACCTTGATTCAGGCGCAACACACCACATGACTGGGCGGCGTGACCTGTTTTCAGACCTGAACACGAACGTTCGAGGTACGGTTCGGTTCGGGGACGCGTCCAAGGTGGAAATCAAGGGCGTTGGCTCAATTGTTTTTGAAGCGAAGACTGGTGAGCATCGTGTTCTTCATGGAGTTTATTTCATTCCGGCGTTGAAGAATTCGATCATGAGCCTCGGTCAACTTGATGAGAATGGCTCAAAGGTGGTGATTGATGATGGAGTACTGCGGATTTGGGAACGCAGCAGCGGTCGCTTACTGGCCAAGGTGAGGCGTGGCGCGAACCGGTTGTATGTACTGCATATGAAGACAGCACAGCCAGTGTGTCTTGCTGCGCGCAGGGATGAGGAGGCGTGGCAATGGCATGAGCGTTTTGGGCATCTGAATTTTGAGGCCCTGCGGAGGCTTGGCAAGGAGGAAATGGCAAGAGGGATGCCAAAGATCGATCATGTTGAGCAAGTGTGTGACACTTGTGTCACCACCAAACAGAGGAGGCGATCATTTCCTGCTGCAGCAACATATCGTGCTCAGGATCACCTTGAATTGGTGCATGGTGATCTCTGTGGGCCAGTTACACCAGCAACTTCGGCAGGTAATCGCTATATTCTGCTGCTTGTAGATGATGCCACACGATTCATGTGGGCAGTGCTGCTGTCATCTAAGGATGCTGCAGCAGATGCTATCAAGAAGGTGAAGGCTGCTGCAGAGGTGGAGAGTGGGCGTAAACTGAAAGTTCTGCGCACAGATAATGGAGGAGAGTTTACTGTTGCAGAATTTGCTGCTTATTGTGCCAATGAAGGAGTCAAAAGGCATTACAGTGCTCCTCATTCACCACAGCAGAATGGCGTGGTGGAGCGTAGAAATCAAACCGTGGTGGCCATGGCACGTGCCTTACTCAAGCAGCGCCAGATGCCAGCCAAGTTTTGGGGGGAGGCAGTGATGACTGCTGTGCATATTCTGAATCGGTCACCAACCAAGGCTCTAGGTGATGTCACTCCCTATGAAGCATGGCATGGCCGAGCACCCACTGTTGGCCATCTGAAGGTGTTTGGTTGTGTGGCATATACTCGCCGTTTGTCTCAGCTCAGGAAACTTGATGATCGTGGTGAAGCTGGAGTATTTATTGGCTATGCTGAAGGAGCAAAAGCCTATCGAGTTTTTGATCCAACATCTCAGCGTGTACGTGTCAGCCGAGATGTGGTTTTTGATGAAGGAAGAGGTTGGGATTGGACATCACCAGCAGCAGGTACGTCTGGGGCAGCTGGTAGTGATTTTGTGGTGGAATTTCCTTGGGAGGAAGAAGTCCCTGGAGCTGGAGGTTCAGTGCAGTCACACTCATCTCCTCCCCCCCATTCTGCCTCACCTGAAGCTTTCCCAGCAGCAGAATCGGTGCTTGATGCAGGAGAAGAGGTGTCTGAGACATCCAGAACGCCTTCACCACCACCAGCTCCAGCCAGCCCACAAGTGGAGCACGTGACTCCCTTGGAAGATGATGAGGAACGGCTGGACGCTTATCACAACGACGAGCAGCTGCGCTATCGTACCATAGATGGCATATTGGGCGGGGAACAGGAAGTTCCGCCGCCGGCGCAGCGCTTGTTCGCAGAACTCCACCTCACCCACTCTGGGGAACCCATTTCTTATGCAGAGGCAAAAGATGATCCTGCATGGCAGGCAGCAATGAAAGAGGAGCTGCGCGCTGTTGAGCGCAATGGCACCTGGGAGCTTGTGTCTCCCCGAGCTGGCCATCGGCCAATTTCTCTAAAATGGGTCTACAAGCTGAAGAAAGATGAGAAAGGAGATGTGATCAAGCACAAGGCTCGGCTTGTTGCTCGTGGGTTTGTACAGCAAGAGGGTGTTGATTATGAGGATGTGTTCGCTCCTGTTGCGCGCATAGAATCAGTGAGACTGCTGCTTGCTCTAGCTGCCCAGGAAGGATGGACTGTTCATCATATGGATGTCAAGTCAGCTTTTCTAAATGGAGAGCTCAAGGAAGAAGTATATGTCCAGCAGCCACCTGGGTTTGCTATTCCTGGGGAAGAAAGCAAGGTATATCGCCTGCACAAGGCTTTGTATGGGCTGAAGCAGGCACCCAGGGCGTGGAACGCTAAGTTGGACTCTACTCTGAAGGAAATGGGGTTCAAACAGAGCAAACATGAAGCAGCAATTTACAGGAAAGGTTCAGAGGGCTCAGTGTTGCTGGTTGGGGTCTATGTTGATGATCTGATCATCACTGGAGCAGTCAAAGATGAAGTAAAGGCTTTCAAGGAAAGGATGAAATCCACCTTTGAGATGAGTGACTTGGGTTTGCTCAGTTTCTACCTTGGCATTGAAGTGCAGCAAGGCAAGAATGGGACCACCATGAAGCAGACTCACTATGCCAAGAAAATCCTAGAACTGGGAGGCATGTCTGATTGCAATCCAGCAGCTACACCAATGGAAGAGCGCCTGAAGCTCAGCAAGCATAGCACTGCCAAGGAGGTGGATCCAACTCAGTATAGGAGGCTGGTTGGAAGCTTGAGATACCTGGTTCATACTAGGCCTGATTTGGCTTTCTCAGTGGGCTATGTGAGCAGATTCTTGGAGAAACCGACCACTGAGCACCAGCAAGCAGTCAAGAGGGTGCTGAGGTACTTGGCTGGAACATTGGACTATGGTCTGCAGTTCAAAAGAGCCCCAAATTCTGCTAGGTTTGTGGGCTACTGTGATTCAGACCTAGCCGGTGATATTGACTCCAGCAAAAGCACAACAGGTTGTCTGTTCTTCCTTGGCAACAGCTTGGTCAGCTGGCAATCTATCAAGCAGAGGGTGGTGGCTTTGTCTAGTTGTGAGGCTGAATATGTGGCTATGACTTCAGCAGCAACACAGGCCCTGTGGCTATCAAGATTGTTGGCTGATTTGTTGGGAAGAAAGGTGGAGACTGTGGAACTGAGGGTTGACAACAAGTCTGCAATTGCACTTGCTAAGAACCCTGTCTTCCATGACAGGAGCAAACATATCAGAGTTAAGCAACATTTTATCAGGGATTGTATTGAAGAAGGCAGCATCAGGACTGAGTACATCCCTACAGCTGATCAATTGGCAGACATTCTCACTAAGGCTTTGGGCAAGGCCAAGCTTGAAGATATGAGAAGCAGAATTGGCATCAAGCAGATCAAGAAGGGTTGAAGCAGGTCTTAGGGGGAGAACTGTAGCTGTAAGCCCTGCTTCCCAGGCACATTTAGTGTATTTAAGTTTTTAGTTAATCTATGCCATTAAGTCCTTGGGTAGCCCAAGAGTTGTGCGGGTACCCAGGCAGCTATTCTGTCTAGTTAAAGCTCTAGTGAGCTGTATGTAATCAATGCAGTACTTATCCTCTATATATTGCAATGCAGTCGCCTGGGAGAGTTGCCCTGGCTAATTATTTTCTCTGTTACCTCCAACAAGCGCGGGGAATGCAGCGGCTGATGGGCGGGGCCCTAACGTCAGGGGGAGAAGGGGCACGCTTGCGGCGCTGGCTGGGCCACAGAGCTGGGCCGGCCCAGAGCTGGGATGAGGTGGCGGGCGCGGGAGAAGGAGAGGAGCCGGCTGGGCTGCTGGGCAGCACAAGAGAAAGGGGAAGGAAGGAAGGAGCGGGCCAGCTGGGCTCTACAGGCCCAAATGGAGAAAGGAGAGAGGGAGAGAAAGAAAAGGATTTTCCTTTTTCTAAATCAGATTTCCAAATGGATTTTCAAATAGATTTTGAATTCAAACAACTTTTGAACAAAACCACACAAGCACAGAATAAAATATTCATCAACATGTATGCAACATGTAGTTGACCCTAAGATTATATTTTAACTTCATAAATATTTATTATTTACTAAATTCAATGCTCACATAATTGCATAAATAAATCAAAATTCCTATTTGTAAATTCATGCAAATTTTGGAGTGTTACAACAAGGCCAAATTGGCAGCCGAATAGCCAGCCTAGAGGTCAGTTGAGCAGGCCTGCGAATGGACACCAGCCAACCTGTTGGTCCATTCCCTAGTCCCTAATAGGGTGTTTGGTTTATGGAACCAACTCATGCTTCATGAGGTGATGCATCATGAGTCCATCCCATGAATTTTGGTGGAACCAACTCATTCCTCATGCATATACTAATTATTGACTTATGAGGAATGAGGTGGTGATGCATCAACTCATTCCATTCCACCAACCAAATAGAAAAAGTGAGGAGTGAGAAGATGATGGACCACCTCATTCCTTGAACCAAACACACCATAAATGAATGGCTAATCGTGATTTATCAATAATTAGTCAGACGTCCAGGAACCTAGTCAAGATAATCACCTCGGTACCCTTAACCAAGTTCAAGGGACCGATTACAATTAATCAGACGACTTGACTTGTAAACATTGGTTCCAAACGTACACGATGGCATGGTCCTAATATCCACAAAAATGTAATGGCACTGGTCAAACTTTGACATTTAGAATGTATTTCTTGTAATGGTATGAATCTCAAGATCATCTTTTATATTTATGTGTTGGCTTCAGCACTTGAACTCCCCTGGTGTAGACTATGCTTTTGTGATTTGACATGTTGATTGTAATTACAGGCTTACAGTTGCTACATCGAGGCGTTACGCATAGATCCTCATTTTGCAATTGCATGGTCAAACCTTGCTGGTCTGTTTATGGAGGCAGGAGACCTTGACAAAGCTTTAATGTATTATAAGGTAAATGCTGTAATTGTATTTATTTGACTATTACACTGCTTCCTCTATCAAAAAAATATAAGGCCTACATGTATTTCAAGACTCAAACTTTGTTATCTTTGACCAGCAAGTAGTCTAATTATCTTTGATCAAGACTATAAGAAATTTTGAGCTACAAAATGGTTAGATTGGATTTGTATTTAGAAATACTTTCTAATGGTCAAACTTTTGTTCCACAAACTGTATATTATAAGATAAATGGGTGGTTGAAGTGTGATACCACACCAAGTCAAATTGCGCCGTATATTTTGGGTTGGAGGGAGTACTTTACGTAACTTATGCTTTATTTCATATAGTTTATCCAGGTCCCCTATATACTGAATTATATTTTTGTGGTGCATGTGAAGGTCATAGATCATTTTATTTACATGGAATCTAGGAAAGATGGAAGTTACTTCATGCATTTGTCATGGCACGATGGTTTATTTTGGGCTAAATTGTTCTGTTACTTCCTTGCGTCATGTTTTGGTTTTGAGATTCGGATATTCTTTTAGTGATTACTTTTTGCCCCATGGCTCTTCTGTGCCTTGCAAATCTACCGAAATAGTGCTTTCTCATTGTAATGAATGGAATTTAAACTTGAAAAGTACAACTCTACTGACATGTCATGCTTGGTGTATTTTAATCCACTTATTACCTACCCAAATTCTCATCAGGTGTTTTATCATTGTCTTCATTTGATTAAACATTAATATTGTCCTATAGTGCCTGCTTATTATGCTCCCGAAGAGAATAATAAAGCATTCCTCCTTTTGAGCGCCCACTTGTAATGCTGATGGTGAATGTTTGCACCTTTACTTCTCTTGAAACTTGCAGGAAGCTGTTAAGCTTAAGCCATCTTTTGCCGATGCATATCTTAACCAAGGGAATGTTTATAAGGTAATAACTCTAGGTTGTGACACAAGTATCCTGCAAGAGAATGCAGGGACAACTTTGCTCTTGGAGGGAAACTGGATCTTATATTTTTTGGTTCTCCAGGCTTTGGGAATGCCTCAAGATGCCATTATGTGTTATCAACGTGCACTGCAGGCACGTCCTGACTATGCTATGGCTTATGGTGAGATTTGATTCTTTTTTTCATTGCCAAACCCTGGCCTCTCTGTATCAGGGTATATATTTTTCATTTTCTTTAAAACTTCTTAAATTTTAGCACAAAAATAAAAGTAAATACTGATTAAAGATTATCCTTCGAGTTCATTCATTTAGATACTCATCTCGGGTGAGATGCGAACAAGCTTACAAGAGAATGGTCCTTTCTTTACCTTCAAAGTAGAGCCTTAGTATACCTCGTAATACAAAGGTAGGGGGAACATTTTCATGCAGGTAATCTTGCTACTATTTACTATGAGCAAGGCCAGCTTGATATGGCAATTCGCTGTTACAATCAAGCTATAGTCTACGACCCACAGTTTGTTGAAGCATACAACAATATGGTTAGTCACTGATCCACATTCTGTCAACTATTTTTATGTATAAATTGAACAACTAGTTCACAACCTTTATCTCTGTAGGGCAATGCACTTAAAGATGCTGGAAGAGTAGAAGAAGCAATCAACTGCTACAGAGTATGTTTTCTTGCTATTGGTTTTACTTGTTCTACATGTTGCTCATGTTGTGATCTAGTTGTATTTGTGCAGTCCTGCCTTGCACTGCAAGCAAACCACCCGCAGGCCCTTACTAACTTAGGAAACATATACATGGAGTGGTGAGATTCTTATATGCACATATATTCTTAATATGAAAGGAAATAAACTTTTATCTGACTTAAAAAAAAGCAAGTGAGCTCACAATGACAAAAAAATACACTGCAGGAACATGATAAGTGCTGCTGCTTCATTTTACAAAGCAGCTATATCTGTGACATCTGGATTATCTTCCCCACTTAACAATTTGGCCGTGATATACAAGCAACAGGTGGTTTTCCTTTCTTCATTTTGTCGGATCATATTGTAGCTGTAGGACAACAAAGTTCCTGTTCTAATGTTGAAATGAATGATTGCTTGAACAATATCCAACACCCATACCTACTGTTTCTATCTCTGATTTCTCTATTTTGTATATGCACCAGGGAAACTATGCTGATGCTATCACATGTTACACTGAAGTACTTCGTATAGATCCTACAGCAGCTGATGCACTAGTTAATAGAGGGAATACATTCAAAGAGATCGGCAGAGTTAATGAAGCAATTCAGGATTATGTTCAGGCAGCAACAATCAGGCCAAACATGGCAGAAGCCCATGCTAACTTGGCCTCAGCATACAAGGACAGGTATTCTATGAATCTCAAGCTTATGCAGTGTTAATATACTGCATTTAGTTTCTGGCTATTTTTTTTTAATTTCTGTTGTATAATATTGGTAATGTAATCTTTTTGCAGTGGGCATGTAGAAACAGCTATAGTTAGCTACAAACAGGCTCTCCGGTTGCGTCCTGATTTTCCTGAGGCAACCTGTAATCTCTTGCATACTTTACAGGTATCTTGCAAGTTTTTTCTACCCTTTTAATGCATTTGTGATATGAATTTTTAAATAAGACTGTAAACACTTGAGGAAATAAAAGATGTCACAACATATTCATCTTTATGTTGTGTCTGCTACTTATGCAAATTAATACAGCAGATCGGTGAAAGCATGCAACGACATTGATGCAAAGCACATCTCAAATTCTCAATATTGAGTTAACAGTGGTCACATATCATAGAAATCTCTGATGTACATTAGTGGCTTAGTATTATGTTGACCTACAAAACCTGCTAACCTGCATTATGATAAGCTTCAGGCTCTTGCATCGGATTAGTATCTCAGCTCTCACCTTTGCTGCCTTTATAATTCTGTATTGTTGAAGTTTGGTCCAGTGATTTAAAGCACCTGACCTTTTAATAGGGATGGCTAGCCTACTAATGTGTATCGTTTTCTTTGCATTACTGCAGTGTGTCTGTGACTGGGAAAACAGAGATGCCATGTTTCGTGACGTTGAAGAAATTATTAGGAGGCAAATAAAGGTGTCCTATATAAAAATGAATGAAATTCTATTTTTAATAATGGTGAATTCTTTTCCTGCACAACTTATATCTTTTGTCTTTTTTCCTACAGATGTCAGTACTTCCAAGTGTTCAACCTTTCCATGCCATTGCTTATCCTATTGATCCAATGCTTGCTTTAGAAATAAGGTGAGTTTCACTGTACACTTTGCTGGTCTTTTAACTAAAGAGTAATGTTCGGTTTACCCCTAAACATGTCGTTGAATTTAAAAAGCACCCTCTGACTCAAATCTTAGACAACTTACCCCCTCAACTTTTAAAACTGGATAAACTACCCCTTTCAAAGTGGTTTCAAAAGTGGTTCTGGTGACATGGCGGTGGAGCTCACATGTTAGGTGGTCTCTCTTTTCGTTTATATGAAAAAAAAATCATTACTTTTTCATATTGAGTCGGATGAATACAAACTTTATATCAAAATTGTAGAGGTCGATGCGATCTAAAACTTTCTAGTTGAAACTTTTTTTTCCCATTTGAGATCATTTAGGAGCTCAAATATTCAATAAAACCACTCTAAACTGTTTTAGGGGGCTTATTTATCCGGTTTGAATTAGGGGGTATGTTGCCCCGAGTTCGAGGTTGTTTTTAAAATTCGGCGACAAGTTCCCGCGGAGTGTGTGTGTGTGGGGGGTGGGGGGGGGTGTGGGGGGTTCAGAATTTACTCTGAATTTCTTTTAATATAACTCTTTTCATTGGCAGCCGTAAATATGCGGCCCATTGTTCCTTGATTGCTTCTCGTTTTGGGCTGCCGCCTTTTGTGCATCCACCTCCTATTCCTGTAAAAGAAGAGGGTGAACACTGCCGACTGAGAGTAGGGTATGTACACAAACTTCCTTTTGTTCATTAAATTGGAAAGATTATCCAACATCAGAATAAATGCCCTTTCCATGCTACAGATATGTGAGTAGTGATTTTGGAAATCACCCCCTTTCCCATCTCATGGGATCAGTATTTGGAATGCATGATCATGCCAATATTGAGGTTGTTTTATTTCCATTGAACCTTCTCCCTCCCTTTTCACATTATGTTGCGGTTCTCTCTCTCTCTTACCATGATGGAATGACAGGTCTTTTGCTATGCACTCAGTCAAAACGATGGTACTGAGTGGAGGCAGCGTATTCAGTCTGAGGCAGAACATTTTGTCGATGTTTCCGCCATGACTTCTGATAATATCGCCAGACTTATCAATCAAGACAAAGTACAGATATTGATAAATCTTAATGGCTACACTAAGGTAATAAATAATGCTGTCCATTTGGTGAATAGTTTGTCAATTCTTGATATCTCAGTTGTTGTTTCAGTTGTTCAGCTTCTTCAAATGATTGTCGTTTGCTTTTCTCATGTTGTAATGTGTACCCTTGTTTCTTCTGGGGCAAGTTTTTTATTTTGACTCTTGAGGATTGTGATTGCTATTGGTGTTACATAGAATTAGAAGATCTTGCCCTGGAATTTTGTTGTTTTCTTAAAAAAACAATAAAATTACATTGAACTTTGGCAATCAATGTAATTTTGTTATTTTTAACACAAGGTGCAGTTTGTTATATTGTTTGTCTGTACACAGCCTTACACTGATATTAGGTGTCCTTGTGTTGCTATTTGCTGTCTGAATATATACTTGATGGAAACAGGGTGCCAGGAATGAAATTTTTGCACTGCAGCCAGCACCTATCCAAGTTTCTTACATGGGGTTCCCTGGAACAACGGGTGCTGCATACATAGACTACTTGGTCACAGATGAGGTACGCGAGCATTTAAGGTTCTTGTCTAACTGTTAATTAGCTTATGTGATTTATTTTGAATGCTGTTTGTTTTAAATGATCTTGCAGTTTGTTTCTCCAACTAGCTATGCACATATATATTCAGAAAAGCTTGTCCATTTGCCTCATTGCTATTTCGTCAATGACTACAAGCAGGTTTGTCTTCATGCTTCTTCATGTCTTTTCCTTTATTTCATTAATGTGATATAAATTTCAAAACATGTTCTTACCAGAAAAATCGAGACTGTCTCACTCCTGTATGTCCACACAAAAGATCTGATTATGGATTACCTGAGGATAAATTTATTTTTGCTTGCTTCAATCAGCTTTACAAAATGGATCCTGAGATATTTGACACATGGTAAGTGTCCACTATCTTTATTCTCCATGTGTGCACTGCAAGTTTGAGGCATGTGTTTTTGGTTTTAGATTTCCCAATGGTGCTCGATGAATTAGATTGATCAAACTAGATTTATTTATTCTTTTCACTGGACTATTCTTTTTATGTATTGCTACTAATCTTTGGCTTTCAATTCTTTCTTAAGGTGCAATATTCTCAAACATGTTCCCAACAGCGCATTATGGCTCTTAAGATTCCCGGCAGCTGGTGAAACTAGAGTGAGAGCACGTAAGTACACTTAAAAGCTCCTATTGTTTATTTTTCACTTTTTAATCTACCTCTTAAACGAAAGCTTCAAATGAAGACGGTTTATTTGACATCTGCAATGTGCTTTCACACCTTTACAATACAGATGCTGCTGCAAGAGGAGTAAGATCAGATCAAATTGTATTCACAGACGTTGCCATGAAAAATGAGCATATACGACGCAGTTCCCTGGCAGACCTTTTCCTGGACACGTATGAAGTTCTTCATCTGTAATTCTTTTTTCAATCATAAGCTGAAAACATAAAATTAATTTACACTCTGTCGTGTTTTTTCTGGATCAGTCCCCTCTGCAATGCACACACAACAGGCACTGACATACTGTGGGCTGGTCTGCCAATGATCACCCTTCCACTAGAGAAAATGGCAACCAGAGTTGCTGGTTCCCTTTGCGTAGCTACTGGGCTTGGGGAGGAGATGATTGTTAGCAGGTAAATATATGGATAAAATACCAATTTAAATATTATAATTTTAAATATTATAATATAATTGAACGGTGGGAAGTCTTACTAACTTTTTGTGCCAGCATGAAGGAGTACGAAGATAGAGCTGTAGACCTTGCTCTAAATCCGGTGAAGCTTCAAGCATTGACTAACAAGCTCAAGGAAGTTCGTATGACCTGCCCATTGTTCGATACAGCTAGATGGGTAAGTTCTCGCAATCAATATGCCTGAGCAATCATGATCTCAGTTACAGTCTTGAATTCTGATCAATATTACATGTGAACTGTCTCAGGTGCGCAATCTTGAAAGGGCTTACTACAAGATGTGGAACCTTTACTGCTCCAGTCGCCACCTGGAGCCATTCAAGGTTTTAGAGGATGACAATGAGTTCCCGTTTGACCGCTAACGAGATTTCATCACCAGCCCGGCTCTGTAAATAAGGCGAGAGTTGTAGCATACTTAGCATTGTGACCGCTCCAGGTGCTTGTTTGCCGCCGCCTGTCCTGCTGTGCACATCACCTCTGTGGAGGCTAACTTGTGTAGTATGTACACTATAATAGTCCTAGAGCTAGCCTGTATTGTTATCATTATTGTTAAGGTCTATTTATTAGTAACGAGCCATAACTGTTATCGGGTTGTTACTTTGTATTGCAGTCGTGGTTTGTAAAATAATCTGTAACCATGAAGGGTGTCGATGTGAAATCTCAATTCTTAATTTCTGTCCACTGAATTTTGTCATGGGGTTTGGCTGCTGCGGGCGTGGAATGCGGCTTGTTTGCAAGCAGCTACATGTGAATGGCATCGTTAAACTAACAGGTTAGTGTTGCTTCCTGAAGCTTTATTTGATTTGGGGATTCGAGTCTGTTGGGCAGAATTCTCTTTGGTAATAAAGCACAAGATCCAAATGCTCCATAGAGTTGAACTATATGCTCTGAATTTTGTTTGTCAGATAAGTTGTCCATTTTCGCAATTATTACCTTGTGCAGTTGTGCGCAAGCAAATAAATTTGTTGGTGTTTAGCTAATGGAATTGAACTGATGGAAGAAAGAGGCTTAATAGACTAATTTCATAATGGATATTATGCTCTGGCGATGATTGCACAATTTGAACTGAAAGATTCTTGAATTTAGCGAACGCATTGTGATGACCGTCACTAATAAGATGATAGCAATCAGTAATAAAAAGATGACAGCAAACTGGTTTGCACGATGAAACCATTTTTTCTAGCTTTCTGTGAGAACTGGTAAATGGTCCTTCAGGCGTTCACTCGTCTTCCTGGGCGCTAGCGAGTCAGTGACATGGTGTAGTGGTAAATGGTCCTGTTCTCATGCATCGCTTTTCCCCTATAATGGCCTAATCCCCACCCCGAGCTTCAAACGTTGCGAGGTTCCGTTCTGGGCCAAAACATTGCTGCATTCTTGTGATTTTGAAGGCGTTCTAATACCACCTCCACTAGGGAGACGTTGATATACGGATTGTCTATGGCATTATTGATTTCTGACCGTTATTGATATGACCCTGTTGGAAGCCCCAGCCAGCCACCTTAGGCCAAGTATATTCCTACACGTCACTTGTCTCGTACATCGTCTCATGCAGTCCCATGTAGGATTTTTGCTGATGTGGAGAAAAAAGAGAAGCGAAAGAGGAAGAGGTCGTAGGATTTTTGCTGATGTGGAGAAAAGAGAGAAGCGAAAGAGGAAGAGGTCGTTGTTTCGCGAAACAACCATCTCATGTGCTAAAATTTAGGACTATAAGACAACTATTTTACCATTGTATGAGTTGTTGTCATACAACTCACAATTTATTTTTATTCTATCCATAAATTAAGGAATCATGAGTTGCTACGAGACAACATTAAAAACAAACTATTGTACATGTCGTCTACTAAGTCGTCTTAAAATTACGTGGCACTACATGAGATCATCTACGAGACAAGACCAATGTACTTGCCCTTACACCTACACCAGACCACTCACGTCCCATGGAGCTGACACGCGCGCAGGTGGAGGACCGGTGCGCACCCACCAGACCGGATAGGTAGAATCGTGAGCCACCTTAGACCTACACCAGACCACTCACGCCCCACGGAGCTGATGCGCGCAGGTGGGGAACCGGTGCGCACCCACCAGACCGGATACGTAGAATCCTGGGTCGCGCTGCATAAAAACAATTTTTTCGCCAATATTGCATAAAAACTAGTGGTTGAATATATAAAACTAACTTTATTACTGCATAAAAACCTCTTTGTGGGATGGATATCTCACCTGACATAGGTTGACACATGGCTAAATCAGCGACTGACTTGATGTCGCTGTAAGGGGTGTACAACGAGCGGTCCGTTGCTAAATCATACAGCGACGGACCCTAGCAGTTGCTGTTGAAGCCGTCGTTGTATATGTACAGCGACGGACTTCATCTTTAGCGACGGATCATCTATCGCTCCAACTTTTAGCAACGGACAGCGTGTCAAAACATATAACAACGGATAGTTCAATGCAGTTAGAACTTATAACAACGGATAGTTCAATGCAGTTAGAACTTTTAGCCACTGACAGTCAGTCAAGCTCAATTGAATAGGAAAAAAATAATATATATATATATATTTAAAACTAGACCACATTCAGAAGCAACACAATAATAAATGGCATACACAAATGGCAATAATCATACTCATTCATTCATTCATATCAAATGAGCACATACATAATCATGTCACTAGCTTAGCTTAAGCTTCTTGCCACCAAGGCAACACATACAAGCATATTTAGTAGCTAAATACAAAATCTAGCTAAGTCATGAGGTTGTACAATAAGAATTGTTTTCTTGTTGCCCGAAAGCCATCATCCAAAAGCGATCCAACCGTGAGCACATCTTGCAACAAATTTGCTCCCAGCACCCTTCTTGGCAACAAGCTAGCACCACCTAGCATCTCTGAGATGATCCTGCAACACCTAGAGAGTAAGTAATCTAATTAGAGCATGTTGATGGTATTTCATAGCATGGTACAATTATCTAAGAAAATAAGAGCACCTTGAGAAGAATAGAATCAAGAGGACATTACTCAATTAAATTGCTAGGCTAAATAATCAGTAAATTGAACACCTACTACACTTCTCATTTGCTCGATTAACTAAATTGAATAGTCACTGTACAGTTCTCGTTTGCAAGAGCTAAACTAAATAATCAGCAGAGTGAAGCCATCTTGCAGATTTGAGTTAAAAAACACCTGCTACAGTGACGTCATCGTTATTCTAGACCTAAAGCAAGGAGAACTCTGATTTAGTTGCACCTAAATTATGCCTAAATAAGTAAGATCACCTTGGAGCCCTGCCACCGTACAACTCCCATTTGCTATTGCCATATTTCTAGCAATATATACACATCCAGAAAAGAATAAAATAACATAGACTTAGAAAGACACAAACCTGTCAGGTAGTCCCGAACAGGCCAAACTTCGAAGAACTCATTGCAGAAGCCAATATAAAAGAAAAAATGTATAAGTTGTGAGATTCTAGATCAATTAAGAAGCATTGACGGGACTAAATTCCTTGACCTCATATTTTGGTGTGCATAATACGCTCGGTATCTAATCAGTGAACAACTTATATCCTAATTAGTCATAATACATCAGAATCTAAAATGTTGCATAGTATGTTCAGAGTTCAGAGCAAAAAAGTTATCCCTATTGCCATATAAGAATGCAGAGCAGTAAATACCTCAAAGATGAACTGAAAAACTAATATAGCTCAAAGAAAAAGCTTTCAGTGATCTTAATTAGTTCCTGTAGTAAGAGGCTAAGGGGAGCATTACAGAAGTCAGTACATCATACATTTATCTGCAGTAGAATACTCGAGAACATGCCAAGCCTGTATCAGAAGAAAATAATGGAAGAAAACTTTGTGTAAATGGAAAACAGTAGAAAAGATTGAGGATAATGTACTAACACTGTAATTATCTGCAGTAGATTGAGGAAAACAGTAGAAAAGCAATTCCTGCATGAATTCAATGCGCAGAGGAGCAAGTTTGCACAGTCTTGGTCTACATCTAACCAACTTCAGTACAAAGAAAATACATTGAGTATAGGTTGGAGCAAAAACATAATCAGTATGATATTTCGTTGTCTAAGAACGTATAAAACAGATTTCTGTGATGCTCATTAGAAGATATATAGGTTGACACAATCATAACCAAAAATGCTAATCTCATTGAAGGGGATGGGAGTCTACCTCGTCGTTCAAAACAGCTACTGCACGGACCGGTCGCGCCGTGTCGTGGCCGACAACGACCGGCGCCGGTGGGCACGCGAGGCGCTACGCCACCGCCGCAGATCAGGAGCGCCACCGGTCCCTGCAGGTTTCATATTTTCTCTGGGATCTTTAGGACAAGTAGAGCTATTATCTGTTGCATAATTGATGATGATGTGCCAATATAATGCATGGTGCTACCACTTTTTACATAAAAAACTCAGTACACTGTAGGTTATCTAGTGCAGTGCAAAAAATATGAAATTCCAACTGGTCAGTCCATGAGCATATCCATTAGCAAATAACATGGTGACAGAAAAATTACCTCCAACATAAGCATGTTACTCTGTTGGTATCCATTAGTCAAAATCAAGAGGTCAGCAGCTAAAAATGGTGAATTTCTCATGTTACTGACTCGATTTTATTTTTCCAAAACAGCTTAAAATTGATGTATGCAGCTGATTTATTAATATGTACACTTGTTTTTGGTACTCCAAGCAGGAGGTAGCTGCAGGTGGAAGCTGACAACAATTACGGCAAAATTAGTGAGCACGAAGGTCATTCTAGTTATGAATTTGAACAAATGCTATTTAGACGGGGTGTAAGCAGCAAACCCCGACATTCAACCTGTTTACCAT
Source organism: Coix lacryma-jobi var. lacryma-jobi (assembly GCA_009763385.1). NCBI lineage: Eukaryota > Viridiplantae > Streptophyta > Magnoliopsida > Poales > Poaceae > Coix > Coix lacryma-jobi. The sequence continues at coordinate 82,142,059 of CM019822.1, forward strand.
ATCTGCAGTTCAGAGGAAAATACGTTTACCCCAATATACATTCCAAGCAAACTATTATGTCCAGTGAATATAAATTTACAACCAAGATATATTTTGATATGGGCATTACATAGCAGTGACCATGAGATCCACACTACAGAATGAACGATTTATCTCCTAGACTATTGTGCCAAAATTTCCACCAAAGAAAGTTGTATTGTGGTCAGAGAGGCGCCACAAGAATTCAGATCATGGCCAAAATTTCCCCAAAGCAGATCTTTTTTATATTAAGATTATTGAGTACAGAGCAAAGCACCAGCTGCAGCGTCTGCCCATCGACGTCAGATGAGGGTTTGGACTACTCTGGATCTGGCAACCAAGCGTGCCCAGCGGTGGCGGCGCGACTGGCTCGAGGTGGGGGGGAGGGGGTGCTCGGATGCGGACATGCCTGGATTCATGGCGACGAGGACCTCGACGGCCGGAGCAGGGTCTGACGGCCCCTTCCCCTTCCTCTTCTAGTCCTTGGAGGACGATGACGATGTCTTCTTGGCCGGCACAGTGGCGGGGGAGTCGGAGGGCTTCTCTAGCACTCGCATCGGTGCCACAGTGGCCACCTCCGCCATGGACGCTGGTGGCGCGCGGCGTTGAGCAGTCGCGAGACCTCGTGGGAGAGGATGAAGGGATGCTAGGGTTAAGTTGTTTTACTGGGCTGGATGTATATGCAACGTTAGATGGGCCGATTTGGACCGTCAGATGGCTGGTCTGGGCTGATTGTTGTATAGAGTATATAAAATTATGTTTAGCCACGGACCATCCCATGTTGTTACTACGATATAGCGACGGACGATCCATTGCAAAAGTAAATATTTTATAGCAACGAACCATCCATCTTCGTATTTGGTTTTAGCAACTCACTGTCCTTCGCAAAGCTTCAACGACTCACCGTCCAACACTGATTATCAACTTTTAGCAACTGCAGTTAGATGCTATTTAAGGGTTGTGGTGTAGTGCTAGTGATACATGCCTGCATGCAAGGAATCCAATCTAATTTTTTTTATTTTTTTCGCAATAACTCTTCAACCAAACATCAAATTCAAAAACATTTTTCCCTATTTGACTCCCGACACTTGGAAAAAATCAAAATTTGTGAAGATCAAGGCAAGGCTTGGCTTGATGGACCGATTGCGAAGGTGAAGGGCAAGTTGGAGGCTTTGAAGCCGTTGGTACCGAGTGTCGGGAGGCTTGAGCAAAGACTTGGCGTCGAAGGACCGAAGCAATGCTGAAGAGCAAGCGAGGTCAAGATCGATGGACCATGGAGGCCATGTGATGATATGAAGTGGATCATATCATTTGATCTAGGTTGGTGCATGTGTTGCATCAACACCGGAGGAGATGAAATGGAATGCGCAAGGCAAAGGTATATTTGTAGGGTATTTCATTTCACCGGTCATAGATGTGTAGAGAATATTATGACCGGGTTTAGGATAGATGGCCGTACTATCAAGAGGGGCAAACTTGTTTGCATATCGGTCATCTAGTGCCACTTGAGCGATCTAACTTTGCGATGTTACTAGGATCGAGTGGCGTGGTGAGTGAAAGTGAAAATCCTTTGAAAAATGATTGTGAAAATGCTAACACACATGCACATGATGGTGTACACTTGGTGGTGTTGGCACATTTGCAAAGGAGAAGGTGTTGGAGTTGAATTGGATCAATTCGGAGAAGTTTTTGAAGAAATCTTTGGTTGAAAAAGAGAAGCGATGGATCTTGAATTGGAAATCTGTTCTAATCCTTTGTGTTTTGAATTGTGTATTCATGTGGGTTGTGTATCCCTCTGAATAAGCTTTCCAAAATGTTCAAGATCATCGAAATCGGAGTTCGGAGTTAAGAGTTATGGCCGTTTTAGCGCGGAGCTCCGGCTGGTAGCGGAACTACCGGGGGACGAGCGGTAGTACCGGTCCGGGGGCAGGTAGTACCGGTCTGGGGGTCGGTAGTACCGGTCCAAGGGCCGGTAGTACCGATTGGGCCTCTAGAAGTCCCGTTTCGTGCTTAGTTTCTTCCAACGGGCGCCTAAGGGGTTGACCGGAAGTACCGGTGGTCGACCGGTAGTACTTGCCCTGCGAGCGGTAGTACCGGTCAAGGATCAGAGGTACCGCTCAAGAGAAGTAGCCGTTGTGTTGAAGTTCGAGGACGAGCGGTAGTACCGGCCTGTGGCCTTTTGGTCAATCGGGGGCAGTGAAGTGTGAAGCGGAAGTACAGGTCGTGAAGCGGTAGTACCGGTCATGTTGACCGGAGGTACCGGTCGCTGACCGGAAGTACCGCCTGGTATCTCGCCTGCTCGCTTCGTGGAACGTTGGGGGCTCGATCGGAAGTACCGGTCAGGGACCGGTAGTACCGGCCCGCTGACCGGTAGTACCGGTAGTGCGCACCGGTAGTACCGGTGGTCTTCGTGGAGCTTGGGAAAAAGTGGGAAAGACTAGTTGGTTTCCCCCCTCTATATATAGCGGTTGAGGCCGGCCGTGGGCTGGCTGCTGAGCAGAGCACTCGAAAGCCTTGGTGGCTTGTGTGGATGTGCTCGAGAGCCTTCTAACTCGCTCGTGCTTGCTAGTGTGCTAATCCTTTGCGAGTGAGTGACCGCTAGTGCGTTGCTTTGAGAAATAGCATCGAGTGGCACTAGGTGGTCGAGTTGCAAGCCAGTGGTGCTTATTACTCTTGGAGGTTGCCACCTCCTAGATGGCTTGGTGATCGAGGCTCCGTCGTGAAGCCCGCGTGAAGATTGTGCGTGGCTCCAGAGAAGCTTTGTGAGGGGCATTGTGCTCGCCCCGCGGGAGATTGCGAATAGCAACTCTAGTGGAGAGAGGCGCGAAGAGCGCCAAGTGGTCCGACCAGATCGAAGGCTAGAGCTCTTGGTGAGCACTCCATTGTGGAGAGTGTGACTTAGGGTCACCACTAGCAAGAGGATCGGCGGCAACCTTGGGCTTGCCTCAATGGGGACTAGCTTGGTGGCAACCAAGTGATCCTCGATGAAAAATCACCGTGTCAACTTCGTGTTCATCTTCTCGGTAGTTTGCTATCTCCATTCACTAGCTCGTATTTCCTTCTCATACTTGTGCTAGTGCTTTGTTGTTGCTCTTGTAATTAGTTAGCTTGTGTAGCTTGCTAGTTACCTTCTTTGCTTGTGTAGCTTAGAAGTAGCTCTCTTGCGTGACTAATTGGCTTGAGTAGCCTTGTTAGTCACATTGCTTAGTTTGTGTAGCTAAGTAAGTTGAGCTCTCTAATTTGGCTTTGTGTAGCCTTGTTATTGAGCATTGCTAGTGAGCTTAGGCTTTGTGCTTTTGCTCAGTAGCATGTGTAGGAGCTCCCCGGTGTTTGAAATACTAGTTGCACAGGTTTGTGTGACCTTGCTTATAGAATTGGTTGGGAGAGCTCTAGCTAGCCCGACACCTTATTTGCATTGTTTAGGATCTTTTGTAAGGTGTCATAGAGTATAGGTAGAGGGGTGTAGTCTTGGCTAGACCGATAGTTTTAATTCTGCATTTGTTTCGGTTAGCCGGCGCGATTAATTTTTAGAAAGGACTATTCACCCCCCTCTAGTCCGCCATCTCAACCCTTCACCCACCCAACCAAACTTTCCTTTGGGGTAATGTATAACTAACATGTGGGGACTGCATAGAACCCAACCACATCCCTGCCCTCTAGTGGGATTATTATTTCAAAAACCGTGTCGGACCCACCCAACCCCCTCTCCTCTCCTTTGGGGGATGTATAATTAACAGGAGGTAAGTGCATAAAACCCAACCACACTCTTGTCCTCTGAGGGGATTATTGTTTCAAAAACCGTGTCGTTAACAGGAGGGGAGTGCATAGAACCCAACCACACCCTTATCCTCTGGGGGGATTATTGTTTTGAAAATCATGTTGGACCCACCTAACCCCTCTTTCCTTTGGGGGATGTATAATTAACAGGAGGGGAGTGCATAGAACCCAACCACGCCCTTGTCCTCTGGGGGGATTATTGTTTTGAAAACCATGCCGGACCGACCCAACCCCCTTCACTCGTGGGGATGTATAATTAACAGGAGGAGAGTGCATAGAACAGAAACACATCCCTGACATCTAGGGGGATTATTGTTTCGAAAACCATGGCAGACCCACTCAACCACCCTTCTCTGTTGGGGGATGTATAATTAACAGGACTGGGTGCATAGAACCCAACCACACCCTTGTCCTCTGGGGGATTATTGTTTCGAAAACTGAGCCGGATCCACCTAACCCCCCTTCCCTCTTGGGGGATGTATAATTAACAGGAGGGGAGTGCATAGAACCCACCACATCCTTGTCCTCTTGGGGATTATTGTTTCAAAAACCATGTTGGACCCACCCAACCCCATTCCCTCTCAGGGGATGTATAATTAACAGGAGGGGAGTACATAGAACCCAACCACACCCTTTTCCTCCTGAGGGGATTATTGTTTCAAAAACCGTGTCAGACCCACCCAACCCTCCTTCTTTAGTGGGGGATGCATAATTAACAGGAGAGGAGTGCATAGAACAGAAACACATCCCTGTCCTCTGGGGGGATTGTTGTTTTGAAAACCGTGCCAGACCCACCCAACCCTCTTTCCTCTAGGGGTGTAGAATTAACTAGGAGGAGTGCATAGAACCTAACCACAACCCTCATCTTTAAGGGGGAATTATTGTTTCGAAAGCGCTAGGCTCCCAATAGGGGGATCTGCGTAGCGCTGGGCTCAAAAAGCATAGAATCAATGCACCGTTGTGTTTAGAATTTGGCATTTAAATTTCAACTAGCATAAAGTATAAAAACAATGATTGGAGGTATAGAAATATAGATAGCATAGGAACTCATTCATTTTGTTATAGAAATCATGCTCTTTAACATTATAGTTCCATCATGTATAAAACTCTATGATTCAAAGAAACCCATTTATGTTTTGCTTTAAAATTTGAATCTTATTGGCGCAAAGGCTGTCATTCATGTAGAGTGTTTTGGTGCATAGAATCTTGATTCTTGTGAAGTGTTTCAATACATATAATTTTAAAGACCAAAGCATATCAACCTTACTAATACTACATAATTTAAAATTTGAATCTTTCTTAGAGACTGTCGACGAAATATTGTCGATAGTCTACCGAGGGGTATGCCCAAGGTAGTAGATTAGATTGAGGAGGTGTGGAGACGACTGCTCAAGCGTAAACACAGGGACAAGACACGACGATTTAGACAGGTTCGGGCCGGCAAGTCGTCGTAATACCCTACGTCCTGTGTTCTGGTGGCTGGATTGTATTATGATATCGGAATTTCACGTGTGATCCGATGGGATCTCCGGTGAGATGAGAGGGGGTCCCTGCTCGCCTTATATAGCCGGGGAGCAGGGTTACAGTTGTCGAGTCCTTATCAGATTACAAACGGTTCCTTAAGGTAAGGAATCCGGATCTAACTCTAGAATCTTCCTTGGCGGACAAGGCTTTGTGAGAGTCCTTGACGAGCACGACGAGCTGGTCGCGTGCTGGAAGGCCTCGCGAGCTGGGCTGTCCTTGATGAAGGGCCCATGTAGGTCCATGGGGGTATACAAAGGTAATATCCCCACAGCTAGTCCCTGAGCACTTTGTATCTGTTGGCGACGATGTCTTGAGCTTGTCCGAGCAGGCGAAGTCGATGTTGGGCAAGTAAGTCTCGCCAGAAGGATGTAAGGTGCTCAAGAAATTTTTTGAAGAGCTTTCTTCTGGTGAAGTGTATCCACTTGGAGCTTGCAAGACTATAAGGAACAACGAGGTCCTAGTAGAAGTCTGTGCAAGTCCAACTTGACGGAGCGTCCTTGAAATGTGAGAGAAAAAGAAAATACATTCACCGCAAGGTGAAGTGTATCCACTTAGTCCCCGAGCTTGGTAGTAGGTGTTGAAGACACGTGGTGCCGAGCTTGTAGAACATTTAGCAAGTGCCCCGATGAACTACCCAAAACCAGCACCCTGATCGGAACAGCATGGAGCGACTTGATGCACACCGGCGACGAGTGAAGGCAATGACGGGCGAATGCGGCGGCGAGCGAGGGCGACGAGCGAAGACAAAGTCCCCGAGCCTGGTTGGCGACGAGCGAAGGCGAAGTCCCCGAGCCAGGTTCGCGACGAGTGAAGGCGACGACGAGCGAAGGCAGCGAGGATCCGGGTCGATGACGAGCAAAGAAGGCGACGAGCCCGGTTGACGACGAGTGATGGCGACGGCGAACGAAGGAGATGACGAGCGAAGGCAATGAGCCTGGTCGGTGACGAACGAAGGCGAAGCCTCTGAGCCTGGTCGGCGACTTGCGAAGACGGCGACGAGCGAAGGCGGCGACGAGCCCGGTCGACGACGAGCGAAGGCGGCAGTGAGCCTGGTCGGTGATGAGCAAAGGCGAAGTCCCCGAGCCTGGTCGGCGATGAGCGAGGGCGAAGTCTCTGAGCGTGGTCGACGACGAGCGACGACAAAGTCCCTAAGCCTGGTCGGTGAAGGTGAAGTCCCTGAGCTTGGTTGACGATGAGCGAAGGCGAAGTCCACAAGCCTGGTCGACGAGGAGCGACGGCGACGACGGGCGAAGGCGGCGACGAGTGAAGGCGGCAACAATCCTGGTCGATGATGAGCGAAGGCGGTGACGAGCCGGGTCGACGACGAGCGAAGGCAGCGGCTAGTGAAGGCGGCGACGAGCCGGGTCGACGATGAGCGATGGCGGCGACGAGTGAAGGCCGTGACAAGCCAGGTCGATGTCGAGAGAAGGCGGCGATGAGTCCGGTCGATGAACCTGGTCGACGACGGGCAAAGGCCAGGTTGATGAACATGGTTGGCGATGAGTTGATGAACCTACGACCTTGTGCTTAGGAAATGGAAGACGACGATGAGTGATGGCGGCGGCGAGCGAAGACGGCTATGAGCAAAGACGGCGAGGAGCGAAGGCAGCGATGAGCGAAGGCGAAGTCCTCGAGCCTGGTCAGAAACGAGCGAAGGCGAAGGCCCCGAGCCTGGTCGATGAAGGTGAAGTCCCTGAGCTTGGTCGATGACGAGCGAAGGCGAAGTCCACGAGCCTGGTCGACGATGAGCGACGGCGGCGACAGGCGAAGGCGGCGACGAGTGAAGGCGACAACAATCCTGGTCAACGACGAGCGAAGGCGGCGATGAGCCGGGTTGACGATGAGTGATGGCGGCGACGAGTGAAGGCCGTGACAAGCCAGGTCGAAGTCCCCGAGCCTGGTCGGCGATGAACGAAGGCGAAGTCCCTAAGCATGGTCGGCGGCGAGCGACGGTGGCGACGGGCGAAGGCGGCAACGAGCCTGGTCGACGACGAGCAACGGCGGTGATGAGCCCGGTTGATGGCGGGTGAAGACGATGACGAGTGAAGGCGTCGAGGAGCCGGGTCGATGACGAGTGAAGGCAGCGACGAGCGACGACAGTGATGAGTGAAGGCGGTGACGAGCCTAGTGGGCGACAAACAAAGGCGGTGATGAGCCTGGTCGGTGACGGACGAAGACGACGACGAGCGATGGCAGCGACGAGCCCGAACGACGACGAGCGAAGGCGGCGACGAGCCTGGTCGACGACGAGCAGGCGGCTACGAGCCAGGTCGACGACGAGCGAAGGCGGCGATGAGCCTGGTCGACGACGAGGGACAGCGAAGTCCTCGAGCTTCAGCGACGAGCGAAGGCGAAGTCCCTGAAAAATAAATATGAAGAGCAATAGTACACGATGATGTACAAATAAAATATGGAGAAAAACCAGTGGCGAAGGATGACTGCAGCTTGACGAAGTCCCCGAGCGTAGAGTCATCGTGTCGACATGGAGCGTCTGGAGATGGAGGCGGAGCCGACCACAGAGGCCCTGGTCGCCGATGTAGATCTTTTCGCTGTCGGGCAGTCATGGACTGTAACATAGGAGAGTAGTCTGTAAATAGACTCTTGGGCGAATAGAGACAAAACTTGTAGCGAGTCGGCGTGTTTTGCATATTCCCCGAATTCCGCAGACCCAATAGCCGTGAGCCGAAGCGATGAACAGTTCGGCCTTGGGTTATCCCATGATCCGTAGCGTAGAGCGCGGAGCTCGTTTGCACGTAGGAGTCAAAGGCGTCGCCCAAGGAACCGCTGCTGGCATCCCATAGCGCAGAGGGTAGACGCTCGTGCACACGTAGGGAGGTACCATAGACAGGGTCTTTTCTGAGAGGCTCGATCGCAGTGTGACCTATGCGAATGGAGACCGTTCGTCGAGCGCGTGGGTAGCGCAGGTACAGGCACTGAGCGTGTCGCCTTAGAATTCTCAGCCCGAGTTAGCCTTTCCTTCATAGCGTAGAGGGCAGACGCTCATGCATGCATAGAGAGGTCCAGACGTCACTCGGGAGACCTGTTGGCCACTATAGCGCAGAGGGCAGACGCTCATGCACGCGTCCGGTGGTGACAACAACCCCGGCTCTGAGTCTTCGTCGGCATCAGTCATACTGCTTGAAGACCGTATGGAGAACAAGCGCATAAACGATGCATATACAGGCACTAGACGTATAGCCTTGGAGGTCTCAGCCCAAGCTTAGCCTTCCCTTCGTAGCGCAGAGGGCAGACGCTCGTGCACGCATAGAGAGGTCAGGACGTCACTTGGGAGGGCTACTGGCCGCCATAGCGCAGAGGGCAGGCGCTCATGCACGCGTCCGGCGGTGGCAGTAGCCCTGGCTCTGAAACTCCTTCAGCATCAGCCAGGCTGTTTGGAGAGATCGACGAGTCATTTGGAGAGGTCGGCAAGTCATTTGGAGAAGACGGCAATGAGCCCGGTTGATGACGAGCGAAGGCGGCGATGAGCCTGGTCGACAACGGTCGAAGGTGGCGACGAACGATGGCGGCGACGAGTGAAGATGGCGACGAAGGCGGCGACGAGTTAAGGTGATGACGAGTCCGGTCGACGACGAGAGCGACGACGATCCTGGTCGAAGACGAGCGACGACGGGAACAAAAGCGACGTCGATCCTGGTCGAAGACGAGCGAAGGTGGCGACGATCCTGGTCGACGACGAGCGAAGGCGGCGACGAGTGAAGATGGTGACGAAGGCGGCGACGATCTCGGTCGACGACGAGCAAAGGCGGCGATGAGTGAAGGCAGCGACGATGGCGATCCTGGTCGACGACGGTCGAAGGCGGTGACGAACGATAGCGGCGACGAGCCTGGTCGACGACGAGCGAAGGTGGCGACGAGCCTGGTCGATGACAGTCGAAGGCGGCAACGAACGATGGGGGCGACGAGTGAAGATGGCGTCGAAGGCGGCCACGAGTGAAGGTGATGACGAGTTCGGTCGATGACGAGAGCGATGACGATCCTGGTCGAAGACGAGCGACGACGGCAACAAAAGCGACGTCGATCCTGGTCGAAGACGAGAAAAGGCGGCGGCGATCCTGGTCGACAACGAGCGAAGGCGGCGACGAGCGACGAGTGAAGATGGCGACAAAGGCGGCGATGATCTCGGTCGATGACGAGCGAAGGCGGCGACGAGTGAAGGCAGCGACGAAGGCGACGACAATCGTGGTCGACGACGGTCGAAGGCGGCGATGAGCCCGGTCGATGACGAGCGAAGGTGGCGATGTTGATGCAGTCGGTGGTCCTCTTGTTGGCCCGGTCGATGGCCTCGACCAGGTCGTCGTGGCGGATGGATCTTGGCGCGCGGGGCGCTGGCGCGATGACGCGCTGGGTGGATAGCGAGGCATCCGACGCAGGTAGTTGCGCAGACTCCACGATCTCCGGAGCAGGGACGGCGTCGCTGACGGTCCAGATAGATCCGATCTGGAAGGAAACGTCAGGCTCGGGAGGATCATGAAGTCGAGGAAGATGACCGCTTGGTAGATCATGGTGTCATAGCACACACCCCCTACCTGGAGCGCCAACTGTCGACGAAATATTGTCGATAGTCTACCGAGGGGTATGCCCAAGGTAGTAGATTAGATTGAGGAGGTGTGGAGACGACTGCTCAAGCGTAAACACAGGGACGAGACACGATGATTTAGATAGGTTCGGGCTGGCAAGTCGCCGTAATACCCTGCGTCCTGTGTTCTGGATGCTGGATTGTATTATGATATCGGAATTTCACGTGTGATCCGATGGGATCTCCGGTGAGATGAGAGGGGGTCCCTGCTCGCCTTATATAGCCGGGGAGCAGGGTTACAGTTGTCGAGTCCTTATCAGATTACAAACGGTTCCTTAAGGTAAGGAATCCGGATCTAACTCTAGAATCTTCCTTGGCGGACAAGGCTTCGTGAGAGTCCTTGACGAGCACGACGAGATGGTCGCGTGCTGGAAGGCCTCGCGAGCTGGGCTGTCCTTGACGAAGGGCCCATGTAGGTCCATGGGGGTATACAGAGGTAATATCCCCACAGAGACCAATAACATATTGTATATATCTTCAAAGTCATAGTTACACATGTATAAAAACCTAGTCAACTAGGTATAAAAATCACCAATATATTCATAATCACAGAAACACAGTTTTCATTGCATAGAAACCTAAGCCCCTGTTTGGCTAGGTTGTGGCTTTTACAAAAACTGTTGTGGGCTACGACTTTTGTAAAAGCGACTATGGAAAAGCAGATGTGGGATAGGTGAAAGCCTATTTGGTTCGATACCTGTTGCTTTTGAAAAAGCTTGTATCACTTCCCTCCGGGCCCCACATGTCATACACACATCAGATTTTCTTCCTCCTTTTCCAGTGACGACGTGCTCACGTGTGGGCAGGGAGAAGAGGAACGCGGCAGAACGGAGCAGGCCGGGGCAAGCCGTGCCTGGGCAAAGCAGGTCGCGCCCGCCGGCCGGGGCAGGCAACACCGCGCCCGCCGCCCGGGGCAAGCCGCGTCGCTCCCTGCCGGGCAGAGCTGGTCATGCCCGCCGACCGGGGCAAGCCGTGCCGCTCCCGGCAGGGCAGAGCTGGCCGCACTCGCCGATCGGGGCAGGCTGCGCCTGGGCGGAGTAGGCAGCTGGCCGTGCCCGCTGGCCGGGGCAGGTCGCGCCGCTCCCCGTCAGGCATGCAGGTCCAGTGCGAGGCGGGGCGCTAGCAGCCGCGCGGATGGGGGCGGAGCAGCAGCGTCGGGCGGATGGGGACGGGAGCGTCGGGCGGATGGGGAATAGAAGATCGAAACGTTTTTTTCCATCTCATAACCAGTGGCAGTGGATAATTTTTCTCCCCAAAAGCAGGTGAAAGCAGGGTACAAGGTGCTTTTGGATTTGTACTACACCAAAAGCTGCTTTTGGGCAAAAGCACCTCTATCTTTTGAGCCCTTTGTTTGGCTTTTGGCTTTTGCAAAAGCAAAAGCAGGTTGGAAAGCCCAACCAAAGGGGGCCTAGGTCTTGTAGTTTTCACTGCATAGACAACCAAGTTACAAAAATGCAATTTCGCTGTGCATAGAAACCTGCTATTGGTAAGCATAAAAATTACAAAACTCAATCTCGCAAAGCATAGAAACTAGTAATGCAAAACATAAAAACCAGGCGGGCACGTTGAAGTTGTCGTCCGATGTCTGTTGCCGACCACCGTCAACGTGGAAGCAGCTGTCGGGTCGCCATCGAAGGTGGTGGAGGGGGTGGCGGCGCAGATCGAGGTCAAGCACTGGCCGCCGGCTATGGAGGAGGTGGCGGCGACGCGGCGTCCGAATAGTCCTTGTGCCGAGTATCACCGTCGTGGCTCCAGGAGGCGCGTGACCAAAGTCAGGGTTGGGGATGACGGATCTGGGGCAACTGTGCATAGAAACAAAATTTGAGATTTAAATCTGAAATAAATTCATATAAGCATGGATAACACGTAATTGCATAAAAACTTCAACACAAATGAAACTTTGAAGCTGTTTGTACCCATAAAAACCAACCTGATCGAAGGGAGGAAAAGGAAAGGAATTTCTAACCACCATCATCTGCGACTGAAGCCCAAATGTGCCGCAAAGGCGGCGTTACCCTGTCCTTGCAGCATCCCCAGCTGTCCCTGCCCAAGCATCCCAAGCATGGGGGCGCCCCCCGCCATCTGCTGCTGCTGCTGGCTCACGAGCCCTCCGCCACCCGAGAAGCACATCTGCCCGCCGTACATCCTAGCCGCGTACTGCTGGAGCTGGCTGGCCGTGGAGAACTGGAGATGCGCGAGGCCGACCCCGAGCGGGGGATCCTGCCAAACCCGCACGCCGGCCCTCGCCTGCATGGGCGAAGGAGCCTGCAGCTGAGGCGGGCGCAGGGGTAATCCATCGATCCTCCGCCTCCCGAAGCGGCAGCTGCTGCCGGCGGGTCGAGCTGCTGCAGGGACGAGATGTGCGCGGAGAGGCCTGAGACGACCGGGGACGGTTGGATTTGCAGGGAGAGGAGGGGGTTAGGGTTGGGGTTCTGTGGGGTGGACACGGAGGCCCGGCGACTGGGAATGCTGGGCGCCGGCCTAGGCGTTCGGTTAATCGGAACCGATCGGTTCAGTTCTTCGGTTCTTCACAAATTCGGTTTCGTGAAAATTGGAACCGATCGGTTCTTCTTAATTCTTGGAACCGAGCAAAATTGGTTTCGGTTCCAGTTCCAAACCAAACTAATCGAAAATTTAACCAAGTAGTAAAAAATAATAGAAAAATAGGGGATTTTTTTAATAAAAAAAGCACAGTACCAAAATTTTAAAAGTGAGGCCGATGGGGCTATGAGGGGGGGTGTTATCCATCTTTTATATTTAGGGTTAAGGTGGTATTAGGCCTAAGTTATAAGGTTTATTAGGCTTACTTCTGAAATTCGGTTCTGTTCGGTTATTTTGGTTAACCAAGGTAGGGAACCGAATTAATCTGATTAAATTCGGTTCATGAGAAGTGAGAACTGTTGACATCTCTTAGAATCACTTCAGATAACGGCGCTAAAAATGCAGATATTCAAATCTAACAACATTACCTTTAATGCTAGGCTGTCACCACTAGCAGCGACACTAGAGACATGGATGGTATTTATGATCTTGCCCTTATAAAATATGAAATGAGATTATCTGCAAGCGCACAGATAAAATACATCCGCTGTAACATTTCACCAAGAAGAGAATTTCCAAGGTATCGTTATTTATAACAGAACCATATCATGAGTTAACTAGTAGGAGATAAACATCTATAACTATCACTTTTATATGTATGATTATGATAAGAGTTCCACTAGATCTATACTCAACTGTTGGGCCTGAGTTGTTACCTGAGTTGTTACCTTGGTAGTTGGGCCTCTGTTGCTGATTCCATCCTTGATTCTGTTGAGGACGATAGTTGTTGTTGTTGTTGTTGATGATGATGTAGTTCACATCCTCTTGGACTTCAGGACAGTTGCTTCCTGTGTGGCCAGTGCCTCCACACTCTTCACAAGTCATGCAAGAATCGTGGATGTGCATGACTTCCTTCTTCTCTTGATGTCGTTCGTCGAGCTTCTTTATCAGAGCAGACAACATGTCTACTTCTTTGAGTTGATGCATTCCTCCTCTCTTCTTTGGTTGAGTGCGTTCTTCGTTCCATCCTTGGTTGGAAGCTATCTTCTCAACGATACTGGTTGCCTCTTTGATAGTGAGTGACAAGAACGATCCTCCAGCAGCTGCATCGATATTATCACGGGCACTCGAAGTGAGCCCATGGTAGAATGTCTGCATAAGTAACCAATTCTCCATCCCGTGGTGTGGGCATTCTGATATGTTGTCTTGAAAGCGTTCCCATGCCTCAGGGACAAATTCATCATACTGCTGCTGAAAATTTGAGATCTTCGCTCGTAGGGCATTCGTCTTGCCTACGGGGAAGAACTTTGCTAGGAAAGCAGTGGAGCAGATCTCCCATGTAGTGTTTTTGTCTTTGTTGGAGTAGAACAATTACTTCGCTCTTCCCAAAAGTGAGAATGAGAATAGGCAGAGGTATATGGCGTCCTTATTGACTCCTTTGATAGTGAAGGTGCTGCAGATCTCCAGGAAGTGTTGGAGATGGGCGCTTGCATCTTCATGTGCTTTCCCACTAAACTAGCTGGCTTGCACCATGTTGATCAGAGATGGCTTGAGTTCAAATCCCTCGGTTCCCACATTGACTGTTGGTCCAGTCCTGATGTTGGTAGTGGTTGGCGCAGAGAAATCACGGAGAGTCTTGTCAGCCATGTCTTCTAACACTGGTGTTGAGCTTCTTGCCTGAGTGTCTTCGGTCAACGTGGTTGGAGATATCCTGAGCTTGGTTTTGGCTTTGGCTTTTCGGATCAAACCTTCAGGATCATCAACGTAGTTTTCGAGTCGATCAAATCCAGTCATACATCACCCTGCAATAAGATATTCAAGAAATAGACGGAAGATAGGGTGAGCCTGTTTGAGAAAAGATCAATAGTGTGTCTCGATTATCATAAACATGTGTGTAAAGTTTTTCCTATGTATTCAACTTATATCCTATTATCTCCGGGTCTTAACTTAGAAACTTGGATAACTCAACGAATAGCTCCGGAAATGGGATTTCCTTAAGGGATTTCCCAAACATCGGGGAATGTGCTTTGGAATCACACATTTCGTTCCCCGGCAACAGCGCCAGAAATGCTTGTTGACATCTCTTAGCATCACTTCAGATAACAGCGCTAGAAATGCAGGTAGACAAATCTAACAACATTACCTTTAACGCTAGGCTATCACCACTAGCAGCGACACTAGTGCGGATACATGGGTGTATGCCGAGTCTCTGAGTGATGAGTGATTGTCAACTGGGATGATGCGCATGTTCTTTGGCTTGTGTTGTGCAGGTGTCGAGCACGGATACAGTGATCGACGGCGAGGTGAAGGTCAAGTTGAGACGTGCCGTGCCGATGGACCGGGTGCGGTGAAGGATGGGCGTGCCGTGCGGCGGACGTGCCATGCCGAGGTACCGAGCGGTGAAGGGCGGACGTGAGGCTTGGACTGAGGGACCAGAGGCCCGAGGATCAGCTGTGGTGGCTGGCAGCCTGTGACGACGACAAGTGAAGAAGTGCGGTCATGTGTTGCCTGAGTCGTGCACTCAGGGACACGTGTCGGTGGACGGGGTGCACGGAAGGTGCATCCCATCTACGACATTGGTTTGGTGGTAGAGCCAGGGAAAAACCATCGGATGGAAGGTTTCCAGGTTTGGGCCTCAAAACCTGGGCGTGGACGGTTTCCGAGTTTGGCCACAAAACTCGGGCTGAGGGTTTCCGAGTTTGGCCACAAAACTCGGGCTGAGGACGGTTTCCAGGTTTGGGCCTCAAAACCTGGGCGCTGAGGGTTTGCTGAGTTTGGCCTCAAAACTCAGAAGCTGGTGGGCTGGTTTCCCGGTTTGGGCCTCAAAACCGGGGGTTGGCTGAAAAAGGCTGGTTTCCCGGTTTGGGCCACAAAACCAGGGGTGTAGAGCGAGGGCGGCACGTGGCGGCAATCGGAAGGTTGCGTGGAGGCAACGCAGACGACTTGTGCGAGCGTGGCCGTCGGATACACCTACCACCGAGTTGGTCCAGAATAACCTTAGGGTTTAGCTGGTTCGCTCTGTAATTAGAATAGAGAGGGGTAGAGTAGGAAATAGACTTAGGCTAGAATTAGGATAAGTAGTCGGGAGACACCCTCCTCCCATCTATCTCAGTTAGCTCAGTTCATTTGCTTCCTGCACTTAGGGTTTCCTGCTCTCCCATTCCCTGCTGTAGCTGAGATCCGCAGAGAGACCAAGAACTCTGTGTACTTGTTGATTCTGAGGAAAGGAGGCCGTATCCTCCTTGTCGTAGCGTGTGTTTGCGCTTCGGCTTGCAATTCGTGGCTGTGATTCACTTTGTGTTCGTGTTCTTCGCGGAATCCTTTTTCTCCACGATTTTCCCGTCGCTTGATCTCTTTGCTCGGTTCATCTTTTGCAAATCCGTTTGAACTAAGCTGTTCTAGATCGTGAGGCACTTCTTTCCACCGAAGGAATCATCCTCTAACCTCACGGTCTAGGAGATCAATCAATTTTTAGTTTCCGGTCACTTTTTCTCCTTTCTCCCGAAATTCTTCGATTCACCAATTTGGAGATAGGTTCGAGCCATGATCTCTTAGAGATAGCTCACTATACTCCTTGTGACTCATCTCACCAAGTTTGATCCCTAGTGGAATTGTTTTGGGTGAGATCGAGGCAAATCGGTGGTCGAGCAGGGCTGTTGCGCATTGACCGGACGCTGGCATCGGGCCGACCGGACGCTGACCAAGTGCGTCCGGTCGTTGAATGTTCAGCGAGTCTCCCTGTAGACCGACCGGACGCTCTGCTCTTTGGGTGACCGGACTCACCGGTGCTACTGTTCCTGTGTTTTGTCCCGTGTGACCGGACGCACAGTTGTTGTGACCGGACGCTCCTGTCTGTGAGTCCGGTCCAACACAGAGAGCTCCCAGAACAGCTTTTGGACGACCGGACGCGTCCGGTGCTCCCTGACCGGACGCTGGTCAGAGTCCGGTCGTGTCTGCTTTGCGCCGTTTCGTTCGCAGTTCGATCGTTCGTTGACGGATTCGAGTTCCGTCTTTTGCGTTGGCTTTCTAGGGTTGTGTAGTGTCCCGCTGTGCTTCTCGGAAGCATCCACCCTACATCTAGGGTCGTGGACATTAGCAAGCTCTAGGTTTCGCTTTAGGGTTGAGTTTGGGACAGTGGCATCTAGTTTCCGAAAGGAGATTTTGAAGCTCCCATTCACCCCCCCCCTCTGGTCACTTTCGGATAGCTTCTCGGTCCTTCAATTGGTATCGGAGCAGGTTAAGGATCTTCCACCTTAGCCGGTTCCAGATCCACAGAAGGCGACATGGATCGCGGCGTGGGCAAACCGCCGTTCTTTGATGGGACGAACTATGCGTATTGGAAGATACGCATGTCGGCCTATCTCCAGAGCATGGGCTCTTCTATTTGGGAGATTTGCAACAGGGCCGATTACGTTGTCCTGGCTGCTCGTATTTCTCAGCTTCAGATAGATGAGCACGAGGCCAATAGCCGGGCGCGTAATGCCTTGTTCTCCTGTTTGAGCATGACGGAGTTTGATCGCGTTTCTCACCTCCCCACGGCTCGTGAGATTTGGGACACCCTCATGCGTTTTCATGAGGGCACCTCTCAAGTCAAATCCCGTCTCTACGAGTCGCACAAACGGGAGTATGAGAACTTTTGACATATGCCTGGCGAGAGCATAGAAAGCTTATTCGCTCGCTTTCAGGTGATTGTCAACAAGATGCGAGCTAACAAGGAGCTGTTGCCTTTTGACGATCATGAGAGGGCTTTGAAGCTTTTGCACACTCTTGATCGGTCGGTGTGGGACTCAAAGGTCCAGGCGATCATCGAATCGTCTAACTATGAGACCCTCACTTGCGACGAGCTCTTTAGTAAGCTCAAGTCTAGTGAGATTGACGCCATGTCGAGGGCTTCTTATGCGAATCCTTCTGGCCCGACTATGGCTTTGGTTTCTGGCTCTTCTGCTAACCCCTCTGCTGGCTTTGCACTTTCTTCACTCTTTTCTGTAACAGAGGACCAGCTTGAGTCGTTGGGGGATGACGAGTTGGCAATGCTCGCCAACCGGTTCTCGCGGTTCCACAACAACCGCATGAACCGTCGCCGCGGAGGAGGACGCTCAGGATGCTATGAGTGCGGCGACCCCGACCACTTCATCGCCAACTGCCCCAAGAAGAACAAGCATTCGGGGAAGGGCGATCATGGGCACAAGTACGACTCCGGCAAGCGCAAGGAGAAGTACGTTCCCCCGAGGCACAAGCGGAGGGGCGGCTTCGACAAAGAGTACATCAAGAAGAAGTACTTGGAGAAGGCCCAAGCTGAGCAGCGTGTGTTCTTCGCCACGCTCAGCGACGTCGATGGCTCGGATGGCGACTCCTCTTGCTCGAGCGACGACGAGTCCAACAAGAGGAAGAAGATCGAGGACCAACTCAACGGTCTTTGCTTCTTCGCCGACGACGGAGGCCTCTGCACCATGGCGCTTGGAGATGAGGTCGGAGGCAAGCTGGAGCACACGCCTCAGAACGACGACGACGACGACACCTCCCAGGTATCTCTCACCTACGACGAGCTTTCTTCCGAGGTCGAGAAGCTTACTGCTGCCCTCCTTAGCCAGGATAAGTTGCTTAGGCGTGCTGCTAGGGAGCGCAAGGAGTTTAGGCAGAAGTGGGAGGACACGGTGAGGGAGCTTGAGTTTGCCAAGTCCACCGTGGTCGTGTCGGAGGAGGTTGAGTGCGAGTCGTGCACCACGCACATGACTGACCTTCTCACTCTGAGAGGAAAGTATGCTGCGTTGGTAGGAGAGCTGGATGAGCTGAAGGCTAGACCTTCCTTGTTGGGTGCGTGCAAGACTTGTCCTGTCTTGCAATCCGAGTTGGCAGAGAAGAATGCCAAGCTTGAGTCCTTAGAGAAGGCCAGCTCGGATAGCACTTGTGTCACGAGGTGTGCTTTGTGCGAGGGTTTGGAGATGGAGATTGCCAATGTCAAGCATGGCAAGATGCAAACTGAGGAAGAAAACACATACCTTCGGACCATCTTGTCATGGGTCTCCTGTAGTGAGCCGCAGCTCGGGATGATGATCTCCCAATTCAAGCGAGCTGCTGGGGCTCCTGGTGTAGGTCTTGCTCAGGGTATAGATCTTTCTGCTTTTGGGAAGATTGGAGAGTCGAGTGGTATGAAACCTAGTGAGAAGCCCAACTCCACCACTACTCCCAAACTTGCCAAGCTTCCACCCAAAGAGCCTGTCAAGCCTACCACCAAGGATGGGGTATTTGAGGAACCCCCGAGAGCTCCACCTAAGAACCAGGTGTGGGCACCCAAGCCAAACCACCTCAAGAACAAGCTGGACACAATGCCACCCATCCAGCAGGAGTGTTTGCCACAGAAGGGCAAAGTGAACCATACCCACAGCCCAGCGTACCAACAACCCCCTTTGCGCGCGGTGAGGTACCAGTGTGACTTCTGTGGGAGGGATGGTCACCTGAGCGAGTTCTGCTTTCGGCGCAAGAGAGAGGCGCGCCGTGCTCGGGAGTTGGAGAACCCGGACATGTACCATCCTTCTCATGGTGGGCATGTGCCAAAGGTCCAGAGGAGAGCTGCTAGGCCCGGAGGTGAGGCTCCCAGGCCTAGGCAGGATAGGAGAGCTCCGAGGAGAGACGCTAGGCCTAGAGGTGTTGAGACCCATGCTCCTAGGCGTAGGCCTCATAGAGAGCGTGCCCGACGGGGTCCTGCTTTTGCAGGCAACGGACCCCGTGGCGGAGGCTTTGCTGAGCGTTTTCCCCCACCGCAGGTTGAGTATCGCGGTGAGCGCTTCTTCCCCAGCGGACCACGTTTTCCTGTGCGTGGTGATCGCTACCCTCGTGGACAGGCTAGGAATAGTTTTTATCCTAACTTTTCTTTTGAGCAGCCGGCCCAACACTGGTATTCTTCTTACTTCACTAACCCCAGTGTTGGACCGTATGCTCACCCTATGTCTTTTTATTGATGTAGGTAAGACGGTTGGAGGACATTTGGTTGGTGGATTCCGGTTGTTTGAGGCACATGACCGGAAACGCCAAGTGGTTCTCCAGCCTTAGCCCGGTCGCCGGAAAGGAGTACATAACCTTCGGCGATAATAGTAAAGGTAAGGTATTGTCTCGTGGGACTGTGCGGGTTAATGAGCACTTTGTGTTGCGCGATGTTGCTCTTGTTTCTAACCTGCATTTTAACTTGCTTTCCGTTTCGCAACTTTTTGATGATGACTATGAGATTCGTTTTAAACCGAACCTTAGTCGCATCTTAGATCCTCAGGGCGATCTTGTATGTCTGATTTCGCCCTTTGGGAAAGTCTTTCGTGTGAATTTCTCGGAGTCGTTTGGATCTTCTCGCTGTCTTTTGGCTAGTCCTTCTTCCTCCGATCTTTGGAAGTGGCATAGGAGGCTCGGTCATTTAAACTTTGACTTGCTTGCAAGACTTAGCTCACTTGGCCTAATCCGAGGATTGCCCAAGCTTTCGATGGAGAAGGATCTAGTTTGCCATTCTTGTAGACATGGGAAGATGGTTGCCGCTCCCCACCATCCTGTGACCAAGGTTATGACCTCGCACCCTGGAGAGCTTTTACACATGGACCTTGTTGGTCCTGCTCGGGTGAGCTCGGTTGGTGGCAAGTGGTATGTTTTGGTTGTTGTTGACGACTTTTCGAGGTATTCGTGGGTCTTCTTTTTGACTGAGAAGACCGAGACTTTTTCCTTCGTTCGCAATCTGATTTTGCGTCTTCAGAACGAGTTCCCTTTGAACTCGATGCGAGCTATTAGAAGTGATAATGGTTCCGAATTCAAAAATTCGGACTTTGAGAAGTTTTGTAACCGCCTTGGTTTGGAGCATCAGTTTTCTTCTCTCTACACACCGCCCCAAAATGGTGTTGTAGAGAGGAAGAATCGGACCCTTGTTGAGATGGCCAGGACGATGCTCGATGAGCATAGGACTCCTAGGCGCTTTTGGGCCGAAGCTATGAACACTGCATGCTACATTTTGAATCGCATTTTTCTGAGAGCGTTTTTGAAGAAGACCTCTTATGAGTTGCGTTTTGGTCGCCAGCCCAAGGTGAGCTATTTTAGAGTCTTCGGTTGCCATTGTTTTATATTGAAGAAAGGCAACCTGGACAAGTTTGAGTCTCGTTCTTCTGACGGAGTATTTTTGGGTTATGGCACTCACACTAGAGCATATCGTGTACTTAACCTTGATACTAACCGAGTCATGGAGACATCAGATGTCACCTTCGACGAGACTCTTGTTTCTCCTTCTTCTCGTTTTGAGCGTGCAGGTGATCATGAGGTTGGAGAGCCTCTTTTCGATGACGAGGATGAGGGTGCTGAAGGTATGGATGATCCAGCACCCCCTCCACCTGCCGTGCCGCAAGGAGCGGCCTCGACGACGACTCACGACCCCGACACTTCTTCTTCCTGGGGGCCGTGGGATCCTCCACCTCGTGCGGTACCTTTTGTACCCGGGGTGGAACCAGCTGCTGTTGAGGGGGAGGTCACTTCTTCCCGGGAGGCGCCACGACACATTCAGCGCCAGCACCCTCCTCAGCAGATGATCGGCAACATTGACGAGCGAGTTACTCGCTCCAGGTCACAGCACATCTCTCACTTCGCTCACTCTGCTTTTGTTGCTAATTTTGAGCCCCGAGATGTTGGACACGCATTGACGGATCCGGATTGGGTCAATGCCATGCATGAGGAGTTAGAGAACTTTGAGCGAAATTGGGTTTGGGTTCTAGTTCCACCTCCACCTGACTGTAAGCCTATTGGGACAAAATGGGTATTTAAAAACAAGCAAGGAGAGGATGGCCATGTTGTGAGAAACAAGGCCCGGCTTGTAGCGAAAGGCTATAGTCAGAAAGAGGGGATAGATTATGAGGAGACCTTCGCTCCTGTAGCACGTTTGGAGGCTATTAGGATACTCTTGGCTTATGCTGCATCCAGGGGTTTCAAACTTTTTCAAATGGATGTCAAGAGTGCCTTTTTAAACGGCTACATAGAGGAGGAGGTTTATGTTGAGCAACCCCCCGGTTTTGAAAATCCCAAGTTTCCAAACCACGTTTTTAAACTCCACAAAGCCTTGTATGGTTTGAAACAAGCCCCTAGAGCCTGGTACGATAGATTGAAAACATTTCTGCTAGCTAAGGGTTTTAAAATGGGATGCGTAGATAAGACGTTTTTCCTCCTCCGGCAAGGCAAAGACACACTCTTGGTCCAAATTTACGTGGATGATATCATTTTCGGTGGTTCTTCTCACTCTTTGGTTGCCAAGTTTGCAGATACTATGAGCAGAGAGTTCGAGATGAGCATGATGGGCGAGCTGACATTCTTTCTCGGGTTGCAAATTAAGCAATCTCGGGAGGGGACGTTTGTGCACCAGGGCAAGTACACGAAGGACTTGCTGAAGCGGTTCGATATGGGTGAGGCCAAGCCTCTTCCAACACCCATGTCGACGACGACTGCCCTGGATGCGGATGTGGATGGAGAAGCAGTGGACCAGAAGGAGTACCGCAGCATGATCGGGTCGCTACTCTACCTGACGGCGACACGCCCGGACATTCAGTTCGCGGTGTGTCTGTGCGCGCGCTTTCAGGCGTCGCCGCGCACTTCTCACCGTCAGGCGGTGAAGCGCATCTTCAGGTACCTTCGTTTCACACCTGAGTTCGGGATTTGGTATTCTGCTTCCTCCACCCTCTCGCTTTGCGGTTATTCCGATGCCGATTTTGCTGGTTGTCGCATTGAGCGCAAGTCCACTTCTGGGACTTGCCAATTTATTGGATCTTCTCTTGTTTCGTGGTCTTCTCGCAAGCAGTCTAGTGTTGCCCAGTCTACCACGGAGGCTGAGTATGTTGCTGCAGCTAGCTGCTGTTCCCAGTTACTCTGGATGATGGCCACTTTGCGTGATTTTGGTTTGAGCTTTACTCGAGTGCCTTTGCTTTGTGATAGCACGAGTGCCATTAGCGTTGCTAAGAACCCCGTGCTTCACTCGAAAACCAAACACATTGATGTGCGCTTTCATTTCTTGCGGGACCACCAGGAGAAGGGTGATATCGACCTTCGCCATGTCGATACTCATCACCAACTGGCTGATATTTTCACCAAGCCTTTAGACGAATCAACCTTTAATAGGTTGAGGGGTGAGCTTGGTGTGTGTTTCCCCTTTTAGATGGGGGAAGCATTTTTGAGTTGTATCATATTCTGACTTTTTTTTTGGGTTTCTTTTCTTTTCGTTTTAGCATACGCATTTACATTCTGAGCTTCATGTTTATAATCACTAGAATGTAACTATGCTCTGTTTAGTATGCTCCATTACTTATGATTGATGCTTGTAGCTTATGCTCCTTCTGATCACCGATACATGATATGAGCTGAGTTATTTTGGAATGGTGAATGTGCTTAATGTTTATAAATCTGAAAATGTTCACCATTGAGATATGCAACTAGCATGT
This sequence comes from Coix lacryma-jobi var. lacryma-jobi, assembly GCA_009763385.1. Taxonomy (NCBI): domain Eukaryota; kingdom Viridiplantae; phylum Streptophyta; class Magnoliopsida; order Poales; family Poaceae; genus Coix; species Coix lacryma-jobi. The sequence goes on from CM019822.1 coordinate 82,164,961, forward strand.
GTAGGGTGTGTTGAGTCCATTCCTGCTTTTCATATATGCTAGGTTGCTATGTCTCTAGTTCTGAGTCATTCACTTGCTTGGTCTGTTCATATCTGTTTAAAATTTGAACCAAGTGTTAAGTGAATTGAAAAGATCGAGATGGGATTGCTTGTCAACACCTCACGGTATCGAGACTGTTTCTCATTGCACTTTGAGTTAAACTTGAGCCGTGTAGTGTATGACCGAAACTGTAGCTTTAAGCTTCTGATTGCTTCGGCATAGGCTTCGCTCGGTTGAAAAGTTAGGCAATGACAAGCTTTCAACCTCTCGCAATCATATGCTATATAATTGAACTTGTGAATTCTTTACCGCTGCAACTCCGATGTTAAAACTGAAATCACAAGTGTATGCTTCATTCCTATGCATGATGATTGAACTTTGCTAGGGGTAGTTCACCTTGTATATATGCTTAGCACTTGTTTGGATTCCTATCTATACATGTGTAGTGCTATTTTGATGGTGACTATCTTTTGGCCAAAAACTGCTCACTTGCTCATATGCTTCATATTTCGTATGTGTGATCAGTTTGAGCCTTCGCTATTTGAGTGCTTAATTGTGCTGTTGGAGCTATACCGATTAGAGCATCTTTGCACTCTTTTGATTATATGCCTGAAGCTTCTAACTTGCATTTCTGACTTTATATGCATTTTGGAAGGGGAAGTTTGTGTTAAGGGGGAGACTTTGCCAAAGGGGGAGAAATTTTGCCCTGGTTTCTTGATTAGTGCATTTTCAACTAAGGGGGAGAGTTCTTGCAAATCATATGTCTCCTAGTGATCAACTAAGAGGGAGTTTTTGCTAAAGGGCAGATTTTCAAATCATGTGTGCTCCGGTTGGTTGACTTAGGGGGAGAGTCTTCCTAGTTGCTTGCACTTGTCGAGGGGGAGTTTGATAGTTGTGTAGAGCCGTTGCCTCTGTCTTGAGGGACTAGCAAACATTTTCCTCATTTGGTGTCGAAGTCCTTCTTCAATTGGTATTGATTTTGACTTTTCGATTGTCTTGATGTTCAAATTGGTTCGGAGTGGTCTTCATGCTAGTTGTGTTGAGCCTCTGTGCCTCTATCTTGAGGGACTAGCATTTTGCCGTCTTTTGCTCCGACTTCTCAATTGGTATCTGGACTTCGATTGGCTTTTGCTAGCGGTGTTGAGCCTGTTCTACCTCTTCTTGAGGGCTAGCTTTGCTTTGCTTGGTTGCGTCGAGCCGTTGCCCATGTCTTTGGGGACCAAGTTCTTTGCTTCTTCCACTTGACCTTCTTTGGCTTTACTATGCTTTTGGGTCATTTGGTTGGGTTCTCTCTTCTCCTTCCTCCTACCTTCTTCTTTCACTTATGATTTGTGTGTGTAGTTGACAATGCACTCATCAAGGGGGAGATTGCGGATACATGGGTGTATGCCGAGTCTCTGAGTGATGAGTGATTGTCAACTGGGATGATGCGCATGTTCTTTGGCTTGTGTTGTGCAGGTGTCGAGCACGGATACAGTGATCGACGGCGAGGTGAAGGTCAAGTTGAGACGTGCCGTGCCGATGGACCGGGTGCGGTGAAGGATGGGCGTGCCGTGCGGCGGACGTGCCATGCCGAGGTACCGAGCGGTGAAGGGCGGACGTGAGGCTTGGACTGAGGGACCAGAGGCCCGAGGATCAGCTGTGGTGGCTGGCAGCCTGTGACGACGACAAGTGAAGAAGTGCGGTCATGTGTTGCCTGAGTCGTGCACTCAGGGACACGTGTCGGTGGACGGGGTGCACGGAAGGTGCATCCCATCTACGACATCGGTTTGGTGGTAGAGCCAGGGAAAAACCATCGGATGGACAGTTTCCAGGTTTGGGCCTCAAAACCTGGGCGTGGACGGTTTCCGAGTTTGGCCACAAAACTCGGGCTGAGGGTTTCCGAGTTTGGCCACAAAACTCGGGCTGAGGACGGTTTCCAGGTTTGGGCCTCAAAACCTGGGCGCTGAGGGTTTGCTGAGTTTGGCCTCAAAACTCAGAAGCTGGTGGGCTGGTTTCCCGGTTTGGGCCTCAAAACCGGGGGTTGGCTGAAAAAGGCTGGTTTCCCGGTTTGGGCCACAAAACCAGGGGTGTAGAGCGAGGGCGGCACGTGGCGGCAATCGGAAGGTTGCGTGGAGGCAACGCAGACGACTTGTGCGAGCGTGGCCGTCGGATACACCTACCACCGAGTTGGTCCAGAATAACCTTAGGGTTTAGCTGGTTCGCTCTGTAATTAGAATAGAGAGGGGTAGAGTAGGAAATAGACTTAGGCTAGAATTAGGATAAGTAGTCGGGAGACACCCTCCTCCCATCTATCTCAGTTAGCTCAGTTCATTTGCTTCCTGCACTTAGGGTTTCCTGCTCTCCCATTCCCTGCTGTAGCTGAGATCCACAGAGAGACCAAGAACTCTGTGTACTTGTTGATTCTGAGGAAAGGAGGCCGTATCCTCCTTGTCGTAGCGTGTGTTTGCGCTTCGGCTTGCAATTCGTGGCTGTGATTCACTTTGTGTTCGTGTTCTTCGCGGAATCCTTTTTCTCCACGATTTTCCCGTCGCTTGATCTCTTTGCTCGGTTCATCTTTTGCAAATCCGTTTGAACTAAGCTGTTCTAGATCGTGAGGCACTTCTTTCCACCGAAGGAATCATCCTCTAACCTCACGGTCTAGGAGATCAATCGATTTTTAGTTTCCGGTCACTTTTTCTCCTTTCTCCCGAAATTCTTCGATTCACCGATTTGGAGATAGGTTCGAGCCATGATCTCTTAGAGATAGCTCACTATACTCCTTGTGACTCATCTCACCAAGTTTGATCCCTAGTGGAATTGTTTTGGGTGAGATCGAGGCAAATCGGTGGTCGAGCAGGGCTGTTGCGCATTGACCGGACGCTGGCATCGGGCCGACCGGACGCTGACCAAGTGCGTCCGGTCGTTGAATGTTCAGCGAGTCTCCCTGTAGACCGACCGGACGCTCTGCTCTTTGGGTGACCGGACTCACCGGTGCTACTGTTCCTGTGTTTTGTCCCGTGTGACCGGACGCACAGTTGTTGTGACCGGACGCTCCTGTCTGTGAGTCTGGTCCAACACAGAGAGCTCCCAGAACAGCTTTTGGACGACCGGACGCGTCCGGTGCTCCCTGACCGGACGCTGGTCAGAGTCCGGTCGTGTCTGCTTTGCGCCGTTTCGTTCGCAGTTCGATCGTTCGTTGACGGATTCGAGTTCCGTCTTTTGCGTTGGCTTTCTAGGGTTGTGTAGTGCCCGCTGTGCTTCTCGGAAGCATCCACCCTACATCTAGGGTCGTGGACATTAGCAAGCTCTAGGTTTCGCTTTAGGGTTGAGTTTGGGACAGTGGCATCTAGTTTCCGAAAGGAGATTTTGAAGCTCCCATTCACCCCCCCCTCTGGTCGCTTTCGGATAGCTTCTCGGTCCTTCAACTAGAGACGTGGATGGTATTTATGATCTTGCCCTTATAAAATATGAAATGAGATTATCTACAAGTGCACAGATAAAATACATCCGCTGTAGCATTTCACCAAGGAGAGAATTTCCAAGGTATCGTTATTTATAATGGAACCATATCATGAGTTAACTAGTAGGAGATAAACATCTATAACTATGACACACACATGTATGATTATGATAAGAGTTCCACTAGATCTATACTCAACACAGGAATCAATCATAAATGATAAATAAGATAAATGTAATAGAACAGAGTAAACCATAAAAAGAGTTCCAACAGAGCATTCCCACCCAAGGTCGGATCGTAGCCAAATCTAGAAAGAGATAGATTAACTTCCTAATGTGGTTCTAACTATAGGTCATAGACTACATCAATTAGTGCAATTATGTTTAGCAATCATGGTTAGAATAACTTATATTTATACGCAGGAGACATCACGCATGGAGGATCAGATCCAGAGTCTATCACCTCCGGGTGACCTGGCCTTACTAGTCCTATATTCGGGGAGTGGACTACAAAGGATGCAACGAGGCTATAAGAGTCACCCTCGCGATCTACCATTTGCTGGCCCGGAATATAGGGTGCATTCGCAGGTAAACAACGTATAAGCACCATGCTTACACAATGTTGACCACTCACCCCGCGATCGACAGAATGAGCGCTATACGAACAAGAGCATAAACATAGAGATACCCTAGCTATGCTAGACATATAATCAAAGTTGACGATGAACATTATAATTATGAACACAAAATAGTAACAAGTCATGATAGGTATCAACTAGAACACAAACTAGAAGATGAATAAGAACTAGATGAACAATTAGAACTAGATTAGAACACAGAGATGAACTAGAGTGATAATTAGAACTAGATTAGAACACAAAGATGAACTAGAGAGATAATTAGAACTAGATTAGAACACAGAGATGAACTAGAGAGATTAGAAGATGAACTAGAACAAAATTAGAACACAAGATAATGAACTAGAAGACAATTAGACAATGAGAAGAACAATTAGAAGAACAATGATGATATAAGAGAGAAGACAAGGCTAATTACCTAGCTCCTCTTGACTAGACTCGAAATCCGAGCTTCCTCGACTCTTCTAATTCTATTCTAGCTACGCCCTTGGATGGTGGATCTCCTGGTTGTCTAGGCTACCTCTAATCTAATAGATTGATCTATGCTATGAGATATGATTGGATCTATGATGCTAGGGGGTCTGGGGTTTCTTAAATAGCCCGGTGGGATGAACCGCTGTGGATACATGAGTGTATGCCGGATCTTGAGATAATGAGTGATTCTCAACTGGTTTGATGTGCATGTTCTTTGGCTTGTGTTGTGTAGGCGTCGAGCTCGGAGACGGTGATCGAAGGCAAGGTGAAGGTCAAGTAGAGACGTGCCGTGCCGATGGACCCAGAGCGGTGAAGGGCGGACGTGAGGCTTGGACTGACGGACCGGTGACCTGAGGATTAGCTATGGTGGCTGACAGCCTGGGACAGCGACAAGTGAAGACTTGCGGGTGGACGGGGTGCACGGGTGGTACATCCCTCTACGGCTTTAGTTTGGTGGTTGAGTCCCAGAAAAACCACCAGGAGGATGGTTTCCAGGTTTGGGCCTCAAAACCTGGGTGCTAGCCGGTTTCTGAGTTTGGTCCTCAAAACTCGGGCTGAGGATGGTTTCCAGGTTTGGGCCACAAAACCTGGGCGATGGCGGGTTTCTGAGTTTGGGCCACAAAACTCAGCCTGAGGACTGGTTTCTCAGTTTCAGCCTCAAAACCGAGGGAGGTCCAGGAAAAGGACAGACGGCGTGTGGCAGCTGTCGGTGTTTGTTAACCGGCAACTCGTCTCGGGGATACCCGGACGATTTGTTTGGTGGGGATCGACGTATGCAGAACTCGATGGTAAACGCAGAGACAATGATTTATACTGGTTCGGTTTGTTGAATAGCATCCCTACGTCCAGTTTGAGGGGAATCATATATTGCGCCCTGCGCTTATGGGTGTCTGGTTGTGTACCATGGCCCCTTGTGTCTCTGTCTGTCTGTGTTTATCGATCTAGGGAGCTCTGCCTCTCTTTATATAGTCCAGGAGGCAGAGTCCTAGTCAGTTACAATCTTAGGAGTCCTAGTAGGATTACAAGGTAGCAATACTATAGGATTACATGGAGAGTTCTAGTTGGACTAGGTCTTCGCCCTTCCTTGCGGACTACCCGGGGACTCTGTCCCACAAGCCCCCGAGCTCTTCATGGTTTGTCGGTGAAGTCATCTTGAGACTCTTGGCCTTGATCAAGTGTCATTCGAGTACCTTCTGAGAGAAACCATAAAGTGCTCTTGAAGTCTTCTAATGGTGTGCGCTTTCTAAAAAGCACACTCATTGGGTGTAGCCCCCGAGCCTCTTGCTGTTTAGCATAAAGAGTTGGAGGGTCTTGTCTGAATTTGCTCCAATTACTTTCGAAGAAATTTGGATGCATCATTTGAGGATATGTATCCCGTAGCCCCCGAGCCTAAAATCGACTACTCGGAGTCGATTGTAGGATCTTGTAGACATCCTCAAGAGTGTAGCCGAGTAATCTTCTGAAGACAAGGATCGCCATCTGCTTGTCGCCGAGTGGTTGAATGCTTGTAAATTTGATCTTTCATCCTTGAATCTAAGCCCCCAAGCATAGTCAAAGTGAAGCTGACTAAGATAAGGCAATGACCGAGCCCCCGAGCTTTAGTCATCATGTTTAAATGAATGGTTGTCAATGAAGCAGATCAGTTGGCTATCTGATAATCGAGTACTCGGAACCTGTTCCTTCCGGGTTCGAGTACTCATACTAGCTTGTATGCATCTCTTGCATGCTGCCAACTAGTCGATACGTCTCGACATGGAACTGCATGGTCTGACCGGATGCTTTAGTCGAGTGAAAATCAAAGCCCTCGGTCAAGTCTGAGTGAAATGTAGTTGACCTTGTGCACCAAGACGTGTGTGCAGCTGATTTGCCTCATGCATATACGCTTTGCATGTCTTGGTAGCTTGTATGGTCCTGTAGATGCACATGGTCAATCGAGTTTGGCTTGCTAGTTGACTGATAAAAATGCACAACATATCGGACATGCAGTTCCTTAGGTTGCATGGTCTTGATTTGACAAGTTGATATGTTGTCCTAGCATTCAAATTTAATTGCAGCTCTTGATGCACATGTACATACAAATCTTTGGCAATATCTTGATTAGCTTGTATGGAGGCATGCAAGTCTATGCTTGCTTGTGGTTCTCCATCATGTTTCAGATGCCAGCTTGTTCTTGTCGGTGGTGCGTAGGGTGCCGAGGGGCCCTGCCATTGTGATAACCCCACACTCCTGACTTTGTGCCTGATAAAGCCGAGACTCTGCGGCAAGTAATATGTTTCTGAGTTGAAGTCTTCGGATGATTGTAGTCGTCTCTGGACTTATTAGTCAGATATTGAATTAAACATTGCTACATATGGGCTATGTCCAATTTGTAGACCAGGTGTCTCGACCGACTTCATAGTCGTGAAGGATGAGTCTGTCCGAGTGCATCATTAAGCACTTATGATGTGGACTTAGTTGACCAGACGTCTCGACAGACTTAATAGTCATGAAGGATGAGTCAGTCCAGGTGCTACTCTTAGCATCTGAGGGGTGGACGTAATTGACTCTGCGTCTCAGAGGGCACGTCTGCCGCTAAGGACGAGTCAGTCCGAGTGCTCACCATGGCACGTAGTGGACGTAGTTGACTAGGCATCTCAAAGGGCTCGATCGCCGCAAAGGATGAGTCAGTCCAAGTGCTACTCTTAGCACTTTTGGTAAGGGACTTTATTGACCAAGCATCTCAAAGGGCTCGATTACCGCAAAGGATGAGTCAGTCTCCTTTATTTTTGCAGCGTGTGCAGCCATTAAGGTCAAATTAGTCCTTTGGCGTTTTGCAGCGTGTGCAAAGGCGTGAACAACTCTTGGTTGTGCGCCGAGTAATGTCGAGTAGCAGGAATCAATGGCCGGAGCCTATTGTATGCTCTCTGGGATGGACGTAGTGACCAGGCATCTCAAAGGGCGTGGTAGCCTCAAAGGACGAGTCAGTCCGGGTGGACGTAATTGACCGTGCGTCTCAACCGACTTAATAGCCGTGAAGGACGGGTCTGTCCAAAGGCGTAAGCAACTCTGGGTTGCGTGCCGAGTAGTCGAAAGCGTAGTAGCGGCATGGCTACAGATCCGGTAGAGTAGGCAGCATGTGCCGAGTTGTCTCTCATCCGAGTACTATCTGAATAGTAGTCGGTGAGGGACGATTAATTGTCGAGTAGCATGAATCAATGGTTGGAGCCTATTGTATGCTCTCTGGGATGGACGTAGTGACCAGGCGTCTCAAAGGGCATGGTAGCCTCAAAGGACGAGTCAGTCCGGGTGGACGTAATTGACCGTGCGTCTCAACCGACTTAATAGCCATGAAGGACGACACGTCCAAAGGCGTAAGCAACTTTGGGTTGCGTGCCGAGTAGTCAGAAGCGTAGTAGCGGCATGGCTACAGATCCGGTAGAGTAGGCATCATGTGCCGAGTAGTTGCTCATCCGAGTACTATCTGAATAGTAGTTGGTGAGGGACGAATAATTGTCGAGTAGCAGGAATCAATGGCCGGAGCCTATTGTATGCTCTCTGGGATGGACGTAGTGACCAGGCGTCTCAAAGGGCGTGGTAGCCTCAAGGGACGAGTCAGCCCGGGTGGACGTAATTGACCGTGCGTCTCAACCGACTTAATAGCCATGAAGGACGGGTCTGTCCAAAGGCGTAAGCAACTCTGGGTTGCGTGTCGAGTAGTCGCTCATCCGAGTAATACTTGAATAGTAATTGGTGAAGGACGATAGGTTGACCGTACGAGCTGCAGTCATAGTGTGTTGGCTTGCTTATGACTCACACGGTTTGGTTTTGGATCAGACTTGAAGCTGCTGAGCTTGAGGTGCACGTACTTCATGTATGCTAACCAGATTTACATATCTTGTATAGGTACGTGTATCTTCTCATACAGTGGTTGAGCCGAGTATTTGGAAATAGCGATCTTAGCTGATATGGTTCGAGTATCCTGGGGAATTGCTGCCAAGATCGTTTTGGAGACGGTGCGTATGGAGCACAGACTAGCTTGCCTTGCCGGAGAAGTTTGGATCGGTGGACACGGCCATGCCTGCTGCCTCATCGGTTGCTTTTCCGAGGTCCGGTGTAATTTGTGAGCTGACCTCATGTCTGATGAAAATCGTGCCTCTCCCGCAACAAGGGAAAGTCTTCTTGTATTTACTTGCCTGATCCAAAAGATCATACGCCTCCCTTATTAGTAGCGGCTGCTTGATCTTGGAAATATTTCTTGAATCATTAAGAAGGCAAATTCTAGTGCCCGTGGGGGCGTAGCCGGCGAGGACTGGTAATCGGACAGCTACTGCTATAGGATCCGGAGTCGAACTCTACCGAGGTTGATGTCTCAATCTAGATGTTGTATGGAGTAGGCCTGACCCTCATCGAGTGCATGATGATACTCAAGTCCATATATGACGCACATACATGGAAGTCGATCTCTGTTCGGCTTGCCTTAATGTCATCTCACATGTAGATCGTACGTCTTTTTGCTTGTTGACATCACGTGCATGGCTTTGTAACTTGATACGTATTCCTTTTGGTTTTCCTATAGAGTCCCCCGAGAGCACATCAGCTTGCATGTAGGAGCCGTCCACGAGTACGTCTCTGCTGTCACGAACCAAATTTGGGTTTGCAGCATGTAATGTACCCGTGGACGTATTCGCTGGTATTTTGCTCGCATTGGTTGATCTCGTCGGAATCCAGGGACTTGAAGTTGATGATCAGGATGCCCAGTTGATGACTAGAGCCGCTGCTCCGGAGAGCCTAGTCGCCGAGTCACCCGAAGTTGATAAAAAATTGATCTTGCTAGAGACATGATTTTCATCTTGAGATCCCTCGAGCTCTTGATCGCGATTACGCCGAAGTCCCCTACCTGGCGCGCCAGCTATCGGTGTTTGTTAACCGGCAACTCGTCTCGGGGGTACCCGGATGATTTGTTCGGTGGGGCTCGACGTATGCAGAACTCGATGGTAAACGCAGAGACAATGATTTATACTAGTTCGGTCTGCTGAATAGCATCCCTACGTCCAGTTTGAGGGGAATCATATATTGCGCCCTGCGCTTATGGGTGTCTGGTTGTGTACCATGACCCCTTGTGTCTCTGTCTATCTGTGTTTATCGATCTAGGGAGCTCTGCCTCTCTTTATATAGTCCAGGAGGCAGAGTCCTAGTAGGTTACAATCTTAGGAGTCCTAGTAGGATTACAAGGTAGCAATACTACTAGGATTACATGGAGAGTCCTAGTTGGACTAGGTCTTCACCCTTCCTTGCGGAGTACACGGGGACTCTGTCCCATAGGCACGTGGCGGCATCAGGTGAGGTCACATTGAGGCGAAGCTACCGGATGTGCGGACGTGGCCGTCGGATCGACTACACTTTGAGTTGGATAGGAATACCCTTAGGGTTAGCCTGCTCGCTCTTTAGCAGTAAGGGTAGAAGGGGAATAATTGTATTAGGCTATATTAGGAGAGGCAACCCCTCCCTCCAAACTATCTCAGTCATTTGCTATTCTCCTCTAGGGTTCCTGCTTCCCATTCCCTGCTGTAGCTACTGAGATCCGCAGAGATGGCTAATCATATCTCTGTGTATTTGGATTTTGCGGAAACGGGACCGGATTCCCGTTGTCTCCTCGTGGGGATGATTTTCGGCTGGAAATCGTGGTTGTGATTCGCGTTCTTGAGTTGTTCTTTGCGTTCATCTTTTCTCCACGTTTTTCCCGTCGATCGATCTCCCTCTACGTTGCTCCATTTGGAAAACCATTTGAATCAACTTGTTCTTTGCTGTGAGGGGATCATTTCCACCGAAGGAATTCAACTCAAACCTCATGAACAAGTAGATCGGTTGGTTTTCATTTTGGATCGACTTTTCTCTTTTCTTCCCCCGAACTTCTTTGATTCATCGATTTGGAGATAGGTTCGAGCCATGATCTCCTAGGAGTAGCTCACTATCATCCTTGTGACTCCTCTCACCAAGTTTGAGCCTTAGAGGTTTCATTTAGGGTGAGATCGAGTCGAATCGGTGGACGAACAACAGGTTTTCAGGGTGACCGGACTCTGGGCTCGTGACGATCGGACTCTGACCAGTGAGTCCGGTCGTTGAAAGCTCGGCTGCTCGGTTTTTGCCAGCACTTGACCGAACGCTCGATTTACATGAGACCGAACGTGCGGAGACACTGTTCATTGCCCTTTGGTGTTGACCGGGCGCTACCTGCGTTGTGACCGGACGCTCCGTGTTGTGGGTCCGGTCCAACACAGAGAAGGTCCAGAACGCTCCCGAGCTGACCGAACGCGTCTGATCCAACCTGACCGGACGCTCACCAGAGTCCGGTCAGTGCAGATCAGTACGTTTTCGTCCGCAGTTCATTTGTCTGACTTCGGATTTGGTTTCAGGTTTTTGCGTTGGGTTTCTAGAGTTGTGTAGTGTCCCGTTGTGCTTCTTGGAAGCATCCACCCTACCTCTAGGGTCGTGGACACTATCAAGCTCTAGGGTTGCTCTTGGGGTTGATTCTTGGGACAGTGGCTATAAGTTTCTGAAAAGAAATTTGAAGCTCCCATTCACCCCCCCTCTGGTCGCCTTTGTGTAGCACCTTCGGTCCTTCAATTGGTATAAGAGCGGGTTAGGATCTTCCACCTTAGCCGGTTCCAGATCCACAGAAGGCGACATGGATCGTGGCGTGGGCAAACCGCCGTTTTTCGATGGGACGAACTATGCGTATTGGAAGATACGTATATCGGCCTATCTTCAGAGCATGAGTGCTTCGGTTTGGCAAATTTGCAACTCTGCCAATTACGTGGTCTTGGCTGCTAGTGTGACTAAACAGCAGATCGATGAGCACGATGCCAATAGCCGAGCCCGTAATGCTCTTTTCTCGTGTTTGAGTATGACTGAGTTTGATCGCGTTTCTCACCTCACCACGGCTCGGGAGATTTGGGCGACTCTCATGCGCTTTTCATGAGGGTACCACTCAAGTCAAAACCCGTCTCTATGAGTCGCACAAGCGTGAGTATGAGAACTTCCGACACATGCCTGGCGAGAGCATAGAGAGTTTATTCGCTCGCTTTGAGGTCATTATCAACAGGATGAGGGCTAACAGAGAGCTTTTGCCGTACGACAATCATGAGAGAGCTCTCAAGCTTCTTCATACTCTTGATCGGTCGGTGTGGGACTCCAAAGTTCAGGCGATCATCGAATCGCCTAACTATGAGACTCTCACTTGCGATGAGCTCTTTAGTAAGCTCAAGTCCATTGAGATTGATGCCATGGTGAGGGCTTCTTATGAAAATCCTTCTGGCCCATCGATGGCTTTGGTTTCTGGCTCTTCTGCTAACCCCTCTAGAGGCTTTGCACTTTCTTCTCTTTTGTCTGTTACAAAGGAGTAGCTGGAGTTCATGGGAGACGATGAGTTGGCTTTGCTTGCCAACCGGTTCTCGTGGTTCCACAACAACCGCATGAACCGTCGCCGCGAAGGAGGACGAGTTGGATGCTACGAGTGCGGCGACTCTGACCACTTCATCGCCAACTGCCCAAAGAAGAACAAGCAAGCTTTTGGCAAAGGCGATCGTGGCCACAAGTACGACTCCGGCAAGCGCAAGGAGAAGTACGTCCCTGCAAAGCACAAGCAGAAGGGCGGCTTCAACAAGGAGTACATCAAGGAGAAGTACTTGGAGAAAGCCCAGGCCGAGCAGCGTGCTTTCTTCGCCACGCTCAGCGACGTCGACGACTCGGACAATGACTCCACTGCATCAAGCGATGATGAGTTCGAGAAGAAGAAGATCGAGGACAAGCTGAACAGTCTCTGCTTCTTCACCGACGACGAGGGCTTCTGCACCATGGCCCTCGGCGATGAGGCCAATAGCGAGCTGGAGGAGATCCCTCGGAACGACGACAACGACGACTCCTCCTAGGTATCTCAGACCCCGATGAACTCTCTGCTGAGGTCAAAAAACTTATTGCTGCTCTTCTTAGTCAAGACAAGTTGTTAAGACATGCTGCTAGAGAGAGGAAGGAGTTTAGGCAGAAGTGAGAGGATGCGGTGAAGGAACTTGAGTCTGTCAAGTCCATCGTTGTAGTCACCGACGAGGATGAGTGTGAGATGTGCTCCAAGCACATGACTGACCTTCTCACTCTGAGAGGGAAGTATGTTGCTTTGGTTGGAGAGGTGGATGAGCTTAGAGCTAGGCCCATTTTGCTTGGTGCGTGCAAGTCTTGTGTAGGCTTGCAATCTGAGTTGGCAGAGAAGGATGCCAATATTGAGACTCTTAAGAAGGCCAACTTAGGTAGCACTAGTGTGTCTAGGTGTGCTTTGTGTGAGGGTTTGGAGATGGAGATGGAAAATGTGAAGCATGACAAGATGCAAACCGAGGAAGAAAACACATACCTTCGGACCATCTTGTCATGGGTTTCTAGTGGAGAGCCGCAGCTTGGCATGATGATTGCCCAATTCAAGCATGCTGCTGGAGGTCTAGGTGTTGGCTTTGCTCAGGGTGTGGAGAGTGCTACCTCTTTTAGGAAGATTGGTGAGTCTAGTGGTCTTAAGCCTAGTGAGAAGCCCAACTCCACCAATACTCCCAAACTAACCAAGATTCCACCCAAAGAGCCACTCAAGCCTAACACCAAAGATGGGGTGTTTGTGGAACCTCCAAGCGCTCCACCCAAGAAACAAACATGGTCTCCAAAACCAAAACATTTGAGGAACAAGCTTGACACTATGCCACCAATCCAAGAGGAGCTCATGCCATAAAAGAATCAAGTGATCCACACCCAATACCGTGAGTACCAACAACCCCCTATGAGAGCGGTGAGGTATCATTGTGAGCACTGTGGGAAAGATGGACACTGAGGGAGTTTTGCTTTCGGCGCAAGAGAGAGGAGCGTCGTGCAAAGGAGATGAACAACACGAACATGTACCTTCCTTTCTGTGATGTACATGTGCCGAACGTTCAAAGGAGGAGTGCGAGGCCTAGAGGTCCAATGCCTCAAGGTCCTAGACCACAAGGAGGTTTTGCCCGATGGAATCCTACTTTTGTAGGCTATGGACCCCGTGGCGGTGGCTTTGTTGTTGAGCGTTATCCCCCACCGCGTTTTGGCTATCGCGGTGAGCGCTCTCCTCCTAGCGGACCACGTTTTCCTGTGCGTGGTGATCGCTTTCCCCGTAGGAGTACTAGGAATGGTCTTTACACTGATCGTTCTTTTGAGCAGCCGGGACAACACTGGTACTCTTCCTATTTTACTCACCCCGGTGTTGGACCGTATGCTCACCCTATGTATTTTTATTGATATAGGTAAGTCGATTGGAGAACGTTTGGTTGGTGGATTTCGGATGCTCAAGGCATATGGCCGAAAATTCCAAGTGGTTCTCCAGTCTTAGTCCAGTCACCGGAAAGGAGTTTATCACCTTCGGTGACAATAGCAAAGGTAAAGTGCTATCTCGTGGTTATGTGCGTGTCAATGAGCATTTTGTGTTGCGTGATGTTGCTCTTGTTTCGAACTTGCATTTTAACCTTCTTTCTGTTTCTCAACTTTTTGAGGATGACTATGAGATTCATTTTAAACCGAATCTCAGTCGTATTTTAGATCCTCAGGGCAATCTTGTATGTTTGATTTCGCCCTTTGGGAAAGTCTTTGCGAACTTCTCAGAGTCCTTTGACATTTCTCATTGTCTTTTGGCTGGATCCTCCTCTGATCTTTGGAAATGGCATAGGAGACTTGGTCATTTGAGCTTCGACTTGCTTGCAAGACTTAGTTCACTTGGCTTAATCCAAGGATTGCCGAAGTTACACTTGGAGAAGGATCTAGTTTGTCATTCTTCTAGACATGGGAAAATGGTTGCTGCTCCCCACCATCCTGTGAATCAAGTTATGACCAAGTGCCCTGGAGAGCTTTTGCATATGGACCTTGTAGGTCCGGCTCGGGTGAGCTCGGTTGGTGGGAAGTGGTATGTGCTTGTTGTTGTTGACTTTTCGAGATATTCACGGGTTTTCTTTTTAGCTAAGAAAACTGAGACTTTCTCTTTTACTCACAATTTTATTTTGCGACTTCAAAACGAGTTCCCTAAGAACTCGATGAGAGCTATTCGTAGCGATAATGGTTCCGAGTTTAAGAACTTGGATTTTGAGAAGTTTTGTAATTCTTTGGGTTTAGAGCATCAGTTTTCTTCTCCCTACACACCGCCACAAAATGGTGTTGTAGAAAGGAAAAATTGGACCCTTGTAGAGATGGCTAGGATGATGCTCGATGATCATAGGACTCCTAGGCGGTATTGGGCCAAGGCTATAAACACTGCTTGCTATATTTCCAATCGCATTTTTCTCCATGCTTTCTTGAAAAATACCACTTATGAGTTGCGATTTGGGAGACAACCCAAAGTGAGTTATTTTAGAGTTTTCAGTTGCCACTGTTTTATACTCAAGAAAGGCAACTTGGACAAGTTTGAGTCTCGCTCTTCTGATGGTGTCTTTTTGGGTTATGGGAGTCATACTCGTGCATATCGTGTACTTAACGTTGACACTAACCGAGTCATGGAGACATCTGATGTCACCTTCGACGAGACCATGCATTGTCCTTCTTCTAGATTTGAGCGTGCAGGTGATCATGAGGTTGAAGAACCTCTTTTTGATGATGAGGAAGATGGAGCTGAACAGATGGATGATCCAGATCTTCCTCCACCTGCTGTTCCCTTGGGATCAACTTCGACCACGACTGCTCGCGGCCCTGACCCATCTTCTTCCACTACATGGGGGCCGGTCGATCCACCACCTCGGGGTTTGCTAGTGATACCCGAGGAGGCACCAACTTGTGACACCCTAAATTTCATTTTCCTAATTTAGTAATAAATTTGAGCTTTATTTATTTTTCTGAGCATTTAACCTAGGTCAAATATTAATTTTCAAACAATTAAAATGAACCCTAGGGCTTAGAAACATTTTTGTTGCACTCATGCCGGTGTATAATTTTTTGTTTTGAGTGCAGGATAGGTTGGTTGTGTATTTGAATTTGAACAAAGTTTGAGCTTTTAGAAAATAAAAGGCTTTCTTTTATTTTCCTCCACTCCTTTCTCCCTTTTCAGCCCATCAGCTAATCTGGCCCAGCAGCCCGCTCTCCCTTTCTTCTACCGTGCGCGCGCAAGCCTCATCCCGGCCCAACTCCGCGGCCTGCTTTGCCACCGCCCGCTCCCTCCCTCTCCTTCACTGACATCGCGACCCCACCCTCTCTCTCGCCGACACCGGGGACCCGCATGTTAGCGTCTCCCCTTTCTTCCTCGCCGAGCCGTCGTCCTCGCTCTCCTTTATGGTGACGCCATCACTCGACCAAGTGATGAAGGCCATCAAGGAGGCCATCAAGACCCTCCTTGACGCCTCGGCCATAACCGCCGCCGTCCCCTCCCCTACCGAGCCCCAATCGCCCTATAAAAGCCCCCGAGTCGAGCCCCCTCCTTCCCTTTCCTCCATTTCGTTGAGCTCGGTTTCTCCTCCGCTCGGCGCTGGCCTCAACAGAGCCACCCCGGCTTCGTGAGCCCCCTTTTCGAGGCCGTGGTAATCTCCTCTCCCTCTCCATGCCATTATTTTTGAGTTTAGTGCTCTATAGTGTCTAATCCCCGAGCTCCGAGATCTCACCAATGGCGCCGCCGCTCGGGTGTGCCCCTCCGGTGACCCCCCTAACCCCGATAAACCCTCCCATCGAGTTCGCCTGACCCCGCTGACCATCCCTGTAGTCCCGGTATAGTCTGGGGTAGCCGAGAGCGTCGATCCGGCGACCCGCCGCCGTGCTCCGGCCGGCTCCCATGACGGTCCGCCGTGGGTAGCGCCGCCACGCCGGTCAGTGTAACACCTCTGGTGTTAAGCAACCCTGAAATGCATAACTTGTCATCTCATGAGCATAAAGCATTTTGCATGTGTTTTCCTTTTCTTGCAAAGTAATATTTCATGTGATAGTTGTTCTAGTCATGCAATGGTGTGATGCTTGTTTGGCTTGTTTGAGGAGTGGTTTGAGTTTCTAGTGATCTAACATTGTTGTGAAGTCAAATGAAGCCATGTTTGTGTGGATCATTTTGGTTAACCAAGTCTCTAACCCTAGTTGCCCAAATAGAGCCCTAGGAGTCCTTTTGTTTGACTAACAAAGACCTTCTTGATAGAATCTTTGCATGGCTGAGTCCCCTAAACCAAAAGTGTGTCAAATTTAGAGTAGAACAAAAGTTGTTTTTGGGTCAACACATGAAAATGGGTCTAACATGGTGTTTTGAGGCCCACAAGGCAGATTTGAGGGAGTTTAGACTTGGAAAATTTCCTAAGTCTTTAAACTGTCAACACAGTTTCATCTAGGAGACTTTGGAGCTTTTCTGAGAAACATCCAAGCCGAACCAATGCTCGAACCTTTAACCAAAGTTGTAGTCTACACATAGGTCTACTCAATGGAGCAAGTGGTTTAACTTTTCACCGAACGGATTAGGAGATAATCGCGCTCAAAAACCGGCTGTCAGTCGGCCTGATGGCCACTGAATCGGCCGATTCAGTTCAAACGCACGCGGCGTCGTGGCCGACCGCGCGCAGAACTCGATCGCTGTAACACCCCTGGTGTTAAAATAATTAAAATTAATTAGAATTTAATAAGAAAATGGCCAAAACCCTAGATGGAGGAAAATTCTAACCAGATGTTTGTTGCATTCATGCCATTGCATATTTTTATTGTGTGTAAATGATTTATTAAACCCGTACAGGACAACCCGGATTTATTCTATTTAGAAAACAAATAAAAGCTTTGTAAAAGTTTTATAAATTTTCAAACTCAAAGTTTTATTTGCAAAACCTAGGGAATTATTTCAAAACTTTTTCCAAACTATTTGATTTCAAACTGGATTTGATTTTGAATTCAAAAAGGCTTTTGAAAAGTTTGTAAAATCAAAAGAGAAAAGAAAAAGGAATTTGACAAAGGGGACTGGGCTGAATCCTTTTTTTCCCCCTCTTCCCTTTGGGCTCGCGGCCCACTTCCCCTTGGCCCAGCCGCGCGCTCGGCCCACTCCTCTCCTCAGCCCGCATGCCTCTCCGTGCGCGCCAGCTGCCCCACTAGCTCGCCTCCAGCCTGCACCGCACGGGCCGCAGCGCACTCACTGCATCACACCTCCCTCGCTCGCTGACCTCCAGGGCCCGCTCGGCAGGCCGTTCCCCAACGTCCGCGCGAGCTCAGCGCGCCGAACCGGAGCGCTATCTACGCGTCAGCCGCGATGCCCTCACCCTCTCCGCTCCTTCCGGGGAGTGATCTGCAGCACCACAACGCGCCGCCACCCCCTCCTCTTTGCCTACAAGAGCCACAGGTCCAACCCGCGCTCCCTTTCTCCTCCCTGAGACAACAACGCCGCCGCCCCACTGAGGAAGCCGACAGCTCCCACCATCGCCTCCCTCTCCGGTCTGTTTGACACCGGGGAGCTCTCCATCGAGGTAGCGAAGGCACGGCGAGCCCGAGGAGACCCTCTGCGGTGAAGCTTGCGCCCAGGATCGCCTCCGGCCGGTTGGGAGCTCTTTCCACGTCGCCGCCGCCGTGCACCCTCTTCGTCCCTTCGTCACCATCGCGCGCACCTCCGATCCTCCTCCGACTGGGCAAGGCCCCTGGGTGAGATCGCCTTTCCTCTCTCTTTTCCCCTGTGCCCTTGGTTCAGCAGGCCGTAGCCCGTAGTCCGAGCCCCGCGTATACCCGCGAGCTCCCGCCGTGAACTCACGGCGCCGCCGCGCACCACCAGCCCTGGCACCACCTAGCCACACCGCGTCGTTGGGCGTTGGCTAGGGCATCATCGAGGTCGCCAAGTCAAGTGCTACGCTCCAGTACCACCGCCTAGCTCCCCCCGAGCCCCACCGCGCTCGCCCGGTGAACCCCCCAGTCGCCCTCCATGGCGCCGCCGCCGCGTCCAAGTCCTCGACCGCGACAAGATCCCCGTCATCACACTCATGGTGAACCCAGAAGTCTTTTCCACCCCTCCCCGCTAGTCCTCGTGCCCTCTGGCCACGATTCCGAGCGCGCCGACAAGGTTTGGCAATGGCGCCGTCGTGCCCTAGCCGCTGGCCGCCGCGCGACACGCTCGGTGCTCGCCGCGCCATAGACGGCATGCAAAGCGCATGGACTAGCGCCCGCCGCTCGCTCCTCACTCGCGCTGTTGGAGTAGTACCCCGAGCACAGCACTAGCCACCACCGCTTGATCCCACCTCGCTTCCTCCTTGCCCTGGAACGCCATCGCCGGTCATGCACGACCACCGTGGCCTCGAGTCCTCGACGCCGACAGCTCTGTTGTCCGGTCGCGGTCCCAGCCGGTTGGGCATGCTGCACAGTCTCTTGCGTCTCCTGCAGCATACGTACACACGAGCACGTAGTGAGCACCGGCCGTATGCTGTTTCCTGCGACGAGCAGCTGGTCGAGCGAAGTGCTCTGATTACTCCTCGTTAGCTTGCTGATTTCAGCATGATGTCATTCTGTTTTATGGCCGTTTTCCTTTATAAAAATAAATCCAGAAATACAGCTCAAATACTCCCCTTTAGCACATGGACATGGTTCATGGTGGACCACACTAACAGCCCCTCTCTGGTCCATGGTCCATGGATTTAGATCGCGGCATAGTGTGCACAACTTAATAATCTAGCCCTTTGTCTCTTCCTAAAATCCAAAATATGGTTCCCTGGGTCTATGTTATCTTGCGATCTAGCCTCTGACAATTTGTTGAATTGACGCCCAGTCCGACTGCCGTTCCATTTATAATTTTTATTTGTTTTTAAATGCAAAACGAGTTCAAATTATTTACAGAAATACCATCCAACTTCAAACACTTATAACTTTCACGTTTTAAGTCCGATTTGACCCGTTCAAGTCGCGTTAGATTCGTCTCGTCAAGCTCTACGCGTTAGATCTATTTACGTCCTATTTTACTACTGTTGATTACTGTTATTTATTTATTTTGTTGGGCCATGTATTGATGTGTGATCCAGAGAGTGCGGAGTACGAGGACGCTCCAGACCCTTCCTGTGATCCTGCAGATTCGACCCAGCCCGCAGGCAAGTGTTCTTGAACATCTTGCACCTATGATTTATTTTACTTTTGGTATTAGAGTAGTTAGATCCAGTAGTTGCATGCAGAGTCTAATATTGAATCCCATGATATGGTTTACTAGATCTTGTACTATTTTCCTTGTCACCTGGTTGGGATGATATGGGTAGAAGTCATGCTTAGCCCTGCTGTCTTGGGATGGGATGATAATAATTAATTCCGATTAATGATCTATGGAACATGGACTGGTAATGTTGTAGTATGGTGAGTAGGTAAATCCGGCAGGATGGACCGTTGGTGGTGTGGTGCCATGTGACTTGGCGTACGGTTGCCGTGTGACTCGGCGTTACGGTTTGCCATGGGACTTGGCGTTGGTTTGGGTTTGTGGTTTGTTATCCTGCCTGGATCCCTAGGACCCGGTTCTCGAAGCCTGTAACCCGGCAAAACAGCGCAAACCATGAGGCCTATATGGCTCTGGGACTGGCTAATTAATTAGAGAAGCCTTATGTCGTTATTAGTTACATATGGACATGGGACAGGGCTTCTTCTACGCAGGATACTGCTTGGTACGGGAGTGATTCCCAGGCTCGGGCGCCAGACCTGGTGTTATTACGGAAGGTAGCTCTACGTCGTGACATATGGAACTAATACGCATAGGAGGACTCTTTGTAACGGCCTTGTAGTGAACCCTGCCGATCCACCTTGGAAGTGGGTTAAGAGACTAGCTACCTCGGGCACAAGGGCAACACGACTCATGGGTAAAGATGTGCGAACTCTGCAGAGTGTAAAACTGATATATCAGCCGTGCTCACGGTCATGAGCGGGCTTGGACTTCTTCGAGATTAGTTGGTTACTGGTTACTGGTTCGGGTCGTCTGATGGACTTCAGGTGTGGTTTGCCTGATGGACATCAGGTGTGAGTTTTGCTTGGTGTGACTCCAAGTGTGGTTGCTTGGTGGACTCCAAGTGTTGGTTGCTCGTTGTGACTCCGAGTGTGGTTTGCTCGGTGCGACTCCGAGTGTGGTTACTGTTACTTTTGGAGACTGTGGTTATAACCTAGTAAATAGGTGCATAGGAAATAGGATTTAATAGGATGTGTTGCTTTAGGCGCTTGAGTCAAACAGAGTCAGCCTACCTTTGTTAATAGCCTCATAAGCATATATTTTCTACACTTGCGGAGTACATTTCGATGTACTCACCCTTCCTCTTTGAACCCCCTGCTACCCCACCCAGACGTTGGAGTCTACGACGCAGAGCAGGAGTACCCAGAAGACGGCGGATACGACCCCGACAACTTGTACCCAGAAGACGGTGGATACGACCCAGACGACTTGTACTAGGATGGCGCAGCCCCCGGTCGACCTTCCTGTGGAGATGGCGTCCAGTTTCCGCGAAGACTACATTAGAGTTAGACTGAGAGTCTGTACTTCTCTTTTAGACCCGAGGGTCATTTTTGTAATAATGTTCGATATATTAATAAAGCATTGTTTTGATATTTACTGTGATGTGGATATATGTATGAAAATTGATCCTGGCATACATATATTGTGCTCCAATTTTGTTCTTAAAATTGGGGTGTCACAGAGTGGTATCGGAGCCGTGTTGACCGTAGGACGCTACCCTAGTCAGTCGTCGAGTTTACAAAACTATTTTAAAAGCCTCACCCTATTTTCCCACTTCTGTAGTCTTCCTCTGCTGAAAATTCAAACTTTGTTTCAAAGTAGGTCCTCCAATAGTAAGATGTCCACCATAATTGTTTGATGTCGTAGCACGTTGTATGACATGTACTTGTGCACATGTTTTGATTTGGTTCTTCGTAATGATTGTTGGTGTGTTGCGATCGTCAGGTTGCAACGACATCATTTGTCAAAAGTTTTATTAATAAAATTAACTAACTTGGGGTCTTTCTCTCTCCCATCTCAACCCTCTATTCACCCATACCAGCTGATGGATCTACGACATTGGGAAGACTGCAACTTGACCGACGAGGCTTATCGACTCTTTCAGATAACACCTTACCGAGGCAAGAAGGACAAGTATCGAAAGTATGTCGCGAACTCTTCTCGTTTTAGAGCTACACCTCAAGCGCAAGTCCAGAAGCCTCCGGAAGTCCCACCTGCAAGCTCAAGTCAAGCTCCTCCTCAACTCCACCAAACAGAAGCGCCTCCTGAGCTTCACCAAACAGAAGCACCTCCTCAAGTTCCACAAGAAGACAATCAAGTGATATCCACCCGAAGAGATGTCCAGGCAAAAGGACTATGTTTCTACTGCAAGCAAGCTGGACACTTCATTAGCAAATGCCCGAAGAAGCGTGAGGATCGCAAAGGTCGAGCCAAGAGGAAAGCTCTAGGACAACACCTCAAAACCAAAGATGCCAATCGGGTTATGAACAAGAAAAATGCCAAGCGCCAAAAGTTCCATGGTATGTCTCACAAGCTCCCCAACCACCTTTCTTTCTAGCCCGAATCTCGGGACGAGATTCCAGTTAAGGGGGTAAGTTTGTAACACCCCTGGTGTTAAAATAATTAAAATTAATTAGAATTTAATAAGAAAATGGCCAAAACCCTAGATGGAGGAAAATTCTAACCAGATGTTTGTTGCATTCATGCCATTGCATATTTTTATTGTGTGTAAATAATTTATTAAACCCGTACAGGACAACCCGGATTTATTCTATTTAGAAAACAAATAAAAGCTTTGTAAAAGTTTTATAAATTTTCAAACTCAAAGTTTTATTTGCAAAACCTAGGGAATTATTTCAAAACTTTTTCCAAACTATTTGATTTCAAACTGGATTTGATTTTGAATTCAAAAAGGCTTTTGAAAAGTTTGTAAAATCAAAAGAGAAAAGAAAAAGGAATTTGACAAAGGGGACTGGGCTGAATCCTTTTTTTCCCCCTCTTCCCTTCGGGCTCGCGGCCCACTTCCCCTTGGCCCAGCCGCGCGCTCGGCCCACTCCTCTCCTCAGCCCGCATGCCTCTCCGTGCGCGCCAGCTGCCCCACTAGCTCGCCTCCAGCCTGCACCGCACGCGCCGCAGCGCACTCACTGCATCACACCTCCCTCGCTCGCTGACCTCCAGGGCCCGCTCGGCAGGCCGTTCCCCAACGTCCGCGCGAGCTCAGCGCGCCGAACCGGAGCGCTATCTACGCGTCAGCCGCGATGCCCTCACCCTCTCCGCTCCTTCCGGGGAGTGATCTGCAGCACCACAACGCGCCGCCACCCCCTCCTCTTTGCCTACAAGAGCCACAGGTCCAACCCGCGCTCCCTTTCTCCTCCCTGAGACAACAACGCCGCCGCCCCACTGAGGAAGCCGACAGCTCCCACCATCGCCTCCCTCTCCGGTCTGTTTGACACCGGGGAGCTCTCCATCGAGGTAGCGAAGGCACGGCGAGCCCGAGGAGACCCTCTGCGGTGAAGCTTGCGCCCAGGATCGCCTCCGGCCGGTTGGGAGCTCTTTCCACGTCGCCGCCGCCGTGCACCCTCTTCGTCCCTTCGTCACCATCGCGCGCACCTCCGATCCTCCTCCGACTGGGCAAGGCCCCTGGGTGAGATCGCCTTTCCTCTCTCTTTTCCCCTGTGCCCTTGGTTCAGCAGGCCGTAGCCCGTAGTCCGAGCCCCGCGTATACCCGCGAGCTCCCGCCGTGAACTCACGGCGCCGCCGCGCACCACCAGCCCTGGCACCACCTAGCCACACCGCGTCGTTGGGCGTTGGCTAGGGCATCATCGAGGTCGCCAAGTCAAGTGCTACGCTCCAGTACCACCGCCTAGCTCCCCCCGAGCCCCACCGCGCTCGCCCGGTGAACCCCCCAGTCGCCCTCCATGGCGCCGCCGCCGCGTCCAAGTCCTCGACCGCGACAAGATCCCCGTCATCACACTCATGGTGAACCCAGAAGTCTTTTCCACCCCTCCCCGCTAGTCCTCGTGCCCTCTGGCCACGATTCCGAGCGCGCCGACAAGGTTTGGCAATGGCGCCGTCGTGCCCTAGCCGCTGGCCGCCGCGCGACACGCTCGGTGCTCGCCGCGCCATAGACGACATGCAAAGCGCATGGACTAGCGCCCGCCGCTCGCTCCTCACTCGCGCTGTTGGAGTAGTACCCCGAGCACAGCACTAGCCACCACCGCTTGATCCCACCTCGCTTCCTCCTTGCCCTGGAACGCCATCGCCGGTCATGCACGACCACCGTGGCCTCGAGTCCTCGACGCCGACAGCTCTGTTGTCCGGTCGCGGTCCCAGCCGGTTGGGCATGCTGCACAGTCTCTTGCGTCTCCTGCAGCATACGTACACACGAGCACGTAGTGAGCACCGGCCGTATGCTGTTTCCTGCGACGAGCAGCTGGTCGAGCGAAGTGCTCTGATTACTCCTCGTTAGCTTGCTGATTTCAGCATGATGTCATTCTGTTTTATGGCCGTTTTCCTTTATAAAAATAAATCCAGAAATACAGCTCAAATACTCCCCTTTAGCACATGGACATGGTTCATGGTGGACCACACTAACAGCCCCTCTCTGGTCCATGGTCCATGGATTTAGATCGCGGCATAGTGTGCACAACTTAATAATCTAGCCCTTTGTCTCTTCCTAAAATCCAAAATATGGTTCCCTGGGTCTATGTTATCTTGCGATCTAGCCTCTGACAATTTGTTGAATTGACGCCCAGTCCGACTGCCGTTCCATTTATAATTTTTATTTGTTTTTAAATGCAAAACGAGTTCAAATTATTTACAGAAATACCATCCAACTTCAAACACTTATAACTTTCACGTTTTAAGTCTGATTTGACCCGTTCAAGTCGCGTTAGATTCGTCTCGTCAAGCTCTACGCGTTAGATCTATTTACGTCCTATTTTACTACTGTTGATGTACTGTTATTTATTTATTTTGTTGGGCCATGTATTGATGTGTGATCCAGAGAGTGCGGAGTACGAGGACGCTCCAGACCCTTCCTGTGATCCTGCAGATTCGACCCAGCCCGCAGGCAAGTGTTCTTGAACATCTTGCACCTATGATTTATTTTACTTTTGGTATTAGAGTAGTTAGATCCAGTAGTTGCATGCAGAGTCTAATATTGAATCCCATGATATGGTTTACTAGATCTTGTACTATTTTCCTTGTCACCTGGTTGGGATGATATGGGTAGAAGTCATGCTTAGCCCTGCTGTCTTGGGATGGGATGATAATAATTAATTCCGATTAATGATCTATGGAACATGGACTGGTAATGTTGTAGTATGGTGAGTAGGTAAATCCGGCAGGATGGACCGTTGGTGGTGTGGTGCCATGTGACTTGGCGTACGGTTGCCGTGTGACTCGGCGTTACGGTTTGCCATGGGACTTGGCGTTGGTTTGGGTTTGTGGTTTGTTATCCTGCCTGGATCCCTAGGACCCGGTTCTCGAAGCCTGTAACCCGGCAAAACAGCGCAAACCATGAGGCCTATATGGCTCTGGGACTGGCTAATTAATTAGAGAAGCCTTATGTCGTTATTAGTTACATATGGACATGGGACAGGGCTTCTTCTACGCAGGATACTGCTTGGTACGGGAGTGATTCCCAGGCTCGGGCGCCAGACCTGGTGTTATTACAGAAGGTAGCTCTACGTCATGACATATGGAACTAATACGCATAGGAGGACTCTTTGTAACGGCCTTGTAGTGAACCCTGCCGATCCACCTTGGAAGTGGGTTAAGAGACTAGCTACCTCGGGCACAAGGGCAACACGACTCATGGGTAAAGATGTGCGAACTCTGCAGAGTGTAAAACTGATATATCAGCCGTGCTCACGGTCATGAGCGGGCTTGGACTTCTTCGAGATTAGTTGGTTACTGGTTACTGGTTCGGGTCGTCTGATGGACTTCAGGTGTGGTTTGCCTGATGGACATCAGGTGTGAGTTTTGCTTGGTGTGACTCCAAGTGTGGTTGCTTGGTGGACTCCAAGTGTTGGTTGCTCGTTGTGACTCCGAGTGTGGTTTGCTCGGTGCGACTCCGAGTGTGGTTACTGTTACTTTTGGAGACTGTGGTTATAACCTAGTAAATAGGTGCATAGGAAATAGGATTTAATAGGATGTGTTGCTTTAGGCGCTTGAGTCAAACAGAGTCAGCCTACCTTTGTTAATAGCCTCATAAGCATATATTTTCTACACTTGCGGAGTACATTTCGATGTACTCACCCTTCCTCTTTGAACCCCCTGCTACCCCACCCAGACGTTGGAGTCTACGACGCAGAGCAGGAGTACCCAGAAGACGGCGGATACGACCCCAACAACTTGTACCCAGAAGACGGTGGATACGACCCAGACGACTTGTACTAGGATGGCGCAGCCCCCGGTCGACCTTCCTGTGGAGATGGCGTCCAGTTTCCGCGAAGACTACATTAGAGTTAGACTGAGAGTCTGTACTTCTCTTTTAGACCCGAGGGTCATTTTTGTAATAATGTTCGATATATTAATAAAGCATTGTTTTGATATTTACTATGATGTGGATATATGTATGAAAATTGATCCTGGCATACATATATTGTGCTCCAATTTTGTTCTTAAAATTGGGGTGTCAAAATCGCCGCGTGGCGTGCAGAGGCCGTCCGGGCAGTGTCCGCGCGCGGCGTGGCGAGCAACAAGGCCACCCGCACGCACTCGCCAGCCAGAACCCCTCCATCCCCTTTGCCTTTCCTTCTCCTCGCTCTCGCCGGTGCTCGGGCGGAAAGGGGGGAAAACCGAGCGCTCGCCGGGCGTTCGCCGTCGTCCAGCCGCACCACCGCCAACCCAGCCACCCAGCCTGCTTTGCCGTGAGCTCCCACACCGTTTGTTGCCGATAGCGCTCCGTGAAAAGCCCTAGGTGAGCCACGGGATGAGCTCCCGCCATGGCCGCCATGACCACCGAGCTCGGTCCGCCATGGTCGACCTCTTTCCCGTGGGTTTCGTGTCGTCCTAGCTCGCATTCGTAGGTCTACGGAGTCCGTGGAAGGAGTAGGGGGTGTTGGTTTAGCCGATTAGGGTTTGGTGACCGCGGTACGCCGTCGTTCGCCGCTCGCCATGGCCGCCGTGGCTGGCATGCTCGGAGTCCGAGCTCTTGACCGTAGAAGTCCTAGTGTTTAGGGTTTGCGCTCGACTCGTGGAAGTCCCCTGAGTGCGAATCTCGGGCTAGTTTGCCTCGGCATGGCCGAAGTCGGCCGGCGTAGTGAAGCCGCGCCGCCATGTCCGCCATTCCCGCCGTCGAGCTCTGTCCGTTGCAATGCCGGGCCGGTGAGTAGCACCAATCGACGTGGGAAGGTGAGAGGAGTCCGAGGGTGGTGATGGTTTCGCCGGAGAGGTCGTCGTCGGCGAGCTCCGACGACGTCAACGACCTCCCCTGCTCTGTGTGTATGGCAGGTGGGGCCGGTTTGACTCGGGGGCCCACTGGTCAGTGGCTTGTGTGCAGTTTGGTCAGGTGCAGCTAGTAGTTAGGTTTTGTTATTTTGGTTTAATGTTTTCAGAAATAGGTTTAAAGCTTGTTTAATTCATATCTAGAGTTTCAGTGATCCAAATGAGGTGAAATAAATTTTGTTAGGTTTGTCTTGATGAGATCTATCTAGGAAAAATATGATATGTCCAGTTTGTGATAATTTTGTATGCAGTTACAATTAAATTGTGTTTGGGATGATATCTTGTTAAATGCATGATAAATTGTATACTGCTCAGAAAAATGTGATTCTTATTTTGTTAGGTTTGTGTTGATGATTCATATCTAGGAAAAATATAATATGAGTATGCTCTGTGAAAAATGTTGGCAGTAGCATTTAAAATGCTTAAATGCTGTTTTCTTGTATGATTTTTAGTAAATAAAGTAAAAGTGATGTGAGCCTGGAAATTTTTGTAGTCTGCTCTTGTACTAAGAAGTTTAGTAGAAAAATATGAAATTTGTTGTTTGACACTTTTGCTAGGGTGTGTTGTGTAGAGCACCTTTTCACTATGTTATTTATCTTTTTCATAAAGAATAGTGCCTAAGTCCAAATGACTTGAAATTTGGACAGTGGGCTGAGTTATATGTTATTAACTTACAATAATTTTTGTAGATTTTCTGAAGTTGTTATCTAAGGGTTGCTGTTATAGGCTTGATTAAATAGTTAAGTGGAGTTGTTATGTTGGAATACTTAAAAAGGGACCGTGTTAAGGGTTAAATGAATTGCTAGATGGTAGAGTGGTGGAAAGGTAGCTAATGGTCAACAGGATGATGTTGACTACCTTGTTGAAGAAAATGAAGTAGATGACATGTGCTTATCTCCTGAATATTCTTACTCCATGTTGCAACGCAAATCCATCCCATGTGCATTCATCCTATTCATACACGTTTGTGCATCATACAAGATCGGTAGTGGAGCCTCAGAACCCGCAGCAGCAGGAGGAGCCAAGTCTGGAGGAGACCCTGGTCGAGAGGACCGAAGGAGTAGACGTCGAAGACTTGCCTGAGTGCCAAGATCACCGACCTTCCGACTTTGAGAGAGGCAAGCCCCGGAGCATCTAACTCCCTGTGGTTTGCAAGTATTTACAAATTAATCTATTATGGTTGTTGCATTAGGTTGATAGGAGTTGATTGCTACCGTTGATGCATTACTTACTTATCCTTGTCCATCGCAATTATTATCTTGATATCCCTGTTAGGTCTAGGCTCGATATACGCTTAGCCCTGCTTAGACCGGTAAAAGTCGGGTGATTTCCTGTCCCCCGCACATAGGTGGATACTGCTCATGACTAGCCTGGTGCTATCATGGAAATAACCATGTGATAATTAATCTGAGACCGGGCGAGATGTAAGAGCAGCAGGACACGGGTTCTGTGTGCTAGTAGTCTCCCGTCTGTGTCGCATAGGACCTGTTTCGGGAAGCGCCCCTTCAGTCAAATTGAATGCGTCAATCACTTAGCGGAGTAGGTGTGGGTACCTCCCGTGAAGCCGTGTAAGGTTATTCGAGCCGGTGATGGAGATGTTGACGCCTAACACCCAGGGCCTCAGATGTACCACGGGCAACTATTCTGAGCAACCTGGCGTGGTCCGTGGACAGGCGGGGCCTGATTGACCTGGCATGACCGTGGGCAGCTATAGCTTGAGCGACCTAGCACTGAGATAACCCCCGGTGTAGAAGGGCCCATGGCCGTCCCGCGCGTTGTGTTCTTAAATTTCCTGAGTGGCACCTTACGACTGCCATGGCCGGATGTGTCGGGCGAGTGTGAGACATTTTATCCCCAGCTGAGTAGGAATCGATTATAATCGCCATCGTTCCTGGACAGTGAGTAATTGACTATAGACCGCTACCCGTAGAATCTATGGAACTAAAGATGGTTATGTTTTTGGAACCTGAAAGGCTATTGATGAAATAGTCACTCTTGCTTGAGTAAGTAGTCAAGTGCTTGCTATAGCTCAGGTGCAAACCTAGTAAGCTGGATTAATTATAAAAGTGACTGCTAATACCCAAATTTGTGTCTTACTTACAAAGAGCTTTCATGCAAATGGTATGTGTAGCCAACCCCACATACAACCTACATGATCCTTGGAGTCTCATTATTTCTGGTTTATGA
The DNA here is from genome assembly GCA_009763385.1 of Coix lacryma-jobi var. lacryma-jobi. Lineage (NCBI taxonomy): Eukaryota > Viridiplantae > Streptophyta > Magnoliopsida > Poales > Poaceae > Coix > Coix lacryma-jobi. Next base: position 82,194,118 of record CM019822.1, read on the forward strand.
CGGGTAATTCTAGCTGAGTACCTTCTTGTACTCAGGGTTTTATCCCTTGTTGTTGCAGATGGACAGTGCTTCTATGGCTACTGTGAGAACTGCCTATACCCTGTTACGGGTGAGGATTAGACCATGGGCATGGTCCACTCTTGTCCTTATGTGATGCTTTTGTTGGACTGATCGGGTTGATGGCACAGTATTATGAACCTTTTAAACTTTTGTTTCAAAACTATGTTGCTTCCGCTACTATTTCAAACTATGGTTTGTAATATTGTTTCGAACTCCGATGTATTTGAACTATGTGTGAACTGAATGTATCTTGTGGACATGTACGCTAGATTATTACGATCTTGGCTGATGTTGAAATGTTTGAAATCCTTCGAGATTTCCGGACTACCGGGTTTGTACGAGCTTAAGTATGTGATAATCTTTGGGAAAGCAGGGATTTCGGTGCTTAATCTGGTATAAATTGGTCGGTTCTGTCACAGGCAGCTCCACCCAGCCCGCTCTGCGCCGTCCGATCTCGCACCGAGCGCCAAGATTAGAGGATAACCCTTCGGGTTCATAACCGGCGCACAAAACACCCATGGACCTGGTCCACACCGCCACCACAGCCTGTCCACGTTCACGTGGTGGACCGCGCCAATGCAGAGGCGCCACATGGCCGCCAGCTTAGCCGGCCGGCCCGGTCAGCTGTCCACGCGCGCGCATAGTTTTGCGAAAAAGCCCCCGACGTTTTTGAAAATCAACCTGCAGTCCATCTGTGTTTTAAAAGGCCCTGTTTTTATTCGTTTAACCCCTGGGGTTTTCGAAAATAGTACCCGCCGTCTTATACTGTGCAGAAATACGATTTTAATTGTTTTAAATCAAAAATGAGTTTGGTTTATTTACAAAAATGCCATTGAACCTTGTTTTCAACGTAACTTTCTCGTTTTAAATCCGATTAGAGTGATCTTTACGTTCGTGTGATCGTATCGACGCGTAGAATAGTTTTATAAGCTTTTTATCTTGTGTTAGTACTGTTTGGTGTACTGTTCTAATAGAATACTATTTGTTTGCATGTAATGATTGGATTGGATGATTGTGTGGTGCCGATGAACCCGTTTAGAGTTCAAGCTGTTCAAGGTTGTCAAGAAGAAGATCTTCGAAGAAGTGGAACCATCAACACGAGTTTTTGGAAGGCAAATGTAACATGAGTTCCTTTGTTACCCAGTAACCTTTTAATCACCTTTTCATATGCATGTGTCTAATATGATGGACCCTTAGAGATATTACCTAGAACTTTGTTATCCTGTATTCCTTGTTACCTTGGGTTGTGCATATGGGTAGTACTGCTTAGCCTGCAATTACCAAATTTTATAATGATAATCTTGATTAATGATTTATGGAACCAATGTTGGTTATGAATCTTAAAGCGGCAACCCAAGATTTACAGTACAACCACGTGGACTACATGGCTCTGGTCTTAGCTAAGTACATTGATTGTTCTAGCTCGTCTGTAGCTTACCGAAAGGGCAAGAGGGGTGTACCATGTAGTTATGGCCCGGTTCCACTAGGGTAATTACTTTGGAGGATGGGTGTTACCTTAGTGGGGAGGTGTTCATAACTCTTGGAAGACAGAAACCTTAGCGGCTACGACTTGTTAGACCAACTTTGGGAAGGCTTCGTAGTGATCCCTGCCGACTTACCTTGGCAGTGAGTCAAGAGGCTGATCACCTCGGGCAAAGGGCAATCACGACCCGTGGGTAAAGTTGTACACACTCTGCAGAGTTAAGAATAAACTGTATATCAGCCGTGCTCTCGGTCATGAGCGGCCTGGATCCTTTTTGAGACAATTCTATGAATAATGTGGGTGATGATAATCTTGATGATACTTAATTATACTTTCACCATGGGAGCTTAAGCATGACCTAGAGACATAGGTCTAATAAATAAAACATGACCAACTAAAAATGCTTACCGCAGTTCAGCCGTGTCTAGCCTTTTGAGCCTTGCATCCCTCATGTTATACATGTTGAGTATGGTGCGCTGATCCTTGCTTTGCGTACAATCAATGAAAATCCCGGATGGGTACCAGATGGTGGATTCAAGTGAGGAGTTACAGAAGATGTTCCAAGAGTTCTAGGCAAGTGGTTCCCCAGTCAACCGTCCCTGTGGAGTTTGGAGTCCCGAAGATTAGTTTCCCCTCTGCTTTGTTTTAAATGTAAGCCTTGTTGTATCTATGTTTCGATATATAATAAAGCATTGTCTTTGAGAAATTCCATATTTGTTGCTATATGTGTCTTGTGGACTTCCTGGGTACACATATAGAGGGCACTTGGTATTCTTCGGAAAACCGGGTGTTACAAATTGGTATCAAAGCAATGTTGACTGTAGGACGCTCAGCCTAGTTAGAAATGGACGTTTAAAAAGTTTTGCTTCACTCCCTTGCTTTGTGATAGCACGAGTGCGATTAGCATTGCTAAGAACCCCGTGCTTCATTCTAAGTCCAAGCACATTGATGTGCACTTTCATTTCTTGTGAGACCACTATGAGAAGGGTGATATCGACCTTCGACATGTCGATACTCATCATCAGTTGGCCGATATTTTTACCAAGCCTTTGGACCAATCAACCTTTGCTAGGTTGAGAGGTGAGCTTGGTGTGTGTTTCCCCTTTTAGTTGGGGGAAACATTTTGGTTTATTGTATCATAGACTGACTCCTTTTTGTTTTGGGTTTTGAGTCTATTTTAATTTTTGGTTTGTTCTTGTTTAGTCTTTGCATTTCATCATGTTTGCATCTTTACTTTTTCGAGCTTCATGTCTATAATCTTTAGAATGAATCTATGCTATGATTAGTGTATGCTCCGATGATATATGATGATGCTTGTAGCTTAGGCTCTTCTTGATCACTGATACATGTTGTGAGGAGAGCTATTTTCTCAGAACTGTGAATATGCTTAATCAAACATAAAATTTGAAACTTGTTCACCATTGAGATCGGCAACTAGCATGTGTAGAATGTGTTGAAGTTACTTGTGCTATTCCTATATGCTAGGTTGCTACGTCTTTGGTTCTGAGTCTTTCACTTGCTTGGTATTTTCATATTCTGTTAAAATTGAACCATGTCTAAGTGAATTGAAAAGATCGAGATGGGATTGCTTGACAGCACATCATAGTATCAAGACTGTTTCTCATCGCACATTGAGTTAAACTTGAGCCATGTAGTATAAGACCGAAACCGTTGCTTCAAGCTTCTGATTGCTTATGCATAGGCTTAGCTTAGTTGAAAAGTTAGACAATGTCAAGTTTTCAACCTCTTGCAATCACATGCTGAAAACTTGAACTTGTGTATAATCACCGCTGCAACTCCGATAAAATTTGAAAACATAAGTCTATGTTTCCTTCTATAGCATGATGATTGAACTTTACTAGGGGTAGTTCACCTTGTATACATGTTTGGCATTTGCTTGACTTCCTGTCTATACATGTCTGGTGCTATTTTGATGGTGAAACCCTTTTTGAATGGCTTTAAACTGCTCACTATGCTCATATGTTCATAGTTCGTATTCTATGATCAGCTTGAGCCTTTGCTCGCGTTTATACTTGTTGTTGAGTAGTCAGATCAGCACTCGTTAGAGCATCTATTCATTCTATTGACTATATACCTGAAGCTGCTAACCCACATTTGTGACTCATATACAATTGCTCTTTCCTTTCAGGCTTCTTTGTTTTGCCTTGTTTTGTGCATTATCAACTAAGGGGGAGAAATTTGACAAATCATGTCCTAGTTGTGTGCATTGTTGAAGGGGGAGTTTATGTTCAGGGGGAGCTTTGCTCGTTTTGCTTTGACAAGTTGGGTTCTTGAGAAGTCTTCGATGTTTGGTTTGGAGAGCGGTTTTTCAGCTAGTTGTGTTGAGCCTTTGCCTCTATCTGGAGGGACTAGCTGGTTTACTCATTTGTAGCTGCTTTGCTCTGAACTTCTCACTGGCGGTGTTGAGCCCGTTCTGCCTCTTCTTGAGGGCTAGCTGTGCTTTGCTTGGTTGCGTGGAGCCGTTGCCCATGTCTTTGGGAACCAAGTTGTCTTGCTCACTCCATTCGACTTCTCTTGGCTTTGCGTTGCTTCTTGTCGATTGGTTGAGTTCGCTTCCTTCTTCTTCCTTTCTTCTATTCCAATATGATTTGTGTTGGTAGTTGACAATGCACTCATCAAGGGGGAGATTGCGGATACATGGGTGTATGCCGGATCTTGAGAGGATGAGTGATTGTCAACTGGTTTGATGCGCATGTTCTTTGGCTTGTGTTGTGCAGGTGTTGAGATCGGAGACGATGATCGAAGGCAAGGTGAAGGTCAAGTAGAGACGTGCCATGCCGATGGACCCAGAGCGTTGAAGGCAGACGTGAGGCTTGGACTGACGGACCGGTGGCCTGAGGATCAGTTGTGGTGGCTGACAGCCTGGGACAGCGACAAGTGAAGACTTGTGGGTGGACGGGGTGCACAGGCGGTGTATCCCTCTACGGCTTCGGTTTGGTGGTTGAGCCCCAGAAAAACCACTGGGAGGATGGTTTCCATGTTTGGGCCTCAAAACCTGGGTGCTGGCCGGTTTCCGAGTTTGGGCCTCAAAACTCGGGCTGAGGATGGTTTCTAGGTTTGGGCCACAAAACCTGGGCGATGGTGGGTTTCTGAGTTTGGGCCACTAAACTCAGCCTGAGGACTAGTTTCCCGGTTTCAGCCTCAAAACCGGGGGGAGGTCCAGGAAAAGGACAGACAACGTGTGGCGGCATCAGGTAAGGTCGCATCAAGGCGAAGCTACCGGATGTACGGGCGTGGCCGTCGGATCGACTACACTTCGAGTTGGACAGGAATACCCTTAGGGTTAGCCTGCTCGCTCATTAGCAGTAAGGGTAGAAGGGGAATAATTGTATTAGACTATATTAGGAGAGGCAACCCCTCCCTCCAAACTATCTCAGTCATTTGCTATTCTCCTCTAGGGTTCCTGCTTCCCATTCCCTGCTGTAGCTACTGAGATCCACAGAGACGACTAATCATACCTCTGTGTATTTGGATTTTGCGGAAATAGGACTGGATTCCCGTTGTCTCCTCGCGGGGACGATTTTCGGCTGGAAATCGTGGTTGTGATTCGCGTTCTTGAGTTGTTCTTCGCGTTCATCTTTTCTCCATGTTTTCCCGTTGATCGATCTCCCTCGACATTGCTCCGTTTGGAAAACCGTTTGAATCAACTTGTTCTTTGCTGTGAGGGGATCATTTCCAACGAAGGAATTCAACTCAAACCTCATGAACAAGTAGATCGGTTGGTTTTCATTTTGGATCGACTTTTCTCTTTTATTCCCCTGAACTTCTTTGATTCATCGATTTGGAGATAGGTTCGAGCCATGATCTCCTAGGAGTAGCTCACTATCATCCTTGTGACTCCTCTCACCAAGTTTGAGCCTTAGATGTTTAGTTTAGGGTGAGATCGAGTCGAATCGGTGGACGAACAACAGGTTTTCAGGGTGACCAGACTCTGGGCTCGTGATGATCGGACTCTGACCAGTGAGTCCGGTCGTTGAAAGCTCGGCTGCTCAGTTTTTGCTAGCACTTGATGGGACGCTCGGTTCACATGAGACCGGACGCGCAGGAGACACTGTTCATTGCCCTTTGGTGTTGACCAGACGCTACCTGCATTGTGACCGGACGCTCCGTGCTGTGAGTCCGGTTCAACACAAAGAATGTCCAGAATGCTCCCGAGCTAACCGGACGCGTCCGATCCAACCTGACCGGACGCTCACCAGAGTTCGGTCAGTGCAGATCAGTACGTTTTCGTCCGCAGTTCGTTTGTCTGACTTCGGATTTGGTTTCGGGTTTTTGCGTTGGGTTTCTAGAGTTGTGTAGTGTCCCGTTGTGCTTCTTGGAAGCATCCACCCTATCTCTAGGGTCATGGACACTATCAAGCTCTAGGGTTGCTCTTGGGGTTGATTCTTGGGACAGTGGCTATAAGTTTCTAAAAAGAAATTTGAAGCTCTCATTCACCCCCCTCTGGTCGCCTTTGTGTAGCACCTTCGATCCTTCAACCGCAGCCCTCAGATCAAACCGACGTTGAACAACGGCCAAGATACAAAGTAGAGGTCGATTAGGTCATGCCGCACGAAGGAGGGGTGGCTGACATGTGGGCCTAGGCCGGCCGGCCTAGGGTTGAGGCCAGCCGGCCTCCCCCTGCCGCCGCCTGCCCCGTCCTTCGATCAGGAGTCTCTTAGTACCTTCCTTATTCGTCTTGAGTCCTTGTTCAGTTGGTTTGCGCAACGAGTCGTGGCGTGGATGGATTCCTTGTCGTCTTCTTCCTGTCTGGTCCCTGGATATTCTGTAGCTATTGGAATCTTGTCTGTTACACCCCTGATCTTTGTATGAATAGGGCTTCTAGAGGGTTCCAGAGTCTTCCTGGTTGTATTCACCGAGGACTCTCGCTCCGGGGCTCCAAATACGACAAGTGGTATGTCCGTTGCGATCGACTCGACAAGCTCGTCACAATGGTGTGCTCTGATTCTTCACTTGAGATACTTTCTTATGATGAAATATTGAATATCCTGCAAAACAAGTGAGAACTACACAACTCGTGGAACTCGTTAGAATCAAACCCTATAGCTACACTCTTTGGATCATTGCGGGTCATTTATGAGGTTAGTTGATGGTTTAAAATAGGAGTTATCTACCGTCAACAGGAACCAAACAGGGAACCAAAATTTTTTATTTCGGTTTCAATTATTTCAGTTCGGTTCTCGGTTATTTTTGCCTAGGGTAGTTGGGCGAGGGCTGGGTGGCGGCGGCTGGGAGTGTGTGAGTAGAGTTTCGGGGTAGTTTATATGTAACGATGGATGGGTCAGGCTGATGATGGGCCAACAAGTTCATAGGCTCATTGTAGCTATCTGGTTTGGTTGAACCAGCTTGTCACTACTCTGTAGCTAGCTACAGAATAATTTATTTTATAGCCACTTTGAGTTAGGATAATTACTATGTTGAATTACGAGATTGTAGTAACTAGTTACTATGTCATCTATTATAATATTATGGTAAATATTCCTATGCGTTACAGTAACACAACTATCATAAATAAGTATGCACTTTATCGTAAATTAGTATAGAAATTATTGTAAATAGATGTGGCTATATAATAACTTATTCTATAGCTAGCTATAGAGTATACTTTTCCTATATATATATATATATATACTCCTAGGGAGTAGCTACTCCTTTCCTTTTGTAGATTAGCCAGTGACAGTGCATAGGGGTGAAAGTGGTATGAATAATCCTCGGCTCTGATTCGCTGCGAATTCAGGTTTCAAAGATATGAAGAAGTAAATTTAATATTCGCACAGATATGGATAATCTGAATTCTATTTCATGCGGATGTGGTGTAGGATATGAAATTGGTAAAATCTGGTGGATATGGATTATCTGATAATTGAACACGGATTATCTGACACTTATAATAGCATAATCCGAATATTTTAGGAAGACCAACCGATAATAATACAACTCAATTCAACCCATATAGCGCATAAGCAAAGCTCGTCAACTATATATATACTAATTTAAGTATCTTTTCAATACATGGAATCGTAATTGTAGTGATTGCCTATTTATTTTTTTACATGCTTATTTTATATTCTTAAATTTAAACTTAGAACTTGTATTAATTTTATAAGCTCTTAAATCGTAGTGGTGGATAGATGATGATTATTTTGTGTTGTATTGTCGTTTTATGACTTTGGTTAATAATGGGTCGGCCCGGTAGCAAAGGACCCGGTGCGTGACCTCGACGTCTTTTAAAAGAAGGCACGACCATTCGACCGTGGCTGTATCCCAAATTCAAACCTCATCATTACTCGCGTATGGCAGCTCCATCGCTCCAAATGCAGATCTTATTATTTACTCGCATAACAATTACCGGCGACTATGCACCTCGAACCATCTTGCAGACGTGCACATCCACTGTTATGATGGTATGTTGATTTGTACTCCCTCCGTGTAGAAAATAGATGTCGTTTAGGATGTCATTTAGGACAGTGATAGGGTCTTCAAAGCATAACTTTACCACGTGTTTCTTTAAAAATATTTATTGTAAAAAAAATGGATGCTCATTCAAATGCCCAAAAAACCAAAGAAAAGCCAAAGAGTAATTTGAAATAAGCAAAGCTTGGTCCTCGAAGACATGAGCATTGACTCGACGCAACCAAGTAAAGGATCGCAGTAAATCCCTACTCGGAGAAAAACTCGATCAAAAGAGCAAAACTTGGTTTCTAAAGACATGAGCAACAGCTCAACGCAACTGAGTCAAAACGAGCTAGTCCTCAAGAAGATACAGAAAAATGCTCAACACCACTAGCTCAAAGTTCAAAGCACCGAGAACTGCTAGTCCCTCGAGAAAGAGGCAAAACGACTCAACACGATACTAATTGGTTACCCAAATAAGAGGACTCTCCTCTAGACAAGTGGTAAGACTCTCCCTTGATGCAAGCCATAATTCTCCTTTATGTTGTCACAACATGGAGTGTTTGTGAAATTCTCCACGTTGGACAAATGCACACACAAGACGTCATCCAAATACACATGGGAGCCGCAAAAGCACTAGGAAATGACTATGGCGACCAGAGCATTGGAGCTAAAATTACCATAGACCAGAGGGGTGTGTGAATAAAAGGCATCAGAGTTGGGGATAGATATACACTAAAAATGCATAAAATGCACGCAGCAACTTTAAGTGTATATCAATCAGAATAAAAAAATGCTCAAAAGGATGCTGCCCTGAAAGTGTAGCCACAAGTATAAGTAGTAGCAAAGCCTCAAACTGATCAAGTGAATACGAAATATGAACAATTAAGAAATTTTAAGTCATTTAAAAGAAGTTCACCACTAAAACAACGCTAAACATGAATAGACAGGAAATCAAAGAAGTACTAACTCTAGTATCAAAGGTGAACTACCTCTAGCAAAGTTCAATCATCATGCCACAGAATGAATAACAAACTTGTGTTATTATCAAATTTTATCGGAGATTGCAGCGGTTTAACACAAGTTCAAATTTAAAGCATGTGATTGAGAGAGGTTGAAAGCATTGTCATTACCTGACTTTTCAACCGGGCTAAGCCTATACAAGAAAAACAATCATAAGCTTAAAGCACTGGTTTCGATCTTACACTACACTGTTCAAGTTCAACTCAAATGTGCAATGAGAAGCAGTCTCGATACAGTGATGTGCTAACAAATGCAATCACATCTCGATCTTTTCAATTCACTAATCTTGGATCAAATTTTAAGCACAAGTTCATAATGATCAATCTAAGGAAGTGAATGACTCAGAGCAAGTGACATAGCAACCTAGCATGCAAAAGATAGCTCAAGTGATCTCAACACATCCTACGCATTCTAGTTGCCAATCTTAATGGTGAACGTTTACAAATTTCAAAGTTGATTAATCAAGTTAACCAGTTGCAAAAATAGCTTTAACTCATAACGTGTATCAAAGTGATCAACAGGAGCCTAAGCTAAGCATTATTATATATGTACTAACAAGGCATACCAAATAGAGCATAGTTTCATTCTCATTGCTATAGACATGAAGCGATAAAATGCACTAATATACATGATGAAATACATCAAATGCAACTATGATACACAGAGCTAAACAAAAGCTAAAATAAACTATCAAAGCAATATGTACATCAGTCAAAACTCCCATCAACTACTACCTCTGGTCCCTTTTATAAGGCGCGACAGACAATGACACGGTCTCCTAAATTACACTTTGACCATTCATTTACTTTATATTATATTATTTACGTTTATGAACTTATGATTGTTGGATAGTACAATTGTTTACGGATCTAACCATATTAAATTTAGATTATAATAATTAAATATTATTAACTAAATCATTGGTCAAAGTTTTTAAAGTTTGAATCTTGACTCTGTGTGTACGCCTTATAAAAGGGACCGGAGGGAGTAAAAAAGAAAGCAAACACCAAGTTCACCTTTCGACTTAGCAAAAGTTGATTGGTCCAAAGACTTGATGAAAATGTCTTTTTTATTCTAGACATGTTTTAATTAGCTCTCACATGGAGTCGAATCGAATCTAGACCTGCTGGGTGTCACTCAGGTGCTCTAACTACTAGGCTAGAGACTCTTTAATTGAAGGACCAGATGAGCGACCAGAGGGGGGGTGAATGGGAGCCTCAAATTCAACTCGTGAATTGTATAGCCCTTGTCCCAGAAAATCACCCCAAAAGCGAAGACTCGAAACGACCGGAGAGTTCACGACCTACGAGTAGGTGGATACCCTAAGAGATGTCCTAGTGGTACAGCGGAACCTCCGGAGAAACCCCAAAATCAACTGCCACAGCTACGGAGCAAAATAGCACAAACTGCAGATTCGCGGACTGTCCGCGGTCAGAGTCCCGGACTGTCCGCCGTTATGTCCCGGACTGTCCGCGACTAGGCGCCGGACTGTCCGCCGGCAAAAACGCAGAAACCGAACTGTTTTGCAAGTCTGCTGGACAGGTCCCGGACTGTCCGCGGGTTTGTACCGCAGACTGTCCGCCGTTCACTTGACAGTGAACAGTCAGGGGACTGCGCCTGACTGACCTGTCCAACCCCGATCCCCGGACTGTCCGCCGCTGGCGGCGCGGACTATCCGCGGATGAACAGAGAGCAGAAAAACTGCTCGAGTCAAAAGGTAAATCAATCGAAACTTCACCAAATCAAAAGAGGCTTCGATCAAACTTCTCCCTGGTGTTCCTCAACGTATTGGGGTGCTAATCCTAAGAAATCATCGCACCAATCCAAGTCAATCAAGAGTAATCCAAGAAACACCGGAAAGGGGAAAAGAGGAAGAACGAACACGAAATCAACCCGATCTATGGATTCGTGAGGTTAGAAGAGAATCCCTTCGGTAGAAAGAAGGGGCTCACGACCAAGAACAAATTGATTCAAGTGGAATCGAAAATCATCTCGCGGAGAGGAAGAACGAAGCAAATCTCCGAGAGATGAAAAACCAAAACGTGAAGAACACAGAACACGACTCGATTTCAGCCTAAATTCCTCCACACGAGGAGACAACGAGAATATGGTCTCGTTTCCTCAAAGATCCAAATACACAGAGGTATGATTGCCGTCTCTGCGGATCGCTTGCAGCGAGGTATGATTAGAACCTAAGCGAGGGCTAGAGAGAGAGAGCTCAGGAACAAATGACTGCAAGGATGGAGGGAGAGGAGGGGTGCCTCTCTTATTTATAGTCTAAAACAATAATCCCCTTACTACCCCTAGATACTTGAGCGAAACGGCCAACCCTAGGGGTATCCCGATCCAACTCTGCTGATGGTTGATCTGACGGCCACGCGCCTTCCTCATCCTTAGCTTCGCCTCGACGCAAGCCTCAGGATGCCGCCACGTGCCGCCCAGTCGACCGCCGCGCCTACCTCGTGGATAGCCTCGCCTCCGCGCCAGCCTCTCCACGCCGCCACGCGTCGACCGTCCTTTTTGCGGACCTCCCCCCGGTTTTGAGGCCGAAACCGGGAAACCTGGGCCTTCCCCCGGTTTTGAGGCCGAAACCGGGAAACCTGTCCTCAGGCTGAGTTTTGTGGCCCAAACTCAGAAACCCGCGCACCCAGGTTTTGTGGCCCAAACCTGGAAACCGTCTTTGCCGAGTTTTGAGGCCCAAACTCGGAAACCGGCCACCCCGAGTTTTGAGGCCCAAACTCGGAAACCGTCGAGGGTAGCTTTTCGAGGCTCAGCTACCGAACCCGTGCCGTAGACGGGATGTGGTTCGCACACCCCGAGTTCCAGCACCGATGCCGGAGCATGTCCAGCCTCCATGCCGGGCAACCTCCCGACTCGGCCGATGCACCGCACATCCCTATGTACTCTTGCTTGTCAACGCCACGTGCCAGCTACCACAGCTGATCCTCAGGTCTCCTGGTCCGTCGGTCCAAGCTCCACGTCCGCCCTTCACCGCTCCCGGTCCGTCGGCACGGCACGTCCCTACTTGACCTTCACCTCACCTTCGACCACTGCCCGAGCTCCGCACCTGCACATCAACACAGCCAAGAGACATGTTGCCCGTTGATCGATCACTCATCACTCGGGAAGGGAACCACAAGGGCACATATCAACCTTGTGTTCTCAATCTCCCCCTTGATGAGTGCATCGTCAACTCATAGTATCCGTAACCAGAATAGAAGGAAGCAGAATTAGATAGAAAGGGAAAAACTCACTCGAAATGTTCAAAAGCCAGAGAAAAGGCCGAAGAAGAACAATTCGAGATAAGCGAAGCTTGGTCCCCAAAGACATGGGCAACGGTTCGACACAACCAAGCAAAAGATCGGAGCAACATCTCATCAAGAAGCAAAACTCGATCAAAATCAGAGCACAAAACTTGGTTCCCAAAGACATGGGCAACGGCTCGACGCAACCAAATCAGAAACAAGCTAGTCCTCAAGAAGAGGCAGAATGGGCTCAACACCACTAGCTGGAAGCTTATAACTCAAAACAGGCAGAAAAACTCCCCCTTACTCAAAGAACTCCCCCTCAACAAGTGAAGCATAAGTTGCAAATTGTCACCACAGAAAATCGAAATCCTATCTTCGAAAACATTCTCCCCCTTGAGGGCAATTTGCAAACAAAAGAGAGAAGGAAGGGAGCTCAAGAAAGACAAACGGAGCTAGGTAATGCCTATCGGAGTTAAGCACATGCACATGAGTTAAAAATGCATGTTAGCAGCTTCAAGTATATACTCGAAAGAGTGAAAGAATGCTCTAATGAGTGCTGACCCGACTACAAAGCATCATACACAAAAGCTAGCAAAGGCTCAAACTGATCACCAAATACAAGATATGAATGCATAAGCCTAGTGAGCAGTTTAAAGCCATTCAGAAAAGGGGGTTCACCATCAAATTAGCACTAAGCATATATAAACAGGAAGTCAAACAAGTGCTAAACATGTATGTAAGGTGAACTACCCCTAGCAAAGTTCAACCATCATGCTATAGAGTGAAACATAAACTTGTGTTATTAGATTTTATCGGAGATATTTGCAGCAGTTTTTACACAAGTTTAAATTCAGCATGTGATTGCGAGAGGTTGAAAGCTTGTCATTGCCTAACTTTCCAACCGTGCTAAGCCTATGCATATGCAATCAGGAGCTTAAAGCATCGGTTTCGGTCTTACACTACACGGCTCAAGTTTAACTCAAGGTGCTATGAGAAACAGTCTTGATACCGTGATGTGCTGACAAAGCAATCCCATCTCGATCTTTTCAATTCACTAAAACTTGGTTCATTTTAAGCAGATTATGAACAGTCCAAGCAAGTGAATGACTCAGAGCTAGAGACATAGCAACCTAGCATATATGAAATAGCTCAAGTGATCTCAACACATCCTACACATGCTAGTTGCCAATCTCAATGGTGAACAAGAATCTAGTTTTTAAGTTTATTTAACATGTTCAGCGTTCTAAAAGAAATAGCTTAGCTCACAAAATGTAACAGTGATCAAAGAGAGCCTAAGCTACAAGCATCATCATATATCATCGAAGCATACACTAAATAGAGCATAAATTCATTCTAAGGAATATAGACATGAAGCTTGAGATAAAAGATGTATGCATGATGAAGTCAGAAACGGAGCCAAAGTAAAAAACAGAAAGACTCAAGACCCAAAAACAAAAAGGATCAGAAAGTCAGATTATAGTACAACAAGCAAAATGTTTCCCCCATCTAAAAGGGGAAACACACACCAAGCTCACCTCTCAACCTAGCAAAAGTTGAGAGATCCAAAGGCTTGGTGAAAATATCCGCAACCTGGTTATGGGTGTCTACATGCCTAAGATCAATGTCGCCTTTCTCATAGTGATCACGAAGAAAGTGAAAGCGAACATCGATGTGCTTGGTCTTGGAGTGAAGAACAGGGTTCTTTGCTACACTAATGGCAGAAGTGCTATCGCAAAGCAAAGGAACCCGACTGAAATCTAGACCAAAATCACGCAATGTAGCAACCATCCATAAAAGCTGCGAAGCACAAGAAGCAGCGGCAACATACTCGGCTTCTGTAGTAGACTGGGCTACGTTCGACTGTTTGCGAGAAGACCACGAAACCAAAGAAGAGCCAAGAAACTGACACGTCCCAGAAGTAGACTTACGCTCAAGCCGACAGCCGGCAAAATCCGCATCGGAATAACCACAAAGCGAAAGAGTCGAAGAAGAAGAGTACCAAAGTCCGAACTCAGGAGTGTATCGGAGGTACCTCATGATGCGCTTGACCGCTTGCTTGTGGGAAGTCCGAGGGGATGCCTGAAAACGAGCGCACAGACACACAGAAAACTGTATATCCGGCCTCGTCGCCGTCAGGTACAGAAGTGAGCCAATCATGCTTCTGTACTCCTTCTGGTCAACCGGCTCTCCGTCCTGGTCCACGTCCATCGCCGCAGTCGTCGGCATGGGCGTCGTAAGAGGCTTGGCCTCGCCCATGTCGAACTTCTTCAGGATGTCCTTCGTGTATTTGCCTTGATGCACAAATGTCCCGTCTCGGGTTTGCTTGATTTGCAACCCGAGGAAGAAAGTCAACTCGCCCATCATACTCATCTCGAACTCCCTGCTCATAGTATCTGAAAACTTTGCAACAAGAGCATGAGAAGAGCCACCAAAGATGATGTCATGCACGTAAATCGGGACTAACAGGGTATCGTTGCCTTGCTTGAGGAGAAACAAAGTTCTATCAACCCGTCCCATTTTGAAACCCTTGAGAGTAAGAAGTTTTTCAAACGATCATACCATGCTCTCGGGGCTTGTTTCAAACCATACAACGCTTTTGAAAGTTTATAAACATGGTTTGGAAACTTGGGATCCTCAAAGCCAGGGGGTTGCCTAACATAAACCTCTTCCTCTATATACCCATTCAAGAAGGCACTCTTGACATCCATCTGGTAAAGCTTAAACCCCTTCGAAGCAGCAAAGGCTAGAAGGATTCTAATGGCTTCTAAACGGGCTACAGAGGCAAAGGTTTCATCATAGTCTATACCCTCTTTCTGGCAGAAACCCTGGGCTACTTGCCTAGCCTTGTTCCTTACTACCATCCCATCCTCACCCTCTTTGTTTTTGAAAACCCATTTGGTACCTATAGGGTGGCATTGTGGTGGAGGTGGAACTAAGGTCCAGACTTTGTTTCGCTCAAAGTTTTCTAACTCCTCATGCATGGCATTGACCCAGTTAGAATCAGAAAGTGCGTGTCCAACATCTTTGGGCTCAAAAGACGCAACGAATGCAGAATGAGCAAAGTGGGAGATTTCATACGCTCGTGACCGCGTGACTCGCTGGTCGATGCCGCCGATCATCTATCGCGGGGGGTGAACTTGCTGAACGCTTCGGGGCGCTTGCCTCGCCGAAGTCGCCTCCCCCTCGCCAGATGCTGTCGCTCCCTCAGGTGCAGCGGGTGTTCGCTGGAGAGGTGGCTCTAGAGGACCCCAAGAAGAAGACGTAGTGGGATCTGGTCCTCGAGCTGAAGTAGACGTCGCAGGGTCGATGGGGGCAGCCAGTGGAGTTGGCTCGAGATCACCCCAATCGGCATTCTCCTGCTCCTCCTCCACAAAAATGGTCTCTCCCATCTCCTGTTCTCCTGCAACCTCAAAAGCAGAAGAAACACAAGGCATAGTTTCGTCGAATGTGACCTCGCAGGTCTCCACTATCCGGTTAGTTTCAAGGTTAAGAACTCGATAAGCACGTGAATAAGAGGCATAACCAAGAAACACCCCATCGGCAGAGCGAGATTCAAATTTATCCAAATTGCCTTGCTTCAGGATAAAGCACTTACACCCAAACACCCGAAAATGAGACACCTTGGGTACTCGTCCAAAACGCAACTCATAAGAAGTCTTTTTCATTAAAGCACGAAGAAAGATGCGATTTGAAACATGGCAAGCGGTGTTGATCGCCTCGGCCCAAAAACGACTAGGAGTCCTATGCTCATCGAGCATCGTCCTGGCCATCTCAACAAGGGTCCGGTTCTTGCGCTCAACAACACCGTTCTGCTGAGGGACATAGGGAGAAGAGAACTGATGCTCGATTCCATTAGAAGAACAGAAAGAGGCAAACTGAGAGTTATCAAACTCAGTACCATTATCGCTACGAATAGCTCTAGTGGTATCAGGGGGAAACTCAGTTTTCAACTTCAAGATTAAGTCACGAGCAAAAGAAAACGCTTCATCCTTACCCTCCATGAAAAATACCCAAGAATATCTCGAAAAATTGTCAACGATCACTAGAATGTACCACTTCCCACCCGCTGAGCAAACCCGAGCTGGACCAACTGTGTCCATGCGAAAAAGCTCGCCGGGTCGCTTTGTCATCACCTGAGTAACAGGTGGGTGAGAAGCAGCAACCATCTTCCAGTGACGACAAGGATGGCAAACAAGGTCCTTCTGAAACTTAAGCTTGGGCAATCCTTGGATTAGGCCAAGTGAGCTAAGCCTTGCAAGCAAGTCAAAACTCAAGTGACCGAGCCTCCTATGCCACTTCCACAAATCAGAAGAAGGACCAGCCATCAAACACCTAGCAGAGCCGAAGGACTGAGAAAAGTCAGCTCTGAAAACACGACCAAAAGGGACGATCCGACAAACAAGATCTCTCCGAGGGTCTAAAACGCGACTCAAACCCTTCTTAAAGTGCACTTCACAATCATCCTCAAGAAGTTGCGAAACAGAAAGCAAGTTGAAATGCAAATTAGAAACCAAGGCAACATTCTTCAGGACAAAGTTCTTATTGAGCTGAATGGCTCCCTGAGAAACAACCTTACCTCTACTATTATCCCCGAAAGTGATGTACTCCTTGTGCATCACGGGGTTAAGGCTGGAGAATCATTCCTTCTTTTCGGTCATGTGGCGCAAACACCCGGAATACATGAGCCACATGTTCTCCAACCGAAGTTCCTGCATCAATAGAAAGGCAGGAAGTGAGCATATGGCACAACACTGGGGTTAGTATACTGAGAAGGATACCAGTGCTGTGTCATAGGCCCAGAAAAAGTGTTAGCAGCAACACCAAACTGTCCTCGTCCCATGGGTGGATAGCGATCACCACCAACCTGAAAGGGTGGTCCGCTATGGAACGGAAAACCTCCAAACTGACCTACCTGTCCCATCTGAGCAAAGCGATCACCACCATACTGAAAAGGTGGTCCGCTATGGGACTGAGCAGCAAAACCTCTTACACTCGGCTCACGATCGTATAGAGGACGACCGGAACCGCGACGGGCACGACCACCACCCTGTGGTCTAGCTGCCTGAGGCCTAGCAACCTGAGGGGGTGCTCCTCCAGGTCTAGCGCCCTGCCTCTGAACTCCCCGACCTTGCACACCATGGAGAGGGTGGTGCCTGGCCTGGTTGTTCAGCTCCAACTCCTTCCTAGCGTCTCTCTTCCTCCGAAAGCAAAACTCAGCTAGGTGACCCTCACGGTGACAGTACTCGCACTTAAACCTCACCACTCTCTTGGGTTGTTGGTTCCTATTGTTGCGAGGGTTGTTCACTCTGGCTGGTTGCTTGCCCTTCGGAAGGGGATCACTAGAGACGTCAGGAAGGGTGTCAAGTGTGTTCCTAAGATGGCTAGGTTTTGGAATCCACACTTGCTTGCGAGGTGGAGCCTTGGGAGGTTCATCAAGGATGCCATCCTTGGTGATAGGCTTGGAAGGCTCAGGTGGGGTGATCTTGGTAAGCTTAGGGATAGCGGATGGTTTCTCACTCGGGTTCACTCCGCTAAACTCACCGATCTTACCAAAGGTACTAGCGCCCTTCCCACCTAAGGTAAAGCCTACTCCCGAGCAATCAGTTCCCCTCTTGAACTGACTGATCATCATGCCCAACTACGGCTCACTGCATGACACCCAACTCAGGATGGACCGAAGGTATGTGTTTTCCTCCTCGGTTTGCATCCTGTCATGCCGACAGTTGGCAATCTCAAGCTCCATCCCCACGCATCGCTCACATGGAGCGAACAAGGTGCTAATTGAGCTGGCCTTCAAGGCTTCAGCAAGTTTGGCATTAACTCCTGCCAACTCAGTTCGCAAGCTAGGACAAAGCTTGCACGCACCCAGCAGAGAAGGCTTAGCCTTCACTTCCTCCAGCTCTATCTTCAGGGAGGGACACTCTTTGCAATCACCCACCAAGTCTAGTCTACTCTTCAGCTCAACATACACCTCAATCAAAGAGGCATACTTGGTTTGCAGGGTGGCAAAGCTTGTCATATGCATCGTGCACTCCTCACACTCCTCCACATCGACCACCTTCACCTCGGACCTAGCAATCTCAAGTTCCTTACGCGCCTCTTTCAACTTAGCCTTAAACTCAACGCGCTCTTGGAACACTTCTGTAAGCCTCTTCTCCAAGACACCGACCAAATCCACAAACCTATCCCGCTCCTCAGTGAGACGATCGACTTCAGAAGAATTTGGTACCTCAGAAGTGTTGTCGTCATCGTCGTCGTTGTGAGCGTCATCGGTGTCCTCTGCCTGGTGCTTGCGGTCCTCTTCATCCAAGGCCATGGTGCAAAAGCCCTTGGAGGAGTTGCCGAAGAAGCAGAGTCCGTTGAAGCGATCCTCCATCTTGTGCTCGGACTCGTCGTCGCTGGAACCGCCGTCGGAGGTTTTCTCGCCATCGCCGATGGTGGCGAGGAAAGCACGCTTGCCGGCGTCGAAAGCCTTCTCCATGTCCTCCTAGCGGAAGAAGCCGTTCTTGTTATTCTTCCTGGCCTTGTTCTCCGGCTTGCCCTTGCGCCTGAAGTTGCGGTTCTTGCCGGGGAAGTTCTTGACGTTCTTGGGGCAGTTCGCCATGAAGTGGTCTAGATCACCACACTTGTAGCAGCCCTCGCGTGCGCCACCACGCCGGCGATTCAGGCGGTTGTTGTGAAACCGCGAGAACCGGGTGATGGCGAGGGCGAGCTCATCGTCTCCCAGCGCCTCCAACTGCTCCTCCGTGACTGTATGCAAAGAAGACAAAGCGACAAGAGGAGGTGAAGCGTCAGCAGAGAAAGTCGATCCACCTGTGCCTGAGACCAAAGCCATGGTGTGTGAAGATGGGTTCTTCAGCTTGGCCTGAGTCAGGTGATCGATCTCAGTGGACTTGAGCTTGCTGAACAGCTCATCCACGGTGAGGGTGTCGTAAGTAGGAGACTCAATGATGGTCGACACCTTCACCTCCCATACCCTCCGATCCAGGGCGTATAGCAACTTGAGAGCCCTCTCATGATCGTCATAGGGTAGGTTGGCCCGATTGGCACGCATCTTGTTCACAATCGTTTGGAAACGTGCGAACATGGCGTCAATCGTCTCTCCCTCCATCTGAACAAAGTTCTCGTACTCTCGCTTGTAGGTCTCGAAGAGTCTGGTCTTAACATGAGCGGTTCCCTCATGATAGCTTTGAAGCTTCTCCCAGATCTCTCGTGCCGTCTCAAGCTCTGAGATACGTTCGAACTCAGGAAGGGAGAGGCTGGCCAGAAGAGCATTACGAGCCTTGGAGTTGGCCTCGTGTTGGTCAATCTGGATCTGACCCACACGAGCCGCAAGGACTACGTACTCAGCGTTCTCACATATCTCCCAGACAGAAGATCCGATGCTGTTGAGATAAGCACGCATCCGAATCTTCCAATAGGGATAGTTCGTTCCATCGAACCAAGGAGCCTTGCTATTCCCTCGTTCCATGTCGCCCTTAGGATCCGCAACCGATTAAGGTAGGAGAGATCCTTAACCGGCTCTGATACCAATTGAAGGACCGGATTAGCGACCAGAGGGGGGTGAATGGGAGCCTCAAATTCAACTCGTGAATTGTATAGCCCTTGTCCCAGAAAATTACCCCAAAAGCGAAGACTCGAAACGACCGGAGAGTTCACGACCTACGAGTAGGTGGATACCCTAGGAGATGTCCTAGTGGTACAACGGAACCTCCGGAGAAACCCCAAAATCAACTGCCACAGCTACGGAGCAAAACAGCACAAACTGCAGATTCGCGGACTGTCCGCGGTCAGAGTCCCGGACTGTCCGCCGTTATGTCCCGGACTGTCCGCGACTAGGCGCCGAACTGTCCGCCGGCAAAAACGCAGAAACCGAACTGTTCTGCAAGTCTGCTGGACAGGTCCCGGACTGTCCGCGGGTTTGTACCGCGGACTGTCCGCTGTTCACTTGACAGTGAACAGTCAGGGGACTGCGCCTGACTGACCTGTCCAACCCCGATCCCCGGACTGTCCGCCGCTGGCGGCGCGGACTGTCCGCGGATGAACAGAGAGCAGAAAAACTGCTCGAGTCAAAAGGTAAATCAATCGAAACTTCACCAAATCAAAAGAGGCTTCGATCAAACTTCTCCCTGGTGTTCCTCAACGTATTGGGGTGCTAATCCTAAGAAATCATCGTACCAATCCAAGTCAATCAAGAGTAATCCAAGAAACACCGGAAAGGGGAAAAGAGGAAGAACGAACACGAAATCAACCCGATCTATGGATTCGTGAGGTTAGAAGAGAATCCATTAAACAAGTTTTTTTAATTCCTAAATCTCAAACAAATTTCTATGTATCGACCAAATGATAATGCAACTGAGCAGTCACAATCTCGGATTGGGGAAGCATAAAAAAAATTGAAACCACTTGTCTACAATTGACTGCAAGTTCATGACTCAACTGCGCCAAGAATGCTGGCAGGAAGCTCCATAATCTGAATTCTAATATGAGCTTGGCTGCATCATTCGAAGCAAATCACCACTTATAAGCAGTTATAAGTCAATGCTATTTTTTTTACCACCGCCACCATGCCCGGGGTGCCGAGGCTCTTTCCCGCCAACGCGATGGACATCAACATATATATGGCCTGTTAGGGGTGGAATAGAAGGTTAAGACGGTTTGAGCTCAGCAAAGAATATCCTGCAAACCTTGTTGTTTTGGTTGTTCGTGTAGATGATACAACAACCCTAGAAAATGTCTGCGGTTTCACAACGTTGTATTGGGTGCTGCTGAAGGCAGTCCTGGACTCACGTAGCTGCTGCTGACCCGTTACAATTTGGGTGCTTTGTTTCTTCTGAACATATATGGTAAGCACATATCAGCATGAGAACTTCTACTTGTTTGAATTCAAGTTGGAAATGTTTGGCAGCATCAATGCTCACCTGTTTCTTGCCGCAGGTCGTCTTGTCTCGTCCCTTGCCATGAGTGTTTTTCCCTGCATTGTATTTCAAACATACAGAGCAGTCAACAACCCAGTTGTTGAGGCTTGAAAATGCTGGAGATATATCTATCTGGAAGTTGATGAATTTACCCCCACTCCTCTGTTTGCATCCTTGAGTACTGCCATAGAGTTATTCTCAGCGAACGACTACCTTTTCTCTAGTTTTGCTTCTTTAAGCACTCCTCTTTCCTATAAAGAATAGACCGGTGAGAAGCAAAGCTTTTTTACTTTGTAATTAATCCTGCAGTACAATGAGAATTGGAGAGTGTAAAAACTCACATCAGTCCTTAGCCTGAATGGCCTAGGATTGATAGTTTTCTTGAGCTTTCCTGCTTGCTCTTGATGCACTTTACTCTACAATTTAGCCACCTGCATTTGACTATTTCTCATGTCAGGTTCTGCACATCCTAACTGCAGGTAAAAGGCTCTATTTCTTTTTCAGTACCATCAGTTCACAATCATAGTTACCTTCAGGGCAACATTCTCCTTCAGAAGAACATTCTTATTGTTCTCTAACTGTCTGTTTTCAATTTCAGAATGTGAATTGTCCAATGTTTTTTTCACTCGGAGCATTCGATAGATTCTCTTGTTGTCATCAGAATCGTCAGATTGCGATGTATCCACCTCAATTCTCAATTCCTACAGCACCACCTTCCTTTCCTGATCAGAGTCAGTTTCTGCAATTGAGTTCTCGTCTGCAGCAATGCAACAACCATTTCAGATGTCTCCATTAGGCTTGGCATTAGCACACTTCGCTGAGCATCCTAAAATTTTCTTCTTGGCATGGTTCCTGCCCCCGCTTCTTGCTCTTGGGCACTGTGGCCTCTTCACCCTTCTTGGCAGTCTTTGGATTCTTCAACTGAGACATGTACTTGCTCGGCACGTCCTGGCATGCCAAGTACAGCTTCCTTGGCATAAAACATGTCCTTTCACCAGTAAACTAAAAAAGACATAAACCAATAATAATATGCCAATAATAAACCAAGAATAATACACATAGAGACTCAACTTATATTTTTTGAGCTCGCATTCGCAGATAGCATCACGGAGCTTGGGAAATGCTCATATATGCTAGATATCACCACATAATTCCCTCAGGCTTGTTCATATTTCGACAGTGAACTATCTCTGTCAGCATAAACCTGTGTAAACAAAATATAAAGATTTTAATGCCTAAAACCCAGGCCTCATCTGCCCACATGCTCCACCATAGTTCGTTCCCCTGCATCACATCCATCCTGTTCTCATTCAAGATTCATAGGTTCTACTCATACCCACTCGCAAAGAGCTTTTTATTTCTTAGCCATGCCCTCCGAACAGACAAGCTATGTCTCCATCCCTCTTCATAATTCACAAATACTACAAATTCGCATAATAATGTATAAGTAATCAACTCATACATCCCTAATTTGTACTGTGTACAGCTATAAAGCTACATATTGACTAATTTGAGGGGGAAAAGAACAACAAACAGCTAAAAAAATTAGATCGGAGGAAATTTAGGGTTAAAGATTTGGAAAACTTGCAAAAGGAAGAGAATGGAGAGGAACAAATTGCTTAGTGCTCTCACCAGTTGTGCTCGTCACTTGGAGGGAGAGGGACACTCACGCTTGCAGGCATGGGCCACGGCCGGCGGACGTCGACAGCTAGCAGGCAGCAAGCCACAGGTTGTGCAGGGTCGTCCAGTCCCTCACCACAAGCATCTCCCTCAGGCCCTTGAACCCGCCCTCCTTCCAATCCCAACCGCATAGGGCGCGCGACGCCGCAGGCGCCAGCGTCCCAGGGTCGCCCCACGAGTGCGCAGTACACCGCGGCAGCCGCACCGAAGCGAGTCTCTTTCAGGCGCGGCAGCGGGCATCAAGGCTCATATGCTTGTCGCACGAACCTTCCGCGGCCACCAGAGAGGAAGGATGACGGCGCCGGTGTTGCATGCTGCTGCTGTGGCCTGCGATCGGAGCGGCGGCGGCGGCACCTAGGTTCCTCGGGCTCCTGTGGCGTGCAATAAGGAGCCGGGGCGATACGGTCCTGAGTCAGCGGGCAACTACGCATCACAGGAGCAGGAGCCGTGATCAACGCCTTTGGCCGCGTTGTTTCCTATTGGGCGGCGCGTCGTATGTGGAAGGAAAAAGCGCCACGAGATCGCAGGTAGGAGGGCGGACCGACGAAGCGAAAAAAAATGCCGCACGAAAACAGTATCCACTCTCTTTTTAGTTGTGAGAGAGGTAAAGATAAAGATTCGATCGATTTCCTCATCACAATTACCGTTGCTGGCGGCGATCTCGCTTTGATTCCACGACCAGCAGTACTAGGAACCTTCCTAGTGTGCCTGTGCTGTCATGATCATCAGTTCATATTTCATTACTGGGTACGAATTCGATCGGTGGAAACAGATGGCCCGCCTGCCGCAGAATGCAGCAGGAACCGCGCCATAGTTTTGCTTCTCGGTGGCCGTCCCGTTTATGGCCGTGTCTAATTCTAAAATCAAAAAACTTTATATCTGTTACATCGAATCTTTAAACACATGAAGCACTAAATATAGATTCAAAAATAACTAATTACATAGTTTATATGTAATTTACGAGACGAATCTTTTAAGTCTAGTTAGTCCATGATTTAATATTAAAGTGCTACAGTAACACATTGCTAATGTTAGTGTTAAAAAATTCGTCTCGTAATTTACGAACGGATTCTGTAATATATTTTTTTTCCCGAACACTTCATACAAACGCCCTACGTAACATTTAATGTGACATTCAAAATATTTACACTGTAGAACTAAATATATCCATATCAAGCGGCTAGAACGGGGCTTGGTTAGAGACGGTTTGGCCGGAGATGGCCGAACCATGTGAAGGTCATGGCGGCGGACATGGCGGGTGACCGAGGATGACATTCGGCGTTGCGCCAGCTAGGGCGAGAGAGAGGGGAAACCAACCGGCGCAATCGAGAGAGGAGGTCAAGGCGGGAAGGTTGGCGGACGGAATCGAATGGCGGTGCGGTGGTTGGCGAGTAATCGCTGGTGGAAGCTCGGCGGCTATGGCGGTGGCGCGGTGGAGAAGAAGATAGGAAGAGGGCGCGAGCGAGTGAGGGAGTGAATGGGTCTCGGCCGAGCGCTTGCGGGAGAAGGGAAGAGGCGTTGCATGCTCGTGGGTTCATTGATCCTGGCCGGTTCCCATCCCGCCGTTCCGACCAGCGCGGCGGCGAGGCATGGGGGCACAGGAAGAGGTGTCGGGGGAGTGGGAGCGGCGCGCGAGGAGCGGTCGGATGCAGTGTTTGGTGTTCGGGCTGCCGAACAGCGAGCTGCAAGCGGCGGGCGCCGGCGTACAACGCGGCAGGCGAGCGGCGAGGGGCGCGCGGGAGGAAGAAGAAGAGAGGCTGACAGGTGGGTCCCACTAAGGTTTAAACAAAGGAGGTTTTGTTCATTTTTTCCTAATTTTTATATCCCAAACTAAGCCAAACTAGGAAAAGGTCCTAAAAGCAAAGTTGCTTAGAATTTTACAAGGAACAATTCATCTTTAAGGCTCAAGTTTAAATTATGCGTCGAAAATTGAATTTCACTCATAGCCTGATTTTCTAATGCAATAATTAAATTCTAAATGACCTTTTCTGAAAAAGTGCTTTCAACCAAAGTTGTTTCTCTTGTCATGATCTACAACTTTGGTTTAAGGCATTTGGTCAGAAAAACAAAGCATCTATTAGCTACACTAGAGACTTAACAAAGGACTTGAAATGATACGATGCTATGCTCATGATATCTCAAGTTATGCATTTAGGGTTGCTTAACACCCGAGGTGTTACAGAGAGAGGGAGAGCTTGAGAGCTTATTAGGAGAGGAGAGGCCATGGGTGTGTTTATAAAGGAGAAGAAGGCCTCTCTAGTTTGGAAATGCATGAAACCGACGTGACCACCATGGTAACAGGCATCAACACCAGATGGAAGCATCGCTGAAGAAAGGAGGCGGCGTGGGGACACCCGGGCGGTGCGGCCGCACCAGGGGTGCGGGCGCACCCCCAGGGGCTCTTCCCTGCCCCATTTTCTCCAGGTTGCTTCATCTGTTGATGCTTAATTAAGGTATTCTGGTTTCAAGATTGAATTCAAAAGTTTGCGTGCAAATCGTGTGATTTTCCTCATTATGACTATGATCAAATATATATGATTTGCTTGGATCACAATATCAATAGTATTAATGACATGGATACTTGTGATCAGATCAAGATGTGCAAGGATCATGGTGATTTAGTGAGGGTAAAATGGTAAACTACACATGATCATCTTGCTTGAAGCAAAAGAAAAAGAATATTATACAAATTGAATTAATGAATGTTGTTAACAAGTTAATTGTTTATAAATTTTAGTAATTTTTAGTTAGGGGTAAAATTGTCAAAAGAAATTAAATCTATTCTATCTAATTCTAAGTTATTATGAGAAGGCTCAAGGAAAACTTTTAAACGTTGGCCATTTACCTTAAAGATGTTGCCGTCGTCGTCTTGTACGGTGATCGCCCTGTGTGGTGACGTGTTGACGACGGTGTATGGGCCCTTCCATTTGCTGCGCAGTTTCCCTTCACCGAACAATTTGACCCTGGAGTTGAAGAGTAGTACCTTATCTCCTTGTTTGAACTCTTTGGGTTTGATTCGGTTGTCGTGCCATCTTTTTGTCCTTACCTTGTATAGCTTGGCACTGTGGTAAGCCTTCTCTCTCCATTCTTCTAGCTTGGCTATTTGTTTTTGTCGGTTTATGCCGGCTAGCCTGATATCCATGTTCCAGGTCTTGATAGCCTAGTGAGCTCGATGCTCAAGCTCAACTGGTAAATGGTAACTTTTTCCATAGACCAGCTGGAACGGTGACATGCCAATGGGGGTTTTATAAGCTGTCCTGTATGCCCAAAGAGCATCAGGTAGCTTGCTTTTCCAGCCTTTCCCCATGTCGTTGACCGTCTTCTGTAGGATGCTCTTTATTTGCTTGTTTGAGGTCTCAGCTTGACCGCTTGTTTGTGGATGGTAGGGGTAACGATGTTGTGGTTAGCCCCGAGTTCTCTAAGGAAAACTCGGAACTTCCTATCGATGAAGTGTGATCCCCCGTCGCTGATCACCATGCGGGGTACCCTGAAGCGTGGGAAGATTATCTCATGGAACATCTTCTGAGCATGTCTGGTGGTACTATCCTGCAACCCTGAAATTTACAATGTTTGCGTACCATGGGGTGGTGTCCGTCACCTTGAGCAGCATGTCATCGCGTAGGAAGTCATTAATGGGTGGTTCCTGCAGGTTAGTGACTTGCATACGTGAAAGATGATCTGCTACTGTATTTTCTATACCCTTTTTATCTTTAATTTCTAAATCAAATTCTTGTAGCAGCAGAATCCATCTTAGGAGACGACGCTTCGCATCTTTCTTAGTGAGCAGATATTTTAATGCAGCATGATTGGTATATATGATGATCTTGGCTCCTACTAAGTAAGATCAAAACTTGTCTATAGCAAAGACAACAGCAAGGAGCTCTTTTTCGGTGGTGGTGTAGTTAAGCTGAGCTGCTGTCAAAGTCTTGCTGGCGTAAGCGATCGCATGGTGCTTCTTATCTTTGGTTTGGCTAAGAACCGCAGCAACAGCGTAATCACTAGCATCACACATGATCTCAAACGGCAACGTCCAATCGGGAGGTTGGATGATTGGCGCTGAGATGAGTGCCTTCTTGAGTGTATGAAAGGCAGTGAGACACTCATCTGTGAACTCAAAGGGGGCATCCTTGGCTAACAGGTTCGTGAGGGGTCTAGCGATATGAGAAAATCTTTTATGTATCGCATGTAGAACCTTGCATGACCTAGGAAACTGCGGACTCCTTTTATGTTCACTGGAGGAGGTAGCTGTTCAATTACTTTAATTTGTGCCTTATCTACCTCGATCCCCCTCTCGGACACTAGATGCCCAAGGACGATGTGAAGGACCGAATCGGCGACCAGAGGGGGGTGAATGGGAGCCTCAAATTTCTTCTCGAGAAATCGATGGCCCTTGTCCCATAGAGTCACCCCAAAAGCAAGAGAAGGACTTGGTAGTGTCCACGACCCTAGATGTAGGGTGGATGCTTTCAAGAAGCACAGCGGAACACTACTCAAGCACAAATGTGCCTCAGAGCAAATGCAAAACTGCAGTGACCAATCCTAAGAGAAAAACCAAAAGATGTACCAAACGGTGCCCAAAAATTATGAAATTTGAACTATAGGTACTAGACACCCCCAGGAAAGTCTCCAAAAAATGGCAACTCAAAACGCCAAAGTCTTCCTACCGGACATGTCCGAGGTGCCTACCGGACATGTCCGGGTTGCACTGACCAGATCAGTTTTGGGAGAAAATTCCAAAACCCTATCAAACGGTGTCCAAAAATTATGAAACTTTGATAGGAGCAAGTAGTCACCTAAGGGAAGATTTCCACAAAATTGCCGCTCAGAATTCCAAGATCTTCCTACCGGACATGTCCGGGTGGTCTACCAGACATGTCCGGCTGTCACGCTGCAGTTTCAGAAAACTCCAAATTCGAAGCCAAAACTCGACCAAATCAACTCCGAAAAATCTTAAATTTTGCAGAGGAGTTCACAACAAGGTTAGTGAGCTATCTCTAAGAGAAGATGGCTCGAACCTAACTCTAGATTGCAGAATCGAAGAAAATCGAAGAAGAACGGCCAAGGGAGAAAGAACTCGATCCAAACACGAAAATGGACCAATCTGCTAGCTCGTGAGGTTAGGGATGGATTCCTTTGGTGAAAAGAGGTTCCTCACGATCTAGAACAAGTTGGTTCAAGCAAAATCAAAAACCACCTCTCGGAGAGGGAGAACGAGGCTAATCTCCGGGAGAGGAAAAAACCGAAAACGCGAAGAACGTGAACACAAAACGCGAATCGATCCAGGATTTCAACCGTGTGTCTACCACACGAGACAATCACGAGATTACGGTCTCACTTCCTGAAAATCCCAAAGCACAGAGGTATGATTGGCGTCTCTCTATGGATCGCTAGCAGCGAGGTACGATTAGAACCTAAGCGAGGGCTAGAGAGAGAGAGCTCAGAAACAAATGGCTGCCAAGATAGAGAGAGGAGGGGCACCTCTCTTATTTATAGCCTAAATACAATAGTCCCCTTCTACCCCTAGATACAAGAGCGAAGCGGCCAACCCTAGGGGTATCCCGGTCCAACTCTGCTGATTGACGATCCGACGGCCACGCGCCTTCCTCATCCTTAGCTTCGCCTCGACGCAAGTGAAGGACCGAATTGGCGACCAGAGGGGGGGGTGAATGGGAGCCTCAAAATTCTTCTCGAGAAATGATGGCCATGGTCCCAGAAAATCACCCCAAAAGCGAAAACTCAAACAACCGGTGAGTTCACGACCTACGAATAGGTGGATACCCTAGGATATGTCCTAGAGGTACAGCGGAACTACCGAAGAACCCCAAAAACCAAGCGCCAAAGCAACGGGGCAAAACTGCACAAGCACGCTCCTAGAACAATCGAACCTCTGATAACGGAACACCCCACTCCTATGCAGAAGAGGAAAGTGTTCGACCAAAACTACTTAGGACAACTGGTGGCAAAAGCACCTTGGAAAGATCCTTATGAAGTTAGGAAACTAACACAACAAACGGATCTCAAATCGGAGCTCGAACACAAAAGATACGGACGCTAGAACCAACGGAACTCCGAAAGCGGAACACTTAACTCCTATGGAGAAGAAGGAAGTTTCTGTCCAAAAATACTTTGACCAATGGTGGCAAAAGTACTTTGCAATGATCCTTAAGAAGTTAGGAAACCAACGCAACAAACGGATCTCAAATCGGAGCTCGTACGCAAAAGATATGGACGAAAACAGAAAAAACTGTGCAGTGGCGGACTGTCCACTAGTGAACCGCGGACTGTCCGCTATTGAACCCCGGACAGTCCGGGAATGAGGCCCGGACAGTCCGCCGTTCAAAAACGAAAGAAGCAACCTTGCTGCCCGTGAACAGCCCCGACCCCCGGACAGTCCGGGGATGAGTCCCGGACAGCCCGGGAATGCCCAGAAAGCCTAAAAATAGCCCGTATCAAACTCAAATTCGATTGGAACTCAACCTAATCAAACGGGGCTGCAACCAAACTTCTCCCAAGTGTTCTTCTACGTGTTGGAAAGCTAATCCTAGGATATCATCGCTTCAATCCAACTAATCCATGAGAAATCCGAAGAACACTAGAAAAGGGGGAAGAACGAAGAACGAACACGATTTCGACCCGATCTATGTGCTCGTGAGGTAGAGAAGAAATCCTTCGGTGGAAAGAAGGAGCTCACGACATAGAACAATTTGATTCAAACGGAATCGCAAATCGTCGCTCGGAGAGGGGGAACGAAGCAAATCTCCAGGAGGGGAAAAACCAAAACGCAAAGAACGAAAACACGAATTGATCCAAATTGCAGCCAACACGAGAGGAGTAAGAAATTGATCCTTGGATTACTACGGGATGATGAATTGTTTAGCACACTGTGTCGGATTACAAGCGACTCCTTGCAACACAAAACGCGGATGGCGAAAAGCTCAAGAACAAGAGCCGGTCTCTCCTCCTAACCCTAGCCTCCTCTCAAATGAACAAAATGAGAGTGACACCTCCAAGGATAGGCTGCCCTAACCAGCCCCCTCACATATGTATAGGCGCACGTACGAAGACCAAAATGCCCTCACATGAAGGACTGACCCAAATACCCCCTAGGGGTAAAACCATCCAACTCGGTCATTCTTCATCCGACGGCCACGCGCCTTCTCATCCTTCGCTTCGCCTCGACGCAAGCTCCAGCATGCCGCCACGTGCCGTCACGTCGACCACCGCGCCTTCCTCACCGATAGCTTTGCCGCAACGCAAGCCTCTCGGTGCCGCCACGCGTCGACCGTTCCGCATAGGAACCTCCGCCCGGTTTTGAGGCCCAAACTGGTAAACCCGCCAGCCCAGGTTTTGAGGCCCAAACCTGGAAACCATCCACCCCGAGTTTTGAGGCCCAAACTCGGAAACCGGCCACCCCGAGTTTTGAGGCCCAAACTCGGAAACCGTCGAGGGTAGCTTTTTGAGGCTCAGCTACCGAACCCGTGCCGTAGACGGGACGTGGTTCGCACACCCCGACCACCGGCACCGATGCCGATGCATGTCTAGCCTCCACGCCGGTCACAACGCCTTCGCCTTCCTTCTTGACTTGGCCGACGGCACTTGCGCCACACGCAAGCCCGTGTCCGACCTCCCGCCAAGTGCCACGACACCATCGTCTTCCTCCCGACTCGGCCGATGCATCGCACAGCCCCATGTGCTCCTGCTCGCCGATGCCAAGTGCCAGCTACCACAGCTGGTCCTCTGGCCTCTTGGTCCATCGGTCCAAGCCTCACGTCCTCTCTTCACCGCTCTGGGTACATCGGCATGGCACGTCCACCGCACGGCACGCCCATCCTTCACCGCTCCCAGTCCTTCGGCACACTACAAGGATTCCCCTCTAATGCCACGCCATACAACTGCAACACCACTAAATTGGTTGCCATTAGGGGGTCGTATTGCATCCTTTCCATAAAATGGTTGCAATATGTGTCTATAATGCAACAGACTAAATATGTTGCAATATATATGGTTTGTCGTTGCAATAGACATGTGCTACTACAACCATTTGAAAATTATGTTGCAATTAGTTGTTATTATTGCCATGGAGCTTTCGGGTTGCATTAGTATTAATTTTTGTTGCAATTGCTTGGTGTTATTGCAACTATATTAGATTTCATTGCTTTTGCTTGTAACTGTTGCCATAATTGTTTTGGGATGCAATAATCTTCAGTGGTGTTGTAATTGCTAGGTGGTTTTTGCAACAGGAATCCTGAATGGATGCAATAGCATGTTCCTATTGCTACAATTTTTTTTTGTGGTTGTAATAATTTTTTGTTGTGTTGCAATTATTAGGTATTTATTACAACTAAAATCCTAAATGGATGCAATATCATGATACTATTGCCATGGTTTTTTGTTTTGCTATAGGCTAATGTATTTGGTGAGTCGTTCTTTTCTATGGTCCAGTAGTATACATGTGTATCATGTTGGTTAGAGATGCGCGTGGCTCTCCCATAGATGCCACTCTCCATAATGCATGAGTGCCACAACCCTAAACGTCGTGGAAGCAACAATAGAGTGAAATGTGATTTATTAGTTTAAAGAAACTTAACAACAAGTTATTTTGATCATTTTAGAAAATAATAGAGAGCTAATATATAATAATCAATAATAGTAAGCAAGGGGCCCAATCCTACACATGTATACTATAGGTATACACTGCCAAACTAAAACTTGGGACCCATTATAAACATGATAAGACTGTCTCCAACGACGTAAGCCCAATGCAAATTTGTGTTCTGAACCGTGTTTTGGTCAGTAAAATCACGCTCCAACGGAACACCCAAACAGATGACGCATTATGCGTAGGGGACGAGCCGAACCGCAAAAATGCATCTCGCCCGACGACGACGCAAATCAGTGGTGCAGCTTTTCCCCCACCGCGCTCCTCCTCCACCGGCGTTCCTTGCCTGTCCGCTCCCGGCCATGCAGCACTTCGTGAGGCGGCACCCAACGCCGAGCCCCAGCCGCACCGCGCAGCCCGAGCCCGTTGCCATGTCAACGGCGAACGCATCCGCGCGGTTGTCGTGCGCCGCCCACACACGCGCCCCGGCGCAGCTCCCGGCGTACTCGGCGCCCTAGATCTTGGACGGCCACCGACGACGCCAGTCCCGGAGTGCCGCTGCCCGTGCTACGTGGCTTCTGTTTGGACGCGGTGGGAAGAGAAGCGGGCGGGGAGGCGTGGCGTGGTGAGAAGCGGGCGGAGTGGATATGCACGGTGTGGAGGGGCCGGCCCTGGGAACGACGGTCCTCCACGTTCGTGATGGGAGGAAGGGGATGGAGGACGATGTGAGAGAGAAGACTGGGTTTCTTTACTTTGTGCGTAGTCTGTTGGAGAAGGAAAGGAATGGGGTGGGGATTTTTTTACTGTGGGTGATCCAGTTTATGGAATAGGTCTCCAATTTGCATCTCAATAGTTGGAGATAGTCTAAGAAATAATACTCAATGCGCATATATAAAATTTTGTCACACCGAATCCAGAAGCAATATTTATATAGAATAATGAAAAAAATTCTTATAACTTTACTTGATTCAGTTAAAAGTCGTTGCCAATATTGCTAATGGGGGAAGACGTGCATGTATAGCTTAATTGCTTTTTGGGCTCAACGTATTTGCTTTTTTGGACTCTAGCATATTTGCTTTTTGGGCCAAAATAATAATCTAGTACTCTAATTAATCCTAATAATCTAGTTTCTAATACTAGTAGTAGTACATACGTATACGTATATGATATACTATATCGGAGGGGGTCTAGTTACGCGGGGGCCTCGAGTGTGTACTCGGTTATCTAATAAAAAAGAAAAGGCTCGACAAATTGGAACAGGTGAAACATATCGAGAGGTTTGCCTTGTGAGTTTCGGCTGCCACTGCTCTCCATCTGATGCTTGGTGATTTTGATCTTCGATTGATTCTTGCCGATCGAGTTGCTCCATTGTTGTCATCCGATCGCTGCTCCATTGCGTGGTGGCCGGTAGGCTAACTCACGTCGGTACGTGGCATAGGCACTCTACGCAAGGGACGAGTTCAGGTCAGGTGTTCCAGGTATAGTTGGTGTGCCCAATTGCTCTTAATTCCCTTTGTTCATCTTAAAAAAATAAGCAATGCTTTATTTACCTCTAATGTTTATTCTTTAGAGGATAAGATTTGGTAATCCCCTACGTCATACGGTTCAAAGTGCATACGTGCAGTTAGGGCCCTGTGATCTAAGAGCTGAGAGTAGTTTGTGGATAATTATTATCTCAAGTTCTCAACTAGGTAATTTACTCACTTTTTATACCTCTGTATATATTTAGTGGATATATATATATGCATGCTAGCTCATACCTCTGTGTGTATATATATATATATATATTTATTTTTTAAATATGTTTGATAGAATTCTAATTTGTTTTTGTTTTGTGTGGTCATCGTCATGCAGAATTTATAATGTCATATGAAGATAGAAGCTGGATGCGGTTGCCTCGTACTTCAACTCAGTGGCAACAAAAATTCTGGCAATTTCTGAACATCACATATGGTGGCACATCGAGAGGTGGAACTGCTCCATGTCCTTGTCTTAGATGTGTAGGCATGTCTTACAGACCGCAGTCTGAGGTTCAGCTTCATGTGCTTGCTAGAGGGTTTGCTGAAAGCTTCATTAGGAAAGCAGAAGGTTCAGATGTGGGATCCCACAACCAAGATGCACGCCCAGCTGATCATGTAGAAGTACACATTAGCGCACCACCATTAGCTAATGTAGAAGTTGACAATGAAGCCACAACACAAGAAGATGGAGAAGACAATAATGAAGAAAGGGCACCGAGTGAGGACCGTGGTGTCACTAATTTGATTAGATCCCTAATCAGGGGCTCTATACATGGAGAGATCAGAGATACTGATAATAATGAACAACCAAATGAACATGCCAAGATCTTCTTGAAATTATTACACGAGGCAGAAAAGCAACTGTATCCGGGTTGCACAGATGGTACTAAGGTCTCTTTTATTGTGGAACTTTTCAGCTTAAGTGCTTATATGGTATTGGTAATCGTGCATTAGAGGCGGTACTTAATCTATTCTGAAGGTTTCTGCCTAAAGGCCATTGTGTCCCAGACACAATGGAGAAAGTGCAAAGGATGGTTCGAGATCTAGGCTTGGACTATGTAAAGATAGACATTTGTGAGAAGGATTGTGTGTTATTTTGGAAGGAAAACTCAAATCTGGATACATGTCCCAAATGTGGTGAGTCCAGGAGGAAAACGCTCGACAACAGTGCTTATGGTCAGAGGGTCGATGTGGATGGTGGTGCTAAGGTCGATGTGGATGGTGGTGCTGATAGAAAGCGTGTTCCACGTAAAATCCTACGGTACTTTCCTCTTACTCCTCGGCTGCAAAGATTATATATGACAGAGAGCACATCATCACAAATGTGATGGCATAAGGAAGAATTGGTCAATGATGGCAAAATGCGTCATCCTGCTGACTCAAAGGCATGGAAACACGTGGATTTGAAGTATGATTGGTTCGCAAAGGATGCTCGTAATATTAGGCTAGGTCTTGCTTCTGATGGCTTCAACCCCTTTGGCATGCAAAATGTTACATACACCACATGGCCTGTTATGTTAATCCCTTATAATTTGCCTCCTTGGTTATTCAAGAAACAACCTTATTGGATCATGTCGATGTTGATACCTGGTAAAAAATCTCCTGGAATGAACATTGATGTATATTTGAGGCCCCTCATTGATGAGCTTAAGGATCTTTGGGAAAAGGGTATTAATACATGGGATGATAAAGGTAAAGAAGAATTTTAAGCTATATGCTATTCTGCTTTGGACAATTAATGACTTTCCTGCATATGCGATGCTTTCTGGCACGAGCACAAAAGGAAAATTTGCATGTCCGTACTGCCACAAGGATACAGATTATTTGTGGTTGAAATTTGGGAACAAGCACTACTACATGGGACATCGTCGTTTTCTGCCCTCAGACCATCCATGGCGAATGAACAAGATCAGCTTCAATAATGAGGTAGAAACCAGGGAGGCTTCAGTGCCACTGTCTGGTCAACAGGTATTGGAGCAGTATGAAACTTTTGATCAAGTGAGTTTTGGAAAGGTGACATCAAAAAAGAGGAAGCGTGACGAAGATAAAAGATAGCACAATTGGAGAAAAAAGAGTATTTTTTCGAGCTCCCTTACTGGTCTTCTTCGTTGCTCATAAGGCATAATTTGGACGTGATGCACATTGAAAAAACATATGCGAGAGCATATTGGGTACTTTGCTTGAAATTGAAGGTAAATGTAAGGACAGCGAGAAGGCTCGGCTTGACATGGAACATCTAGGGATAAGGCAAGATCAACACCCTGTGATTCACAATGATAGTTATACCTTGCCACCAGCCTTGTACTTTTTAGATAAGGACGACAAGAAAAGTTTATGCCAATTTCTTCAAGGAGCGAAGATGCCTGATGGGTTTTGCTCCAATATAAGGAGATGTGTTGATGTAAATGCATGCAAGGTATCTCGACTAAAAAGTCATGACTACCATATTATTCTGCAGAAACTGTTGCCCTTAGTCGTTAGAAAGATTTTGCCAGAAGATGTTGTCGCACCATTGATTCAGCTGAGTAGGTTGTTTACTGAACTTTGTTCGAAGGAGCTGGCAGAAGATGATCTTGACAAACTTAGTACTTCAATTAAAGAGACTCTTTGTAGGCTTGAGATGGTATTCCCACCTGCATTTTTTGATATCATGATTCATTTGCCGGTTCATCTAGCTGAGGAGGCTAAACTTGGAGGGCCCGTGTGTTATAGATGGATGTATCCAGTTGAGAGATATCTACGTACGGTAAAAGGCTATGTGAGGAACAAGGCACACCTAGAAGGTTCAATAGCTGAGGCATACATAGTCGAAGAGTGCCTTACATTTTGCTCTAGATTCTTTGATGTCGACACCAAGCTGAATCGCGCTGATCGTCATGAAAGTACAGTTGTGAATGAGTTGTCGTCTGGTCTGAGCATATTTGGTGAAATGGATTACAAGAGAAGAGGACAGACTATCGAGACATTTGGTGGAGATGATGTTCGGAAGATGAGGCACTGCATAATTAGTAACTGCGATAAAGCTAGACCATGGATCGAGTAAGATGCAATATACCATCATTAATTATTGTACTATTTTTTTGTGACGTCAACTAATTAATTGGATATTTTGGCGTAGGGAGCATATGGAAGAACTCAAGCAAAATGGTACAAGGAATCTTAATAAACGACATGAGGAGCACTTTGTAAGGTGGTTCGAGGACAAGGTCTGTTCTATTTTTTAGTTTTTTATTTCATGTAAAGGTTAGAACAATGTACTAATCAACAGAGATATTTGTTTTCAAACTGAGTTTTTAGATCACCAAACTATATGAGAAAGGGAAAGCAAGTGAACTGATATATGCCCTTTCTCAAGGACCGGACCCTCGGGCTCATGTGTTCAATAGATGCTACATCAATAACTTGCTATTTCGAACAACTGCCATTGAGAGAAACCTCGTCACACAAAATAGTGGTGTACTTGTGAGGGGTGATGGTGCTACTGGCAACATGACCTGGTACGGAGTGATTAGAAGAATTATATCACTCGAATTCCCTACAGAAAAAGAAGTTGTATTGTTTCAGTGTGATTGGTATGATGTGTCGGCTTCCAGTACCGGCAGAAGTAGAGGATACAGTAGAGATAAATATGGTGTTGTCGATATCGATACTTCCAGGTTTCGATATTCAAGTGAACCTTACATTCTGGCGACACAGGCTGAACCGGTGTTTTTTGTCAACCTTGTAAACAAGCCGGGATGGTGCAGCATTGTCTTCAGCGGGGTCGTCCGTGCGAGCTCCTCTACCGATGCGGGTGCATCGTCGGACATGGGCGTGACCCCTCCTTCGTCGTCCGGCGCGGGCCCGACGAGCTCCCCTCCGCCGCACGGGGTCGGACGCAGGCAAGCCGCTCCGCCGCGCAAGCGCGAGACCCGCGCGAGCACCGGACGCGTGTGAGCCGCTCCGCCGCACGGCTCCCCACACGGGCACGAGACGTGTGCGACCCCGTCGCCGCACGGGCGCCGGAGTTGGGTGAGCCCTGTCGCCGCGCGAGCACCGGACGCGGTCGTGCTCCACCTCGCTCACCCGTTCCGTCTGCCGTGAGGCCTCACCGCGCCATCTGGTAGCCCCCGCCGGTCGCAAGTCCTTGCCGCGCCGCGAGCGGGCGCGTGTTCCGTTGGCCGCCACCGGGCGCGAGAACCGCCGCCGCCAACGCAGGCGTGGCTCCGCCGCGGGGCAAGCGCCGGTCGTGAACCCTCGCTGCGCCAGCAAAAAATTATTAAGTTTTTTTTTAAAAAAATTGCCAAGTTTTTTTAACAAAATTCACATGTCGGCCTACAGCGGCATAAAAAATAGATATGTCGTAGGGCTCTTGGTGCACCTTTTTTTTCGAATCGAGCTAATATTTTGTTTATTAGAATGTTAGTAAAATTTATTTAAATGTCATCATCAAATGTTAGTTGACCACGTATGTGACGAGATGATAACCAGCTTATATAAGTTTGGAAATTTTGGAAACTTGCACCACCATCACATATCCCACCAAATTTTTCCATCGTAATGAACTCGGTGGCGTTATTCTTTGGCGTGAAATTTCTAGCGCAAAAAACCCCACGCCCACAACTGGTCCCACCTTTTTCCCTCCCCACGTACGTGGCTATTCATCTACCATCCTAATCCTCACTAATCTAATCACCTGGGAGATAAGAGAGACGCAGCCGCCAATTAGGTTTTGGCCTTCGACCAACAGGGAGAAGATGGCGACCCCTCCAGAGGGACCGGCGAGAGCGGCAACGCGAACACCTATGTCGTCGTCGATGCCAACACCTGCAGCGGCAACGACATCTGCGTGCAACACGCCAACACCTGCATCGGCGCAAGCACCTGCCTCCATGATATCTAGAACCAAGGCGACGATGTCGCGTTCTCGGACACCTTCTGCTGATGAAGATGGAGATGACTGCAGCCGAGGACCAGAAAGTCATTGGTGTTCCACTCAGACTGACGATAGGTAAGGGCACAAAATATCCCCACCCCTTCCCTCCCCAAGCGCACCTGCTGGTTTATCATATTGTTCTGAATTTATATTTTAGAAAAAAGATTATTTCCTGAGAGCTATTTCAATGTTGTCCAATATCAGTTTTCTGCTAGACCGTCTGAAAAATACTTATGTCTCATTCTTGGTTTGGACTGTTGTGTGGGAATATTCTTTCAATACTGTTCACAATAATGAAAACTATAGACAAATGACTGGACTAAATATAATTCTGCCGATGCAACACTCACTGCAATGGTCAATAGAATTGTGTATGCAATGGTTGCATGGGAAAACACTCATGTGGCTTCAAAAAAATTAGAATTTCTACCGGGCCTTTTATTTTCTTGTGGAATAAAATCTTGAAGAAAAACTGGATCAAATTCAGCCAACATTTCTATCAAGCCAAAGAAATTCCTATTGTTGTTTTCATATAATTTGCTACTATGACCACGAAATGCCAGATTATATATGTTTACAACTAAAACAAAATACTTTGTCAAGTTCTTTTGAAAACACAAGCTAATCTCTATCGCACCCTCTCCGTTTGATAGAAATCTACTATAGAAAATGCAAAGAACCTTCTAGAAAATCTATCCATAGGACCTTTCAGAATTGACAAATCTCTTTTCAGACCCATTTCTCCTATGATATCAATTTGTTTAGGATTGTCGGCATTTTCTAAATCTTGTGCAGTGCCTTGTTTGGCTGTATTATTATTGGGAGAAGAAACTTGTGGTTATTTAATAATAAACCTCTCCATGGTTCCTTTCTGAGATTGAGTTAATTCCTCAATTCTTTGTTTTTTCTTACGCTTTTGATTTTTTGATTCATATTTTCTAATCCGATTTGAAGAAGACATGACTTGCATGTTGGAACAATTATGCTAGATCAATTTATGTACAAAGACAATGCACAAAAGATTAACTAAATAAAATAGGGGTTGAGCATCGATACAAATTGATCAATACAAAGAGTTATAGAAACCTAAATGCTACATGACAATAAACTGAAAACCTGAACAGATATAGGCATACTATTCATCATCTGACAATAAACAGAAAACCTGAAATTCTAAAGCTAAAACCTGAACAGAGGCATACACATATGTGTCACGAAACCAAACTCCATGCTTTGATGCAGCCTGGCCAACTCCATGTGTTGATGTAGCCAGCACACCATCTGATTACCTTGATGTGTGCACAAGCTTACGACATATAATAAAGGAAACTTTATTGATTGTCATTCTCAAGTTGTTCCTTCTTTAAATATTGTTTCATCACATGTGCTTATTTTTCTCATTATATTTTGTGACGGCTCAGAACAAACATGGACTTTGTCTTTCACTTGCAAAGGGGCATTGGGGGCACAAGAATTTGCTCAGTATACAATAGACAGGGATTCGATCACGTTTGGTAACTTAATAACAATGAAATCCAATCTAGGGTATGGTGCCAGGGACTACTTGTACTATAAGAGGAGATGTGGTAACGTCGTAGCAACACTAAACGAGATCAAATATGATGAAGATGCAAATGCAATGCTATCAAGTAATGCGGAAGAGAGGGAGGTCAGATTAGTATTGTCAAGGGATCAAATAACAGAGCGAAATGTGGAGATAACACTTATTAAATTGCCAAGAATGGCATCAATTAGTGAAGATTCCATAGATGAGACAATTAATGATTACAAGGTGTGGCTTAACAATATGCATAAAGAGAGAAAATACATGGGTAAGTTATGTTGCTGCCCTATTATAAATGTCTATATTATAATATATTGCAATTTCCATGTCACTGATATCAACATGGTTTTCGCAGAATTTAAAGATATATACAGGGAAGACACAGTCAAGACTTACAAAGAATGGTTAAGGGTGCAAGGACAACTTGATGATATTAGTAATATACCAACTTTTCCCAAAATTTCAACCAAATTATAATCAGTCCTTCACAAACCATTTATAGCTTACACATGTGACCTATTGTCTGTAGGTGCATATGACAACCATAGTAATCATATAGATTTATTAAATTCAAGTCAACATAGAAATCCAACACCACATCTGAACCTGCCATCTCATGCTCGACGTGAGAAAACATTAGGAAATAGTAAGTAATGCTTATTGTTATTTTATTTTGAGGTTTAGTTCAGTTGTACCTAGAAAATAATTTTGTTTAATCTCTTGCATTGTATATTGTTTCAATTGACCAGACTCCCAAAAGAGGAAGGCACGAGGAACCATGAAAGGATTGGCAGCCTCCTACAAGAGATCCAGGCACGGCAGTCAGAAGCTTAAAGTTGAATTCTCTAGAACTGGAGGAATTGCAGGTGAGAATGCACGCACATTTGTTGATGAAACAGTACTATTTACAAGGACAAAAGCACCACTCATTGGAGTGGGAACATGGAGAGATATCCACGAAGACATAAAAAAGTCAATAGTATCTAATATTATGGTAAGTTCTGATTTGTTTTTGTTTGCATACACATTTACAAAATTATATAAGAAGTGACCTAGTATTTATGTTTTTTGTTCAACAGAATAAGTGAGACATAGAGAATAACGAGGAAAACAAGAAAAAGATAAGGACCATCGCAAATGAGCGTTACAAAGGATGGCGATCAACTTTTAGTGCTACATACAAGGCATACACCACCTATGATGAGAGAATGAGACACAAACCAGAAGAATTGGACATTGTTGAATGGCACTATCTAGTGATGTATTTTGGCAGCGAAGAATTTCAGGTTTGATGACGTTCATTTTATTCATGTCAATTACACGTGCTAAATTAAAGGATATGTTTTGAGCAGTTCACTATTTTTAAAAAAACAACACCTTGTTGTTGATGGTCTTTAAACACCTGTTTTACCATCAACACTTTACCCAAAAATTCACCAAAAAGGCATGAAATGTAGTCAAATAGGTTTCAAACTAACCGAATTCCACATGTCCATAGATTTTGATTTGAATGCAGGATTTGGACCAAATTTGGAGCATGGACCCACCAGGGGCCGAGACCACTCACCAGAGCCCATTTGAGCCCTAGTGGGGTGGCGCCCGCCACCCCTAGGTGGCGCCCGCCACGGAGATGCCCAACTTCCCCCTTGCCACGTCACTGATCCGTGTGACCACCCCAGGGCTAAATCTTGGCCCTTGGTCACTAGGTCAGTGGCATCGGACGGCTCAGGAGGGGAGTGGCGTGGATCATGACCGAATGGCGGTTACCTGGACATGCAACCGACCTAACCACCGCCTTGGAGGAGCCCCTGGAGACCGTAGGATCAATGACGGTGCATCCAACGGCCAGGGGGGTGGCGGCCGCCACCTAGGGCTGGCGCCCGCCACTAGGGTTTGCCCTAGGTCGGCTGGCTGCCCCCTATAAGTACCCCCTCACTCCTAAAGACTATAAATACCCCCTGGTGGCGCCACTTCATACACACAGAAGCAAGAGGCAATCAAGCAAGGAAGCAAGAGAAGCAAGTGAGAGTTAGGTTAAACGCTCAGAGAGCTTAGGCAAGTAGGTTAGCTAGTAGAGAGAGCATAGCTTTAGTGCCCTCGTTGCAGCACGGCTCCTAGTTTAGCACAGCTCAGTCCTGACCAGTGGTATAGCAGCGTAGAGCTTGCTAGGAGAGAAGAGGGTGCGAGTGACTGGCATCGGAGGTCGGTTGATTTCCCGGCGTCTCTGGACTGGTTTGCTCCCTTGTATCTCAGGTACACTTATCATTATTCCAATATTACTTTAAGTATTAATTTCAGTATTACTTTATCAAGTGCCTTGAGTGTGACCTAGTTAACCTACAGTTCAATTCACATAGCCATAGTAGTTAATCTCTAGTGAGCTTAGTGTTTGATCTTTGCCAATAGGTTGCTTAGTTAGTTTAGTGTTTATCTTATTAAGTCAAGTATTTGCTCTGACGTCCGCAAGAGTGTCTCTATTCAAAGCTAGGGTAGAGATAGTTAGAATATAATTAAGCGTGGTGCTTAGTTATAGACTTACCTTCAGATACGGCTGGACCCCCGGATAGCTGTGGTAGCAAGCAGGTGGTGACAGCCCTGTGCGCCTTGAATTCCACCACGTAGTTGGCCGAGTTTAACAATAAGGCTCGTTGTGCTAGCGTTCAACCTAAGTCAGTGGTAAAGGCTAGGACGCCTCGGTACTTGACAAGATACGAATAAAACTATTCTTAACTTAGTTGCTTGTTTGGCATTTGCCTGTCCTACTTCATAGTTATCTTGCTTCATAGTTATCTTGCTTCGTAGTTATCTAGGAGTAGTTATTAGTTAGTTATATTAGTTATCTTTAGTTACCCCCTATCTATCTAGTTATCCACCTTACCTTAGCCATTTCATTCATCCTTACCTATCGACCCATATATTCTTTCTAGCCTTTCATCTCCTCTTTTCCCCTTTTCCCTTTTCTTATTCTTCGACTCTCATCCCCTCCTTGACTCGACTCATACACCACCCTAGCCTTCCCTTGGGATCAAATAAATCGACACCTGGTACTCCCAGGCGAAGTGCTACTACGATAGTTCTGTGTGC
This sequence comes from Coix lacryma-jobi var. lacryma-jobi, assembly GCA_009763385.1. Taxonomy (NCBI): domain Eukaryota; kingdom Viridiplantae; phylum Streptophyta; class Magnoliopsida; order Poales; family Poaceae; genus Coix; species Coix lacryma-jobi. The sequence continues at coordinate 82,236,626 of CM019822.1, forward strand.
TTGCAGAATCTCCTCCTGGTAGATTGCATTCTCGCTAGCTAGCTCATACTAGTGTCGGGATTGACAACCCCATTTGACATTAGTAGATAGTTGCTTTAGCTTCACACATTTAGGTATAGTGACTGGACTTGCTTCAAGCATTTCTGGCGCCGTTGCCAGGGATAGATTCCATAGTCTACTCCTAGTAACGACGTTAGCAAGTGTCAATAAGCAATTCTAGGCCGTTACCGGGGATAGTTGCCTAGCTCTATCTTTAGTGAAGTTAAGAACTACCAACACTTGTGCAGAGGATTAGCAGCAATAATTCTCATAATCGGCAAAATCGAAAGATAAACCATGTCACCAGATCAAAGTCTTTTTCTGAGTTAAGTTATGAGAAGGTAATAACTTCATAAGCATATGTACATGCTTCCTTACATGATGAAATATTGCTAATTTGTTATATTGTTGTAACATTAGAGGGACCCATTAACTGGTGATGAGCCAAATGATTTGGACCTTTTTATGATGACACACACTAAGAACGGGGAATGGACAAGCCAAGAATCTAGGGATGTCTATGTGAGTATATAATAGTTTGTACAAACCTTATTAAGTGATGCATCTATAATTCAATTTCTTTTTTAATTAACTACTGTTATTGTCCTCTCTTTGTTAGGATAATGCAAGCAACAAACTTTCAGAGAGGGAAACAAATGGAGATATAAACATTATCTCAGACGTGGAGCAAACCCATATTTTTCAGACCGCCTACAAGGAAACAACAAACTGCAAATCAACTAAGATCCATGCTAATGGATACATGGCAAAGTACCCAACTAGAAGACATCTACCGTCCGAGGAATACTAGTTTCGTGTCCGTTAGGACGCGACACTGATCGACGCATTTGCAAAGCTACAAGAATGAATTGAAACTCAAAAGGCTGAAAGGGAAGCTGAAAGGGAAGAACATAGGTATCAGATGGAAGAAATGAACAAGGCACGGCAGGCAGATAGAGAAGCATTTAGGCAAGAGATTATGTCAGTGATGCAAGCAATACAAGGACAACCAGGTAATATTATTTTCTCTAGGTTGTATACCTACTCGCTAGTTTAATCTTTTCATATTTTGTTAAACTGAAACCTTGTGCTCAGGTAGTTGGCTACAAACCATGATGGTAGTAGTTTATTTCTTACATACTGTAAAGGTGTTGCTTTGGTGTAGACATTATGCATATCTGCTGAAATTTGAATGTGTAAACAACATCATTTTTGTACTTTGAAACTCTAGACATGATTTTTCTAACCAAACTTTGAAAACAGGGTAACAAAGATGGGGGACAAATTGTCAAGGTTGCTGCTGCAACAAATATGGTTGAAGGAAATGTACCAACATCAGAAAGTGAAGAAATATCACATCAGCAGGTAGTTTGAGAATTGATGTGTTTGATGTTGTCATGTCATAGTCCATTAGTATGAGGCCTAATTTTCGTTCCAACTATTGATTTGCAGGATAACCCACATAGCAGCCCACCACAAACACAAGTCGCGGCTAGTGCAGGGACAAAAAACTGGTCGCACTACCACCACGCTACAAACACAACTTGCATCTACAGTACCTGTAGCGACTCGTAATATTCACACAACTAGAAGGAGTGCTGTGAATAAGTCACAAACAGGCCAACACAAAGGAGGGAATCTGATAATTTTTTATACTACTACAAAAGCACTGAAGGATGATGCAGCTAAGAAACGAGCATTAGGAAAAAGGAAAGAACAAACTGGCAATGCACAGGTTATTTTTTTAAACCCAACTACCTGTGAATATTTCTTAATCAGATTTGTGTCACTGAGAGCATTTTTTTGTATATACATGATTGACTTGTAGGTTTGAGCATATAGCCTTACATGGGGCATTTTACTTTAGAATAATTCTATAAATTTATCAGCAAACCTGCTAGTCCTTAGTTGAAGATTCTAAATTACTTACTTTATCGAATCCATGCTGCTGCTGCCAAAATAATATAATTTTAGTTTACCTGATACCTAAACCACAATTGTTAATGATTTTTTTCAGGAGCAAGATGGAGTTTGAGTGGAGCATATAATTGATGGGATGATCAACATCAAGGCAACCGTACCATTGCTGTAGTGCTCCATAACTCATTACATTTTCATGTAATAAAACTATAGATAGTGATCTGTGTTGGATACCTTATGTGTTTCAGTTGTGCGTGTGTTATTGACTAAGTTTGATATTGGATGGTTTCAGTTTCATTGATGATTTTTACGAACAAAGCATTTTTTGTTTAATGGATTTATAAATGCTTCCTTCATCTTATATTGTTTGGCGTGTAGTTACTGTTTGTCGCTACCAAACGAAGCATTGCAAATGGACTATTAGCATAATCAATGAAACAATGGATGTGGCAATAGAGTTCTATCTATAGCAACCACATTATTTAGTGTGGCAACATAGAGACCACCTCTAGCAACCAAAACATTTATTGTGGCTGTAGAGGGCTCTATCTATAGCAACCACAATATTTAGTGTGGCAATAGAGAGGCCACCTATAGCAACCAAAACATTTGTCATGGCAATAGAGGGTCCCACCTATAGCAACCACATAGTTGTGTGGCAATAGAGAAGACATCTATAACAACCAAACATACACTACTACAACACAGGGCTATAGTAACACCAACTTGTGTTACTATAGGTTAGAAAATGTGTTACTAGCTCTCTTAGTAACACATTTTTGTTTGTGTTCCAATTGGCCATGTTACTATAGAGTAGATTATTGTAACACATTTACTTGTCTACAAGAACATTTTTTTTGTGTTACAATGATTTTTGTTGTAACATTTTTTTACTTTAGTAACACTCACATTATGGTACAATACATGATTTGTAACACATTTCTTTATCCATGGATCACTTGCCAAGTGTTACAATGATTCTTTGTTGTAACACTTTTATTAGTTCTAGTAACACTTCTACATTAAGGTAGAGCACAATATGGGACATAGGAACATATTTTGTCATGGAATATTCACAAAAATTCAAACAAAAAATTCAAAAAATTAGGGAAATTTTTTTTATCACAAGAGGGGGCCCACCAATAAGTCACACCACCCATCTCTACTCCCACAATATTTTTCATGATTTTTTCACACTTTGCATCAACCAAGATTTGAACCAGCGACCTTTCACACATGTACGCATAACCTCCACTACCACTCCACCCATTTGTCACTTGTGTCTATATTCTATTTCAGTTACGCTCATATTATACTAAACAGTGTGTAAATTGCTTGTTTAAGGCTCTAAACGAATTTAAATCAAAAAATTGTTAACTACAAAGTTTCATAACTTTTTGAGATCTACACTTTTTGTTTAGTAAGTTTCTCCATCCAAGGTCATTTATAAAATTTGAATTTCAAATTTCAGAAATTTCAAATGTAGTTTTCATTAACAAGATGATTTGAAATTAAAACGTTATCAACTACAAACTTTCATAACTTTTTGAGATCTACAACTTTCATTTTTGCCATTTTTCCATGTGAGGAATTTTAAAAATTCGAATCTCAAAATTTTTAAATTCAAATGTAGTTTTGCATGATAATATGATTTCAAATTTAAAAAGTTGTCAACTACAAAGTTTCATAACATTTCAAGATCTACAAGTTTCATTTTGGTCATTTCTCCATCCGAGGTCTTTTGAAAACTTTGAATTTTTAATTTTTAAAATTCACATGCAATTTTGCATGATAAGATGACTTCAAATTTAAAAAGTTATCAATTATAAACTTTCTTGATGTCGACAAAAAGAGAAAAATTCTTGATGAACCCATATGGCGGTAGGTTGGTGTGTTCATACAACAAAGTAAAAAAAATATCTTTATTACTTCCATTTAATTTTACATTTTTATTTTGTTTTTTCTTCTCCATTGTACTCATTCTTTTTATGATATAGCTCCATCTAGTGCGTCTCTTGATCTCGGCCTAATAAATTAACAACATGCTCTAGCATCGAACTAACCTTTTGATGCGGCTACTCAATGCTAATGGTTCCCATGTAATGACCATGATGTGATTGCCTAACAGCCTTGATGAGAGCTATATGTGATGTGTTGCCTATAAATATGAAGGTTACATGTATTTTGTTTTGTAACACTTGAACTGAAACATTATTTTGTGTTACTAGAGGCATATATTTGTAACACATTTATATGTGTTCCACTTATGTGTTACAACATAGTACACTTTTGTAACATTTTTCTTGTAACATTAATTTTGTGTTACTACAATTGTTGTTAGTAACACTTTTTTTTAAAAAAAAGTATTTTGTGTTACAGCCGAAGTCTGTAACACACTATTTTGTGTTACTATGAAATTTTACTGGAACACAGTAATGAATATGTTACATAAAAGGGTTACAATATCCCTGTTGTGTAGTAGTGATATATTGTGGCAGTAGAGGGTCTACTTATAACAACCATAGAGATAATGTAGCAAAAGGGGGTCCATCTATTGCTACACTATTGATGTGTGGCAATAGGGTTAATTGCAACCCTTATTGTCGTTGCTAGTGTAGTTGTTGCTACTCTTTGGGTATGTGGCAACAAATATCTCTAGCAACACAGGGTGTGTTGCAATAGTTACTATTGCAACACTTACGGTGGTTGCTTGTACTATTGTTCGCAACATTTCATGATGTTGCAAGAACACTCCATTGTGTTGCAATAGAGGAAAATCTATTACAACACCAACATAAAGTGTTGTGCGAACCTATTACTACCGCATCAGTGGCAACGCCTCCCAACCAAATTTTTATGTTGCAAATTTGTCTATTGCAACACTTTTTGGCCTATTGCAACACTTTTAGGCCATTGAATTAGGGGGAAAACCTTGTAGTGGCACGACACGTCTCTACTTAACCTTCACCTCGCTATCGACCACTTTCTCTGAGCTGAACACCTGCACATCAACACAGCCAAGAGACACATGTTACACACACACCAACACATAAACACACCACAACTCAACGCCACCGGTTAGTCATAAATATTAAGCTCATATGAAATAAGACTTAACCGGGAAAAGCCTCAAACCTTCCTCATCAATGTCAATCATTCATCATATATGTTCTCAATCTCCCCCTTGATGAATGCATTGACTAACAATAAAACCACAAAGGAAGGGTTTGAAGGCAAGCCTCATCCAAGTGCCCAAAAGCCAAGCAAAATCAAACACAAGGCCACTTGATATGAGGAAGAATCATGAAAACTCCAAATAAAAGCTCTCGATCCTGAAAGAAACAGGAAAAGCGGGCAAAACCTCCACACAACCGAAGAGTCAAGTGAAAACAAGAGTTTCATGAAATCCCAAAAGGCACTCAAAAACCAATCTCAAATAAATTGTCAAACAATCATCACAAAAGAAACCAAGGTTCTTATCCACTTAGAAGGTTCTTATCCACTTCAGTTTCGAAATTTCTCCCCCTTGATGATTGAATTGACAAAAGCCAGGCACAAGAGATGGTTTGAGATACCAAAACCGAAAATCTCATTCAAGTGACCAAAAGCCATAGAAGGGCAAAGAACAAAGTCACTTAAGATGAGAAGATTATCCATTCAAATGCCCAAAAAGCCAAAGAAAAGCTAAAGAAGGGCCAATTTGAAATGAACAACACTTGGTCCCCAAAGACATGGGCAACGGCTCAACGCAACCAAGTAAAATCTGAGCAAAACTCCACAAAAGAGCGAAAACTCAGACAAGGAGCGAAAGTCTTGGTTCCCAAAGACATGGGCAACGCCTCGACGCAACCAAGTCAAAAATGAGTTAGCCCTCAAGAAAAGGCAGAAAAGGGCTCAACACCACTAGCTGAAGGCTTTATACCAATTGAGGCTGAAACAACGCATTAGAATGCAAAACTGCTAGTCCCTCAAGATAGAGGCACAGAGGCTCAACACAACTAGCAGAAAACTCGATACCAATCACAAACAGCCAAAATTTGGTGAAAACAGCTAGTTCCTCAAGACAGAGGCACTGAGGCTCGACACAACTAGCTGAAGGCTCCATACCAATCGAAAATACCATGCAAAAACTACTAGTCCCTCAAGACAGAGGCAAAACGGCTCAACACGACTAGCAGGCTCGATACCAACTGCGAAAACACAAAAGGAGGCTCAAAACCAAATGGAGCACAAACATTCGGAGCACGCGGAGAAGTTGCAAAACAAAACAACTCCCCCTGAAAGCAAGCCTATACACAAATGCTATGCAACAAAGCTCACTACGAAGGATACCAATTGAAGCACATAAAAGAGCTAAACTCCCCCTAGCTCAAAGCTCTCCCCAAAGTGCACGACTCTCCCATTTGTGCCAACATTCAAGCTCCTCCTTGCAAACAGCTTCTCCCCCTTGACAAAAGGGAACATGCTGAGGGGTTTTGACATTTCTTCACAAAGTTGACACAAACACAAGACAAGTCATCAACCAAATGCACATGCGGGTTACCACAAGGAGTATCGGAGCTGGTGGTATGATCACTAAGCTAAAATGCATGATATGTGCAATGCAACAACATCAAGTGTATAGCAATCAGAATGAAAAGATGCTCAAAAGGGTGCTGCCCTAAAAGTGTAGCAACCAACACAAATGCTAGCAAATGCTCAAACTGATCAAATGAATACGAAATATGAACAATAGAGCATATGATCAGTTTTAAGCCATTCAAAAGCAGTTCACCACTAAAATAGCACTTAGCATGAATAGACAGGAAATCAACCAAGTGCTAACTCAAGTATACAAGGTGAACTACCCCTAGCAAAGTTCAATCATCATGCCATAGAATGAAGCATAGACTTGTGTCATTATCAAATTTTATCAGAATTTGCAGCGGTATTAACACAAGTTCAAATTAAAAGCATGTGATTGCGAGAGGTTGAAAGCATGGTCATTGCCTAACTTTTCAACCGGGCTAAGCCTATGCAAGAAACGCAATCGGAAGCTTAGAGCACCGGTTTCGGTCTTACACTACATGGCTCAAGTTTAACTCAAAAGTGCAATGAGAAACAGTCTCGATACCGTGAGGTGCTAACACATGCAATCCCATCTTGATCTTTTCATTTCACTTAGACTTGGTTCAAATTTTAAGCACAAGGTAAACATGAACAAACCAAGCAAGTGAATGACTCAGTGCAAGAGACATAGCAACCTAGCATACAAAAGATAGCACAAGTGATCTCAACACATCCTACCCATGCTAGTTGCCACTCTCAATGGTGAACAAATTAAAGGTTTCATAGTTGATTAATCAAGTTCACCATTTGCAAAAATAGCTTAGCTCATAACATGTATCAAGTGATCAAAAAGAGCCTAAGCTACAAGCATCATCATGAATCAATAGGGCATACCAAAAAGAGCATAGTCTCATTCTCATTACTATATACATGAAGCTCTAAAATGCAAGATATACATGATGAAATGCATGCAAAAGCTAACCTATAAGGAATGAAACAAAAGCTAGCCTAAAAGGAAAGACCAAAAACAAAAGGGTATCGGAGAAGTCAAACTATGAAACAACAAGCAAAATGCTTCCCCAACTAAAAGGGAAGCACACACCAAACTCACAAGCGAAGAGCCAAGAAACGCTCAAGCGAACAACCAGTAAAATTCACATCGGAAAAAACACAAAGCAAAAAGGTCGAAGAAGAAGAGTACCAAACCCGAACTCAGAAGTGTGTCAGGGGTACCTCATGATGCGCTTGGCCGCCTGCTTGTGTGATACTCGAGGGGACGCCTGAATATGATGAAATCTCTGGGGCGCTTGCCTCGCTGAAGTCGTCTCCCCCTCGCCTGATGCTGTCGCTCCCTCAGGTGCAACTAGTGCTCATTGGAGAGCTGCTCGAACGAAACCCCAAGTCGTGGATGAAGTGGGATTGGGTCCGTGAGCCGAAATGCCCTCTCCAAGCTCCTGTTCTCCTACAAGCTCAAAGACAGAAGAAGCACAAGACAATGACTTGTCCAGTGTGACCTCAAGGCCTCCACAAAATGGTTAGTCACATAATAAGCATAAGGTGAACTCTCAACAAAAAGAGGCCTACCTATGAATGATACCACAAAGGAGATCTGAACTCAAACTAGTCAAGACTACCATGCAACAGGATAAAGCACTATGGAACAAAATCCAACCTAGAGACATGATCAACCCAAACACAGCCTAAACCTCAACACATGCTACAATGCAAGATAATGATAGCAATAGATCCAGAAGCATGTATCACGATAAAATTTAGGAAAGACTAGTGCTCAACCTAAACATATCAACAGGGTACATGTAGCTACACAAAAACTAGCACCTAAAAAGTGATACCTAATGAACATCATACCTCAACAAATAAAGCTCATGGAGAGGTATGATAAAGCATGGCATAATGTTCATGAGGCTCACAAATAGCATGAAAAGTGGCTACTCCACAAGAGCTATACACAAAGCTAGCATGACATGATATACAAGATAGCACATGCTAGACTAAAACAAAACATGATACAAAAGAAAATGTACATGCAAGAACTATACACTGCACATGAAGGACCATCTCATACCACAAGAAATAGATCATGGATGTACAAGGTATGAGTGTATAAGAAAGCTCACCAACCTGTAAAAGCCTCTTTGGAGGCAATTCTAAGCGGGGTATAGAGAACCATCAAATCTTGGTCACATCTAAAAGACCAAGTTCCATCAGGTGCATGTTCTCCACCCCGCGTCCTCGTATCTACACACAAGCGGACAAAGTTATCCGAGTCTTGGATCATGAAGGGTTAGCAAGCATATACTCGGGAACCCAAGACTTGGTCACAACTCTCAAGGGAGCAGCCAACTTATCATGTGGGTTAGCATGATGCAAATGATGATTCAAATTTAGTTTTGAAACATCCTTGGAAGCATTCCTCAAAAGGACAACTCGAGTAGCCACGGGAAAAGAGGCAAACATCTTCCAAGGTTTTTGTAGAAGAACCAATAGAAGCACCATGAGAAGCATGACGTGGACCAAGAGAAGAAGCACTAGAGGCATGTCCACGATCATGACCTAACCCACTAGAAAAGGAGTCATAAAACCCATCAACAAAGAGGGGTTTCTTACTAGGAACACAAGCGTTCATGTCATAGGAAGGGCTATGAACAACCAACTTCCTAGAAGAGCGAGCTTGGCGCAAGCGTTTGGCACGCCGATAGAAAAAGCTTTCTTGATGCCCATCTTTCTCACAAAAAGAGCAATGGTACAAAGGCCTATTGGAAGGCACGCCATTCTCCGACAAGTGAGAAGTCACTTGGGACTTAGAACAAGAAGCATCAACAACCAACTTGGTGCCAACACTAGGAGCACACGTGCCATGGGAAAGGCTACGCGGCTTCCTAAAAGCCTTAGCTCGAATACGTCGCTCGTGTTTGACACGGCGGAAACAAAAATCGAATGAATGTCCATCCTTCTTGCAAAAGGTGCAATGGAAAATCGGATTGGGGATACGAGTCCCAAAACTGTGAGAAGCACCGTTGTCATGAGAAGTCCCTTGGACATCACTCGAAGAAACAACAAGGTTAGGAGTAGCTATGAAAGAGCTATCCGAAACCTTGACACTAATGCTACAGTCAAAAGACTCACGCGCAACACAAGAACTCAACTCCGGTTGCAAAGAAGCAATTTTTGAAGCATCAACATCGGAGTTGCAAGAAATGCGTGACTCAAAAGACTTAGCACAAAGACTCTTGCATCTTTTAGCTAAAACCTCATTTTCAAACATGAGGCCATCACATGTACCACAAGGAGTGTTTCTCAAGTTTTCCATCTCCTTTTCAATGCACTCGGCATATGTGGTACGCAAGAGTTCATTTTCTTTTTCAAGGTTGGCACTCATATCATTGTGCTCAACCAACTTAGCGCTCATATCATCGCGCAAAACCTTCAAAGCCAAAACTTCTTTTTCCAAATTAATGCATGATGTGCACATGAAATCGGTGGAAGAAACATCACCATTCACATCAAGCAAAGTATCATGAAAAGCACAAGAAGTAAGGCAAGAATTTTTATTCAAAGAGCACAAGCTACAAGGCCTAGCATTTATCTCAATAATTTCAGCCCTAGCATGCTCAAGTTCATCTACACATGTGGTGTGAGTCAATTTTAGTTCATTTATTTCAGCATGTAAAGACTCACAAGAAGCACATGGTAACAAAGCATTTGACTTTAGCAAGGCTATTTCAGTTTTAGCACAATCAAGGTCCTTGCGCGAGTCAATGCAAACTAGACATGGTTCGGAAGCATTGGATTTCAACAGTTCATTTTCAGATTTTAAGCTATCCAGAGAAAAGCATAGCTCATCATTCTTCCTAACCATGTCACTGCAAGAGGTGCAAGGCAAAGAGGCACTAGACTTCAACCTCGCAATGGAGCATTTCAACTTTTCGACCTTTCTACGCAAGGTACTACAAAGCTCAACATTCCTAGAGCGAGCCTCATAAAGGTTGTGCAAGGTCACAAGACTCCAAGCAAGTGTACCTTTCTTGGCCTTGCCAAGTTGACATAGAAGATCCTTTGGTGAAAGCTCATCATGTCGTAGAAGATTCAACAACTCATTCACCTCGCGATCCCTCTCATCAACTGCACTCCTCCTTCTTCCCAGACTGTCGTCCTCGTTTGCATGTCCATCAATCAAACCTAAGGACAAAGACACACCGAAGGAAGAACTTGGTGCCATTTCCAAAAGCACCGTTAGTGTTAGCCAAACAAAAGCTTAAACACCTCGACGAACAAAGTCGGAAGCACAACCACTCTCAAAAGGTCACCTTCGTGGATCCGGAACCGGTTAAGGTAGAGAGATCCTTAACTGGCTTCGATACCAATTGAAGGACCGAATTGGTGACTACAGGGGGGTGAATGGGAGCCTCAAAATTCTTCTCGAGAAATGATGGCCCTTGTCCCAGAAAATCACCCCAAAACCAAAGACTCAAACAACCGATGAGTTCACGACCTACGAATAGGTGGATACCCTAGGAGATGTCCTAGTGGTACAGCGGAACTACCGAAGAACCCCCAAAACCAAGCGCCAAAGCAACGGGGCAAAACTGCACAAGCACGCTCCTACAACAATCGAACCTCCGATAACGGAACACCCCACTACTATGGAGAAGAGGAAGGTGTTCAAGCAAAACTACTTAGGCCAACTGGTGGCAAAATCACCATGGAAATATCCTTATGAAGTTAGGAAACTAACACAACAGACGAATCTCAAATCGGAGCTCGAACGCAAAAGATATGGACGCTAGAACCAACGGAACTCCGAAAGCGGAACACTTAACTCCTATGGAGAAGAAGGAAGTGTCCGACCAAAAATACTTTGACCAATGGTGGCAAAAGTACTTTGGAATGATCCTTAAGAAGTTAGGAAACGAACACAACAAACAGATCTCAAATCGGAGCTCGTACGCAAAAGATACGGACGAAAACAACAAAAATTGTGCAGTGGCGGACTGTCCGCTAGTGATCCGCGGACTGTCTGCTATTGAACCCCGGACAGTCTGGGAATGAGGCCCGGACAGTCCGCCGTTCAAAAACGAAAGCAACAACCTTGCTGCCCGTGAACAACCCCGACCCCCGGACAGTTCGGGGATGATTCCCGGACAGTCCGGGAATGCCCAGAAAGCCTAAAAACAGCCCGTATCAAAGTCAAATTCGATTGGAACTCAACCAAATCAAACGGGGCTGCAACCAGACTTCTCCCAAGTGATCTTCTACGTGTTGGGAAGCTAATCCTAGGATATCATCGCTTCAATCCAACTAATCCATGAGAAATCCGAAGAACACTAGAAAAGGGGGAAGAACGAAGAACGAACGCGATTTCGACCCGAGCTATGTGCTCGTGAGGTTAGAGAAGAAATTCTTCGGTGGAAAGAAGGAGCTCAGGACATAGAACAATTTGATTCAAACGGAATCGCAAATCGTCGCTCGGAGAGGGAGAACGAAGCAAATCTCCGGGAGGGGAAAAACCAAAACGCGAAGAACCAAAACGCGAATTGATCCAAATTGCAGCCAACACAAGAGGAGTAAGAAATTGATCCTTGGATTACTACGGGATGATGAATTGTGTAGCACACTGTGTCGGGTTACAAGCCACTCCTCGCAACACAAAACGCGGATGGCGAAAAGCTCAAGAACAAGAGCCAGTCTCTCCTCCTAACCCTAGCCTCCTCTCAAATGAACAAAATGAGAGTGACACCTCCAAGGATAGGCTACCCTAACTAGCCCCCTTACATATGTATAGGCGCACGTCCGAAGACCAAAACGCAATCACATGAAGCACTGACCCAAATACCCCCTAGGGGTAAAACCATCCAACTCGGTCATTCTTCATCCGACGCGCCTTCTCATCATTCGCTTCGCCTTGACGCAAGCTCCAGGATGCCGCCACGTGCCGTCACGTCGACCACCGCGCCTTCCTCACCGATAGCTTCGCAGCAACGCAAGCCTCTCGGTGCCACCACGCGTCGACCGTTCCGATAGGAACCTCCGCCCGGTTTTGAGGCCCAAACCGGTAAACCCGCCAGCCTAGGTTTTGAGGCCCAAACCTGGAAACCGTCCAGCCCGAGTTTTGAGGCCCAAACTCAAAAACCGGCCACCCCGAGATTTGAGGCCCAAACTCGGAAACCGTCGAGGGTAGCTTTTTGAGGCTCAGCTACCGAACCCGCGCCGTAGACGGGATGTGGTTCGCACACCCCGACCACCGGCACCGATGCCGATGCATGTCCAGCCTCCACGCTAGGCACAACGCCTTCAACTTCCTTCTTGACTTGGCCGACGACACTTGTGTCGCACGCAAGCCCGTGTCCGACCTCCCGCCAAGTGCCACGACGCCATCATCTTCCTCCCTGTTGACGGAAGTTATAGCATGTTTTACCTTATCAAAATACCGTCAACAGGCCTCGGTTTCAAGGAAGTATAGCATATCATGAGCATATTTATCACTAATAAGTTCCACTTGTACTCTTAGCTTGTGAACTTGTAGGAGATGGCAAAATGAACAAAATGAGGCCAGGTGGGCCCACCAAGGGGGTCGGCCGACCCAACCTTGGGGCCACCTCGGCCAGGGTGACATGGCACGATCCAAGAGAAGCATGCTCAAGCCAATATCAACCCTTGGATCAAACATGTGCTTTTACTCAATGGTGCAAGATGAGAAGCACATGGATTCATGGGTCCACACAGAAACCAAATGCAACCAACTTCACAAGACTTGCTCCATGACATGTGGGGTCACCAAGGGAGAGAAGAAGGTGGGCCAGCCCTGTCATAGGGGGTCGGCCGACCCCCCCTTGGTGGGCCCTGGCTACACTGTTCAGCCTGGTGACATCAGCACCTTCTAAAAGCAAAGTGGTGGGCCCACCTGTCATTGGCTGTGGTCGGCCGACCCCAGGGTGAATCCCATCCAATGTCAGTTGCTTGCACATGTTTCACACGTGAAGAAATCAAGGCCATCCATCCATGGCGGTTGTTATGGCGGTTTGATCCAATGGCCAAGGAAGGAGAGCACGCGGATCGCTGACATGGCACCGGAGTAGCCGCTACTCCACCTCCAAGCTACAAATACCCCCCTAGAGCTCTTCATTTGTATGCATCCAAGGAGAGAAAACCTACTTAGTAGCTTTAGTGTTAGAAGAGAGGGAAGGGAGTGAGGAGTTCCACGGAGGAGTCCCGGCCTGTCGGGAATCTTCTCCATGGTGCGCCTCAGCGGATGCGATTCTTCTTGTAAGTGTTACATCTGAGTCCTTCTAGTATTTAATATTCTGGTCTGGTAATTTAAGTTTACAGTTCTTTTACTTGGCACATTGCTTTACTTTGTTGAAGTGCTCTAGGACTAATAAGCTTAGCTTTAGAGCAGTAAGATTAGTGTAGACGTGGTGTCTAGGCTATATCTTGCGAGTGTGGACTTCTTGTCGCACTTGTGTAGACGCCTGGTGGTAGGGTGACAGACACAGCTAGTGCTTGGAGTTCCTCTCAAGTGTTGTAGGCAAGTTGAAAATAATAGTTGGGTAGCAGCATTGCCGCCTCAGTAGTTGTTAGGTGGAAAACCTTTTAATCAACTACTGTTTCGTCCTTCGCCCCCAGTAAGGAATGAGGTGGTAAACCTTAGTACTCTTAGAAAACCAGTACCAGATATTGATATTAGGAAGACCTCTCTATCCCAGTTATCATATACCCTTTGATCATCCTTTGACGATCCTACTTCTAGTTAATCGACTTCACGTTCCCTGTGGAAATACGATACCTGGAATACTCCCGGTGAAAAGCTACAATTGACTACCGTGCGCTTGCGGTATATCCGTTTGCCACTTCTGGTGTCAACAAGCATCTCTGGTGCCGCTGCCGGGGATTAGGCTCCATAGTCTAGTTCTAGTGGTTGCATTAAGAAGTGTCAACACTCCCCACTCGGCCGATGCATCACACATCCCCATGTGCTCCTGCTCGCCGATGCTGTTGACACTGGTTAACTATCATAATTAAAAGATAAATAAATATAAAAAGGGCAAGAATATGATCACCAACAAAGGTTTAGGGCTTCAACTGACAATATTCTACGAGTTTTGGTGAGTTATGATTCTACAGGGACTAAACCAGGAAATTAGCACCAATAGATTCCCATAGAAGGAAACAGTCGGGAGATAACGCAACCGCCACGTCGGGATACTTCTAGAAGACTCCAGAGGACCTAATAAGACACCACAAGGAAGGACACCACCATAGGCCAACCTGTGGGACTGACCGGTCCCACAGGGCCCACCGGTCGGTCGGCCAGGGAGCCCCCACGCTTCCGTCCTCTGCAAGCTACTTCCACCGACCTCCAGGATGCATCTCGACCGTACCTCAAGTCGGTTTGATCCAAGGGCCACGATTCATCGCCCAGGGCTATATAAACAGACCCCTGACCCCCCTCTCTAGGCAATAGGGTTTCAGGCAATTCATTCATCAGGGTTAGACCCACCAGAGGGAGATCAATCGGAAGCTTTAGGACTACATCCACCTAGATTAGTAGATAGAATAGGATTAGAGGAGGCAAGCTTCGCTTGGATTCCTGATCTAGTCACGAGAAGGCTCGGTAAACCCAAGATCTTCTCTCTTGAATTAACATTATGGATCTATTTCATAATTGCTCTTCTAGTTCATCATTGTTCTTCATTGTTTATGTTCTAGTTCATCGTCTAGTTCATGTTCATCGTCTAGTTCATCTTCTAGTTCATAATCCTGTTCTAGTTAATGTTCTAGTTCGTACTTTAGTTCTTCTCGATGATCTAATTCACCTTATTGTTCATTATTGTGTTCTAGATAGCAATACAATTGATATGATTAAGACATCAATGATTATATTCTTAGTTATAATGCTTATAGTCTGCTTTGATTATATATTTGGCATAGATAGTTCATCTTTATGTTTATACTCATGTTCGTATAACGCTCATCTTAAAGTACAATGGGTGAGTGATGAATGCTGTGTAGGCATGGTGCTTATGCATTATTTATCTGCGAATGCGTCCTATGTTCCGGATAGAGTGGTAGATCGCGGGTGTGACAGACCTGTTGAGTCCTCTGTATTCCACCTCCTGAATATAGTGTTCAGTATGGCTCAGTTAACTCATGGTTTAAGGGTTACTTTGCTTAACACCTTAGCTATGGAGTTGCCTCTTGATTATAAATATGATGTGACCTAGCCAATGATTGCCAAATATAATTGCACTCATCAATGTATGCTATGACTTGTAATTAGAATAACTTAGGGATGTTCCTTATTAATACCTGTTCTAATCAACATCTTACTAGGCGGTACTGTTCTAAGTTTATCCTTGATTGATCTGATCTCTGTTATCTTTTATCAATTATTTACCATATCCTTTACTCTGTACCCGATTCCTGTTCATATTAGTTAGTGTGTTATCAGTCTTGCTATAAGTGTGTTCCATATTAAATACTGTTAAGTCCTTATAATACCATCATATCTTGAATTGATTAGTCTCTAGGCTAAAATATAAATAACGATACCTGAGACTAGCTTGGGTGAAATGCTCTACAACGTGTTTGTTTATCTGTGCGCTTGCAGGTAAATATCTATCTCTAAAATCCAGTGCCCTGATATAATTACATTGCTAGCTTCATGTTGGGGATGACAAATTGACGTTAAGTGGAGTTAGTAGTGTCCCGTACACTCTTTTGTGCTTTCACTAGATTATTATTTTATGTGACTCATTCTTAGAGTGGATCCATTAAGGAGTGTCAACAAGCATTTCTGGCGCCGTTGCCGGGGACCACATCAATTCAACTAGGGATGGTACCTAGGGTTTTTCATTAAAATCTTTATGAACATTGATAAGGACATTGCATTAACAACATTTACAGTAGCTAGAACATATCATTTTACTTACACACATTTGATGATGCACTAATTATTTACTTTTACAGGCTTACCCTGGCTTTTGTTTATCTTTTATATCTTATGCAGGGTGATGTATGACTGGTTTCCAACTTCCGAACAACTACACTGAGGATCCCGAAGCTTTACTAAGGAAAACTAGACGCAAACTTAAGAGACCCTCAGCACCACTACCAGATGTTAGCCAGATAAGAAGAAGCTTAACACCAGTGTTGGACACCATGGCCGACAAGACACTCCGCGAGTTCTCTGCACCAACCACTGCCAACATCAGGACTGGACCAACAGTCAATGTGGGGGACAACGGATTTGAACTCAAGCCAGCTTTGATCAACATGGTGCAAGCTAATCAATTTTGCGGAAAGGCACATGAAGACGCAAGCGCTCATCTCCAACACTTTCTGGAGATTTGCAGCACTTTCACCATCAGAGGAGTCGAAAGGGACGCCATTCTACTTCGCTTGTTCCCATTCTCACTTTTGGGAAAAGCAAAACAATGGTTTTACGCCAACAAAGATAAAAACACCTCGTGGGCGATCTATTCAACTGCCTTCCTAGCAAAGTTCTTTCAAGTGGCCAAGACGAATGCCCTCCGTGCCAAGATTTCAACTTTCCAACAACAACATGAAGAATCAATCCCAGAAGCTTGGGAACGCTTTCAAGACTACATATCAGAATGCCCTCACCACGGGATGGAGAATTGGCTACTCATGCAGACCTTCTACCACAGGCTCACTTCAAGTACCCGTGAGAATATAGATGCCGCTGCTGGAGGATCATTCTTATCACTCACAATCAACAATGCAACTACACTCATAGAGAAGATGGCCTCGAACCAAGGATGGAATGAGGAACGCTCTCAGCCACGCAAGAGGGGAGGAATACATCAACTAAAGGAAGTAGACATGCTGTCTGCCAAACTTGACCTACTCATGAAGAAGTTTGATGAACACACTCCCAAGAGAGAAGACGTCAAGCAAATCTACGAATCTCGCATGACAAGTGAAGAGTGTGGAGGCACTGGTCATTCAGGGAGCAACTGCCCTGAGATTCAAGAGGATGCGAAGTACATCAACAACAACACCAACTATCGTCCTCAACAAGCTCAAGGATGGAACCAGCAATTAAGGCTTAATTACTCAGGTAACTACTCAGGTAATTACCAAGGTAATACTTTTAATCAACCACCTTTGAGAGAGATGATATCTAATCAAAATAAAATTATTGATAATATGTCTAAAAAGATAGCTTCCAATGATAAACTACTTGAAAATATTAATACTAGAATGGATAGCTTTACTTCTGCCATAAAGAATCAGCATAGCTTTAATAAGATGATAAAATCTCAGTTATCTCAGTTAGCAGCTTCAGTCCCTATGACTGAAAACGGTAAGATTCCAGGAAGTCCAAAAGAGCTAGAAACTGCAAATCTTGTAGACATCTTTGATGCAGGACACCCCATACCTAGACCTTCGAGGGAATGGATGGACGATTCCATTGCCCCAAAGAAAGGAGATCCAGGAAGACCTGTGATTCCAATTCATATTGGACCTCACAGTTTTGAAGAAGCAGTCTGTGACCTTGGAGCAAGCGTCAACATTATGCCAAGGGTAATATACGAACAAATGCATGGTGCACCTCTATTATATACAACCATGTGTTTGCAGCTTGCAGATCAGACACTGTGCTACCCATTGGGAATTCTAGAAGACATCTGTATACGAGTGGGACGCTCGTATATATGTGCAGACTTTATGATCATTGAAACAGGTGGAGACAAAAGAGCACCCATCATTCTTGGACGCCCGTTCCTAAGCTCAACCAAAGCCATCATCTACGCGGACAGCGCCAAGATCTGTTTCACAATCACAGGCAACAAAGAGAGATTCAGCTTCAAGAGCCGTACACTCACTACCAAAGTCCACCCTCAGATGCCCTATGAAGATACAAACATCATATCATCAAAGAAGAAGAATAGAAACAGAAGAAGGAAGAACAAGGCTACACAACCACATCAAGACACAGTATGGATGGTCAACTCTGTCCAAACAGAATACGACCACCTTCTTGCATCACCATTCCTCGCTAAGAGAGATGACCCAGGCGTACCCACCATCGATTGCAAGATCGAAGGAAGTACATTCCATAAGACATTCTGCGACATTGGCTCAAGTGTCAATATAATGTCTAAGGTAACATATGAACACTTATATAAAAATAGACCTATGTATGTATTCGACATATGTGCAGTTGCAGATGGCGGACCAAACTTATCGATTTCCGGAAGGAATGATAAAAGATGTGATGATCCAAATTAAAGACCACTATGTTTCCACTGACTTCTTAGTACTAGACATGGGAAAAGAAGATGACATTCACATCATCCTAGGAAGACCTTTCCTCAACACCACTGGCGCCATCATCTACATGAGATCTGGAGAGATCCACTTCCAGTTTTTCAGAGAGAAGGTACGCTGTTACTTCAATAGTTATGCCACTAATGTACAGGGAAAGAAGAACCACTCAAGAAGGAGACGCCGCACATCCCAACACAACAAGAGACGACAAATCAAGGATGGATGGGCTGACTATGAAGGAGAAGTTACCAGAAGTGAAGATGTCCCATTGAAGGAAACGAAGGACGAAGAAGTAAAGGAGATAAGTCCACCAGTCAAGCAAGTATGGAGAAGGAAAGAGAGTTCTACTGACGTGAAATCATCGAGGTCCTTCTCAGGATCCGCTAATACACCTAAGGAAGAATAGAGAGCATACAAGGAGTCTTGTTCGATAGACTATAAACGTCGAATCCTCGCCGGAAGGTAACTCGGTAGTTATCCATAATCATTAGCATTAAACTTATCACTGCATAATCAGATAAAGCATGATCATTTACTATTAGCATCATATTTACTTTTTAAGCAATTATATTTGCGTTAAAAAATAATAATAATAAAATAAAATAAAAAAAAAATATATATAAATATTGAGAAAGAGATCTTACTGAAATTCTAAACAACGAAGGCTAGAGTGGCCAATCACTAATGCTTAATCTGTTCCACAAGTTCTGTTGTCTGTTTGAGTTTCACAGGATTTAAAAGGCCAAGAAAAGCTAACAAACAATTGAATGCTCCATCCACTATTTGAGCCCTGTCTTAACAACATCAACATCAATCAAAGCTCTAAGAGAGGAAGGACATATCCACTGCCAGTCTACTACATTGCAAAGTGACTACGTCAACATTCAGCTTGGGGGAAGGCACCCCCATGTATCCACGTAAGTATCTTTATCCTCTTAAGTTTTTCATAAATAAATTCAAAATACCAAAAATATGTGAGCACATGAAGGCTCACCCTTAAAAAAAAGAGAGACAAAAATATGTGGGCACATGAAGGCTCACCATTAAATCTAAAAAGAGACACTATAGAGAACTGCTGAATTTCTGCTTAGTGGAAAGGAAAAACATAAATGATCTTAAGAGCTTTAGACAACTAGATAAAGGGAAAGAATATTTATCACTAACACTTAATCAAGTTCCACTAGTTGTGTTGTCTATTTTTAAGTTCAACAGGAAATAAAGGAGGGACTTAAGCCACTGCTGATGGTCTACTCATCTTCTGGGGAAGAGATCACGTCAAGATCCAGCTTGGGGGGAGCACCCTCAGTTATCACGATAAGTATCACGACTTTTTATCTATTATTATTAGTTCGGTTTAGTTAGATCAGGTTAATAAATGTAGAAACCCCTAAAAAGATGAATAACTATTACAAAACCAAATAAAGATATTATATAAATGCCTAAGTGGATATGAACTTAATTTTGCTCTTGATAAAAATGATGAATAGTTGCTCTGCCGTAATCCCTCTTAAGTACCTACTGTTCAAACTTAAATTTTCTTGAGTTCTGGACAAAGCTGTTCTGAATAAACTCTGAACCTAAAACCTGTGGATGACAAATGCTTGATCAAAAGTCTAGATAATTGTGAGATATGATATAAAAGTTTGAGCTGCTGCTTATCTAATTCCTAGAGATACTAGAGTTCTGGAGATTTACACTTTGAAAAGATTAAAAACACATGATGAGATCCTGTATGACACCACATGAATCCTTACCCAGAGCCATTAATATGATCTTAAGATAAGGCTACTTGCTTTGTTCTAAGTTTTTAGTTATGGTTGAGAAATTTATCATGCTCTAGAGATCAAGAATGTTTTATTAAAAGATTCACTCTTCCGAAGTAGTATTGTGTTAGAGGCATGGGATATGCAAAAGTATAAAAGGAGGAAATAAAAAGGGACAAGTGTCCGACTACCTCAAAGAAAGAAAGAAAAAGAGTTATGATAAAAGTATAAAAAAAAATGATAGCCCATGGTCCCTCTAATTACAATATGCCAGCAAGAGATGACAAATTTCAAATGTTCTAAGGTCTTGATCTATGAGTATGACATCTTTCTTCCTCAACTTTGAACTTTGACTTGGTAAGATATGCTTTTCACTTCTTAAAGCCCCAGATATTTATCCATAGAAAGAAGGAAAAATGCATCAGTGAGGAATCATAAAATATAAAAGAGCGATTTGAGAGTATCATACAAAGGAATCTCTGATTTTCATTTGAAAATATATAAAAAAAACTCCAGAATGAAGGTTGACCAAAGAGTTAGAGATACAGTGCTTAACTTGATTGTTCTGTCTTTCAATTGTTTGAAGACCCAGGTGAAGGCAAAAGCTCCATAGTTAAAGGTAATATGAGAAAGTCAGAATAGTTAACTCTAAACCAAGGAAGATTTTTGTTTTAACGTAAGTGGAGGCATAGTAACAGTTCCAGATTCATCATGAAGTGTTTCCTAAGGGACTAGCAAAAGGTAAGCTTGGGGGAATTGTTGACACTGGTTAACTATCATAATTAAGAGATAAATAAATATAAAAAGGGCAAGAATATGATCACCAACAAAGGTTTAGGGCTTCAACTGACAATATTCCATGAGTTTTGGTGAGTTATGATTCTGCAGGGACTAAACCAGGAAATTAGCACCAATAGCTTCCCATAGAAGGAGACCGTCGGGAGATAACGCAACCGCCACGTCGGGATATTTCTAGAAGACTCCAGAGGACGTAATAAGACACCACAAGGAAGGACACCACCAGAGGCCGACCTGTGGGACCGACCGGTCCCATAGGGCCCACCGGTAGGTCGGCCAGGGAGCCCCCACGCTTCCGTCCTCTGCAAGCTACTTCCACCGTCCTCCAGGATGCATCTCGACCGTACCTCAAGTCAGTTTGATCCAAGGGCCACGATTCATCGCCCAGGGCTATATAAACAGACCCCTGACCCCCCTCTCTAGGCAATAGGGTTTCAGCCAATTCATTCATCAGGGTTAGACCCACTAGAGGGAGATCAATCGGAAGCTTTAGGACTACATCCACCTAGATTAGTAGATAGAATAGGATTAGAGGAGGCAAGCTTCGCTTGGATTCCTGATCTAGTCACGAGAAGGCTCAGTAAACCCAAGATCTTCTCTCTTGTATTAACATTATGGATCTATTTCATAATTGCTCTTCTAGTTCATCACTGTTCTTCATTGTTTATGTTCTAGTTCATCGTCTAGTTCATGTTCATCGTCTAGTTCATCTTCTAGTTCATAATCCTATTCTAGTTAATGTTCTAGTTCGTACTTTAGTTCTTCTCGTTGATCTAATTCACCTTATTGTTCATTATTGTGTTCTAGATAGCAATACAATTGATATGATTAAGACATCAACGATTATATTCTTAGTTATAATGCTTATAGTCTGCTTTGATTATATATTTGGCATAGATAGTTCATCTTTATGTTTATACTCATGTTCGTATAACGCTCATCTTAAAGTACAACGGGTGAGTGATGAATGCTGTGTAGGCATGGTGCTTATACATTATTTATCTGCGAATGCGTCCTATGTTCCGGATAGAGTGGTAGATCGCGGGTGTGACAGACCTGTTGAGTCCTCTGTATTCCAGCTCCCGAATATAGTGTTCAGTATGGCTCAGTTAACTCATGGTTTAAGGGTTACTTTGCTTAACAACTTAGCTATGGAGTTGCCTCTTGATTATAAATATGATGTGACCTAGCCAATGATTGCCAAATATAATTGCACTAATCAATGTATGCTATTACTTGTAATTAGAATAACTTAGGGATGTTCCTTATTAATACCTGTTCTAATCATCATCTTGCTAGGCGGTACTGTTCTAAGTTTATCCTTGATTGATCTGATCTCTGTTATCTTTTATCAATTATTTACCATATCCTTTACTCTGTACCCGATTCCTGTTCATATTAGTTAGTGTGTTATCAGTTTTGTTATAAGTGTGTGCCATATTAAATACTGTTAAGTCCTTATAATACCATCATATCTTGAATTGATTAGTCTCTAGGCTAAAATATAAATAACGATACCTGAGACTAGCTTGGGTGAAATGCTCTACAACGGGTTTGTTTATCTGTGCGCTTGCGGGTAAATATCTATCTCTAAAATCCAGTGCCCTGATATAATTACATTGCTAGCTTCATGTTGGGGATGACAACTTGACGTTAAGTGGAGTTAGTAGTATCCCGTACACTCTTTTGTGCTTTCAGTAGATTATTATTTTATGTGACTCATTCTTAGAGTGGATCCATTAAGGAGTGTCAACAGATGCCAAGTGCCAGCTACCACCGCTGGTCCTCCGGCCTCTTGGTCCATCGGTCCAAGCCTCACGTCCGCCCTTCCCCGCTCTGGGTACATCGGCATGGCACGTCCACCGCACGGCACGCCCATCCTTCACCGCTCCTGGTCCGTCGGCACGACTCGTCTCTACTTGACCTTCACCTCGCCATCGACCACTGTCTCTGAGCTCAACACCTGCACATCAACACAGCCAAGAGACACATGTTGCACACACACACCAACACACCAACACACCACAACTCAACGCCACCGGTTAGTCATAAACATTAAGCTCATATGAAATAAGACTTAACCGGGAAAAGCCTCAAACCTTCCACATCAATGTCAATCATTCATCATATTTGTTCTCAGCAAGCCTCAGGATGCCGCCACCTGCCGCCCTGTCGACCGCCGCGCCTTCCTCACGGATAGCTGCGCCGCCGCGCCAGCTTCTCCACGTCGCCACACGTCGACCATCCCCCCAGTTTTGAGGCCGAAACCGGGAAACCTGGGCCTTCCCCCGGTTTTGTGGCTAAAACCAGGAAACATGTCCTCCGACTGAGTTTTGTGGCCCAAACTCAGAAACCCGCGAGCCCGGGTTTTGAGGCCCAAACCTGGAAACTGTCCTCGCCGAGTTTTGAGGCCCAAACTCGGAAACCGGCCACCCCGAGTTTTGAGGCCCAAACTCGAAAACCATCGAGGGTAGTTTTTGAGGCTCAACTACCAAACCCGCGCCGTAGACGGGATGTGGTTCGCACACCCCAAGTTCCAGCACCGATGCTGGAGCATGTCCAGCCTCCACGCCGGGCACAGTGCATTCGCCTTCCTTCTCGGCCTACCGCCAAGTGTCCCGACGCCATCACCTTCCTCCTGACTCGGCCGATGCACCGCACATCCCCATGTGCTCTTGCTTGCCGATGCCACGTGCCAGCTACCACAGCTGGTCCTCAGGTTTCCCGGTCCATCAGTCCAAGCCTCACGTCCGCCCTTCACCGCTCCCGGTCCGTCGGCACGGCACGTCTCTACTTGACCTTCACCTCACCTTCGACCACTGTCTCCGAGCTCCACACCTGCACATCAACACACCCAAGAGACATGTTGCCCGTTGACCGATCACTCATCACTCAGGAAGGGAACCACAAGGGCACATATCAACCTTGTGTTCGCAATCTTCCCCTTGATGAGTGCATCGTCAACTCATAGTAACCGTAATCAAAAATAAAAAGAAAGCAGAATTAGGTAGAAGGAGAAAACTTACTCGAGATGTTCAGAAGGCAAGAGAAAAGCCGAACAGAACAATTCCAGATAAGCAAAGCTTGGTCCCCAAAGACATGGGCAATGGTTCGACACAACTAAGCAAAAATCGGAGCAACAACTCCTCAAGGAGAAAAACTCGATCACAACGGAGCGAAAAACTTGGTTCCCAAAGACATGGGCAATGGCTCGACGCAACCAAGTCAAGATCAAGCCATTCCTCAAGAAGAGGCAGAAAGGGCTAAACACCACTAGCTGAAAGCTCGATACCAAATGAAGACTGCATAAAAACAACTACTGCTAGTCCCTCAAGATTGAGGCACAGAGGCTCAACACAACTAGCAGTAAGCTCGATACCAATCAAGAAGCACAAATCATGGTGAAAACAGCTAGTCCCTCAACACAGAGGCACAGAGGCTCGACACAACTAGCTGAAATGATCGATACCAAATAAAAACCGACTCGGAGCAAAGCAAAAAAGCTCCCTCTCACTCAAAGAACTCCCCCTCAACGAGTGAAGCATAAATTGCAAATTGTCAACACATCAAGACACACTCCCCCTTGGAAAATTCTCCCCCTTGGGGGCAATTTGCAATCAAAAGAGAAGGGAAAAGAGCTCAATTAAGCAAAACAGAGCTAGGCCATGCCTATCGGAGTCAAGCAAATGCACATGAGTCAAAATAATACATGTTAGCAGCTTCAGGTATATAATTGATAGAGTAAAAGAATGCTCTAACGAGTGCTGATCCGACTACAAAGCAACAAGCAAAAGTGCTAGCAAAGGCTCAAACTGATCACCGAATACGAAATATGAATGCATAAGCCAAGTGAGCAGTTTTAAGCCATTCAGAAAAGAGTTTCACCATCAAAATAGCACTGAACATGTATAGACAGGAAGTCAAACATGTGCTAAACATGTATACAAGGTGAACTACCCCTAGCAAAGGTCAATCATCATGCCATAGAATGAAACATAGACCTGTGTTATCAGATTTTATCGGAGAATATGCAGCGGTTACCACACAAGTTCAATTTCAACATGTGATTGCAAGAGGTTGAAAGCTTGTCATTGCCTAACTTTTCAACCGAGCTAAGTCTATGCATATGCAGTCAGAAGCTTGAAGCATCGGTTTCGGTCTTACACTCCATGGCTCAAGTTTAACTCAAAGTGCTATGAGAAACAGTCTCGATACCGTGATGTGCAGACAAAGCAATCCCATCTCGATCTTTTCAATTCACTAATAATTGGTTCATTTTAAGCAGAATATGAACAGTCCAAGCAAGTGAAAGACTCAGAACTAGAGACATAGCAACCTAGCATATATGTATGGCATAAGTAACCTCAACACATTCTACACATGCTAGTTGCCAATCTCAATGGTGAACATGTATCAAGTTTTAAGTTCATTTAGCATGTTCATCATTCAGAAAGATAGCTTAGCTCACAACATGTATCAGTGATCAAAGAGAGCCTAAGCTACAGATATCATCATATATCATCGAAGCATACACTAATCAGAGCATAAATTTATTCTAAGGAATGTAGACATGAAGCTCAAAAATGCAAGATGTATACATGATGAAATGCATGTAGAAAACAAAATCGGAGTAAAACAAAACTAAACAGACTCAAGACCCAAAACAAAAAGGTCAGTCTATGATACATTAAACAAAATGCTTCCCCCATCTAAAAGGGGAAACACACACCAAGCTCACCTCTCAACCTAGCAAAAGTTGAAAGATCCAGGGGCTTGGTGAAAATATCCGCAACCTGGTTATGGGTGTCTACATGCCTAAGGTCAATGTCTCCTTTCTCGTAGTGATCACGAAGAAAGTGAAAGCGAACATCGATGTGTTTGGTCTTGGAGTGAAGAACGGGGTTCTTTGCTACACTAATGGTAGAAGTGCTGTCGCAAAGCAAAGGGACCCGACTGAAATCTAGACCTGCAGCAGATGGACTCGACGAGCGATGAAGTCTTGGACGACGGTGTACCCGGTCAGTCCGCTCAACTTCAAAGCGGCAATTATAACAATCAAAGATTGGATCGCCTCCATCTCCTCGGAAGAAATCGTCTCCTTCCAGCGAGGGTTCTTTTGAGGAGGCCATCTGTCATGACGACGAAGTGTCGGAGGAGGGTTGGCTACATAGAACCAACCACTAGCCCATTCCCGGACCAACTCCGACAACTCTACAGCTATGTATTGAGTAGCTACCTCCAACCTAAGCTGAATGTTGGCTCCTCCGACTACTTCTACCCTCGCATCACTCGGCTGGCACTTCACCCAAAAGAAAAAGCGAAAAAGGGCGAAGGAGGGACATATTCCCAAAAATGCCTCGCAGAGGTGGGAGAAGATAGCAATATGAAAAACAACATTTGGAGTAATATGATTGAGGGTCAAACCATAGTAATGGAGTAATCCCCTCAGAAAATCAGATGCAGGGAGACCCAACCCGCACTCAACAAAAGACTTGAACATCACGATCTCTGTCGTGTTGGGGGCTGGAGTTTGGTGATCGAATGGTACCTTCCATCCATCTATCGGCTGAGATCGTAGCAACCCCAGATGAGAAAAATGTGCCAACTCTCCATCCCTCGTATCAGGAGCCTTCCATGCAAGAACTTCGGCAGGAGGGCATGGGTGGCGCGGCTTTCCGCCGGTGGTTTTCTTCTGCTTCTCCTCCTGAGATTGCTTCTTTGGGCCCATATTGACTACAAGGGTTTTTTCTACGCATCAACTAAGGAATCGACTATGAGAAGCAGTGATCTCATAAAGACTCTTAGAAGATGCGGTACTTTGGATGCGTGAAGAAACCCTGAAGCAATGGCGGCTTACTATAGATCTGTTATGGGCAACCGTTCAGTTTCCTCAGATGGCATTATAGAACCGTTAGAAACCCTAACGGTTACAAGAATGGTCTAAATGACGTCAGAGAGAAAAACACGCAGTCTCATAAACAAAAGTTATCACTTTTTTCGCAAGGGGCAATAGTACTTGGAATCAAAGACAAAGGACTTGGAAGACCTTCCAAGTACCTGGATCTTATCAAATATTACTCGGAATTACATAGAGGTACACGATTACATCTTAAAGAAGAAGCAGATGCTTACAAATAGTTTCAAGTACAAGTTCAACCAGAATGTAAAACACTACTCTAGTGTAATCAAGGTACAAAGCCTTGATGAGCAGTGCATCAAGGCCTGGGTTCAGTGAGTCAGAGCAAGCAGGTACAGAACCTCGGGTAGACACTATCTTTTCAGTGCATCCCAAGGCGGGTTTTGGGCTCTATCTCAACACACAAGGAGCTTGATAGTTAGTCCAAATCCTGACGCCTTTTGAAAACCTATGACCCCGAGGCTGTCAGCGATGCGGGAGTCACAAGAGTTCTTCTAGGCGCAACTCTGTATCCCTCTGCTCACGACCACTTGGAATCCACCCTAATGGATGATCCCTTCACAAGAGTTCTTCTGGGCACTTTAGGTATTCTACATAAAAAGAAGTACAAGACCCGGGGGCTCATACATCTCTACTATGGACATTATGGAGATCTTAGAGGTAAAGGAGGCCACACACTACAAGAAGTGTGGAATTCTTGCTTCTCAGGCAGGGTATTTATAGGAGACTAGTATTGGCTTATGGACCGAGTCTACAAACATGACGGTGGATCCTAACAAGTACAATCACATGTGAACTGTTACCCATGTGAGCCTGACATGATAAGGCTTATCCTATTCACATGTTGATTTCAATGGGAACAGACAAAGGTGTTGTAGTTACACAAAACGACAAAGACTCATTAAAGCGGACAGGTGGTACAGTCACTAGCCAATTATTGTTGTCTTTCACAGTGATTTTTTCTCAGTGGGGGGGTGAAAAGGGACGTTTGATGAAAATGTTACCCACTTGAAGCTGAGTTATTATCACACAGCTGGATTACTATAAAAGCAGTGTCGTGTATTAATCCCATACCGTTCTCAAGGATGACTCGAATGATATATTCAAGACCCTAAATACCGACTCCTTCAAGTACTTGGAATTCAGACTCGGGGGCTGCAGGGTATATATCATCAAGGAAAAGTTTTCTCAAAAAGGATTATCTAGAAAAAGACTTGAAGACCCTCAAAGTCATTTTTTGTTAAAATAACAAGAGGCTCGGGGGCTACACCCTATGGGTGCACTTTTTCTAAAAAGTGCACACCATTGGAGTGTTTTCTTCATTCCTACAGAGCACTTCAAGATTTCTCAAGACATTACTCGGATGATTCTTAAAAGAAGCTAGAAGATAACGTTTTCGAGAAATACTGAAGAGCTCGGGGGCTTGACGGACCAGAATGACAGAGATATCATCCAAAGATGATTACTCAGACCAAGTCCTAGGAAGTCAAGAGAGATCCAAAGACATGGTACGAAGTATATATGGACTAGGATTCTCATTGTAACTTAGTCGAACTACTGAAGGAAGTCTTGTAATTAGAGTAGGACTCCTCTGTTGTAACCGTCTAGGACTTGGTATGCACCATGCTCTACCAGACTATATAAGGAGAAGCAGGCGCATACCCCTATCATTGAATCTCAAATCATAACACAAGGCACTATTGATGGTCCTTATAGCCAATATTATACCATCAACTATTGCATGAATTAACATGAAATGAACCATAAAGCATAGTTGTAAAGTTTGATTCTAACAAGTTCCACGAGTTGTGTTCTCAATCGTCTTGCAGGTATATCCAATTTTACAAAGAATAAAAGTATCTCAAATGATGATTTATAGTGCATCATTGTGAAGAGCTCGTCGAGACAATCGAAACGGACATATGGTTTGCCCTATTTGGAGTCCGGAGTCAAAAGATATCAATTCCACACCAAAACCAACACTAGAACACTCTAGAAGACACGAGAAGGCAATTCACCGAAGGCAGGGCCCACCTGTCACAGGGCGAGGCCAGCCGGCCTCCTCCCTGGGCCGGCCGGCCCACTACAGAGCCCAATCGGGGCCCGCTTCGACTGACGGCTTCCAACCGCCTCAGGTTTTGCATCTCAACCGTGGTTTAAGTCGGTTTGATCGAAGGGCTCACATTCCACGCTCCGGGCTATAAAACCAGACCCAGACCCCCGGGGAGGCATCTCCATCTTCATTATTCATCTCCAAATCAGAAACTAGGGTAACAATTAGAAGAAGAGGTCCCTCTAGATGAATCTCTTCTAGATCATCTAGAATTTGATCTAGTTCTAGTTCTTCTAGTTCTAGTTCTAGTTCTAGTTGTCTAGTTCATCTAGTTGTAATTAGAGATTAGATTACAGAGAGGAGAAGGAGAGAGCTGAGGAGGAGCTGGATCTGTCGGATCTTCCTCGACATTATATTGGTGCAGCATCCAGTTCGTCTTCAAGTAATCTCCAGGTTCTTCATTTACTATTTCTAAGTAAGTAAAGTATAGTATAGTAAGCCTTTAATTAGATAGACCTACTTAGAAAACCCTATATCTCTCTCTACGCATATTATCATTCTTTTCTCAGATGTTCTTATTTCTTCTAGCACACTTCACGTTCCTCGTGGAAATCAATACCTTGGAATACTCTCGGGTGAAAGCTACATCGGTATCCGTACGCTTACGGATTTTTTTGTGTGCGTTTAAAATACCCAACAAGCTTTATGGCGTCGTTGCCGGGGGACGGTAGCTGTTCTAGAATCGAACCAGGATCGTCCGTGTTTCTTTTCTTTTACCACCACCTTTGCCTCACCACCGATCATCTGTTGAGGCGGGTGTTGGCACTGAATGTGTCGTGGCGCCTCCCGAGCTGAAGAAACCTCCCCCTCAACAGGAGCTGGCGCCTCCTCGGGTACAAAAGGTACAGCCCGAGGTGGCGGATCCCACGATCCCCAAGTAGTCAAAGAAGAAGGGTTGGTGCCGTGAGTCGTCATGGTAGAAGCTGATGCTTGCGGCACAGGAGGTGGAGGTGGTGCTGGATCATCCATCCCTTTAGCACCCTCGTCCTCGTCATCAAAAAGAGGTTCGCCAACCTCATGATCACCTGCACGCTCAAATCTAGAAGAAGGACAAACCATGGTCTCGTCGAAGGTGACATCGGTTGTCTCCATGATTCGGTTAGTATCAAGGTTAAGTACACGATATGCACGAGTATGAGTGCCATAACCCAAAAATACACCATCAGAAGAACGAGACTCAAACTTGTCCAAGTTGCCTTTCTTAAGTATAAAACAGTGGCAACCAAAAACTCTAAAATAACTCACCTTGGGTTGTTTTCCAAAACGCAACTCATAAGAAGTCTTTTTCAAGAAAGCTCGAAGAAAAATGCGATTGGAAATATAGCATGCAGTGTTCATAGCTTCGGCCCAATACCGCCCAGGAGTCCTATGCTCATCGAGCATCGTCCTGGCCATCTCTACAAGGGTCCGATTCTTCCTCTCTACAACACCATTTTGTGGCGGTGTGTAGTGGGAAGAAAACTGATGCTCTAAACCTAAAGAGTTACAAAACTTCTCAAAATCCGAGTTTTTAAACTCGAAACTATTATCACTCCGAATAGCTCGCATTGAGTTCATAGGGAACTCATTTTGAAGACACAAAATCAGATTGCGAGCAAAAGAGAATGTCTCGGTTTTCTCAGCTAAAAAGAAAATCCACGAATATCTCGAAAAATCGTCAACAACAACCAACACATACCACTTCCCTCCAACCGAGCTCACCCGAGCCGGACCAACAAGGTCCATGTGCAAAAGCTCTCCAGGGCACTTAGTCATGACCTGAGTCACTGGATGGTGGGGAGCGGCAACCATCTTCCCATGTCTACAAGAATGGCAAACAAGATCCTTCTCCATGGATAACTTGGGCAATCCTCGGATTAGGCCAAGTGAGCTAAGCCTTGCAAGCAAGTCGAAGCTCAGGTGACCGAGTCTCCTATGCCACTTCCAAAGATCAGAGGAGGAAGGTCCAGCTAAAAGACAATGAGAAATCCCAAACGATTCTGAGAAATTCGCGCGAAAGACTTTCCCAAAGGGCAAAATCAAACATACAAGATTGCCCTGAGGATCTAAAATACGACTGAGATTCGGTTTAAAACGAATCTCATAGTCATCATCAAAAAGTTGCGAAATAGAAAGAAGGTTAAAATGCAAGTTAGAAACGAGAGCAACATCACGATACACAAAGTGCTCATTAACTCGCACCGACCCATGAGACAACACTTTACCTTTGCTATTGTCGCCGAAGGTGATAAACTCCTTTCCGGCAACAGGACTAAGACTGGAGAACCACTTGGCATTTCCGGTTATGTGCCTCGAACAACCAGAATCCACCAACCAAATGTCCTCCAATCGTTTTACCTGGGAGGTGTCGTCGTCGTCGTCATCGTTCCGAGGGATCTCCTCCAGCTGGCTGTCGACCTCCTTGCCGAGGGCCATGGTGCAAAAGCCCTCGTTGTCGGCGAAGAAGCAGAGATCGTTCAGCTTGTCCTCGATCTTCTTCTTCTTCTCGGACTCGTCGTCGCTTGAGGAAGCAGAGTCGTCATCTGAGTCGTCGACGTCGCTGATCATGGCAAAGAAAGCACGCTGCTCAGCCTGGGCCTTCTCCAAGTACTTCTTCTTGATGTACTCCTTGTTGAAGCCGCCCTTCTGCTTGTGCTTCGCGGGGACGTACTTCTCCTTGCGATTGCCGAAGTCATACTTGTGCCCATGATCGCCCTTCCTAAATGCTTGCTTGTTCTTCTTGGGACAGGTGGCGATGAAGTGGCCGGGGTCGCCGCACTCAAAACATCCAGAGCATCCTCCTCCGCGGCGACGGTTCATGCGGTTGTTGTGGAACCGCGAGAACCGGTTGGCAAGCAAAGCCAACTTGTCATCCCCCATGAACTCCAGCTGCTCCTCTGTGACAGAAAGAAGAGAAGAAAGTGCAAATCCTCCAGAGGGGTTAGCAGAAGAGCCAGAAAGCAAAGCCATAGATGAGCCAGAAGGATTCTCATAAGAGGCCCTCGTTATGGCGTCAATCTCACTGGACTTAAGCTTACTAAAAAGCTCGTCGCACGTGAGGGTCTCATAGTTAGGCGATTCGATGATCGCCTGGACCTTAGAGTCCCACACCGACCGATCGAGAGTGTGTAAAAGCTTCAAAGCCCTCTCATGATCGTCGAAAGGCAACAGCTCCTTGTTAGCTCTCATCCTGTTGACAATCACCTGAAAGCGAGCGAATAAACTCTCTATGCTATCGCCAGGCATGTGTCGAAAGTTCTCATACTCCCGCTTGTGCGACTTGTAGAGATGGGATTTGACTTGAGAAGTTCCCTCATGGAAGCGCATGAGGGTCGCCCAAATCTCACGAGCCGTGGGGTGATGAGAAACGCGATCAAACTCAGACACACTCAAACAGGAGAAAAGAGCATTACGGGCTCGGCTATTGGCATCGTGCTCATCGATCTGCAGCTGAGTCACACGAGCAGCCAAGACCACGTAATCATCCTTGTTGCAAATCTCCCAGACAGAAGCACCCATGCTCTGAAGATAGGCCGAAATGCGTATCTTCCAATACGCATAGTTCGTCCCATCGAAAAATGGCGGTTTGCCCACGCCGCGATCCATGTCGCCTTCTGTGGATCTGGAACCGGCTAAGGTGGAAGATCCTTAACCCGCTCTGATACCGATTGAAGGACTGAGAAAGCAAAAGCAAGACGACCAGAGGGGGTGAATGGGAGCCTAAAAATTTCTCTCAAAACTTCAGCCTTTGTCCCAAAAATCGACCCCCGAAAGCTTTGACCAAAACGTGATGCCCACGACCCTTGGAAGAGGGTGGATGATCTCTAGGATCACAGCGAGGCACCACCAAGCGAGAGCGAACCAAACACCAAAAGCTTCGGCTCAAGTTCGACCCCAAAAACCGACTCCCGAACGTAGATAGAGAGCTACGTCAAGAAATCTACAAATACCTATGCTAACAAGTAGCAAAGATACCTAGAGAGGTTTCTTGGTTAACTATAGGGTCAAACGAGAAGTCCGAAAACCAAGCAGAAAAGCCGGGAGAGCAAACGCACTGAAGAAGACAAGTCTACGAGTTCCCGGACTGTCCGCGGGTACGGTCCCGGACTATCCGGCTCAACTACGGACTGTCCGCGAGCCTGTGGCGGACTGTCCGCCGGCCAAATGGACAAAACAACAAGGTTGCTGAAACCTTCTGCTCGACTCCCGGACTGTCCGCGACCTAGTACTACGGAGTGTCCACCGTTCAAACCAAAACAACACAGCCGAAGAACACAGCTACTGACTCGGCTTGCCCCTGATGCGCGGACTATCCACCGATGGTACCGCGGACTGTCCGCGACCACCCAGTGAGGGCGATTTCAGTCGTCCTCAATACAAATCTCCCCAAATCTGATCCAAATCAAAAATCCCTTTGTCGGTGTTTGTTAACCGGCAACTCGTCTTGAGGAATCTCAGATGATTTGTTCGGTGGGGATCGGCGTTCGTAGAACTTGACGATTACATAGGGACAACAATTTATACTGGTTTAGGCCGCTAAATAGCGTAATACCTTACGTCCAGTGCGGCGTGTGCCTTGTATTATGATTCAAGATTAAATGATAGCAGCCGGCGCCTGCTTCCCCTTATATATCCGGGTGAAGCTCAGCGCAGACCGAGTCCTAGTCGGTTACATTTGAGGAGTCCTATTCTAATTATAAGACTTCCTTTAAGAACTTGACTAGGTTACAATGAGAATCCTAATCCATGTAGACTTCGTATCACGTCCTTAGGATCTCTCGTGCCGTC
The DNA here is from genome assembly GCA_009763385.1 of Coix lacryma-jobi var. lacryma-jobi. Classification (NCBI taxonomy): domain Eukaryota; kingdom Viridiplantae; phylum Streptophyta; class Magnoliopsida; order Poales; family Poaceae; genus Coix; species Coix lacryma-jobi. The sequence continues at coordinate 82,270,806 of CM019822.1, forward strand.
CAGGATTAGTCCGAGTACTCATCTTCTGATGATACCTCTGACATCCTATTCGATCAAGCCCCCGAGCTCTTCACCATTTCTTTAGAACGTTACCTTCTGGTTCTTCTTTAAGAATCTCCAAGTAATGTCTTGAGAAATTTTGAAGTGCTCTGTAGGTAAAGAACTTCCATGGCGTGCACTTTTTCCTGAAAAGTGCACCCATAGGGTGTAGCCCCCGAGCCTCTTGTTATTTATAATAACTTTGAGGATCTTTTGAGCTCTTTCCGAGTAATCCTTGGGTAAGGAAAAACATTTCCTTTATGGTATATACCCTGCAGCCCCCGAGCCTGAGTTCCGAGTACCTAAGTAGTCGGTTCTTGGGGTCTCCAATATATTACCAGGTAATCCATAAAGATTTTGAGAAGTTGATACACGGCATGATCTGTTGCTTAATCCATCCGAGTAATAAATATCCAGCTTTAGGTGGGTAATGTTTTCATCAAACATCCCTTTTCACCCCCACCGAATAAGAATTACTGTGAAGTCAGCTATAATTGACCAATGACTGTTCCACCTGTATGTATTGATGATTTTTGTCGTGTTCTGCAACTGCAAAACTTTGTCGTTTTCCTCTTGAAATACGCATGGGTATCAAACCCATCACTGATGCCAGGCTTCACATGTGCAACAGTACATAGGGAAAATTATTGATTCTCTGGTCACTTATATCCGTGGACAATGTCTATAGACCAGGATGAACCACCTATAAATACCCTGCCTGGGAAGTAAGGAACCCATATCTTCTTGAGTATATGACTTCTCTTAGTCCCATGAGTATTGTAGTATCTGTAGTGGAGATGTCCGAGCCCCCGGGTATCTTCCTTATGTGAGATATTTGATGTGTCCAGAAGAACTCTTGTGAAGGGACCATCCGCCAGGGTGGTTTCCAAGTGGTCGCGAGCAGAGGGATACAGAGGTGCGCCTAGAAGAACTCTTGTGACTCCCGCATCGTGGGCAACCTCGGAGTCACAGGTTGTCAAAAGGGCGCTAGGGTTAGGGCCTACCTCCGAGTTCCTTAGGCACTGGGCGGTGCCTTAAACCCACCTTGGGATGCACTAAAAAGATAGTGTCTACCCAAGGTTCTGTGTCTGCTTTACTGCGTCTCACTGAACCCGGTCCTTGGTGCGCTAGGCATCAAGACTTTGTACCTTGATTACACTAGAGTAGCGTTTTACATCCTGATTGTACTTGTGCTGGTAGTTGCTGTATCTCAAGATGTTTCCATGTATCTCTGTTGTAATTCTGAGTAATAATAAATAAGATCCGGGTACTTGGAAATATTTTCTGAGTCTTTTGTCTTTTTCTCCCAGTACTAAATGCGTCTTTGAAAGAATAACGTTGTCTGCTTGCGATGTGCCTGTTCACTGACTCTAACACCGTCTGAAACGTCGCCCCAGCCGTTAGGGTTTTGAACGGTTTCATAACGCCGTTTGGAAAAGATGAACGGTTGCCAAAACATATCTATAATACGCCGCCATCGGGCCTATGTTTTCTTCATGCTTCCATCTAGCAATTGCCTTCAGAGCAACAAATCCACATAGCTAGTCCCTTAGTTGATGCGCAGAAAATCCCTCGTCATCAACATGGGTCCCAAAAAGCAGTCTGCGGCTGAGAAGAAGAAGGCGAAGATCACTGCCAGCGGGAAGCCGCGCCATGCGTGCCCACCCACGGATGTGCTGGCTTGGAAGCAGCCGGAGTTGGCCTACTTAGCACAACAAGGACTGCTCCGGTCGCAGCCACTTGATGGATGGAGGGTGCCGACTGATCACCGCGCGCCGGCCCCTAACACGACGGAGATCATGATGTTCAAATCCTTTGTGGAGTGGGGATTGGGGCTCCCAGCATCTGACTTCCTGCGGGGGTTGCTGCACTACTATGGTTTGACTCTCAACCATATTACTCCCAACGCCTGCTTCCACATTGCTATCTTTACTCATCTTTGTGAGGCTTTTCTGGGGATCTGCCCTTCTTTTACTCTTTTCCGCTACTTTTTCTGGGTAAAATGTCAACCCAGTGATGCCTGTGTAGAGGTAGTCGGAGGGGCTGGCATTCAACTTAGATTAGAGGTAGCCACTCAGTATATTACTGTAGAGCCATCGGAGTCTGTCTGAGACTGGGCTGCCGGGTGGTTTTACATAGCCAACCCCGCGCCAGCTCTACGTCGTCATGATGGGTGGCCACCTCAGAAGTGCCGTGAGTGGAAGGACAAGATCACTGTCGAAGATCTAGAGACTGTCCAACCTCTAATTGACATGATAGCAGCATTGAAAGAAAGTGGTCTGAATGGGTACACCGTCGTTCAAAACTTCATCGCGCGCCGAATCCACCCACTTCAACAATGAGCCAATTTTGGCTTCGAGCACCTGGGCGTGAAGGACCCGAGTCGTCACGATGCCGAGCAATTGCCAAACCATGAAATTCGTAGACAGATGAACCAGCTGTTGAAAAGCTGTGAACATCTTGCTCCAGTGATGGCAACATTCTCCGCCATCAACCCTCCTCCAGAGGTAAGTAGTTGAGTTGTCTTGTCTTTGAGATTCTTGGTAGATATCCTTCTGACTTGAGTTAAATTTCTTCTTCTTTATAGGGCCAAGGGAGGAGTAACAATGATTGTTCACCCTTGCCCCCGGCGACTCAAGAAGGCGGAGGCATAGCTCTCGGGGGTCCCATCCGAAGTGAGGACCTGCGAAACGAGTCGAGCTCTCCTGGTGACTTAGATTGGCTTGACTCAGAATCAATTGACTTAGATATCATGCTCATAGATCCGAAAGCCGTGAGTAGCCGGAAGAGGTCTCTGACTCCACTTCAAGAAGCCGGGGAACTTGTCCCAAAGAAGGCTCACACTGGTAATCGCCGTGCTTGCCGAAAAATACTTTTGTCAACAGAATTGGCTGAAAAGCACTGTAATACAGGTGCTCCTGGTAAGGGGAAACCCGAGTACTTTGTAGTCTTTCTGTGTTTGGATATTAATAAACCCTTGTCTTATATCTTTGTTTGATCCAGATGTTGAAACAACCCAAGGGACTTCCAGTGGTGCGGTTCCTGAAGAAGCTTTGGCTCTAGACCCGCAGGCAAAGAAGCCGCTCTTGAAGCTGCCGCGGGCGTTGAAGCTCGTGAAGTAAGTCACAAAACTTTCTTTAGAATACTCGCATGTTTCTGGTACTAGTATGGACACTAGTCTGTTGTAGGAAAATGAAGCCGGCCGCAACTTCTTCAAGTGCTGTCCCCGAGACCCAGGCGGTAGAGGAGTCAGAGACGCAAGACAAAAGTGAAGCTAGCATCCCTCCGATCTTTAGCTAGGTAGATCCTTTGCCCGGCTCCTCTCCGTCTAGTATCCAATTGGATGCAGCACCTGAAGCGGACGTTCTTCCCTTGCCTCAGGTTGGTGTTCCGTACTCAATCTTCCATTCTCCTGCTCAGTTGGAGTTTGACCAAGTGATGAATGAGTGGTTTTTTCGCACTCGACAGCCGGACGAACCAACTCTGAAGATGGTCCTGGCCGAGATCAATGCCGAAACTTCAGCTCATCCACAAGAAGAGTCCGAGGCTGCTCCCGAGTCCTCTCGCCAAGGAGCGACACTTGACGTCATGGGGTACAACCAGGACCTCACCCGACTGAAGGAGCTAAGCCAGCAAGTGATGGCACCTGCCTTGGCACTTCGTGAATTTGTTGAGGTAATTCCCTTTGTAGTCCTTTTCGTATGTTGTAGTCTCGTCTGAGTACTTACATTATTGTTTCTGTACAGGGCTTTGATGTAAAGGTCACTAATCAAATCACTCGGATTCGCCAAGAGCTATCTGGTGAGAATCAGCGACTCAAAGACTACATCGCCAAAGATCAGATTAGCCAAAAGGTGGCCACTCAGCTCTTGCACAACTGCATCAACGAGTTGCAAAACGATCTCAAGGGTGTGGTTGATGAGCGTGATGCGGCCAACAACCGGGAAATTGAGCTGCTTGCCAAAGATGCTGCCTTGGAGCAGATGTTAAAGGAGCTCAAGAAGTCCTCCAAGAAGCAGTTAGCTAGTAAGTTGAAAGTACTGTCCCGAGTCCTTATTACTTTTGCAGACTGATGACACTTATCCAACTGATATATGTTCAAATGCGATGGCGCTGGCTTCCGGGTGGCAGAATGCTTTCAATCAGAAGGAGGCGGAGCTCGAGGAGGTATATGCTAATGCACAAAGTACTCTTCAAGAGGCCAAACTGATGCGTGAGGGTGCTGACCGGGACCTCTTGCAGTCTTTAAAATCGACAAAGGAGTCGCGGGAAGCTCTGGAAGCGGTCCAAGCGCAACTGAAGGAGTCTCAGGAGTCCTTGAAGACTTCGCAGGCTTCTTTGAAGGCGCTGGAGCTTGCCGTTGAGCCCGTCCTGGATATGATCCCGCGTCCTGAAGGAGCCGTTGAGTCCTTGAATGATCAAGCCAAGGCTGCACCCGGGCGGCTGACTCAATACATCAAGGACATGGCGACTTCAGTGGTGCAAGGTCTGTGGGCGACGCTGCGACTGCATATGCCATCCTTCGACCTGTCATCCATCATGATGCTTCCTGAAGGCAAGAGCGATGAGGATCTTCCGGCGATGCAGGAGGAGGTCAAGGCCGTGGCGGAGGAGTACTCGCAGATTCTTGATCTTGTAGAGTAGTATACCCTCCTTGGTCCTTTGGCCGTGATTTGTATTGTCTGTAAACAATTATTATTAAGCATAAAGAATCAAAGTATTATTTACTTTTGAGACTTGTGAATTTCGTGTGTTGTTGACTCGGCATTGCAAGGAATGTCTTGTCAATGGGTCATTTTGTCTAATGTGGATGTGTGACCAGACGTCTTATTAGACGAGTCTATCCGGGTGCTCTCTAGCACTTAAGTTTGGGTCATATGACTTAGTTTCTCTAATAGTCTATAACGATCTTATAGAGAACCTGGTCTACCCAAGTACTACTCTTAGTACCCTTGTTCAAGGGATAATTTTGGTCAAGAACCTCTGAAGGACCGTAACGATGGTTCCTGTTGGGTGGATCATATCCTCTTGGTAGTCGCAGCTTGAGTGCGAAAGTGGGTCGGACCTCTGTCCGGTTAATGTGTAACAGGGTGAGTACCACTCCCCTTGTTATACCTTATAGGAACTAGTATCTACTTTGTAGATACCATATGCGCTATAGGCTGATAGCCGGGTATTAAACCGTACTATCATTTGAGTTGTATTGAGTTCGGAGCTCGTAACTCAAGTATGGTTACCACTGAACCATCCATCCAAGTAATATCATATATTTGTCGGTGGGATACAATAGCTAAAGATTATTGTATGATTGAAAAGCTTTATCCGACTAAGTAGTCGTGATAAAGTGTAATAAAAGGATAATTCATAAAGCTCTTGTTCCTGATGAATCCAAACTTTATTAATATCCGGGGAATAAGTACATTTGCCCTGAATCGAATTTGTAGCATAGTCCTTAGGTATGGAATTTCTTCAGATGCTCAATATTCCATGAATTTGGCAATGGAGAACCATCCTCAGTGACTAGCTCAAATGACCCGGGTCTTGTTACTTTAGATACTATGTAGGGTCCTTCCCATGGACTCATAAGCTTGTGGCGTCCTGTGGTGTTCTGAATCTTCTTCAGGACCATGTCACCGATTTGGAAAGTCCGGTGATGGACGTTCTTATCATAGTAGCGCCTCATCCCTTGAAGCTATCTTGCTGATTGAAAGAGAGCAGCTAATCGAGCCTCTTCGAGACTGTCAACTTCTAGTCGCCTTGTATCCTCAGCCTCTCCTTCATTGTACTGCTCTATTCGTGGGGAATTCCAGATTAAGTCTGCCGGGAGAATTGCTTCGGTGCCATAGACCAGAAAGAAAGGAGTTTGTCCTGTTGCCCAACTTCGCTGTGTCCGTAGCCCCCAGACTACCTTAGGGAGCTCTTTGACCCACTTCCCGCCGTGCTCTTTTAGGAGATCGAATAGTCTTGGCTTTAGACCAGCAAGTATGAGGGCGTTTGCTCTCTCAACTTGGTCGTTTGATTGTGGATGCGCCACTGATGCGTAGTCTATCTTAATTCCGCAGTCGTTGGCCCATGACTTGAACTCAATAGCCGTGAAAGGGGTCCCAAGATCAGTGATAATTCTGTGTGGCATCCCAAAGCGATAGAAGATGCTCTACATGAATTGTACTGACTTTGATGCATTGAACTTGACCAGCGGCATGTACTCAATCCACTTGGTGAATTTGTCGATTGCCACGTAGACATACTCGAATCCGCCTGGAGCACGCTTAAAAGGACCCACCATGTTGAGTCCCCAACATGAGAAAGGCCATGATGGGGGAATACAGATCAACTCATGTGCGGGTACATGCTGCTATTTGGCGAAGAACTGGCATGATTGACAGCGACGGACTAAGTCTTCTGCATCTTTTAAGGCTGAGGGCCAATAGGAGCCTGATCTGAAGATCTTTCCGACTAATGTCCTTGATGCTGCATGATTACCGCAACACCCGGAGTGGACCTCTTTCAGGATTTCTTTGCCTTCTTCTGGTGAAATGCACTTGAGGAGGACTCCTGATGAGGCACCGTGTCGATATAGCTTGTCTTCGACTAGAACATAATTTTTGCTACGTCTGGTGACCTGCTCTGCAGCAGTTTTATCACTGGGCAGTTTATGCTCCTTGAAGTAGTCGATAAAAACCTGTGTCCAGTCAGGTGATACAAGTAGCACTCCGGCACCTGCTCCACCGAGTTTTAAGGACCCATCAAAGTACATCTTCCAATGCTCAGGAATAGCGTTGTTTTGGACCTGCTGTATTTCTGTCCACTCGGCGACGAAATCAGATAGAGCCTGTGACTTGACTGCTTTCCTTGGAGTGAACTTGATATTGAGCGCCCCCAACTCGACTGCCCACTTGGAAATTCTTCCGGTAGCATCGCGGTTGTGGAGGATTTCTCCCAATGGAAAATCCGTAACAACTGTGATCTCATGGGCTTCAAAGTAGTGCCGTAGCTTTCTTGAAGATATGAGTAGAGCGTAGAGTAATTTCTATACTTGCGGGTACCTGACTTTTGAGTCGGAGAGTATCTCGCTGATGTAGTATACTGGTCGCTGGGTGTGATAGATGTGCTTGTCATCCTTGCGCTCCACTACAATTGCTGTGCTCACAACGTGTGTGGTAGCTGCAATATAAAGCATCATCGGCTCCCTGGGTTCTGGCGGCGTGAGTATAGGTGAATTGGTGAGGTATCCTTTGAGATGTTCGAAGGCCCTGTCCGCTTCTTCCGTCCACTGAAATTTATCACCGGCCTTGAGTAGTTTGAAGAAAGGCAGTCCCTTTTCTCCTAGTCGTGAGATAAATCTATTGAGCGCGGCCATGCACCCGGTGAGTTTCTGAACATTCCTGAGAGAAGTAGGCGGCTTCATATTGATGATAGCTTTGATCTGCTTTTGACTAGCCTCAATGCCCGATGGCTAACAAGGAATCTGAGTAACTGTCCTGAGGGTACTCAGAACACACACTTCGTGGGGTTGAGCCTCCATTGGTATGAGCGTAGCCGGGTAAAGGTTTCCTCTAGGTCTGATATGAGGGCAGTTGGATCCTTCGTCTTTATGACCACATCATCAACATAAGCTTCCGCGTTGCGGCCAATTTGGTCGCCCAAACAATCTTGGATAGCACGCTGGTAAGTAGCCCCTGCATTCTTCAACCCGAAGGACATGGTTTTATAACAGTAGGCGCCAAAGGGAGTTATAAACGATGTCTTGGGTTGGTTTTCTTCTTTAAGAGCAATCTGATGGTACCCTGAGTAACAGTCCAGGAAGGACAAAAGAGCAGAGCCTGCGGTGGCATCAACTATTTGATCTATCCTCGGTAATCCAAAAGGATCCTTTGGACAGTGCTTGTTGAGGTCTGTGTAATCGACACACATGCGCCATTCTGCAGAGTTCTTCTTTTTCACTAGTACCGGATTGGCTAACCACTCGGGGTGAAGAATTTCTCTGATAAACCCAGCCGCAAGTAGTTTAGCTATCTCCTTCTTGATTGCCTCTTTCTTTTCTGGTGAGAATCATCAAAGCCTTTGCTTGATGGGTCAGGAGCCCTCTTTTAGTTCCAATTTGTGCTCAGCCAAGCTCCTATGAACCTCTGGCATATCAGCCGGTTTCCAAGCAAATATGTCTTTGTTTGCTCTAAGGAACTTGGTGAGCACGAGTTCCTATTCTTCAGATAGGTGAGCACTGATAACCGCTGTGTTTGAGGGATAACCGGTTTCCAGGTCAATGGTTTTTGTAGAGACTTCTGCTGGTGGTTGGATAGCACCCGCCTTCTTGGTTGGTGTTGGGTATTTTAAACGCACACAGAATAATCCACAAGCGCACGGATACCGATGTAGCTTTCTCCCGAGAGTATTCCAGGGTATCGATTTCCACGGGGAACGTGAAGTGTACTAGAAGAATTAAGAACGTCCAAGAAAAGAATGGTAATGCGGTTAGAGAGGGATATAAGGGTTTTCTAAGCGGGTCTATCTAATTAAGGGCTTACTATACTTTACTTACTTCGGAGCAGCAGGTCCTTTCCAACTCTCGAGAAAGACTGGGAAGAAGGTAGTTGGGAGAAGGCTGCCGAAAGCTCTACGAGAACACCAACCCTAACGTGGTGGATTACAAAGACCTGACAGAGCTGTCACCTCTGGGGCTACCACAACTATTCCGGAGGATTGGGCGCAAACTCAGGTAAACCCTAGTCTAGACACCGTGTCTACACTAACCCTTACTATTCTAATTACGTACGATAACTAGAGCACTCAATACGAGCGGAGATCCAGTAAATAATGTAAAGTAAGAACTAAAATTAAATAGAATACTTAGAAGTAGTAATTGAAGAACCTGGAGATTACTTGAAGACGAACCAGATGCTGCACCAATACAATGTCGAGGAAGATCCGACAGATCCGGCTCCTCCTCAGCTCTCTCCTTCTCTCTTTAATCCGATCTCTAATTACAACTAGATGAACTAGACAACTAGAACTAGATGTAATTCTAGATGAACTAGAAGAGATTCATCTAGAGGGACCTCTACTTCGAATTGAAACCCTAGTTTCTGATGTGGAGATGAATAATGAAGATGGAGATGCCTGGAGAGGGGGGTCCGAGTCTGGTTTAATATCCCGGAGCGTGGAACGTGAGCCCTTGGATCAAACCGACTTCAGGGACGGTGGAGATGCATCCTAGGAGGCGGTGGAAGAAGGTTCCAGAAGGCAGAGGCGAAACGGCCTCCGTGGCCGACCGGTCGGTCATGGGGTGGGACCGGTCGGTCTGGCCTAGTGGGCCCATGTGGCGGGCCGCCTCGTGGTGTCTTCTGGTGTCTTCTAGATCCTTCTTTTGCAGATTTCATTGCGAAATTAATATCTTTTCATCCTGGACTCCGAATATAGCAAATGATATGTCTGTTTCGATCGTCTTGACGAGCTCTTCGCAATGGTGTACTCCAATTCATCACTTGAGATACTTTTATATGGTGAAATATTGATGTCCTACAAAACAAGTGAGAGCACCAAAACTCGTGGAACTTGTTAGTTTCAAACCGTACACCTATGCTTTGTAATTCATTTAGTGTCATTTCATGCAATAGTTGATGTTTAATTATGAGCATTAGTGAGCATCAACAAGTTCCCTCAAGCTTAACCTTTGCTAGTCCCGAGCAAAGCCAATCTCAACTATGGATCAGAAGTTGCTGCAATATCTTCACTTCCAACAAGTACACATGTATTCAAATAGAAGTTCTCAGATCGAATAGGAAAAAGTATCATATTATTCATCATGGGGTTAGTACTTTACCTTGAATCTTGAGTAATTGAAAGATAGAATGATCAAATCAAGCACTATGTCTCTAGTTCTTTCACTTCACTTTTATCCCGGAGTTTTATGAATTTTCAGAAAAGCTTAAAAACATATGTTGTCAAATTAAACAATGAATCCAAAGAGAAAGTCAACCACACCATTGAATCGAGAAGTGCATGTGTATGGAAAATGGAGGTGGATGCTCTTTTGAATATATCACTCTCTTCTGTTTATCAGAGACACATGGCTATCAGGCTAATTCTACTGGCGGGCACATGCCCATTTTTTTATATTCATTTTTTTCATTATTTTTTTTTCTCTCGAGGTTCCGGACACTTGTCCCTATTTATTTCCTCGGGATCTTTCTTTTTGAAGTTTCAGACACTTGTCCCTTTTTATTTCCTCGGATTTTGTTTTTTTAGTAGCCATGTGCTTCCAAACTTTTGAGAGGATATCAACAGATAATCATGAGCATTTATGCGGAAGATGGATGAAATGTGTAAATGATCTCAATTCAATAGCATGATAACTTCTCATAGGATCAACAAAGCTTAATTTAACTCAATGCAATTATTAGTCATATTAATATTGGAAACTCTCCGGAACTCTAGTGTTGTTTTAAAACAAGATAACAGTAGCTCAGATCATCACATATCATATCTGTCAATTACCTAGACTCTGGATCAAGCATTTACTACCCATAAATTTAATTTCATTTTTAAGCATCATTATTAATCAGGAGAACTCATGCTTTGAAGGCTAGGTACTTGAAAGAAATTAGATAGAGCAACTATTCATCATTTCCATGTAAAAGATCAGAGAGAGAGTTCTTCTTTTATTATTAACTTCTTAAAACAATCTAAGCAAAACTTGACATAGTATTTATTTAATCTAACACACTATTTATTTAACCTAACACACTTACTATAAATAACTAAGATGGTGAATAATACATACCTGGATTACGGAGATAACAGGGGTGCGTCTCCCCCAAGCCGGTTCCCTTAATAGCGTTGAGCCTTCATGTGCCCATATATTTTTTTTCTTTTTAATTAATGGTGAGCCTTCATGTGCCCACATTTTTTTTGTTTTGTTTTATATTTTATTTATGTATAGAAAGAAAACTTAAGAGGATAAGGGTACTTACCTCGATACATGGGGGCGCTTTCCCCCAAGCTGAATGTTATCATAGTCGTTCAATCTTGCCATGTAGCAGACTGGAGGTGGAAATGTGTTTCCTCTGTCGGAGCTTTGATTGATGTTGATGGTTGTGGAAGCAGTGCTCCAACAGTGGATAGAACATCCACATGCTCGTCAGCTTTTCTTGGTCTTTCAGATCCTGTGAAACTCAAATAGATAACAAGACTTGTGGAACAAATTAAGCGTTAGTGGTTGGCCACATAAGCCTTAATTGTCCAAAGCTTTTGAGATTATTCTTGATGCTTTCTAAGCTGAGTCTCAGCAAGATCTTTTTCTTAATATTTTTGTATTTTTATTTTTATGATGCAATGATAGTCTAACAAAATGAATGCATTTATATTTATTTTTATTATATTTTTTTATGCCACCACGGTGAACAATCGTGTGGGTTTTTACACACCATAGAATTATTCACATGGGGCTTTATGATGCAGTGAAATATTTTTATTTTGTTTTCTAATGTAATGCAGAAATTAAAAAGTGTTGTGAATTATACATGATGATACAAGAAATGGTTATGGATTAAATATGAGAAATATGCAGCAAAGTAAATATAAAGATAACTACCGATTTTTACCTTTTGGTGAAGGTTCGGATATGATGGTCCGACGAACCAGACCTTCCCTTGGTTCAGACCTCCCAAGGTTGTCAGACGTTTGGAAAGTTGTTATTGATTGTACCTCTTAGGTGTGGACTTTTTCTTCCATACTTTCTTGGTCTGAGTCTTCACTTCCTCTGGTTCACTGTCTCGAGGTTTCTCTTCTTTCTTTTCTGGGACAGTGTCGATAGCTTCTTCTTTGTGATTGGCCTCTCTATTCTTGATAGTTTATCTTCTTTGGCTTTGAGAGCGGCGTCTTTCACTTCTATTCTTCTTGGGTGCTTCATTGGGCATGTAGTTGATGAAGTTGCATCGTGCCTTTTCTCCAGGAAAGTGAAAATGGATTTCCTCTTGTAGATGATTGTACTTGTAGCGTAGAGGAATGGTCTTCCTAGGATGAGGTGGACATCATCATCTTCTCATGTCGAGGATCAAGAAGTCTGTGGGGACTTCATGACCTCTAATTCTGACTACGACGTCTTCCATCATTCCTTCTTGTTTATGCCTCTTGATATGGTTTCACTCATGTTATTTGTTCGTCCAGTAGTTTGAAGTGAAGCGTTAATTGTGGACGCTGGCAGCATCATGCTCAGTGTGCATGTTCTTGTAGATCTAGGACTTTCACTCTGTAGAATTTAGGAGTGACAAACTTCTCCATGTTTTGCTCAAGAGTGTGTCCTGCTCATAAAGACAAGGTAGAGATCAAGTGCATGGGCTCTGTTGGTGGAAAAACACCAACAGAACCAAAAGTTTTGTTTATTCCCCTCTAACCTTAGGCACATTGCATAAGACAAACTTGTTGTTTATGTGTCCTATTCAATCTTAACATGAGTGATAGGATCAGAGGATGAGCATGAAAGTAGCATCTTAAAATATTTAACAGATCAAATTACTTAATCCAAGGAAGGATAATCTATGCATAAAGTGTCGATCTTTTCATAATTGAGATATATCATCTTCCAAAGGTTAGATGCAAAACATTTTAGCTCCTTTAGTTAAGATAATGAGATTCAAGATAGTAAAGCAAGGTACAAAGAGTAAAGAACTGAACATGTTGAGTTGTTTAGGTTGGATTAAGTGAGGTGCAACTAAAACATGTTTGGTTCTTATTTATGCACATACCAAAATTAAGGAGAAGCTTTTAAAGTGAGGGTCACATACCTTGACATGTTACCTTTATCATTGAAGAGTGATGTGTCAAACCACCTTGTGGAAGCTTCTCTTGTCTAGCTAGTTGTTGTTCATGAATGGCTTGTCTTCTCTTGCTCATCTCATAGTGGCCTGAGTGATGGGAGCTTAAGAGGAGGAAGGACATAGTGGGATCATCTTTAAAGGGATCAACCTTCCTTCTCTATGCGTTGACCTATCAGTGAAGGTGTGTTGTTCCTCAGGTGATGGTCTTTGTCTTCTAGTGGCCCAGCTCAGACTTGTTCACCTATTTCCTTGGAGTGAGTGCTTTGATTGTGGGTATTGTTTTGTGGCACTCATCTTATGTCTTGTTCTACAGATCTCACTTCTCCATGATTAGTGAGTTGTGTCTCCCTTGCGCAAGTTGTTGAAGTTCATGTGCCTCTTCATCTCCAGTGTGGGTTCATCTCAGGACTTTCCCAAATTGATATTGAAAGTTTTCCTGCAGGGGTTAGTCCAACAAAATATCCAACATCCACTATAGCATACTATTAGTTCAAAAATCAACCTAGACACCACGTCTAATTTGATTTAGGAAGGTATTTTAAGCTAAGCATGCTTAATTTATAAACCTTTGAAAGCAAGATCATCACTCCTAAACTAGGCACCATGCTCAATTTAAGAGATGTATGAAAGTACTTCAAACCTAAACATATTCTATAGTAGATGAAGGTAGCATTAAAACATTAAAGAGATTTACTCAAATGGTGATGAAAGAGCATGATTAGTGTATAGCACTTGAGCATGTCTTAAAGGTAGGGACAACCAATATAGCAACATGTTAAGAGATGTTCTTACAAAGTGTATCCCCCAAGCTTAGATTTGCAAAAATCAAGATTGGATGAATGTAATTCAATGTTGCATGATGATTAGTTGGACATACCTTGTGTTTGTCATTCCTTCGAACTTTTCGCTACAGACATGCAAAGGTTAGTGACAAGAATACCTGAAGGAATATTTTAACAATTATATCCTTATGCTCATTACACAAAGGCAGTGTAGCAGGAGAGTGAACACTGATCTAAAAAGTGCTTGTTTTAGGAAACTGAGCTTGTCTTTGGGAAACCTTCAGAATGAGATTTGGTGAAGTGGTTTCCCCTCCAACACCAACTTAAGAGCACAACGAGATCTACAAAATTTGTGATAAACATATGGATCGACAACCACCCTTTTGAAGTTTTTGTAAACAGGAAGTGTGAGGGGGTTGAAAATCTCGAGTGTGGCAATGTTAGACACACCAATCGAAGCAGGAGATGTTTCATATGAGCATGGATTTAAAGAAGTGTTTATGAAGTAGCTTCCATGCTCTTTGATATCATCTTCCTTGATTTCAGAGAAGAACACCGAAGGATGGGGTTCATCATTTTCTAAAGTGTGGGGTGTTTTCTCTATGGAAGGTTTTGTGACAACCAAATTATTAGAAGGATTTGAACGAATTTTAAATTTGGTTGTGTATTTCTCCTCATGTTGGTCGGATTGGGCTCGACTTCTTCTTCTGGGAATTCGTCAAAAGTGCTAGTGCAAGGAGTATTTTCAAGGATTTTCTCAAGGATGTCTCTTCCTTCACTAACAAGTTTATGTGAGAATGCTCCTCCAGAAGTTAAATCGAGATGTAGAGCAGCTTCCTTGCTAAGACCATGATAGAAGTGAAAGTGTAGGACATGGTCAGGTAAGGAAAGATTTGGGCCAAAATTGGTAAGGCTTATGAACCTAGCCCAAGCTGCTTCTAGTGTCTCCTTCTCTTTTTGTTTCAATGTAAGAACTTCGATTCTAAGATCAGTGATTCGAAAAAGAGGGAAGAAAGCAAGACAAAAGTTGTCCCGAAGTTCATCCCAATTTCCATTTATGCCCCTTACGGAATGATCATACCATTTTCTCGCTCTTCCCAAAAGGGAGAACGGGAATAGTTTCCATTTTATGGTCTCTTGTGTCATGCCAACGATAGTTTGACCAGAACACAACTGCTCAAATTCCCTAAGGTGGGTGTATGGATCTTCGTCTTCTGACCCATAGAAGGATTCCTCCCGAACCATGGCTATAAGAGCAGGGCAAAGCTCATAGCCATCTATATGAATGGGGTGTATTGATGGTGGAGGCTCCAACAAGTCACCCTTTGGAGCAAAGAATTTTAAGACAGGAATGAAATCCATGTGGTAAGAAGTGTGGTGGTGAAGTAAAGGTAGTGGTAAAAGGAAAAGGTGGTAAAAGAAAAGAAACACGGACGATCCTGGTTCGATTCTAGAACAGCTACCGTTCCCCGGCAACGGCGCCAGAAAGCTTGTTGGGTATTTTAAACGCACACAATAATCCGCAAGCGCACGGATACCAATGTAGCTTTCACCCGAGAGTATTCCAGGGTATCGATTTCCACGGGGAACGTGAAGTGTACTAGAAGAATTAAGAACGTCCATGAAAAGAATGGTAATGCGGTTAGAGAGGGATATAAGGGTTTTCTAAGCGCGTCTATCTAATTAAGGGCTTACTATACTTTACTTACTTCGGAGCAGCAGGTCCTTTCCAACTCTCGAGAAAGACTGGGAAGAAGGTAGTTGGGAGAAGGCTGCCGAAAGCTCTACGAGAACACCAACCCTAACGTGGTGGATTACAAAGACCTAACAGAGCTGTCACCTCTGGGGCTACCACAACTATTCCGGAGGATTGGGCGCAAACTTAGGTAAACCCTAGTCTAGACACCGTGTCTACACTAACGCTTACTAATCTAATTACGTACGATAACTAGAGCACTCAATACGAGCGGAGATCCAGTAAATAAAGTAAAGTAAGAACTAAAATTAAATAGAATACTTAGAAGTAGTAATTGAAGAACCTGGAGATTACTTGAAGACAAACCAGATGTTGCACCAATACAATGTCGAGGAAGATCCGACAGATCCGGCTCCTCCTCAGCTCTCTCCTTTTCTCTCTAATTCGATCTCTAATTACAACTAGATGAACTAGACAACTAGAACTAGAACTAGATCTAATTCTAGATGAACTAGAAGAGATTCATCTAGAGGGACCTCTACTTCTAATTGAAACCCTAGTTTCTGATGTGGAGATGAATAATGAAGATGGAGATGCCTGGAGAGGGGGGTCTGGGTCTGGTTTTATAGCCCGGAGTGTGGAACATGAGCCCTTGGATCAAACCGACTTCAGGGACGGTGGAGATGCATCCTAGGAGGCGGTGGAAGAAGGTTCCAGAAGGCGGAGGTGAAACGGCCTCCGTGGCCGACCGGTCGGTCATGGGGTGGGACTGGTCGATCTGGCCTAGTGGGCCCATGTGGCGGGCCGCCTCGTGGTGTCTTCTCGTGTCTTCTAGATCCTTCTTTTGCATATTTCGTTGCAAAATTAATATCTTTTCATCCAGGACTCCGAATATAGCAAATGATATGTTTGTTTCGATCGTCTCGACGAGCTCTTCGCAATGGTGTACTCCAATTCATCAGTTGAGATACTTTTATATGGTGAAATATTGATGTCCTACAAAACAAGTGAGAGCACCAAAACTCGTGGAACTTGTTAGTTTCAAACCCCGCAACTATGCTTTGTAATTCATTTAGTGTCATTTCATGCAATAGTTGATGTTTAATTATGAGCATTAGTGAGCATCAACAGTTGGGATTTCTGAATCTCCAGGCTTTGTGTTATGTACCATCTGAGCGAGTTCTTGTACTTCTAGGGCGAGTTGAGCTTTTTCAGCAATGTGAACAGCCTCTGTGTCGCAATCAAATGATCGCTTCAAGTCACCCCTGAAGGTTAGAATTCCTTTAGGACCCGGCATCTTCAGCAGAAGGTACAGGTAGTGAGGTACTGGCATAAACTTGGCGATAGCTGGTCGTCCAAATATGGCATGGTATGATGACTCGAAGTCGGCTACCTCGAAACTGATGTACTCAGTCCGGTAATTGGTCTGAGTTCCAAAAGTGGCAGGTAGTATGATCCTTCCGAGTGGTACAGCTGCCTTTCCGGGTACTATGCCGTAAAAGGGGGCACTTGATGGTGTGAGTTGAGTTGCAAGGTCCAAATTCATCTTGCGTAGAGTGCTTGCGAAGATGACGTTGAGTCCTGCCCCTCCATCTATGAGTACTCTTCCCAATTTGAACCCGGCGACCGTAGGATCCAGGACTAGCGGGTAGTGTCCTGCGTTGGAGACGCTGGTCCATTGGTATGCTC
Source organism: Coix lacryma-jobi var. lacryma-jobi (assembly GCA_009763385.1). Lineage (NCBI taxonomy): Eukaryota > Viridiplantae > Streptophyta > Magnoliopsida > Poales > Poaceae > Coix > Coix lacryma-jobi. The sequence continues at coordinate 82,287,827 of CM019822.1, forward strand.
GGGAGAAATTGATCGGATGCTCAGACCAATAAAGGTATCTGGGAGTCGCTGGTTCTGTAGACATGATCTCCCATAGGGAAAGTTTCTGGAGCCGCTTGCTATCGCTGGTGGTTACTCCCCCAAATATGACATTGATGGTCCCTTTGGGGTGCTGACCGCCGGTGTCCTGCTGAGGGTCTTCAGTTGTCTTCTTCCCCTTATCTTTCTTGTTTTTGTTGAAGTCAGAGTTCAAGCCTCGCTCCTTGAGCTGTCGACAATGCCTAGCCTGATGTCCTCCATTCGGATGGAAAGGACATGGTCCGTTGAGTAAGTCGTCAAAGATGGATGGCTTGTTCCCCTTCTTCTGAGGCTCCATGACTGTGACAGTGTTGTCTCCTGTTCTCTTGCGGGTGTTTTGCTGAGTGGCCTGGTTGCCTCTCTGGTTATTTCCTCGATCACCCTGCGTGTTCCTCTCAGGAAAGCGTTCCTGTGTGCGTTCTTCTATCGCCATCATGGAATTTACTGCCCGATGAAACTTGTTAGCGGTGGTCGGGTCATGCTTGATGAAATCCTTGTAATTGTACCTTTCGCAAATGCCATTGCCAAAAAGGTCAGTTACTTCTCTGTCTGTTATGTCAGAGACCGTGGAGCGAATTTCCGAGAAGTGTCTATAGTACTCCCACATTGTCTCATTTTTCTGCTGCTTGCAGGTCCTGAGCTTAGTCCGGGGATCTGATCTCTCGGGGACACCAGCAAAGTTCTCTATGAAGATACGATGGAGTTGTTCACAGGAGTCAATGGACTCGGGCTTAAGCCTGTCAAACCATGCAAGTGGCATCGTCTCTAGAGCCATGGGGCGAAAAAGTGCTTTGACATCGTTGCTTCCCCCTGCTAACTCGACTGCTTGCGCATACAGCCTGAGCCATCGCTTAGGTTCTGTCTTCCCGTCATACTTCGAGTAGTTCCCGGGCTTGAATTTTCATGGAAACGGGACTGCTCGGAGCCTCTGGGAAAAGCAGGGGAAGCGATTGACTGCGTTGGAAGCTGCGATGTCGACTCCTCGGTATGATGATTCGGGTCATCCTTCAGCGTGATCAGGTACTCGGTTGCCCAGGCGACTCCTTGCTGGAGCCCGACCGAGCCGCTCATGAACAGGTCGTCTCTGGCTTAGAGGGGATGAGGCTTGTTCATCAGCCAAGGACTCAAGATTTCTCCCCTTGAGCTGTAGCGCGGTAGTCTGAAGCATGACCAGCCGTCGCTCTTCATCAGGGGTGAGGTTGTCCTTAGCTCCCATCTCTGTAGCTAGAGCGATGATGTTTTGGTAGGGTGTCTGGTAGACTTTGTGGCCAGCAACCCACATGAATTTAGGCTCGAGGTTGCGGGAGCAATTAGCTCGTCGTCGATTATGATCATTCTGAGATTGATTCTCTTGATCATGCTGGTTGCGAGCTTGATGTTCTGCGTCTTCTTCCAGGCATCTTCGAGTATTATACTCTTCAAGTCGTACTTGGTAGCGCTCCATGGCCTCTTTTCGATGATTTGCTCGCCTCCTGCGAGCGTCCTTGGCTTGATTCTTCATTATTCTCTCAGCCTTCATGGACTCGGTTTCTCCAGGGCCTGCTGGGTCGTTATCGGATATCATACTCAAAGTTTCATCATCTCGAAAGACGTTTGGAGGGGTTGGAGGTCGTTGTCGACGAAATATGGTCGATAGCCCACCTAGGGGTATACCCGAGGTGGTAGATTAGCGGGGAAGGCGCGTGGAACGACGATCCGGACGTGACACAGGAACGAAACTAGATGAACACCAAGGTTTATCCAGGTTCGGGCCGCCGAGTTCAGCGTAATACCCTACGTCCTGCGTCGAGTTGTCTACTCTGTATATTGATGAACGTGTTTTTAGAGGGGGTCCCTGCTCCCCTTATATAACTACGGGGAACAGGGTTACAGATCCTAGAAGATCGGATCTCATGAAACAATAAGGAAACCTAGTCGATTACAATTCCATATCATGAAGGACACGACATCTTTCCTAACCGACTATACTTCCTTGCTTTCCGATTCTGGGAAGGCCTCCGTGTCATTATCCGGTCAGCTGGGCCGCCTGTCTGACCAGCTAGGTATTAATCATCACAAGCCTTCTCAGCAAGTTGGGCTGGCCTTCACAAAGCAGCCCCAGTCTAGCCGTGAGGGTACCTGGGTTTATACCCCCACAGTCGTAGAGATGACTGATGCCCTGCCATGAAGACTTCACGTGTGTAGCCCTGTTTTGTTTATCCTGGTGTAACTGACTCCAAGGTAGAAGTGCTGGAGATTAGCTCAGTTGAGGTGTCGTGCTCCTCAAAGGGGAGTTGATGTCCATGTTGATATGAAAGTTGCTGGTCGATTGTGCCAACCAACCTAGCCGGAGCTGGCTGTATTGGCCAATGGACAATGTTACCCTCCTTAGTAGAGCTGAAAACGAGTCCCTGTTGGGCTCCGGTCAAGGGGATCTGTTAACACTCCTTGATCTTTGCACCAATTAAGTCTTGGAAGTTTTCAGCCGAGTTCCGCAGTCCAAAAGTAGTGCCATGTCTGGTGTCCGAGTCCTTTTTGGTCTCAGAGTTCGAGCCCGAGTAGGAGTCAGAAGCTTCGGCTTGACCCTCAGAATCTTGCGGATCTTGGATTGCAAGGTTTGCTAGGTTCTGGGTGAGATGATCCATCTTTGGCATGGCTTGCGCTTCTGATTCGGTGTGACGTTGTCGATGCAGCTTCACTTGATCATCCGCGATGCAAGTCCATGAGCCAAAAACAAAAATTGATCCCGCCGAGGACATGTTGTCGTGGTTCGTCGAGCTCTTGACCGTTGAATCGCCGAGAGCCCCTAACTGGCGCGCCAGCTGTCGGTGTTTGTTAACCGACAACTCGTCTTGAGGAATCTCAGACGATTTGTTCGGTGGGGATCGGCGTTCGTAGAACTCGGCGATTACACAGGGATAGCAATTTATACTGTTTTAGGCCGCTAAATAGCGTAATACCTTACGTCCAGTGCTGCGTGTGCCTTGTGTTATGATTCAAGATTCAATGATAGGAGCCGGCGCCTGCTTCCGCTTATATATCCGGGTGAAGCTCAGCGCAGACCGAGTCCTAGTCGGTTACATTTGAGGAGTCCTATTCTAATTATAAGACTTCCTTTAAGAACTCGACTAGGTTACAATGAGAATCCTAATCCATGTAGACTTCGTATCACGTCCTTAGGATCTCTCGTGTCGTCCAGGATTAGTCCGAGTACTCATCTTCTGATGATACCTCTGACATCCTGGTCCGTCACCCTTGATCCCAAACTTGGAGAGGATGATCACGAGGTAGTTAGGAAACTTATCCCCAAGAAATCATCCGCTCAAATCAACTCAATCAACGGGAAATCGAAGGGGAAGGAGTATGAACCGAAAAGGCGCCACGAAAATTTAATCGACCCGATCTACTTGTTCGTGAGGGTAGAGATGAATTCCTTCGGTGGAAATGTTCTCCTCACTATAAAGAACAAGTTGATTCAAGTGGATTTCAAAAAGACACAGTAGAGAGGGAGATCGAGTGACGGGAAAAATGTGGAGAAATGAAGAACGCGAAGAACAAAATCAAAACACGAATCACACCACGAATATGCAACCGTGTGGCTACCACACGCTACAACAGTGAGATTACGGTCTCACTTCCTAAAAATCTCATGAACACAGAGGTATGGTTCTCTGCGGATCTCAGTAGCTACAGCAGGGGATTGGGAGAGCAGGAAAACCGTAAGTGGAGAATAGCAAATGACTGAGATAGTTTGGGAGGTGGGTGTCTCCCTTACTTATCCTAATTCTAATTCCCACTCTACCCCTACTTAATTACAGAGCGAACTAGCTAAACCCTAAGGTTATTCTGGACCAACTCGAAGTAGATGTTGATCCGACGACCACGCCCGCACAACTGGTAGCGTTGCCTCGACGCAACCTCACCGATTGCCACCACCGCTCTGCTCGTCCTTTTCACGGACCTCGCCCCCGGTTTTGAGGACGAAACCGGGAAACATGTCTTCACGACAAACCCCCGGTTTTGAGGCCCAAACCGGGAAATCAACCATCCATCGCCTGAGTTTTGTGGCCCAAACTCATAAACCCGCCAGCGCCCAGGTTTTGAGGCCCAAACTTGGAAACCGTCCTCAGCCCGAGTTTTGTGGCCCAAACTCGGCAAACCCGCAACACCCAGGTTTTGTGGCCCAAACCTGGAAACCGTCCACCGATGGTTTTTCTGTGGCTCAACCACCAAACCGACGCTGTAGAGGGGATGCACCGCCCGTGCACCCCGTCCACCGACACATGTCCCCAGGTCCTCGACCCGAGCAACATTGTGCCTCACAAGTCTCCGCTCGTCGCTGTCCCAGGCTGTCAGCCACCACAGCTGATCCTCAGGCCACCGATCCCTCAGTCCAAGCCTCACGTCCGCCCTTCACCGCTCCCGGTCCATCGGCATGGCACGTCTCTACTTGACCTTCACCTTGCCTTTGATCACTGTCTCCGTGCTCGACACCTGCACAACACAAGCCAAAGAACATGCGCACAAACCAGTTGACAATCACTCATCACTCAAGATCCGGCACACACCCATGTGTCCGCATTAGAAAATTTTGAAAGAAATCGGGTTTGGGTTTTGGTTCCACCTCCTCCAGACTGTAATCCTATTTGGACAAAATGGGTTTTCAAAAACAAACAAGGAGAGGATGGCCACATTGTGAGAAACAAGGCCAGACTTGTAGCCCAGGGGTATAGTCAGAAGGAGGGGATAGACTATGAGGAGACTTTTGCTCCTGTAGCTCGTTTGGAGGCAATTAGAATACTCTTGTCTTTTGCTGCATCCAAAGGGTTTAAACTTTTTCAAATGGATGTCAAGAGTGCCTTCCTAAACGGCTACATAGAAGAAGAGGTGTATGTGAAACAAGCCCCCGGTTTTGAAAATCCCAAGTTTCCAAACCATGTTTTTAAGCTTCACAAAGCTTTGTATGGTTTGAAACAAGCCCCTAGAGCCTGGTATGATAGGTTGAAAACCTTTTTGCTTGCTAAGGGTTTTAAAATGGGATGTGTGGATAAAACGCTCTTTCTCCTCAAGCAAGGCAATGACACTGATGCGAACCCGCTAGGGTTTTTACCCGATCTTTCGATGAGAAGCGGGGGATAACTCGATTGGTGGATGGAGATGATGTTCACGGCCCGACTACAGCCCTCAAGACCGCGCCTTAGCAACCGATACACCACGTCCAGTAGCCGTCACGATCTTGTGGAGCGCGACAACCAGCCCCTAGGGCTCCCGTCCTGCAAGCAATCGAAGAACTAGCAAGAACGAGGAAACAAGCACTGAATTGCAAGATGAAATTGAAGGTTCCAAACTGAATCTTAATCAACAATGGGGTTCCAAAGACAAGGAGACGGGCGGCTGATCCAGCACGCGCGCCTACAAGCAAGTAGCGAAGGCTAAACTTGATCTAAACAAAACCCAACCCGACCATGGCGGCTATAGAGGGATATAAGTAGATGGATTGACGACCAAAAGAGTGTTGGGGTTGTCCTCCAACCCTAGGACGCATCCCTAATGGACCCAACATGATACATGGGCCATCAGCCCAAAATGAGGTGACGCAGCACCCTGGACAGCAAGACCTGTCGACGGTAATTGGATCATTGCCGCTGCTGCCTAACAGGTATTGACGTGGGACTTGATTCATATGAAAGTAGACTTGATAAGCTTTCCAACAAGTCCTGAAGCGCCTGAATCCGAATCCGTATGCAACCGTGGTGACGGTCACAAGTTGGTGCTTTGCTGCAGTCCGAATCCAGCTAGCGCGAGTCCTTCTCCCTTTCGGTCTTCTCCTCGGTTCCTAATCAAAACAAGAGTGCACGCGTTTCCATTGTCTAAACAAGATGGACAAGAACAAGATGGACAAGAGCTTATCAAGGAACTCACTTGATGATTAAGTTGACGAGCACGAGCACGAGCACGAGTAAGAGGACCAGCTATAGGTTGTGTCGGAGAGGATGTATCGCTGGTGTTGATGTCCTCATCATCCTCCCTTTCTTGCATTTGAGTCGTCCTCGACTCAAGCTCATCTTCCTCACCCAAATAAGGCTTCAAATCTGCAATGTTAAATGTGGGACTAACCCCAAAATCTGCAGGAAGATCAAGCTTATATGCATTCTCATTAATTCGTTGCAACACTTTAAAAGGACCATCAGCTCTAGGCATCAATTTGGATTTTCTCAGTTCTGGAAATCTATCTTTTCGCAAATGCAACCAAACCAAATCCCCAGGTTCCAGAATCAATTGCTTTCTACCTTTATCTCCAGCGCATTTGTACTTAGCATTCATGCGCTCTATGTTTTCTTTAGTGGCTTCATGCAATTTTAACATCAATTCAGCACGTTGCTTAGCATCAAAATTCATTTTTTCAGAACTTGGCAAAGGCATTAAATCAATAGGAGCACGTGGCAAGAAGCCATAGACAATCTCAAAAGGACACATTTTTGTAGTAGAATGCAATGAACGATTATAAGCGAACTCAATATGAGGCAAACATTCTTCCCACATCTTAATATTCTTCTTTAAAACAGCCCTTAACATAGTGGATAAAGTTCTATTCACAACTTCAGTTTGACCATCAGTTTGGGGATGACAAGTGGTGGAAAATAAAAGCTTTGTCCCCAATTTAAACCACAAAGTCTTCCAAAAATGACTAAGAAATTTAGCATCACGATCAGAAACAATTGTGTTGGGCACACCATGTAAGCGAACAATTTCTCGAAAGAACAAATCAGCAATATTTGTAGCATCATCAGTTTTATGACATGGTATGAAATGTGCCATCTTAGAAAATCTATCAACAACCACAAACACACTATCACGTCCCCTCCTAGTCCTTGGTAATCCCAACACAAAATCCATAGATATATCCTCCCAAGGAGCGTTAGGAACAGGAAGAGGTAGATACAAACCGTGGGGATTTAACCGTGACATTGCCTTTTGACATGTTGTGCAACGAGCAACAAACCTCTCCACATCTCTCTTCATCCTTGGCCAAAAGAAATGACCAGCAAGTATGTCCTCGGTCTTCTTTGCTCCAAAATGTCCCATCAAACCACCTCCATGTGCTTCCTGCAACAACAACAAACGAACAGAGCTAGCTGGAATGCATAGCTTGTTAGCTCTAAACACAAACCCATCACTAACGACGAATTTGTTCCATCCTTTTCCATCTTTACAATGCAGCAACACGTCTCTAAAATCAGCATCGTGAACATATTGGTCTTTAATTGTTTCTAACCCAAAGATCTTATAATCAAGTTGATTCAGCAAAGTATATCTCCGTGACAAAGCATCAGCAATAATATTCTCCTTCCCTTTCTTGTGCTTAATAATATAAGGAAAAGATTCAATAAATTGAACCCATTTTGCATGCCTACGATTCAGTTTTCCTTGACTACGAATATGTTTTAAAGATTCATGATCAGAATGGATAACAAACTCTTTGGGCCACAAATAATGCTGCCATGTCTCTAATGTTCGAACAAGAGCATAGAGTTCTTTATCATAAGTAGAATAATTGAGAACAGGCCCACTCAATTTCTCACTAAAATATGCAATAGGTTTTCCCTCTTGTAACAAAACACCTCCCAGACCAATTCCACTAGCATCACATTCAAGCTCAAAAGTCTTATTAAAATCAGGAAGTTGTAGGAGAGGCGCACGAGTTAACTTATCTTTCAACATGTTGAATGAATTCTCTTGTGTTTTGCCCCATTCAAAAGGCACCCCCTTCTTGGTAAGCTCATTCAATGGTGCAGCAATGGTGCTGAAATCCTTCACAAAACGGCGATAGAATCCAGCAAGTCCTAGGAAACTCCGCACCTGGGTGATAGTCTTTGGGACAGGCCATCCCTGTATAGCTTCCACCTTGGCTTGATCAACCTCAATTCCCTGCGGAGTCACAACATAACCAAGAAAAGACACTCGATCGGTGCAAAAGGTGCACTTCTCAAGGTTACCAAATAAGCGTGCCTCGCGTAGTGCATTAAAAACAGCACGTAAATGATCAAGATGTTCATCCAATGATTTGCTGTAAATTAATATATCATCAAAATAGACGACAACAAATTTCCCAATGAAAGCACGCAAAACCTCATTCATTAATCTCATGAAAGTACTAGGTGCATTAGTTAACCCAAAAGGCATGACTAACCACTCATATAAACCGAACTTAGTTTTGAAAGCAGTTTTCCATTCATCTCCCAATTTCATACGAATCTGGTGGTACCCACTACGTAAATCAACTTTTGAAAACACAACAGCACCACTCAGTTCATCTAGCATATCATCTAATCGTGGAATAGGGTGTCGATATCGAATGGTGATATTATTAATAGCTCTACAATCAACACACATACGCCATGTTCCATCTTTCTTAGGCACTAAAATTACTGGAACAGCACAAGGGCTAAGGGATTCTCGCACATAACCTTTGTCTAGTAGTTCTTGCACTTGTCGCTGAATTTCCTTCGTTTCTTCTGGGTTTGTCCTGTATGGCGCACGGTTTGGCAAAGATGCACCAGGAATAAGATCAATTTGGTGCTCAATCCCGCGTAGTGGTGGCAGCCCCGCTGGTACCGCACTTGGAAACACATCGGAATACTCCTGCAAAACGTTAGCAACAGCAGGGGGCAAAGAACATTGCATATCCTCAATTGAAATCAAAACATCCTTGCATATCAAAGCATAAGCAGCAGAAGTGGATGCATTGAACTCATTAATATCTGACTTGGTGGCTATCATACAACGTCCTTTCAGTTTTATCTCATCTTTGTTATCAATTACAGATTTATCATTTTCATTTTTCTCGCTCTTTGCTTTAGCAGCCCTAGCAACATCAGTTTGCATAATAATTTCAGGAGACATAGGATGCAACACAATTTTTCGATCATGGTATAGAAAAGAATACTGATTTGATCTACCATGATGCATAGAATCTCTATCAAATTGCCAAGGTCTACCTAGCAGAATGTTACAAGCTTGCATAGGCACAACATCACATTCAACAATATCTTTGTAGGATCCGATGGAAAAATTGATTCTCACAAGTCTAGTTACCTTTGCCTTACCACTGTTGTTCAGCCATTGGATGTAGTAGGGATGCAGGGTGTGGTTTGGTGTTGAGGGCAAGCTTCTGCACCATATCGCTGCTTGCCAAGTTGTTGCAGCTACCTCCATCAATGATCATGCGGCACGGACGTTCTTTGATGACACACTTTGTTTGGAATAAATTGTGTCGCTGATTTTGCTCTGCCTTCTCCATTTGTGCACTAAGCACTCGCTGCACGATCAAGCTCTCATAGTGGTCCGCTTCACCTGCATTAATGTGTTCTTCTATTTGTTCTTCATTACCTGCATGGTCAGTCGCAAGCAATGCAAGTGTATCTTCATCAAAATCACTAGCAGATGAGCACTCACCATCATCCTTGACAATCATAACTCGCTTGTTTGGACAGTCACGCATCATGTGCCCATATCCCTTGCACCGGTGACATTGTATGTTGCTGGTTCTACCCGTCGATGCCACAGATGAAGTACTCGCAGCAGGTTTTTGCATCGTCTTTGCACTCGAATTTGTGGGGGCAGCTCGAGTCTTGTCACTAGATGATGGAGTAGAAATATGTGTAGATGGAGTTGTAGTCATGCGTTGCTGCCATGAATTAGCCTTCCCTGCAGAAATATTACTCCTTGCGCTAGCACGTCGTCCCTGCACTTCCCTTTCAGCTTTACAAGCAAGATGAAACAAACGGGTTACGTTATTGTATTCTTTGTAAGCGAGGATGTCCTGAATTTCCCGATTTAACCCACCCAAAAATCTAGCCATAGCCGGTTCCTCATCCTCCTCTAGGTTACAACGCAACATACCCGTTTGTAATTCCTGATAATATTCTTCTACACTTTTAGCACCTTGTCTCAATTGCTGCAACTTATTTATCATATCACGGGCATAGTAAGATGGAACAAATCTAGCTCTCATGGCTCGTTTCAGCGCATCCCATGTTTTAGGTATGTTATTAGGATTTTTCTTTCCATATTCTATCCACCAAACAGAAGCAAAATCTGTAAACTCGCTAGTAGCAGCCCTAACACGTGTAGTCTCAGGAAATTCATGACATGCAAACTTTTGATCAACAGCAATCTCCCAAGTAATGTAGGCATCAGGGTCATATTTACCATCAAAAGGAGGTATCTTAAATTTAATCTTACTGAAAGCATCATCATTATTGTGTACCTCGCGTCGGCGGTTGCCACCCATACCTCTACGGTTGTGACGTAGGCGACGTCGATCACGAGTGTCTTGATCATCATGCTCAGTATCAGCAGTGTAGACATCAGACACTCTCTTGGTCCAGATTTACGTGGATAATATCCTTTTTGGTGGTTCTTCTCACGCTTTGGTTGCCAAGTTTGCAGATCTTATGAGCAGGGAGATCGAGATGAGCATGATGGGCGAGTTGACATTCTTCCTCGGGTTGCAAATTAAGCAATCCCGAGAAGGAACATTTGTGCACCAGGGCAAGTACACCAAGGACATATTGAAGATGTTCGATATGGGTGAGGCCAAGCCTCTTCCAACACCCATGTCGACCACGACGGCCCTGGATGCGGACAAGGATGGAGAAGCTGTGGACCAGAAGGAGTACCGAAGTATGATCGGGTCGCTGCTGTACCTGACGGCGACACGCCCGGACATTCAGTTCGCGGTGTGCCTTTGCGCGCGCTTTCAGGCGTCGCCACACACCTCTCACCGTCAGGCGGCCAATCGCAATATGAGGTACCTTTATTTCACACCTGAGTTTGGGATTTGGTATTCAGCTTCCTCCACCCTCTCCCTTTACGGTTATTCTGATGCCGATTTTGCTGGTTGTCGACTTGAGCGCAAGTCCACTTATGGGACTTGTCAGTTTTTGGGTTCTTCTCTTGCATCTTGGTCTTCTCGCAAGCAGTCTAGTGTTGCCTAGTCTACCACAGAGGCTGAGTATGTTGCTGCGGCTAGCTGCTATTCCTAGTTGCTTTGGATGATGGCCACTTTGCGTGATTTTGGTCTGAGCTTTTCTCACGTTCCTTTGCTTTGTGACAGCACGAGTGCGATTAGCGTTGCTAAGAACCCCGTGCTGCATTCTAAGACCAAACACATTGATGTGCGCTTTCATTTTCTGCGAGACCATTTTGAGAAGGGTGATATCGACCTTCGCCATGTCGATACTCATAATCAGTTGGCAGATATCTTTACCAAGCCTTTGGACCAATCAACCTTTAATAGGTTGAGAGGTGAGCTTGGTGTGTGTTTCCCCTTTTAGATGGGGGAAACATTTTGATTATTGTATCATACACTGACTCTTTTTCTTTTGGTTTGTTTTTGTTCTTGATAGATTAACTTTTGCATTTCATCATGCATCTTTGCTTTTTCGAGCTTCATGACTATACTCCTTAGAATGTAACTATGCTCTGTCTAGTATGTTCCGATGCTGTATGATGATGCTTGTAGCTTAGGCTCCTTTTGATCACTGATACATGTTGTGAGCTGAGCTGTTTTATGAATGGTGAATATGATTAATGAACTTAAAATATGAAATTGTTCACCATTGAGATTGGCAACTAGCATGTGTAGAATGTGTTGAAATCACTTGTGCTTTTCATATATGCTAGGTTGCTATGTCTCTAGTTCTGAGTCATTCACTTGCTTGGTATGTTCATATTCTGTCATAAAATTGAACCAAGTTAAAGTGAATTGAAAAGATCGTGATGGGATTGCTTGTCAACACATCACGGTATCGAGACTGTTTCTCATTGCACTTTGAGTTAAACTTGAGCCGTGTAGTGTATGACCGAAACTGATGCTTTAAGCTTCTGATTGCATCTGCATAGGCTTAGCTCGGCTGAAAAGTTAGGCAATGACAAGTTTTCAACCTCTCCCAGTCACATGCTAAAATTTGAACTTGTGTAGTTTTCACCGCTGCAACTCCGATAAAATCTAAAAATACAAGTCTTTGTTTCATTCTATAGCATGATGATTGAACTTTGCTAGGGGTAGTTCACCTTGTATACTTGTTTAGCACTTGTTTTGACTTCCTGTCTATACATGTTCAGTGCTATTTTTTTGGCGAACACCTTTTCTGAATGACTTAAAACTGCTCATTTTGCTCATATGTTCATATTTCGTATTTAGTGATCAGTTTGAGCCTTTGAGCATCTTTTCATTCTATCGAGTATACTCTTGAAGCTGCTAACTTGCATCTTTGACTCATATGCTTTTGGAAGGGAGAAGTCTGCTTGATAGTGCATTATCAACTAAGGGGGAGAAACTTTGTCAAATATCTTAGTTGTGTGCATTATTGAAGGGGGAGTTTGCTCGTTTGTTGCTCATTTGTTGAGTTCTCAATTGGTTTGGAGAGATTTCATGCTAGTTGTGTTGAGCCTTTGTTGCCTCTATCTTGAGGGACTAGCAGTTTTGCTTTAAGAGCATATTTTTCAATTGGTGTCGAGCTCTTCTGTCTTTCAATTGGTATCAAGCTTTCTCGCTAGCGGTGTTAAGCCTGTTCTTCCTCTTCTTGAGGGCTAGCTCTATTTTGCTTGATTTTCAATTGATATTCCAATTGGTATCGAGCTTTCCTGCTAGTGGTGTTGAGCCTGTTCTACCTCTTCTTGAGGGCTAGCTTTGCTTTGCTTGGTTGTGTCGAGGCGTTGCCCATGTCTTTGGGGACCAAGCTGTTTTGCTCATTCCACTTGACCTTCTTTCGGCTTTGCTATGCTTTTGGGTCATTTGGTCAAGTTCTCTCTATTCCTTCCTCTTCCTCTTTCTACCTTCATGTGATATGTGTTGGTAGTTGACAATGCACTCATCAATGGGGAGATTGCGGCTACATGGGTGTATGCCAGATCTTGAGTGATGAGTGATTGTCAACGGGTTTGATGCGCATGTTCTTTGTCTTGTGTTGTGCAGGTTTCGAGCACGGAGACAGTGATCGAAGGCAAGGTGAAGGTCAAGTAGAGACGTGCCGTGTCGATGGACTCGGAGCGGTGAAGGGCGGACGTGAGGCTTGGACTGAGGGACCAGTGGCCTGAGGATCAGCTGTGGTGGCTGACAGCCTGGGACAACGACGAACAAAGACTTGCGGGGCACGGTGTTGCTCGGGTCGAGAACCTAGGGACACGTGTCGGTGGATGGGGTGCACGGGCGGTGCATCCCCTCTACGGTGTCGGTTTGATGGTTGAGCCACAGAAAAACCATCGAGTGGACGGTTTCCAGGTTTGGGCCACAAAACCTGGGTGCGGCCAGTTTCTGAGTTTGGGCCACAAAACTCGGGCTGAGGACGGTTTCCAGGTTTGGGCCTCAAAACCTCGGTGCAGTCGGTTTTCGAGTTTGGGCCACAAAACTCGGGCTGAGGATGGTTTCTAGGTTTGGGCCTCAAAACCTGGGTGTTGGCGGGTTTCTGAGTTTGGGCCACAAAACTCAGGCGACGGATGACAGGTTTCCCAGTTTCGGCCTCAAAACCAGGGGATGGCCCAGGTTTCCCGGTTTCGGCCTCAAAACCGGGGGAGGTCCGTGAAAAGGACGAGTAGAGCGGTTGCGGCACGTGGCGGCAATCGGTGAGGTCGCGTCGAGGCGAAGCTACCAGTTGTGCGGGCGTGGCCGTCGGATCACCATCAACATCGAGTTGGTCAGGAATACCCTTAGGGTTAGCCTGCTCGCTCATTAGCAGTAGGTGTAGAAGGGGAATAATTGTATTAGGCTATATAAGGAGAGGCAACCCCTCCCTCCACGATATCTCAGCCATTTGCTACTTTCACTTAGGGTTTCCTGCTCTCCCAATCCCTGTTGTAGCTACTGAGATCCGCAGAGACAGTGAATCATTCCTTTGTGTATTTGCTTTTTGAGGAAACGGGACCGTAATCTCGTTGTATGCTCGGGTGGAGAAGTTTTGGCTGGAAATCGAGATCGATTCACGTTTTGAGCTGTGTTCTTCACGTTTTGCTTTTCGTTCTCTCAGAGATTTGCTTCGTTCTCTCAATCTGAGGAATGATTTTCGATTCTGTTTGAACTGAGTTGTTCTAGATTGTGAGGCGCATCTTTTCAACGAAGGAATTCGCCTCTAACCTCACGAGCTAGTAGATCGATCGATTTTTGTTTCGATTCGGTTTTCGTCTCCCGTGCCCCGAATTCTTCCGATTCACCGATTTGGAGTTAGGTTTGAGCCATTATCTCTTAGGGATAACTCACTAACCTCCTTGGAACTCCTCATATCAAGTCTAAGCCTTAGAGGTTTTGATTCGGAGGAGATCGGGTTGAATCCACGAAAGAACTGTGCTGTTTTGGGGGCATCGGACGCTCGGGTCGGGGGCATCGGACGCTGAGTTCTTGTCACCGGACGCTCAGCTGCCACGTGTCAAAAGTCTGCGTTTTTGAAGGAGCATCGGACGCGTCCGAGGGTTGAGCATCGGACGCTGAGGTAACACTGTAGCCAGCGTCCGATGACTATGTAGTGAAGTTCCAGAACGTGTCATTTTGCATCGGACAAGTCCGGTGCCTAGCCATCGGACGCAGGCCAGCGTCTGATGCAGTGACTTCTGCACTGTTTCGTCCGTAGTTTGTTCGTCTGACTTCGGATTTGTTTTTGGGTTTTTGCGTTGGGTTTCTAGAGTCGTGTAGTGTCCAGGTGTGCTTCTTTGAAGCATCCACCCTACATCTAGGGTCGTGGACTCTATCGAGCTCTAGGTTTTCTCTTGGGGTTGATTTTCGGGACAGAGGCTAAAAGTTTCTGAAAAGAAATTTGAGGCTCCCATTCACCCCCTTCTGGTCGCCTTGCTTTAGCACTTTCGGTCCTTCAATTGCTATTTTCATTCTAGGGTTCCTGCTCTCCCAATCCCTGTTGTACCTACTGAGATCCACAGAGATGGTTAACAATACCTCTGTGTATTTGGATTTTGCGGAAACGGGACCGGATTCCCGTTGTCTTCTAGTGGGGATGAATTTCGGTTGGCGATCGTGATTGTGATTCGCGTTTTGAACTTGTTCTTCGCATTCTTCGTTTCTTCACGATTTTCCCGTCACTCGATCTCCCTCCTCGCTGCGTCTTTTTCGAATCCACTTGAATCAACTTGTTCTTTGATGTGAGGAGAACATTTCCACTGAAGGAATTCATCTCTACCCTCACGAACAAGTAGATCGGGTCGATTCAAGTTTCGTGGCAACTTTTTCGTTCCTACACCTTCCCTTTCGATTTCCCGTTGATTGAGTCGATTTGAGCGGATAATTTCTTGGGATTAGTCTCCTAACTATCTTGTGATCATCTTCTCCAAGTTTGGGATCGGGGGATTTTGATTTGGATCAAATTTGGAAAGATTTGGGAGAAGGGCGATTGACATCGCCCTCCCTGAGTGGTTGCGGACAGTCCGCCACTCAGGGCGCGGACAGTCCGCGCGTCAGGCTCGGCCAGGCCAGTGTCTGCGTGTCTCGGGCGACTTCAGTTCTTTTTGACTAGCGGACAGTCCGCCGTTGTGATCCTCGGACAGTCCGGGATCACCCAGGGAGGTTTCAGCAACAGTGCATTTTGGGGACTTCAGCCGGCGGACAGTCCGCCATCCATCCGCGGACAGTCCGCAGTAGGCGTGGACAGTCCGGGACTGGGACTCCGGACAGTCCGGGATTTGGCTGAATGTTGAGTTTTAGTGCGTTTGCTCTCCCGGCTCTTTGGCTTGGTTTCCGGACTTCTCGTTTGGCCCTAGAGTTAACCAAGGAACCTCTCTAGGTATCTTTGCTACTTGTTAGCATAGGTATTTGGGGATTTCCCGACGTTGCTTCCCATCTACGTTTGGGAGTCAGTTTTTCGGGTTGAACTTGAGTCAGAGTTTTCGGTGTTTGTCTTGCTCTCATTCGGTGGTGCCTCGCTCTGATCCTAGGGATCATCCACCCTCTTCCAAGGGTCGTGGGCATCACGGTTATACTCGAAGCTTTTGGGGGTTGATTTTCGGGACAGAGGCCAAAGTTTCGAAAGAAATTTTTTAGGCTCTCATTCACCCCCCTTGGTCGCTTTCTGGTAGAGTTCTCGGTCCTTCAATTGGTATCGGAGCGGGTTAATGATTTTCCACCTTAGCCGGATCCAGATCCACAGAAGGTGACATGGATCGCGGCGTGGGCAAACCGCCATTTTTCGATGGGACGAACTATGCGTATTGGAAGATACGCATGTCGGCCTATCTCCAGAGTATGGGTGCTTCTATTTGGGATATTTGCAACTCTGTAGATTGCGTGGTCTTGGCTGCTCGTGTGACTCAGCATCAGATTGATGAGCACGATGCCAATAGCCGAGCCCGTAATGCTCTTTTCTCATGTTTGAGCATGTCTGAGTTTGATCGCGTTTCTCACCTCACTATGGCTCGGGAGATTTGGGCTACCCTCATGCGTTTTCATGAGGGAACCACCCAAGTCAAAACCTATCTCTACGAGTCGCACAAGCGAGAGTATGAGAACTTTCGACACATGCCTGGCGAGAGCATAGAAAGTTTATTCGCCCGCTTTCAGGTGATTGTCAACAGGATGAGGGCTAACAAGGAGTTGTTGCCTTTCGACGATCATGAGACG
This sequence comes from Coix lacryma-jobi var. lacryma-jobi, assembly GCA_009763385.1. Classification (NCBI taxonomy): domain Eukaryota; kingdom Viridiplantae; phylum Streptophyta; class Magnoliopsida; order Poales; family Poaceae; genus Coix; species Coix lacryma-jobi. The sequence continues at coordinate 82,304,484 of CM019822.1, forward strand.
GCCCTCAAGCTTTTACACACTCTTGATCGATCGGTGTGGGACTCTAAGGTTTAGGCGATCATTGAATCGCCTAACTATGAGACTCACACGTGCGACGAGCTTTTTAGTAAGCTCAAGTCCGGTGAGATTGACGCCAAGGCGAGGGCTTCTAATGAAAATCCTTCTGGCCCGTCGATGGCTTTGGTTTCTGGCTCTTCTGCTAACCCCTCTGGAGGATTTGCATTGTCTTCTCTTCTTTCTGTCATAGAGGAGCAGCTGGAGTTCATGGCGGTCGACGAGTTGGCCCTGCTTGCCAACCGGTTCTCGTGGTTTCACAACAACCGCATGAACCGTCGCCGCGGAGGAGGACGTGGTGGCTACTACGAGTGTCGAGGCTCGGACCACTTCATCGCCAATTGCCCGAAGAAGAACAAGCAAGCATTCGACAAGGCAGATCACGGCCACAAGTACGACTCCGGCAAGCGAAAAGAGAAGTACTTCCCCGCCAAGCACAAGCAGAGGGGCAGCTTCAACAAGGAGTACATCAAGGAGAAGTACTTGGAGAAGGCCTAGGCCGAGCAGCACGCCTTTTTCACCACACTCAGCGATGTCGATGACTCGGATGACGACTCCGCTGCATCAAGCGATGACGAGTCCGAGAAGAAGAAGAAGATTGAGGACAAGCTGAACAGTCTTTGCTTCTTCGCCAACAAGGAGGGCTTCTGCACCATGGCCCTCGGCGATGAGGTCAACAGTGAGCTGGAGGAGATCCCTCGGAACAACGACGACGACACCTCCAAGGTATCACAAACCCCTGATGAACTCTCTGCTGAGGTTGACAAGCTTACTGCTGCTATCCTTAGTCAAGATAAACTGCTTAGCCTTGCTGCTAGAGAGAGAAAAGAGTTTAGGAGAAAGTGGGAGGACGCAGTAAAGGAGCTTGAGTCTGTCAAGTCCACCATTGTCGTGTCTGAGGAGGATGTGCGGATACATGGGTGTATGCCGGATCTTGAGTGATGAGTGATTGTAAACTGGTTTGATGCGCATGTTCTTTGGCTTGTGCTGTGCAGGTGTTGAGCACGGAGACAGTGATCGAAGGCAAGGTGAATGTCAAGTAGAGACGTGTTGTGCTGATGTACCGGAAGCGGTGAAGGGTGGACGTGAGGCTTGGACTGAGGGACCGGTGGCCTGAGGATCAGCTATGGTGGCTGACAGCCTGGGACAGCGACGAGCGGAGACTTGCGGGGCACAGTGTTGCTCGGGTCGAGGACCTGGGGACATGTGTCGGTGGACGGGGTGCACGGGCGGTGCATCCCCTCTACGGCGTCAGTTTGGTGGTTGAGCCACAGAAAAACCTCCGGTGGACGGTTTCCAGGTTTGGGCCACAAAACCTGGGTGCTGCTGGTTTGCCGAGTTTGGGCCACAAAACTCGGGCTGAGGACGGTTTCCAGGTTTGGGCCTCAAAACCTGGGCGCTGGCAGGTTTCTGAGTTTGGGCCACAAAACTCAGGCGATGGACGACTGGTTTCCCGGTTTGGGCCTCAAAACCGGGGGTTGGTCGTGAAGACAAGTTTCCCGGTTTCGGCCTCAAAACCGGGGGCGAGGTCCGTGAAAAGGACAAGCAGAGCGGTGGCGGCACGTGGTAGCAATCGGTGAGGTCGCGTCGAGGCCAAGCTACCTATTATGCGGGCGTGGCCGTCGGATCAGCATCTACTTCGAGTTGGTCCAGAATGACCTTAGGGTTTAGCTGGTTCGCTCTGTAATTAGTAGGGGTAGAGTGGGATTAGAATTAGGATAAGTAGGGGGAGACACCCACCTCCCAAACTATCTCAGTCATTTGCTATTTTGCCTTCTAGGTTTTCCTGCCCTCCCAATCCCTGCTGTAGCTACTGAGATCCGCAGAGAACAATACCTCTGTGTTCATGAGATTTTGAGGAAGTGAGATCGTAATCTCACTGTTGTAGCGTGTGGAAGCCACACGGTTGCAAATTCATGGTTTGATTCGCGTTTTGAATTTGTTCTTCGCGTTCTTCGTTTCTCCACGATTTTCCCGTCACTCGATCTACCTCTCTACTGCGTCTTTTTGAAATCCACTTGAATCAACTTGTTCTTTGATGTGAGGAGAACATTTCCACCAAAGGAATTCATCTCTATACTCATGAACACGTAGATCAGGTCGATTCAATTTTCGTGGCGCTTTTTGGGTACATACACCATCTTCTTCGATTCCCGTTGATTGAGTTGATTTGCGCGGATGATTTCTTGAGAATAGTCTTCTAACTACCTCGTGATCATCTTCTCCAAGTTTGAGAACAAGGGATTTCGATTTGGATTGGATTTGGGGAGATTTCAGTTGAGGGCGACCGAAATCGCCCTCACTAGGTGGTCGCGGACAGTCCGCCATTTGATAGAACCGACCAATTTATAAGAGCACAAGTGCGAAAACCTCTGCTGAAGCAGCTGAATTAGCACACTTGAGCCCATATAAACCCGGTAGTCCGTGAAATCCTGAGGGATTTCAGACTTTTTCAATATCTTAGCCAAGATCGCATGGTCAAGCAAATACATATCATGTCCACGGAGCTTTGCAGCGGAAAATAAAATTACAATAGAGTTCACAAATAATAATACAAGTTGAAATACTTTGAAACAATATAGCTTTGAAATGAATACCATAACATAAGTTGAAATACTTTGCTAGCTTGAGTGACATCCTCCAACAACAACATAAAGAGGAGAAGTATGGAACTGCCGAGCCCACCGACACTGGCCATCACCTTTTGGCGGACCTAACCTTCACCTGCAACAAGGTGGGATAAACCCTGAGTACTCGAATGTACTCAGCTAGACTTACCCGTCGAAAACCAAAAATAAAGAGACACCAAGGTGTATGCAAGGCTGATATAAACAGTGGAGCTGGCTAACTTTATTTGCAAAAGGAGCTTGAGATAAAGGGTTCATCATTTAATTATATGAGCAGTCATCTTTTATCCTATTCCTTAAACTCTAGGTTTTGCACCTGTACTAGAGTACTCACTTGAATCTAGCAAACAAATACATAATACCATATCAGGTTTGCTTATCAATATTTTAGTTGAACCAACAAATTTCACATGGAGTTGTATCGTGGTGAAGCTCGCCATAGTTTCCCACTAACCGGGGGAGGCGGCGACTCGAATCGAATTCCAAACCAGCTGGTGAAAGACCTTTAATACCAACCCACACTTTCCCTGTCGGGTCCATGCATTGGGTAATCGCTCGATGCTTGTTCATGGTGGTAATCGTCGCGGTTCAAGCACGGACCGCCCAATTGGAACCTGGCGGTGGCCATCCGAGGCAGATCGCATTTCCATATTAGAGGGCGCGACTCGGGTTGATTCCGGCCCGAACAGCGTCTAACCGGCTTTGGGGTCGATGATTACGGCACCGACATATCCCTAAGTAAAAGGGCGCGTTCAAAAATGAACGAGGGCCAACATCGATACAAACCTACACGATCCAACGGACGGACTGCCCCCAAGTTCCAACTTGGTGCCTTGTCTTCCAATTGACCGTATTTCACTACTACTCAGGTTCTTTTCCATGATAGCAAATATAGCCAACCGTGATCCGGTAAATACCCACCAGGGGTATTACGGGAACATCCTTTCTTTACTAATTTATTAAGCAGGCTAAGCAATTCTACATTATAAATAAATAACAGGATAACAAGGCAGATATTAATCAATAATCAAGGAATGGTAATGCAGCAAGTAGGATTCAATCAACTCCTATACCTAATGCATCACAATATAAAATACTCAAATAGATTCATTGTAAGTACTGGGAGACTTAGAATGCTCCGGGGCTTGCCTGGGAACCAACACTAGGTTAGTGTTTGTTAGGTGATACTCGCTTGGCGAGCATCTCCGCTGCAGCACTTGCTTAACTCCGCATCTTCGGGATAATCCACCAAACACCATGTTTAGGTTTAGCCTCACCATCACGTCCTTCACGATGTATCTACCATTACCTAAATGAGATGTGCCATGCAAGCGTATGAATGCAAGGGAAACGCTTATGAAGCAAACGTAAGGCGCACAACAAAAACTTTACTAATTACTTCGCATAAGCAATCAGGATAACTACGAAAAGAAGGCATAACTCTAACTCACAACATGGCATGATCATTTCAGCAGGTTAATATTAAAGAAAAGTGTGACACGGTTCATTAAGCACTCAGAGAGGCTAACTATAACAATCAATCAAAACTACATCACACATCACACAAATGGAACACATGTATGCACATACAACTCCTATTTTTGTTAAACAAGTCAATCATCATTATCTAACATATTTATATAATATATCAAGTTTCATAACATGAAATGCATAAACTAAACATTATTCAGTCATGACATAGCATCAAGGATCACATAAGCAACATCTAATTCTAGCAATCATCTTTGGTTCATTTACACAGTTTGGACAGTAACATACCATGTACTTAAACAGACATAACTGAAGCTACGCACATCCAAACAAGGTGATCCTAGACTTTCTGGAAAGCTAATGAAATTATCTACAACTTTGCTATTATCACTTAAGCATGATTCAGCCATTAAAAAGACCAAACATAATAGAGAAACACTTCTGTCCAAACTTTGGACAGAATATTACATTCATCTTCAAACAACCACAACTAGAGATCTGAAGCAGCAAAAGACTTGACATAAGACTTGTTAGAAAGCTTATTAAGTTGTCTCCTACTTATTTATAATCATCTCAAGATGATTAGGCAGTTATCAAGGCTAACCAACTCAAACAAGTAAATCTGTTCAGACTTGGACAGATTCTGACTTCTAACTTCAAACACATGTAACTCAAGTTCTAGACCACCAAAAATAGTGATCCAAGACAATTCAAAAAGCTTATAAAAAGCACTACAACTTTTCTATTAACATGATGACATGATTCATAACTTAAATAAGCCAAACAATTCATTCTTTCAGATCTGCACAGAAAGTATGCAAAACCTGACAGCCATCTTACAAAAACTATAACTCCTAAACCACATGGCCTAAAATCATTAAATTTTAGGAAAAACAAGATAAAGAAGTTATCTACAACTTTTGTATAGAACACATCTACATAAAACATGATTTAAATCACGAACTAATCACCACAACAGAAACTGTACATGCAGCAATTTCAGCATATTAATAAATTACTTCATTACTTATTTGATTAGCATGTGAGCACACATATGAGCTATGAACATCATCAAACACTTATAAACATGAGCACACAATACTTATCTCAGATTAACATGCAACAAAGGTAATCATTTCAACATATACATTTTCATTTACCAATATGCTTTTATTAATTAAATAATTAACTAACAAAGGCATCATCTTTAAGTGATGTTGCAAACATATAATTTGGGGCTCATATTTTTACTGAGGATAGATAATGCCAAATCATGACTACTATAAAAATATTACATGCTCAGGTATTATAATTTATTTATTAAAAACATGGCAAGATTTATTCACAAAAATGCATGTGAGAGCAACAAAATTCCATAAATCATATTTTCTGTAAACACATGGCCATGATAAAATTACCTAAGCTACAAAAATATCATAGGAAGGCAGAGGAACTACCTTTTCCATTTTTACATGCAAACATTTATCACAAATTATTTTAATCCATTTAATAAGCTGAAAGAAAAATAAATACATAACTAAATCATACTTGCACCAAAAATTCTGAAATGTATACCACAGTACACACATCACATGACAAGCCTACCATAAAAATTTCACAGCAAACTAAGCAATACAATAGCAGATACGATTTTCTCCCTATTTAAACCTATTTAGCACAAAACAATCATCACAGCAGAAACTATCAACTAACACCCATCATATAAAATATTCACTGGACAGTACGCTTAACGTGGATTCCAAAAAGTCATCACTCGTAATTTTTCGACGAACACACAATTTATTATGGAATTTACAAGTTTCATCCAGATTTGCCAATTAATTAAAAACGTGAATAAAAACTGATTTCACATCAGAGACCCCTAGATCTGCACAAATTAGTTAGGGACTTGTTAGTAAACATATTGAGTCATGTAGCTTTGCACAAAAACACCTATAAAGAGTTTCAGCTTTACTAGATGACCCTCACCATGGTTTTCACGGGGAAAAGCTCGCGAAGTCGGGGATGAGGGCCGAGCTCGACACCAGGAAGGAGCTAGGGTTTGGGTCTCGGGTAGGCCTTGCTGCTGCTGGGTGCTGCTGCCTGCCGACCTGCTGGTGCTTGCCGGCGCTATTTTCCCATGGCCAGAAAAGACCGTGGCCAGGGAGGCGCGACCTCGCGCGGAGGAGACGCGCTGCGGACTGGGCGCGCAGGGGAGAGGGAAGCAGCAGGGGGGCAGCCACGGAGGAGGCTGAGGCTCGCCGGCGCTCGCTGTTGACCCTAGGAGAGGAGGAGGGTAGGGAGAGATGCCATGGATGTTGCTGCTCTCCTTCTGCTGTTCTGCTTGCCAAAAATGGAGGAGGGGAGAGGGAGCAGCAGGAAGAAGCAGAAGACCGAGAAAATGAGAGGGGAGAAATACTGAGGGGAGAGAGGGAGAAGGCCTCAGCCTTTTTGCGTGGGCGAGGGGAAAGGGGCACCGCCCTTGTGCGCCAATGGGAGGGAGGCGCGGCAGGCGAGGCCTCGGGGCGCGGACGCGGCCTCGGGAAGATTTCCCGTGAAATTTTTCCCAAAATTTCTTTCCCAAATTGGCAGGTTTCCGGAAACTTTCGGTCAAACTCCAAAATTGCAAACACTGCTCAAACGGACTCTGATTTCGATGAAACTAATTTTGTTGTCGTCGTCTCGCCGAGTACTCCGACTTTCGTTAAAGGCACTTGGTCAGATTCCCAACGGTTTGCCCGGTAACGATCGTCGACGGCAGCTTCGCGGTGACCGAAATTCCAATTTTTGCAGTACAGACTTAACTGATTTCCGGAACCTGAAAACTGTGTCGTATCTCATCTTGCGAGCTCATTTTCACCATTTCGGGCATCGATCCAGGTCTCGGCCATAAAACGAAATTTGTTCCTTTCGATCTGTACTACAACTTTCATTTAAGGCGCACTGACATGCGAACACCCAAAAATACCGTTCAACTCCGGTCAAAGCGGTCACCTGGTAGGATCCAGATTACGGTCTCTCGTCGGTCGGCATATTTTCCGATCGTCTGCTCAACACAAAATTTTCATAACTTTTGCTTGTGAGTCCATATAGAGTTGATCAGGCATAATTACAAGACTTGGTTGAACTCCACTGATCTTCTTCACTTAATTCGTGATGATAGGCAAAACTATGACTCGTTATTTTATGTGACTTTTTGATTCCAAATTCCGCGAAACTTTTCTACCAGTCACTATAGATAGGAACTGAAGCAGGAAACATGAAAAGTCATGTTTAGCAGTAAGCTTGAATATTTCAAAATTGGGCGATCATTATTAACTTGGGCTGTTAATCATTTATGGATTAATTTAAACAGAGCCTCTATTTCCGGGGTTGATTCCAAATCTTCAGTCATCACTGACAATACTAGAAATCATCTCTCGATCATCACCTGACAGACCATGTTTGTGTTCAAACTGACTGCTCAACTAGCATCAAACACCTGGGGTGTTACATCCCTCCCCCCTTAAAAGAATCTCGTCCCGAGATTCCGGACGAAAGACGTTTCAAGGGAAGAGAAGCAAATCACTTATCCTTAGTGGCTACTGACGACTCAAGATATACTGACTTCTCAGCAGAATAGAAACTGTTAGGAATAGAACTACTTCCCAATCTTTCAAGTCATTTCCTGGTTACTAGCTCTTGTCAGAAAAATTTTCCTCTATTGATTCACATCGAACATCGAGGTGCACTCAGGACACTACTGTTAGGTTGACGGGGAAAACCAAAATTGTACTGCTACTTTCGTAGGAATCCATGATAATACCGCCAAATAAAATACTGGATCTTTATTTGGTTGACATTATTACGAAGCAACTTCCTTCGAGACCGGGAATAACTGGCTGACTGACAACCACTGTGCATACCATGGTGAATATTTGCTTGGTTAGATAACAATCAAAGGAAAGCTACATAAGGTTCCATGTGTGCAGTTCTCTTCCTCTGATGATAACACTATATTATCTGAGTCTGTTGAGAGAGCGGTGAATGTAATAGGTGACTCGATCAATTCCACTCTTCCGCCGATCCTTCTTTACAGGGATTCTCATTTCTTAAGCAGCGACAGTCACCAAGGGTGAACTTGATGCAACCTCTTGGGTAAAATATCTACTACTGAATTTCTGTCCTACTAAGCAGGTCAATATCATTCTCCTTCATGATGTAGTTGTAATTCAGCCGAACTACTTATTCAACTATTTTGATTATAGAGTACCCTTCTCAAAATCACTTAGTAACGCAGGGACATAATCTGAAATCTGTTGTTTCACACTTCACTCTGTCATCAATTTGTACTTCTTGGAGTTGGTTTTGTAGAGTACCTTGACTGCTCAATAATAAGGGACTGATTCTAAACGTCCTTTCTAGCTTCATCCAATACAATCCAAAATAATCTTCACATAGTACTTCGATGTATTACCAGATAGTCCTTACTCGAGGTATATTTCTGACTGAGTTACTAGGCTGGTATAGTATCTTGTATTACCATTCAAATATTTTCAAGATAAAGTTGGCCTCAACACGATAGAAACTGGGATGTACGGGTGCCTCAAACAACATCAGTTGGTTTACAGACTTCTGATATAACACTGTTCAGGGAGACAGCCTTCATAGCTACCAAAGAGTCATTACTGAACTGGATATTAGCCTTCCCATGGCTAAAACTAATCATCCATCTCTCAACACTAAAAAACTCCAAGGTTTCAGCTTTTACTGCAAGCAATGCTGGATATCAATGCACATGGTCACCACCAAAGTCTACAGAGAATCAGACATATATAGGAGGATTGAGTTGACTAAAAGATCATCATGCAGATATATATATTACATTCAGGCAGAAAACTTTTTGGATCTTGAGTATCTTATCTAATAACACACCATCTCTGTTATTTATCCCGCAGCTGGTACTTATCCATCTTAAGTTTGGTTGTGCCACTTTACTTCACTATGACCATATATGTAGCTCGATCTTTGCTTTTGATTCAACAGAGTCCTTTGTCTACCACCTCTTACGGTCTATTATTGCTTTCATTATTAACTGATTCTGGAAACGGTCATCCTCTTTGCAACTTCAAAAGAAACACTGCCACAACTGATCTGCCATAGAGATTTCTTGGAAGGAATATAGGAGATAATCAAGGAGAAAGCTTCATGAAAGATAACACATTGGCGTAGTTTCCATAATGCATCTCGAGTAGAAACCACGATACCAGCGCGTACCGAGCAGCACAACCATGTGTCTGCAGCCACAGGAGGCTCTCGGTTTCGTCGCAGCACCATTAGTTCATAATCAAGACACCATTATTGAATCCACAACTAGTGAGAAAATCCATCATGACGCAGATAAATCTTGCACGGATAGGCATCACATGCAAGGCATAAGCTAGCAAAACAAGGATGATCACAAGGTTTGGGAAATCAACGAGGATGTGATTTCTAGGACAAAACATGGCGCAAGACAACTTGGATACGTCTTGTCAAATCAAGATTATGACAAGATGAAGGATTACATGAACTTGATTTGGTCAAGCAACAACAAAAGGGCAACCAAGGGTATATAACCAGGATTTGGGCATGGTCTCCATAACTGGGCAAGGCAAACTACTGTCAAGAACTATTGTTGATAGAAACTTAACTTGGGTGGTCAAACTAACAAGGGCCTTCGCAACAAGAGGTACAAAAGATCCAACTTGGGAAACACTTAAAAGGGGCCAAGCTTGGGTCTACAGGTTAGGCAGAGGCATGGCTACACAAAAAGCATAGGCATGCCACGGTTTGGATCCAAGATTCTAGAAAGCTTAACTTGGGCTAGCTGGTCAAACAAAAAGGCATGGACAGGCATAGGTACAGGTCTTTTGCACAAACATCCTAAACCATCAGAACTAGACACCACAACATTGGCCTTCTAAGCAACAAAGGGCTCTACTCGGGGCATCTTAGAAGGTCAAGAAGGCTTGGGTAACAAAGGCTTAGCAAACCACTCATGTACTCACCGTGGACAACGGTTGACTTACCCAGGGTACCACTTCGGTTACAACACATCTACACACAAAGCCTAACAAGCATAGGAAGACACAAACAAACAACTTAAGCAACCGACACTAATTACCAAGCTCATACCAGACAAACATCTACCTATAACACACAAGCAAACATAGACATGCAAAGCATGATAGACAGATGTTGTCATTCATTTATTTCCTTTTCACTAAGTTCGAACATAACTCTTTATCTAAAAGCAAACATACCAAGCAACTAAGGCATAATTGTTTGTTAACAAAATTAGTTTACTACTTCAAGCTATAACTCACTTATTTAGTCTATAAAACTAACAACAAGCAACAAGCTCATGCTAGTCTACATTCCAAGTGTAAGTGCAATCAAGCCCTATGTGGGTTTTGGTAATGTTGACCACATAATTAAAGGACTAATGGCTGTGACAAGTGCTTTGACAGTATAACATTGCAAAGGATCAAAGGAGGAGACCCCCCAACTGCATGGATGGCTTGCAATGGCTCCAAGAGCTAGTTTAATTCATCTCATATTTTGAATTTGAGTTATAGGGCAAGCCGCACTATTAAGGGGGATACTAATAGTGGACTGGGTGGAACCAAGTGCTCAAAATGCCATACACATCTCATATTATCCCAGCAACAAATAGCCAGCCAAGCTGAATTCTGATCTGTTCTGGCACGCGCGGAACCTCCGCGTCTAACGCGGAGGCTCCGGGGTCAGTTTTCTTCAGACCGTTTTGTGGGTGTCGGTGGGAGTATTTATACTCTCCCCTTCGCCCCCAACGGTCTTCTTCTGGACTCCCACTCACTTCCCACGAACAGAACACTTCTCTCTCTCTCTCCCAAGCTTAGTGCTCCACCTCCCTTGCTCAGATCTGTGTGATTCCTTGAGGGAGTTGACTCTAGAGAGTGTGAGGCAGCTGAAGAAGATCCTTCTCCTCGTTCTTGTGCACTTGGTGAACCCCTGGCCGCTTGTTGTGTTCGTTACTCTTAGAGCTTGGCTCCTAGGCGGCTAGAGGTCGTCCGGTAGCTCCCAACTTTGTTGTGGCTGAGCACCGGAACGTTTGTATTACCCTTTGTGACTTAGTGGAAACCTCTAATCTATTGCCTTGGTGATAGGTTGGAGAAGAGGAGCGAGTTGCAAGAGACTCCATAGCCTTTGTGGCTAACCTCAACAACGTGGATGTAGGTCAGCCTTTGTGGCGAACCGAACCACGGGATACATCCTCGTGTCTCTTGTGATTGTGTTTGTTGTTGCAGCAATTACTTGTGATTTGAATTGATTCCTAGGGTTTGCATTCGATCTATGAAGTTATCATCCTCTAGGTGCAACCGACTGTTTGGATAGCTCAACATACACTTTGGGAAGGTTGGTATAACACTGGATCTGTTTTTCATTCATTATATTCCGCTGTGAATCGATTGTATACTCTGCTTCGCGGAAGTTCCACGTTCTGCTCTAGAACCTCCGTGCCTCGGAACCTCCACGGTCAAGCTCGGAGGTTCCGCGTTCTGATAGTTTTCTGTTAAGTTATTTAATTTTCAGAAAAAGGCCTATTCACCCCCCCCCTCTAGGCCACTTGCTAGATCCTTTCAATTGGTATCAGAGCAGGTTTCCTCGTATAAGCACTTAACCGTGTGAGGAAATGGCAAGTCCTAGAGAAAGGGTACCGGTGGTAGAGGGAGAAGAACTCTATGAAGATGTTCCAAGTGGAGAAGACCCAGAAGCTCCTATGGATGATCCTACAACAACACTTCCAAAGCTCAAGCTCGATGGAAAGGGAGATAAACCAAAAGAAAAGTACAAGGACAAGGACAAGGAGAAGAAGAGAAACAAGGGAAAGAAGAAGGTGCTAGTGAGTCCACTACCAAGTAGTGGATCAGAAAATGGAGATGAAGAAGATGAGTACTATGGTCAGAGGATTCCAAAAAGATCACTCAAGCCCAAGTCCAAGAAATTGTATTCGAGTGTATCCTTTAATTATGATTCTTTGAATTTGCCTTCTAACACTCACATCAACATACCCGAGGGCAAGTTGCCTCCATTTGATGGAACCAACTTTGCCAAGTGGAAGCATATGATGAAGGCTTATCTTACCAGTCTCCATCCGAAGATGTGGAACATTGTGTGTGTAGGTTTTGATGATCCGGAAGATCCTGAAAATCTCACACCAAAAGATATCCGCAACATACATCGCAATGCTCAAGCTACAAGTGCTCTTCTAAGTGCACTAAGCCCGGAAGAATACAACAAGGTGATAGGCTTGGAGATTGCAAAGGAGATTTGGGACACCCTTCACATTGCACATGAAGGGGTTAGCAAAGTCAAGAAGTCCAAGATTGATTTATTGATGGCTCAACTCAATAAATTTGTGATCAAGGATGGAGAAGGGCCTCAAGAGATGTTTGATAGGTTGATGGTGATAGTTGGCAAGATTAGAGGATTGGGTGGAGATGAATTGGATGATCATCATGTTGTGAAAGTGATGTTGGAGGCTTCTGCACCAAGCAATCCAACTCTTGTCGCATTGATTAGAGAGAAGAAGAGGTTTGAGGAATTCTCTCCTAGTGATGTTCTTGGGAGAATACTTACTCATGAGCTCATGGATATTGAAATACAACAAAGAAGAAAGTTTGGAGAGCTTGAAGCCAAGATGGAAAGCTTGAGAGTCAAAGATGTAGCTCTCAAGGCAAACAAGTCAAGCAAGGTCTCTACTTCAAGCAAACCGACAAGATCAAGATCAAGCAAGGTTGAGATAGAATGCTCATCAAGTGACTCAAGTGACAATGAAGATGATGAAGTGTCTTTCGGAGAAATTGGTGATGTTGTATTGTTCATGAGGAAGTACAAGAAAGAGCTAAAAAGAGAAGGCTACAAGTTTATGAAGAGGAAGTTCCCCAACAAACAAAAGAGGAAGTTTTACAATTGTGGAAGCACGGAGCATTTCATTGTCGATTGTCCTTATGAGAACAAAGAAGACAAGAAAAACAAGAAGAAGAACCACAAGAGGGAAGAGAAGACTCAACACAAGAAGAAGAACTATTCGGGTGAAGCTCACATTGGTCATGAATGGGGATCTAATGATGAAAGCTCAAGTGAAGAAGAAGGCAAGAGAGTTGCTACCATTGCCATCAAGAAGTCTTCTTCATCACCGAAGCTCTTCACCAACTTGACCGATGATGAGGAGAGGTCCACACTCCTTTGTCTTATGGGCAAGAGTGAGAAGGTAAAACCTAAGTCAAAACCCAAATCTTCTCCCTTGCCTAGTGATGCATCTAACATTGACTCTAGTGATGATTCTAGTTATGACTCTAGTGATGAATCTAGTGATGATGAGATAAATAACTTGGTAAGTAAAATGGATAGAAAAACTAGAAACTTCATTGCCAAGTTAGTAAATGAACTAGAGAAAACTCAAGCTACACTTGCCAAGCAAGAAAAACTTTATATTACTTGCAAGCAAGCTCTTGTCTCGGAAAGAAGTGAGGTGGAAACTTTGCGCTTGGAAGTTAACCAAGCGGAGAGTACCCTTGCTACCCTAAAGGATGACCTTAATGCTCTTCAAGAGAAGAACAATACTCTAAAAACAAGAAATGAAGAGCTTGAGGAGCAATATAGCATCCTTTGGGAGAGCACCTCACATCCTACGAAGGCAAAAGAGATCTCTAGTGCATCTACTAGCAAAGGTTGTGATAAATGTTATAATATGGATTTGGATGCTTGTGCAACTAACCTTGCAAATATAGAAGCTATGAAGAAGGAGATTACAAGACTCAACAATATCATAGCTAGTGGGTGCATGGATGATACTTGCAAGAAGCCCAAGTTCATTAAAGGAAGACATCCTTTTATCAAGGATGGCCTTGGGCACAAGAAGGGTGGCAAGACCGGGGAAAGGAAGATAATGAATGGAGTGTCTTGCATCAGCTTTGAAAGGAAGGAGACAATTGGGGAGGTGCAGCCAGTGCAGACCATGGAGGCTCCGCGCAAAAACGCGGAGGCTCCACGTCCTGGAGGCTCCTCACAAAAGCGTGGAGGTTCCGGGGTCTGCAGGCAAAATAAGACCAACACGAACAAGATACAACCTCAACCAAGGCAGCAAGCTTCCAAAGCTCCTAACACTCGTCTGCATGTTAAGGAAAATCCGATTGTGCCCAAGAGGAACATGTATGCTCACAAGTCGAAGACCCATGCATCCCAAGAGAGCATGACCTCTAGCTATGTGTTGAGACGCAACAGCCTTGGTAAAGTTGTTGCCACGTATGTTGGGAATGAGCCTAACATATATGTGAAAAGATCTCTATGGGTTCCTAAAATCTTAGTAGCTAACACTCAAGGCCCCAATACCAATTGGGGACCTAAAAGAAGGAACTAAACTTGTTTTGCAGGCATACTCCTCCGGTGGATCAAGTTGGGTGCTTGATAGTGGATGTACAAATCATATGACCGGAGAGAAGAGTATGTTCTCGTCATACATACCAATGCATGATTCAAGTGAAAATATTGTATTTGGGGATAATTCAAAAGGAGAAGTGCTTGGCATCGGTAAAATCTCTATAACTCAAGAGCATTCAATTTCAAATGTATTACATGTTAGCCCGTTGAGTTACAATCTATTGTCCGTTTCACAATTGTGTGAAATGGGTTGTGATTGTCACTTCACGGATAAGGGTGTGACTGTTACTAGAAGGGAGGATTCCTCTATTGCTTTTACGGGTCGCTTGAAAGGAAAGCTTTACCTAGTTGATTTCAACAAAAGTAAAGTTTTGCTTGAGACTTGTCTAGTGGCAAAATCTAGCATGGGTTGGTTGTGGCATCGCCGACTTGCTCATGTTGGGATGAGGAACTTGGCCAAACTTCTAAAGGAGGAGCACATCCTTGGACTAACAAATGTTCAATTTGAGAAAGATAGGATATGTAGAGCATGTCAAGCAGGAAAGCAAGTAGGCGTACCACACCCACTAAAGAGTATTATCACAACATCAAGCCCATTGGAGCTCATCCACATGGATCTCTTTGGACCGGTTGCCTACATTAGCATTGGTGGTAATAAATATGGTATTGTTATTGTTGATGACTATTCTCGCTTCATGTGGGTGTTCTTTGTGTATGATAAGAGTGAAGTGCAAGGGAAGCTAAAGACCTTCATTAGAAGAGCACAAAGGGAGTTCGGGCTGCCTATCAAGAAAGTGCGAAGTGACAATGGCTCCGAATTCCGCAACACCAATGTTGAAGAGTTTCTTGATGATGAGGGGATCAAGCATGAATTCTCAGCTCCATATACTCCTCAACAAAATGGGGTAGTTGAGAGGAAGAATCGCACTCTCATTGACATGGCAAGAACAATGCTTGATGAATACAAGACTCCAGACAATTATTGGGCCGAAGCAATCAACACCGCATGCCATGCCACTAACCACCTCTATCTTTACAAGTTCTACAAGAAGACCTCATATGAGCTGCTAACCGGTAACAAACCCAAGGTGTCATACTTTAGAGTATTTGGGTGCAAATGTTTTATTCTTAACAAAAAGCCCCGAAGCTCAAAGTTTGCACCAAAGATTGATGAAGGATTTCTTCTTGGTTATGGTCCAAACGAGCATGCCTATCGAGTTTTCAATTATTCCTCTGGAAGGATTGAAATCACGGTAGATGTGATGTTTGATGAATCTAACGGCTCTCAAGTTGAGCAAGTTGATCTAGATGTTGTAGGTAAAGAAGAGCCACCTTGTGAAGCAATCAAGCATCTGGCCACAGGTGATGTAAGACCAGTTGAAGCTACTGAAGAAGAAGATCCTCCACTCCAAGCTTCAACATCACTCCAAGGGCCAACTGCAGTCCCAACTCCTGCAAACAAGCAGGACGTGGAGGCTCCACGTCTACACGTGGAGGCTGCCGGGGCCTGGAGATTCCGCACCAAGGCGCGGAGGCTCCAGGGTCTGGGACAACAACCAACAAGAGGATGAACCTATTCAAGATAATGAGCCTCAAGCTGATGAAGATGATGACAACCAACCCCTACATCAACCTTCAAATGGGCCATCTCACCCAAGAGTACATCAAAGTGTGCTACGGGATCATCCCGTTGACAATATTCTTGGGAGCATAAGAAAAGGGGTAACAACACGATCTCGTTTAGCAAATTTTTGTGAATTTTATTCGTTTGTTTCCTCTTTGGAGCCAATTAAGGTAGAACAAGCTCTTGAGGACCCAGATTGGGTGATGGCCATGCAAGAAGAGTTGAATAACTTTGAGAGAAATCAAGTATGGGAGTTGGTGGACAGACCCAAGACTAACATAATTGGAACCAAGTGGGTGTTTCGGAACAAGCAAGATGAACATGGTGTGGTTACAAGAAACAAAGTAAGATTGGTTGCTCAAGGTTTCACTCAAGTTAAAGGACTAGACTTCGAAGAGACCTATGCACCAGTAGCAAGACTTGAAGCAATTCGAATGCTACTAGCTTTTGCTGCTCATCATGATTTCAAGTTGTATCAAATGGATGTCAAGAGTGCCTTCCTAAATGGACCACTCTCCGAATTAGTCTATGTGGAGCAACCACCGAGATTTGAAGACCATAAGCATCCTAACCATGTCTACAAACTCCGTAAGGCGCTCTATGGGCTTAAGCAAGCACCTAGAGCATGGTATGAATGCCTTAAGGATTTCTTGCTCAAGCAAGGCTTTGAAATAGGCAAAGCCGATGCTACTCTTTTCACAAGAAAGATTAAAGATGATATTTTTGTGTGCCAAATATATGTCGATGACATAATATTTGGTAGTACTGATCAAACCTTTTGTGAAGAGTTTAGTAGGATGATGACAAAGAGGTTTGAGATGTCTATGATGGGTGAATTGAAGTTCTTCCTCAGATTCCAAATCAAGCAATTGAAGGAAGGAACTTTCCTATATCAAACTAAGTACACAAGAGACGTGATTAAGAAGTTTGACATGGAGAATGCCAAACCCATCAAGACTCCCATGCCAACAAATGGGCACTTAGATTTAAATCAAGATGGGAAATCCGTTGATCAAAAGGTATATCGTTCCATGATCGGTTCCCTACTTTACTTATGTGCATCTAGGTCAGATATTATGCTTAGTGTGTGCATGTGTGCTAGATTTCAAGCTAACCTGAAAGAGTGTCATTTAATGGCCGTTAAGAGAATCTTGAGATATCTAGTACACACTCCTCACCTTGGCTTGTGGTATCCTAAGGGCTCCAATTTCAATCTACTTGGGTATTCGGATTCCGATTACACCGGTTGCAAGGTAGATAGAAAAAGTACATCGGGGACATGTCAATTCCTTGGACGGTCTCTTGTGTCATGGAG
Organism: Coix lacryma-jobi var. lacryma-jobi; assembly: GCA_009763385.1. Classification (NCBI taxonomy): domain Eukaryota; kingdom Viridiplantae; phylum Streptophyta; class Magnoliopsida; order Poales; family Poaceae; genus Coix; species Coix lacryma-jobi. Next base: position 82,322,041 of record CM019822.1, read on the forward strand.
CTCTAAGAAGCAAAACTCTGTAGCCCTCTCCACCGCTGAGGCCGAGTATGTGGCGGCCAGTGCATGTTGTGCCCAACTACTCTGGATGAAGCAAACCCTCAATGATTACGGATGTCGCTTTACCCATATCCCACTTTTGTGTGACAATGAAAGTGCCATAAAGCTTGCAAACAATCCCGTAAGCCACTCAAGAACTAAGCACATAGACATCCGTCATCATTTCTTGAGAGACCACGAAGCTAAAGGAGATATCGCTTTACGCCATGTGAGCACCGAAAAACAACTAGCCGATATCTTCACAAAGCCCCTTGATGAGTCAAGGTTTTGTGCCTTGAGAAGTGAACTAAATATACTGGACTCTCGTAACGTGGTTTGAAATCTTGCATGCCTCTGATTGTTATCTTTCTTATTCAAACTAGTTAGGCTTGCAAAATATTCATAAGTGTTTCAAATTGTTGGTTCTTATATCCAAACTTGTCTCAAGTAGCTATAGTTATGATTTGTTGATCTGCTGGCTAGCTACAAGAGACAAGAAGTCCATGAGCATAATCAAAACACATAGAAAATTCCTTGAAAATCAGGCCAAGTCTCTGCTATCAGTACGTGGAGGCTCCACGGTTCAGCGCGGAGGCTCCGCGCCCTGGAAATCGGTTAGGGTTTGGGTAAAAAGAAAAACGTTTCACTCTTTCCGTTTTTACCCCTCCCAGTAACTTCCCTGAGTTACTGGGGCCTCATTCTCAGCATCGCGCCTCTCTCTCTCTCTGTTCCTATGCGCGCGCTCGCCCTCCTTCAACGCCGTTGTTGCGCCCCCGTCGCTGTTGTTCCCGCACCACCGCGCCGTCTTCCCCTATGCGTGGTCGTGCTCTGCAGTGGTGCTAGAGGCTGGGACTCAGGGGGAGCCCCAGAGAAGAAGGCGGAGGAGAAGTCGTCGTCCTTGGCTCTGGAGAATACTCGTCGGCGACCAAATCCCTGGTCTCTCCGACTGCGCCCGCAGCAGTGGAGGTCCCCAAGGTCGTCTGAATCTGTTGTTGCTCCATTCCTCTCCGTTTTCTCTCATCCAAGGTGAATCCCTAATTCATCCCTGGATTCAAATTGGGTTCATCTTTTCTATTGACATCTTGGATAGATGTGTTCGTTTTCTTCTTCTAGTGCTAAACTTGATAGTACATTGGACTAGATTCTAGTTGAAGGTTGAATCAAAATAGAGGACAGTATCCTTCAGAATGCGGAGGCTCCGGGCCTCTACGCGGAGGCTCAGGGTCCTGGAGGTTCTGCACCAGAGCGCGGAGGTTCCACGATCTGAACGGATACATGCCCTCTATTTGATTCCAAACTCAACTAAAATCTTCTTTAATGTTGCTATCATGTTTGTCACTGATCTCTCATCCCTTCTTCGTCCTTTTTGATAGTATGGAAGGTGATTCGAGTCAGAGGAGGGAGAAAAGAGAGCTAAAGCAAATGATCCTATGGATAAGGAGGTCAGAGGAATTGTTCTACATGAGCTAGCAGGTGGCAGCAGTGAGCCAGTTCATGGCAAAGGCAGTGGGAAAGGCAGTCGCAAAGCTACACCTAAAAGAGGTGGTGGACAAGCTGGTGGTAGAGGTGCTGGTCATAGTGCTGACCGTAGGGATCTTGTTGTTGGGCATGGACAGGGATCAGTAGATGATGGAGGAATAGATGGGAAATCAATACCAGCTGTTGGTATGCCAGATACACCTCCTCGGTTCCTAGATTTTGATCAATCCTACATGATTCAATATCAAGGTGCCCCTATAAGAAGAGAGCCAATAATCTATGACAATGGAGTTCAAAGGCAACACAAGAATTATTTCAACTTGGGAGTGCAAGTCAAGAAAGCTAGGACAGCAAATCCCTATGCTTGGCTCAATGACAAAGGCATTGATTACAGGTTTTGGTCAGTATTTCAGTTTGATATCTACAAGACTGTGGTTATTGCCAAGGAGAAGAAGATAGTCCAGATGAAATATATAGATTGGGATCACATTGAGAAAATGAATACCTCAGATTCTAGGAGGGTAATGGAGGCTGTGACTGAACATGGAATGAAGCATAACATGGCTTTCAGATATGATTGGAATCGAGAGATTTTGGCTCAGTTTCACTCCACCTTCTACCATGATGTAGAAAATGAAACATTTCACTGGATGACTGAAGGTGTTCATTATAAGGTGGATTTCACTACATTTGCTCGATTACTTGGCTTTGGAAGAAGTGACAGACATGCTGATTCTATTCATTCAGAAGGAATCTTGAAAGTTGAAAATATTGCATTTGCTTATGAAAGGAGGAACCTAGCTGATGGGAAAACAGTTGGTCTAAAATCTTATTATTATGCAATGAACAATCTGATGAGAGAAACTATTGATCCAAAGGGTGGTGACTCAACCTCAATAAGGAAATATGCAAGGAACTTGCTAGCAAGAATGGGTCCCGGAAGTGATGCTTTCTCTATTAGCAAGTTCATTTGGACTGAGTTGAGTGACTCTCTAGATGATGCTAGGAATGATCTTCCCTATGCACCTTACATCATGTACATCATTGAGAGAGTGTCAGGCATAGAATTTAAGAAGGATGTGGAGCATAGACCCTACAGGTTGACTCAATGGCAACATTCAGGCTGGGAGGCATTGGTTGGGGCTGCTGGCACATCTACTGCAGCAAAGGCTCCATATTCACAAAGGGCTAGTGGTAGTCGGCCATCCTCCTCTCATCAAAAGACCACAGGCTATAAGCGCAAAGTCTTGCTCAAGAACATGTTTTGCATGTGTGAATATGCTGCACAAACTGCCTATGAAGGAAGAAAAGATATAAATGATATGAAAAGGCTTGGACATGCTTTATCTGATCTGGATTGGGTCAATGCCATGCATGAGGAGCTAGAAAATTTTGAGAGAAATCGGGTTTGGGTTCTTGTTCCACCTCCTCCTGAGTATCACCCTATTGGGACAAAATGGTTTTTCAAAAACAAACAAGGAGAGGATGACCATGTTGTGAGAAACAAGGCCAGACTTGTAGCCCAGGGGTATAGTCAGAAGGAGGGGATAGACTATGAGGAGACTTTTGCTCCTGTAGCTCATTTGGAGACAATTAGGATTCTCTTGGCTTTTGCTGCATCCAAAGGGTTTAAACTTTTTCAAATGGATGTCAAGAGTGCCTTTCTAAACGGCTACATAGAAGAAGAGGTGTATGTGAGACAACCCCTGGTTTCGAAAATCCCATGTTTCCAAACCATGTTTTTAAACTTAACAAATATTTGTATGGTTTGAAACAAGCCCCTAGAGCCTGGTATGATAGGTTGAAAACCTTTTTGCTTGCTAAGGGTTTTAAAATGGGATGTGTGGATAAAACTTTTTTCTCCTCAAGCAAGGCAATGACACTTTGTTGGTTCAGATTTACGTGGATGATATCATTTTCGGTGGTTCTTCTCATGCTTCGGTTGCCAAGTTTGCAGATACAATGAGCAGGGAATTTGAGATGAGCATGATGGATGAGTTGACATTCTTTCTCGGGTTGCAAATCAAGCAATCCCGAGAAGGGACGTTTGTGCACCAGGGCAAGTACACCAAGGACATAGTGAAGAAGTTCGATATGGGTGAGGCCAAGCCTCTTCCAACACCCATGTTGACCATGACGGCCCTGGATGCGGATGAGGAGGGAGAAGCTGTGGACCAGAAGGAGTACCGTAGTATGATCGGATCGCTGCTGTACCTGACGATGACACGCCCGAACATTCAGTTCGCGGTGTGTCTTTGCGCACGATTTCATTCGTCGTCGCGCACCTCTCACCGTCCGGCGGTCAAGCGAATTATGAGGTACCTTCGTTTCACTCTAGAGTTCGGGATTTGGTATTCTGCTTCTTCTACCCTCTCTCTTTGCGGATATTCAAATGCTGATTTTGCTGGTTGCCGACTTGATCGCATGTCCACTTCTGGGACTTGTCAGTTTTTGGGTTCTTCTCTTGTTTCTTGGTCTTCTCGCAAGCAGTCTAGTGTCGCCCAGTCTACCATAGAGGTTGAATATGTTGCTGCGGCTAACTGCTATTCCTAGTTGTTGTGGATGATGGCTACTTTGCGTGATTTTGGTCTGAGTTTTTCTCGAGTACCATTGCTTTGTGACAGCACGAGTGCGATTAGCGTTGCTAAGAACCCCGTGCTTCATTCTAAGACCAAACACATCGATGTGCGCTTTCATTTCTTGCGAGACCACTATGAGAAGGGTGATATCGACCTTCGCCATATCGATACTCATCATCAGTTGGTAGATATTTTTACCAAGCCTTTGGACCAATCAACCTTTGCTAGGTTGAGAGGTGAGCTTGATGTGTGTTTCCCCTTTTAGTTGGGGGAAACATTTTGGTTATTGTATCATAGACTGACTTTTTTTGTTTTGTTCTTGTTTAGTCTTTGCATTTCATCATATTTGCATCTTTACTTTTTCGAGCTTCATGTCTATAATCTTTAGAATGAATCTATGCTATGATTAGTGTATGCTCCGATGATATATGATGATGCTTGTACCTTAGGCTCTTCTTGATCACTGATACATGTTATGAGCTGAGCTATTTTTTAGAACTGTGAATATGCTTAATCAAACATAAAATTTGAAACTTGTTCAACATTGAGATTGGCAACTAGCATGTGTAGAATGTGTTGAAGTTAATTGTGCTATTCCTATATGCTAGGTTGCTATGTCTCTAGTTCTGAGTCTTTCACTTGCTTGGTATGTTCATATTCTGTCAAAATTGAACCAAGTCTAAGTGAATTGAAAAGATCGAGATGGGATTACTTGACAACACATCACGATATCGAGACTGTTTCTCATTGCACATTGAGTTAAACTTGATCCATGTAGTGTAAGACCAAAACTGTTGCTTCAAGCTTCTGATTGTTTATGCATAGGCTTAGCTCGGTTGAAAAGTTAGGCAATGTCAAGTTTTCAACCTCTCGCAGTCACATGCTGAAAATTTGAACTTGTGTAATCACCGCTGCAACTCCGATAAAATTTGAAAACACAAGTCTATGTTTCCTTCTATAGCATGATGATTGAACTTTGCTAGGGGTAGTTCATCTTGTATACATGTTTATCATTTGTTTGACTTCCTGTCTATACATGTTTGATGCTATTTTGATGGTGAAACCCTTTCTGAATGGCTTAAAACTGCTCACTATGCTCATATGTTCATATTTCGTATATTGTGATCAGTTCGAGCCTTTGCTAGCGTTTATACTTGTTGAATAGTCGGATCAGCACTTTTTAGAGCATCTATTCACTCTATAGACTATATACCTGAAGCTACTAACCTGCATTTGTGACTCATATGCATTTGCCTGATTGTGCATTTTCAACTAAGGGGGAGAAATTTGACAAATCATGTCCTAGTTGTGTGCACTATTGAAGGGGGAGTTCACTATTGAAGGGGGAGTTCATGTCCAGGGGGAGTTTGCTCGCTAGATGAGTTTTCAATTGGTTTGGAGCAGTTTTTAGCTAGTTGTGTTGAGCCTTTGCCTCTTTCTGGAGGGACTAGCTGATTTGTTAGAGTTTTGACTACTTTGCTCCGAATTTCTCGCTAGCGGTGTTGAGCCCGTTCTACCTCTTCTTGAGGGTTAGCTTTGCTTTGCTTGGTTGCGTCGAGCTGTTGCCCATGTCTTTGGGAACCAAGTTGTTTTGCTCACTCCATTCGACTTCTTTTGGCTTTGCTTCGCTTCTGGACATTTGGTTGTGTTCGCTTCCTTCTTCTTCCTTTCTTCTATTCCATATGATTTGTGTTGGTAGTTTACAATGCACTCATCAAGGGGGAGATTGCGGATACATGGGTGTATGCCGGATCTTGAGATGATGAGTGATTGTCAACTGGTATGATGCGCATGTTCTTTGCCTTGTGTTGTGCAGATATCGAGCTCGGAGACGGTGATCGAAGGCAAGGTGAAGGTCAACTAGAGACGTGCTGTGCCGATGGACCCGGAGCTGTGAAGGGCGGACGTGAGGCTTGGACTGACGGACCAGTGGCCTGAGGATCAGCTATGGTGGCTGACAGCCTGGGACAGCGATAAGTGATGACATGTGGGTGGACAGGGTGCACGGGCGGTGCATCCCTCTATGGCTTCGGTTTGGTGGTTGAGCCCCAAAAAAACCATTGAGTGGATGGTTTCCAGGTTTGGGCCTCAAAACCTAGGTGCTGGCCGGTTTCCGAGTTTGGGCCTCAAAACTCGGGCTGAGGACAGTTTCCAGGTTTCGACCTCAAAACCTGGGCGATGGCGGGTTTTTGAGTTTGGGCCACAAAACTCAACCTGAGGAAAGGTTTCCGGTTTCATCATCAAAACCGGGGGGAGGTCCAGGAAAAGGACGGACGGTGAGTGGCGGCACGTGGCGGCATCGGGTGAGGTCGCGTCGAGGCGAAGCTACCGGATGTGCGGGTGTGGCCGTCGGATCGACTACACTTCGAGTTGGATAGGAATACCCTTAGGGTTAGCCTGCTCGCTGATTAGCAGTAGGGGTAGAAGGGGAATAATTGTATTTAGCTATATTAGGAGAGGCAACCCCTCCCTCCAAACTATCTCAGTCATTTGCTATTCTTTTCTAGGGTTTCCTGCTTCCCATTCCCTGTTGTAGCTACCGAGATCCGCAAGGACGGCTTAATCATACCTTTGTGTATTTGGATTTTGCGGAAACGGGACCGGATTCCCGTTGTCTCCTCGTGGGGACGAATTTCGGCTGGCAATTGAGATTGTGATTCACGTTCTTTAGTTGTTCTTCGCGTTTTGCTTTTTGTCTCAATTTTCCCGTCGCTCGATCTCCCTCTACGCTGCATCTTTTTCGAATCCACTTGAATCAACTTGTTCTTTGATGTGAGGAGAACATTTCCACCGAAGGAATTCATCTCAATCCTCAGGAACAAGTAGATCGGGTCGATTCATGTTTCGTGCGACTTTTTCGTTACTACACCTTCCCATTTGATTTCCCGGTGTTTGAGTTGATTTGAGCGAATGATTTCTTAGGGATAGTCTCCCAACTACCTAGTGATCATCTTCACCAAGTTTGGGATCAAGGGATTTTGATTTGGATTGAATTTTGGAAGATTCAGGAGAGGGGCGATTGAAATCGCCCTCTCTGTGCGACACCCCAGTGTCAAGCACTGCATTAGGAACTACATTTAGCTACTAAAATCCATAAGCAATGCATTGCAACATTTCATGTGCATGAAAGTGCTTTTTGCCTTTGGTTTGTTTATTTGGATTTTGGTTTCTATAAGACTTGGTTGTTTAAATGGATTTCTATTTCGGCAAATAATTTTATAAAATAGAGAATAGTGAGTATAACACTTTTTGTATTGACACCTTAACCTAGTTCAAAGTGGTTTGATAACTAAAAAAGCGAGAACAAAATGAGTTATAGTTCAAAAAGTGGCTTTATTTATGTGGAGGTTGAGAAAATGAGTTTCAGAAAAAGTGTCTTATATGAAGGTTGTAGAGAAAATTATTTTGAGCAACTTTTATTTTTGGGTCAAAACCTAGTTTTGAGTTTTTGAAACTGATTTAAATGGTCAAAGTTTGAAAAAGTTTTGCAAAAAGAAAAAGGGAAAACGATTTTTCTCCCGCGCCCAGCTTTCGGCCAACCGGCCTTTCCGGCCCAAGCCCACGCCGCGCCTGCCCCCGCTCCCGCGCGCACCGCGCGCCGCGCCGCGCCGGTCAGCCGACCGCGCCGCGCCGTACGCCGGCCGGCTTGCCGCGTGGCGGCTTGCCTCTGCCCTGAATCCGCCCCGACCACTCCTCTTGCGATCTCTTCCGTGTCCAAGCGCACAAGATCGCCCCCGCCCTCTCCGCGCGCACCTCGCCTGCCGCGCTGCTCGCCGCGTGCACGCCACCGCCCTGCAGCCGCCTCGCCCGCCGCGCCACCGTGGCCCCCGCCACGACCGGCCGTCCACCCGCTCCGCCGGGCAAAACCCGAGCGCCTCCCTCTCTCCACTCCCTCACTCTCCATTCGCACACACCCGCCTGCTCTCTCTTCCTCTCCTCTCCTGCGAACGCGCCGAGCACTCTTTCGCTCGCCACCGTTCGGCACCGAGAGCCCACACCGCCGTTCCGACCCCCCTCCGCTCGCCTTTGTCCAATCCCTGGCGCACACCACCTCGCCGCCATCTCGGACACCCGGTGCTCGCGCTAGCACCATCCGCCGAGCCTCACCGACACCGGAACCGGAGGAGCGCCGCCCGGAGCCCGAACCTGTTCCGCGCCACCCCGAGCTTCGCCACCTCCCTCCTTCGCCCGCAAGCTTCGCCGAGCAAAGGCTAGGTGAGAACACACCTCCGTGAGGTCTCTACCGCCCTCTAGCCCCCCTCTTCTTCCCGACCGAGCGCCGCCACCGTCCGCCATGGCCGCGCACGTGGTTGAGCTTCCCCGGAGTTTTTCCGGCCAAACCACCCCCCTAGCTATCCTCCCTAGAGTTAATAGAGTATGGCGCACGCTTTAATTTGGCCGGCGACCACCGGAACCGGTCGAGCCGAGCACTTCCGCCGCCGCCGTCCGCCATCGCTCGCCGCCGGCGAGCTACGGCCGTGCGCTGGCCCAACCGACCGCACCATCCGATCCGCCTCGTCAAGGGGAACGCGTCGAGCCTAACCTCACCGCCGGCGACCTCGCCGTCTGCGAGCAAGCCGCGGTCAAACCCTTCCTCTGTTGTGCTCTCTCTGACCGATGGGCCCCGTTGACCAGCAGGTCCTATGCGTCAGCCACCCCATGGTCCATGGACCGGGTCTGTGCAAGTTAGGCCGGACGTTTTCAAATGTTTTTCTTTTTCTTTTTGTTTCCAGAAAAGTTTGTTATTTTTGTGTAGCACGTTTTAAACATCCAAATGAGGTGCTTTCTATTTTGTTAGCTTGTTCATGAGTAGATCTATCATGGAAAAATATGAAAGTATTTTTGGTGGAAGCTTATTATACTTTTTTTATTTAATTTAGTTTATGTGCTTTTGTTTAAATAAATGAGTTTATATGTTTTCTTGTTGAGTTAATTCTTGGCAAAAATTTTGTAGGTTACTTATCATGTTATTTATCTGTGAAAATTGTATGAGGCACTGTTTCTATAGAAAAAGTATCTGTTTAGGTTTAAATTCCTTTTTAGCTGTTTTCCTAAAATAATTGTTAAAATGATTTATATGTGAAAATAAAATATGTGAAAATTTATGTAGTCTCTGTATATCCTGTTTAAGCTAAGAAAAATGCTAAGAATAGGTTGTTGTATGGAAAAATAAGGAGTTGCTTTACAAACATGCTTTTCTGTGTTTTTCTTAGAAAAATCATGTAGAAAAGAATGTAATGTTTCTGATCATGGAACTTTCTTGACAAATATGATATGTGAAGTAGAATCTGGGAACAATATGAGTTTGAGGATGTCACCTTTTTTCAGTAGGGTTGTAGTTCAAAGGGGTTTGTTTTGGCATAAATTTGTTTATTTTGTATAGAATTATGTGTCTGTGCTTTAGCAGTCAATTTTCTACAGTAGAGTGGTAATAGGCAGATAAAGCTAGGAAAAATATGAAACCTGCTCTTTGACACTTTTCATAAGAAAAGTTAGTTCAAAGCACCTTTTGAGCAGTTTATTTCATCTTTTTGTATCTGCTGTTTTGTATTTTATTTCTGGCTGAAAATTGTTCAGTGAAGTCCAGTTAGTGTTAGTTACCTTGTGAAATTTTTGTGCATTTTTCTGAGTTCATAAAAATGTACTTGCAGTTCAAACCTGAGTTTCTTTTTAATTAATAAATAGAAAATAGTTGAAATGATGGTTTTGTTTTATGTGGTAATTAAGTGTTTTTCCTCAATGTCAAAACTGGTTCAACAAGTTGGTTTTGTTGGTTTGCAAGAAATGTTCGCATTTCATTCCACCATGTTTCGCACCACACTTTATTTATTTATTTGTTATTATCCACCGCATTGCAATAGGATCGATAATCCCGGAGCCCAGCCAGGAGCCGAAAGCAAGCGTCGAGCAGGAGATCCCGGAACTGCCCCAAGCCGAGGAGGTCGACCCCCCACAAGAGACTAACCTGCCTGAGTGCCCCGCTCACGAGGCCTCAGTCTTTTCTCAAGGCAAGCCTCGGAGCATTCTAAGTCTCCCAGTGTTTACAATTAATCTATTTGAGTATTTTATATTGTGATGCATTAGGTATAGGAGTTGATTGGATCCTAAATGCTGCATTACCATTCCTTGAATTATTGGTTATACCTGCCTTGAATACCCTGTTTATTTATTTATAATGTAGAATTGCTTAGTCTGCTTAATAAAAGTAGTAGTTAAGGATGTTCGCGTAATACCCCTGGTGGGTATTTACCGGATCACGGTTGGCTATATTTTTGCTATCGTGGAAAAGAACCTGAGTAGTAATATAATACGGTCAACTGGAAGGCAAGGCATAAGTTTGGAAATTTGGGGCAGTCCGTCCATTGGACCGTGTAGGTTTGTATCGATGTTGGCCCTCGTTCATTTTTGAATGCGCCCTTTTACTTAGGGATATGTCGGTGCTGTAATCATCGACCCCAAAGCCGGTTAGACGCTGTTTGGGCCGGTCTCAACCCGTGTCGCACCCTCTAGTATGGAAACACGATCTGCCGCGGAATGACCATCGTATAGTTCCAATTGGGTGGTCCGTGCTGTGAGCCGCGACGATTACCACCACGAACAAGCATCGAGCGGTTACCCAATGCATGGACCCGACCGGGAAAGTGTGGGTTGGTATTAAAGGTCTTTCACCAGCTGGTTTGGAATTCGATTCGAGTCGCCGTCTCCCCCGGTTAGTGGGAAACTATGGAGAGCTTCACCACGATACAACTCCATGTGATGTTTAAAGGTTCAACTAAAATGTGGATAAATCAACTGGATATGGTTATATTATTTGTTTGTTAGACACAAGTGTATGAATAGTTCAGGTGCAAATCTAGAATTTAAAAAGTAGGTCTAAAATTGACAGCTCACCAATGTCATTAAATACTCCTTCTCTTAATTTGAGCTTTTCGCAACCAAAGATCCCAGCTCCACCAGAAAGCCTTGCATACCCTTGGTGTCATTTATTTTCAGTTGGATGTGTAAGTCTAGCTAAGTACATTCCCGTACTCAGGGTTTATCCCGTTTGTTGCAGATGGCCAGGTGTACTATGGCTATTGTAAGCACTGCCTCTACCCGGTGGAGGGTGATGAGGAGTAGGCCCAGGGCAGGGTTGTCCAGAAGCTTCCCCTTTTCTTTTGCTGGACTAAGACTATTGGTGGCACATTATCTGAAAAAGGAGGGGTGAGTTGAGTTGAGTTAAGTTATCAGACAATGTTTTATTTGGACCACGTGTGTGGTGGTCATGTTTCAAAACTTATTTAAGCTTCCGCACTTTAAAATTCAGTATTGTAATAACTCTTTATTTCCGCACTCTGAAGTTTTTAAATTCAGTTTCGTTTATCTTTGATGTATCCTTACGAATGCAATACTTGAACGATGCGATCCTGTATGTTGTACGATGTTTGAAATCCTTCGAGATTTCCGGACTACCAGGGTTATATGGATTCAAGTACGGGTCGATGTCAGACGAATTTGACTAAGACGGTACTTGAGTTCTTTTTATCAGGACGGTTCCGTCACACTCTGGGTGCTCACGGACAGTCCACCGTTTGGGGCGCGGACAGTCCGCGCATCGGGACTCAGCTGAGCAGTGGCTGTTCGTTGCGGTGCACAGTGCTTCGATTTGACCGGCGGACAATCCTCCCTTGTGACTCGCGGACAGTCCGGGAATGTCCAGAGGACTTTCAGCAGCACTGCGTTTTTGGCACTTTGGCCGGCGAACAATCCGCCACCAGACCGCGGACAGTCCGGCATTGGGCGGACAGTCCGGGACCGTACTAGCGGACAGTCCGAGATCCTGCTGTGTGTTGGCTTTTAGTGTGTTTGCTCTCCCGACTTCTCGGCTTCATTTCCGGACTTCTTGTTTGCTCCTAGAGTTCACGAAGGAACCTCTCTAGGTATCTTTGCTACTTGTTAGCATCGGTATTTAGGGATTTCCCAACGTAGTCTTCCATCTACGTTCAGGAGTAGGTTTTTGGGTTTGGACTTGACTCGGCGCTTTCGAAGTTTTGGTTTGCTCTCGTTTGGTGGTGCCTCGCTGTTATCCTAGGTATCATCCACCCTCTTCCCGAAGGTCATGGGCATCACGCTTGTGTCCGAAGCTTTTGGGGTTGTTTCGTTGGGACAAAGGCCGAAGTTTTAAAAGAAATTTTATTCACCCCCCCTCTGGTCACCTTTGGTAGCATTCTCAGTCCTTCACGTCTCCCCCTCGCCTGATGTTGTCGCTCCCATAGGTGCAACTAGTGCTCGCTGGAGAGCTGCTCGAACAGAACCCCAAGTCGTGGAAGAAGTGAGATCGGGTCCGTGAGCCGAAGTGCCCTCTCCAAGCTCCTGTTCTCCTGCAAGCTCAAAGACAGAAGAAACACAAGGCATTGTCTTGTCCAGTGTGACCTCAAGGTCTCCACAAAATGGTTAGTCACATGATAATCATAAGGTGAACTCTCAACAAAAAGAGGTCTACCCAAGAATGATACCGCAAGGAGATCTAAAATTAAACTAGACAAGACTACCATGCAACCAGGATAAAGCACTATATAGCAAAATGCAGCCTAGAGACATGATCAACTCAAACACAGCCTAAACCTCAACACATGCTACAATGCAAGATAATGATAGCAATAGAGCCAGAAGCATGTAACATGATAAAATTGTGGAAAGGCTAGTGCTCGAACTAAACATATCAATAGGATAGCTAACCAAAACTAGCACCTGAAAAGTGATACCCAATGAACATCATACCACTACAAATCAAGCTCATGGAGAAGTATAGTAAAACATGGCATACTATTCATGAGGATCACAGACTAGCATGAAAAGTGGATTAGCCACCAAAGATGTACACAAAGCTAGCATGACATGATATACAAGATAGCACATACTAGACTAAAACAAAACATGATACAAAAAGAAAATGTACATGCAAGAACTATACAAGTGAGCACATGAAAGTCCATCTCAGACCACAAGAAATATAACATGGATGTACAAGGTACGAGTGTATAAGAAAGCTCACCCAACTGCAAAAACCTCTTTGGAGGCAATTCTAGATGGGGTGTAGAGAACCATCAAGTCTTGATCACATCTAAAAGATCAAGTTCCATCAAGCACATGTTCTCCACCCCGTGTCCTCATATCTACACACAAGAGGACAAAGCAACCCGAGTCTTGGATCCTGAAGGGTCAGCAAGCATGTACTTGGGAACCCAAGACTTGGTCACACATCTCAAAGCACTCAACTTATCATGTGGGTTAGCATGATGCAAATGTTGGATCAAATTCAATTTTGAAACATCCTTGGAAGCATTCCTCAAAAGGACAACTCAAGGAGAAGAACGAGTCGTACCACGGGAAAAGAGGCAAACATCTCCCAAGGTTTTTTGAGAAGAACCAATAGAAGCACCATGAGAAGCATGATGTGGACCGAGACAAGTAGCACTAGAAGCATGTGCACGACCATGACCAAACCCCCTAGAAAAGGAGTCATAAAACCCATCAACAAAGAGGGGCTTCTTACTAGGAGCACAAGCGTTCATGCCATGAGAAGGGCTATGAACCACCATCTTACTAGGAGAACGCGTGCCATGGGAAAGGCTACGTGGCTTCCTAAAAGCCTTAGCTTAAATACGTCGCTCATGTTTGACACAGCGAAAGCAAAAATCGAATGAGTGTCCATCTTTCTTGCAAAAGGTGCAATGGAATATCAGATTGGGAACATGCGTCCCAAAAATGTGTGAAGCACCCTTGCCATGAGAAATCCCTTGGACATCACTCGAAGAAACAACAATGTTAGGACTAGCTATGAAAGAGCTATCCAAATCCTTGGAACAAGTGCTACAGTCAAAAGACTCACGCGCAACACAAGAACTCAACTCCGGTTTCAAAGAATTAAGCTTAGAAACACCAACATCGGAGTTGCAAGAATTGCGTGAATCAACCAACTTAGCACAAAGACTCTTGCATCTTTTGGCTAGAACCTCATTCTCAAACATGAGGCGATCACAAGTACCACAAGGAGTGTTTCTCAAGTTTTCCATCTCCTTTTCAATGCACTCGGCATATGTGGTACACAAGAGTTCAATTTCTTTCTCAAGGTTGACACTCATATCATTGTGCTCAACCAACTTGGCACTCATATCATCGCACATTTGTTTCAAAACCAAAACTTCTTTTTCTAAATCAATGCATGATGTGCAAATGAAATCGATGGAAGAAACATCACCATTCACATCAAGCAAGGAATTATGATTAGCACAAGAAGTAAGGCAAGCATTTTTATTCAAAGATCACGAACTACAAGGCCTAGAATTTATATCAACAATTTTAGCCCTAGCATGCTTAAGTTCATCTACACATGTGTTGTGTGTCAATTTTAGTTCATTAATTTCAGCTAGCAAAGACTCACAAGAACCACATGGTAAAGAAGCATTTGACCTAAGCAAGGCTATTTCAGTTTTAGTACAAACAAGATCCTTGCGCAAGTCAAAGCAATCAAGACATGGTATGGAAGCATTTGATTTTAACAATTCATTTTTAGATTTTAAGCTAGCAAGAGAAAAGCTTAGCTCATCATTCTTCCTAACCATGTCACTACAAGAGGTGCAAGGTAAAGATGCACTAGACATCCAATGAGAAAGACCACATTTCAACCTAGCAATAGAGCATTTCAACTTCTTGATCTTTCTATGCAAGGTATCACAAAGCTCAACATATCTAATGTTATCATCATAGCAAGCATCAAATCACTGGGACAAAATCCCAAGATTGCAACAAGTGTACCTTTCTTGGCCTTGCCAAGTTCACGTATAATATCATGGGTTGAATGCCCATCATCTCCTAGGAAGTCCAGCAAACCATCCACCTCGCGTTCCACCTTACCAATTGCATGTCCATCATTCAACCCTGTGGACAAAGACACACGAGAAGAAGAACTTGATTCCATTTCTAAATGCATCATTAGTGTTAGCCAAACACAAGATCAACACCTTGATAAACAAAGTCGGAAGCAACACCACTCTTAAAAGGTCGCCTTCGCGGATCTGGAACCGGTTAAGGTAGAGATATCTTTAACTTGCTCTGATACCAATTGAAGGACCGAATTGGCGACCAGAGGGGAGTGAATGGGAGCCTCAAATATTTGAACTCGTGAAATGGATGATCCTTGTCTCCGAAAATCACCCCAAGAGCAAAACCGACGTACGTGATGTCTATGACCCAAATGATTGGGTGGATGTTCCCTAGGAACAGAGCGGGACACCACAAGAAAACTCACACAAAAGCCGGATCACCAAGTCGAGCTAACACCTTCAAACCCCGACGCCAAAAGCTTCTCGAGGCTGGCCTCGTTTGCCCGGGGAAACTCCGTAATCGAGGGTCCGAGCAGAGCCTCGTTCGCTCAAAAATCTCTGTAATCGAGGGTCCGAGCAGAGCCTCATTCACTCAGGAGTCTCTTTGATCGAGGGTCCAAGCAGAGCCTCGTTCGCTCAGAAATTTCCGTAATCGAGGGTCCGAGCAGAGCCTCATTTGCTCGGGAGTCTCCGTAATCAAGGGGCCCGAGGAGAGCTCAAGGGATGCCTCGTTCACTCGGAAGATCTCCGTAATTGAGGGTCCCAAAGAGAGCTCAAGGGGTGCCAGAAAAAGCGCTCGAGGGGTGTCCGAAAAAGCGCTCGAGGGGTGCCTGAAAGGTGCTCAAGGGGTACGGGTGCCTCTTGAGAGGTGCCTGAGGGTGCTCGAGGGGTGCCTCTCGAGGGGTGCCTGAGGAGAGATCGAGGGGTGTCTACAAAAAGCACTCGAGGGGTGTCTACAAAAAGCACTTGAGGGGTGTCTCAAAAAGGGACTCCTCGAGGGGTTACGCAGACCTCCTCGAGGGTACGCAGACAGAGTCATCGAGGCTGCCTATTAAGTGTTGTTCTTCCGCCGATTCAACCCGATCTCCCTCAAATCAAAAGCTCTAGGGCTCAAATTTCGTGTGAGGGGTCACAAGGATGTTAGTGAGCTACTCCTAAGAGATCATGGCTCGAACCTAACTCAAAATCGGAGAATCGAAGAAAACGGTGAAGAACTGGCAACCTATTGGCGGTGCTTACCGACAACTTTTATGAGCCAACCAAGGACAAAACAAAGCATACATGCATACATATGTTATCACCTTGACCTATTTCCACTTGTATTGGAGAATCATTGATTTTCAGGTATCAAACAAGAAAACAATGGAAAAGGCGAAGAGAATACGCTTTTCGACAAAGCGTAAAACCAAGAAATATGGAAGAAGCCCACCTAAGGAACCAACTTGGGCTCAAAACCCACATGGCAGTCATCCAGGCCCAACCACGAGCCCACACGCGAAGGCCGGTGGCCAAAGGCGGTGCCCGGGGTGTGGGCCCACCCTGTTGGCGGTTCTTAACTCACATTTTATGCCGCCAACTTTCTTCAAAAACCTGCCATATTAAGAACAAAAACATAGGATTAGGCATTAGACTTACAATTTCCACGAGTTTTGGATATATCAACTGTTTTGCAGGAAACACGAGAAAACCATATCTGAGATGGGCCAAAAGTGCGTACCAAATTCAACATATTAAAGCTCAAGAGCACTTTTGGCCCATCCAAATGAAGAGAATGAAGCCCAAGGCCCATCACACCTTGCAACTGGGCTGAAAACCCACATAACCGACATCAGGGCCCAGCCAACAGCCCACCACGTGAAGGCGGTGGTCAGGGGTGGGGCCAAGGGTGCGCCCGCACCCCAGGTGCGGTTGCACCGCCACTGGCTCCCCTCGGGCCCACCCTCTACGGTCGGTTGCATGGCGGCATGCTGAGGCGGTGCAGGGAGGTTTCCAAGTTGATCACCCCCAAACCGACCTCAATCCACTATAAAAGCATGTGTGGAGCTCTCTTCAAATCATGGAAGTGTAGAGCATTTCTTCATAGCATTAGATTAGTCCATTCCCACCTTGTAAAGGATCCAATTCTAGAGAAGAAGTAGTGCCTCAAGTGTTATAGCTCTAGTAGCTATCTAGAAGAGGGAGCGAGTTCGAGTTCGTGCTAGTCGAAGAAGTGTCGGGGCTGTCGGCTACTTCCTCAAGTGTAATCCTACACTTATTGGAAGGAATACCGGAATCGCCGGTACGACTTCACTTGTACCTCGACGGATCGACATACTATTTGGAGTATTAAGGTTCGTGTTTATCTTCGTTTACGCATTCTTATCGTGTTCTAGTTTATTGCTTACGTAATCAGTTAGACCGGCCGTTCAGCTTCGGGTGGGTGCTCTAGTAAGAGGGTGCAAGCCCTAGCTACCGCTAGAAGTAGTTACTCTTAGTGTAAACGCGGTGTTTAGGCTAAGTGTTCACAGGTTGGTTGCCTGGGTCTCCACGATTGAGGAGGTAGGTGGCAGGTGGTGACAGCCCTGTCTGTCCTTTGTAATCCACCCACGTTCGGGATTCCAGGTAGAGCTGTATCGGCATAGGTTGGGAAACCAACTTCACCCGTTGACCGAAGCAGATTACGTTTAGCTA
This sequence comes from Coix lacryma-jobi var. lacryma-jobi, assembly GCA_009763385.1. NCBI lineage: Eukaryota > Viridiplantae > Streptophyta > Magnoliopsida > Poales > Poaceae > Coix > Coix lacryma-jobi. The sequence continues at coordinate 82,339,670 of CM019822.1, forward strand.
GAGCTAGATCGCTAAGGAATACGTTACCTAGAGTAAACCTCGTTACCCTAAGGTCGTTCCTCTTCTCACCCTAAGCCGGGAGATCTAAACCCAAGAGACTATAGCACACCGTTCCTTGTGGAAAATACGATACCTTGATAATACTTCCGGGTGAAGTGCTACAACCGTACTTCCGTGCGCTTGCGGACTTTTCTGTTTACTCTAAGAAATACCAACAAGCATTTCTGGCGCCATTGTCGGGGAACGGTCGTCGCCTTTAGTCTGTGAACCTAGTTCGCCCGTGTATCCTTTGCCTTCTATCTTTCTTTTCAGTTACCCTTACATATGGAGCCAACAACCACCATCGACAATATGTTCGCTCCACGGGCAGAGTTCTGCGAGCCACCATAGTCATCAAAGCCAATCACAGCTTCTGGCTACGAACTCCGCCCAGGCTTTATAGCCATGGTTCGTGAACAGCCCTTCTCGAGGTTCGATAGCGAAAACCCCTATCACCACTTACGGGAGTTTGAACAACTCTGTGCTTGCCTGACAATCGCAGGCATGTCACAAGAAACTCTGCGTTGGAAGTTGTTCCCATTCTCTCTTTCTGAGAGAGCGAAACAATGGTACAACAATAGCGTAGGAAAAGTCAATGGAGATTGGAACGAGTTGTGAAACAGATTTTGTATCGCGTTCTTTCCTATATCTCGTATAGCAAACCTACGGCAAGAGATCCTCAACTATCGTCAACAAGAGAAGGAGTCGTTAGGAGCGGCCTGGGAACGTTTCACCACTCTATCACGATCAGGCCCAGACTTGTCACTCCCTAACCACGTAATGTTACAACATTTCTGGTTAGGGCTAAACAAGGAATCTGCCCTACAGCGGGATATTTCTGCCGGAGGATCCTTTCTGTGCAAAACCACAGAGGAAGGAGAGGCTCTTCTAGACCTTATTCTAGAAAACACGCCCATTCCTGATCCACTCCTACCGGAAAGCGAACCACAACATGAAGAGGTCTCTTCGGTTAAAACCGAACCCGAGATTTAAACTTAGAGACCCTCATTGCTGACGGAATGCCCGAAGGAAGTTTTCCTTCCTTCAGACTTTCCGTTCTTCGAGGAGGAACATCTTGATGAATACGGAGATACCTCGAATTATGCATATCAAAAAAAGCCACCAGTGTAACACCTCTCATGTTAAGCTAGCATAACATCATCATCTCATCATGCATAATCATCTCATGAGCATGGAGCGTTCATATGTTGATTTCTTTTTCACATAAAATGTCATTTCATGTGATGGTATGCATATAAACCTACAATAATGTGTTGTTGTTTGGCTTGTTTTGGAGTGGTTTGGTTTTCCTAACAATCTAACTTTGTTGAGAAGTCAAAACGAGGCCATGTTTATGCTGGCCATTTTGGCTAATCAAGTTGCTAAACCCTAGTCAACCATATGGAGCCTAAAGAGTCCTTTTGTTTGACTAACTAAAACCTCCTTGATAGAAGCTTTGCATGGCTAAGTGCCCTTAATCAAAAGTGTGTAGATTTTAGAGTAGAACAAAAGTTGTTTTAGGGCCAACTCATGAAAATGGGTTTAACAAGGTGTTTTAGGGCCCACGAGGCAGAATTGGATGGGTTTTGGACTTGGAAATTTTCCTAAGTCCTAAAACCGGATTTCAGTTCGGCCTGGCCATGTTTAACAGCTTCCCGAGCCTAATCCAAGCCAAACCAGTGTGTAATCTTTTAATCAAAGTTGTAGACGGTATGTAGCTCTAACCAAAGGAACAGTTGGTTTAGCGTTTCACGGAGTAAGTAGGGAGATAATCGCATTTGAAAATGGCCTGTCAGTCGGCCATTAGCTAACTGAATGAGCCGATTCAGTTTGAATCGGCCGGCGTCGTGGCCGACCGCGCGCAGAAGGTGAGCGCCGCGTGGCGTCCCGCGGCTGGCCAAGCCAGGAATCGCGCGCGACGTGGCGAGTAGAGAAGCCCGCGCACGCACACCCCAGCCCAGACGCGCTTCCTCCCTCTTTGCCTCGCTCTGTTCGCTCTCGCCGGCGACCTAGCAGAAGAAAGGGGAAAAGCCGCGTGCCGCCGCCGTTCGCTGTGCCTTTGCCCCGCAAACCGCACCGCCAGCCTCGCTTCAACCTCCTCCACCATCGTTTGCCTTAGCCAGTGCTTCGTGGTAAGCCCTAGTTAAGCCGCGGGACGAGCCCCCGCCATGGCCGCCATGGCCGGCAAGCTCGGTCCGTCGTGGCCAACCCACCTCCCGAGCCTATCCATCCATCCTAGCTAGCGTTCGTGGGTCAGTGAAGGTGCAGGATGAAGCTAGGGCGTGCCAAACACGCTAAACAGAGTGCAGAAAACCAGATGGTGAAGCTTCTTCAGCAGCGGAACCAGGCGTGGGAAGAAGAGTTTGACTTGAGGGCTCGCATCATGACCCTGGAGCAGCAGCTGGCGGCGATGGAAGCATACAACAACAACCTTCATGAAGAAGTGCATCGCCTCCACAACCAGCTTCATCCGTACCCTCCTCCAAGTGCAGCCGAGATGGAGGTGGAGATGGGCATCGTCCTTGCTGACGGTTGGGCCGAAGATGGTGGAATGCTCTTCGCCAACCAAGATGAAGAAGAAGAAGAAGATGGTGGAGCCGACGACGCCGAGAGTCACATGTCCGATGCTGAGAGCGACTAGAGTTTAGGTCTCATTGTTTATCTTTGTGATCGTGATGTATCGAACAAGTTATGTGTGTTGTAAGCTTTAAGAACCTCGTTGGTACCGTTGGAACCATTTTAAGTATCAGACCTTCGTTGTGTTTTATCCGTGTGTATCCATGCGAGTATTAAGCGCTTTTCATATAATCTGTTTGTGATGTTATTTATGTGGAACGACTTGTGTATGTGCCTTATTGTATGAACCATGTTCAAATACAGTAGCGCAGTTATTACGCATTTTGATCTGTATATATGGCATCACTCATTGATTATTGATTGGCTATGCAGATGGTGAATACTCGTCGGGGAGCGGGCAGTGCTAGCGGTGTTGGTGGTGATGGACAGGGCGAGGAAGCAATTCCTCCTCCTCCTCCTCCATACACGACAGAGCAGTTCTTCGCTTAGTTTCTGGGAAGTCAGCGCAGCATGGAAGCTATGCAGCGGAATATGGAAGCAAATCTCAGGAACATCGCAGAGAACACACGTCGGGCTGCAGGTCACGGGGGTCAAGATGTGAACCAGTACAGCACTTTCAAGGACTTCTTGGACACTAGACCTCTGATCTTCAAGGAAGCAGTTGAACCCTTGGAAGCAGATGAATGGATCAACACCATTGAGCAGAAGTTCAGGTTGCTCTGTCTGACAAAATCTCTAAAAGTGGAGTACGTCGCTCACCAGTTGCAGGGACCAGCTGGTATATGGCGGGCACATCATCATACCACTTTTCCGGCAAATCAACCGATAGTTTGGGAGCAGTTTACAACAGCTTTTCGGGGGCCATTATATTCCTCCTGGTTTAATGGCTATGAAGGTAACAAAGTTTTTGAGTTTGACCCAAGGTACCAAGACCATGGCAGAGTATCTGCATGCTTTCAACAATCTTGCTCGTTATGCGCCTGAGTATGTCAACACAGAGGCTAAGAAGATTGCTAGTATGAAGAGGGGTTTGAGCCCCAAGCTCCTGAAGTCAATGGGAAACTCTTCCAGGACACAGTTCAATGACTTCGTCAGTGACTGTTTGACCCAAGAGAACAATAACAATATCTACAGTGCATCCAAGTCACGCAAGAGAGCTTTTGACGCAGGGACACCGCAGGGCAGAAATCAGGTGGCCAACCGTCCTCCTTTTCGTTCAGCAGTGCCAGGGGCACATTTCAAGCCTCCTCAGCGTCATTTTCCTGGAAATCAACAGCAAGCCAAGACTCAGAAGGTGGCAAAAGGCCAGTCATCGCAGTACAAGATGGGGCCCGGAACCCAGAACTTTGCAGGCAGCTATGTCAAGGGACCATGTTATAACTGTGGCAAGGAAGGGCATCTGTCCAGGACATGTCCTAGCCCAAGGAAGAAGACCAATCAAGTGCAGGCCCGTGTGCATCATACCTGTTTGGAAGGCATCTCTGAGGGAGAACCCGTGACTGCTGGTATGTTTTCTATCAACGATATCCCCGCAGTTGTTTTGTTTGATTCCGGTTCATCGCATTCTTTCATAAGTCAAGCATTTGCACTTAAGCATAATCAGGAAATGGTAACAATGGATTTGGGATTCCGTATCAATTCAGCTAGTGCAAGTGTGTTATCTAACCAGGTAGTACAAGGGGCGAATTTTAGTTTGGAAGGTAGGCAGTACAGAGTAAGCCTAGTAGTTATGCCAGGGTTATCGTTGGATGTTATCTTGGGAATGGACTGGATGAAAAGGTGGGAAGTGATGATAGATACTGGAAAAAGGATGGTATCTTTGAGGGAACCCGAGGAAAATGAGAAGTTTCAAGTGTTCCTTCATAACAATCTTAACCTCAGTTCGGCAAGTTGTGCAGTTCAAGTATCAGTCCTTCAGGAAATCCCGGTGGTACGCGAATTTCCTTATGTGTTTCCGGATGAGTTACCTAGTCTACCTCCGGATAGGGATGTGGAGTTTGCAATAGAACTGATACCAGGAACGGCACCTATATCCAGAAGACCGTACCGTATGCCTCCCAATGAGTTAGCAGAGTTAAAGATTCAACTAAAGGATCTTTTGGACAAGGGTTTGATTCAACCTAGTTTGTCTGAGTGGGGATGCCCAGCTCTTTTTGTAAAAAAGAAGAAAGACAAAGCTTTGCGTATGTGTGTGCACTATAGGCCTTTGAATGCAGTGACGATCAAGAATAAGTATCCTCTACCCCGGATTGATATTCTCTTTGATCAGTTAACATGGGCCAGAGTGTTCTCTAAGTTGGACTTGAGATCGGGTTATCATCAGATCAAGATCAGGCCAAAGGATATACCCAAAACGGCTTTTTTCTACTAGGTACGGGTTGTATGAGTATCTTGTCATGTCTTTTGGTTTGACAAATGCTCCCGCATACTTCATGTACATAATGAATTCCGTGTTTATGCCTGAGTTGGATCGCTTTGTGGTAGTCTTTTTGGATGACATCTTGGTATATTCAGAAAATGTAGAAGATCACGCTGAGCATCTATGGATAGTTTTAACCAGACTCCGGGAACATAAGTTGTATGCTAAGTTCAGTAAGTATGAGTTTTGGTTGAAGAAAGTTCACTTTCTCGGTCATGTGCTATCAGAAGATGGGATCTCAGTGGATCCAGGGAAAGTACAAGAGGTAATGGATTGGAAAGCTCCAACCTCAGTTACAGAAGTAAGGAGTTTTCTATGTTTGGCTGGTTATTACCGTCATTTCATCCCGGATTTCTCCAAGATCGCCAAACCTATGACCTCTTTGCTACAGAAGAATGTCAAGTTTGTTTGGACAGAAGAGTGTGAAGCAGCCTTCCGAATCTTGCGGGATCTGTTGACCACTGCTCTTGTCTTAGCCCAGCCGGATATAGAGAAACCTTTTGATGTGTTTTGTGACGCATCCAAGATTGGACTGGGTTGTGTGCTGATGCAAGAAGGACGGGTGATAGCATATGCTTCAAGACAGTTAAGGAAACATGAGATCAACTACCCTACTCACTATTTGGAGTTGGCGGCCGTAGTGCATGCTCTGAAGATATGAAGACACTACTTGCTAGGAAATGTGTGCAATATATACACGGATCATAAAAGTCTTAAGTATATCTTCACTCAATCTGAGTTAAACATGAGACAGCAAAGATGGCTAGAACTGATAAAGGATTATAACTTGCAAGTTCACTATCATCCTAGAAAAGCCAATGTGGTTGCGGATGCTTTGAGCCGTAAGTCGCACTGTGTTGTGGTGCAACCGTTGTTTGAAGAGATGTTCAATCTGATACACCCAGAAGTTTTGTTCAACATTCACTTGAGTTGCTCGCTTGAAAGCCAGATAGTTGAAGCTCAAAAGTCTAACAAAGGGATTTCTCATATCAAGAGAAGAATGTTGGAGGATCCCTTAACCTCTTTCAGGCTGGATGAACAGGGAGTGTTATGGTTTGGTGATCGTCTCGTGTTGCCGAAGAACAAAGATCTTAAGGATAAGATTCTGGATGAAGCTCACTTATCCAAGTTATCTCTTCACCCAGGAAGCAGTAAGATGTATCATGATCTAAAACCTCGTTTTTGGTGGACAAAGATGAAGAAAGAGATAGCAGCATATGTTGCAAGGTGTGACACGTGTTGCAGAGTTAAGGCAGTTCATATGAAACCTGCAGGGTTGTTACAACCATTATTCGTGCCTGCTTGGAAGTGGGAAGATATCAGTATGGACTTTATAACCGGTTTACCCACTACGGAAAAGGGAAATGATTCCATTTGGGTAATAGTGGATCGTCTCACAAAGTCAGCTTACTTCATTCCAGTCAAGACCGGGTATCGACCGCCTCGGTATGAGGATATATACATCAGAGAGATAGTGGGTCTTCATGGGATACCTAAGACAATTGTTTCGGATCATGGACCTCAGTTCACCGCACACTTTTGGCAGCAGTTGCATAAAGGTTTGGGAATGAAGTTGGTTCACAGTACAACTTATCATCCTCAGACTGCAGGGCAGACAGAAAGAGTAAACCAAGTGCTTAAAGATATGCTCAGAGCTTGTGTGTTATCCTCCAAAGGATCGTGGGAATCATGGCTACCATTGGCAGAATTCTCGTACAATAACAGTTATCAAGAGAGCATCAAGATGGCTCCATTTGAAGCTTTATATGGACGTAAGTGTGTGACTCCGTTAAACTGGGTCAAACAAGGGGAAAGGAGATATTTTGGAATCGACTTCGTTGAAGAAGCTGAGAAAAAGGTTCAAACCATCCATCAACACATACAAGCAGCACAATCTCGACAGAAAAGTTATGCAGACAAAATAAGAAGACCGTTAGAGTTTGAGAAGGGGGATCATGTTTATCTTTAGGTAACCCCGATGAGGGGAGTGCAAAGGTTCGGCATAAAGAAAAAGCTAGCACCGAGATATGTTGGGCCATATCGTATCCTAAATAGAAAAGGAGAAGTATCCTATCAACTTAAGTTGCCCGAAGCTATGAGTTCGATCTTTCCAGTTTTTCATGTTTCACAGCTGAAGAAATGTCTACGTGTACCCGAAGAAAGAATAGAACCACAAGAGTTAAAGCTTACCTCTGACCTAACATATCAAGAGCAACCAGTGCGAGTGTTGGACAGCAAGGAAAGAGTAACTCACAGTCGTGTTGTGAAAGTATACAAGGTGTTATGGAATCATCATGACGATGGAGATGAAACCTGGGAAACCGAAGCTATCTCCAGAAGGTTTATCCAGTTTTTCATGAACAATGGTCAGTAAATCTCGGGATGAGATTTCTTTAAGGGGGGAAGGGTTGTAACACCTATGGTGTTAAGTTAGCATAACAGCATCATCTCATCACGCATAATCATCTCATGAGCATGGAGCGTTCATATGTTGCTTTCTTTTTCACATAAAATGTCATTTCATGTGATGGTATGCATATAAACCTACAATAATGTGTTGTTGCTTGGCTTGTTTTGGAGTGGTTTGGTTTTCCTAACAATCTAACTTTGTTGAGAAGTCAAAATGAGGCCATGTTTATGCTGGCCATTTTGGCTAATCAAGTTGCTAAACCCTAGTCAACCATATGGAGCCTAAAGAGTCCTTTTGTTTGACTAACTAAAACCTCCTTAATAGAAGCTTTGCATGGCTAAGTGCCCTTAATCAAAAGTGTGTAGATTTTAGAGTAGAACAAAAGTTGTTTTAGGGCCAACTCATGAAAATGGGTTTAACAAGGTGTTTTAGGGCCCACGAGGCAGAATTGGATGGGTTTTGGACTTGGAAATTTTCCTAAGTCCTAAAACCGGATTTCAGTTCGGCCTGGCCATGTTTAACAGCTTCCCGAGCCTAATCCAAGCCAAACCAGTGTGTAATCTTTTAATCAAAGTTGTAGACGGTATGTAGCTCTAACCAAAGGAACAGTTGGTTTAGCGTTTCACGGAGTAAGTAGGGAGATAATCGCATTTGAAAATGGCCTGTCAGTCGGCCATTAGCTAACTGAATGAGCCGATTCAGTTTGAATCGGCCGGCGTCGTGGCCGACCGCGCGCAGAAGGTGAGCGCCGCGTGGCGTCCCGCGGCCGACCAAGCCAGGAATCGCGTGCGACGTGGCGAGTAGAGAAGCCCGCGCACGCACACCCCAGCCCAGACGCGCTTCCTCCCTCTTTGCCTCGCTCTGTTCGCTCTCGCCGGCGACCTAGCAGAAGAAAGGGGAAAAGCCGCGTGCCGCCGCCGTTCGCTGTGCCTTTGCCCCGCAAACCGCACCGCCAGCCTCGCTTCAACCTCCTCCACCATCGTTTGCCTTAGCCAGTGCTTCGTGGTAAGCCCTAGTTAAGCCGCGGGACGAGCCCCCGCCATGGCCGCCATGGCCGGCAAGCTCGGTCCGTCGTGGCCAACCCACCTCCCGAGCCTATCCATCCATCCTAGCTAGCGTTCGTGGGTCAGTGAAGGTGCAGGATGAAGGTAGTGGAGTCGGTTTAGCCGATTAGGGTTTGAGTGCCTCGGTACGCTACCGTCCGCCGCCCGCCATGCGCGCCGGCGATGGCATGTCCGTGTTCCCGCCGTGTCGATGGCAAATCCTTCGTTCTTTGCTTCGCGCTAGGGTTATGTGAGCCAGAGGAGTGCGATTAGTGGGTTGGTTTGGCTCGTCGTGGTCGGAGACGGTCGGTGTGGCGAGTCCGCGCCACCATGGCCGCCATTTGCGACGGCGAGCTCGATCCGTTGCAGTGCTAGGTTAGAGAGTGGTACCGATCGACGCGGGTGAAGGAGAGGAGTCGGGTGAGGGTGATGGTTTCACCGGAGAGTTCGCCGACGGCGAGCTCCGCCGCGGTCAACGTCTCCCCTGTTTCGGTGTGGATGACAGGTGGGTCCAGGTTGACCCCGGGCCCAGCTGTCAGCCACTGGGGTGCAGTAGTGTGGTGTACATGTAGCAGTTAGGGTTTTGTGTTTTTGTTTATATATTTTGCAGAAATGTTTATATTACTTGTTTAATTCATAACTTGAGTTCTGTTAATCCAATGGATGTGAGATAAATTTTGTTAAATTTGTTTTGATGAGTTCTATGCATGAAAAATATAAAATGTCCAGTTTTTGATAATTTTATGTGCAGTAATAATTAATTTGTGTTTAGGCTGATATCTTGTTAAATGCATAATAAATTGTACATTGCTCAGAAAAATGTGGTTCTTGTTTTGTTAGGTTTGTTAAGTGCTGTAGAATCACAGAAAAATGATAAATGCTGTTTGACTGTGGAAAAATCTGAAGTTAACATTTAAATTGTTTAAATGTTGTTTTCTTGTATAATTTATAGTAATTCCAATATATGAGTTATGGGCATGATAATTTTTGTAGACTGCTCTTGTGCTAAGAAGTTCTGAATAAAAATGTGAAATCTGCTGTTTGACACTTTTCAAAATAATGTGTAGTTCAAAGTGCCTTTTCACCCTGCCTTTTGTCTTTTTTGTACAGAATACTGCCTAAGCCCAAATGACACGAAATTTATAAGGCGTGCTTTATTCTCAGATGTGAACCTACAGTAAGTTTTGTAGATTTTTCTGAAGATGTTAGCTATGAGTTGCTGTTATAGGCTTGTTTTAATGGGTTAATTTGTTTAATTAAGTTAAAAATGTGCATCTCTTTTATGTGGGGTCAGCAGGAGTGAAATAATCTATTCAGTGCATTCATATTAGCTGCACTTGGCATGAAGAGTGTAGCTACTCTCTAAGTAAGGTGTTACACTCTACTGGAGAAGAGATATGCACATATTCGGTCAAATTCAATTAAAATGCATCTCTCTTATGCACTGTTGGCACTCGTTCATTTGCATATATGCAGCATGACAGGTTCGGTAGAAGAGCCAACCGCAGCGGATGCAAGCGAGGAGCAGCAGCCCCAGGAGCAGGAGCAAGGAGCTGCCGGGGAAGAACCTGAAGAGGAGCTCCCGGAGTGCCCGAATCATTTGCCCAGCAAGCCCCGGAGCATTTCTAACTACATATGGTTTACAATTAACTCTCTAATAATTATGCTTGTTGCATTAAGTATAGGAGTTGTTTGATACCATTGATGCATTATATTCCTTACCTTGCTATCATCGATATATCATCCTTGTTACCTAATTAGAGATAGGTTCGAGGCTATGCTTAGTCTTGCTTAGACCGGTAGAAGTCGGACGACTTCATGTTACCCGCGAGTAATAGGTGGTTACTCGACTGGTAACAGGATCTTGCTAGTAAGTGAGATAACTGAGTGTTGTGGAAAATGGAGATCGGCAGATTCATGTAGCGTTGTGCTACAATATTTCTAGCCGTGTTTTATGGGAATCAGTATCTTGTTAAGATGGCCTTCTTGTCACGTTGAACGCATGCCCCACATTTAGCTGAAAGGATAACTCGTTCTGACCCCGAAGTCGCACACTTTTCTGGGCCGGTCTCGGGTCCCACGCATCTACCGAAGCCACGAAGGGGGTATTGGGACGCGGGGGCGCGAAGAGTAAGACCCGGGGGATGGTGGTTAAGTCCAACCCCTTAGTAGTCGGGCTTGCCTCCGGGTATGATGGTGGCGGTTGAGGCCGCGGCTCCCTAGAACAGTGCTGTGGTTATCTGTAGCTCACCGACGGGTGAGTGTGGTTTGTGTGGGGAATAAAATCACCAGCTGGTTAGAAATCGATTATAATCGCCATCGCTCCTGGATAGTGAGCACTTGACTTGAACTCTGATCGACCTTGATACTGAAATTGTGGAACACGTGACAGCTATCATTATACTTTTGGCAATGGTTACTCGGTCTGTTTGTTACATTATGGTGATTGTTGGATCACTACCATGATTGTTATAGTGCAGGAGCTAACCCAGTTAAACAGGTTAATTACTACTTAATTTGTAGCTAGTAAGCAGGAGAATGAGTTATTTTAATTACTTATGCTTGTACGCAAAAACGTGGTCTCATACCAGCTCCACTATATACTAGCCTTGCATACGCCTTGGTGTCACTTATTTTGGTTTAAGTCGGGTAAGTCTAGATGAGTACCTTCTCGTACTCAGGGCTTTGTTTCCCTTGTTGTTGCAGATGGCCAGGTCTTTTATGGTTATTGCATCAACTGTCTCTGCCCAGCTCTGGGAGATAACTAGGTCAAGGGCAATGACCAGTTCTATTCGTATCTTTTGCTTTGTCAAGGATGACTACTATGTGGCACTGTAACAAACTACATGTGTGTGTGATTTTGGAACTATGTTTTCAGATTAAGCTTACGCTACTTAAATTCGAACATGGTTTGTAATAACTAAGTTGCTACTCCGAACAATTTATGTAATCTTCTGTCATGTGACGATCGATGCTGAATTATTACGATCCTATGTTGTTGATGTTGGAAAAGTTTGAAATCCTTCGAGATTTCACGGACTACCGGGTTTATATGGGCTCAAGTGGTGCAAATTTACTGCTTCAGCGGAGAATTTCGCACTTGTTCTCTTATAAATTGGTCAGTTCTGTTACAGCCAGTTCCCGCCATTCCTCTAGAACCCCTGGAAGAATCTTTTCTAATTGAGTCCTTAAAGGAACTATCAGCCGTAATGAGTAGTGAATGGATAGAAGAAGCGGAATGCTCTCTCGAAGAGATTCGGATTAGCCCCGCCTGTTCTAATATCCATACCAAAATAGGGCGGAACTGGATAGAAGTGCCTTACAACCCAACGATCGGGGTGAACATAATGTCTGCAACATTTGCAAACACTTTCTCTCATGAGCCTTTCATCCCGACCGGAAAGAAATTAAGGCTCGATACATGAACTGTCGCAGACGGTCTAGGCATCCTTCACGGTATATCAATTAAACATGATGACAATGTGCTGATGCTAGACTTCCATGTCTTCGACATTCAAGACTTCGATGTCTTGATTGGGCTCCCCCTATGAAAACTGTTGGAAGAACCTCCAACAACTGGGGAATTAGATGTCAAGCTAGGGAGGGAAAACTTTTGTTGACGTAAAATCTTGGTCGGTCGCGCCAACACACTCGTGCACACGGTCCTCAAAGGGGTGCGGAGCAAGGTCCTGACCTCCTGAACCTTCAACGTATGGTGGGGCTGAATCTTCTCGGTCCAAAATCCGGTGTAAACAACTTTTCTATACTTATCTTACAAGCCACCAATTCGGTAACCAAACCCCGCTCCACATCCTATGAGCCCGAGGCAGTTATATCGGTTGAACCCTTCGAGTCTCCCGAGTCACTCCTGGAAAAGGATGTTGAACACTTTATCCATGAGAGGAGCGACTCAGAAGAAACCATAGAACTTCCAAAGGAGGAAGCACCGACACCTCCACAGATTGAGCTAAGACCCCTGCCCACTGGCTTATGTTATGTTTTTCTGCATGGCAACAAACAAACTCCTATCATCATTAGCGATAAACTCTCTGACGAGGAGACAACCAAACTCATTGCCTTGCTAGAAAAACACCATTCAATCTTTGGGTATTCCTTGCAAGATCTCAAGGGACTTAGCCCAACCTCGTGTAGCCATCGCATCCCTATTGACCCGGAGAGCACTCCTTCACGAGAACCTTAGCGCAGGCTCAATAATGCGATGCAGGAAGTCGTGAAGAAGGAAGTTCTAAAACTTCTTCATGCCGGGATCATTTATCCCGTACCACATAGTGACTGGGTAAGTCCCGTCCAAGTGGTCCCTAAGAAAGGGGGGATTACGGTCGTTGAAAACAATAAAAATGAATTAATCCCACAACGAACCGTCACAGGGTGGAGAATGTGCATTGATTATAGAAAACTCAACACGGCCACAAAGAAAGGCCACTTCTGTGGCGGAACCGTCCAAATTATAAGAGCTCAAGTACCGTCTTAGTCAAATTAAGCTGACTCCGACCCATACTTGAACCCATATAACTCCGGTAGTCCAGAAATCTCGAAGGATTTCAAACCACTTACAACATACAGGATCGCATCGTTCAAGTACCACATTCGCGAGGATACAACAGTTGATAATCGAAATCGAAATTAACATCAGAGTGCGAAATCTTAAAAGTTATTACAACACTGAGTTTGAAGTGCGGAAGCTTAAATAAGTCTGAAACACGACCACCACACACGTGGTGCAATTAAAACATTGTTTTTGATAACTCACTCCTCCCTTTTCAAATAATGTGCCACCATCAGTCTTAGTCCAGCAAAAGCAAAGGAGAAGCTTCTAGATGACCCTGCCCTGGGCCTACTCCTCATCACCCTCCACGGAGTAGAGGCAGTGCTTACAATAGCCGAAGTAAACCTGGCCATCTGCAATAACGGGATAAACCCTGAGTAGGGGAATGTACTCAGCTAGACTTACCCGTCCAACTGAAAATAAAATAACATCAAGGGTATGCAAGGCCTTTTTGTGGGGCTGGGAATTTAGTTGCGAAAAGCTCAATTTAAGGAAAGTAACATTTAATTGTATGGATGAGCTGTCAAATTTTAAGCCTATCTCTTAGTCTAGGTTTGCACCTGATCTACAACAATCACTTGAGTCGAACAATCAAATATATAGACCATATTAGGTTAACATATCCACATTTTAGTTGAACCTTAAACATCACATGGAGTTGTATCGTGGTGAAGCTCGACATAGTTTCCCACTAACCGGGGGAGACGATGACTCGAATCGAATTACAAACCAGCTGACGAGAAACCTTTAATACAAACCCACACTTTCCCTGTCGGGTCCATGCATTGGGTCACCGCTCGATACTATCCATGGTGGTAATCGTCGTGGCTCAAAGCACGGACCACCCAATTGGAACTAAATGATGGCCATTCTGCGGCAGATCGTGTTTCCATACTAGAGGGTGAGACACGGGTTGAGACCGGCCCGAATAGCGTCTAACCGGCTTCAGGGTCGGCGGTTACGGCACCGACAACCCTAATTAAAAGGGCGCTTTCAAAAATGAATGAGGGCCAACATCGATACAAACCTACACAATCCAATAGACGAGTTGCCCCCAAGTTCCAACTTGGTGCCTTGCCTTCCAGTTGACTGTATTTCATTACTACTCAAGTTCTTTTCACGATAGCAAATATAGCCAACCGTGATTCGGTAAATACCCACCAGGGGTATTATGGGAACATCCTTAACTACTACTTTTATTAAGCAGACTAAGCAATTCTACATTATAATAACTAACACGATAACAAGGCAGGTATAATCAAAAATCAAGGAATGGTAATGCAACAATTAGGATAAATCAACTCCTATACCTAATGCATCAGAATATATAATACTCAATTAAATTAATTATACAAACTGAGAGACTTAGAATGCTCTCCGGCTCGACGTTTGCTGCCTGCTCTTGTTCGGTCTCCGGGACTATCGATCCTATTGCAATGCGGTAAAATTAAATAATGCATAGTGCACTTATGATGTATGCAATGTGAATATTTCTTGCAAACCAGCAAAACCAACTTGTTGAACCACTTTTGACATTGAGGAAAAACATTTATTTACTGCATTAAATAAAACCATTAATTCAACTATTTTCTATTTATTAATTCAAAAGAAACCTAGGTTTAAACAGCAAGTACTGTTTTCTAAATTTAGAAAAATCCACAAAAATTACAGCACGTAACCTACACCCACTGGACTCCACTGTACAATTTTTAGCAAGAGATAAATTACTGGACAGCAGATATAAAAAGATGAAATAAACTGCCAAAAATGTGCTTTTAACTAACTTTTCTTTTGAAAAGTGTCAAACAGCAGATTTCACATTTTTTCTAGCTTCACCTATCTATTACAACCTTACTGCAGAAAAATTACTGCTAAAGCATGATCATATAAATCTACACAAAATTCTAAAATTCAAGCCAGATTACATCTTTTGAACTGCAACCCTACTGGAAAGGGGTGCAACATCCATTTTCATATTTTTCCCAGATTCTACTCCACATTTCATACTTATCAAGAAAGTTCCATGAACAGTAACTTTATATTATTTTCTGCATGAATTTTCTAAGAAAAACTCAGAAAAGCACACTTGTACTACAACTTCTTATTCTCCCCTACAACTACCCATACTTAGTATTTTTATCAGCTTCTACAAGATACCCAGAGAGCACATGAATTTTCTCACATTTTATTTCTGCATACATATCTCTCAACAATTAATTTAAGAAAACAGCTAAAAAGACATTTAAATCCAAACAGATACTTTTTCTATAGGAATAGACCCTCATGTATTTTTTACAGACACTCTACATGATAAGAACTATGCACAAATTTTTCCATATTTTAATTTGACCAGAAAACATGTGAACATATTTATTTAACAAGTTGCACATAAACTAAAATAAACAAAAACAGTACAGCAAACTTCCACCAAAAATACTTTCATATTTTCTCCCTGATAGCTCTACTTATGAACAAATTTACAAAACTGAAAGTACTCCATTTGGATCATTAAAAGGTGCTACACAAAATAAACAAGCTTTTCCTAGAAATAAACAGATAAAGGAAAAACATTTTCGAATCCCGGCCAGGCCTTTGTGGACTCGGCCCATGGGCCAAGTGTGGCTGACATGTGGGGCCCAGTGGCCCGTCGGTGGTGATGGTTTGGCTCGGGGTTCGCTGTAGCTTGCCGGCGGCGAGCCATGACGGATGGCAGCGGCGGTGTGGCTTGGTTAGGCCGTTTTCGGCGATCACCGGCTAAATTAGTGAGTGCGCTGTGCCCAGTGAGACCTAGGAAGGAAGCTAGGGGGTTGGTTTGACCGGAGAAGCTTCGAGGGAGCTTGGCCTCGAGCGAAGGTCACGACGGCGCTAAAGGCGCTCGGCCGGAGAAGAGAGGGAGCTAGGGAGCGGTAGCGTTGAGGCCAAGGGGTGTTCTCACCTTGCCTTTGCTCGGTGAGGCTCGCCGAGGAAGAAGGAGGCTCGGCATGGATTGGATGACGCGGGATGGCGGCGTGCTCTCCTCGGCGGCGACGGCGGCCGAAGAGGGGCACGGCGCGTTCTGACGAGGATGTGGCTTCGCTGGGAAAGCGATCGCGCGCACCGTGTGTGCACGGCGTTGGCGAAGGCTTCTGTGCAAGGAATTGGACCCAGAGGCTCTGGTGGGATTGGAATGATGGTGCGGGCTCTCGGTGTCGAACGGTGGTAAGCAGGGGAGTGCTCGGCTCGCGTTCATGCGTGGGAAAAGAGCGGGAGAGAGCGAGTGGCTTGCGAACTGGCAAGGGAAGGGGAGAGGAGTGTAGCGCGCATGGTTTTGGTCTTGGGCTCGGCCGGACGGGCGGTCGTGGCGGGGCCCGGCGCGGTGAGCGGCGAGAGGCTGGGCGTGGTCGGTGAGGCGGCTCTGCAGGCGAGGCAGCGAGGGAGTGGCCGCGGCGGATTGTGGCGTGATGCGGCGGGCAAGATCGTGCGCGGAGTGGCTAGGCGAGATTGCGGCAGGCAAGCGGCGGCCACGTGGTGGGTGGCCAGCGTACGGCGCCGCCGTGGTCGGGGCGAGCGGCGCGACGCGGGCAAGCGCGGGCGGGAGCAGGCGCGCGCTGTAAGGAAAATGGACCTCGGCCCATTTATCTTTGGATTTTGGTGTTTAATGATCAACATAACCAAATTGGAGTAATGTGTTTGCAAGTGTTTGTTTTGTAGTCTAATAGGATGCACATGTGACTTGGACGAAGGCAATATGGTGATCAAGTGATCAACACCTCAAGCAAGACCCTACAATATGTATTGGAGGCTTACAAAGATCAAGCAAAATCCAAGACTCAAGAAATAGAGGGCCGGACGCAAACAAAGTTAATGCTCAAGCCAAGACAAGAGCTGATTGAATTGGAACTATCTCATGATTTTGGATTTGCTCAAACTGACATGGCATTAGCATAAAGTTGTAGAGAATTTCAATAGATTTCCGAAAAGTCCAAGATCATCGAAATCGGAGTTCGGAGCTAAGAGTTATGCCCAAAATACGAAAGCCTGTCTCTCTGAAAATGGAGCAACGGACGCTCCGATGCAGAGCAACGGACGCGCGTCCGATGCAGCGTCCGATGACCTCCGAAATCAGCCCAAAATGAACAGTGTGATGGTAGAGTCCGATGCCAGCGTCCGATGCATTACTGTAGCGTCCAATGCCCCTGAAAAACAGGTCTAACGGCTAGTTTTCCTACGGCTACTCATCACATAAGCATAGGACGCGTCCGATGCCATCACTGTAGCGTTCGATGCTCCACAGAAAGCTGATTTCAGCCCCCCCCCCCCCAACGGCTCTATTTGATTGGGGGCCTATATATACCACCTCTAACCGGCCAAATGAGGTGTGGAGGAGTGAGGAAACATACCAAGGGTGTTGCTACACCATATTAGTGCCTCCATATGCATAGTGCTTAGTGATTCACATGGTGATTAGTGTAGGTGCTTTGCGAAGTGCTTAGGCTAGTTAGACCACTGCTCATGCGCTTGCTCTAGGTTTAGGCCTAGTGTTTAGTGAGGTTTGCATACCTCTTGCTACTCGGTGCTTGCGTGCACCATTGTTGTACATCGGAGGGGCTTGTAGTCTTGCGAGACCACACCAACCGTGTTTGTGGTGTGGCCGCCACCGTGTACCGAAGGGAACAAGGCCCGTGGCGGTTCGGCTGGAAACTTGATAGTGGAGACGGCGGGGATGCGGATACATGGGTGTATGCCGAGTCTCTGAGTGATGAGTGATTGTCAACTGGGATGATGCGCATGTTCTTTGGCTTGTGTTGTGCAGGTGTCGAGCACGGATACAGTGATCAAAGGCAAGGTGAAGGTCAAGTAGAGACGTGCCGTGCCGAGGGACCGAGAGTGGCGAAGGGCGGACGTGAGGCTTGGACTGAGGGACCGGTGGCCCGAGGATCAGCTGTGGTGGCTGACAGCCTGGGACAGCGACGAGCGAAGACTTGCGGTCATGTGTTGTTCGGGTCGAGTAACTGGGGACACGTGTCGGTGGACGGGGTGCACGGGCGGTGCATCCCCTCTACGGCTCGGTTTGGTGGTTGAGCCATAGAAAAACCACCGAGTGGACGGTGTCCAGGTTTGGGCCTCAAAACCTGGGTGCGGATGGTTTCCAAGTTTGGGCCACAAAACTCGGGCTGAGGACGGTTTCCAGGTTTGGGCCTCAAAACCTGGGTGCTGCGGGTTTGCTGAGTTTGGGCCACAAAACTCAGACGATGGTCGTCTGGTTTCCCAGTTTGGGCCTCAAAACCGGGGGATAGCTGTGAAGGCTGGTTTCCCGGTTTGGGCCACAAAACCGGGGGTGCGATGTCCGGAAAAGGACAAGCAGAGCGGTGGCGGCAATCGGTGAGGTTGCGTCGAGGCAACGCTACCAGTTGTGCGGGCGTGGCCGCCGGATCACCACCTACCATGAGTTGGTCCCGAATAACCCTAGGGTTTAGCTGGTTCGCTCTGTAATTAGTTGAGGGGTAGAGTAGGAATTAGAATTAGGATAAGTAGAGGGAGACACCCTCCTCCCATTCTATCTCAGTCATTTGCTCTTTGCTTCTAGGGTTTCCTGCTCTCCCAATCCCCTGCTGTAGCTAGCTGAGATCCGCAGAGAACCATACCTCTGTGTACTATAGATTTTGAGGAAGTGAGGCCGTAACCTCACTGTTGTAGTGTGTGGTAGCCACACGGTTGCAGATCGATGACTTGATTCGTGTTTTGATTTGTGTTCTTCGCGTTCTTCGTTTCTCCACGATTTTCCCGTCACTGGATCTCCCTCTCTAGTGCGTCTTTGCGAAATCCGTTTGAATCAACTTGTTCTTTATAGTGAGGAGATCATTTCCACCGAAGGATATCATCTAACTCCTCACGAACAAGTAGATCGGGTTGATTTCGTTTTCGTGGCACTTTTTCGTTCATACTCCTCCCCTTTCGATTTCCCGGTGATTGAATCGATTTGAGCGGATGATTTCTTGGGGATAGTCTCCTAACTACCTCGTGATCATCCTCTCCATGTTTGGGAACGTGGGATTGAGTTTTGATTCGGATTTGGAAAGAGTAGTGTGAGGGGCGACCGAAATCGCCCTCACTGGGAGTTGGCGGACAGTCCGCCATCCCAGCCGCGGACAGTCCGTGCGTCGGGGGCAGGCCAGATCAGTGGCTGTGTTCTTCGGCTCTTTTATTGTTCCTTGACCGGCGGACAGTCCGCCGTTGGTTTTCGCGGACAGTCCGGGAACTGTCCAGGGGACTTTAGCAGCGTTGCGGTTTTGCTCATTTGGCCGGCGGACAGTCCACCACCTGAGCCCGGACAGTCCGCCGTTGGGCAGACAGTCCGCGACCGTACAGGCAGACAGTCCGGGATCCTGCTGCAGCCTCCGGTTTAGTGCGTTTGCTCTCCCGGCTTGTTCGCTTGAGTTTTGGACTTCTCGTTTGGCCCTAGAGTTGATCAAGGAACCTCTCTAGGTATCTTTGCTACTTGTTAGCTTAGGTATTTGGGAGTTTCTCGACGTAGCCGTCTATCTACGTTCGAGACTTGGTTTTTGAGGGTCGAACTTGCTCCGGCACTTTTGGCTTTTGGTTCGCTATCGCTTTGTGGTGCCTTGCTGTGATCCAAGGGATCATCCACCCTCTTCCAAGGGTCGTGGGCATCACGTTCTCGGTCGTAGCTTTCGGGGCTAGATTTTGGGACAATCGGCCAAAGTTTCGAGACAAATTTTTGAGCTCCCATTCACCCCCCCCCCCCTCTGGTCGTCTTGCTAGTGCATTCTCGGTCCTTTAATTGGTATCGGAGCGGGTTAAGGATCTTCCACCTTAGCCGGTTCCAGATCCACAGAAGGCGACATGGATCGTGGCATGGGCAAACCGTCGTTCTTTGATGGGACGAACTATGCGTATTGGAAGATATGCTTGTCGGCCTATCTGCAGAGTATTGGTGCTTCCATTTGGGATATTTGCAACTCTGCCGATTACGTGGTCTTGGCTCTCGTGTCACTCAGCGTCAGATCGATGAGCACGATGCCAATAGCCGAGCTCATAATGCTCTTTTCTCTTGTTTGAGCATGTCCGAGTTTGATCGCGTTTCTCACCTCGCTACGGCTCGGGAGATTTAGGCTACCCTCATGCGTTTTCATGAGGGAACCTCTCAAGTCAAAACCCGTCTCTACGAGTCATTCAAGCGAGAGTATGAGAACTTTCAACATATGCCTGGCGAGAGCATAGATAGTTTATTCGCTCGCTTTCAGGTGATTGTCAACAGGATGAGGGCTAACAAGGAGCTGTTGCCTTTCGACGATCATGAGAGAGCTTTGAAGCTTTTGCATACTCTAGATCGGTCGGTGTGGGATTCCAAGGTTCAGGCGATCATCGAATCGCCTAACTATGAGACCCTCACGTGTGACGAGCTCTTCAGTAAGCTCAAGTCCAGTGAGATTGATGCCATGGCAAGGGCTTCTTATGAAAATCCTTCTGGCCCGTCGATGACTTTGGTTTCCGGTTCTTTTGCTAACACCTCTTGAGGCTTTTCACTCTCTTCTCTTCTTTCTTTCACAGAGGAGCAGCTGGAGTTCATGGGGGATGACGAGTTGGCTTTGCTCGCCAACCGGTTCTCACGGTTTCACAACAACCGCATGAACCGTCGCCACGGAGGAGGACGCTCAGGATGCTTCGAGTGCGGCGACCCCAACCACTTCATTGCCAATTGCCCGAAGAAGAACAAGCAGACCTTCGGCAAGGCGGACCATGGGCACAAGTACGACTCCGGCAAGCGCAAGGAGAATTACGTCCCGCGAAGCACAAGCGGAAGGGCGGCTTCGACAAGGAGTACATCAAGACGAAGTACTTGGAGAAGGCCCAGGATGAGCAGCGTGCTTTCTTCGCCACGCTCAGCGACGTCGACGACTCAGATGATGACTCCGCTGCCTCAAGCGACGACGAGTCCGAGAAGAAGAAGAGGATCGAGGACAGGCTGAACGACCTCTGCTTCTTCGCCAACGACGACGGCTTCTGCACCATGGCCCTCGGCAAGGAGGTCGATGGCGAGCTGGAGGACACTCCTCGGAACGACTACGATGACGACGACACCTCCCAGGTATCTCAGACCCCCGATGAGCTTTCTGCTGAGGTTGAGAAGCTTACTGCCGCGCTCCTTAGTCAGGATAAGTTGCTTAGGCGTGCTGCTAGAGAGCGCAAGGAGTTTAGGCAGAAGTGGGAGGATACGGTGAAGGAACTTGAATCTGTCAAGTCCACCATAGTTGTTACCGATGAGGAGGAGTGTGAGATGTGCACCACACATATGACTGACCTTCTCACTTTGAGAAGCAAGTATGCTGTGTTGGTAGGAGAGGTGGATGAGCTGAAGGCTAGATCTTCGTTGTTGGGTGCGTGCAAGTCCTGTGCGGGCTTGCAATCTGAGTTGGTAGAGAAGAATGCCAAGATTGTGTCTCTTGAAGAGGCCAACTCAGGTAGCACATGTGTGGCTAGGTGTGTTCTTTGTGAGGGTTTGGAGATGGAGATAGCCAATTTGAAGCATGACAAGATGCAAACCGAGGAGGAAAACACATACCTTCGGACCATCTTGTCATGGGTGTCTAGTGGTGAGCCACAGCTCGGGATGATGATTTCCCAATTCAAGCGAGCTACTGGAGGTCCTGGTGTAGGCTTTGCTCCGGGTGTTGATGTTTCATCTTTTGGCAAGATTGGAGAGTCGAGTGGTCTCAACCCATGTGAGAAGCCCAACTCCACCACTACTCCCAAGCTTACCAAGATTCCACCCAAAGAGCCTCTCAAGCCTAACACCAAGGATGGGATCTTTGTTGAACCTCCGAGAGCTCCACCAAAGAAACAATCTTGGGCTCCCAAACCAAACCACCTCAAGAACAAGCTGGACACCATGCCACCCAAACAGGAGGAGCATATGCCACAGAAGGGCAAAGTGATCCACACCCACTACCGTGAGTACCAACAACCCCCTATGAGAGCGGTGAGGTACCATTGTGAGCATTGTGGGAGAGATGGACACTTGAGTGAGTTTTGCTTTCGGCGCAAGAGAGAGGCGCGCCGTGCAAGGGAGATGAACAACCCGGACATGTACCATCCTTTCCATGATGTACATGTGTCGAACGTTCTGAGGCGTGCTGCTAGGCCTAGAGGTCCAAAACCTCAAGTTCCTAGGCCTAGGCCGCGTGGAGGTCGAGCCCGGCGGGAGCCTGCAGTCGTGGGCTATGGACCCCGTGGCGGTGGCTTTGTAGTTGAGCGTTTTCCCCCATCGCATTTTGAGTATCGCGATGGACGCTCCTCCCTTAGCGGACCACGTTTTCCTCAACGTGGTGATCGCTCTTCCCGTAGGCGTGCTAGGAATGGTTTTTCTGCTAACCATTCTTTTGAGCAGCCGGCCCAACACTGGTATTCTTCCTACTTCACTAACCCCAGTGTTGGCCCGTATGCTCACCCTATGTCTTTTTATTGATGTAGGTAAAACGATTGGAGAACGTTTGGTTGGTGGATTCCGGTTGTTCGAGGCACATGACCGGAAACGCCAAGTGGTTCTCCAGTCTTAGTCTGGTCGCCGGAAAAGAGTTTATCACCTTCGGCGACAATAGCAAAGGTAAGGTATTGTCTCGTGGGTCGGTGCGAGTAAATGAGCACTTTGTGTTGCGCGATGTTGCTCTTGTTTCTAACTTGCATTTTAACCTTCTTTCTGTTTCACAACTTTTCGATGATGACTATGAGATTCGTTTTAAACCGAATCTCAGTCGCATTTTGGATCCTCAGGGCAATCTTGTTTGTGGGATTTCGCCCTTTGGAAAAGTCTTTCGTGCGGATTTCTCAGAGTCATTTGGAATTTCTCATTGTCTTGTGGCTGGACCTTCTTTCTCTGATCTTTGGAAGTGGCATAGGAGACTAGGACATTTGAGCTTCGACTTGCTTGCAAGACTTAGTTCACTTGGCCTAATCCGAGGATTGCCCAAGTTGTCCATGGAGAAGGATCTTGTTTGCCATTCTTGTAGACATGGGAAGATGGTAGCCGCTCCCCACCATCCAGTGACTCAGGTCATGACTAAGCGCCCTGGAGAGCTTTTACACATGGACCTTGTTGGTCCGGCTCGGGTGAGCTCAGTTGGGGGGAAGTGGTATGTGCTTGTTGTTGTTGACGATTTTTCGAGATATTCGTGGGTCTTCTTTTTAGCTGAGAAGACCGAGACTTTCTCCTTTGCTCGCAATCTGATTTTATGTCTTCAGAATGAGTTCCCTTTGAACTCAATGCGAGCAATTCGAAGTGATAATGGTTCCGAATTCAAGAATTCAGATTTTGAGAAGTTTTGTAACTCTTTGGGTTTAGAGCATCAGTTTTCTTCTCCCTACACACCGCCTCAGAATGGTGTTGTAGAAAGGAAGAATCGGACCCTTGTAGAGATGGCCAGGACGATGCTCGATGAGCATATGACTCCTAGGCGATATTGGGCCGAAGCCATGAGCACTGCATGCTATATTTCCAATCGCATTTTTCTCCGAGCTTTCTTGAAAAAGACTTCTTATGAGTTGCGTTTTGGAAAACTCCCCAAGGTGAGTTATTTTAGAGTTTTTGGTTGCCACTGTTTTATACTTAAGAAAGGTAACCTGGACAAATTTGAGTCTCGTTCTTCTGACGGTGTGTTTTTGGATTATGGCACTCATACTCGTGCTTATCGTGTACTTAACCTTGACACTAACCGAGTCATGGAGACATCCGATGTCACCTTCGACGAGACCATGGTTTGTCCTTCTTCTCGTTTTGAGCGTGCAGGTGATCATGAGGTTGGCGAGCCTCTTTTCGATGATGAAGAAGAAGGTGCTGAAGGGATGGATGACCCAGCACCTCCTCCACCTGTTGTGCCGCAAAGAGCGGCTTCTACTACGACTCACGGCCCCGACCCTTCTTCCTCTACGACATGGGGGCTGTGGGATCCGCCACCTCGAGCGGTACCTTTTGTACCCGAGGAGGCACCAGCTGCTATTGAGGGGGAGGCCACCTCGACAAGGGAGGCGCCATGACACGATCAGCGCCAGCACCCGCCTCAATAGATGATCGGCAGCATCGACGAACGCGTCACCCGGTCAAGGCAAATCTCTCACTTTGCTCATTCTGCATTTGTTGCTGATTTTGAACCCCGGGATGTTGGACACGCTTTGACGGATCCGGATTGGGTAAATGCCATGCATGAGGAGTTAGAAAACTTTGAGAGAAATCGGGTTTGGGTTCTAGTGTCTCCACCTTCTGAGTGTCACCCAATTGGGACAAAATGGGTTTTCAAAAACAAACAGGGAGAGGATGGTCATGTTGTGAGAAACAAGGCCAGACTTGTAGCCCAGGGGTATAGTCAGAAGGAGGGGATAGACTATGAGGAGACTTTTGCTCCTGTAGCTCGTTTGGTGGCTATTAGGATACTCTTGGCTTTTGCTGCATCCAAAGGTTTCAAACTTTTTCAAATGGATGTCAAGAGTGCCTTGTTAAACGGCTACATAGAAGAGGAGGTGTATGTGAGACAACCCCCCGGTTTTGAAAATCCCAAGTTTCCAAACCATGTTTTTAAACTTCACAAAGCTTTGTATGGTTTGAAACAAGCCCCTAGAGCCTGGTATGATAGGTTGAAAACCTTTTTGCTTGCTAAGGGTTTTAAAATGGGATGTGTGGATAAAACGCTTTTTCTCCTCAAGCAAGGCACTCATACTCTCTTGGTCCAAATTTACGTGGATGATATCATTTTCGGTGGTTCTTCTCACGCTTTGGTTGCCAAGTTTGCAGATACTATGAGCAGGGAATTTGAGATGAGCATGATGGGCGAGTTGACGTTTTTCCTCGGATTGCAAATCAAGCAATCTCGAGAGGGATCGTTTGTGCACCAGGGTAAGTATACCAGAGATATTCTGAAGAAATTCGATATGGGTGAGGCCAAACCTCTTCCAACACCCATGTCGACCACGACGGCCCTGGATGCGGACAAGGAGGGAGAAGCAGTGGACCAGAAGGAGTACCGGCGTATGATCGGATCGCTGCTGTATCTGACGGTGACACGCCCGGACATTCAGTTCGTCGTGTGTCTTTGCGCGCGATTTCAGTCGTCGACGCGCACCTCTCACCGTCAGGCGGTCAAGCGCATTATGAGGTATTTATCCTTCACTCCAAAATTTGGGATTTGGTATTCTGCTTCCTCCACCGTTTCCCTTTGTGGTTATTCCGATGCCGATTTTGCTGGTTGTCGCATTGAGCGCAAGTCCACTTCCGGGACTTGCCAGTTTATTGGTTCTTCTCTTGTTTCGTGGTCTTCTCGCAAGCAGTCTAGTGTCGCCCAGTCTACCACGGAGGCTGAGTATGTTGCTGCGGCTAGCTGCTGTTCCCAGTTACTCTGGATGATGGCCACTTTGCATAATTTTGGTCTGAGCTTTTCTCGTGTTCCTTTGCTTTGTGACAGCACGAGTGCGATTAGCGTTGCTAAGAACCCCGTGCTGCACTCAAAGACCAAACACATTGATGTGCGCTTTCATTTTCTGTGAGACCACTATGAGAAGGGTGATATCGACCTTCGCCATGTCGATACTCATCATCAGTTGGCTGATATTTTCACCAAGCCTTTGGACCAATCAACTTTTAATCGGTTGAGAGGTGAGCTTGGTGTGTGTTTCCCCTTTTAGATGGGGGAAACATTTTGACTCTTGTACTATAAACTGACTTTGTGTTCTTCATTTGGGTTTTTCATGCATCTTTGCATTTCATCTTGCATATCTACATTCAGAGCTTCATGTATATAATCTGAAGAATGTAACTATGCTCTGTATAGTTTTTTGCTCCGATGCTTTATGAAGATGTTGTAGCTTATGCTCCTTCTGATCACTGTTACATGTTGAGAGCGGAGCTATTTTTGAATGGTGAACCTGCTTAAAAAACTTAAAATCTAAAAATTATTCACCATTGAGATATGCAACTAGCATGTGTAGGATGTGTTGAATTCAATCGTGCTTTTCATATATGCTAGGTTGCTATGTCTCTACTGTTGAGTCATTCACTTGCTTGGTGTGTTCATATTCTGTTTAAAATCTGAACCAAGTTAAGTGAATTGGAAAGATCGAGATGGGATTGCTTGTCAGCACATCACAGTTTCGAGACTGTTTCTCATTGCACTTTGAGTTAAACTTGAGCTGTGTAGTGTATGACCGAAACTGTTGCTTTAAGCTTCTGATTGCTTCTGCATAGGCTTCGCATAGTTGAAAAGTTAGGCAAAGACAAGCTTTTAACCTCTCGCAATCACATGCTGACATTTAAACTTGTGTAATTTAACCGCTGCAACTCCGATAAATTTTGGATACACAAGTCTATGTTTCATTCTATAGCATGATGATTGAACTGTGCTAGGGGTAGTTCACCTTTTATACATGTTTAGCACTTGTTTGACTTCCTGTCTATACATGTCTCGTGCTATTTTGATGGTGAATACCTTTTTGGCTGAAAACTGCTCCTTCTGCTCTCATGTTCATATTTTGTATCTGGTGATCAGTTTGAGTCTTTGCTAGCCTCTTTTGGATGTTGTTGAGTCATCGGATCAGAACCCTGTAGAGCATTTTTGCACTCTCTGGATTATATTCCTGAAGCTGCTAACTTGCATTTTGACTCATATGCATTTTGGAAGGGGAAGAAATTTGCTTGTTGGCACATTTCCTGGTGCATTTTCTAAGGGGGAGAGTTTTTACTTGCTAGTGCATTTTCAACTAAGGGGGAGAAAATACTGACAAATCATGTATTCCCTAGTTTTTGTGCACTATTTGAGGGGGAGTTTGCTCGAGATGAGTTTTGAGAGCTTTGAAATTTCCAATTGGTTCGGAGCGTTTTTGCTAGTTGTGTTGAGCCTTTGCCTCTTTCTTGAGGGACTAGCATTCGCCTTTCAGATTTTCAATTGGTGTCGAGCTCCTCTGTTCTTGAGTATCGATTGGTATTTGCTAGCGGTGTTGAGCCTGTTCTACCTCTTCTTGAGGGCTAGCTTTGCTTTGCTTGGTTGCGTCGAGCCGTTGCCCATGTCTTTGGGGACCAAGTTGTTTTGCTCTTTCCATTTGACCTTCTTCGGCTTTGCTATGCTTTTGGGTCATTTGGTCGAGTTCTCTCTCTTTCTTCCTCCCTTCTTCTGCTTCCATTATGATTTGTGTTGGTAGTTGACAATGCACTCATCAAGGGGGAGATTGCGGATACATGGGTGTATGCCGAGTCTCTGAGTGATGAGTGATTATCAACTGGGATGATGCGCATGTTCTTTGGCTTGTGTTGTGCAGGTGTCGAGCACGGATACAGTGATCAAAGGCAAGGTGAAGGTCAAGTAGAGACGTGCCGTGCTGAGGGACCGAGAGTGGCGAAGGGCAGACGTGAGGCTTGGACTGAGGGACCGGTGGCCCGAGGATCAGCTGTGGTGGCTGACAGCCTGGGACAGCGACGAGCGAAGACTTGCGGTCATGTGTTGTTCGGGTCGAGGACCTGGGGACACGTGTCGGTGGACGGGGTGCACGGGCGGTGCATCCCCTCTACGGCTCGGTTTGGTGGTTGAGCCACAGAAAAACCACCGAGTGGACGGTTTCCAGGTTTGGGCCTCAAAACCTGGGTGCGGATGGTTTCCGAGTTTGGGCCACAAAACTCGGGCTGAGGACGGTTTCCAGGTTTGGGCCTCAAAACCTGGGTGCTGCGGGTTTGCTGAGTTTGGGCCACAAAACTCAGACGATGGTCGGCTGGTTTCCCGGTTTGGGCCTCAAAACCGGGGGATAGCTGTGAAGGCTGGTTTCCCGGTTTGGGCCACAAAACCGGGGGTGCGACGTCCGGAAAAGGACAAGCAGAGCGGTGGCGGCAATCGGTGAGGTTGCGTCGAGGCAACGCTACCAGTTGTGCGGGCGTGGCCGTCGGATCACCACCTACCATGAGTTGGTCCAGAATAACCCTAGGGTTTAGCTGGTTCGCTCTGTAATTAGTTGAGGGGTAGAGTAGGAATTAGAATTAGGATAATTAGAGGGAGACACCCTCCTCCCATTCTATCTCAGTCATTTGCTCTTTGCTTCTAGGGTTTCCTGCTCTCCCAATCCCCTGCTGTAGCTCGCTGAGATCCGAAGAGAACCATACCTCTGTGTACTGGAGATTTTGAGGAAGTGAGGCCGTAACCTCACTGTTGTAGCGTGTGGTAGCCACGCGGTTGCAGATCGATGACTTGATTCGTGTTCTTCGCGTTCTTCGTTTCTCCATGATTTTCCCATCACTCGATCTCCCTCTCTAGTGCGTCTTTGCGAAATCCGTTTGAGTCAACATGTTCTTTATAGTGAGGAGATCATTTCCACTGAAGGAATTCATCTAACTCCTCACGAACAAGTAGATCGGGTTGATTTCGTTTACGTGGCACTTTTTCGTTCATACTCCTCCCCTTTCGATTTCCCGGTGATTGAATCGATTTGAGCGGATGATTTCTTGGGGATAGTCTCCTAACTACATCGTGATCATCCTCTCCAAGTTTGGGAACGTGGGATTGAGTTTTGATTCGGATTTGGAAAGAATTGTGTGAGGGGCGACCGAAATCGCCCTCACTGGGAGTTGGCGGACAGTCCGCCATCCCAGCCGCGGACAGTCCGTGCGTCGGGGGCAGGCCAGATCAGTGGCTGTGTTCTTCGGCTCTTTTATTGTTCCTTGACCGGCGGACAGTCCGCCGTTGGTTTTCGCGGACAGTCCGGGAACTGTCCAGGGGACTTTAGCAGCGTTGCGGTTTTGCTCATTTGGCCGGCGGACAGTCCACCACCTGAGCCCGGACAGTCCGCCGTTGGGCAGACAGTCCGCGACCGTACAGGCAGACAGTCCGGGATCCTGCTGCAGCCTCCGGTTTAGTGCGTTTGCTCTCCCGGCTTGTTCGCTTGATTTTTGGACTTCTCGTTTGGCCCTAGAGTTGATCAAGGAACCTCTCTAGGTATCTTTGCTACTTGTTAGCTTAGGTATTTGGGAGTTTCTCGACGTAGCCGTCTATCTACGTTCGAGACTTGGTTTTTGAGGGTCGAACTTGCTCCGGCACTTTTGGCTTTTGGTTCGCTATCGCTTTGTGGTGCCTTGCTGTGATCCAAGGGATCATCCACCCTCTTCCAAGGGTCGTGGGCATCACGTTCTCGGTCGTAGCTTTCGGGGGTTGATTTTGGGACAATCGGCCAAAGTTTCGAGAGAAATTTTTGAGCTCCCATTCACCCCCCCCTCTGGTCGCCTTGCTAGTGCATTCTTGGTCCCTCAAGGGAGCATCCGGGAGAGGCTTTGCCACGAGTGGCTTAACCGGAGACCCACTTGCGCGTGGGGATGGACCGGAGCTATCCATGGAGTTACTGTCGCACCCGGTTTTCCAAAGAAGACCAAGCGCTAACTATATGTGTGCCCAGGATGTCCACACGACACATATAGTGACAAATATGGAGATTATCAAAGACAATGCTTTATTACATATCGAAACATAGTTACAACAAGACTTACATCTATTACAAAGCATAGCGGAAACTATTCTATATCTACTCTTCAGGTCTCCATACTCCACAGGGACGGTTGACTAGGGGAAGCACTCGCCTAGTATTCTTGGACACATCCTAATTGACTCATCACTTGAATCCACCATCTGGTACCCATCCGGGATTTTTGTTGAATATAAAGCAAGCGTAAGCGCACCATGCTTAACAAGTATAACAAAGGGATCTATGAGGCTCAAAAGGCTTGACTCGGTTTGACTGCAGTTAGCAATTTTAGTTGGTCAAGTTTTATTATACCTGTAACACTACTTTAGTGATAAACAAACCCAGGTAGAAGTAGTACTTAGTCAAGATTATATCATTCCCACAACATATCCAGACCAGGACAAACTCATGAAGGATCCAGGCCGCTCGTGTCCGTGAGCACGGCTGATATATCAGGTTAAAGATTTCTGCAGAAATTGTACAACTTTACCCGCCGAGCCGTGATTCCCTTTTGCCGGAGTTGGCCAAACCCACACCGCCTCTACCAAGGAGACGTGGCAGGGTTTCACTATTTAACCTTTCACATGACACCCTAACAAGTTAGTAGCTGCTAAGGTTTCAGTGGCAAGTGTGTTATAGGTGTCCCCCTTCGAGAGGCACACATGAACGCTGCATAGTACACACCAAGGTAGGGGAACAACCATACACCACGAGGCACTCCCCTCTTGTGCCTTTCGGTAACCACTAACAAGCTAGAGACGTACAAGTTATATGATTAAAGTCACAGCCATGTAACACTCGGGGTTGTACGTGCCCTCCTAGGTGGCCCGTTCAGGATTGAGTCCAGTCTAACCATGTTGCTAAAAAGATCCATTTTAATCCATTGCATTATATCATTAATCAAATTAATTATTTAGTTTGGTTAGGCGCGGCAGCATCTATCCAACATGCATTCCCAAAACCATAGGTACAAGGATATGTGGTACAAAGTAACTAGGTAAAATCCTATGGTGATTCAATTTAGACTCATGCATATGAATGTGTTATGTAAATGTTCATAGGTACAAGGGGCCTTTGTTACACTTGCCTTCCAAGAGCTTTCCAAGTTCTCAAACTTTTCCTTTTGGATTGTCCTTTGCATAGCTTGACTTCTAACGGCAGCAATCAACTTGTACAAGCATCAGAAGAGAACCTAAAAACAGTACATCAAACATTATAAAAACAAGACATAAAGGTTTTGAACACGTAGGGCTTGTAACTACGATCGTTGAGCGCAAAAACCAACTAAGACGGAGCTAAGATTAAAAAGGTACGAGCTTTTTAAGTTTTACAGACTAAAATAGAAATAGCATTTTAAATAAATTAAACATTTTGGAAATTATAAAATGAGAATTATGATGAGATATTAAACACTAGCATGAAGAGTGACAATGATGAATGGTGAGATAAATGTCAGAGACGTCGAGCGTTGAAATGCTACAAGGACATTTATGGAATTAATGGATCAATATTCTGGATGAAAAAGGAATATGACATAAGAATGATGTAGTGCTGACATCATCAAGATAAATATGCTTTATGAGCTTTCATCTATAAGCTTTGCGAGACGGAATCTTGGTCCATGGTTTTCTAGTATTTGGTTCTAATAGAATCGAATGAACATGCTAGCTTCTGCATGGAATAAATAATTACAATTGAAGAAGCCTATGGATCGGATGATGTTGAACAGGATATAGACTCCGAATTTGTATGCTTACGTTCTATACTAGGTTATAAGCATGGTAGATTATAGGTGCATGTGCAAGACAAAAAATGATCAATATAAAGGGAGGCTTCTCACATATATGTTTGACGGTTGATGGCCAAATGTGAATGACAACAACGAGTCGACAGTGACGAGGCCCTCGATCTGGTGCCGGGGTACTTGACGGAAGTAGCAGAGACGTCTTGATAGAGATCATGCACGACATAGAAGCTCGTCGGCACTTGCCACCGGTGTGCGCCAATAAAAAAAAAATGCGGCGGACACGGGAAGAAAGCTAATGAACGAATGGATAATCCTGTGGTCTTGGTGGATATTACTAGTGCTTTTGGCAGGGAACCTACGTAGTGTCAACACAAGGAGAAGGAGCAGTGTGCTACGGTGCTTGCAGCAGGAGGCTTTTATAGCTGTGAGTAGGAACAGAGGGGTCGGCAACGGAGATAATTGCTGGTGGTGGTGCTTGAATTCTTTCCATCAGTGCAGGAGCTGTTTTGCATGTTTGTCAATGGGCAATAAAGAAAGATTAAGATGAGATTCAGTTTCTAATAGATGGTGGCCATGAGTATGGTTCATTGTTGAACGGCGGCATGCGGCAGATGAAACGGCGCCCTGCCCCTGGGCGAAGGTGCATGCGGCCGGCAACTATGGACAAGCACGGTACGTGATGTGAATTGATCCTGGCATTTGGGCTGTGGACCGTGCAGGCTTAAGGACCAAGGAGGGATGATATTGGAGTTAATTTAGATGGTGGTTAAATGGCATGGACTTGCGGTGCATGCTTCCATGCATGGGCTCGACGACTATAGGCGTGAGCACCTGGTTGGTGTTTGCTTGCTGAACTCATATCACGTGCAACAGATTTAGTATATGGACCAAGAAAAATATATATGAGAAAAGGAGAATTAGTGAAAACTAAGGATTAAAACAGGAGAATAAGAACTCATGGATTGACTTGAATTGAGAAGACGAAAAAGGAATTTAGGAATTGATAAAGGATTTATCGAGCTTGAATTTTAAATATTTTGAAACTTCACTTATAAAATTTTGGAAACATTTTGAAAATTGCTTAGACAATAGCTTTAAATCATTTTCAATTTATTTTCAATAATAACAATTTATTTAATACAATTCTGAGGCTCAAATTGAACTAATTTTTTTAATAAAAATAAATAAATAAAGTTTTGAAAGCAAGTTTTTTATAAATAAAATAAAAACGTATTTGCGGCTTAATCGAATTTTGTAACTTATTTTCCACACAATTAAAATTAAATGCAAATGCATGAATGCAACACCCTGTTAAGTTAGTAGTAAAATTTAGAAAGAAAAAAAAAATATATTTTTTCACACTAATTTGTTTTCTACCAACTAAATCTTGAAAATTTTAGACAAACTATAAATTTTTTTTATTCTATTTAGTTAAAACTAATCACAACCCAAAATATAAATTTTGGGGTGTGACAGTTACCCGACCGGGAGCTTGGCCCTTGCGAGGGATTCCTTGCGAGGGGCTCCAACGAGGACTAGGGGGAAACTTGCGTGCTTCTCGATACCTCGGTAAAAATACCGGAGTGGTCGACGGGAGTTTGCATCTCTACCTCACTCTTTAGCTTCCGCATATACTTTGCTACCTTGTTGTGTGCTTTACCTTTCCTAGCTTAGTTGATAGGCTAGTTGATAGGTTTGGATCATAGGTTGCAAAACTCTTTTGCGGTAGAGATAGCAACACACGTAGCAAAACCTTAGTTGCACATATAGATGGTTTACATTCTTGCATAGGTTTTAACTAGGTGGTAATTAGAGGCCTTACTTAGAGTAAAAGTTTTTAGTTGCCTAATTCATCCCCCTCTTAGGCGTCACGGTCCTTTCGCGCGCGGCTCGGCTGGGCTTGGGCCGAAAGGCCAACTGGGCCGGTTGGGTTGCGCCCGGAAAAATGTTCCCCCTTTTCTTTTTCCAGAAATTTTCTAAACATTGACCACTTGAAAACAGGGTTTGACCCAAAAATAAAAGTTGCTCAAAATAATTTTCTCTGCAACTTTCATATAACACACATTTTCTGAAAATCATTTCTTAAGCCTACACATAATTAAAGCTAATTTTGAGCTATAAATTATTTTTGTTTCTACATTTTTAATTATTAATTCATACTGAGTTAGGACAAGGTGTCTACATGAAAAGTGTTACACTTAATATTCTTTAATTTATAAAATTATTTGCCAAGACAGAAATTCATTTAACAACCAAGTCTCATTGAAACAAAATTCCAAATAAACAAACAAAAGGCAAAAAGCACTTCGATGCAACATGAAATGATGCAATGCAATGATCATGTTAATTAGTAGCTAATGCTGTTCTTAAGGCAGTGTTTGACACTAGGGTGTCACAGCCCTTCCCCCCTGAAAGAAATCTCGTCCTGAGATTTAGGTTGCATATCAATCTTTATAAAAAGCGGGGTAGTTTACGCGCAAATACTCCTCGGTCTCCCAGGTAGGATCGCTGGGTCCATGATTACTCTAGAGAATCTTGTATGTCTTGACCTCACGGTTGCGAGTTGCTCTGGTCTTGGTATCTAGTATCTCTTGTGGTTGTTCGTAATACTCCAGGTCGGACCGGATAGTGATATCTGGGTTCGAACTTCTTCTCGTTCGGGCACTCGGAGACATTTCTTTAGCTGTGATACATGGAGCACCGGAAAGATTGCACTCATTTCCGGGGGTAACGTGTACTTCATAGGCCACTTCACCTTTTCTGGCTATGATCTGGTATGGTCCCACATATCGAGGTGCTAACTTCTTTTTGATTCCAAAACGTTGGACTTTGCTCATGGGTGAGACCTTAACGTAAACATAGTATCCTACTTGGAATTCCAAAGGTCTCCTTCGGGTGTCAACATAACTTTTCTGTCGAGACTCTGCTGCCTTGATATGTTGCTGCATGGTTTGTACAATCTCTTCAGCATCCTTTACATAATCTGATCCATAGAATCCTCGATCTCCTGATTCGACCCAGTTTACTAGTGTTCTGCATCTTCGGCCATACAAAACTTCAAACGGTGCCATTTTTATACTCTCTTGGTAACTGTTGTTGTAAGAGAACTCTGCTAGAGGTAACCACCTTTCCCATGATTCTCCTGAGGAAAGCACACATGCTCTGAGAATATCTTCCAAAATTTGATTTACCCTTTCCGTCTGTCCTGTGGTTTGGGGGTGGTAAGACGAACTTCGTACCAACTTGGTCCCTAACTCCTTGTGCAACTGTTCCCAAAAACAAGCTACGAACTGGGGTCCTCTGTCAGAAATAATCCTTTTAGGAATCCCGTGTAATCTTAAGATGTTCTGAATATACAAATCTGCATATTGTTAGGTTGATATGTAGTCTTTACTGGTATGAAGTGAGCCACTTTTGATAGTCGATCCACGATAACCCAAATAGAATCGTGTCCCTTTTGAGTGACTGGCAGTCCTATGATAAAATCTATACTAATCTCTTCCCATTTCCATTCCGGAATTGACAGGGGTTGCAACAGCCCGGCGGGTTTCAAATAATGTACAACCTTAATCCTGCAACAAGTATGGCACTTAGCGACATAAGCTGCGACCTCTCTCTTCATCTTAGGCCACCAATACCTTGTTTTCAAATCTTGGTACATCTTACTACTTCCTGGATGGATAGAAAATTTTGAATTGTGAGCTTCATTCAAAATTCTGTCTCTCAATCCTGTATCCTTGGGTACTACTAACCTTTGTTATACCATAAAATTTCTTGCTTATCCACTTGAAAGTTTAACGAACTACTTGTTTCCAATCTCTTCTTGATTTGACAGATTTCTGCATCGGTCTTTTGTCCTTCGATATTATTCAGCATAACGGGGTGCATCAGGTTGAATCCATCTTCCAGCAATGGTTGTATGGAGTTGCAATGAGTCTTGCGGATCAAAGCATCTGCCACGACATTTGCTTTTCCAGGGTGGTAATGCAATTCCAGGTTATGATCCTTAATTAGTTCTAACCATCTTCTCTGTCTCATATTTAACTCAGGTTGGGTGAAGATATACTTCAAACTCTTATGATTTGTATATACGTGACAAAGATTGCCCATAAGATAATGGTTCCAAATCTTTGAGGGAAAACTGTGGGGCAAAGGCCCCCAGCAACTTTAATAAAACATAAGTACAACAAAATTACATTTGTGAAGGGAGAAAGGCCTAACCAGGGGTTAGACATCTAGGAGGAAAAAGGGGGGAAGCAAACGTCCACTGAGAGACAGGGGGGAAGACGAAAAAAATAAATTACAAGGCATCAAGCCAAAGGAGAATTGACTGGTGCAGGCTTGATTTGATTCTGCAGAGGTGATCTTTAATTTCCTTCTTGAGCACAGCTTTCCATGAGGCAATGTTGGGGGGCTTGTTATTGAAAATATAGTCATTTCTCTCTTTCCAGAGGCACCAAGCCCCAATCAAGAAAACCTCCATGAAAAATGGATAAGAGAACTCCCGTTTGGCAGTGTAAATCTTCTGATGAACATTCATATTGTCAGCCCACACAATGCCAATAGAAAACCACCTGCTGACTGCAGACGTGCAATCAAAAAAGAGATGTTCTAAAGTTTCTTCTTGTGCATCATGACATAGGTTACAACTATAACCTTCCTCCAAAAATTTCTTCCTTCTTCTTAGCATATTCCTAGTGTTTAACCTATCATTGAGGAGAAGCCAACCAAAAAACTTGATTTTTGGTACACATTTGGTTTTCCAGATCGAAGTGACTGAATTATGTGGCTGAATAGAGCTGAACTGATACTGATAAAATTTGCTTGAAGAATACTTGCTTGTGCCCCAAATGAAACTCCAACTATCATTGTCTTCTGAATTTGCAGGGACAGAAGAGTCCAGCCACAATTGGAGATCAAGAAAGTCATTATATGCTCTCCTGGACATTGGGATTCTGAAACAGTCTAGCAGATTTTGGGAGTTTCTAAGCTTGAAGAGGGAAATCTTAGGATCTTTAGCATATTCCAACAGCCAAGGATAGATATTTGAATGCACTTTCCCATCAATTAGATCCTCCCAGAAACTAACAGTGTCACCTTTTCCTGGGGAGCAATTTGCAATTCCTCTGTAAATAACATGCAGCCTGAGGATGTCCTTCCACCAAAAGGACCCTTTCTCCCTAGCAAGGTGTGGCATAGAGTCACCATAGTATTTGCCCCAGATAAGTTTAACCCATTGAGCATTGTCCTTCCTATAGAATTTGTCTAGCTGTTTTATCAAAAGGGCATCATTTTGCAGACTGATATTGATAACACCAAGGCCCCCTTTATTCTTTGGCCTTTTAACTAACTCCCAGGCAGCCAGGTTGTATCCCTTATTCTTAAAATCATTTCCTCTCAAAAGGCAGTTCTTCCTGTATTTATCAATGATCTCCACCACAGTCACAGGCAATTTGAGTGAGCACATGTAATAAGTAGGAAGAGCTGAAATGACAGAATTTACTAACTGAAGCCTTCCAGCATAAGAGAGAAATTGGGAAGAAGCTGACATTTTCCTCTCAATTCTGCAAATAAGAGGGGCATAGTCTTTAACCTGCGACTTAGTGATTCCCATGGGCAGGCCCAGGTAAGTAAAAGGAAAACTTCCAACCATACAACCAAAAACATTTCCAAGCTCTGTGGCCTTTATTTGATCCAAATTTATAGGTACCAAACAAGATTTATGAAAATTATCTTTAAGACCACTAGAAGTGGTTAGCTTGAGAAGAATTTCTTTTAGGATTAGAAGCTGAGTTTCACTGCCCTGCATTGCCAATATTGTGTCGTCAGCATACTGTATAACAGGAAAAGGGGATTCCATGCTCCGAGGAAAAGGTGGAATGAGGTTGCCTTGCTGGTACTCATGATTAATAACACTTTGTAGCAGATCAGCAGCAACAGCAAATAGAAGTGGAGAGAGGGGATCTCCCTGCCTGACACCTCTGTTGCATTTGAATTCCTTGCTTGTCGTACCATTTAGAAGAACAGCAGAGGTGGCAGTCCTGAAAAGTATTTCCATCCATTTGATCCATCTGGTTGGAAAGCCTTTGGCCTTCAACATCTCAAGGACAATATCATGCTCAACTAGATCGAAGGCCTTCTCAAAGTCTAACTTCAATATAATGATCTCTCTTTTAGAATGATGGCATTGATGAAGGAACTCAAAAGTCCATCCCAGGCAATCTTGAATGGTGCGCCCTTTGATAAAACCATATTGATTTTCATGCACGATCTCCAGAGCAACAGTCTGCAGCCGGTTAACAAGAAGCTTGGTCAGCACCTTGAGGGAGGAGTTTAGCAAAGAAATCGGCCTAAAGTCATTAACAATTTCAGGATTGTCTTTCTTTGGTACCAGAGTAATATAGGAAGAATTAATGCTCTTAATGTCTGCCTTATGATCAAAGAAATCTGCACATAGCTTAAGAATATCATTTCTAATATTTGGCCAATCCTTCTTAAAGAAAAGGTTGTTGAAGCCATCAGGGCCCGGTGCCTTATCATACGGAAGTTCCAAAATGACATTGTCCACTTCATTGAGGCTGAAAGGCTGACCGAGATGGTCAAGATTGGGGTGGGGTTGGATCAGGACACTAAGGTCAAATTGCAGATCAATGCCAACAGAGGTACCAAGTCTATTTCTGAATTCTTGATAAAACAAAGCACTCTTTTCACTGTGTTCCGAGACCATTCTGCCAGTGCTGTCCAAGAATTGGCTAATCACATTTTTTCTATATCTCTCAGTGGCCATTTCATGAAAAAACTTGGTATTTTCATCCCCAAATTGCATCATTCTTTGAGTGTACCTTTGCTTCCAATAAGAATTTTGCATTGCCAGCAGGGTCTTGATATGATTCTTAAGGATGTTTCTAAAGCAGAATTCTTGAGGGAAAAGGTTTCTAAATTCCTCAAGCTTGTCAAAGAAAGCAATAGTCATATTACAATTAGCAATTAATCTGGAAAGGTTTGAAAGCCCCTTAGCCCAGAGCCTTAGAACTCTTCTGAGGAGTTTGAATTTGGCAGAGATCACTTTAGCGCTATCATTGGCACTGACAGGAGTGATCCAGGCATTTTTGATATGCTCCAAGCAGCTAGGATGGTGGAACCAATGATTCTCAAACCGAAAAATATTTGCCTTGGGTATGTTGGTACCAATTTCGACTTTACAGGGCAGATGATCAGAGGTGACTTTGGCAAGAGGCAAAACCAAAGAGAGGGGGTACTGTGTGGTCCGGGCAGTAGAAGTGAAGAACCAATCGATCTGTTCAAGGAGAGGGTTGGTTTGCATATTACTCCAAGTATAACTTCTCCCCTTAATAGGCAACTCAATTAGCCCAAGATGACTAATGATATTATTGAAAATCAAAGAATCATTAAAATTTCCCCCAGGCAAGTTCCTGTTATCAGCAGATCTATAAAAATTGAAATCCCCAATAAGCAGCCACAAATCATCATCAACAATATCTAGATTGTAGAGCCAGTTAACAAAGCTATCTATAGCAGGTGGTCTGCAAGGACCATAAACCACCACGAGCCAGGATTGGAGATTATGATTTGAGGTGAGGCTCATTCTGATTGCAAAGTGATGTTTTTCCAAAGTGTATGCATTAAAAAATTTTGAGACCCAGCAGACAAGAATGCCCCCAGAGGCCCCCTCTGATGGACAGAAATCAAACTTATCAAATCTCTTTGGGGCAAATTTTCTAATGAATTGCAAATCAAAATATTATTTCTTGGTTTATTGTAAACAAAAAATATTTGCACTACTTTCCTCAATTTTGTTTCTGATGGGATCCCATTTATCTCTGTCATTCAAACCCCTCACATTCCAGCATAGAAGATTCCAGGATCTATTCATCATGAACCAAGCAAAAATAAAAGACAGAGACCATGTGGCACAGCCACCATGGCAACAGGTTCCATAATATAGACAACAAGTGTAGCCAACAGATAGACATCACAGAGTGTATAAAGTAGCAATAGTAAGTAAGGATCCACTTCCTATTAAAGCAAAATAAAATAATTCCCTCTTGCATCTTCTTCAGAGTTCAAGCTGGCATTGTTCAACTCCATAGGAGGAACACCACAGAAGGAGGTTCCCAGATCCACCAAGGTGACAGCTTGGATTGGCTCGACTTCCATGCCTTCTTCCATTTCTTCTTCAAGGCTTCTACAAACAATTGCATTCTTCAGGTCCTGGACAGTGGAAAAGGTAACAGACTTCCCAGCTGCTCCTTTCTTCCTTCTTGGCTCTTGATCTAACTGTATGTGAGTCACAGAGCATTCCTTTCTGAATCTGGAGCACCTTCTAACTTCATCATCCACGATAGGGGTTTTGGCTCTGGTCTTCCTTTTCTTTTGTGAAGGGGTAGTAATCAGCATTTCCAAGGTATTATCATCTAGACTGTTTTCATTGCATTGCTCCTCCTCCCTCTGCCTAACAGAGTCCCTGTCAGAGATGCAGTCAGAGTTATGAGAGTGCAAATTGTTCATGATTTGCTCCACCGCAAAAGCCTGATCATAAGGAACCAATTCAAGAGCTCTGTCCTGACTTGCATGAGACCCCTGGTCAACCTGAGGCTGCACAGTCTGACAGGGAATAGGGCTTTCAGGCACTGGAGGAGGCACCTCAAGACTGGTCATTCTACAAAATCTGGGTCTCACCGTCCCGGTGGAGGAGGAGGCAGAGGCATTGTCTCCCCAACTAAGATCGAGACTGTTAAGGACCCAAGTATCCGGGGTATAGTTGTCTGGGATGAAGTTCCAGCTGCTAGCAGGCAAAGGATTCTTCATTGGGCGCAGGGAGCTGACTTCATGGGCCTTCTAGGCAAGATCCAGCAGCAACATTTCAACGGAGGGAGCAGGCCCAAAACCCTGATGCAGCCCAAGCCTGTTAGCCAATTCTCTGATAGGATAATCATTGTCAAACCTTTGTGTGCCAAAGTGGCAGACAGTCAAACTTCTCTCAGCAGAGACGGTGTTAACAGGAAGAGGAATTTCCAGAGTGATTGGCGGTCCTTGGGCTCTGAAAAAACCCTCAACTTCACTGCTCATCAAGTGACTTTCCTGTGGGTGTTCAGGATGCTGCATCAACCCATTAGCAATAGCATTTGCCACTGCAGCATCAGCCAAATTATTGACAGCAGCCAACACATTTTCATCCACCACTTCACCTTCTTGCTGCGGCCAGGCACCCCATCCAACATTCTATGGGGGATTAGGTGGCATCTGCCAACCTTCATTCTCATTCGCTCGTTGAACATGATTCAGATCTTGAGCATCCTCAAGTGCATGAACTACTGCGGCCAATTCCAAATCGTGAGTCGGGTAGTTCTCTTCAGGCGGCCGTAACTGACGTGATGCATAACTCTTCCATTCTGCATAAGCACACTTCCAAGTCCAATCTTGGACGCATCACAAAACACATCAAAAGGTTTCTCCAGATTGGGTTGAGCCAAAATTGGTGCAGTGGTTAGCAAGGTCCGAAGAGTGCGAAATGCTGTTTCACACTCTAGAGTCCATTCAAACTTCTTGTTCTTCTGAGTCAAACGGGTCATAGGCTTCGCTATCCTTGAGAAGTCCGGAATAAACCTACGGTAATATCCGGCCAATCCCAAAAAGCTACGGACCTCATGTACGTTGGTGGGGCGCTTTCCAATCTATAACTTCCTGTACTTTAGTGGGGTCCACAGAGATTTCTTCTTCTAAAAGGACATGTCCGAGAAAAGGTACTCTCCTTAACCAAAATTCGCATTTGCTAAACTTTGCATACAACTTATGCTCTCGATGTCGAGTCAAGACCACTCTTAAGTGCTCTACATGATCTTGCTCATTTTCTGAGTACACCAAGATGTCATCAATGAACACCACAACAAACTTATCCAACTCAGGCATAAAGACAGAATTCATCAAGTACATGAAATGTGTTGGTGCATTTATCAATCCAAATGACATGACTAGATACTCGTAAAGTCCATATCTAGTGGAAAAAGCTGTTTTCGGCACATCCTCCTTTCTGATCTTGATCTGGTGGTAACCCGATCTTAAGTCAATCTTCTAAAACACTTTTGCTTTGGACAACTGATCAAACAAGATTTCAATTCTAGGTAAGGGGTACTTGTTCTTTATAGTTACTGCATTCAAAGGTCTATAATCCACACACATTCTTAATGTTTTATGCTTCTTTTTCACAAAGATGGCAGGACAACCCCAAGATGACGAACTAGGGCATATCAGACCCTTATCCAAAAGCTCTTGCAACTGGGTTTTGACCTCTGCTAGTTCGTTAGCTGGCATCCTATACGGCCTCCGAGAAATATGTGCTATTCTGGGAACTAACTCTATAGCAAACTCCACATCTCTATACGGTGGTAATCCTGGCAACTCATCAGGAAAAACATCTGGGAACTCGCACACTACTGAGATCTCAGCTATCTGCTTTGCCGTGATATTGAACAACACTCCTATCTCATGGGGGT
The DNA here is from genome assembly GCA_009763385.1 of Coix lacryma-jobi var. lacryma-jobi. NCBI lineage: Eukaryota > Viridiplantae > Streptophyta > Magnoliopsida > Poales > Poaceae > Coix > Coix lacryma-jobi. The sequence continues at coordinate 82,381,462 of CM019822.1, forward strand.
TTCGAGGTAGTTTAAACCGGAAGGTAGACCCACTTCGGGGACTCACCATGGAAACTACTCGTTCTGCGATGTCAAGATTTACCTTCCAGAGTTTCATCCATCCCATACCAAAAATCACATCCAAACCCAAACCAGGGATTACTATGGGATCCACTATGGCCTTTTTATCCCCAAAGGTCATTTCCACTCCTTTAGCCATTTTACGGGCGGAAAGAACAGCCCCTGCTGAACTTATCTGATAACCCCGATCCAACTCTACTAATTCAAGATTATTCCTTATAACAAAATTCTCACTTATGAATGAATGCGATGCTGCGGAATCAAACAACACAACTGGAGGGTAATGTAAGCACTGCCTCCTGGTTTAGGCAGTCACTGACGAAGTCGCTGAAGGTGGTGCGGTGGCTGTTTCCCATCTTGGAGAGCATAGTGGCATTCATGCCACGCTTGAAGCTAGCAATTTTCTTGGCCTCAGTGTTCACGAAGTCCGGGGCATAGCGGGACAGGTTGTTGAAACTATGCAGATATTCTGACACTGACCGGGTCCCTTGTGACATCCTCATAAAATCTGTGACCTTCATTTCCATCAAACCACTAGGCATATAGTGGTTACGCATAGCAGTGGAGAACTGTTCCCATGTAACAGGTGCATTTGCTGACAGAGATGCACGGTACTGGGACCACCATAAGCCTGCAGGTCCTTCCAACAAATGTATGGCATATTCTGCCTTGAGTTCTTCAGTCAAGCGGAGAAGGCGAAACTTCTGGGTGATAGAGTTCAGCCATTCGTCTGCCTCGAGCGGTTTAGTGGCCTCCTTGAACACAGGGGGACGAGTGTCCAAGAAATCACGGTACGAAATGTACTGGTTGGGCTCGGGTCCTTGACGCTGCTGATGATGCTGCGCAGTGTTGTTGGCAATGTTACGGAGTGTGGCCTCCATATGCCTTTGCATTTCCTCCATATTCCTCTAGCTGCCCAAGAACTGTCCGAAAAACGCTTCTGGCGTCATCGGTGGTGGTGAAGGTGGTGGCAGATTCTCCTTCTGCCCTGATCCTTGTCCACGCTGGCTGCGGGTGTGGGCTGGCATCTGCATATCCCATTAATGAGCAACAATTAGGCGATGTTATATTGAACATGAATACATACTGTGCTGTACATAATTCGATAATTTAGCACACGACCAAGTATAATTACTCATTTCCATACAACATCACAGAATGATCGCTCGAAAATAAGAACACGAATGACGGATTTCCATAGTAATGGTGCCAGATCGAAGTCTGGACTTTGTCCAAAAGACGTACATGCCATCATGCAACTTAAACATAAAACCAACACATGTCTGGGTTACATCAAAAGCGACCATGCTCAAAGCTTAAACAAAAGAGAGACTCCTAGGGAAACTAATGCTCAAGCGTCTCCAGCGTCGGGTGCGGCGTCGTCCTCATCAGCGTCGATCATGGACTCGTCAGCATGGGCCTCGTCGTCTGATAGAAGATCTGGACCAAGCACTACTCCGTCCTGGGGCTCTGGGGCCTCGTCGGCTGCTGGGGTGGCAACCTCCTATGCCTCGTGATGCATCTGGTGGATCGCCTCGTGGAGGTGGTCGATGTAGGCTTGTTGATCATCCACCTGCTGTATCAGGTGAAGGGCACCCTCCCTGAGCTGGTCAAGCGCGGTCCGGGCTTCATCCCGCTGGAAAGCCGTCGACAGGTACATCTGCTCAGCGACCGTCCTAGCGGTGCTCTCTGCTCCTACTCTGGCACGTGCCTCGTCACGCTCCAGAGTGACCTGGTGCAGCCTCTCCTGTAGTCGGGCTACCTCGGCGTCGAACTCCTCCTGCAGCTTCCTCTTGCTCTGGTAAGTGGCGGTGAGGGTAAAGGACACGCTCTCCAAGCTGCGCTCCAAACTCTCACATACCCCAACCAAGGCTCCTGTGGCACTCATCGCTGATGTCTCAAAAAAGAACCTCTCCTCTGCGCCTCCTGTCAGGACCGACTCCATGGTCTGCCTCCAGTGCAATGGAAAAGGCGACCCACGAGGGAACACTCCTGCCATAGCACTAGCAAGGTTTTCGGGGAAGCGGGCTATGAGGTCCTTCAGCACCAAATAAGCTGCCCTATTAGCTCCATCCTTTGCACAACTGCCCCTGGTGATCTCTGTCCATCCTGACCAGTGGGGCTTGCTAGCCAAGGCTTTGACCTTGACCTGCACCATGACCAGGGAATGCTACCCATAGATATCCTTCTGCCAAGAGTATCGGGGCTCCTGCCCTTCCTCATATCCAACTGCCTGCAGAATCCACTAGAGGATTGTTGGCAACCCAAAGTAGGACAAGAACGTGTTCTTGGTCAACTTTGTGGCCAAGCGACGACGTGGGACTCCTCTGCCTCCGGTGGCCTTGCGAGTTGTCAACTTAGTCCGGGCCATTTGTAGAAACAAAAAGGGGTTTCGAACTCTCATGAGACACATATTTAAGTTGGTAAATTTTATAAGGAAAAGGAACAATCTTTTAATTAAGGGGAGGTAATGCAGGTGTAAGAACATAAACATGATGCATCATCGTACTTACGTTCTCACTCACTATTCATGACTCGTAAGTCCTAACGTTCTAGTCGGTGGCAAAAACGATCTCTCATGCGTTATCTACTCGTTCTATTCGATCACGTAGTTAGTGTACCTGCAGAAGATTCATTTCAGCCCGAGAAAAATCCCAATGATAAAAATAATTGAGCACGTGCCCATATGTACGAAGGTACATACAAACCAATACTAAACACCATGCACCAATCCAGAAAACATACCCAGCACTTGATACCCTAATATATGTTTGCGTAAAGCTCACACATACTTGGTATAACAACACTCACCCTAGACCGACGGTTGGACGGTCATGCTCTCATATCTCACCAAATCATTTTATGTATGTTTTCACAATCAACGCATTCTCTTTCCCTCGAGAATGGACCAGCAAATAAAAGATCCAGCATGAAGCAATTCCCTGAACCCTGTTAGCAATTAAGCCACCTGAATCCTAGTATAGGGCTTAAGGACAAGACTGGGCACACTTAAAATTTGAAAATAGTTTTGAAATACCTATTTTAGTTCGAAAATAGCTCCTTACAGATGAAATAACTTGAACCATGCTCTGATACCAGCTGTGGCGGAACCGTCCAAACTATAAGAGTTCAAGTACCACATTCGCGAGTCATACTTGAACCCATATAACTCCGGTAGTCCGGAAATCTCGAAGGATTTCAAACAAATTACAACATACAGGATCGCATCGTTCAAGTACCACATTCGCGAGGATACAACAGTTGATAATCAAAATCGAAATTAACATCATAGTGCAAAATCTTAAAAGTTATTACAACACTAAGTTTGAAGTGCGAAAGCTTAAATAAGTCTGAAACACGACCACCACACACGTGGTCCAATTAAAACATTGTTTTTGATAACTCACTCCTCCCTTTTCAAATAATGTGCCACCATCAGTCTTAGTCCAGCAAAAGCAAAGGAGAAGCTTCTAGATGACCCTGCCCTGGGCCTACTCCTCATCACCCTCCACGGGGTAGAGGTAGTGCTTACAATAGCCGAAGTAAACCTGGCCATCTGCAACAACGGGATAAACCATGAGTATGGGAATATACTCAGCTAGACTTACCCGTCCAACTGAAAATAAAAGGACACCAAGGGTATGCAAGGCCTTTTTGGTGGGGCTGGGAATATAGTTGCGGAAAGCTCAATTTAAGGAAAGTAACATTTAATTGTATGGATGAGCTGTCAAATTTTAAGCCTATCTCTTAGTCTAGGTTTGCACCTGATCTACAACAATCACTTGAGTCTAACAATCAAATATATAGACCATATTAGGTTAACTTATCCACATTTTAGTTGAACCTTAAACATCACATGGAGTTGTATCGTGGTGAAGCTCGACATAGTTTCCCACTAACCGTGGGAGACGGCGACTCGAATCGAATTACAAACCAGCTGGCGAGAAACCTTTAATACAAACCCACACTTTCCCCGTTGGGTCCATGCATTGGGTCACCGCTCGATACTGTCCGTGGTGATAATCGTCGCGGCTCAAAGCACGGACCACCCAATTGGAACTAAACGATGGTCATTCCATGGCAGATCGTGTTTCCATACTAGAGGGTGAGACACGGGTTGAGACCGGCCCGAATAGCGTCTAACCCGCTTCGGGGTCGGCGATTACGGCACCGACAACCCTAAGTAAAATGGCGCTTTCAAAAATGAATGAGGGACAACATCGATACAAACCTACACAATCCAACGAACGAGCTGCCCCCAAGTTCCAACTTGGTGCCTTGCCTTCCAGTTGACCGTATTTCATTACTACTCAGGTTCTTTTCCACGATAGCAAATATAGCCAACCGTGATCCGGTAAATACGCACCAGTGGTATTATGAGAGCATCCTTAACTACTACTTTTATTAAGCAGACTAAGCATTTCTACATTATAATAACTAACAGGATAACAAGGCAGGTATAATCAAAAAATCAAGGAATGGTAATGCAGTGATTAGGATAAATCAACTCCTATACCTAATGCATCACAATATAAAATACTCAATTAAACTAATTATAAAAACTGGGAGACTTAGAATGCTCTGGGGCTTGCCTTGGGAGAAGACCGAGGCCTCGTGAGAGGGGCACTCGGGCAGGTTAGTTTTCACTGTGGGTTCGGCCTCCTCGCTCCTAGGCACTTCCTGGATCTCCGGCTCGACGTTTGCTTCCTGCTCTTGTTCGGTCTCCGGGACTATCGATCCTATTGCAATGCGGTAAAATTAAATAATGCATAGTACACTTATGATGTATGCAATGTGAATATTTCTTGCAAACCAGCAAAACCAACTTGTTGAACCACTTTTGACATTGAGGAAAAACATTTATTTACTGCATTAAATAAAACCATTAATTCAACTATTTTCTATTTATTAATTCGAAAGAAAACTAGGTTTAAACAGCAAGTATTGTTTTTTGTAATAAAAAATCCACAAAAATTACAACATGTAACCTACACCCACTGGACTCCACTGTACAAATTTCAACAAGAGATAAGTTACTGGACAGCAGATATAAAAAGATGGAATAAACTGCCAAAAAGGTCCTTTTAACTAACTTTTCTTTTGAAAAGTGTCAAACAGCATATTTCACATTTTTCCTAGCTTCACCTACCTATTACAACCTTACTGCAGAAAAATCACTGCTAAAGCATGAGCATATAAATCTACACAAAATTCTAAAGTTTAAGCCAGATTACATCTTTTGAACTACAACCCTACTGGAAAGGGGTGCAACATCCATTTTTATATTTTTCCCAGATTCTACTCCACATTTAATACTTATCGAGATAGTTCCATGAACAGTAACTTTATATTATTTTCTGCACGAATTTTCTAAGAAAAACTCAGAAAAGCACACTTGTACTATGACTTCTTATTCTCCCCTAAAACAACCCATACTTAGTATTTTTGTTAGCTTTTACAAGATACCCAGAGAGCACATGAATTTTCCCACATTTTATTTCTGCATACATTTCTCTCAACAATTAATTTAAAAAAACAGCTAAAAAGATATTTAAATCCAACCAGATACTTTTTCCATAGGAACAGACCCTCATGTATTTTTCGCAGACACTTTACATGATAAGAAGTATGCACAAATTTTACCATATTTTAATTGAACCAGAAAACATGTAAACATATTTATTTAACAAGTTGCACATAAACTAAAATAAATAAAAATAGTACAGTAAACTTCCACCAAAAATACTTTCATATTTTTTCTCTGATAGCTCTACTCATGAACAAATTTACAAAACTGAAAGTACTCCATTTGGATCATTAAAAGGTGCTACACAAAATAAACAAGCTTTTCCTGGAAATAAACAGAAAAAGGAAAAACATTTTTGAATCCCGGCCAGGCCTTTGTGGACTCGGCCCATGGGCCAGGTGTGGCTGACGTGCGGGGCCCGGTGGTCAACGGGGCCCACCTATCAGTGTGAGCTGAGCAGGGGACGGCTTTGACCGCCAATTCCTCGCCGGCGGTGAGGTCGCCGGTGGGGATGTAGGGCTCGATGAGTTCGTCTCGGCGAGGCGAACCCGTCGTTGGTGATGGTTTGGCTTGGGGTTGGCCATAGCTTGCCGGCGATGAGCCATGGCGGATGGCAGCGGCGGTGTGGCTTGGTTAGGTCGTTTCCGCCGATCACCGGCTAAATTAGTGAGTGCGCTGTGCTCAGTGAGACCTAGGAAGGAAGCTAGGGGGTTGGTTTGACCGGAGAAGCTTCGGGGGAGCTTGGCCTCGTGCAAAGGTCACGGTGGCGCTAAAGGCGCTCGGTCGGAGAAGAGAGGAGCTAGGGGGCGGTAGCGTTGAGGCCGAGGGGTGTTCTCACCTTGCCTTTGCTCGGTGAGGCTCGTCGAGGAAGAAGGAGGCTCGGCGTGGATTGGTTGACGTGGGACGGTGGCGTGCTCTCCTCGACGGTGACGGCGGCCGATGAGGGGCACGACGCATTCTGACGAGGATGTGGCTTGGCTGGGAAAGTGATCGCACGTACCGTGTGTCCACGGCGTTGGCGAAGGCTTCAGTGCAAGGAATTGGACCCGGAGGCTCTGGTGGGATTGGAACGATGGTGCGGGCTCTCTGTGTCGAACGGTGGCGAGCATGGGAGTGCTCGGTACGCGTTCGTGCGTGGGAAAAGAGAGGGAGAGAGCGAGTGGCTTGCGAACTGGCAAGGGAAGGGGAGAGGAGTGTGGCGCGCGGGGTTCTGGTCTTGGGCTCGGCCGGACGGGCGGTCGTGCCGGGGCCCGGCGCGGCGAGCGGCGAGAGGCGGGGCGTGGTCGGCGTGGCGGCTCTGCAAGCGAGGTAGCGAGGGAGTGGCCGTGGCGGATTGTGGCGTGATGCAACGGGCAAGATCGTGCGCGGAGTGGCCAGGCGAGATTACGGCGGGCGAGCGGCGGCCACGTGGCGGGTGGCCGGCGTACGGCGCGGCCGTGGTCGGGGCGAGCGGCATGACGCGGGCGAGCGCGGGCGGGAGCAGGCGCGCGCGGCTCGGCTGGGCTTTGGCCGAAAGGCCAACTAGGCCGGTTGGGTTGCGCCGGGAAAAATGTTTGCCTTTTCTTTTTCCAGAAATTTTCCAAACTTTGACCACTTCAAAACAGTTTCAAAAACTCAAAACAAGGATTTGACCCAAAAATAAAAGTTGCTCAAAATAATTTTCTCTACAACTTTCATACAACTTTCATATAAGACACATTTTCTGAAAATCATTTCTTAAGCCTACACATAATTAAAGCTAATTTTGAGCTATAAATTATTTTGTTTCTACATTTTTAATTATTAATTCATACTAAGTTAGCACAAGGTGTCTACATGAAAAGTGTTACACCTAATATTCTTTAATTTATAAAATTATTTGCCAAGATAGAAATTTATTTAACAACCAAGTCCCATTGAAACCAAATTCCAAATAAACAAACAAAAGGCAAAAAGCACTTCGATGCAACATGAAATGATGCAATGCAATGCTCATGTTAATTAGTAGCTAATGCTATTCCTAATGCAGTGCTTGACACTAGGGTGTCACAACTTCCCGCTGCCTTTCATTGATGAAATGCTAGAGCCTTTCATTGATGAAATGCTAGAGCGGTTTGCTTAACATTCTTTTTTTTTGTTTCCTTGATGGGTATTCTGGATATCATTAGATCCCAATCCATTCTGATGATGAGAGCAAGACAACTTTCACTTGCCCATATGGAACCTATGCGTACAAACACATGTCTTTCGGGTTGTGCAATGCACCCGCTTCATTCCAACGGTGCATGATGTCTATTTTGTGTGAGATGATCGAGGAAATCATGGAAGTCTTCATGGACAATTTCTCCGTCTATGGAAAAACTTTCACTGATTGTCTCGAGAACTTGGACAAAGTCTTGCAAAGATGTCGGGAGATGGACCTAGTACTTAACTGGGAAAAGTGACATTTCATGGTCCGGGAAGGCATCGTCCTCGGACATCTAGTGTCCGAGAGGGGGATCGAGGTAGACAAAGCAAAAATTAAAGTAATTAAATAACTACCTCCCCAGTGAACGTAAAAGGAGTCCGCAACTTTCTATGTCATGCAGGGTTTTACAGGCGATTCATAAAAGATTTCTCTCATATTGCTAGCCCCCTCACAAACCTACTCGCTAAGGATGCCCCCTTTGAGTTCACGGATGAGTGTCTTGCTGCCTTTCATACCCTCAAAAAGGCACTCATCTCAGCGCCAATCATCCAACCTCCCGATTGGACGCTGCCGTTTGAGATCATGTGTGATGCTAGTGACTATGTTGTTGGTGCGGTTCTTGGCCAAACCAAAGATAAGAAGCATCATGCGATCGCTTACGCCAGCAAGACATTGACAGGAGCCCAGCTCAACTATGCCACCACCGAAAAAGAGCTTCTTGCTGTTGTCTTTGCTATAGACAAGTTTCGATCTTACTTAGTAGGAGCTAAAATCATCATTTATACTGATCATGCTGCTTTAAAATATCTGCTCTCTAAAAAAGATGCGAAACCTCGTCTAATTAGATGGATTCTGCTGCTACAAGAATTTGATTTAGAGATTAAAGATAAAAAGGGTGTAGAAAATACAGTAGCAGATCATCTTTCGCGTATACAAGTCACTAACCTGCAGGAACCGCCCATCAATGACTTCTTACGCGACGGCATGCTGCTAAAGGTGACGGACACCACCCCATGGTATGCGAACATTGTAAATTTCATGGTTGCATGATATGTACCACCAGGGGAGGACAAGAGAAAACTCCAAATGGAAAGCCGACGTCACCTTTGTGATGACCCGTACCTATATCGGGTATGCTCTGATGGGCTGCTGAGGAGATGCGTGCCCATAGCTGAAGGGATGCAAATTATCGAGAAGTGCCATGATGAACCATACGGAGGTCACTACGGAGTCTTCCGCACCCAAGCCAAAATCTGGCAGTGCGGATTCTTTTGGCCAACGATGTACGAAGGCACTAAAGAATTCATCAGAAGATGCAGAAAGTGTCAGTTCCAAGGCATCATCACAGCTAGCAACGCCATGGCCCTACACTACAACCTTCAAATAGAAATATTTGATGTGTGGGGCATAGACTTTATGGGACCATTCCCAAAGTCGCAAGACTGCGAGTACATCCTGGTGGCTGTGGACTACGTGTCCAAGTGAGTGGAAGCTCTACCATGTCGGGCAGCAGACTCTAGGCATGCTTGGAAGATGTTCCACGAGATAATCTTCCCACGCTTTGGAGTACCCCGCATGGTGATTAGCGACAAGGGATCACACTTCATCGACAGAAAGTTCTGAGTTTTCCTCAGAGAACTCGGGGCTAACCATAATATCGCTACCCCCTACCATCCACAAACAAGCGGACAAGCATAAACCTCCAACAAACAGATCAAGAGCATCCTACAGAAGACAGTCAACGATATGGGGAAAGGATGGAAAAGCAAGCTACCTGATGCTCTCTGGGCATACAGGACTGCTTATAAAACCCCCATCGGCATGTGACTGTTCCAGTTGGTCTACGAAAAAAGTTGTCATTTACCAGTTGAGCTTGAACACCGAGATCACTTGGCTATCAAGACCTGGAACATGGATATTAGGCTAGCCGGCACTAACCGACAAAGGCAGATAGCCGAGCTAGAATAATGGAGAGAGAAGGCTTACCATAGTGCCAAGCTATATAAGGAAAGAACAAAAAGATGGCACGACAACCGAATCAAGCCCAAGGAATTCAAGCAAGGAGATAAGGTACTACTCTTTAATTCCAGGGTCAAGCTATTCGGTGAAGGAAAACTTCGTAGCAAATGGAAAGGGCCATACACCGTCGCCAACACGTCACCTCATGGGGCGATCACCATACAGGACAACGACGACAACATCTTCAAGGTAAATGGCCAACGTCTAAAAGTTTTCTTTGAGCCTTCTCACAATAACTTAGAAATAGATAGAATAGATTTAATTTCTTTTGACAACTTTACCCCTGACTAAAAATTACAAAAGCTACAAAAAATTAGTTTACTAACACATTTTATTAATTCAATTTGTACAATATTCTTATTCTTTTGCCTCAAGCAAGATGATCATGTGTAGTTTACCATTTTTCCCTCACTCAATCTCCATGATCCTTGCACATCTTGAGTTGATCACATGTATCCATGTCTTTAAAAACTTTTGATCTTGTGATCTATGCAAATCATATATATTATCATATTCATAATGTGAAGAATCACAGGATTTGCACCATAAAATCTGAATCTAAACTCAATACCACGATATCATGAATAAGAATCATCAGAAGAAGCAAGCAGGAGAAAATAGGGCAGGGAGGAGCCCCTGGGGGTGCGCCCGCACAGCCAGGGTGCCCCCTCGCTGTCCCCTTCCTCCAGTGCTACTTCCTTCTAGTGCTGATTCCAGTTACCATGGTGGTCATGTCGGTTTCGTGCACTTCCAAACCAGAGAGGTCTTCTTCTCCTATTTAAACACACTCATGGCCTCTCTTCTCTTCACAAGCTCTCCCTCTCTTCCTCCAAAACTTTGGTCTTTCCACAAAGTTTTCAGTAGCAATGGAGCACGCACTTGCGCTTTACACCGCCTCCACGTCCGGTGTGCACGAACCACTACTTCGTGCGTCAGAAACTCTGTCCGTGGCACCGCTCGCCGCATTGCCACCATCCCGAAGTGGTGCAAGCTGGGGCCCCCTCTCAACCTCCACGGGCTTCTCGGCGACGCCACCGGCTACTGCAAGGTGGACGACAACACCAACAACCGCTGCAAGGAGGGAGACGACGGCGCCCGCACGTCGTCCTGACGTCGGCCTCAAGCGGAAGGCCCCGGAGACTAGCGACGCTCGTCGTGTCGATGTTCCGCCTTTTGGCTATGTACCAAGTAGTCTGCTAGGATCCAACTCCACGGCTCGTCTTTCCCCTACCTACACCATTTATGGGTACAAGAAACCCGGAGGTGGGTATGGGAAAGGCCTCATGCGCAGGAAACTGCCACTCCCTAGCGAATCCGTGGAGCCACCCGCACGAAAACCCGCTAGCACTACCACAGCCGGGTCTTCCTCTAAACCCTTGGGCATCAAGCATAATATCACGGTCGTTAGAGGACAACCCAAGGGTTTCTTTAGCGACAGCGACACAGAAACTCCACCTACAGGCCCAACCATCGCTTCGCTCGCAACGTCCCTACGGTCCCTCAGAAAGACCGTAGCCGACCTGCGCGGAGAGTAGGCAAGCACACTGCTCACCGTTGTCGAGCTCAAAAGATAGCTCGAAGTTGTTAAACTCGGTCTCAGCAACCGAATTAACAAAGTCGCTTGCGCTATCGGTGTGGAGAATCTGCCACCTCCCTTTGCTTAGTGAATCACCCTCCACACCAAAATAAACTAGGCACATATTCTTAATTCATTTCCCTTTTTGAAATTTCAATTTATATCATGTATTGTGCCTAGAATTATCAATAAAGTTCAAGTGGTTTGTTCCCCCTTATTTTTATCTTGTGCAAATTTTGTCCACTTGCTTTTGTATATGTTGTCTCAAAAATAGAAAGATAGGTACAAAAGCAAGTGTGGGGGCAGAGGCATTCCCCGATTCATGACGCAGGTATGATTGCACTTCAAATACAATTTCTTTTCATACCTGTCTGCTCCCTAAAAATGAAAATAAAAATGATCTATCTTTAACACTACTTCTTCCCAAATTTGCAAACCCATGCAAACATTTAATCTTCATTCGAAAGTCTGTTCACCTGTTATCTGGGAAAATACTTGCAAACTGTGAACAACCTATATGGGGACCCCAGTTTACCTAAGTAATTGGAATATGAGATACAGTAGGATGATTTGACACTTGCCATCTCTTGCAGAAAGATACTTGGGATTTACATTTTCAAATATTTTATAAAAAAACATGTTCCTCTATGATACAATATCCTACCAAAGCCATATGAAGTATCTTCAATCTTAACCAACATTCATATGCTACTTGTTATCATTTTTGAGCTTAGTCAAATTGTTGTGACTTATGTGAGATTCTCGTCATACACCCATGGACTCTTACACTAAGAGTTACGCAAAACATGCCAACCATCCATCACAAATAAAGCTCTATCCAGTCACACATCTCTCTCACAAAAATCCTCCAAAGAGAACTATGGGCTATACAAAAAGAAATATCCATACCCGTGCGGTATGAAACAATATATATATATATATATATGATAAATCCATGCTGAAAAGGCATGTTGGAAAAAATGGGCAAGTGCCCAAAGTAGAATTAGGGGTATAATCAAATACCCGCCTGAAAAAAAGAGAGAGAGAGAGAAGAAATAGCCCATAGCTCCTGAAAATTTCAAAAATAGAGATCCTGACAACCAGAGCACAAAAACATCAGAAAATTCCACACACTTGCACATCTCAATCAAAGTGTATGACTTGCATCTCCGTGTAGTTCGGTTTTTGACTTACCAATATTATATGATACAAGTATGCTTCGATTTTGTCCCTACCCAAAAAATCCACATATGCCTTGTAGCAGGTAGGATGAAAAAGAAGACATAACAAGTTTTTGGTAAGGATCCACATACATACATGAGTGATATGAGAGAATCATATGAGGAACATTTGCTAAAACTTTCTTATTTTTCAAAATTCCATAAAAACTCAAGTTTCTCTTAACAAGAAGATGAGCAAAAAGATTTGAATCTTGGTTGTTCCATTATCCAATCACTCAAGATATTCTGGTAGACACTTTGAATGTTCACAGATGCAGGGAAAAGCCTGGAATAACTTGTGTAGGATAGGACGAGCAAAGGGCTAAGTGTGGGGGGTTTTGTTGGCGGTTCTTGACTCACATTTTATGCCACCAACTTTTTTCAAAAACCTACCATATTAAGAACCAAAACTTAGGATTAGGCATTAGACTTATAATTTCCATGAGTTTTGGATATACCAACTGTTTTACAGGAAACACGGGAAAACCATATCTGAGATGGGCCAAAAGTGCGTACCAAATTCAACATATTAAAGCTCAAGAGCACTTTTGGCCCATCCAAATGAAGAGAATGAAACCCAAGGCCTATCACACCTTGCAACTGGGCTGGACACCCACACAACCGACATCAGGGCCCAGCCAGCAGCCCACCACGCGAAGGTGGTGGCCGGGGGTGGGGCCAGGGGTGTGCCCGCACCCCTGGTGTGGCCGCACCGCCACTGGCTCCCCTAGGGCCCACCCTCTGGGGTCGGTTGCATGGCGGCATGCTGAGGCGGTGCAGGGAGGTTTCCAAGTTGATCACCCCCAAACCGACCTCAGTCCACTATAAAAGCATGGGTGGAGCTCTCTTCAAATCATGGAAGTGTAGAGCATTTCTTCATAGCATTATATTAGTGCATTCCCACCTTGTAAAGGATCCAATTCAAGAGAAGAAGTAGTGCCTCAAGTGTTATAGCTCTAGTAGCTATCTAGAAGAGGGAGCAAGTTCGAGTTCGTGCTAGTCGAAGAAGTGCTGGGGCTGTCGGCTACTTCCTCAAGTGTAATCCTACACTTAGCGGAAGGAATACCAGAATCGCCGGTACGACTTCACTTGTACCTCGACGGATCGACATAATATTTGGAGTATTAAGGTTCATGTTTATCTTCATTTACGCATTCTTATCGTGTTCTAGTTTATTGCTTACGTAATCAGCTGGACCGTCCGTTCACCTTCGGGTGGGTGCTCTAGTAAGAGGGTGCAAGCCCTAGCTATCGCTAGAAGTAGTGACTCTTAGCGTAAACGCGGTGTTTAGGCTAAGTGTTCACAGGTTGGTTGCCTGGGTCTCCACAGTTGAGGAGGTAGGTGGCAGGTGGTGACAGCCATGTCCGTCCTTTGTAATCCACCCACATTCGGGATTCCAGGTAGAGCTGTATCGGCATATGTTGGGAAACCAACTTCACCTATTGACCAAAGCAGATTACGTTTAGCTAGAGCTAGATCACTAAGGAATACGTTACCTAGAGTAAACCTCGTTACCCTAAGGTCGTTCCTCTTCTCACCATAAGCCAGGAGATCTAAACCCAAGGGACTAGCACACCGTTCCCTGTGGAAAATACGATACCCTGATAATACTTCCGGGTGAAGTGCTACAACGGTACTTCTGTGCACTTGCAGACTTTTCTGCTTACGCTAAGAAATACCAACACACCCCCGGTGGGGCCTCCCGGGCCCACTCTCCTCAGGCAGTTGCATGCCGCCATGCTCATGTCGGTTTAGGGGGATTCCATAGTTAGCTCCTCCAAACCGGCCATGTTGTAGTATAAATAAAGGGGTAGAGCTCCCTCTTTCATAATCAATCACACATCAACACATTTGTCATTTCATTCCACTTGTATTTGGAGCTCTCTACCTTAGTTTAGATCATCTAGTAGTTGGAGCAAGTACCACTTGCAAGAGGAGAGGAGGAGTTGTAAAGATCTACTTGGTATGAATACTAAGTTCTTCTTTTCATACTTGTTCTTATTCTGTTCTGATCAACATTGTTATGTTCTTGAATTAGAGCCTTGTTCTTGTTCATTGTTCATCGTTCTAGAGCTAGTTCATAGTTTTAGATCCTTGTTCATCATGAGCACGAGTATTGTTCTTCATTCAACATGTTTAGATCTTGATACCTTAGTGATATGTGTTGGATGGTGTTTTGCTGTGCCTTCAGGCGTGCTTGTGCCCTTTTCCTGTCAATCCATAGGGTTGGGAACCCGAGGGGGTGCAAGTGTTCTTCATGTGCGCGAGAGTGGTTCTCGGGTATATGTAGTTGGGTGAATGCCTGGCTTAGTCCATGGTTGAGGGGTAGATGGCAGGTGGTGCCAGCCCTGTCCATCCCTTGTAATCCCCCACGTTCGGCTTTGGGGTAGGAGTCTAAATTGCCCGGTGTATCCTGCTGGCAGACCAGTGTTCCTGGGTCTGCCAATCCATCTAGTACTTAGCACTAACGTTAACTTGATCATAACCATGTATACTTGATTCATTGACATAACTCTGTTAAGATCCATGCTCGGTAGGAAATTCTTTATTCTTTTATTCATTCTTTTATCCCCGTAGAAGCTCCATGTATCTTAGGCAATGTGTGTGTGTTGATCCCACTATACAAATCATCGTTTATCCTCCTGCTATGGTTAATTAGTCAACTATGCACTTATTATGTTCTTGTCATGGATATGTCTCGAATCCTTTTGCACCTAGCCTTCCCAGTGGTAAAATATAAATAAAAATACCTGGAATACTCCCGGTGAAATGCTACAACGGTAACCCCGTGCGCTTGCGAACCTTCTCTGTAAACGAATTAGTTTACCAGGCCAGCCTCTCAAGCCATCACTAAAGTCACATGTTTTGGTATATGAAGTGCCATCGCACTTTGGCGCCGATACCGGATGTGTAGCTAAGTGGCTGCGTCTGAGGCTGACTCTGATATCCCTTGGTAGCATCGCTAGGAACCACCATACTCAGTGTATGTCGTTAAGGAATGTCAACATGCATTCGTGGCGTCGTGCCTGGGGATGATGGCCTACCCTAGTGATGAAGCTAAGAGATGTCAGTAAGTATTTCTGGCGTGATCGCCGAGAATGGATCCTAAACCTATCCTCCAGTGGTTGTGCTAAGAAATGCCAACACAACCCGAGATCCAAAACAAAATCTGCCCAATCTATGTGTTCATGAGGAATTGGAGTAAACCTTTTGGTGGAAAGATGTCTCTCATGAAGCACTACACGATGGTTCAAACGGATTTGCAAATCTTCCCTCAAAACAAGAAATCCCGTGAGGAGCAAAAGATGGAAAAATAGGAAAAGCAAAGAACAAAATCGCAGGACAAAGTGAAGCACGAATTTGATCCTTGGATTCAGCAAGATGAAGGATTGTATTGATCGTGGTGTCGGGTTACAAGCCACTCCTAGCAACAACAAGGCTCGGATGGCGAAAAGCTCAAGAACTAGAGCCCTCTCTCCTCTAACCCTAGCCTCTCCTCACGAAGACAAAGTGAGAATGGTAACACCTACAAGGATGGCTGCCCTAGCAGCCCCTTCACATATATATAGGCGCACATTCGAAGAAAAAAAGGTCCTTACATGAAGCAGTCAGCACAAATACCCCCCAGGGGTAAAACCGTCCAGCTCTGACAGTTTTCATCCGACGGCCACGCGCCTTCTCATCCTTCGCTTCGCCTCGACGCAAGCTCCATGATGCCGCCACGTGTCGTCACGTCGACCGCCGCGCCTTCTCACTAATAGCTTTGCCGCGACGCAAGCCTTTTGGTGCCGCAACGCGTCGACCGTTCCGCATAGGAACCTCCGTCCGGTTTTGAGGCCCAAACCGGTAAACCCGCTAGCCCAGGTTTTGAGGCCCAATTCTGGAAACCGTCCACCCCGAGTTTTCAGGCCCAAACTCGGAAACTGACCACCCCGAGTTTTTAGGTCCAAACTCGGAAACCGTTGAGGGTAGTTTTTTTAGGCTCAACTACCAAACCCGCGCCATAGACGAAGTCTGGTTATCACACCCCGACCATCGGCACCGATGTCGATGCATGTCCAACCTCCCGCTGGGCATAACACCTTCGCGTTCCTTCATGACGCGCGTAAGCCTGTGTCCGACCTCCCACCAAGTGCCACGATGCCATCGTCTTCCTCCCGACTCGGCCGATGCACCGCACATACCCATGTGCTCTTGCTTGTCGAAGTCAATTGCCAGCTACCACAGCTGGTCCTCTGGCCCTCTAGTCCGTCGGTCCAAGCCTCATGTCCGCCCTTCACCGCTCCCGGTCCGTCGGCACGGCATGTCTCTACTTGACCTTCACCTCGCCATTGACCACTGTCTCCGAGCTCCACACCTGCACATCAACAAAGCCAAGAGACACAGGTTGCACATGCACACCAACACATGTAACACGCCACAACTCAATGCCACCGGTTAGTCATAAACATTAAGCGCATATGAAATAAAGACTCAACCGGGAAAAGCCTCAAACCTTCCTCACAAGTGTCAATCATTCATCATACACGCATGGTCTCAAATGCCCATGTGTTCTCACTATAAACAACCAATATTCATATGCTACTTGTTATCATTTTGAGCTTAGTCAAATTGATGTGACTTATGTGAGATTCTAGTCATACACCCATGATTTGAGATTCACGTACACACCATCACATACATCGCTAACTCTTACACTAAGAGTTACGCAAAATATGTCATCCATCTACCATAAATAAAGCTCTGTTCAGTCACACATATCTCTCACAAAAATTCTCCAAAAAGAACTATGGGCTATGCAAAAAGAAATATCCATACCCATGCGGTATGAGACAAAAAAAATATAAATCCATGCCAAAAGGCCATGTTGGAAAAAATGGGCAAGTGTCCGATGTAGAATTAGGGGTATAATAAAATACCCGCCCAAAAAAAAGATAGAGAAATAGCCCATAGCTCCTAAAAATCTCAAAAGAGAGAGATCCTGACAACAAGAGCATAAAAATGTCAGAAAATTCCACACACTTGCACATCTCAATCAAAGTGTATGACTTGCATCTCCATGTAGTTTGGTTTTTGACTTAGCAATATTATTAGATGCAAGTATGTTTTGATTTCATCCATACCCAAAAATCCACATATGCCTTATAGCAGGTAGGATGACACAACAAGTCTTTGGTAAGGATCCACCTACATATATACATGAGCGATCTGAGAGAATCATATGAGGAACATTTGCTAACTTTTGATTTTCAAAATTCTATAAAAACCCAAGTTTCTCTTAGCAAGAAGATGAGCAGGAAGATTTAAATCCCGACTGTTCCATTATCCAATCACTCAAGATATTCTGGTAGACACTTTGAATGTTCACAGGTGTAGGGAAAGGCCTGGAATAACTTGTGTGCAGGTTCTTCGAATCAAGAGAGAGTGAGTCACCTTAGTCTATGCTTTACTCGAGGACAAGCAAAGGGCTAAGTGTGGGGGGTTTTGTTGGCGGTTCTTAACTCACATTTTATACCACCAAATTTCTTCGAAAACCTAACATATCAAGAGCCAAAACTTAGGATTAGGTATTAAACTCACAATTTCCACTAGTTTTGGATGTATCAATTATTTTGCAGGAAGCACGGGAAAATCATATCTGAGATGGGCCAAAAGTGCATACCAAATTCAACATGTCAAAGCCCAGAGCACTTCCGGCCCATCCAAATGAAGAGAAATGAAGCCCAAGGCCCATCACATTCCACAAATGAGTTGGAAACCCACATAACAAACATTAGGGCCCAGCCAGCAACCCACCGCGCGAAGGCGGTGGCCAGAGGTGGGCCCAGGGGTGCGCCCGCACCGCCACTGGCCCCCCTCGGGCCCACCTTTGGGGGTCGGTTGCATGGAGACATGCTAAGGCGGTTTGTGATGGTTTCCATGTTGATCACCCCCAAACCGACCTCAAGCCACTATAAAAGCATGGGTGGAGCTCTCTTCAAATCATGGAAGTTTAGAAGCAACACTTGTAGAATTAGATTAGTCCATTCCCACCTTGTAAAGGATCCATTTCTAGAGAAGTAGTGCCTCAAGTGTCATAGCTCTAGTAGCTATTTAGAAGAGGGAGCGAGTTCGTGCAAGTCGGAGAAGTGCCGGGGCTGTCGGCTACTTCCTCAAGTGTACTCCTACACTTAGTGGAAGGAATACCGGAATCGCCGATACGACATCACTTGTACCTCGGCGGATCACAATACTGTGACAGAACCGACCAATTTATACCAGATTAAGCACAGAGATCCCCGCTTTCACGATGATCGTCATGTACTTAAGCTCGTACAAACCCGGTAGTCCGAAAATCTCGAAGGATTTCAAACAATTTGAATTCAGCCAAGACCGTAATGAGTTCAGCGTACATGTCCACAAGTTACGTCATAGTTTGAACATAGTTTAAATCCATCAGAGTACAAAATAATATTACAAACCATAGTTTGATAAAAGAGCGGAGGCAACATAGTTTTGAAATACAAGCTCAGTTTGTTCATAATACGGTGCCATCAACCGGATCATGTCCACAAAAGCATCAGGGAAGGATAAGGAAGGACCATGCCCATGGTCTAGTCATCACCCGTAACCGGGTACAGGCAGTTCTCATAGTAGCCAAAGAAGCTCTGTCCATCTGCAACAACAAGGGGATAAAACCCTGAGTACAAGAAGGTACTCAGCTAGACTTACCCGTCATAAACCAGAAATAATGAGACACCAAGGATCATGAAGGCTATATCTGGGGTTGGCTATACTCACTTTTTTGCGTTAAAGCATTTTCATCATGAAATAACCATTACTGGAGTATCAACAGTCAAGTTTATGTTGTCAACCTGATTAACTAAATTTGCACCTGATCTAGAGCAATCACTTGTCTAATTAATCAAGCAAGAGTGACTATTTCATCAATAGCCTTTCAGATTCAACATCATAACCATCCTTTGTTTCATACATTACTACGGTAACACATGCCTAGTCAAGTTACTCACTGTCCAGGAGCGATGGCAATTATAATCGATTCCTACCCTGTTGGGGATAAATGTCGCACACTCGCCCGACACGTCCGGCCATGGCAGTCGTAAGCTGCCACTCAGGAAATTCGAGAACACGATTCGCGGGACGGCCATGTGCCCTTCTACACCGGGGGTTATCTCAGTGCCAGGTCGCTCAAGCTATTCTGCCCACGGTCATGCCGGGTCGATCAGGCCTCGCCTGCCCACAGACCATGCCAGGTTGCTCAGTAAAGTTGCCCACGGTACATCTGAGGCCCTAGGTGTTAGGCGTCAACATCTCCATCACCGGCTCGAATAACCTTACTCGGCTTCACTTGAGGTACCCAGACCTACTCCGTTAAGTGATTGACGCGTTCAAAATTACTGAGGTGTGCCTTCATCGGGTCCTAAGCAACATAGACGGGAGACTACTTGTAACACCTCTGGTGTTAAGCAACCCTAAATGCATAACTTGACATCTCATGAGCATAGAGCATAGAGCATGGTTTGTAATATTGTTTCGTATAGAACTTGTGTTCAAAACTATGTTGCTTCTGCTACTGTTTCAAACTATGGTTTGTAATATTGTTTTGTACTCTGAGGGATTTAAACTATGTGCAAAATGTGATGTATCTTGTGGACATGTACGCTAAATTATTACGATCTTGGCTGATGTTGAAATGTTTGAAATCCTTCGAGATTTCTGGACTACCGGGTTTGTACGAGCTTAAGTACATGATAATCCCTGCGAAAGCAGAGATTTTGGTGCTTAATCTGGTATAAATTGGTCGGTTCTGCCACAGCTGGCATTGGAGCATGGTTTAGCGTCACTGTTCGTAAGTGTATTTGAAAACCAGTATTTTCCTGAAAGATGAAGCAATATTTGCCAACTTATAGTTATATTAGGATTTGAAAATGTTAAGGTTAAAAACTAAGGTGTGCCATTGATCATGTCCTTATGCCCAGTAGGATCTTAGGTGGCTATTTAAGTACTAACTTGGGGGTCTTGCATCATACTTGATTTTTGTTTATTATTGTCGTCCATACGGCAAGGGTGAAATTGTATGGATGCTATTCTTCGGAATAGTAATGTATGGATCATTTTGCCTCAACACCAAGGTAAGGTGAGTTGTGAGAGCATGACCAAGCAACCATTGGTCTAGGGGAGAGTTAGTTTGGTACTGGAACTTGTACATATAAGCACACGGGTGCAGGTGAAGGTATTCATTTGTGGGAGTAATATTATTTGATGGGTGCATATACTACTTACGTGTATACAGGTGTACACCTAAGTTAGTATCTAGATTTAAATTTCAGCAATGCATTGTATTCATACTGTGGGCAGGGCTGAAATGATTTTCTGCAGGTACCCTAACTTGCGAACGTGTAGTCCGTTAGTTAATGCTATGAGTGAACGTTGTATGCCACCATCAAACCGTTAGATTGATAGACAGTGAGGACATATGTTACGTGCATGCATCGTGATCATACAATCTTGATTTAATCTTACTTCCTTCCTTATGATATCCGTCCCATTTTTCTAATAAAAGTTGTTCTCAACTAATTAAAACTTATGTGGATAAACTTCTTTCAGATGGCTTGTACCAAGCGTACCACTCGTAAGTCAGCTGGGGGCAAGAGGCCTAACTACATGTTGGGACCATGGACTGCTGAGGGATCGGAGGATTTCCTGGACGAGTTTGGCATGCCTACCATCCTTTGGAGGGTGCTGCACTTGGTGGGATACCAGGAGGGTCAGGAGACAAAGTACGACTGGCATCGTGTGCAGTTCTCTGATGACCATCACATGTACACAGTGGAGGTGGACGTGCCTAGTCGCGACGAGCAGGATCACGTGTGGTGCCGCCGGATGTTCACACTGTAGGGTAGGACCCTGTGGGATGGAGCTAACAGGGTTTCCTATACTGTTCTTCGTGACATTATGGAGGATCACCAGGAGGTGGTTGCACATGCCACTGCTAGCATCTTCCCGACAGCGGATCCTTACCAGTCAGTGTGGCGTCAGCCGGGAGCCACTGTGCTTGAGACTAGTTCACTTGAGAGGGAACATTGTGCCGAACCAGCCGGAAGTGCTATGGCTGCACTCATGGCTACTTATGGGTGTTTGTCCCGCAGCTACGACCACCTGGATCACATTCTCAGCGAGGAGATGGCTGCACAACATCGGAGGCAGCAGGAGCACACCACAGAGATAGACCGTCTCACTACAGAGCTGACACGTATGATTGTGGAGAGAGACCAGGCACTTTAAAGAGAGCAGGAGACTGCCCACCAGCTCAGTGAGCAGCAGGGGATAGCGACCTTCTTGGCCTTGGTCATGAGGGAGAGTGAGGAGGCTCTTCACGATGTATGTGTTGAGGGCATACGCACTACCTAGGAGAACAGGCTTCTGAGGCTTCGAGTGGGAGACCTAGAGTTGCAGCTTCACCATCTCCAGGACTACAATGACTGCTTGCATGAGGAGATCCATCACCGGGAGAAAGAGAGGAACCCCATCTTTTCTCAGGAGGACCGAGATCCACGTGACTCTTCTAGTGGTTCCTCATATGTGTCTAGTGATGATGGTGACGATGACGCCGCTAGAGAGTAGGCTAGATTGCATGTTTCCGTACCTAGCGCTCTGTTTTATGTTACCCGAACTTGATCTTTTGCTGTTGTCATGGGTTGGATGTAAGGCTGAGTGGTGAACCTATGTGCACGTGGTGCAAGACCTTTGGAAAGTCCCATATGTATGGGCGTTTATGGATGTTTATGTTGGCGTTTGCATGTTATGTTAATGAGCGATCTTATTATGTGATGCTGCAATGTGGATTGAAATTTATTATGCCTCTGTAATTGTTTGGTGAATTCGTTTTCCAAAAAAATTCAGTATGGCATGGTTTATTGTTCTCTACAATTACTGCAACATCACCTAATGATCACTTGCTATCGGCATATGCAGATGACGACGACCCGCAGTGGAGCTGGCGGTAGTGGTGTTAATGAGGACAACAGAGACAACCGCAATCCACCACCTCCTCCACCAGCCACTCCCGAGCAACTCTTCGCCCAGTTTATAGGAAGTCAGCGCAATATCGAGGCTTTGCTACATGAAAATCTGGCACATGGCATCCAGCGCCCCGAGCCGAACCAATATAGCTCGTTCAAGGATTTTCTGGATACCAAGCCGCCCATTTTCAAGGAAGCTACAGAACCTTTGGAAGCGGAAGAATGGCTGCATACCATGGAGCAAAAGTTTCGGTTGCTTAGGCTCACAGAGGAGCTCAAAGCGGAATATGCCGCGCATCAACTGCAGGGACCGGCCGGGATATGGTCGGGACACCATCGCACTACCTATCCTGCCCGTGCCCCAATTTCATGGGAGATGTTCTCGCAAGCTGTTCGAGGGCATTATATTCCGCCAGGATTGACCTAGATGAATGTGGCAGAGTTTATGAGCTTGACGCAGGGGACCCACTCAGTCGCCGAATATCACCATGTGTTCAATTCATTATCTCGTTATGCTCCAGAGTTTGTGAACACTGAAGCTAAGAAGATAGCCAGTTTCAAGAGAGGACTGAATACCAAAATGGGAAAATCCATGGGTACATCATCTCGTACCGTTTTCAATGACTTTATCAGTGACTGTCTGATCCAAGAGAATCATAACAATAGGCATGCAGCGGGCAAGACCCGAAAGAGAACTTTGGAGTCTGGACCATCAAAGCCGAGAGGACCACCAGTTCAGCGTTCCCAGTATCGACCACCAGCGCCTGGAGCTCGTTTCAGGCCACCCCAGAAGAAGGGTCAGCAACAATCTCAGCATAACCAAAGGCCGTATAAGATAGCCGCAACTCAAGCTCGATTAGGTCAAGGCAGCTTAATAGGAGGCAAGTCTCTGGTTCGTGGAAAGTGCATTAATTGCAATCAAGAGTGTCATTTCACAAGGTATTGCCCACACCCGAAGAAGCAACAGGCCAACTACCCTGCACGTCTGCATAACATGACCGCTGAAGAAGCTCGTGCAGGAGAGCTCGTGACTACTGGTATGTGTCTTGTTAACCATCATCCTGCAGTTGTTTTGTTTGATACTGGATCATCGCATTCCTTCATGAGCAAAGCATTTGCACAAAAGCATAAAAGAAATGTCGGAAATGGACTATGGGTTTCGCGTAAGCTCCGTGGGGAGTAGCGTGTTATCCAGACAGATGGTTTGTAATGCAACCATCGAGATTGGAGGGCACAAATTCGGAGCTAATCTAGTAGTTTTGCCTAGACTAAGCTTGGATGTAGTCTTAGGTATGAGTTGGATGAGTATGTGGAACGTGGTGTTAGACACTGCTAATAGGACTCTTACCTTATCTGATGGACGAACGAATAACAAACTTCGTGTATCTCTCCCCCGAGGTGCCGATTTTGTTGACCTATCTTGCACTCTGTCCGTAGAGGATCTTTCCAAAATACCAGTTGTCCGGGATTTTCCGGATGTCTTCCCAGATGAGTTACCAGGGTTACCACCCAAGAGAGTAGTGGACTTCACAATTGAGTTATTGCCGGAAACAGCACCAATCTCTAGAAGACCGTACCGCATGCCACCCAATGAGCTAGCAGAACTCAAGACTCAGATCAAGGAACTCTTAGGCAAGGGATTCATTCAACCTAGTGTATCAGAGTGGGGTTGCCCAGTCTTGTTTGTCAAAAAGAAGGATAAGTCATTACGGATGTGTGTGGATTACCGTCCACTCAATGTCGTGACCGTCAAGAACAAGTATCCATTGCCGCGGATAGACATTGTGTTTGACCAGTTATCCAGAGCCAAGGTGTTTTCCAAGATTGATTTGAGGTCGGGTTATCATCATATTAGAATTCGGCCACAAGATATCCCAAAGACCGCTTTCTCGACCAGATATGGGTTATATGAGTACCTTGTCATGTCTTTTGGATTGACAAATGCTCTAGCATACTTCATGAGTTTGATGAACTCGGTATTCATGCCTGAATTGGACAAGTTCGTAGTAGTGTTCATTGATGATATTCTGGTTTATTCAGAAAACCCAGAAGACCATGCGAAACATTTAAGAGTTGTTCTAACCAGGCTTCGAGAGCATAAACTCTATGCTAAGTTTAGTAAATGTGAGTTTTGGATGAAGAAAGTACATTTCCTTGGTCATATCCTGTCAGAAGAGAGAATCTCAGTGGACCCCAGTAAGGTGCAGGAAGTAATGGATTGGAAAGCTCCTACTTCCATTGGTGAGATTCGTAGTTTTCTTGGTTTAGCAGGATATGATCGCCGTTTCATTCCCGACTTCTCCAAGATTGCAAAACCTATGACAAGCTTGTTGCAGAAGAATCAGAAGTTTGAATGGACGGAGGAGTGTGAAACTGCTTTCCATACCTTACGGAAACTGTTGACCACCGCTCCTGTTTTGGCTCAATCGGACATTGAAAAGCCCTTTGATGTCTTTGTGACGCCTCAAAAGTTGGTTTAGGTTGTGTCCTTATGCATGAAGGAAAAGTGATTGCTTATGCTTCTCGCCAGTTGAGGAAACATGAAGTAAATTATCCTACACATGATTTGGAGTTGGCTGCAGTTGTGCACGCTTTGAAGATCTGGAGACATTATTTGCTTGGTAACGTCTGTAATATGTACACAAATCACAAAAGTCTCAAATATATCTTCACTCAACCTGAGTTGAATATGAGGCAGAGAAGATGACTTGAATTAATCAAGGATTACAATCTGCAGATTCACTATCATCCAGGAAAGGCAAATGTAGTGCCGATGCGTTAAGTCGGAAATCACACTGCAACGCTCTGAGGTTACTACCGGAAGATGAGTTCAGTCTTATGCATCCTGCAATTCTGCACAATATCGAGCTGCAAAGCACGTTAGTTAACCAAATCCTTGAAGGACAGAAATCAGATAGAGGAATCTACCATATCAAGGAAAGGATGAAGACCGCAACTGAACCAGTGAAACATTTTCGAGTTGATGACAATGTAGTTCTATGGTTTGACAAGCGCTTAGTGGTACCTAAGAATAGAAAACTCAGAAATCAGAGTATGGATGAAGCGCATTTGTCCAGGTTATCTATTCATCCTAGAAGTGCTAAAATGTATCAAGATTTACGTCCAAGATTTTGGTGGACTAAGATGAAAAAGAAAATCGCTGCTTATGTGGCTAGATGTGATACATGTTGTCGAGTAAAAGCTGTTCACTTAAAACCAGCCAGAATGCTTCAACCGTTATCAGTACCTGAGTGGAAATGGGAAGAAGTGAGTATGGATTTCATCACCGGTTTACCAACTACCCAGAAAGGGAATGATTCAATTTGGGTAATTGTGGATCGTCTTACCAAGACCGCACATTTTATTCCAGTTAAGACTCATTATCGAGCACCAGATTATGCGGAGATCTATTTAAGTTAGGTTGTTCGACTCCATGGTATACCCAAGAAAATAGTCTCAGACCAAGGATCACAGTTTACTGCGCCATTTTGGGAGAAACTGCAAAAGGAGTTAGGTACAGAACTAGTCTGTAGTTCTGCCTATCATCCACAAACGTCAGGACAAACAGAAAGAGTAAACCAAGTGTTGGAAGATATGTTAAGAGCCTGTGTAATTTCGGCGAAAGGTTCTTGGGAGAAATGGTTACCATTAGCAGAATTCTCCTACAACAATAGTTATCAAGAAAGCATCCAGATGGCACCTTTTGAAGCTCTGTATAGTAGAAGATGCAGAACACCGGTAAATTGGGTTGAACCAGGAGAACGTCGATATTATGGAATTGATTTCATTAAAGAAGCAGAAGAACAAGTTAGAACAATTCAACAGCATATGGCAGCTGCACAGTCTCGATAGAAGAGCTATGCTGATAAGCGTAGAAGGCCGCTTGAATTCAGTGAAGGTGATTACGTTTACTTGAAAGTTTCACCCATGAAAGGTGTCAAATGCTTTGGGGTCAAAAGGAAGTTAGCACCAAGGTTTGTGGGGCCGTATAGAGTTGTGGAAAGGAGGGGAGAAGTAGCTTACCATTTGCAATTACCGGAGCACTTGAGAGCTATATTCCCTGTATTCCATGTGTCACAACTGAAGAAATGTCTTTGAGTTCCAGAAGAAGTAGTTCAACCAGCTAACATCAAGTTGCAATCTGATCTCACTTACTCCGTAAAGCCGCACCGAGTACTTGATAATAAAGAAAGAGTAACCTGAGGGAAGGTAGTGAAGCAATACAAGGTAACATAGAGTGAGCAAGACGATCGGGATGCCACTTGGGAAATGGAGGACTATTTAAGAGAAGTGTATCCACAATTTTATAAAGACTGGTTAGTAACTCAAATCTCGGGACGAGATTTCTTTAAGGAGGCAAGGGCTATAACACCTCTGGTGTTAACCAACCCTAAATGCATAACTTGACATCTCATGAGCATAAAGCATTCTCATATGTTTTCCTTTTCATGTAAAGTGTCATTTCATGTGTGATAATTGCTACTCATCATACAATGGTGTGATGCTTGTTTGGCTTGTTTGTGGAGTGGTTTGATCTTCTTAGTAGTCTAACCATGTTGAGAAGTCAAAATGAGGCCATGTTGATGTGGGCCATTTTGGTTAATCAAGTCTCTAAAACCTAGTTGACCAAATGGAGCTCTAGGAGTCCTTTTGTTTGACTAGCAAACATCTCCTTGATAGAAGCTTTGCATGGCTGAGTGCCCTTAACCAAAAGTGTGTAGAATTTAGATTAGAACAAAAGTTGTTTTTGGGTCAACTCATGAAAATTGGTCTAACTTGGTGTTTTGAGGCCCACAAGGCAGGAATGGTTGAGTTTGGACTTGGAAAATTCTCCTAAGTCTTGAACTGCAAAACAGTTTTATCTAGTGAAGTTTGGAGCTTTCTTAAGTAATATCCAAGCCGAACCAGTGCTCAAACCTATAACCAAAGTTGTAGTTTTCATGTAGCTCTACTCAATGGAACAAGTGGTTTAGCGTTTCATCGAGTGGATTAAGAGTTAATCATGCCCAAAGATCGGCCGTCAGTCGGCCTGATGGCCACTGAACCTGGCCGTTTCAGTTCAAACGCGCGCATGGTGGCCGACCGTGTCGGGCATCGCCCGCCGGGGGGCTCGCGTTGGCCGGCCGAGGCAGCAATCGCGCGCGGCGTGGCGAGCACAAAGCCCACCCGCACGCCTTCGCCCCGCTAGACGCCTTCTCCCCTTTTGCCTTGCCTCCTCCTTGCTCTCGCCAGCGCTCGGGTGGAAGAAGAGCAAAGCCGAGCATTCGCCACCGTGTCGCCGTGCCTTCGCCCTGCAAACCACCCAGCTAGCCTCGCCTCGAGTTCCTCCACCCTCTGCCATAGCCAGCGCCGGCCAAAAAAGCCTCGGTAAGCCGCGGAATGAGTTTCTGCCATGACCGACGAGCTCGGTCCGCCATGGCCGACCCCCTTTCCGTGGAAATCCGTCCGTCCTAGCCCGTGTTCGTGAGTCGCTAGAGCTCGTGGATGGAGTAGCGGGTTATGGTTTAGCCGATTAGGGTTCGAATGTCGCGGTACGCCGCCGTCCGCCGTTCGCCATGGTCGCCGTAGAGGGCATGGCCGTGGTCTTGGAGTTTCAGAGAGGAAACCCTAGCTTCTATGCCTCGTGCTAGGTTCGTCAAGGTTCGAGGAGTGGAAAACAGGAGTTGGTTCGCCTCGGCTTGGCCGGAGATGGTCGGCGTGGTGAGTCCGCGCCGCCGTGGCTGCCATTTCCGATGGCGAGCTCCATCCGCTGCGGCGCCAGGCTAGTGAGGGGTACCTAGTGAGGGGTACCAGTCGGCGCGGACAGATGAGAGGAGTAGTGTGGTGGTGTTAGTTTCGCCGGAGAGGCCGCCGTTGGTGAGCTCCGACGAGGTCAACGACCTCCCCTGCTTTGTGAGGATGACGAGTGGGGTCGGGTTGACCAGGGGGCCCAGTGGTCAGCCGCGTGGGTGCAGTGGTGCTGGGTGCCCGTAGCGTTTAAGGTTTAGTTGTTTTTGGTTAAATGTTTTCAGAAATGTGTTTAAGGCTTGTTTAATTCATATCTGGAGTTACAGTGATCCCAATGAGGTGAAATAAATTTTGTTAGACTTGTCTTGATGAGATCTACCCAGGAAAAATATGATATGTCCAGTTTATGATAATTTTATATGTAGTTGCAATTAATTTGTATTTAGGATGATATCTTGTTTAATGCATAATAAATTGTATATTGCTCAAAAAAATGTGATTCTTGTTTTGTTAGGTTTGTGTTGATGAATAGTATATGAGAAAAATATAATACGAGTATGTTCTGTGAAAAATATTGGTAGTAACATTTAAAGTGATTAAATACTGTTTGCTTGTATGATTTTTAGTAAATAGAATATAAATGATATGAGCCTGGTAATTTTTATAGACTGCTCTTGTGCTAAGCAGTTCAGAAAAAAATATGAAATCTACTGCTTGACACTTTTTACTATGATGTGTAGTTCAAGGCATCTTTTCACCATGTTGTTTGTCTTTTTCATAGAGAACAGTGCTTAAGTCCAAATGACTTGAAATTTGTACGGTGAGCTAAATTCCATGCTTATAACCTACAACAATTTTTGTAGATTTTTCTGGATCTGTTAACTATAGGTTGCTGTTGTAGGCTTGTTTAAATGAGTTGTTTGGTTTAGGCAAGTAATTGATATGCACTTTGTTTTTTTGGGACCAGAATGGGTATAGTGGTCTATTCAGTGCATTCCTATTTACTGTATTGTGCATGTCAAGCGTAGCTACTCTCTAAATAGAGTGTTGCAGTCTACTAGAGAAGAGATATGCACGTATTCGGTCAAATCAATTACAACGCATCCCTCCCTTGCACGTTGGACTTTTGCTCATCCTAGCATATGCATCATGACAGGGTCGGTAGAGGAGAATCAGTACCCGTTGCAGTAGGAGGAGCCGAGTCCGAAGGAGATTCGTTTGAGAGGGCCGAGGAAGACGTCAGAGAGTTGCCCGAGTGTCAAGACCACCGACCCTCTGACTTCGAGAAAGGCAAGCCCCGGAGCATCTAACTCCTTATGGTTTGCAAATTAATTATGGATTAACCTGATATGTTTGTTGCATTAGGTTTATAGGAGTTGATTGCCACCGTTGATGCATACTTGCTTACCTTGTCCACCGCAATTATTATCTTGATACCTTGTTTAAGTCTAGGCTCGAATATGCTTAGCCCTGCTTAGATCGGTAAAAGTCGAGTGATTTCCTGTCTCCCGCATATAGGTGGATACTGATCATGACTAGCCTGGTGCTATCATGGAGATAACCATGTGATAATTAATCTGAGACCGGGCGGGATGTAGGAGCAGTAGAACATGGGTTCTGTGTGCTAGTAGTCTCCCATCTATGTTGCTTAGGACCCGACGAAGGCACACCTCAGTCAAATTGAACGCGTCAAACACTTAACGGAGCAGGTGCGGGTACCTCTCGTGAAGCCGAGTAAGGTTATTCAAGCCGGTGATGGAGATGTTGACGCCTAACACCCAGGGCCTCAGATGTACCATGGGCAACTATTCTGAGCAACCTGGCATGGTCCATGGACAGGCGGGGCCTGATTGACCTGGCATGACCGTGGGCAGTTATAGGTTGAGCGACCTGGCACTGAGATAACCCCCGATGTAGAAGGGCCCATGACCGTCCCGCGAATTGAGTTCTCGAATTTCCTGAGTGGCAGCTTACGACTGCCATGTCCGGACGTGTCGGGCGAGTGTGCGATATTTTATCCCCAGCTGGGTTGGAATCGATTATAATCGCCATCGCTCCTGGACAGTGAGTAACTTGACTCGGCATGTGTTACCGTAGTAATTTATGGAACTAAAGATGGTTATGATGTTAAACCTGAAAAGGCTATTGATGAAATAGTCACTCTTGTTTGGTTAAAGTAGTCAAGTGCTTGTGCTAGATCAGGTGCAAATCTAGTTAATCAGGATTAACTATAAAAGTGACTGCCAACACTTAAAATTATGTTTTATTCATAAAAGAGCTTTCATGCAAAATAGTATGTGGAGCCAAACCCAGATATAGCCTACATGATCCTTGGAGTCTCATTATTTCTGGTTTATGACGGGTAAGTCTAGCTGAGTACCTTCTTGTACTCAGGTTTTTATTCCCTTGTTGTTGCAGATGGACAGTGCTTCTATGGCCACTGTGAGAACTGCCTGTATCCCGTTACGGGTGATGACTAGACCACAAGCATGATCGTTCCTTATCTTTCCCTGATGCTTTTGCTGGACTTGTTCAGACTGATGGCACTATATTATGAATAAACTGAACTTGTGTTCAAAACTATGTTGCTTCCGCTACTGTTTCAAACTATGGTTTGTAACATTGTTTCATACTCCGAGGGATTTAAACTATGTGCGAAATGTGATGTATCTTGTGGACATGTACGCTAAACTATTACGATCTTGGCTGATGTTGAAATGTTTGAAATCCTTCGAGATTTCTGGACTACCGGGTTTGTACGAGTACATCATAATCCCTGCGAAAGTAGAGATTTCAGTGCTTAATCTGGTATAAATTGGTCGGTTCTGTCACACTACTAGCACACAGAACCCATGTCCTGCTGCTCCTACATCCCGCTCGGTTTCAGATTAATTATCTCATGGTTATCCCATGATAGCACCAGGCTAGTCATGATCAGTATCCACCTATATGCGGGAGACAGAGAATCACCCGACTTTTACTGGTCTAAGCAGGGCTAAGCATATAATCGAGCCTAGACCTAGCAGTGATATCAAGATAGTAATCTCGGTGGACAAGGTATAGTAATAATGCAGCAACGGTAGCAATCAATTCCTATAACCTAATGCAATAGTATAGCAGGTTAATTTGTTAAAATTGCAAACCGTAGGGAGTAAGGATGCTCCGGGGCTTGCCTCTATTGAAGTCAGACGACCAGTGGTCCTGGCACTCGGGCAACTCTTCGGCGTCTTCCTCGGTCCTCTCGAACGGGATCTTCCTGAATCTGCTCCTCCTGCTGCGGTGGGTTCTGGTTCTCCTCTATCGATCTTGTATGGTGCATTGTAGGTATAAATAAGATGAATGCACATAGGATGCTTATGAGGTGCAACATGAAGGAGAAACAATCAGGAGATAAGCACATGTCATCTACTACATTCTCTTCAACAAGGTAGTCAATATCATCTAACTACTACTAACTACCTTGCCAACACCCCACAACCTAGTGATTAACCTAACTCTCTCCTACAACAGCCAGATAACATACATAGCACAATTGAATCAACTCAACTTATATAAACCAACTCATCTATTCCTTCAATTCCTTTTAATTGATTTATTAAGCAGGGCATAACTATCAGTAGTTTAAAATGACATCAGACAATTCCCAGATTTTTACTCAGGCTACTACAGACCAAAACTAAACTACCATAAAAATTTCAGCCCAAAACAGTAACCCTAACATGTAATAAAATTTAACTCTATTATTTCATAAATCAAGCACTTTTCATAGTTTGTATTACCAACTGTCAAAACATACCAATCTAATATTTTTCATGGCAACTTCACATCTTAACATAATTGTAGAAAAATTACCAACTTCAGAATCCAAGTATTTCTATTTATTAAAATCATGGGAAGGAAACAACATTTAACAATTTTAAATTCTACAGCCAATATTTTCCACAGAACACACACATACTATATTTTTCCCAGATACAATTCATCAAAAGAAACCTAACAAAATTGGAATCATATTTTTCTGAGCTACCTAGAATTAGTTATGCATTTCTCAAGTTAATAGCCTTTTACTTAGTTAAATAAAACTGCACAGAAAAGTAGCACAAAATATGTATCTAATAATTTTAACAGGAAGATCTATTCATTTCCAGCACAGCAAAATTTGTTTCACATTATTTGGAAATAAAATGAGCCTCGTATGAATTTTGGAAGTATTTAAACTATTTCTGGAAAAACTTATTAAAGAAAACCCAACCTAAAACGCTACGGTCACCCGGGTTAACACACCCAGAGACACAAACCTAAACGTTACGCACACCCGGCCTTCCCGAGCTCTATTGCACCCGGGACTTCCTTCTCCTCTCTTCTTCTCTCTGCCAGTTGGACCCAGACGTTAGGCGTCCCCACTCCCTCGGTCAACCGGGCCCACCGGTCAGCGGCGCTTCATCCCCGCCGACGTTGACTGGCCAAAACTCGCCGACGGCGAGGTTTCCGGCGACACCAACCCCACCTCTAGACTCGCCTTCGTGAGGCGGACACGGTCGGCTAGGTTTCTACGCCAGAGGATCACCGGAGCAAGCTCGATGGCGTCCATGGCGACGCGGCGGTGCTGCGACGTGGCGGCGAGGCTCTTCCCGGCTATTCTGAGGCCCGGCGCAGCGAGCACGAACTACAGCGGACCCTAGGCTTCCTACTGGTGCGGTGCTCGAGCCATGCCAACCCCGGCATGGGTCGGTGCCACGCACGGCGGCGGACTGCGGCGGACATGCTTGTGGTGAGGTCAAGTTCCAGCCGGCGCAAGGCGGTAGAGACCGCTCCATCTAACCCTAAACTTCGGCGGAGGTAGAGAAGGCTAGAACATGGCTTGGTTCGAGATGGTTTGGCCGGAATTGGCAGGGACCACATGAATGGTCACAGCGGCGGACATGGCGGGTGCCCGAGGAAATCACTCGGCGTTCCGCCGGCTAGAGCGAGAGAGAGGGGAAACCAACCAGAGCAATCAACAGAGGAGGTCAAAGCGGAAAGGCTAGCGGAAGGAATCGGTTGGAGGTGCTCGGGTTTGCGAGCAATTGCTCGTCGAAGCTCGGCGTCTATGGCAGTGTTGGAGGAGTGGAGAAGATGGAGCAAAGAGCGTGAGTGCGAGTGAGTGAGCGGTTTCGGTCGCACGAGCGAGGGGAAGAGGAGGCGAAGGCGTTGCGCTCTTGCTGGTTCAATGAACCTGGACGGGTTCCGTCCCCCCGTTCCGACACGGCGCGGCGGTAGCGTCTCTATGGCGGCCACGCAACAAAGAAGCAGAGGGAGATAGAGGGTTTGGTCGGGGAAGTGGAGACGGCGAGCGGGGAGCGGGCAGTTCCCGTGCTCGCTGTTCGGGCGGGCGAACAGCGAACAGCAGCGGGCGCCGGCGTACGGTGCACGCAGGCGAGCAGCGCGGCGCGCGGCGCGGGCGAGCGCGGGGAAGGGGGTGGAGGGGGATCACAGGTGGGTCCCGCAGAGTTTAAACAAAAGAGGATTTGCCTATTTTCTTCCCTAATTTTGATCTCCCAAACTATGCCAAACTAGGAAAAGGTTCTAAAAGCAAAGTTGCTTATAACTTCACAAGGAACAATTCATCTTTAAGGCTCAAGTCCAAATTCTGCCTGGAAAATTGAATTTCACTTCTAGCCTGATTTTCTAATGCAAGAATAAAATACTAAATGACATTTTCTGAAAAGTACTTTTAAGCAAAGTTGTTCCTTTTGCCAAGATCTACAACTTTGGTTTAAGGCACTTGGTTAGAAAAATAAAGCATCTACTAGCTACACTAGAGACCTAGTAAAGACTTAAACAACATACCACACAAGATGCACATGAAATGATATGATGCTATGCCCATGACATGTCAAGTTATGCAATTAGGGTTGCTTAACACCAGGGGTGTTACAGCCCTCCCCTCCTTAAAGAAATCGCGTCCCGAGATTTGAGTTACTAACCATTTATGGTAAAATTGTGGATACACTTTCCTTAAATAGTCACCTATTTCCCAAGTGGCATCTCGATCATCTTGCTCACTCCAAGTTACCTTGTATTGCTTAATTATTCTCCCGCGAGTCACTCTTTCTTTCTCATCAAGCACTCGGTGCGGTTGCACGGAGTAAGTGAGACTAGACTGCAGTTTGATGTTCGCGAGTTGTACTTCCTCTTCCGGTACTCGAAGACATTTCTTCAATTGTGACACATGGAATACAGGGAATATAGCTTTCGAATGTTCTGGTAATTGTAGTTGATAAGCTACTGTTCCCCTCCTTTCCAGAATCCGATAGGGCCCCACAAACCTTGGTGCTAACTTTCTTTTTAACTCCAAAGCGTTTAACACCTTTCATGGGTGAAACTTTTAAGTAAACATAATCACCCACATTGAACTCAAGCGGTCTTCTACGTTTATCAGCGTAGCTCTTCTGTCGAGATTGTGCTACTGCCATATGTTGTTGAATCGTACTAATTTGTTCTTCTGCTTCTTTCATGAAATCAATTCCATAATACCGATGCTCTCCTGGTTCAACCCAATTTACCGGTGTCCTGCACCTTCTACCATACAAGGCTTCAAAAGGTGCCATCTGAATGCTCTCTTGGTAACCGTTGTTATATGCGAATTCTGCTAAGGGTAACCATTTCTCCCAAGAACCTTTCACTGATATAACACAAGCTCTCAACATATCCTTCAGCACTTGGTTCACTCTTTCGGTTTGTCCTGATGTTTGGGGATGATAGGCCAAACTACGGACTAGCTCTGTACCTAACTCCTTTTGCATGTTTTCCTAGAACGGTGCGGTAAACTGTGGTCCTCGATCCGAGACTATGGTCCTTGGTATACCACGGAGTCAAACAATCTGATTGATATAGATCTCCGCATAGTCTGGCGCTCGATAATGGGTCTTGACTGGGATAAAATGTGCGGTCTTGGTAAGACGATCCACAATTACCCAAATTGAATCATTTCCCTTCCTGGTAGTTGGTAAAACGGTTATAAAGTCCATGCTCACTTCTTCCCATTTCCACTCAGGTACTGATAGCGGTGGGGGCGTTCCAACTGGCTTCAGGTGAATGGCTTTCACTCGACAACAGGTATCACACTTGGCCACATAAGCAGCAATCTCTTTCTTCATCTTGGTCCACCAGAATCGCGGACGAAGATCGTGATACATCTTAGTACTACTAGGATGAATAGACAATTTGGACAAATGTGCTTCATCCATAATCCGATTTCTGAGTTATCTGTCCTTAGGCACCACTAGGCGCTTATCAAACCATAGAACTCCCTTGTCATGATACATTTGTCCTCACAAGGGAGTTCTATGGTTTCACTAGGCACCACTAGGACAAATGTTTCACTGGCTCAGTTGCAACCCTCATCTTTTCTTTGATGTGATAGATTCCTTTATCTGTTTTCTGTCCTTCAAGGATCTGGTTGACTATTGTACTTCGCAGTTCAATTTGGTTCAAAATTGCAGGATGCATTAAACTGAACTCATCTTCTGATATCAACTTCAACGTGTTGCAATGCGACTTCCGACTCAAAGCATCGGCAACCACATTCGCTTTTCCTGGATGATAATGAATCTGCAGATTGTAATGCTTAATCAATTCAAGCCATCTTCTTTGCCTCATATTCAACTCAGGTTGCATGAAGATATACTTGAGACTTTTATGATCCGTGTACATATTGCAGACGTTACCAAGCAAATAATGCCTCCAAATTTTCAGAGCATGTACTACGGCGGCTAACTCCAGATCATGGGTAGGGTAATTCACCTCATGTTTCCTTAACTGACGAGAAGCATAAGCGATTACTCTTCCTTCTTGCATGAGGACACAACCTAATCCAATCTTCGACGTGTCACAATAGACATCGAAGGGCTTTTCAATGTACGGTTGAGCCAAAATAGGAGCAGTGGTCAACAGTTTCCGCAAGGTCCGGAAAGCGGTTTCACACTTCTCTGTCCAATCGAACTTCTGATTCTTTTGCAACAAGCTTGTCATAGTTTTCGCAATCTTGGAGAAGTCGGGAATGAAACGACGATAGTAACCTGCTAAACCAAGAAAGCTTTGAATCTCTCCAACAGAAGTAGGAGCTTCCCAATCCATCACTTCCTGTACTTTGCTGGGATCCACTGAGATGCCTTCTTCTGATAGGATATGTATAAGGAAAGGTACTCTCTTCATCCAGAACTCACACTTCCTAAACTTGGCATAGAGTTTGTGCTCTCGAAGTCTGGTCAGAACAACTCTCAAATGCTCAGCATGGTCCTCTAGGGTCTCAGAGTATACTAAAATATCATCAATGAACACCACTATGAACTTATCCAATTTCGACATGAAAACAGAGTTCATCAAGCTCATAAAGCATGCTGGAGCATTGGTTAACCCAAAAGACATGACAAGGTACTCGTATAACCCATACCTGATTGAAAATGCAGTCTTCGAGATATCTTGTGGCCGAATTCTGGTCTGGTGATAACCTGTTCTCAAATCAATCTTGGAAAACACCTTAGCTCTTGACAGCTGATCAAACAGAATGTCTATCCGGGGTAATGGATACTTGTTCTTAATGGTCACTGCATTGAGTGGACGGTGTTGACTCTTGCTAACGTCGTCACTAGGAGTAGACTATGGAATCTATTCCCGGCAACGGCGCCAGAAAGGTTTATTGGTACTTCTTAATGTAAGAAGTATAATTAACTATTTGTATGACTATTGGTAGGTTCCGCAAGCGCACAGAATAAGTCTATTGTAGCACTTCACCCGGGAGTAACCGAGTATCGTATTTATTTCCACAGGGAAGCTACTATGGCAGAACTAACACTAGGACTGCTATGAACAACTAGTGATTCTAGCAAGGTTGATCGAAATATATGAATGGGGGTTGATATCTACTACTACTAAAAAGAAAGAAAAACTAACTACTACTAAACTAAATCGGCGGGGTCTGGCCGATGAACAGATTAATGTTTTCCTACACACTTACGAACACAACTAACTTAGCAATAAAGAGTTTATCTAGTTCTTGGAACCGTACACACCCTCTGGACTATTTACCTCAGACGTGCACAACGAGGTTTATGATTTAAGAACTAACCCAACTACGTGGTTGAATTCAAGGCTCCCAGGGCTGTCACCACCGGTTTGCTACCACAGCTATCCGGGGGGCTAGCCACAAACTAAGGTATAATTAGTCTAAGCACCGCGCTTACACTAATATATACTACTCTAATCTTGCGTCCAAAACTAGAGCACTCATTACTCAGCGAAGAACCCGAACTAGATACAAACTAAATACTAAGTTATCTATGATCGAAAGCACTCAACAAGAACAATAAGTAAAGAACTTAAAGTAAATGCTGAAAGTAGAAGAACACTAAGATAAATGAAGAAATACTTGGAATTATACCAGAGACTTGGAAGATCCTCTATTACAACTCCAGCTCTTCTCTTCTTCACTCTCGCTCTCACTCTAAGTCTCTCAACTAGAGTGTTCCTTCACCAGAGCTTCGCTTACAAGAGAGTGGGACTAATGAGGTCAGGTCTGAGTACAAATGAGCTCGGGGGGTCCTATTTATTGCCTAAGGGACCTATGAGGGTACTTATGGACCTAGGGTTAGGTCAGGGGGGTGAGTGTGGTGGCAGGCGCCAGCCCTAGGTGGCGGCCGCCACCCTCCTGGCCGTTGGATCCACCGCCTTTGCTTCAACGGCATCCAGGAGCTCCAGAGAGGCGGTTCCAAGGTCGGTTGCATGTCCAAATAACCGTCACATGGGCAATTGGGTCATGATCTATGTGACATCCCTTCTTGGCCCTTGGATGCAAATACCTAAGTGATCAATGGCTGCAAATGAGTGTGGCATGCCTCCCCTGGATCAGTGACGTCGCAGGGGAGGAGTTTGGGCCTCACTCCCCTGGCAGCCGCCAGTGATGGGTGGCGGGCGCCACCCCACCTTGGCCCAAAGTGAGCCCAGGTGAGTGTGCTCGCCTCCTGGTGAGGCCTCCTGGTGGGTCCTCTTGGTCATTTTGCTCAAAAACCCTGCAATTTCCTACATTCAAATAAAACTCAAGGACAAGTAGAAATCGTTAGTTTATAAATGGTTTTTGGTTGATTTTAGGTCCTTGTGTTGCGTTATATGACCTTGTTGATGCTAAGAATATGACACTTAGTGAGCGTCAACAAGCTCCCCCAAGCTTACCTCTTGCTCGTCCTCGAGCAAGCATGGACTTGAATAATCTTGGAAACTCTGTGTTTTTGTTGTGTATGCCCATATTATTTTCATCACCATGGAATTTGTAGCCTTCCCTGGACTCAAGATTAGAACAAAAGACCAGCAAGAAAGAAGGTTTGTCTTTCCCTTGCCTATTTTGCTAATCAAGATATGTGGAGTTTTTACAAGTTTTGTTCAAAAGAAAGCATGCTTAGCAACTTCTGTGGCTCACTCAATCACTCATATTTGTATGTGGAAATGGAAGAATTATCCTCTCACTAAGACTTTTTGTGGGGTTTAATGGGTAGAATAAAATGAGCATGCAATGCTAGCATAATTTTGCTAAGTTAGACAAATGGAGCAAAGGAGCAACAAGTCATAGGTTCAGACCAGGAATGTGCAAGTGTGTGGTATTTATTGTGGCTAATACTTTCATGGCACTTCTCCTTTTTATCTCATTTGTGGGATCATGGCTATGAATGAGAGCATTTGCTCTTTTGAATTTTTTTTTTCTAGAGCACTTGCTCTTTTGAATATTCTTTTCTTTCTAGAGCACTTGCTCTTTTTTTAACTACTATAGCCATGTCCCTGAGATTTCATTATGGAGCATGATATTTTGCCATGGAGTATTCCTAACAATGAATGGAAATAAAGGCATGTTGTGTGCGTATTCTCAGTGTAAGAATAGCACTATATAGGTGGGTGCAAGTGAATTCCTTGGTCTAAAGATATGACAAGTTTCTCTACCATGTCTATCAACAAAAGTCTAACTAGCTCAACACTAACATGCAGCAAGTGGAAGCTCCTACTCTAAGAGTAAAAATTATTTGGCTTTGGTAGGACTTTCTTTGCCACAGAAGTACATAGAGCAAGTTTTAAATTTTTTTTCAAAATAACTGCTCCACAAACTTGACTCGCTCAAGTCAAAGTAGAAACTTACTTCACCTTTACTTAGTCTAATGCTCATGTCTCAAGTTTAGTTCTAGCATACGTTCTCCCATGATAACTCTAATGCATGGCATACATTTTTATTTATTAGAAAGACTTACGATGAGAGCGTTTCATTTATTACTATTTATTTATTATTAATATTTTTTTTAAGTTAATTGAGCTAGAAATTAACTAAGATAAAACTCAAATTTAAATTACTGAAATAAAAATAAAACTGACAGTAATAAAGACGGTAGTGATACTTATCTCTTTGACGGGGGTCCTCCCCCAAGCTGGCTTTTGGCGTGGTTGGGTTACATCCATCCCTGACGACGGTACATGTCGTCCCAGTTCTGCTGGTTCTGCTGCAGAAGAGAAGAAATATTACCCAGTTCTCCACCAGTTTCCTGGCGGAATTCCTGGAAATTTTGGTTCAGTTCGCTCAAGTCCTGGCAGATTTCGGCAGTATCCATGGTGAGTCCATTCATTTGGTGCTGAAGATATCCCATATCGCGCATCCACTCGTCCTGATGAAAGGACGAATGGCGAGCGGCCTGTGGCGAGATTCCCCTATGGAAGAACTCATCACCACGGCCAGTGTACCGGGTGGATCCTCCCAAGGAATGGGATGAACTCCCCAACTGGGATGAGTGAAAGGACGCCTCATGGCCGTATTCTCACCGCAGATGTTGCGGTTGCTGCCAATTTGACCCTCCTGGTTGGTGCGAGCCAGGAGGTGTCAAATGACCATAGTGTCCTGCTCCTTCATACTGCCCTGCATGAAAAGGGTCAAACTCCTGTGCCGCTGCTGCGGCTCTTGCGACCTCTTTTGCTGCACGAGTCTGCGCTCGCGTCCTCCTCCTGGGAACCTGCATGGTGTTCTCTCGAGCCAACCTGCGGTTTCGTTCTGCCTCGATTTCCAGGGCCAAAAGTAACGTTGGTGCATTCACCAACCAAAGTGACAAGTCAGGAAGAGCGATTTTATTCACATAATCTTGGTAGATCATGTGAATCTTACCGGTCTCCTGGTTCTCACGCAAGAGGTGTCCTTGCGAGAAGTGTTCCATGGTCAAAAGGTCTCGGTCACTAGGAATGTAAGAGTATACAGCGGTGTTCAGCAGACCCATGTTAAAAGCCAGTCTAGTTATCCATGATGTCATTTCAATATTTCCAGTGCGTTGATTAAATTTAGACCAGTAGTCTGCCATGGCCTTGGCGGGTGATACTTTTATGTGGTTTACTAGAGCATAAAGCAGCAGCATTTCAGGCTTTTTAATTGGTCTTAAGTCAGGTCTTGGAAAGAGTGTGATACTAATATATTTGTGCAAAAACCTAAGCGTGGGGTTGTGGATATTACTTGTACGGGGCAAGCCTGGGTCTCTGTTCCCAGCAATACTTTTCCAAAATTCATTTCTATTGAATCCCATACAGGCAGATTCCAAGCTTAGCAAGCATGAATCATTAAAGTTTAGATTCTTGCTGAACTGCCTCCATGTTAAAGAATGTTCTTCATTAAAAAGCCGAAACTTTATGTGATTAGCAGATATTTGCATTGTGGCCAGAAATTCCATTGTGAGGGGAAGGATTCCCTCCTCATTAACCTTCCATGCATCTTCCCAACCCAAGGTTTGAAAAATATAGAGAAACTCATTGTCCATACCAGTGCGACTTAGCAAGTCGTCGTCGATGTGACGGGTGTGAACGAACTCCCTCTCACTGAGGATGTTCTGGGCCTGCCATTCCCGATCACTCTGCCAGATGATATCATTGACGGAGTTCAGGACGTGGATGGTCGGTCCAGCCTGGTGTGTGGGCGGAGAGTCCCGATCTGTGGCGGAACCGCCCTGATTATAAGAGCTCAAGTATTATCTTAGCCAAATCCGTCTGACTTCGACTGATACTTGAACCCATATAACCCCGGTAGTCCGGAAATCACGAAGGATTTCTAACACCATACATCATACAGGATCGCATTGTTCAAGGATTACATTCGTAAAGATACATCACAGCGAAACGAAATCGAATTTAAACATCAGAGTGCGGAAATAAAACAGAGTTATTACAATATTGAGTTTTCAAAAGTGCGGAAGCTTAAATAAGTTTGAAACACACGACCACCACACACGTGGTCCAAATAAAACATTGTTTTGATAAAACCACTCGACACAAGTCATTCCTCCTTTTTAAGAGAATGTGCCGCCAGTAGTCTCAGTCCAGCAAAATAAAAGGGGAAAGCTTCTGGACGACCCGGCCCTGGGTCTACTCCTCATCACCTTCCACTGGGTAGAGGCAGTGCTTACAATAGCCAAAGTAGACCTGGCCATCTGCAACAAACGGGATAAACCCTGAGTACTGGAATGTACTCAGCTAGACTTACCCGTCTAACCGAAAATAAAGACACCAAGGGTATGCAAGGCTTTTGAGGTGGAGTTGGGATCTTTAGTTGCGAAAAGCTCAAATTTAGATAAGGGGTAATTAATGATTATGATGAGCTGTTACTTTTAAACCTATTCCTTAGTTCTAGGTTATTACCTGTACTAGAGCACTCACTTGAATCTAACAATCAATAATATAACCATATCCAGTTGACTTGTCCACATTTTAGTTGAACCTTTAGATATCACATGGAGTTGTATCGTGGTGAAGCTCGCCATAGTTTCCCACTAACCGGGGGAGACGGCGACTCGAATCGAATTCCAAACCAGCTGGTGAAAGACCTTTAATACCAGCCCACACTTTCCCCGTCGGGTCCATGCATTGGGCAACCGCTCGATGCTTGTTCGTGGTGGTAATCGTCGCGGTTCAAGCACGGACCGCCCAATCAGAGTCTGGCGATGGCCTCACGCGGCAGATCGCAACTTCCGTACTAGAGGGCGCGACTCGGGTTGATTCCGGCCCGAACAGCTTCTAACCGGCTTTGGGGTCGATGATTACAGCAACGACATATCCCTAAGTAAAAGGGCGCGTTCAAAAATGAACGAGGGCCAACATCGATACAAACCTACACGATCCAACGGATGGACTGCCCAAGTTTCTGAACTTGTGCCCTGCCATCCCGTTGACCGTATTTCATTACTACTCAGGTTCTTTTCCACGATAGCAAATATAGCCAACCGTGATCCGGTAAATACCCATCCGGGTATTACGGAAACATCCTTAACTACCACTTTTATTAAGCAGGCTAAGCAATTCTACATTGTAACTAAATAACAGGATAACAAGGTAGATATTAATCAATAATCAAGGAATGGTAATGCAACAAATAGGATTCAATCAACTCCTATACTTAATGCATCACAGTATAAAAGGACTCAAATAATTTAATTATAAAAACTGGGAGGCTTAGAATGCTCCGGGGCTTGCCTTGGGTGAAGACTGATGCCTCGTGAGAGGGGCACTCAGGCAAGTTAGGGTCGTGGATGGGGTCGACTTCCTCCGGTTGCTGCAGCTCCTGGATCTCCGGCTCGGCGTTTAGCTCCTGTTCTTGGTGGGGCTCTGGCGGGGTCGATCCTATTGCATGCGATGAATAAATAATAAATAAATGCGGTGTAAGATGAAGGTGACATGAAAAGAACAATTCTTGCAAACCAACAAAGTCAACTTGTTGAACCACTTTTGACATTGAGGTAACATTTGATTTATAAAACAAAATCCGATTATCCACCTTGCTGAAATAAATCTAATTAAATTAGCCTATAACAGCAACCCATCTTTGATAGCTTCAGAAAAATCTACAGAAATTACTGGAAGTTAACATCACTTAATCTAATTCTCTGTCCAAATTTCATCCCATTTGGATCTAGACTTCATCCTCTATGAAAAAGACAAATTCTATCATGAAAAGGTACTTTGAACTACACCCCGTAGCACAAAGTGTCAAACAACAGATTTCTTATTTTTCTACTGAACTTCCTAGCATAAGAGCAGTGTGCCTAAATTCTCAGGTTCATATTCCTCATATTTTAATTACTACAAAATAAACAAGAAAGCAACATTTAACCATTTTGAGTACTACTGCCAAATTATTTCATAGAGCCACCTCATATTATATTTTGCTCTGAAACTACACATCCATACAAACCTAACAAAACTGGAATCACATTTTTCCGACTTATACATGATTAGTTATGCATTTTCCAAGTTATCAGCATTTTTCTAATTTAACTAAATCTACTCATAAACATATCACCAACAATGCATTTAACATACTTCACAGATAGATCTAATCATGCTGAACTCAACAAAATTTGTTTCACAGGATTTGGACTTAAATGAGCCTTGTAAGAATTTTTTGAAGCCTTTACATGGATTCTGCAAAACACATTAAAAGGGAAACTCAAACCTAAACGTACGGACTTCGGCTGAGGCACAAGACAGATGCTCGGCACTCCCGGCACGATTCGGCCGGGGCACAAGACACACACAACGATTCGGCTGAGGCTACGGCACACTTTACCGATTCGGCCGAGGCTAACTTGACTCAGCCGAGGCTCGACATACTTCTACCGATTCGGCCGAGGCTAACTTGACTCAGCCGAGGCTCGACATACTTCTACCGATTCGGCCGAGGCTAACTTGACTCAGCCGAGGCTCGAGGCGAAGGCAAAGGCTCGACGCATTTGGCTCGACTCGACCGAAGCTTACGCGACGCAGCTGAGGCTAACTAGACAAGCGACTATGCTACCGAGGCCGGCGCGGCCAGCTACTGCACGAGGCCAGGCTCGGCAGTCAACGACGGAGAATTGCGCCGCTACTGTTGACCGGCCCTAGCTTACTGGCGGCGAAGCTTTTGGCGATGCCGAGACCATCACTAGGTGCGGGTTTTTGAGACGATCACGACCGACTAACTTGCTGAGCCAGAGGAATACCGGAGTAAGATCGACGGCA
Organism: Coix lacryma-jobi var. lacryma-jobi; assembly: GCA_009763385.1. Taxonomy (NCBI): domain Eukaryota; kingdom Viridiplantae; phylum Streptophyta; class Magnoliopsida; order Poales; family Poaceae; genus Coix; species Coix lacryma-jobi. Next base: position 82,425,818 of record CM019822.1, read on the forward strand.
GCCATGGCGGAGCGGTGGCTCTGCGACTCGGCGGCAGACTCTACCCGGCAGGCTTGCGACTCGGTCGAGACAAAAACTAGCCCACGCAAGACTCAAGCAACCTACTGGAACAACTTCCAGGCCTCTGCATCCCTGGCATTGCCCGGCGCGATGCATGGCGGCGGTCCCGGGCGGACGCAGCGCGGCTGGCTCTCGATCCGGCGAACATAGGGCACGACAGAGGTTTCCTTCTAAACCTAAGCTATCATGGAGGTTGGGAAGGTAGGAACTGGGCTCGGATTGTGGTGGTTTGGCCGGAGACAGTCGGCTCACGGAACGGTCATGGCGGAGGCCATGGCGGAAGCTTGAAGGCGGCAACCGCGGTTCCGGCGGCCAGAGAAGAAAGGAAGGGAAACCAACCCTTGCTGGAGGAAGAGAAGATCAAGGCGGAGAGACTGGCGGGAGGAATCGAACGGCGGCGCACGGTGGAGCGAGCAATCGCTCGTCGTAGCTCGGCGGAAATGGCGGCGGCGCTTTGCTCTGTGAAGGTGGAGTGGAGTGGAGTGGAGCGACGAATGCTTTCTGGCTTGCAAGCTCAAAGCGGACGAAGACAAAAGGAACAAGGGCTGGGTGCATTGCACCTGGCCAGTTCCCGTCGGGGGAACTCCCGACCGGACGCGGCGGCGGCAGGAGTCGAGCTCCACGCGGCGGCATGCAACGAGCTCCTGGGCGTCGTGGCAAGCTTACAGCGAGCGAGGGGCGACGTGGCGCATGCAGCGCGAAACCAGGGGCGACGATGCCGGTGGTTTGGCCGGCGGCCGAGGCGGTCTCGCGACAGCGGCAGGCTCGGTCGGCGCGGAGGGCGCGGCGCGCGCGGGGAAGAAGGGAAGGAGTGGCTGACAGGCCGGGCCCACTAGGGTTAAACAAAGGAAGTTTGATTGCAAACTTTGATGCTCCATAACTCCTAAACTAAACCGAACTAGAAAAAGGTCCCAACAGCAAAGTTGCTTAGAATTTTGTAAGGAACAACTCATCTTTAAGGCTCGAGTCCAAATTCTGCTTAGAAAGAGAAATTTAGTGCTAAATCATTTTTCTAATGCAAGAAATCATAATTTAAGAGCTTTTTCTGAGAAAGTGCTTTGAAGCAAAGTTGTTCCTTTTATCAAGCTCTACAACTTTGTTATAAGGCACTTGGTCAGAAACAGGAAGCATAACAAGGTTATACTAGACACTAACACAAGAACTTAAGCATTCAACAAGCATATGCACATGAAATGATGCAATGCATTGCTTATGCTTCTTAGTAGCTAAATGCAATTCCTAATGCAGTGCTTGACACCAGGGTGTCACAGCCCTTCCCCCCTTAAAAGAAATCTCGTCCCGAGATTTAAGTTACGTACCATTTCTTAACAAAAGCGGGATAGCTTACGCGTAGGTACTCCTCGGTTTCCCAAGTTGCATCATTGGGTCCGTGATTGCTCCAGAGAATCTTGTAAGTCTTCACTGCTCTGTTGCGAGTCTCTCGGGTCTTGGTATCCAAAATCTCTTTAGGTTGTTCGTAGTACTCCAGATCTGATCTCATCGTGACATCTGGAATCCGAATTTCTTCTTGTTCTGGAACTCGAAGACACTTCTTAAGCTGTGATACATGAAATACTGGGAAAACTGCACTCATCTCCGGGGGTAACTGTACTTCATATGCTACTTCTCCTTTCCTTGCTATGATCAGGTATGGTCCCACGTATCGAGGTGCTAGCTTCTTCTTAATTCCAAAACGTTGGACCTTCCTCATAGGTGAAACCTTGAGATACACATAGTCTCCAACTTGAAATTCCAAAGGTCTCCTTCGGGTGTCAGCATAACTCTTTTGTCGGGACTGTGCTACCTTGATATGTCGCTGTACGGTCTGCACGATTTCCTCGGCATCTTTTACATAATCTGATCCATAGAATCCTCGATCTCCAGTCTCAACCCAATTTACTGGGGTTCTGCATCTTCGTCCATATAAAACTTCAAACGGTGCCATCTTTATACTCTCTTGGTAACTGTTGTTATATGAAAACTCGGCAAGGGGTAACCATTTCTCCCATGATTCTCCTGAAGATAAAACACAAGCTCTTAGGATATCTTCCAGAATCTGATTCACTCTCTCCGTCTGTCCTGCAGTTTGAGGGTGATAGGCGGAACTTCTGACCAACTTGGTTCCTAACTCTTTGTGCAACTGTTCCCAAAAACGTGCTATGAATTGGGGTCCTCTATCGGAAACTATCCGCTTCGGAATTCCGTGCAACCTTAAGATATTCTGGATATACAAGTCTGCATACTGATGAGGGCGGTGCGTAGTTTTAACTGGTATGAAGTGAGCCACTTTAGATAATCGATCCACAATAACCCAGATAGAATCATTTCCTTTCTGAGTAGTGGGAAGACCAGTGATGAAATCCATGCTGATTTCTTCCCATTTCCACTCTGGAATTGACAACGGTTGCAACAGTCCTGCAGGTCTCAGATGTATTGCCTTTATTCTGCAACAAGTATCACATCTGGCGACATAGGCTGCGACTTCTTTCTTCATCTTTGACCACCAAAATCTGGTTTTCAAATCCTGGTACATCTTACTGCTTCCGGGGTGGATAGATAACCTTGAATTGTGAGCTTCATTCAGAATTCTTTCTTTTAGCTCTGTATCTTTAGGAACAACCAACCTCTGATTATACCATAAAATTCCTTGTTCATCCGTTCTGAAGTTCAAAGAACTACTGGTTTCCAACCTCTTCTTAATCTGACAGATCTCTTCATCGGTCTTTTGTTTCTCGATGATGTCACTTTCTAAGGTGCACTGAAGAGTGATGTTGTTCACCATAACGGGGTGCATAAGGTTAAATCCATCTTCCAAAAGTGGTTGTAGAGAGTTGCAATGAGTCTTGCGACTCAAGGCATCAGCTACAACATTCGCTTTTCCGGGGTGGTAATGCACTTCCAGGTTATAATCCTTAATTAACTCTAGCCATCTTCTCTGCCTCATGTTCAACTCTGGCTGGGTGAAAATATACTTCAGACTTTTATGATCCGTGTACACATGACATAGATTTCCCATAAGATAATGTCTCCATATCTTGAGTGCATGCACGACGGCTGCTAATTCCAAATCATGAGTGGGATAATTCTCTTCGTGCGGTCTCAACTGGCGAGAAGCATAGGCGATAACTCTTCCATTCTGCATGAGTACACATCCCAGTCCAATCTTGGATGCGTCACAAAACACATCAAAAGGTTCCTCCAAGTCTGGCTGAGCCAAAACAGGTGCGGATGTTAACAACATTCGCAGAGCGCGAAAAGCTGCTTCACACTCTGGAGTCCATTCGAACTTCTTGTTTTTCTGCGTTAAACGGGTCATAGGCTTGGCTATTCTTGAAAAATCCGGAATAAACCGACGGTAGTATCCAGCCAAACCCAAAAAGCTGCGTACTTCGTGTACGGTGGTAGGTGCTTGCCAATCCATAACTTCCTGTACCTTAGAGGGGTCCACAGAAATTCCTTCCTCTGAAAGGACATGACCAAGGAAAGGTACCTTCTTCAACCAAAACTCACACTTGCTGAACTTAGCATACAACTTGTGTTCTCGAAGTCGGGTTAAGACAACACGTAGATGCTCAGCATGATCCTGCTCATTCTCCGAGTATACCAAGATATCATCGATGAACACTACAACAAACTTATCCAACTCTGGCATAAAGACTGAATTCATTAGGTACATGAAATGTGCCGGTGCATTGGTCAATCCGAAGGACATAACTAAATACTCATAGAGTCCATATCTGGTGGAGAAAGCTGTTTTCGGTATATCTTCTCTTCTGATCTTAATCTGATGGTATCCTGACCTCAGGTCGATTTTGGAGAACACTTTTGCTTTTGACAACTGATCAAACAAGACATCGATTCGAGGTAAGGGATATTTGTTCTTTATAGTTACTGCATTAAGCGGTCTGTAATCCACACACATCCTCAGAGTTTTATCTTTCTTCTTCACAAAGATAGCGGGACATCCCCAAGGTGACGAACTAGGACGTATCAAACCCTTATCCAAAAGTTCTTGCAACTGAACCTTAAGTTCTGCTAACTCCTTAGCGTGCATTCTATACGGTCTCCGAGATATGGGTGCTGTTCCTGGGATTAACTCTATAGCAAACTCTACATCCCTATCTGGCGGTAGTCCCAGGCAACTCATCAGGAAAAACATCCGGAAACTCACATACTATCGGAATCTCGGCTATCTGTTTTGCCGTGATATTGAATAACACTCCGATCTCATGGGGGTTTCGAGGTAACTTAAATCGGAAGGAATACTCATTCCGGGGGCACACTAGGGAAACCACTCGTTCGGCAATATCCAAATTAACCTTCCAACGCTTCATCCATCCCATCCCCAAAATGACATCCAAACCTAATCCGGGAATTACAATAAGATCCACAGATATCTTTTTATTCCCAAAGGTGATTTCCATCTCCTTAGCCATGGTATGGGCAGAAAGAACAGCCCCTGCTGAACTTATCTGATAACCCTTATCCAATTCTACTAGCTTAGGCCTACTTCTCATAACAAAATTCTCACTTATGAAAGAATGCGATGCTCCGGAATCAAACAAACACAACTGCAGGGCATTGATTAACAAGAAACGTACCAGCAGTGACAGGCTCTCCTTCTGGCACTTCTTCCACAGTGGTATAATGCACATGACCGGTACGAGGTGGGGGCTGAGTGTACTGCTTCTTCGGGCGAGGGCACTGGCGTGACAAGTGTCCGGTCCTGACCACAGTTGTAGCACGGGCCAATCACATAGGGAGTCTTGGGACCTCCTGCACTCCCTGCTTTGCTTTTGTTCTGCATCATGGGGGCGGTGTAGGGCTTCTGGAAGCTGGGACGAGGACGGTTGGTGGTGATCTTCCTTGTGGGGACGGTATCTTGCTCCTGTGACAGGCGGGCGATATGGAGCGCGTGCTCCAAAAAGGGGTCCTCTGCTTGGGATGAACCTCCTTCATTCGGCACGTGGCGTGTCTCTATTGCTAGCCGGCTGTCATTGGCCTCCTTGATTCAGACAGTCACTGACAAAGTCAACTGAAGGTCGTGCGGTGACTGTTGCCCATCTTGGAAAGCATGGCGGCACTCATGCCACGCTTAAAGCTTGCGATCTTCTTGGCTTCAGATTAACAAAGTCTGGCGCATAGCGAGCTAGGTTGTTGAAGCTGTGCAGATATTCTGACATAGATCTGGTTCCCTGAGACAACCTCATGAACTCTGCAATCTTCATCTCCATCAGACCACTAGGGATGTAGTGGTTGCGCATAGCGGTAGAGAACTGATCCCAAGTGACACGTGCATTTGCTGGGAAGGATGCACGGTACTGGGCCCACCACAAACCTGCGGGTCCTTCCAACATGTGGGCGGCGTACTCTGCCTTGAGCTCTTCCGTCAGACGAAGCAGGCGAAACTTCTGGGTGATGGAGTTGAGCCATTCATCAGCTTCGAGCGGTTCGGTGGCTTCCTTGAACACAAGAGGGCGAGTGTCCAAGAAGTCACGGTAGGAGCTGTACTGGTTGGGCTCCGGGCCTTGGCGTTGATGATGTTGCTGTGCAGTATTGTTAGCGATATTGCGGAGGGTGGCCTCCATGTGCCTCTGCATTTCTTCCATGTTCCTTTGGCTACCCAAGAACTGACCGAAGAACGCTTCCGGCGTCATTGGTGCTTGTGGGGGTGGCGGCAGATTCTCCTCTGCTCCAGACCCTTGCCCACGTTGGCTGCGAGTGTGTGCCGGCATCTGCATATCCCATTAATAAGCAATCGTTAGGTGATGTTATATTGATCATGAATAAATACTGCGCTGTACAAAATTCGAAAATTTAGCACACGTCCAAGTATAATTACTCATTTCCATACAACATCACAAAACAATCGCTCAACATTAGACATGCAAACGACGGATTTCCATAAAAGGTGCCGGATCGAAGTCCGGACTTTGTCCAAAAGCTTACATGCCATCATTACTTAAACATAAAAACCATCACATGTCTTAGGGTGTTACATCACTTAGCGAGCAAGCTCAAGCTATACAAAAGAAAAACGTCTCCTAGATAAACTAGCGCTCAGACGTTTCCAGCGGCGGATGCGGCGTCCTATGCGTCGACGTCGATCATCGGCTCGTCAGCATGATCCTCCTCTGGTGGGGCGTCGGGACCAAAGACCTCTCCTGTCCTGGGGATCCGGGGCCTCTGTTGCGGGAGCGGCTGGGGCGGCGGCCTCCGGTGCGGCGTGATGCATCTGGTGGATGGCCTCGTGAAGCTGGTCGATGTAGGCCTACTGTCCATGGGTCTGCTGTATCAACAGGTGGGCTCCCTCTCTGAGTTGGTCGAGCGCGGTGCGGGCCTCATCCCTCTGAAGAGCGGTAGTCAGGTACATCTGCTCTGCAACTGTCCTGGCAGTGGACTGTGCTGCTGCTGTGGTGCGGGCGTCGTCACGCTCCAGAGTGAGCTGCTGAATCCTCTCCTGCAGACGAGCAACCTCAGCGTCGAAGTCCTCCTGAAGCTTCCTCTTGCTCTGGTAGGTGGCGGTGAGGGTGAAGGACACGCTCTCGAGAGTGTGCTCCAAACTCTCACATACACCCATCAAAGCTCCGGTGGCGCTCATCGCAGGCGTCTCACAGTAGAACCTCTCCTCTGGGCTCCCTGTCAAGACTGACTCTGAAGTCTGCTTCCAGCGCAATGGGAAAAGTGATCCACGGGGAAATACTCCTGCCATCGCACTTGCCAGGTCGGCGGGGAAACGGGCGATGAGGTCCTTCAGCACTAGGTATGCTGCCCTGTTGGCTCCATCCTTGGCACAAGTGCCTCTGGTGGTCTCTGTCCATCCTGTCCAGTGAGGCTTAGCAGGTAAGGCCTTGACCTTAATCTGCACCATAACCAGCGAATCCTGTCCATAAATCTCCTTCTGTCAGGAATGCCTGGGCTCCTGTCCTTCCTCATAGCCAACGGCCTGCAGAATCCTCCAAAGGATAGTCGGCAACCCGAAGTAGGACAAGAATGTCTTCCGGGTCAACTTGGTGGCCAAGCGGTGACGCGGAACTCCTCTGCCTCCGGTGGCCTTGCGAGCAGTCAACTTAGTCCGGGCCATCTTGTAGACACAAAAGGGTTTCGAACTCTCGTGAGACGGTTATTAAGTTGGCAAATTTTATAGAAAAGAGACAACTTTTAATTTAAGGGGAGGTAATGTAAATGCATGAATTTAAACATGATGCATGATCGTACTTACGTTCTCACTCACTAATCATGACTCGCAAGTCCTAACGTTCTAGTCGGTGGTAAGAACGATCTCTCAGGCGTTATCTACCCGTTCTACTCGATCGCATAGTTAGCGTACCTGCAGAAGATTCATCTCAGCCCAAAGAAATTCCCAATGATAAAACAATTGAGTATTGGCCAATATGAGCAAATACATAGAAGCCAACACTAAACACCATGCACCAATAAAGAAAATACCCTTGAAAACATTGATACCCTCGTATGTGTCTGCGTAGAGCTCGCACATACTTGGTATAAGAACTCTCACCTAGACCGACGGTTGGACGGTCATGCTCTCATATCTCACAAAATCATTTTATGCATGTTTTCGCAATCGACGCATTCTCTTTTCCCGAGAATGGACCAGCAAATAAAGATCCAGCATGAAGCAAAACCCTGAACCCTGTTAGCAGTTAAACCACCTGAATCCTAGTATAGGGCTTAAGGACGAGACTGGGCACACTTAGTAATTGAAAATAGTTTTGAAATACCCATTTTAGTTTGAAAATAGCTCTTTACTAGGGTAATCCTTTGAACCATGCTCTGATACCAGGCTGTGGCGGAACCGCCCTGATTATAAGAGCTCAAGTATTATCTTAGCCAAATCCGTCTGACTTCGACTGATACTTGAACCCATATAACCCCGGTAGTCCGGAAATCACGAAGGATTTCTAACACCATACATCATACAGGATCGCATTGTTCAAGGATTACATTCGTAAAGATACATCACAGCGAAACGAAATCGAATTTAAACATCAGAGTGCGGAAATAAAACAGAGTTATTACAATATTGAGTTTTCAAAAGTGCGGAAGCTTAAATAAGTTTGAAACACACGACCACCACACACGTGGTCCAAATAAAACATTGTTTTGATAAAACCACTCGACACAAGTCATTCCTCCTTTTTAAGAGAATGTGCCGCCAGTAGTCTCAGTCCAGCAAAAGAAAAGGGGAAAGCTTCTGGACGACCCGACCCTGGGTCTACTCCTCATCACCTTCCACTGGGTAGAGGCAGTGCTTACAATAGCCAAAGTAGACCTGGCCATCTGCAACAAACGGGATAAACCCTGAGTACTGGAATGTACTCAGCTAGACTTACCCGTCTAACCGAAAATAAAGACACCAAGGGTATGCAAGGCTTTTGAGGTGGAGTTGGGATCTTTAGTTGCGAAAAGCTCAAATTTAGATAAGGGGTAATTAATGATTATGATGAGCTGTTACTTTTAAACCTATTCCTTAGTTCTAGGTTATTACCTGTACTAGAGCACTCACTTGAATCTAACAATCAATAATATAACCATATCCAGTTGACTTGTCCACATTTTAGTTGAACCTTTAGATATCACATGGAGTTGTATCGTGGTGAAGCTCGCCATAGTTTCCCACTAACCGGGGGAGACGGCGACTCGAATCGAATTCCAAACCAGCTGGTGAAAGACCTTTAATACCAGCCCACACTTTCCCCGTCGGGTCCATGCATTGGGCAACCGCTCGATGCTTGTTCGTGGTGGTAATCGTCGCGGTTCAAGCACGGACCGCCCAATCAGAGTCTGGCGATGGCCTCACGCGGCAGATCGCAACTTCCGTACTAGAGGGCGCGACTCGGGTTGATTCCGGCCCGAACAGCTTCTAACCGGCTTTGGGGTCGATGATTACAGCAACGACATATCCCTAAGTAAAAGGGCGCGTTCAAAAATGAACGAGGGCCAACATCGATACAAACCTACACGATCCAACGGATGGACTGCCCAAGTTTCTGAACTTGTGCCCTGCCATCCCGTTGACCGTATTTCATTACTACTCAGGTTCTTTTCCACGATAGCAAATATAGCCAACCGTGATCCGGTAAATACCCATCCGGGTATTACGGAAACATCCTTAACTACCACTTTTATTAAGCAGGCTAAGCAATTCTACATTGTAACTAAATAACAGGATAACAAGGTAGATATTAATCAATAATCAAGGAATGGTAATGCAACAAATAGGATTCAATCAACTCCTATACTTAATGCATCACAGTATAAAAGGACTCAAATAATTTAATTATAAAAACTGGGAGGCTTAGAATGCTCCGGGGCTTGCCTTGGGTGAAGACTGATGCCTCGTGAGAGGGGCACTCAGGCAAGTTAGGGTCGTGGATGGGGTCGACTTCCTCCGGTTGCTGCAGCTCCTGGATCTCCGGCTCGGCGTTTAGCTCCTGTTCTTGGTGGGGCTCTGGCGGGGTCGATCCTATTGCATGCGATGAATAAATAATAAATAAATGCGGTGTAAGATGAAGGTGACATGAAAAGAACAATTCTTGCAAACCAACAAAGTCAACTTGTTGAACCACTTTTGACATTGAGGTAACATTTGATTTATAAAACAAAATCCGATTATCCACCTTGCTGAAATAAATCTAATTAAATTAGCCTATAACAGCAACCCATCTTTGATAGCTTCAGAAAAATCTACAGAAATTACTGGAAGTTAACATCACTTAATCTAATTCTCTGTCCAAATTTCATCCCATTTGGATCTAGACTTCATCCTCTATGAAAAAGACAAATTCTATCATGAAAAGGTACTTTGAACTACACCCCGTAGCACAAAGTGTCAAACAACAGATTTCTTATTTTTCTACTGAACTTCCTAGCATAAGAGCAGTGTGCCTAAATTCTCAGGTTCATATTCCTCATATTTTAATTACTACAAAATAAACAAGAAAGCAACATTTAACCATTTTGAGTACTACTGCCAAATTATTTCATAGAGCCACCTCATATTATATTTTGCTCTGAAACTACACATCCATACAAACCTAACAAAACTGGAATCACATTTTTCCGACTTATACATGATTAGTTATGCATTTTCCAAGTTATCAGCATTTTTCTAATTTAACTAAATCTACTCATAAACATATCACCAACAATGCATTTAACATACTTCACAGATAGATCTAATCATGCTGAACTCAACAAAATTTGTTTCACAGGATTTGGACTTAAATGAGCCTTGTAAGAATTTTTTGAAGCCTTTACATGGATTCTGCAAAACACATTAAAAGGGAAACTCAAACCTAAACGTACGGACTTCGGCTGAGGCACAAGACAGACGCTCGGCACTCCCGGCACGATTCGGCCGGGGCACAAGACACACACAACGATTCGGCTGAGGCTACGGCACACTTTACCGATTCGGCCGAGGCTAACTTGACTCAGCCGAGGCTCGACATACTTCTACCGATTCGGCCGAGGCTAACTTGACTCAGCCGAGGCTCGACATACTTCTACCGATTCGGCCGAGGCTAACTTGACTCAGCCGAGGCTCGAGGCGAAGGCAAAGGCTCGACGCATTTGGCTCGACTCGACCGAAGCTTACGCGACGCAGCTGAGGCTAACTAGACAAGCGACTATGCTACCGAGGCCGGCGCGGCCAGCTACTGCACGAGGCCAGGCTCGGCAGTCAACGACGGAGAATTGCGCCGCTACTGTTGACCGGCCCTAGCTTACTGGCGGCGAAGCTTTTGGCGATGCCGAGACCATCACTAGGTGCGGGTTTTTGAGACGATCACGACCGACTAACTTGCTGAGCCAGAGGAATACCGGAGTAAGATCGACGGCAGCCATGGCGGAGCGGTGGCTCTGCGACTCGGCGGCAGACTCTACCCGGCAGGCTTGCGACTCGGTCGAGACAAAAACTAGCCCACGCAAGACTCAAGCAACCTACTGGAACAACTTCCAGGCCTCTGCATCCCTGGCATTGCCCGGCGCGATGCATGGCGGCGGTCCCGGGCGGACGCAGCGCGGCTGGCTCTCGATCCGGCGAACATAGGGCACGACAGAGGTTTCCTTCTAAACCTAAGCTATCATGGAGGTTGGGAAGGTAGGAACTGGGCTCGGATTGTGGTGGTTTGGCCGGAGACAGTCGGCTCACGGAACGGTCATGGCGGAGGCCATGGCGGAAGCTTGAAGGCGGCAACCGCGGTTCCGGCGGCCAGAGAAGAAAGGAAGGGAAACCAACCCTTGCTGGAGGAAGAGAAGATCAAGGCGGAGAGACTGGCGGGAGGAATCGAACGGCGGCGCACGGTGGAGCGAGCAATCGCTCGTCGTAGCTCGGCGGAAATGGCGGCGGCGCTTTGCTCTGTGAAGGTGGAGTGGAGTGGAGTGGAGCGACGAATGCTTTCTGGCTTGCAAGCTCAAAGCGGACGAAGACAAAAGGAACAAGGGCTGGGTGCATTGCACCTGGCCAGTTCCCGTCGGGGGAACTCCCGACCGGACGCGGCGGCGGCAGGAGTCGAGCTCCACGCGGCGGCATGCAACGAGCTCCTGGGCGTCGTGGCAAGCTTACAGCGAGCGAGGGGCGACGTGGCGCATGCAGCGCGAAACCAGGGGCGACGATGCCAGTGGTTTGGCCGGCGGCCGAGGCGGTCTCGCGACAGCGGCAGGCTCGGTCGGCGCGGAGGGCGCGGCGCGCGCGGGGAAGAAGGGAAGGAGTGGCTGACAGGCCGGGCCCACTAGGGTTAAACAAAGGAAGTTTGATTGCAAACTTTGATGCTCCATAACTCCTAAACTAAACCGAACTAGAAAAAGGTCCCAACAGCAAAGTTGCTTAGAATTTTGTAAGGAACAACTCATCTTTAAGGCTCGAGTCCAAATTCTGCTTAGAAAGAGAAATTTAGTGCTAAATCATTTTTCTAATGCAAGAAATCATAATTTAAGAGCTTTTTCTGAGAAAGTGCTTTAAAGCAAAGTTGTTCCTTTTATCAAGCTCTACAACTTTGTTATAAGGCACTTGGTCAGAAACAGGAAGCATAACAAGGTTATACTAGACACTAACACAAGAACTTAAGCATTCAACAAGCATATGCACATGAAATGATGCAATGCATTGCTTATGCTTCTTAGTAGCTAAATGCAATTCCTAATGCAGTGCTTGACACCAGGGTGTCACACGATCCACCGACATTTCGTTGGTGGATGGAGTACCCCACCCGACGCTCTCCTCATCACTCCCAGCAAAGCGAATGTGAGTGTTTGCCCTCGACGAACTTCCCTCACCCTTACTCTTCTTCTTCTTGCCGGTGAAGAAGTTCTTGAGAGGGCCCATGACTTCCTTGCTAGTGCTCAAGGTGGCTGGTGTTTTTGTGTTTTGAGTGAGGTGTAAGAACTTGCATGGGGTGTGGGTAGTATTTATAGGCTGAGGATGGAAGGGGGAAGGCTGAGAGCCCCTCCCACCTGGCGGGCGCCACCCCACCTTGCCCAAATTTGTCTGCAACCGACACATGAGGTTTCCCTCGTAATGTCCACTGAAATTCCAAGTGGCGAATAAAGTGGTAGGGTCGGTGCAAAGTGAAAAGAGTGTAACCTCCTAAATGGGGCAAGTGGGCTGAAAATTTCAAAGACCACTTCTTCATCCTGGTCATACTTTATACCAAGGATGGTGGGAAACTTACTCGGGAGCAGTTTCATGCTGAAATGTGGAAACTGTGGTGGCGGGCGCCAGGAAAAAGTGGTGGGCGCCACCCCTTTGTGGGAAATTTCCACTCAGAGCCACTCCTTTTCTCACCTTGTGCTCTCCTCATTACTCCTCACTAGAATTTTTAAGTGGAGAAGTGTCCAAAAGTTGGAGTGAAGATGAAGAGAGAGGAGGAGACATGGGAATGAATGAGTGCATTGAAAAGAGCAAAGGCATGGTTCTCTCCTGGTGTTATTTGAGTCTATGAGCTAGGGATAATAGTCTACTTGATTGACTAGGTGGAAAAGGGCCAAAAGGGTGGCGGGCGCCACCCCTAAGGCTGCCCTAAGCCCCCTAGGCTTCACCTAATCTCCCTACTAAGCATCTATTTTGCAGAAAATTAATTTGCTTAAGTAAAAACAAAAATTTAAATGGGGGATAAAGACTTACCTTAGCCTAACTTACCTTGGTTAGCCGCTTTGGATTCCCGATTAGTGTCGCCTTCACGGTGGTTGTGGATGAATGTAGGCACCGACAAACTTTGATGACGGGTGTTTTTCCGGTCGTGGTGTGAACTCAAATTTCTCCTCCTTTCCACTGATGTGGAGCTGAATTTCTCCAGCTCCTACATCAATGGTGGCTTTTGCAGTGCTCAGAAATGGCCGTCCCAAGATCAATGACGTCCGGTGGTCGGGATTAATATCCAGAACCACGAAATCCACCGGGACAAAGAGATTCCGGATTTTCACCGGAATATTCTCTGCTATTCCCGCGGGATATCGGAGCGATTGATCGGCTAGCTGCAGACACATAGAAGTAGGGGACAAGGTATGATGATTTAATTTATCATATATTACCTTGGGCATGACGCTGACGCTTGCTCCCAGATCACAGAGTGCATGCTCGAAGTGCTGCTCTCCAATTGAACAAGCGATCGTTGGGTTTCCTGGGTCCTTTTTCTTTGCTGGGAGTTGGTTTAAAATGACCGCACTACAATCTTCGGTCAATTTAACCACATCCCTACTTGGAATTGGTTTCTTCTTATTGAGGAAGTCTCTCAAATATTTTGCATAAGTTGGAACCTACACAGCGTCAATAAATGGCACATGTATATATAATTTTTGAATTACCTCGACGAATTTCTTGAATTGGTCGTCTTCCGTCGGATTTCTGTTTCGATCTGGAAAAGGTAATACATGTGTATCATAGAATTCATGAGGAGCAGTTCGTACCTTGGATGAAGGTTCAGCTGGGGTCTCCTCTTCTTCGTCTTCTTCAAAATTAGCGATATTTTTCTTTGTAGCAGCATTACTACTAGGAACTAAACTAGGATGAGGTGGATCACGAGTGGATTTACCACCTCTCGTGGTTACAACTTTTAATTCTTCATAGTGTTTAATTTGAGATTTAATGTTATCTACTGTTTGCTCTAATCTCTTATTAAAGTTAATTTGTTCCTTAAATACTCCAGAAAAATCTTTCAGTTTAGCATAAATTCCTTCTAACATTTTATTATGTTCAATTAATTTATTATTTATGCTATCATTAATTCTAGCTTGATTAGAAACTAATTTTCCAATAGGAGAATTAAATACGGAGGTTTGAGGCATACCTTTATTATTCCATTGTTGGATCATTGGAATTGGAGGTTCTCCGTAGCCACCATTATTAAGAAGGGATTTTGCATCCTCTTTCTTAATTTCTTCTTGACCTTCACTTGACGAAGCGACTCTTTGCTTGGCGTAGTACTCCTTTGCAGCACGATCTATCTTCTCATTTATTCTTTGCTCTAGCAATTTTACCAAAGTTTGCAGGGTGACAGAATCAACTTGCTTAATTTTAGACATACCTCTAGCACGTTTTTCTGTCCATCCTTGATTCACCACCATTGTCTCGATCAATTTGGTTGCCTTCTCTACAGTGAGAGAGAGGTATGCACCTCCGGCGGCAGCATCAATGTGTTGTTGAGATTCTTGCTGGAGTCCATGGTAGAAGCTCTGGATCAAGTACCAGTCTTGCATACCATGGTGGGGACAGTCTTCAACATACTCTTGTAGTCTCTCCCAAGCTTCAGTGATTGTTTCTTCATCTCCCTGTCCAAAGTTGGAAATCTTGCTATGGAAAAGAATAGTTCGACTTATCGGGCAGAACTTGTTGAGGAATTGATCCGCGCATCTCACCCACGTCAGCAGGTGTCCAGAGTTGAAGAGGAACCACTGCTTCGCTTTTTCCACTAATGAAAATGGAAAAAGACGAAGTCTGATGGCATCCTGCGAAACTCCCTGCACAGAAATTGTACTACATATCTCCTGAAAATTCCAGAGGTGAGAGTTGGCATTCTCGGAAGGTTTGCCATTAAATGCAATAGCTTGAGCCATACGTATTAAGTGAGGTTTAAGCTCAAAATCTACATTACTAGTAGAAGGTAACACTGGAATGTGAGCAAGAGTAGGCATGGAATACTCACGGAATGTTTTGGTCGACGTCGATGTTGATTGATCGTTGGAGCAGCTTGGTTTGTCAGTCACTTTTGACTGGGATTCTTGCCTTGACGAACTCCTTTCGCGAAACTCCAGGTTCTTCCTCGGTGGAGTGAGATTAGCTCTCGCTCTCCTAAGAATGGCCTCAGGATCTTCTTGATAGTCGCTCGGAAGATTGAATCCGGCCATGACTACTTGAAGGAACAATATATATACCCGCTAGAACCACGGGGGTTAATTCAATAGAAATCACAAAGAGTTAATTCTAGCCAATTGCTTCCCCGGCAACGGCGCCAGAAATGCTTGTTGACTCTTGCTAACGTCGTCACTAGGAGTGGACTATGGAATCTATTCCCGGCAACGGCGCCAGAAAGGTTTGTTGGTACTTCTTAATGTAAGAAGTATAACTAACTATTCGTATGACTATTGGTAGGTTCCGCAAGCGCACAAAATAAGTCTATTGTAGCACTTCACCCGGGAGTAACCGAGTATCATATTTATTTCCACAGGGAAGCTACTATGGCAGAACTAACACTAGGACTGCTATGAACAACTAGTGATTCTAGCAAGGTTGATCGAAATATATGAATGGGGGTTGATATCTACTACTACTAAAAAGAAAGAAAAACTAACTACTACTAAACTAAATCGGCGGGGTCTGGCCGATGAACAGATTAATGTTTTCCTACACACTTACGAACACAACTAACTTAGCAATAAAGAGTTTATCTAGTTCTTTGAACCGTACACACCCTCTGGACTATTTACCTCAGACATGCACAACGAGGTTTATGATTTAAGAACTAACCCAACTACGTGGTGGAATTCAAGGCTCCCAGGGCTGTCACCACCTGTTTGCTACCACAGCTATCCGGGGGGCTAGCCACAAACTAAGGTATAATTAGTCTAAGCACCGCTCTTACACTAATATATACTACTCTAATCTTGCATCCAAAACTAGAGCACTGATTACTCAGCGAAGAACCCGAACTAGATACAAACTAAATACTAAGTTATCTATGATCGAAAACACTCAACAAGAACAATAAGTAAAGAACTTAAAGTAAATGCTGAAAGTAGAAGAACACTAAGATAAATGAAGAAATACTTGGAATTATACCAGAGACTTGGAAGATCCTCTATTACAACTCCAGCTCTTCTCTTCTTCACTCTCGCTCTCACTCTAAGTCTCTCAACTAGAGTGTTCCTTCACCAGAGCTTCGCTTACAAGAGAGTGGGACTAATGAGGTGAGGTCTGAGTACAAATGAGCTCGGGGGGGTCCTATTTATAGCCTAAGGGACCTAGGGGGGTACTTATGGACCTAGGGTTAGGTCAGGGGGTGAGTGTGGTGGCGGGCGCCAGCCCTAGGTGGCGGCCGCCACACCCCTGGCCGTTGGATCCACCGCCTTTGCTTCAACGGCATCCAGGAGCTCCAGAGAGGCGGTTCCAAGGTCGGTTGCATGTCCAAATAACCGTCACATGGGCAATTGGGTCATGATCCATGTGACATCCCTTCTTGGCCCTTGGATGCAATGACCTAAGTGATCAATGGCTGCAAATGAGTGTGGCATGCCTCCCCTGGATTAGTGACGTGGCAGGGGAGGAGTTTGGGCCTCACTCTCTTGGCGGCCGCCAGTGATGGGTGGCGGGCGCCAACCCACCTTGGCCCAAAGTGAGCCCAGGTGAGTGTGCTCGCCTCCTGGTGGGTCCTCTTGGTCATTTTGCTCAAAAACCCTACAATTTCCTACATTCAAATAAAACTCAAGGACAAGTGGAAATCGTTAGTTTATAAAAGGTTTTTGGTTGATTTTAGGTCCTTGTGTTGCGTTATATGACCTTGTTGATGCTAATTATATGACACTTAGTGAGCGTCAACGGACGGTAATCCACGCACATCCATAGCGACTTATCTTTCTTCTTTACAAATAAGGCTGGACAACCCCATTCTGATATGCTTGGTTGAATAAACCCCTTGTCTAAGAGTTCTTTTATTTGAATCTTGAGTTCCGCTAACTCGTTGGGTGGCATACGGTAAGGTCTCCTTGAGATTGGTGCCGTTCCTGGTAACAGCTCAATTGCAAACTCCACAGCTCTCTTGGGTGGTAATCCTGGTACTCATCTGGGAAAACACCCGGAAAGTCACGAACAACTAGGATTTTTGTAAGATCCTCTATTGCAAGAGTGCAAGACAAGTCAACAAAATTGGCACCTCGAGGAAGAGATACACGAAGTTTGTTACCCGTTCGCCCATCAGATAAGGTAAGAGTCCTATTAGCAGTGTCTAACACTGCATTCCACATACTCATCCAACTCATGCCCAAAACTACATCTAAGCTTAGTTCGAGCAAAACTTCTAGATTAGCTCAGAATTTATGCCCTCCAATTTTGATGGTTGCATTACGAACCATCTATCTAGATAACACACTACTTCCCACGGAGCTCACATGAAACCCATAATCCATTTCAGACATTTCTTGGTTATGTTTTCGTGCAAATGCTTTGCTCATGAAGGAATGCGATGATCCAGTATCAAACAAAACAACTGCAGGATGATGGTTGACAAGACACATACCAGCGGTCACAGGTTCTCCTGCACGAGCTTCTTCAACTGACATGTGATGCAGGCGCGCGGTGTAGTTATCCTGCTGCTTCTTCGGGTGGGGGCAATATCTTGCGAAGTTCCCCTCTTGGTTGCAATTGAAGCACGGTCCATGAGCAATAGGCTTGCCTCCTATGGAACTCCCCTGACCCACTCGAGCTTGCACTGTCGCTATCTTGTACGACCTCTGGTTATGCTGGTATTGCTGCTGATCCTTTTCTGGGGTGGCCTGAAACAAGCTCTAGGCACTGGTGGACGATACTGGGAACGCTGAGCTGGTGGTCCCCTAGGCAGAGATGGTCCAGATTCAAAGGTTCTCTTTCGGGCCTTGCCCACAGCATGTTTGTTGTTGTGGTTCTCTTGGGTCTGATAATCACTAATGAAGTCAATGAAAGAGGCGCGAGATGATGTTACCCATAGACTTGCCCATCTTGGTATTCAACCCTCTCTTGAAACTGGCTATCTTCATAGCTTCCGTGTTTACGAACTCCAGCGCATAGTGTGACAGGGAATTGAACATGCGATGATACTCCGTGATTGAATGAGTGCCCTGGTTCAGATTCATAAATTCTGCTACCTTCATCAGGATTAACCCGGGCAGAATATCATGCCCTCGAACAGCTTGCGAGAACATTTCGCAAGTGATAGGAGCACGGGCAGGATAGGTAGTGCGATGGTGCCCCCACCATATCCCAGCCAGTCCCTGGAGTTGATGCACGGCGTACTCCGATTTTAACTCCTCTATGAGCCTGAGCAAACGAAACTTCTATTCTATGGTATGCAACCATTCTTCTGCCTCTAGAGGTTTTGTAGCTTCTTTGAAAATGGGCGGCTTGGTATCCAGAAAGTCCTTGAAGGTGCTATACTAGTTCGGCTCGGGGCGCTGGTTGCCACGTCCCAGGTTCTCACGTAGCAACGCCTTGATGTTGCGTTGACTTCCCAAAAACTGAGCGAAAAGCTGCTCGGCTGTAGCGGGTGGAGGAGGTGGTGGATTGCGGTTGTCATGGTTATCCTCATTGTCGCCACTACCGCCAGCTCCGCTGTGAGTCGTTGTCATCTGCATGTGTTGATAACAAGTGATCATTAGGTGATGTTGCCAAAAATTGTAGAGAATAATAAACCATGCCATACTGGATTTATTCGGAAAAATGAGTTCGCCAAACAATTATAGAGGCATAATATAATTCAATCCACATCACAGCATCACGTAATAAAATTGCTCATTAACATCTCATGCAAAAGTCAACATAAACATCCATAACTGCCCGAACATACGGGACTTTCCAAAGGTCTCGCACCAGGTGCACATAGATAACATCCCAACATTACATCCAACTCACAAAGACAACAAAAGACCACGCTCAAAGCGATATCAGCCAAAAGATCGCTGCACTAGAGACACGCTATCTATCCTATCCTCTAGCGGTGCCATCGTCACCGTCCTCACTAGACATATCCGAAGAGTCACAAGAAGAATCACGAGGGTCCGGGTCCTCCTGAGTAAAGATGGGGTTCCTCTCATTCTCCCGGCGATGAATTTCCTCATGCAGGCTATCATTATAGTTCTGGAGATGGTGAAGCTGTAGCTCAAGGTCTCCTACTCGTAGCCTCAGAAGCCTGTTCTCCTCGGATACACGTATGCCCTCAACACACACACCACGAAGAGACTCCTTAGTCTCAGCCATGACCGTGGTCAAGAAGGTTGCCATCCCCTGCTGGTCACTAAGCTGCTGTGCAAGCTCCTGCTCCCTCTGAGTCGCCTAGTCCCTATCAACAGTCATACGAGCCAACTCCGCAGTGAGACGGTCTATCTCTGTAGTGTGCTCCTCCTGCCTTCGGTGCTGTGCAGCCATCTCCTCACTGAGAATGTGGTCCAAATGGTCGTAGCTGCGCGAGAAACACCCATAGGTAGCCATGAGTGCAGCCATAGCACTTCCGGCTGGTCCGGCACAGTGCTCCCTCTCTAGCGAACTGGTCTCCAACACCGTGGCTCTAGGCTGGCGCCACACTGATAGGTAGGGGTCCGCTGTCGAAAAGATGCTAGCAGTGGCCTACACAACCACCTCTAGGTGATCCTCCATAATGTCCCGAAGAACAGTATAGGCGACCCTGTTAGCTCCATCCCACGGGGTCCTGCCCTGTAGTGCAGACACTCGGCGACACTAAACGGGGTCCTGCTCGTCACGACTGGCCACGTCCACCTCCACTGTATACATGTAGCGGTCCTCTGAAAGCTGCAGACAGTGCCAATCGTACTTGAAGGACCGAATTGGCGACCAGAGGGGGGGGGGTGAATGGGAGCCTCAAATTTCAACTTGTGAAATAGATGGCCCTTGTCCTAGAAAATCACCCCAAAAGCAAAGACTCCAAACAACCGGAGAGTTCACGACCTACGAATAGGTGGATACCCTAGGAGATGTCCTAGTGGTACAGCGGACCCCCCGGAGAACACCCAAAACCAATTGCCAAAACCCCAAAGCAAAACTGCACAGTCTGCAGATTCGTGGACTGTCCAGGGTTAGAGTCCTGGACTGTCCGCCGTAGGACCCCGGACTGTACGCGCCTGGGTGCCAGACTGCCCGCCGGCAAAAACGCAGAAACTAAACAGTTCTGCAAGTCTGCTGGACAGGTCCTGGACTGTTCGCGGTTTTGTACTACAGACTGTCCGCCGTTCACTTTTCAGTGAACAGTCAGGGGGCTACGCCTAACTGACCTGGCCAACACTCGATGTGCGGACTGTCCGCCAACAGACCGCAGACTGTCCGCGACCACACAGAAATGGCAAAAACAGCTCGGTTGAAACCCAAAAACAAATCGATCTCAACCAAATCAAAAGGGACTTCGATCAAACTCCTCCCAGGTGTTCCTCTACGTATTGGGGTGCTAATCCTAAGAAATCATCGCACCAAACCAAGTCAATCGAGAGTAATTCGAAGAACACTGAAAAGGAGGAAAGAACGAAGAACGAACGCCATTTCTGCCCAATCTATGAAATCGTGAGATTAGAGAAGAAACCCTTCGGTGGAAAAAAGGGGCTCATGACATAGAACAAACTGATTCAAGTGGAATTGAAAATCATCTCACGGAGAGGGAGAACGAGGAAAATCACCGGGAGAGGAAAAACCAAAACGCGAAGAACACAAACACAAAACGCGAATCGATCTCAATTCCAACCGAAACTCCTCCACACGGGGAGACAACGAGATTACGGTCTTGTTTCCTCAAAATCTAAATACACAGAGGTATGATTCACCGTCTCTGCGGATCTCAGGCTGCGAGGTATGATTAGAACCTAAGCAAGGGCTAGAGAGAGAGAGCTCAGGAACAATTGGCTGCAAGGATGGAGAGAGAGGAGGGGCGCCTCTCTTATTTATAGCCTAATAACAATAGTCCCCTTTCTACCCCTAGATACAAGAGCGAAGCGGCCAACCCTAGGGGTATCCCGGTCCAACTCTGCTGATTGACGATCCGACGGCCACGCACCTTCCTCATCCTTAACTTCGCCTCGACGCAAGCCTCAGGATGCCGCCACGTGCCGCCCTGTCGACCGCCGCGCCTTGCTCGTGGATAGCTACACCGCCGCGCCAGCCTCTCCACGCTGCCATGCGTCGACCGTCCTTTTTGGACCTCCCCCCGGTTTTGAGGCTAAAACCGGGAAACCTATCCTCCGGCTGAGTTTTGAGGCCCAAACTCAGAAACCCGCAAGCCCAGGTTTTGAGCCCAAACCTGGAAACCGTCCTCGCCGAGTTTTGAGGCCCAAACTCGGAAACCCGCCACCCCGAGTTTTGTGGCCCAAACTCAGAAACCGTCGAGGGTAGTTTTTAGAGGCTCAACTACCAAACCCGCGCCATAGACGGGATGTGGTTTGCACACCCCGAGTTCCAGCACCGATGCGGGAGCATGTCCAGCCTCCACGCCGGGCACAGTGCATTCGCCTTCCTTCTCGGTCTCCCGCCAAGTGTCACGACGCCATCACCTTCCTCCCGACTTGGCCGATGCACCGCACATCCCCATGTGCTCTTGCTTGTCAATGCCACGTGCCAGCTACCACAGCTGGTCCTCAGGTCTCCCGGTCCGTCAGTCCAAGCCTCACGTCCGTAAGCCCTTCACCGCTCCCGGTCCGTCGGCACGACACGTCTCTACTTGACCTTCACCTCACCTTCGACCACTGTCTGCGAGCTCCACACCTGCACATCAACACAGCCAAGAGACATGTTGCCCGTTGACCGATCACTCATCACTCAAGAAGGGAACCACAAGGGCACATATCAACCTTGTGTTCGCAATCTCCCCCTTGATGAGTGCATCGTCAACTCATAGTAACCGTAATCAAAATGAAAACGAAAACAGAAGTAGGTAGAAGAAGAAAACTCACTCGAGATGTCCAAAAGCCAAGAGAAGGGCCGAAGAAGAACAAATCGAGATAAGCAAAGCTTGGTCCCCAAAGATATGGGCAACTGTTCGACACAACCAAGCAAAGGATCAGAGCAACAACTCACAAAGAGCAAAACTCGATCAAAACATAGCAAAAAACTTGGTTCCCAAAGACATGGACAAAGGCTCAACGCAACCAAGTCAAGAACAAGCTAGTCCTCAAGAAGAGGCAGGAAGGGCTCAACACTACTAGTTGAAAGCTCGATTAAAAGGCAACCACTGCTAGTCCCTCAAGATACAGGCACAGAGGCTCAACACAACTAGCAGTAAGCTAGATACCAATCAAGAAGCACCAAAAAATGGTGAAAACAGCTAGTCCCTCAAGACAGAGGCATAGAGGCTCGACACAACCAGCTAAAAGATCGATACCAAATGAAAACTGACTCAGAGCAAAGCAGAAAAGCCCCCCCTCACTCAAAGAACTCCCCCTCAGCAAGTGAAGCATAAATTGCAAAATGTCACCAAATCAAGACACGCTCCCCCTTGGAAAACTTCTCCCCCTTGGGGGCAATTTGCAATCAAAAGAGAACGGAAAAGAGCTCAATTAAGCAAAAAGGAGCTAGGCCGGGCCTATCGGAATCAAGCAAATGCATATGAGTCAAAAAATGCATGTTAGCAGCTTAAGGTATATAATCGATAGAGTGAAAGAATGCTCTAAAGAGTGCTGATCGGACTACTAAGCAACAAGCAAAAGTGCTAGCAAAGGCTCAGACTGATCACCAAATACAAAATATGAAAGCATAAGCCAGTGAGCAGTTTTAAGCCGTTCAGAAAGGGGTTTCACCATCAAAATAGCACTGAACATGTATAGACAGGAAGTCAGACAAGTGCTAAACATGTATACAAGGTGAACTACCCCTCGCAAAGTTCAATCATCATGCTATAGAGTGAAACATAGACTTGTGTTTTCAGATTTTATCGGAGAAAAATTGCAGCGGTTATTACACAAGTTCAAATTCAGCATGTGAATGCGAGAGGTTGAAAGCTTGTCATTGCCTAACTTTTCAACCGAGCTAAGGCTATGCATATGCAATCAGAAGCTTAAAACATCAGTTTCGGTCTTACACTACACGGCTCATGTTTAACTCAATGTGCAATGAGAAACAGTCTCGATACCGTGATGTGCTGACAAAGCAATCCCATCTCGATCTTTTCAATTCACTAAAACATGACTCATTTTAAGCAGAATATGAACAATCCAAGCAAGTGAAAGACTCAGAACTAGAGACATAGCAACCTAGCATGTATGAAACAACACAAATAACCTCAACACATTCTACACATGCTAGTTACCAATCTCAATGGTGAACATGTATCAAGTTTTAAGTTCATTAAGCATGTTCATCATTCTGAAAAATAGCTTAGCTCAGAACATGTATCAGTGATCAAAGAGAGCCTAAGCTACAAGCATCATCATATATCATCGAAACATACACTAATCAGAGCATAAGTTCATTCTATGGAATATAGACATGAAGCTCGAAAATGCAAGATGTATACATGATGAAGTCTGAATCGGAGCAAATACAAAACTAAACAGACTCAAGACCCAAAGTCAAAAGGATCAGAAGGTCAGTATATGGTACATCAGACAAAATGCTTCCCCCATCTAAAAGGGGAAACACACACCAAGCTCACCTCTCAACCTAGCAAAGGTTGAGAGATCCAAAGGCTTGGTGAAAATATCCGCAACTTGGTTATGAGTGTCTACATGCCTAAGATCAATGTCGCCTTTCTCATAGTGATCATGAAGAAAGTGAAAGCGAACATCGATGTGCTCGGTCTTGGAGTGAAGAATGGGGTTCTTTGCTACACTAATGGCAGAAGTGCTATCACAAAGCAAAGGGACCCGACTGAAATCTAGACCAAAATCACGCAATGTAGCAACCATCCATAAAAGCTGCGAAGCGCAAGAAGCAGCGCCAACATACTCGGCATCAGTAGTAGACTGGGCTACGTTCGACTATTTGCGAGAAGACCACGAAACCAGTGAAGAGCCAAGAAATTGACAAGTCCCAGAACTAGACTTGCGCTCAAGCCAACAGCCGACAAAATCCGCATCGGAGTAACCACAAAGCGAAAGGGTTGAAGAAGAAGAGTACCAAAGTCTGCACTCAGGAGTGTATCGGAGGTACCTCATGATGCGCTTGACCGCTTGCTTGTGAGAAGTCCGAGGGGACGCCTGAAAGCGAGCGCACAAACACACAGAAAACTGTATGTCTGGCCTCGTCACCGTCAAGTACAGGAGTGAGCCAATCCTGCTACTGTACTCCTTCTAGTCAACCGCCTCTCCATCCTGGTCCGCATCCATCGCAATAGTCATCGCCATGTGCGTCGTAAGAGGCTTGGCCTCGCCCATGTCGAACTTCTTCAGGATTTCCTTCGTGTATTTGCCTTGATGCACAAACGTCCTGTCTCGGGTTTGCTTGATTTGCAACCCAAGGAAGAAGGTCAACTCACCCATCATACTCATCTCAAACTCCCTGCTCATTGTATCTAGAAACTTGGCAACAAGTGCATGAGAGGAGCCACCAAAGATGTTATCATCCACGTAAATCTGAATTAAAAGGGTGTCATTGCCTTGCCTGAGGAGAAACAGAGTCTTATCTACTCGTCCCATTTTAAAACCCATGGAAAGCAGAAAAGTTTTCAAACGATCATACCAAGCTCTCGGGGCTTGTTTCAAACCATATAAAGCTTTTGTAAGTTTGAAAACATGGTTTGGAAACTTGGGGCTCTCGAAACCAGGGGGTTGTCTCACATAAACCTCTTCCTCTATATACCCGTTCAAGAAGGCACTCTTGACATCCATCTGATAAAGCTTAAAACCCTTCGAAGCAGCAAAGGCTAGAAGGATTCTAATGGCTTCTAAACGAGCTACAGGGGCAAAGGTTTCTTCATAATCGATCACCTCTTTTTGGAAAAAACCCTGGGCTACTAGCCTAGCCTTGTTCCTAACTACCATCCCATCCTCACCCTGTTTATTTTTGAAAACCCATTTGGTACCTATAGGGTCGCATTCTGGTGGAGGTAGAACTAGGGTCCAAACTTGGTTTCGCTCAAAATTCTCTAACTCCTCATGCATGGCATTAATCCAATTAGGATCAGAATGAGCGTGTCCAACATCTTTGGGCTCAAAAGAAGCAACTAATGCAAAATGAGCAAAGTGTGAGATCTCATACGCTCGCAACCGCGTGACTCGCTGGTCGATGCCGCCGATCTGCTACAGAGGGTGGATCTGCTGGATGGTTCGGGGCGCTTGTCTTGCCGAAGTCGCCTCCCCCTCGTCAGATGCTATCGCTCCCTCAGGTGCAGCCGGTGCTCGCTGGAGAGGTGGCTCAAGAGGACCCCAAGAAGTGGAAGTAGTGGGATCGAGTCCTTGAGCCGACGTTGTCGTCGCAGGGTCGAATGGGGCAACCAGTGGAGTTGGCTCGGGATCACCCCAATCGGCGTCTTCCTGCTCCTCCTCCACAAAGATTGGGTCTCCCATCTCCTGATCTCCTGCAACATCAAAAGCAGAAGAAACACAAGGCATAGTCTCGTCGAATGTGACCTCGCAGATCTCCACTATCCGGTTAGTCTCCAAGTTAAGAACACGATAAGCACAAGAATACAAACCATAACCAAGAAACACACCATCAGTAGAACGAGCTCAGGAACAATTGGCTGCAAGGATGGAAAGAGAGGAGGGGCGCCTCTCTTATTTATAGCCTAATAACAATAGTCCCCTTTCTACCCCTAGATACAAGAGCGAAGCGGCCAACCCTAGGGGTATCCCGGTCCAACTCTGCTGATTGACGATCCGACGGCCACACGTCTTCCTCATCCTTAGCTTCGCCTCGACGCAAGCCTCAGGATGCCGCCACGTGCCGCCCTGTCGACCGCCGCGCCTTCCAAGTGGATAGCTTTGCCGCCGCGCCAGCCTCTCCACGCCACTATGCGTCGACCGTCCTTTTTGGACCTCCCCCGAGTTTTGAGGCTGAAACCAGGAAACCTGTCCTCCGGCTGAGTTTTGAGGCCCAAACTCAGAAACCCGCGAGCCTAGGTTTTGAGGCCCAAACCTGGAAACCGTCCTCGCTGAGTTTTGAAGCCCAAACTCGGAAACCTGCCACCCCGAGTTTTGTGGCCCAAACTCGAAAACCGTCGAGGATAGTTTTTAGAGGCTCAACTACCAAACCCGCGCCATAGACGGGATGTGGTTCGCACACCCCGAGTTCCATTACCGATGCTGGAGCATGTCCAGCCTCCACGCCGGGCACAGTGCATTCGCCTTCCTTCTCGGCCTCCCGCCAAGTGTCACGATGCCATCACCTTCCTCCCGAGTTGGCCGATGCACCGCACATCCCCATGTGCTCTTGCTTGTCAATGCCATGTGCCAGCTACCACAGCTGGTCCTCAGGTCTCCCGGTCCGTCAGTCCAAGCCTCATGTCCGCCCTTCACCGCTCCCGGTCCGTCGGCACGACACGTCTCTACTGGACATTCACCTCACCTTCGACCACTGCCTCCGAGCTCCACACCTGCACATCAACACAGCCAAGAGACATGTTGCCCATTGACCGATCACTCATCACTCAGGAAGGGAACCACAAGGGCACATATCAACCTTGTGTTCGCAGTACTATGGCTCCTGACCCTCCTGATAGCCAACCAAGTGCAGCACCCTCGAAAGGATGGTAGGCATGCCGAACTCGTCCAGGAAGTCCTCCGACCCCTTAGCGGTCCACGGCCCCAACAGGTAATTAGGCCTCTTGCCTCCAGCTGACATACGAGCGGTACGCTTGGTAGGGGCCATCTGAAAGAAGTTTATCCACATTGGTTTTAATTAGTTGAGAACAACTTTTATTAAGAAAATGGGACTGATAACATAAGGAAGGAAGTAAGATTAATGCAAGGTGTTTGATCATGATGCATGCACGCATATACGTCCTCACTGTCTAACAATCTAATGGCTAGACGGTGGGATACAACGTTCAATCATAGGGTTAACTATACGTACTACACGTTGGCAAGTTAATGTACCTGCAGAAGATCATTTCAGCCCTGCCCACATTATGAATATCATGCATTGCTGAAATTTAAATCTAGATACTATCTTAGGTGTATAGCCCGTATACACGTAAGTAGTATATGCACCCATCATAACAATATTACTCCCACAATTAAATACCTTCACCGGCATTCGTGTGCTTATGAATACAGGTTCCAGTACCAAACTAGCTCTCTATCCTAGACCAACGGTTGTTTGGTCATGCTCTCACAACTCGCGTATTACCTTGGTGTAGAGGCAAATGATCCATTCATTACTATTCCGAAGAATAGCACCCATACAATTCCCCATTGCCGTATGGACGACACTATTCAACAAGAATCAAAACATGATGCACAACCCTCAGGTTAGTACTTAAATAAGCCACCAAAGATCCTACTGGGCATAAGGATATGGTCACTGGCACACCTTAGTTTTCAACTTTAAGGTTTTCAAATCCTAATTAAAACTATAAGTTGGCAAATACAGCTTTCACTTTAGGAAAATACTGGTTTTCAAATACACTCATGAACAGTAACGCTAAACCTGCTCTGATGCCAGCTGTGACAGAACCGACCAATTTATACTAGATTAAGCACAGAGATCCCCGCTTTCATGA
The DNA here is from genome assembly GCA_009763385.1 of Coix lacryma-jobi var. lacryma-jobi. NCBI lineage: Eukaryota > Viridiplantae > Streptophyta > Magnoliopsida > Poales > Poaceae > Coix > Coix lacryma-jobi. The sequence continues at coordinate 82,453,735 of CM019822.1, forward strand.
TGATCGTCATGTACTTAAGCTCGTACAAACCCGGTAGTCCGGAAATCTCGAAGGATTTCAAACAATTCGAATTCAGCCAAGACCGTAATGAGTTTAGCGTACATGTCCACAAGTTACATCACAGTTCGAACATAGTTTAAATCCATCGCAGTACGAAACAATATTACAAACCATAGTTTGATAAAAGAGCGGAAGCAACATAGTTTTGAAATACAAGCTTAGTTTGTTCATAATACAGTGCCATCAACATGATCATATCCACAAAAGCATCAGGGAAGGATAAGGAAGGACCATGCCCATGGTCTAGTCATCACCCGTAACCAGGTACGGGCAGTTCTCGTAGTAGCCAAAGAAGCTCTATCCATCTGCAACAACAAGGGGATAAAACCCTGAGTACAAGAAGGTACTCAGCTAGACTTACCCGTCATAAACCAGAAATAATGAGACGTCAAGGATCATGAAGGCTATATCTGGGGTTGGCTATACTCACTTTTTTGCGTAAAAGCATTTTCATCATTAAATAACCATTACTAGAGTATCAGTAGTCAAGTTTATGTTGTCAACCTAATTAACTAAATTTGCACCTGATCTAGAGCAATCACTTGTCTAATTAATCAAGCAAGAGTGACTATTTCATCAATAGCCTTTCAGATTCAACATCATAACCATCCTTAGATTCATATATTACTACGGTAACACATGCCCAGTCAAGTTAGTCACTGTCCAGGAGCGATGGCGATTATAATCGATTCCTACCCAGCCGGGGATAAATGTCGCACACTCGCCCGACATGTCCGGCCATGGCAGTCGTAAGCTGCCACTCAAGAAATTCGAGAACACGATTCGCGGGACGGCCATGGGCCCTTCTACACCGGGGGTTATCTCAGTGCCAGGTCGCTCAAGCTATTCTGCACACAGTCATGCCGGGTCGATCAGGCCCTGCCAGCCCACAGACCATGCCAGGTTGCTTAATAAAGTTGCCCACGGTACATCTGAGGCCCTAGGTGTTAGGTGTCAACATCTCCATCACCGACTCGAATAACCTTACTCGGCTTCACGGGAAGTACCCAGACCTACTCCGTTAATTGATTGACGCATTCAAAATGACTGAGGTTTGCCTTCGTCGGGTCCTAAGCAACACAGACGGGAGACTACTAGCACATAGAACCCATGTCCTGCTGCTCCTACATCCCGCCCGGTTTCAGATTAATTATCTCATGGTTATCTCCATGATAGCACCAGGCTAGTCATGATCAGTATCCACCTATATGTGGGAGACAGGGAATCACCCGACTTTTACCGGTCTAAGCAAGGCTAAGCATATAATCGAGCCTCGACCTAGCAGGGATATCAAGATAGTAATCTCGGTGGACAAGGTATAGTAATAATGCAACAACGGTAGCAATCAATTCCTATAACCTAATGCAATAGTATAGTAGGTTAATTTGTTAAAATTGCAAACCGTAGGCAGTAAGAATGCTCCGGGGCTTGCCTCTCTCAAAGACAGACGACCGGTGGTCCTGGCACTCGGGCAACTCTTCAGCGTCTTCCTCGGTCCTCTCGAACGGGATCTCTTCCTGAATCTGCTCCTCCTGCTGCGGCGGGTTCTGGTTCTCCTCTATCAATCCTGTATAGTGCATTGCAGGTATAAATATGATGAATGCACAGAGGATGGTTATGAGGTGCAACATAAAGGAGAAACAATCAGGAGATAAGCACATGTCATCTATTGCATTCTCTTCAACAAGGTAGTCAATATCATTTAACTACTACTAACTACCTTGCCAACACCCCACAACCTAGTGATTAACCTAACTCTCTCCTACAACAGCCAGATAACATACATAGCACAACTGAATCAACTCAACTTATATAAACCTACTCATCTATTCCTTTAATTCCTTTAATTGATTTATTAAGCAAGGTATAACTATCACTAGATTAAAATGACCTCAGAAAATTCCCAGATTTTTACTCTGGCTACTATCGACCAAAACTAAACTACCATAAAAGTTTCAGCCCAAAACAGTAACCCTAACATGTAATAAAAATTAACTCTATTATTTTATAAATCAAGCACTTTTCGTAGTTTGTATTACCAACTGCCAAGACAGACCAACCTAATATTTTTCATGGATACTTCACATGTTAACATAACCGTACAAAAATTACCAACCTCAGAATCCAAGCATTTCTATTTATTAAAATTACAGGGAGAAAACATCATTTAACAATTTAAAATCCTACAGCCAATATTTTCCACAGAAGACACACATACTATATTTTTCCCAGATACTATTCATCAAAACAAACATAACAAAATTGGAATCATAATTTTCTGAGCTACCTAGAATTAGTTATGCATTTCTCAAGTTAATAGCCTTTTACTTAGTTAAATAAAACTGCACAGAAAAGTATCACAAAATATGCATCTAATATATTTAACAGGAAGATCTATTCATTTCCAGCACATCAAAATTTGTTTCACATTATTTGGAGTTAAAATGAGCCTAGTATGAATTTTGGAAGCATTTAAACTATTTCTGGAAAAACTGATTAAAGAAAACCCAACCTAAAACGCTATGGTCACCCGGGTTAACACACCCAGAGACACAAACCTAAATGCTATGCACACCCGGCCTTCCCGAGCCCTATTGCACCCGGGACTTCCTTCTCCTTTCTTCTTCTCTGTGCCAATTGGAACCAGACGTCAGGCGTCCCCACGCCCTCGGTCAACCGGGCCCACCGGTCAGCGACGCTTCATCCCCACCGACGTTGACTGGCCAAAACTCGCCGATAGCGAGGTTTCCGGCGACACCAACCCCACCTCTAGACTCGCCTTCTTGAGGCGGACACGGTCGGCTAGGTTTTTACGCCAGAGGATCACCAGAGCAAGCTCGACGGCGGCCATGGCGACATGGCGTCGAGGCTCTTCCCGGCTATTCTGAGGCTCGGCGCGGCGAGCACGAACTGCAGCGGACCCTAGGCTTCCTACTGGTGCGGTGCTCGAGCCATGCCAACCTCGGCATGGGTCGGTGCCACGCACGGCGGCGGACTGTGGCGGACATGCTTGCGGTGAGGTCAAGTTCCGGCCGGAGCAAGGCGGTAGAGACTGCTCCATCTAACCCTAAACTTCGGCGGAGGTAGACAAGGCTAGAACATGGCTTGGTTCGAGATGGTTTGGCCGGAATCGGCCGGACCATATGAATGGTCACGACGGCGGACATGGCGGGTGCCCGAGGAAATCACTCGGCGTTCCGCCGGCTAGAGCGAGAGAGAGGGGAAACCAACCACAGCAATCAACAGAGGAGGTCAAAGCGGAAAGGTTGGCCGAAGGAATCGGTTGGAGGTGCTCGGGATTGCGAGCAATTGCTCGTCGAAGCTCGGCGGCTATGGCAGTGGTAAGGGAGTGGAGAAGATGGAGGAGAGAGCGTGAGTGGGACTGAGTGAGCCGTTTCGGTCGCACGAGCGACGGGAAGAGGAGGCAAAGGCATTGCGCTCTTGCTGGTTCAATGAACCCGGACGGGTTCCGTCCCCCTGTTCCAACACGGTGCGGCGGCAGCGCGTCCATGGCGGCCACGCGGAGAAGAAGCAGAGGGAGACAAAGGGTTTGGTTGGGGAAGTCGAGACGGCGCGCGGGGAGCGGGCAGTTCCCGTGCTCGCTGTTCGGGCGGGCGAACATCGGTCAACAGCGGGCGCTGGCGTACGGTGCACGCGGGCGAGCGGCGCGGTGCACGGCGCGGGCGAGTGCGGGGAAGGGGAAGGAGGGCGGTGACAGGTGGGTCCCGCAGAGTTCAAACAAAAGAGGATTTGTCTATTTTCTTCCCTAATTTTTATCTCCCAAATTAAGCCAATCTAGGAAAAGGTCCTAAAAGCAAAGTTGCTTATAACTTCACAAGGAACAATTCATCTTTAAGGCTCAAGTCCAATTTCTGCATGAAAAATTGAATTTCACTTCTAACCTGATTTTCTAATGCAAGAATAAAATACTAAATGACCTTTTCTGAAAAAGTACTTTTAAGCAAAGTTGTTCCTTTTGCCAATATCTACAACTTTGGTTTAAGGCACTTGGTGATAAAAAGAAAGCATCTACTAGCTACACTAGAGACCTAGTAAAGACTTAAACAACATACCACACAAGATGCACATGAAATGATATGATGCTATGCTCATGACATGTCAAGTTATGCAATTAGGGTTGCTTAACACTAGGGGTGTTACAAATACTATTTGGAGTATTAAGGTTCGTGTTTATATTCGCTTACGCATTTCTATCATGTTGTAGCTTATTGCTTTCGTAATCAGCTGGACTGGCCGTTCACCTTTGGGTGGGTGCTCTAGTAAGAGGGTGCAAGCCCTAGCTACCGCTAGAGTAGTGGCCCTTAGCGTAAACGCGGTGTTTAGGCTAAGTGGTTATAGGTTGGTTGCCTAGGTCTCCACGGTTGAGGAGGTAGGTGGCAGGTGGTGACAACCCTGTCCGTCCTTTGTAATCCACCCACATTCGGGATTCCAGGTAGAGCTGTATGGGCATAGACTCGGAAACCAGTTTCACCCATTGACCAAAGCAGGTTACGCTTAGCTAAAACTAGATCGCTAAGGAATACGTTGCCTAGAGTAAACCTCGTTACCCTAAGGTCGTTCTTCTTCTCATCCTAAACCGGGAGATCTAAACCCAGAGGCTATAGCACACCGTTCCCCGTGGAAAATACGATGCCCTGATAATACTTCTGGGTGAAGTGCTACAACGGTACATCTGTGCGCTTGCGGACCTTTTCTGCTTACGCTAAGAAATACCAACAGTGATATGTCCGTTTCGATCGTCTCGATGAGCTCATCACAATGGTGTGCTCTGATTCTTCACTTGAGATACTTTCTTATGATGAAATATTGAATATCCTGCAAAACAAGTAAGAACAACACAACTCGTGGAACTTGTTATAATCAAACCCTATAGCTACACTCTTTGGATCATTGCGGGTCATTTATGAGGTTAATTGATGGTTTAAATTAAGAGTTATCTAGCGTCAACAGTCACCACCTGCCGCCTACCTCCTCAACCATGGAGACCTAGACAACCAATCTGTAACCACTTAGCCTAAACACCGCGTTTACGCTAAGGGCCACTACTCTAGCGGCGATCAGGACTTGAGCCCTCTTACTAGAGCACCCACCCGAGGGTGAACGATCGGTCCAACAAACTAAGTTAGCGAAAAGCTAGAACACGATAATAACTTCAAACTGAAGTTCAGCACGAACCTTTATACTTCAAGAAGTATACAAGATCATAGAGGTACAAGCGGAGTTATACCGGCGATCCCGGTGTTCCTTGCGCGGAGGTAGCCGACAACTCGTGTACTTCTCCGACTCGCACTCACTCGCTCACTATTCTAGTCAGCTACTAGAGCTAATATATGAGGCATACTCCTTCCATGGATCCCTATTGAGATATGTGTTGATGAGCACTATAACACCCTAATTTTTAATTAAATAAAATTAATTAGAATTTAATAAGAAAATAGCCAAAATCCTAGATGAAAGAAAAATCTAACCAGATGTTTGTTGAATTCATGCCGTTGCATAATTTTATTCGGTGAAAAAGAATTTTGTTAAACCCGTTTAGGGCGAATCGAATTTATTCTATTTCGAAATTAAATAAAAGGTTTACAAAATTTTTTCAAAAGCAAACTAAAAGTTTTATTTTCAGAACCTGGGGAAATCATTTTCAAAATTTTGAAAACTAGTTTTGACTTCAAAAGGATTTGAAATCTAAATTTAAAAATAATTTGTATAGTTTGAAAAAGAAAAAGGAAAGAGAAAAGGGCACTGGGCTGAATCCTCCTTTCTCCCTCTCGGCCCAGCCAGGCCGGAGCTCGCTTCCACCGCTCCCCCTACATTCTTCTCCCCAAGTCGGCCACGTTTCACCCATGGGCCGCTCCCTCAACCCTCCTAGCCCCGGCCCAAGGCGGCATGCTCAGCTTCCCCCGCCTCCCACTCGGCCAAGACGCAACGCGCGCGCCCTCCGACCTCTCCCCGCCTCGCCTCCCACCGCCACATGGGCCCTGGAGGACAGATCTCCCTCTCACTCGCTGTTGTCCGAGCCCGCTCGTCAGACTATTCCCCCTTTCTCCGGCTCCTCCCTCCGCTCGAGCAACACAGCCGCCGCAACTCCCTCCTCCTCTCGCCTGCGACCGCGATATCCATCTCCCAGTGGACCAAGCCGAGCCGGTTGCTGTTCCGTTCCCCCTAGCGCAAGCCAAGCCCACCGCGCGTCCCTAACCCCTCTACCGGCTGCTCCGCTTTTCCTTCCCCCTTTCTCGCTTGGCCGCTCGCCCTTCTCCAGACGCAAGCCAGAGCCGCCATGAGCAGCCACGGCAAGCTCTCGGGGTCTTGATCCCGTATTCCCTTCCCCTCTCATCTATATGAGTCCTAGGGCCACCAAGTTCCACCTCTTCACAATCCAAACTCCTCCGCACCGCCTCCGCCGAGCATCTCGCCAAGCCATCACACCGCCTCCGGAGCCACCATCTCCTTGCCGAGCCCGAGGAATGACCGGTGCTCCTGCACGTCCTCACCATCACGTCAAAGCCCTCGGGACGCGACACTGATCTACCACCACCATCCTGACCCCTCGTGAGCGCCCTTCTCCTCTCCAGTGACTGCATCGCCGGGGCAGTGCACCCCCGCCACCGCGCCCATTGTCAACAAGCGACAGGTTGCACCCAACCTCCGCCGCCGTCTACATCCCTGACCGAGCCGTCCCCGACACCGAGAACACCCCTCATGGAACCGTGGTGAGCACCCTGGCTGAACCCATCCCTTCCTCCCTCTCCCCTTGCCTCACCAGCACGACTCGCTAGAGGAAACAGACGACATCTAGCCGCACCACCACTCACCCCGTCGCCACCGGCCGTCCTCTATCGTGGTGCTAACCCCATGCGAGTTCGCGAAGACAAGAGCTACACCCTACGCAACCCCTTCGCTCGGATCTATGGCCGTCCCACGTCTTCGTCACGCTCGACAGAGTTCCGAGGCTCGGATCGCCGCCGCCGCCGTTAGCCCTCCCTCGATGTGCCCCAATCGACGGCAAGGACCCTACCAACGTTTTCGCCGTGAGTTTCTACACCCTCCCCACGTTACTCCGAGGTCGCTACTGGTCCTAGGGTAGTCGCCGAACCAAGCTCCCATGGCGCCGCCGCCACAGTTTCCCCCGCCACCGCACACTGAGCCACCGGCGGCCACCCACACCTTCCCTTTTGTCGCTCGATCATCCGATTAGAATCCTACGGCTCAGATTAGATCTCCTGGTGAAGGGGTATGAGCCACACCCACCGCACCATGGACTGGGTCCACGACCGCCAGCACCCCCTGTCCACGGGCACGGGTGGCACACCGGGCCAACCGGATCGAGCCGTGTGGCATCCACGTCCGATGCAGAGCAGTCCACTCGACCAGCCGTGGCTATTTTATAGATATACCCCCAGAGATTTGCGGAATCAACCTGCCATCCTTTGCACTATTCGCCGAGTCATGTGAAACTCCTATTTTAACCCCTGTCCTTCCTTGAAATTGGGGCCCAGTCCGGCTGCTTTTCTTCTTCAGTTTCTAATTTAATTTAAAACACAAAATGAGTTCAAATGATTTACAGTTTTACCACCCGACTTCAAACGCTCATAACTTGCTCGTTTTAACCCCGATTTGACCCGTTCAAGTCGCGTTGGATTCATAGCGATGAGCTCTTCATAGTAGATCTATTAGTTTAATGTTTTTCTACTGTTGGTGTACTATTATTTATTTGCTCTGAATTATGCCATCTATGTTGCTTGGGCCAGAGAGTGCGGAGTTCGAGGATGCTCTGACTTTTCCTGTGACCCTGCAGATTTGACCCAGCCCGCAGGCAAGTGTCCTTGAACATCTTGCTCCTGTATTTATTTTATTTTGAGTTAGAGTAGTTTAGATCCAGTAGATGGATGCAGTCTTAAATTGAATCCCATGATATGGTTTAATATCACTTGATTATATTTTCCTTGACACCTAGTTTGGGATGTGTTGGGTACAAGTCATGCTTAGCCCTATTGTATTGGGACGGGATGGTGGTTAAATATTAATTCTAGTTAATGAACTATGGAACATGTGGGTTGGTAATGTTGTAGTATGGTGATTAGGTATATCCAGCAGGATGGACCTTGTGGTGGTTGCCATGTGACGTGGCGTACGGTTGCATTGTGACTCGGCGTTACGGTTTGCCATGGGACTTGGCTTTGGTTTGGGTTGTGGTTTGTTATCCTGCTTGGATCCCTAGGACCTGGTTCTTGGAGCATGTAACCCGGCAAAACAGCACAAACCATGAGGCCTATATGGCTCTAGGACTGGCTAAGTGATTAGTTTCCTCCAAGTTATGCTACACGGGGTTTGTTTAGTGGCTCAAGAGGGGTCCCCTGGGGTCGTTGACTTATGTACGGGGGAGAAACCTTAGAGTACGTATAACACAGACTTGGAGGGGCTTTGTAAAGGCCTTGTAGTGAACCCTGCCGACTCACCTTGGAAGTGGGTCAAGAGGCTAGCTACCTCGGACACAAGGGCAACACGACTGATGGGTAAAGATGTGCAAACTCTGCAGAGTATTAAAACTAATATATCAGTCCTGCTCACGGTCACGAGCGGGCTTGGACTTCTTCGAGATTATTTGGTGGTTTGGTTCTAGTTCGTTAGAGAAGCCTTATGTGGTTATTAGTCTCATATGACATGGGTACAGATGCTTGTTCTACGCAGGATACTGCTTGGTACGGGAGTGACTCCCAGGCTTGGGTGCAGACCTGGTGTTATTACGGAAAGTAGCTTTCTATGTCATGACATATGGAACTAATACACATAGGACTCTATAACGGCCTTGTGTGTGGCCTGATGGACTTCAGGTGTGGTTTGCCTGATGGACTTCAGGTGTGGTTGCTTGGTGTGACTCCAAGTGTGGTTGCTTGGTGGACTCCAAGTGTTGGTTGCTCGGTGTGACTCCGAGTGTGGTTTGCTCGGTGCGACTCCGAGTGTGGTTACTGTTACTGTTGGAGACTATGGTTATAACTTAGTAAATAGGTGCATAGGAAATAGGATTTAATAGGATGTGTCGCTTTAGGCGCTTGAGTCAATCAGAGTCAGCCTACCTTTGTTTATAGCCTCATAAGCATATATTTCCTACACTTGCGGAGTACATTTCGATGTACTCACCCTTCCTCTTTGTCCCCCTGCTACCCCAACTAGACGTTGGAGTCTATGACGCGGAGCAGGTGTACCTAGAAGACGATGGACTCGACCCATACGACTTGTACTAGGATGGCGCAGCCCCCAGTCGACCTTCCCGTGGAGATGGCGTCCAGTTTCTGCGAGTCTACATTAGAGTCTACATGAGAGTCTGTACTTTTCTTTTGGAACCAAGAGTTATTTTGGTAATAAATTTTGATATATTAATAAAGCATTGTTTTGATATTTATTATGATGTTGATATATGTATGAAAATTGATCCTGGCATACATATATTGTGCCCTCAATTTTGTTCTTAAAATCGGGGTGTGACAAGCACTTGGATGCTTTGTGAGGAGGGTGGAGGACTTCTTTTATAGGTGGAGGTTCCTTAGGGAAGTGGAGGACCTCTCCTCCTCCTTTGGAAAGTCCAAACCGACCTCAAACGGCCTTCAAGATGCGCTGCACCTGGACAGAAACCACGTGCACCGCCTTTGCAAAGGTGGTGGGAGTCTGCCTACCAAAATTGGCTGGAAACCGCCTTGCACATGGTGCGGCGCACCAGTGGTGCGGCAGCACCACCAGCCAGCCCAAATTGGCCCATCCTTTGTGGGTTGCTTCATTTAGGCCCCTAGATGTCTTCTATGTGGGGTGTTAGCCTAGATTCAAAGTTTGATGGGCTTTGCGCTCTATTTCTTCTCTCGATAGGGCCTTGATTTGCCTGGTATTGGGCCTCTTCCCCCTTGGGCTCATATCGGGTGCATTTACATACCATATGTTGTATGTTTTGGAGCCTGTTTGAAGTCATTTACGTGAATGCCCTCCTACAATTGACCAAACACCAAAACTTGTGGAAATAGTTAGTTCTAAGCCTTATTCTATGTTTGGTCTTGATTTTATGCGAATCTTGGCGGTTCTAAAGTATGAGTTGAGGACCACCAACACTTAGTGTTATATGTTGGGTGGTGTTTTGTCGTGCCTCCGGCGTGCTTGTGCCCTTTTCCTGTCAATCCGTAGGGTTGGGGACCCGAGGGGGTGCAAGTGTTCTTCATGTATGTGAGAGTGGTTCTCAAGTATACGAAGTTGGGTGAATGCCTGGCTTAGTCCATGGTTGAGGGGTAGGCGGCAGGTGGTGACAGCCCTGTCTGTCCCTTGTAATCCCCCACGTTCGGCTTTGGGGTAGGAGTCTAAATTGCCCGGTGTATCCTACTGGCAGATCAGTGTCCCCGGGTCTCCTAATCCATCCAATACTTAGCATTAATGTTAACTTGATTATAAAATGTATAGTTAATTCATTAACATAACCTTGTTCAGATCCATGTTCCATAGGATATTCTTTATTCTTTTATTCTTTCTTCTATCCCTGTAGAAGCTTCATATATCTTAGGCAATGTGTGTGTGTTGATCCCACTATCCAAACCATCATTTATCCTCCTACTATGATTAGTTGGTCAACTATGCACATATTATGTTCTTGTCATGAGTATATCTTGAATCCTTCGGATCTAGCCTTCCAAGTGGTAAAATATAAATAACGATACCTGGAATACTCCCTGTGAAATGCTACAACGGTAACCCCGTGCGCTTGCGGACCCAGTCTATAAACGAATTGGTTTACAAGGCCAGCCTCTCAGGCCATCACTAAAGTCACACGTTTTGGTATATGAAGTGCCATTGCACTTCGACGCCAATACCAGATGTGTAGCTAGAGTGGCTGCGCATGAGGCTGACACTGACTTCCTTTGGTAGCATCGCTAGGAACCAACATACTTGGTGTATGACGTTAAGGAATGCCAACTAGCATTCCTGGCGCCTTGCCCGGGGATGATGGCCTATCCTAGTGATGATGCCAAGAGATGTCAGTAAGTATTTCTAGCGTGATCGCCGAGGATGGATCCTAAACCTATCCTCTGGTGGTTGCGCTAAGAAATGCCAAAAACAAGTAAAGGTAGTCTTGCTCTGATCATCAGGGTGGATTGAGATCTGATGATATCCTGAATACCCATCAAGGAAACAGAAGAAAGAATGCTTCGCCAGCTGCTCTAGCATTTCATCAATGAAGGGTAGCGGGAAGTGGTCTTTCTTTGTTGCTGTGTTGAGCTTTCTATAATCAATGCACATTCTCCACTCTGTGATGGTTCGTTGTGGGATTAATTCATTTTTATTATTTTTGATGATCGTCATACCCCCTTTCTTGGGGACCACTTGGACGGGACTGACCCAGTCACTATGTGGTACGGGATAAATGATCCTAGCATGAAGAAGTTCAAGGACTTCTTTCTTCATGACTTCCCTCATTGCATTATTGAGCCTGCGTTGAGGTTCTCGTGGAGGAGTGCTCTCAGGATCAATAGGGATGCGATGGTTACACAAAGTTGGGCTAATTCCCTTGAGATCTTGCAAGGAATACCCTAAGACTGAGCTGTGTTTCTCTAGCACGGCAAGGAGTTTGGCCATCTCCTCATCAGAAAGTTTATCACTAATGATGACGAGAGTTTGCTTGTTGTCATGCAGAAAAACATAGCGTAAGCCAGCGGGTAAGGGTTTTAGCTCAATTTGTGGTGGTGTCGGTGCTTCCACTTTTGGAAGATCTATGATTTCTTCCGAGTCGCTCTTTTCGTACACAAAGTGCTCAGCATCTTTTTCTAGGATTGACTCGGGAGTTTCAAAGGGTTCTACCGACATGGCTGTTTTGGGCTCAAAGGAGGTAGAGAGGGGTTCTGCTACCGAGTTTTTGGCTTGCAGGATCGGTATAGGAAAGGTGTCCCTCCCTAACTTGACATCTAATTCCCCAGTCATTGGAGGTTCTTCCAATAGTTTCCATAGGGGGAGCCCTATCAAGACATCAAAGTCTTGAATGTCGAAGACGTGGAAGTCTAGCATCAGTACGTTATCATCATGCTTAATTGATATCCCGTGAAGGATGCCTAGACCGTCTGCGACTGTTCTTGTGTCAAGCCTTAATCTCTTTCCGGTCGGGATGAAAGGCTCATGAGGGAATATATTTGCAAAAGATGCAGACATTATGTTCACCCCGACCGTAGGATTATAAGGCACTTCAATCCAGTTTTGCCCTATTCTGGCATGGATATTAGAACAAGCGGGGCTAATCCGAATCTGTTCGGAAGAGCAATCCGCTGCTTCCACCCATTCGCTACTCATAACCGATGATAGCTCCTTTAGGGTCTCCGTTAGAAAGGATTCTTCCAGATGCTCTAAAGGAATGGCGGGAACTGGTGGTTTCTTCCTATATGCATACTTCAAGGAATCTCCATATTCATCAAGATGTTCTTCCTCAAAAAATGGAAAGTCTGAAGGAAGAAAGACTTCCTTCGGAGATTCTGCCCGCAATGAGGGCCTCTGAGTTTAAATCTCAAGTTCGGTTTTAACCGAAGAGACCTCTTCATGCTGTGGTTCGCTTTCCGGTAGGAGGGGATCAGGAAGGGGCATGTTTTCCAGAATGAGATCTAGAAGGGCCTCTCCTTCCTCCGTGGTTTTGCATAGAAAGGATCATGTGCCGGAAATGTCCAGCTGTAGGGTAGATTCCTTATTCAGCCCTAACCAAAAATGTTGTAACATTACATGGTTAGGGAGAGACAAGTCTAGGCCTGATCGTGAAAGAGTTGTAAATCGTTCCCAGGCTGCACCTAACGACTCCTTCTCATTTTGACGGTAGTTGAGTATCTCTTGTCGTAGGTTTGCAATACGAGATATAGGAAAGAATGCAATACAAAATCTGTTTCGCAGTTCTTTCCAATCTCTGTTGACTTTTCCTACATTATTATCGTACGATTGCTTCGCTCTCTCAGAAAGGGAGAACGGGAATAACTTCCAACGCAGTGTTTCTTGTGGCATGCCCGTAATTGTCAGGCATGCACAGAGTTGCTCAAACTCCCGTAAGTGGTGATAGGGGTTTTCACTATCGAACCCCGAGAAGGGCTGTGTAACACCCCAGGTGTTCGCCATCAGTTGAGCACGGACATGGTATATGAAGCGACGATAAAGAACTAAATTCAAGGTAGTTTGTGATGAAAGAAGCGTCAGGATCAATCTCAGAGGCAGAACGTCAATTTGAATTATTCGGGAATTAATTAATGGAGCCAGTTAATAATGATTGTCAATTTATGAATGTTGAGGATTAATGCTAAACCTAGACCTTTCATATGTCCCATCTCAGTTCCTGTCTATGGTAACTGGTAAAAAAGTTCAGTGATGTTTGGAATCAAAAAGTCACATGAAATGACGAGTCACAACTTTGCCTGTACTGATTGATTAACTGAAGAAAATCATTTGAGTCCAACCAAGTGTTGTAATTATGCCCAATCAATTGTATATGAACTCACGACCAAAAGTTATGAATGTTCCGTGTTGAACAGATGGCCAGAAAATGTTCCGACCGACGAGAAACCCCAATTCGGATCCTGCCGGGTGACTGCTTTGACCGGCGTTGAACGGTATTTTCGGATGTTCGCATGTCAGTGCGTCTTAAACAAAAGTTGTAGTACAGATCAAGAGGAACAAATTTTGTTTTATGGCCGAGACCTGGATCAGTGTGGAAAATAGTGCAAATAAGCTCACAAGATGAAGTACAGCGCAGTTTTCACGTTCGAGAAATCAGTTAAGTCTGTACTGCGAAATTGGAATTTCGATCACTGCGAAGCTGCTATCGACGATCGTTACTGGGCAAACGATTGGGAATTTGACTGAGTGCCTGTAACGAAAATCGGAGTACTCGTCGAGACGGCGACAACAAAATTAGTTTCGTTGAAATCAGAATTCGTTTGAGCAGTGATCACAATTTTGGAGTTTGACTGAAAGTTTTCACAAACTTGCCAAATTGGGAAAGAAATCTCTCCACAAAATGTCGTGGCCGACCAGACCACGCCACATCCCGAGGCCGCGCCTAACCCTAGGCGCGCTCCTGTCCCCTCGGTAAAAAGACCGAGCCCCTCGGTCTCTTCTTCCTTGGTCTCTTTATCCATTTCATTTTCTCGCACTCTCCTCTCTCCCATTGCCAAGCAGATAGTGAGCAGCAGGCATGGCTGCCGTTCCTGCTCCTCGTCTCTTCCATGGCTGAACAAGAACAGCACCAGGGGAAGCAGCGCTGGTTTCCCCTCTCTTCCTTCCTCCTTTCTCCTCTTCCTTCTCTCCATCCTGCGCCCTCTGCACACGTCGCCATGAGGCCGCGCAAGGCCGCGACCCTCCCTGGTCGCGACTTCAGGGTCGCTCAGGCAGAATCAGGTGCGGCAGCAGCTGCCCTCTCCATGCTCCTCTTCCCCTTCCTTGGTGAGCGCAGCCTCTGCCTCCCCTCCCTTCCTGCGCCATGGCCAGAAGTCACGGCTTCCTGCCGCGCGGCTCTGGCAGAGCCGTGGCCGCCAGTAGTAGGCGAGCAGCAGCAGCGCTAGAGGTAGCTCGCAGCAGACCCGGCCGAACAGCCCCCAAGAAGCGCCCCAAACCCTAGCCAAAACCCTAGCGCAAGCCATGGCCTCCCCATCGACGAGGTTGGTTCCTCCCCATCGGTTCCCGAGCTTCTCCCGTAAATCCATGGTGAAGCCCCTTCTAGCGAAGCTGAAACGATGTTTTTGTGTAAAGCTACATGACTCATTAGATTTACTAACAAGTCCTTGGTGGATTTCTGTAGATTCCAGGGGTCCAGATGCAAGATCTGTTTTTGTTGTTCGTTTTTAATTAAATGGTAAATCTGGATGAAACTTCTAAAATGCGTGATAAATTGTATGTTTGTCCAAAAATTACAAGTGAGCACTTTTTGGAATCCTTGTGAGTAGATCTATGCAGTAGAAGTATAATATGTGGGTTGTTAGTACAAAGTTTCTGCTATGGTGATTTATTTATGTTAAATAGGCTTAAATAGAAGTAAAATCATATCTCCAGTGGTGGACAATGCATGGTTTCGTCGAAGGTGACATCGGATGTCTCCATGACTCGGTTAGTATCAAGGTTAACTACACGATATGCACGAGTATGATTACCATAACCCAAAAATACACCATCAGAAGAACAAGACTCAAACTTGTCCAAGTTGCCTTTCTTGAGTATAAAATAGTGGAAACCAAAAACTCTAAAATAACTCACTTTGGGTTGCTTCCCAAATCACAACTCATAAGAAGTCATCATCTCAAGATCCGGTATACACCCATGTATCCGCACCGATGACACCGAGAAGGAGCTTGAAGGTTACCTGTTGGACTTGCCGATTCCATGCATATTGTTCTCTGATTGACTGTATTAGGCTGTTGTTGTTGTTGACTTAGGGAGGCGTCATTCGTGGCAAAACCAAATTGCAATGGTTTGCCAAGATGTGAAGACCTGGGAGGCATGGTGTCACGCCATGGTCCAAGGGATTGCCCCAGTTTTAGACGCGGTGTATGCAAGTAGTCAGTCCGAAGAGCTTCCGCCTCGATCAGTCGGTATGCTAGAACAATGTGCTGGATCATGGGCGGCTATGAAGAAATTTGTGGCTGGGGCTTGTGAACGTGTTGCCTCATATGTCCTTGCCGTGGCCCGAGCACATTATCCGGGGATTGATGTGAGGAGGTTGGGGAGCGGCTTCCCCAGAAACACTCCAGAGGCCCAGGTGTTCGAGCTTTGTGAACAGTCCCGGGAGACGGCCACCATTCTAGTGAAGGACCTGGATCTGTTCGAGGAGCCTGGGGAGCCCAGCGCTCCATAGGAACATAAACGTTCTAAGTTAGTCTTTATTAAAAAATAAATCGTTCTAAATAATGGAAAGTTTCAGTGTATTCCTACTTATTTTTGTTTTGTTTGTTTGTCTGAATTGTTGCGCGAGAAAAAATCAGGAGAGAGTAAAAAGATGGCGATGACGTTTATTTATAACATGCTATGAAAATACAGAGGTAGGTACATATCTTTTATTCCTTAGGTAGCTATGAATAGAAACGCCGAAGCTGGTCGATGTGCCAGGAATTTGGGACGTCGGTCCCATTTAGGTCAGTCAACCTGTATGAGGTTGGTCTTGTAACTTGGTTGATAAGATAGGGACCCTCCCAGTGAGATGAGAGTTTGTGTAGTGCGGCAGTGTTCTAGATTCTTCTCAGGACCAGGTCTCCTACGGCGAAAAATCTTTCTTTGACGTTTCGGTTGAAGTATCTTTGTAACCCCTCAATGTACTTCGTGGTTCGGACGCATGAGTCCATCCTTCGCTCCTCGATACAGTTGACCACTAGCTCTCTGGCCTGGTCAGACTTATCTTGGTCGTAATGCTCCCCTTTAGGCGACCTGAATGCGATGTCTGCTAGTAAGACTGCTTCAGCACCGAACACCATGTAGTACGGTGAGACGCCTGTGTTTCTACTAGGTTGCGTTTGGAGACCCCATACTACCGCTGGTAATTCTTTCAACCATCGGCCAACCTTTTGATCTTGGTCGTTTGCTCTATACAGCCTTTTCTTTCGTGTTTCGAGTATCATTCCGTTTGCTCGCTCCACTTGTCCGTTGGCTCTTGGGTGAGCTACGGATACATATTTTACAACTATGTTTCTTTCTTCGCAGAAATCCCAAAAATCCGCGCCGGTAAAAGTGGAACCAAGATCGGTAATGATACAATTAGGCAACCCAAAGCGATGTATAATATCATCGAGTAGCTCAGCTGCCTTTTGAGCTGTGCATTTGACCAGCGGCTTATACTCATTCCATTTGGAGAACTTGTCAATTATGACATAGACATACTTGAACCCACCTGGGGCTGTTTTGAAAGGTCCGATCATGTCTAGACCCCAGCATAAGAAAGGCCAAAGACGCTGGTATGGCCTGGAGGTCATGCGCCGGAACATGTGTTTGTTTAGCAAAGAATTGGCATCCTTCGCAGTATTTGACCAACCTTTTTGCATCTGCGACGGCGGAGGGCCAATAAAAACCTGCTCGAAACGCTTTTCCGACCAGCGTCCGGGAAGCGTCATGGTTACCACATATACCGGCAAGGATGTCCGCTAAAATTCGTATGCCTTCTTCTTGGGAAACACATTTCAGGAGTAACTCTTCTTTTGCATTTTTGCGCATAAGTTTCTCATCTACGAGGACATACTGCTTACTGCGCCGAATGAGGCGTTCAGCCTCGATTTTGTCCCAAGGAACGTCTGCGCAAGTGAGATATTTTATAAATTGTTCCCTCCAATCATTGCCTGTTTGTCTTATTGAAGCGACCGTCTGGTCGGTCGGGGGCTGCTCGGCAGCCCCGCGTGTTTCTTCTTCAATGGACGGCTTCACCAGATCCTGGACAAACACGCCGTGAGGGATATGTGCCCTGGATGAACCTATCTTAGAGAGGGCATCAGCGGCTTGATTGTCGGCCCGCACTACATGCTGGAATTGTAGACCGTAAAATTTTCCTTCGAGTTTTCTTATCTGGGCAACATATGCATCCATTTTTCGCTGGTAGCGTCCCAATCCTTGTTGACTTGATTTATAACTAAAGCAGAGTCACTGAAAACTTCCAGCCTCTTGACTCCTAGTTCAACCGCAATTCAGAGACCGCGCAGACAGGCCTCGTATTCTGCTGTGTTGTTGGATGCTTTAAAATGAATTCGGAGGACATAACTTAGCTTGTCTCCGGAGGGTGAAATAAAGTGCACCCCAGCTCCTGCGCCTTCGAGGTTTAGCGACCCGTCGAAGTACATCACCCAGTGCTCAGTACTGGTCGGAGGAATTGGGGTCGTCATATCAGTCCATTCGACAATGAAGTCAACGAGCGCCTGAGATTTAATGGAAGTACGACCTCGGAACACAAGGGAGAAGGGGCTCAACTCTAGAGCCCATTTTATTATACGACCGTTGGAATCCTTGTTGCGCAAGATGTCGCCCAGTGGGTACTCGGTAACCACCGTAATAGGGAAATAATCAAAATAATGCCGCAACTTGTGAGACGTAATTAATATTGCATATAACAACTTTTGCACCTGAGGGTACCTTGATTTTGAATCGTGAGTACTTCATTGACGTAATAGACTGGACATTGCACCTTGTACAGCTGTCCTTCTTCTCATTCCACGACCACGACTGTGCTTACTACCCGATCAGTTGCCGCTATGCAAATGAGCAGGGTTTCGCTGTCCCTTGGTGCGGCTAGCAAAGGTGGCATTGTGAGGAGCTGCTTAAGCTCTTGAAAGGCAGCTTCGGCCTCGTCCGACCACTTGAACTTCTCGGAAGCTTTGAGTAATCTAAAAAATAGGAGGCCTTTTTCTCCGAGGCATGAAATATAACGACTTAAAGCGGCCATGCAGCCAGTCAGCTTCTGGATGTCTTTTACACTTCTCGGAGGCTTCATTCTTAAAATAGCTTGGATTTTTTCTGGGTTAGGCCTCAGGCCATCTTTGCTTACTATGTTACCGAGTAGGATTCCAGACGGGATCCCGAAAGTACATTTTTGAGGGTTAAGTTTCCACCAGAATTTATTTAGGGCCTCGAAAGTTGCACGTAGGTCGTCTACTAATGTAGGAGCCAGCTTTGTTTTTACGACAATATCGTCGACGTAGGCGGCTACGAGCTCTGCTCGTATTTCCTCATCTAAGCACTTTTGTATCGCCCTTTGATATGTGGCTCCTGCATTCTTGAGGCCGAAAGACATTGTTGTGTAATAATATGTCCCGAAAGGGGTAATGAATGATGTTCTGGGTTGGTCTTCTTCTCTCAGAGAGATCTAATGGTAGCCGGAATAGCAATATAGAAAAGACAGAAGATTGCAACCGATTGTGGAGTCGACGAGTTCGTCGATTCGGGGTAAGGCAAAGGAGTCTTTAGGGCAGTGTTTGTTAAGATCGGTATAATCAACGCACATTCTCCATTCTTTATTCTTCTTTTGAACTAAAACCGGGTTGGCTAGCCACTCCGGATGATACACTTCTTTTATAAATCCGGCATCTAAAAGCTGGGCGATTTCTACCCTAATGGCCTCCTTCTTGTCACGAGCGAACCGTCGTAGCTTCTGTTTGATTGGCTTGGCGGTCTTCGAAACATCCAAGGAGTGCTCGACCAGCTCCCGAGGTACACCGGGCATGTCCGCGGGTTTCCACGCGAAAACGCTTGCGTTCTCCCTCATGAAGCTAACGAGCGTGCTTTCCTATTTGGGATCGAGGTCGACCCCGATGCGCGCTGTCTTGCTTGGGTCTCCTTCGACCAGCTACACTTCCTTGAAATCCTTACTCCTGGTTGCCGCGCGCTTGGCTTCCTTGACAGGGATGGTTTGCTCCTCTGGAACAACTTTCACCGCGTCTACGCGTGTTTCCTCCATGCGGATTGAGAGGTCATGAGCTTGGGTGGTTGCGAAGCTCTCTTTCTTGCATTCGTAAGCTGTAGAGATGCTTCCCCTTATCCTTAAAACACCATTCTCAGAAGGCATTTTCAGTAGTAGGTAGGTGTAATGCGGAATCGCCATGAATTTTGTCAAGGCTGGGCGTCCTAATAATGTGTGATACGACCCTTCAAAATCTGCCACGACGAAGTTGACGTAGCAAATGCGATGGCGCTCCTTTGTGCCAAACTGAACTAGTAGAGTGATCTGACCCAATGGCTGGGAGGCCTGGTATGGGAGGATCCCCCCGAAAGGGGCATCATATGGCTCCAAGTCGTCAATCCTGATGCCGAGCTCCGGGAGCGCGTGTTTGAATAATATATCGAGGGCGCTGCCACCATCGATTAATACCTTCTTGAATCGTACCACGTCGATGGTCGGGTCAACGATAAGTGGAAAACGACAAGGCTCGGGGACCTTGGCCCACTGATCAGCTCTGCTGGACGAGATCTCTTGGTGTGACCAGGCCAGATAATTAGGGTCCGCCACCCTCTCGTCAACTCGGTTGACGGAGTAAATAGCACGCTCAATTAGTTTGCGGACTCTTTTGTCGGCAAGGACCGCCTTCCCACCAAATATGGTTCGCACGGATTTTTCGGCTTCTCTGAAGCCTCCGTGCTTCGGGTTCCTTCCTGGGTCCTCGTCGTCCTCGTTATTTTCCCGAGGGCCTTTTCCTTCGTGATGCCTCGGAGGTCCGTCTTCAATATCGGGGCGCTGTTTCTTCGAGCCATTACGGAATATGGCTTTAAACCCCCTGCATTCCTCCATCGTGTGCCCTACGCCAGGGTGCGCTAGACAATCTTGCTTCAGGATCTTGGAGTAGGTTGAGTCATAGTTATGTTTGCCTCTGGCTTTAGTGTTGTTGACCTCGTTACCCGGGGCTCGACCTTGGTTTGGCTGTCTTCTTCTTTCATCTCGGCGTCATACCTTTGGATAGAGCGGCGGTTATCTCGAGACCCTTCTCGGCGATCGTCATAAGCTTCGTCCCGCTGGTCGCCGCGGTTGTCGTTTCGTTGGTGGTCGTCGTGTCGAGGCCTCTGGTCCTGATGATCATCCGCAAGATGTGTGTTATATTCTTCCGCCCGAGCCCAACTCTGAGCTATGTTAAGTAACTCTTTGACCGTCCTTGGTTCCTTGCGCAACAGCTTGTTTCTCAGTCCTTCATGATGATGTAACCCTCTAATGAAGGCTGAGATAGACTCGTCATCCGTGACGTTAGCTACCCGGATCCGAGCATCGGAGAAGCGATGGATATATTCACGTAAAAGCTCACCCGGGTGGTCTTTGACGTGTTCTAGGTCGTATTTGCTGGCAGGCTGCTGACAGGTGGCTTTGAAGTTAGATATAAATGCCTTTTTAGGTCAGACCAGTTGTCGATGGAGTCAGATGGGAGGCTGAGGAGCCACTGACATGCCGCTTGATTGAGGACCACACGTAGATAATTGGCCATGACATCTCCTCCTCCACCGGCTGCCCGTACTGCTATTTCGTATAGCATGATCCATTGATGAGGGTCTGCCTTTCCGTCATACGACCTCAGGTCGTGGATCTTGAAACCTCTTGGCCAAATGAATGACCTGAGTCTTTTGGTAAACTGTCTTGGACCAGTGAGGGTTTGATCTAGGAGGCTGTGCTCGCGATCCCATTTGTTACGCCTCTCCATCTCCTGACGGAGCCTTGTATCCTTGGAGTCCTCGATGTAGTTGTGCAGATCAGATCTTTCGGTGATGTTGTCGCGCAGGTCTCGGGGCCTGGTGCTTGGATTATTTCCGGCACGCTGGTCGGCTCCGCCGCCTTGGCCGCCTCGACGGCTATTGCGGTTGTTGTGGCGGTCTTGATTGCTGCTAGACTCCGAGCGAGGGTCCGGGTCCCTGTGGCTTCGCTTGGAAACGGTGGGAGCAGCATGGGATGGTCCTGCCACCTGGTCTTGGACTTGCACCTTGGACGCCTTTAGGTATGCTCCAAGCTGCTCGAGCTAGGGAGTCACCGGGAGGTTCTCGACCAGGTTCATTGCCATGGCAAGATTGGCTTGGGCGGTTCTTTGGACTTGATGGTTTTCACATACATCGAATGCCTCGTATAAATTGCGTTGTATGCGCTGTCCACTGTTAGCCTGAGCTGCTCTCCGAGTAGCTCTGTCAGCATTTCTGGCTATGCGTTGGGCTTTAGCTTCATCCGTTTCACCATCTACCGCCGGCTCATCATGACTTATAGCGAACACCGAGCCCCCATAACGCGGAAGGGGCCCGAAACCTGGGGGGTAATCCGGCGACTGATCTAGAGAGTTGGATCTGGTCGATCCTGCGCTTGACGCTGAGGCAGTAGGTGTAGCGGAAGTCAGAACCGCCATGCAAGCGTTAGGACCAGAGCGTTTGAGACTAGATGATTGCCGATCTGGAGTGCGCCGACACTTTGTATGATCTTGGAAGAGTTCTGTGACTTGCTTCTTGTACGTAGAGGTCGAGTTTGTCAATCCATGAGGAAAGACAGGAGCAAAAAAGCTCTACTTCGTCCTGCTCGATCTGGACTCCTGAGGAGGGCAGAAAGTGGCTGAGTGTCCCGCTGGGGTGGAAGTGTTGACCAGACCGGTTTGCAGTTGTGCGCTATTCCTGGCACGAACCGGTCACCGAGGTTGTTGCCATCCTTCTTCGTCACACTCATGCTGAAGCGAACAATCTCCGATCGAATCTGCTAAAGCAAGAGTTTCGGCAATGTCTACCGTGACCCGATCGATGGATTCGATCAGGTCGAAGTTGTCAATGCGCCGCCCCTGGTAACGAGGAAGCGCAGTCTTGTTCGAGGGCTCCAACTTCAAAATGAATTTCGACATCGATGCTCCCGACAGTTGAGATGCTTGGGGCATCTCCATGTTTCCGACGGCTAGGTCACCTCCGATGACCCATGAAAAAGACCCAACGGTGAACGCCAAGCCCACCGGAAGATCCATGGGAGCCGGGAAAGAAACCATCCGAGTCATCATGACGTCCGCACGCACACTCCCCACGGTGGGCGCCAGCTGTCGACAAAATATGGTCGATAGCCCACCTAGGGGTATGCCCAAGATAGTAGATTAGCGGGGAAGGCGCATGGAACGACGATCCAGACGTGACACGGGAACGAAACCAGATGAACACCAGGGTTTATCCAGGTTCGGGCCGCTAGGTTAGCGTAATACCCTACGTCCTGCGTCGAGTTGTCTACTCTGTATATTGATGAACGTGTCTTTTGAGGGGGGGGGGTCCCTGCTCGCCTTATATAACCACGGGGAGCAGGGTTACAGATCCTAGAAGATCGGATCTCACAGCAGAATAAGGAAACCTAGTCGATTACAATTCCATATTGTGAAGGACACGATATCTTTCCTAACCGACTACGCTTCCCCACTTTCCAATCCCGAGAAGGCTTCCGTGCCGCCATCCGACCAGCTAAGCCGCCTGTCCAGCCAGCTGGGCCTTGACGCCACAAGCCTTAACAGCGAGTTGGGCCGGCCTTCATGAAGCAGCCCAAGTCTAACCGTGAGGGTACCTGGGTTTATACCCCCACATGCCCTGGTGAGTCAAACCCTTGTCCTCGGTGAGTTAATGAGTGGTTTGTTCAGCCTTTGGTTAGAGTTGTGCCCAAGCCCTCTTGACCTTCTAAGATGCCTTTAGTTGAACCCTTGTTGCTTAAAGGCTTGTGTTTGTCTGTCTAGTTTTGATGGTTTAGAATGCTTATACCAAAAACCTGAATCTAGGCATGTCCATGCCTTTTGTTAGACAAGCTAGCCTAAGTTAACCTCTCCAAATCTTAGTTCCCAACCATGGTATGGCTATGTTTGTTGTGTAGCCATGCCTCTAACCAACCTATAGACCCATGTTTAGCCTTAAGTGTTGCCAAGGCCATAGTTGTTTGTACCCTTTGTTGTAGGCCCTTGTTTGTTTGACCAGCCAAGTTAAGTTCCTACTAACCTCAGCCTTTGCCTGTAGTTTGTCTTGCCCAGCTGTGGAGATCATGCCCAAACCCATGTATCCCATTGGTTGCTCTTTTGTTGCTACTTGGCCAAATCAAGTTCATGAAATCTTTAATCTTGTCATGACCTTGATGTGCACCAGACGAATCCTTGTTGTCTTGTGCCATGTTTTGTCCTTGAAATCACCTCCTTGTTGATTTCCAAACCTTGTGATCATCCTTGTTTTGCTAGCTTATGCCTTGCTTGTGATGCCTATCTATGCAAGATTTATCTACGCATGTGGGATTCCCCATTGGTTATGGATTCGATAATGGTGTCTTGGTTAAGAACTAATGGTGCCGCGACGAAACCAAGAACCTCCGGTGGGTGCACACGCTTGGTTGTGCTGCTCGGCACGCGCGGGTATCGTTGTTTATAATCAAGATCTATTATGGAACAACGCTAATTTGTTATCTTTCATTAAGCTTCTCCTTGCCATCTTCTATATTCCTTCAAAAAAAATCTTTTATCGGCTCGGATGTGGCAGTGTTTCTTTTTGAAAATGGCAAAGAGGATGACCTTTTCTAGAATCGGTCAAAGATGAAAATAGTAGCAGATTGTAAGAGGTGGTAGACAAAGGACTCTGTTTGATCAACAACAAAGACCGAGCATCATATATGGGCACAGTGAAGCAAAGTAGAACAAAATTCTTAAAAGTGGGCAAATATCAGCTGAAGGCTGAATAACAGAAATGGTGTGTTATTGAACCAGATAACTGAGGTCTGGAAGTTTTTTGTCTGAACTTAATTCATATATCTGCATGATGATCTCGTAGTCAACCCAATCTTCTCAGATGTGTCTAATTCTCTGCTGACATTGGTAGTGACTATGTGCATTGATGTCTGACAGTGCTTGCAGTAAAAGCTGAAACCTTGGAGCTTTATAGTGCGAGAGACAACTGATTAGTTATGACATTAGAAGGCCAATCTCCAGTTCAGAAATGACTCTTTGGTAGCTATGAAGGCTATGTCTCACAGAGCAATGTTATGCCAGAAGTCTGTAAACCCACTGATTTTTGTTTGTGGCACTCGTACATCCAAGTTTTAGTCGTGTTCCTGCCTACTCTATCCTAGAGAAACTTCAATGGTAATACAAGATGAAGGACCGAGAAGCTACCCGAAAGCGACCAGAGGGGGGGTGAATGGGAGCTTCAAAATTTCCTTTCGGAAACTAGATGCCACTGTCCCAAGATCAACCCCAAAAGCGAAACCTAGAGCTTGCTAATGTCCACGACCCTAGATGTAGGGTGGATGCTTCCTAGAAGCACAGCGGGACACTAGACAACTCTAGAAAGCCAACCCAAAAGACGGAACTCAAATCCGATCAAGAACGAACGAGCCGCGAACGAAAACGCGCGAAACAGCAGCGACCGGACTCTGGCCTGCGTCCGGTCAGCAGGGACCGGACGCGTCCGGTCGTCAGAAAACAGCTCTGGGAGCTCTCTGTTCGCGACCGGACGCACGGAGCTCAAGCGTCCGGTCGTTCACTGAGCGTCCGGTCGGATGAGACAAAAACACGGTAACAGTGCGAGCAGCGCTTCCGATCAGTTCCAAAAACCAGCGTCCGGTCGAGCAAAACGAAACACCGAAAAACGATCGGACTCACCAGAGGGTCCGGTCACTGGCCATCGGACGCGTCCGGTCACAGAAAAACGTTTCTGGAACCTCTCTGTTTCTGACCGGACTCACTGAAGGGAGCGTCCGGTCGATTTGAACAGAGCGTCCGGTCAAACAAAAGAACTCAGACAGAGTTCAACCACCGGACGCACTGTAGCAGCGTCCGGTCGATGAATGATGCGTCCGGTCACCCCGCGAATTCACTGTTCGTCCACCGATTCGACTAGAACTCACCCAAAACAAATCCTCTAGGGATCAAACTTGGTGAGTGAAGTCACAAGGAGGTTAGTGAGCTATCTCTAAGAGATCATGGCTCGAACCTAACTCCAAATCGGTGAATCGAAGAGTTACGGGGGAAGAGAAGAAAAGTGACCCGAAACGAAAAATCGATCGATCTCCTAGACCGTGAGGTTAGAGGATGATTCCTTCGGTGGAAAGAAGTGCCTCACGATCTAGAACAACTTGGTTCAAACGGAATTGCAAAAGATGAACCGAGCAAAGAGATCAAGCGACGGGAAAATCGTGGAGCAAAAAGGATTCCGCGAAGAACACAAGCAAAACGGAAATCACAGCCACGAACTCGAATCAAGGACGCAAATCAAGCCATCGATCAGTGCTCCAAGGTGAGGATACGGCCTCACTTCCTCAAATCAACAGTACACAGAGTGGAGTCTCTCTGCGGATCTCAACTAGCTAAAGCAGGGGATGGGAGAGTGGAAACCCTAATGCTAGGAAGCAAATGACTGCGCTAACTGAGATAGGGAGGAGGGTGTCTCCCCTAGACTACTTATACTAACCTAGCCTAAGCCTATTTCCTACTCTACCCCTCACTACTGTATTTACAGAGCGGACCAGCCTAACCCTAAGGCTATTCTAGTCCACCCGCTGGTGGTAGGTAGATCCGACGGCCACGCCCGCACGGTCTTCCGCGTCGCCTCCACGCAACCTTCAGATCGCCGCCACGTGCCGCCACCACTCTGCACCCCCGGTTTTGTGGCCCAAACCGGGAAACCAGCCTTTTCCATCAGCCCCCGGTTTTGAGGCCCAAACCGGGAAACCAGCCTCCAGCCCGAGTTTTGTGGCCAAACTCGGAAACCGTCCGCGCCCGAGTTTTGAGGCCCAAACTCGGAAACCGGCCCACGCCCAGGTTTTGAGGCTCAACCTGGAAACCGTCGCGTCCAGGTTTTGTGGCTCAACCTGGAAACCCATCACCCAGGTTTTGAGGCCCAAACCTGGAAACCGTCCACCGTTGGTTTTTCCCGGGCTCTACCAACAAACCGGCGTCGTAGAGGGGATGCACCGCCTGTGCACCCCTTCCACCGACATGATCGCACTTCTCCGCTTGTCGCTGTCGCAGGCTGTCAGCCACCACAGCTGATCCTCCGGCCTCCAGTCCATCAGTCCAAGTCCACGTCCGCCCTTCACCGTCCGATACATCGGCATGGCACGTCCGCCGCACGGCACGCCCATCCTTCATCGCGCCCGGTCCGTCGGCACGGCACGTCGCAACTTGACCTTCACCCGCCATCGACCACTGTCTCCGTGCTCGACACCTGCACAACACAAGCCAAAGAACATGCGCATCATCTCCGTTGACAATCACTCATCACACAGAGACTCGGCATACACCCATGTATCCGCAATCTCCCCCTTGATGAGTGCATTGTCAACTCCACAACAAATCATGAATAAGAAGAAGGAGGTAGGAAGGAGTGAGAAGAGAAAACCCAACCAAATGACCCAAAAGCCTAACAAAAGCCAAAAAAGGTCAAGTGGATGAAGCGAAAACTTGGTCCCCAAAGACATGGGCAACGGCTCGACGCAACCAAGCAAAGCAAAGCTAGCCCTCAAGAAGAGGTAGAACAGGCTCAACACCGCTAGCAGATACCAATTGAAGATCGGAGGACAACAGAAACAAAATGCTAGTCCCTCAAGACAGAGGCAACGGCTCAACACAACTAGCAAGAAAATCACTCCGAACCAATTGGAAATCAACCCAAACCAAAAGGGAAAGCACACCAGACGATACCAATTGAAAGCCAAATGAAAAAGCTTATGAGAGCTCATGAAAAGCTAGGAACGTTTGCTAGTCCCTCAAGACAGAGGCAACGGCTCAACACAACTAGCAAACTCCCCCTCGACAATTGCAAGCAACTGGGACAAATAATTCTCCCCTTAGTTGATCAACACAGGGGCATATGATTTGCATAAATTTCTCCCCCTAGTTGAAAATGCACTTATCAAGGCCAAAAGGTATCGGAGAAGCAACTCCCTTCACACAAACTCCCTCTGAACACAAGATCTCCTTCCAAAATGCATATGAAGTCAAAATGCAAGTTAGGAGCTTCAAGTATATAGTCAAAAGAGTGCAAAGATGCTCTAATCAGTATAGCTCCGACATCTCAATTAAGCACTCAAATAGCAAAGGCTCAAACTGATCACTTATACGAAATATGAAGCATAGGAGCATGTGAGCAGTTTTAAGCCAAAAAGGATAGTCACCATCAAAATAGCACTAGACATGTATAGAAGGAATCCAAACAAGAGCTAAACATATATACAAAGTGAACTACCCCTAGCAAAGTTCAATCATCATGCATAGGAATGAAGCATATACTTGTGATTTCAAATTCATATCGGAGTTGCAGCGGTAAAAGAGTTCACAAGTTCATTTTTAGCATGTGATTGCGAGAGGTTGAAAGCTTGTCATCGCCTAACTTTTCAACCGTGCGAAGCCTATGCCGAAGCAATCAGAAGCTTAAAGCAACGGTTTCGGTCATACACTACATGGCTCAAGTTTAACTCAAGGTGCAATGAGAAACAGTCTCAATACCATGAGGTGTTGACAAGCAATCCCATCTCGATCTTTTCAATTCAACAATACTTGGTTCAGATTTTAAGCAAGTTATGAACAACCAAGCAAGTGAATGACTCAGAACTAGAGACATAGCAACCTAGCATATATGAAAAGCAGGAATGGACTCAACACACCCTACACATGCTAGTTGCATATCTCAATGGTGAACATTTTCAGATTTATATACATTAGGCATAATTCACCATTCCAAAAAAAAAAAAAAAAAAAAATAGCTCGCTCATAACATGTAACAGTGATCAGAAAGAGCATAAGCTACAAGCATCATCATAAGTATCGGAGCAATACTAACAAGAGCATAATTACATTCTAGTGAATATAGACATGAAGCTCAGAATGTAAATGCGTATGCCCGACACAAAACTGAAAGAAAGAAGATACCAAAAGGAAAGACTCAAGAAACTCAAAAGAAAAGAGCCTCAAAATAAAAGAGTCAGTCGGTACATCTCAAAATGCTTCCCCCATCTAAAAGGGGAAACACACACCAAGCTCACCCCTCAACCGATTAAAGGTTGATTCGTCTAAAGGCTTGGTAAAAATATCAGCCAATTGGTGATGAGTATCGACATGGCGAAGGTCGATATCACCCTTCTCCTGGTGGTCTCGCAAGAAATGAAAGCGCACATCAATGTGTTTGGTTTTCGAGTGAAGCACGGGGTTCTTAGCAACGCTAATGGCACTCGTGCTGTCACAAAGCAAAGGAACTCGAGTAAAGCTCAAACCAAAATCACGCAAAGTGGCCATCATCCAGAGTAACTGGGAACAGCAGCTAGCCGCAGCAACATATTCAGCCTCCGTGGTAGACTGAGCGACACTAGACTGCTTGCGAGAAGACCACGACACAAGAGAAGACCCAATAAACTGGCAAGTCCCAGAAGTGGACTTGCGCTCAATGCGACAACCAGCAAAATCAGCATCAGAAAAGCCACAAAGCGAGAGGGTGGAAGAAGCAGAATACCAAATCCCGAACTCAGGCGTGAAACGAAGGTACCTGAAGATGCGCTTCACCGCCTGACGGTGAGAAGTGCGTGGCGAAGCCTGAAAGCGCGCGCACAAGCACACGGCGAACTGAATGTCCGGCCGTGTCGCCGTCAGGTAGAGCAGCGATCCAATCATGCTGCGGTACTCCTTCTGGTCCACTGCTTCTCCATCCGTGTCGGCATCCAGGGCAGTCGTCGTCGACATGGGCGTCGGAAGAGGCTTGGCCTCACCCATGTCGAACCGCTTCAGCAAGTCCCTCGTGTACTTGCCCTGGTGCACAAACGTCCCCTCTCGGGATTGCTTAATTTGCAACCCGAGAAAGAAGGTCAGCTCGCCCATCATGCTCATCTCGAACTCCCTGCTCATAGTATCTGCAAACTTGGCAACCAAAGCGTGAGAAGAACCACCCAAAATGATATCATCCACGTAAATTTGGACCAAGAGAGTATCTTTGCCTTGCTTGAGGAGAAAGAGCGTTTTATCAACACATCCCATTTTAAAACCCTTAGCTAGCAAGAAGGTTTTTAATCTCTCATACCAGGCTCGAGGGGCTTGTTTCAAACCATACAAAGCTTTGTGGAGTTTAAAGACATGGTTTGGAAACTTGGGATTTTCAAAACCGGGAGGTTGCTGGACATAGACCTCCTCCTCAATGTAGCCGTTTAAGAAGGCACTCTTGACATCCATTTGAAAAAGTTTGAAACCCATGGATGCAGCATAAGCCAAGAGTATCCTAATAGCCTCCAAACGAGCTACAGGAGCGAAGGTCTCCTCATAATCTATCCCCTCCTTCTGACTATAACCCTTCGCTACAAGCCGGGCCTTGTTTCTCACAATGTGGCCCTCCTCTCCTTGCTTGTTTTTAAATACCCATTTTGTCCCAATAGGTTTACAGTCAGGAGGTGGTGGCACTAGAACCCAAACCCGATTTCGCTCAAAGTTCTCTAGCTCCTCATGCATGGCATTGACCCAATCCGGATCCGTCAATGCGTGTCCAACATCTCGGGGCTCAAAAGACGCAACAAAAGCAGAATGAGCAAAGTGCGAGATGTGCTGTGACCTGGAGCGAGTAACTCGCTCGTTGATGTCGCCGATCATCTGTTCAGGGGGGTGCTGGCGCTGGATATGTCGTGGCGCCTCCCGGGAAGAAGTGACCTCCCCCTCAACAGCAGCTGGTTCCACCCCGGGTACAAAAGGTACCGTGCGAGGTGGAGGATCCCACGGCCCCCAGGAAGAAGAAGTGTCGGGGCCGTGAGTCGTCGTCGAGGCCGCTCCTTGCGGCACGACAGGTCGAGGGGGTGCTGGATCATCTACACCTTCAGCACCCTCGTCCTCGTCATCAAAAAGAGGCTCTCCAACCTCATGATCACCTGCACGCTCAAAACGAGAAGAAGGACAAACAAGAGTCTCGTCGAAGGTGACATCTGATGTCTCCATGACTCGGTTAGTGTCAAGGTTAAGTACACGATAAGCTCGAGTGTGAGTGCCATAACCCAAAAACACACCGTCAGAAGAACGAGACTCAAACTTGTCCAGGTTGCCTTTTTTCAATATAAAACAGTGGCAACCAAAGACTCTAAAATAATTCACCTTGGGCTGGCGACCAAAACGCAACTCATAAGAGGTCTTCTTCAAAAACGCTCTCAGAAAAATGCGATTCGAAATGTAGCATGCAGTGTTCATAGCTTCGGCCCAAAAGCGCCTAGGAGTCCTATGCTCATCAAGCATCGTCCTGGCCATCTCAACAAGGGTCCGATTCTTCCTCTCTACAACACCATTTTGGGGCGGTGTGTAGGGGGAGGAAAACTGATGCTCCAAACCAAGGCGGTTACAAAACACCTCAAAATCCGAATTCTTAAACTCGGAACCATTATCACTTCTAATCGCTCGCATCGAGTTCAAAGGGAACTCGTTCTGAAGACGCAAAATCAGATTGCGAGCGAAGGAGAAAGTCTCGGTCTTCTCAGCTAGAAAGAAGACCCACGAATATCTCGAAAAGTCGTCAACAACAACCAAAACATACCACTTGCCACCAACCGAGCTCACCCGAGCCGGACCAACAAGGTCCATGTGTAAAAGCTCTCCGGGGTGCGAGGTCATGACCTTAGTCACTGGATGGTGGGGAGCGGCAACCATCTTCCCATGTCTGCAAGAATGGCAAACTAGATCCTTCTCCATCAAAAGCTTGGGCAATCCTCGGATTAGGCCAAGTGAGCTAAGTCTTGCAAGCAAGTCGAAGCTTAAGTGACCGAGCCTCCTATGCCACTTCCAAAGATCGGAAGAAGAAGGACTAGCCAAAAGACAGCGAGAAGAACCAAACGACTCCGAGAAATTCGCGCGAAAGACTTTCCCAAAGGGCGAAATCAGACATACAAGATCGCCCTGAGGATCTAAGATGCGACTAAGGTTCGGTTTGAAACGAATCTCATAGTCATCATCAAAAAGTTGCGAAACAGAAAGCAAGTTAAAATGCAGGTTAGAAACAAGAGCAACATCGCGCAACACAAAGTGCTCATTAACCCGCACAGTTCCGCGAGACAACACCTTACCTTTACTATTGTCGCCGAAGGTTATGTACTCCTTTCCGGCGACTGGGCTAAGGCTGGAGAACCACTTGGTGTTTCCGGTCATGTGCCTCGAACAACCGGAATCCACCAACCAAACGTCCTCCAACCGTCTTACCTACATCAATAGAAAGACATAGGGTGAGCATACGGTCCAACACTGGGGTTAGTGAAATAAGGGTAATACCAGTGTTGGGCCGGCTGCTCAAAAGAACGGTTAGCAGAAAAACCATTCCTAGTACGTCTACGAGGGAAGCGATCACCACGCTGAGGAAAACGTGGTCCGCTGGGGAAGAAGCGCTCACCGCGATACTCAAACTGCGGTGGGGGAAAGCGCTCAACAAAGCCTCCGCCACGGGGTCCGTTACCTGCAAAAGCAGGACCCCGTCGGGCACGCTCTCTACGAGGTTTACGCCTAGGAGCCTGGGGCTCAACTGCTCTAGCGTCTCTCCTCGGAGCTCTCTCCTGCCTAGGCCTAACAAACTGAGGTGCTGGACCTCTAGGCCTAGTCTCCCTCCTCGGGGCTCTCATCTCCTGCCTAGGCCTGGGATCCTGTCGTCCGGACCTAGCAGCTCTCCTCTAGGCCTTCGGTACATGTCCACCATGAGCTGGATGGTACATGTCCGGGTTCTCCGTCTCCCGAGCCCTGCGCGCCTCTCTCTTGCGCCTAAAGCAGAACTCGCTCAAGTGGCCATCTCTCCCACAAAAATCACACTGGTACCTCACCGCACGCACAGGGGGTTGTTGGTGACCAGGGCTGTGGGTGTGGCTCACCTTGCCTTTGCCCTTCGGTGGCAGCTCCTCACGGATGGGTGGCATAGCATCAAGCTTGTTTCTGAGGTGGTTTGGCTTGGGTGCCCAAACTGGGTTCTTGGGAGGAGCTCTCGGGGGTTCCTCAACCACACCATCTTTGGTGATAGGCTTGGCTGGCTCTTTGAGTGGAAGCTTGGCAAGTTTGGGAGTAGTGGTGGAGTTGGGCTTCTCACATGGGTTCAGACCACTAGACTCTCCAATCTTCCCAAAAGCTGAGAGATCAACACTCTGAGCAAAACCTACACCAGGGGCACCAACAGCTCGCTTGAATTGGGAGATCATCATCCCGAGCTGCGGCTCACTACTGGAGACCCATGACAAGATGGACCGAAGGTATGTGTTTTCTTCCTCGGTTTGCATCTTGCCATGCTTCACATTGGCAATCTCCATCTCCAGGCCCTCACACAAAGCACACCTCATGACACAAGTGCTATCTGAGCTGGCCTTCTCTAAAGACTCAAGCTTGGCATTCTTCTCTGCCAACTCAGATTGCAAGACAGGACAAGTCTTGCACGCACCCAACAGCTGCGGCCTAGCTCGGAGCTCATCCACCTCATCTACCAGCGCAGCATGCTTACTCCTCAGAGTGAGAAGATCCGTCATGTGCGCGGCGCAACTCTCGCACTCCAACTCCTCCGACACAACCACGGTGGACCGAGCGAACTCAAGCTCCTTCACCGTGTCCTCCCACTTCTGCCTAAACTCCTTGCGCTCTCTAGCGGCACGCCTAAGCAACTTATCTTGGCTAAGGAGGGCAGCAGTCAACTTCTCAACCTCGGAGGAAAGCTCGTCGTAGGTGAGAGATACCTGGGAGGTGTCGTCGTCGTCGTCGTTCCGAGGGGTACGCTCCGGCTCGCCGTCGACCTCATCGCCCAGCGCCATGGTGCAGAAGCCGTCGTCGTCGGCGAAGAAGCAGAGGCCGTTCAGCTTGTCCTCGATCCTCTTCTTCTTCTCGGACTCGTCATCACTCGAGCTGGCGGAGTCGTCATCCGAGCCGTCGACGTCGCTGAGCGTGGCGAAGAATGCACGCTGCTCAGCTTGCTGCTTCTCCAAGTACTTCTTCTTGATGTACTCTTTGTCGAAGCCGCCCCGCTTCTTGTGCCTTGGAGGAACGTGCTTCTCCTTGTACTTGGAGTCGCGCCTGTGGCCGTGATCGCCCTTCCCCAGATGCTTGTTCTTCTTTTGGGGCAGTCGGCGATGAAGTGGTCGGGGTCGCCGCATTCGTAGCATCCGGCGCGTCCTCCTCCACGACGGCGGTTCACGCGGTTGTTGTGGAACCGCGAAAACCGGTTGGCAAGCAAAGCCAACTCGTCGTCTCCCAAAGACTCCAGCTGGTCCTCTGTCACAGAAAAGAGAGAAGAAAGCGCAAAGCCAGCTGAGAGGTTAGAGGAAGAGCCGGAAACCAAAGCCATGGACGGGCGAGAAGGATTTTCAAAAGAAGCCCTCGCCATAGCATCAATCTCACTGGACTTGAGCTTACTGAAGAGCTCGTCGCAGGTGAGGGTCTCATAGTTCGGCGATTCGATGATTGCCTGAACCTTGGAGTCCCACACCGAACGGTCAAGAGTGTGCAAAAGCTTCAAAGCACGCTCATGATCGTCAAATGGCAACTGCTCTCTGTTAGCCCTCATCCTGTTGACAATCACCTGAAAGCGAGCGAATAAACTTTCTATGCTCTCGCCAGGCTGATGTCGAAAGTTCTCATACTCTCTCTTGAACGACTCGTAGAGTCGGGTTTTGACTTGAGAGGTGCCCTCATGAAAACGCATGAGGGTGTCCCAGATCTCCCGAGCCGTAGAGAGGTGAGAAACGCGATCAAACTCACCCACGCTCAAACAGGAGAACAAAGCGTTACGCGCCCGGCTATTGGCTTCGTGCTCATCGATCTGAAGCTGAGAGACACGAGCAGCCAGGACAACGTAGTTGGCGTTGTTGCAAATCTCCCAAACAGAAGAGCCCATGCTCTGGAGATAGGCCGACATGCGTATCTTCCAATACGCATAGTTCGTCCCATCGAAAAACGGCGGTTTGCCCACGCCGCGATCCATGTCGCCTTCGGTGGATCTGGAACCGGCTAAGGTGGAAGATCCTTAACCTGCTCCGATACCAATTGAAGGACCGAGAAGCTACCCGAAAGCGACCAGAGGGGGGGTGAATGGGAGCTTCAAAATTTCCTTTCGGAAACTAGATGCCACTGTCCCAAGATCAACCCCAAAAGCGAAACCTAGAGCTTGCTAATGTCCACGACCCTAGATGTAGGGTGGATGCTTCCTAGAAGCACAGCGGGACACTAGACAACTCTAGAAAGCCAACCCAAAAGACGGAACTCAAATCCGATCAAGAACGAACGAGCCGCGAACGAAAACGCGCGAAACAGCAGCGACCGGACTCTGGCCTGCGTCCGGTCAGCAGGGACCGGACGCGTCCGGTCGTCAGAAAACAGCTCTGGGAGCTCTCTGTTCGCGACCGGACGCACGGAGCTCAAGCGTCCGGTCGTTCACTGAGCGTCCGGTCGGATGAGACAAAAACACGGGAACAGTGCGAGCAGCGCTTCCGATCAGTTCCAAAAACCAGCGTCCGGTCGAGCAAAACGAAACACCGAAAAACGATCGGACTCACCAGAGGGTCCGGTCACTGGCCATCGGACGCGTCCGGTCACAGAAAAACGTTTCTGGAACCTCTCTGTTTCTGACCGGACTCACTGAAGGGAGCGTCCGGTCGATTTGAACAGAGCGTCCGGTCAAACAAAAGAACTCAGACAGAGTTCAACCACCGGACGCACTGTAGCAGCGTCCGGTCGATGAATGATGCGTCCGGTCACCCCGCGAATTCACTGTTCGTCCACCGATTCGACTAGAACTCACCCAAAACAAATCCTCTAGGGATCAAACTTGGTGAGTGAAGTCACAAGGAGGTTAGTGAGCTATCTCTAAGAGATCATGGCTCGAACCTAACTCCAAATCGGTGAATCGAAGAGTTACGGGGGAAGGGAAGAAAAGTGACCCGAAACGAAAAATCGATCGATCTCCTAGACCGTGAGGTTAGAGGATGATTCCTTCGGTGGAAAGAAGTGCCTCACGATCTAGAACAACTTGGTTCAAACGGAATTGCAAAAGATGAACCGAGCAAAGAGATCAAGCGACGGGAAAATCGTGGAGCAAAAAGGATTCCGCGAAGAACACAAGCAAAACGGAAATCACAGCCACGAACTCGAATCAAGGACGCAAATCAAGCCATCGATCAGTGCTCCAAGGTGAGGATACGGCCTCACTTCCTCAAATCAACAGTACACAGAGTGGAGTCTCTCTGCGGATCTCAACTAGCTAAAGCAGGGGATGGGAGAGTGGAAACCCTAATGCTAGGAAGCAAATGACTGCGCTAACTGAGATAGGGAGGAGGGTGTCTCCCCTAGACTACTTATACTAACCTAGCCTAAGCCTATTTCCTACTCTACCCCTCACTACTGTATTTACAGAGCGGACCAGCCTAACCCTAAGGCTATTCTAGTCCACCCGCTGGTGGTAGGTAGATCCGACGGCCACGCCCGCACGGTCTTCCGCGTCGCCTCCACGCAACCTTCAGATCGCCGCCACGTGCCGCCACCACTCTGCACCCCCGGTTTTGTGGCCCAAACCGGGAAACCAGCCTTTTCCATCAGCCCCCGGTTTTGAGGCCCAAACCGGGAAACCAGCCTCCAGCCCGAGTTTTGTGGCCAAACTCGGAAACCGTCCGCGCCCGAGTTTTGAGGCCCAAACTCGGAAACCGGCCCACGCCCAGGTTTTGAGGCTCAACCTGGAAACCGTCGCGTCCAGGTTTTGTGGCTCAACCTGGAAACCCATCACCCAGGTTTTGAGGCCCAAACCTGGAAACCGTCCACCGTTGGTTTTTCCCGGGCTCTACCAACAAACCGGCGTCGTAGAGGGGATGCACCGCCTGTGCACCCCTTCCACCGACATGATCGCACTTCTCCGCTTGTCGCTGTCGCAGGCTGTCAGCCACCACAGCTGATCCTCCGGCCTCCAGTCCATCAGTCCAAGTCCACGTCCGCCCTTCACCGTCCGATACATCGGCATGGCACGTCCGCCGCACGGCACGCCCATCCTTCATCGCGCCCGGTCCGTCGGCACGGCACGTCGCAACTTGACCTTCACCCGCCATCGACCACTGTCTCCGTGCTCGACACCTGCACAACACAAGCCAAAGAACATGCGCATCATCTCCGTTGACAATCACTCATCACACAGAGACTCGGCATACACCCATGTATCCGCACAAGATAGTACGCCAGCCTAGTAACTCAGTCAGGATTATACCTAAAGTAAGGACTGCTTGGTGATACGTTTGGCTACTATGAAAGGGTTAATCCAGATTATATTGGATGAAGATAGAATGGACATTCAGAATTAGTCTCTTATTCTTGAGCAGTCAAGGTGTCCTACCAAAAATCTACTCTTAGAAGTGCAGAATGATGGCAATTGAAGTGTCAAACATCAGATTTCAGATTATGCTCCCACATTATTGCTGAGAGAATTTGAGAAGATCACTCTATAACCCAAGTAGTTCAATAATCCAGTTCCACTGAGTTGTAACTACACCATAAAAAAGAATGATGTTGATCTGCCTAGTAGTGTACCGAGATTCAGTAGCTTGGTATTTCTACCCAAGAGGTTGCATCAAATTTAACCTAAATGACTATCGCAGCGTAAGAAATAAGAATTTCCATAAGAAAGAGTCAGTGAGAACGTGGACTTGGTAGAGTCAGCTATCATATTCAACGCTCTCTTATCAGATTCAGATAATGCAGTGATATCATCAGAGAAAGAGAATTGCACACATGAAACCTTATGTAGCTTTCCATCGATTGGTATCTGATTAATCAGACGTTCACAGTAGTATAAACCTTGGTTGCTGTCAGTCAGTTCCTGACCGTCTCGAGAATGTATTTTTGCTATGGTCCCAAACGGACGAAGATCTAGTATTTGAAGTGATATGATCTTGGATTCCTCCTAAAGTAACAATGCAATTTTTGGTTTCTCCATTAACCTAACAGTGATGTCTTGAGTGCACCTCAATGTTCAATGGGAATCAGTGAAGAAAATTCTTTCGACAAGAGCTAGTAATCGGGAAATGACATGAAAGATCAGAAAGTTGTTCTGTTCATAACAGTTTCTGTTTTATCGAGAAGTCAGTATCTTGAGCTATCAATAGCCTGTGACTAAGGATGGGAGCTATGCTTCTCTTCCCTTGAAAAGTCTTTCATCCAGAATCTCTATACGAGATTCTTTTAAAGGGGGAAGGGCTGTAACACCCCAGGTGTTCGCCATCAGTTGAGCAGTCAGTTGAGCACAGACATGGTATATCAAGCGACGATAAAGAACTAAATTCAAGGTAGTCAGTGATGACAGAAGTGTCAGGATCAATCTGAGAGGCAGAACCTCAATTTGAATTATTCGGGAATTAATTAATGGAGCCAGTTAATAATTATTGTCAATTTATGAATATTCAGGATTAATGCTAAACCTAGATTTTTCATATGTACCATCTCAGTTCCTGTCTATGGTAACTGGTAAAAAAACTTTCGTGATGTTTGGAATCAAAAAGTCACATGAAATGACGAGTCATAGCTTTGTCTATACTGACTGATTAACTGAAGAAAATCATTTGAGTCCAACCAAGTATTGCAATTATGCCCAATCAACATTATATGATTTCACGACCAAAAGTTATGAAAGTTCCGTGTTGAACAGATGGCCAGAAAATGTTCCGACCGACGAGAAATCCCAATTCGGATCCTGCCGGGTGACTGCTTTGACTAGCGTTGAACGGTATTTTCGGATGTTCGCATGTCAGTGCGCCTTAAACAAAAGTTGTAGTACAGATCGAGAGGAACAAATTTCGTTTTATGGTCGAGACCTGGATCGGTGCCAAAAATAGTGAAAACGAGCTCACAAGATGGAGTACAACACAGTTTTCACGTTCCAGAAATCAGAAATCAGTTAAGTGTGTACTGCAAAATTGGAATTTTGGTCACTGTGAAGGAGCCGTCAATGATCGTTACTGGGCAAACGATTGGAAATTTGACTGAGTTCCTGTAACAAAAATCGGAGTACTCGTCGAGACGGCGACAACAAAATTAGTTTCGTCGAAATCGGAATCCGTTTGAGTAGTGATCGTAATTTTGGAGTTTGACCGAAAGTGTTAAAAAACTTGCCAAATTAGGAAAGAAATCTCTCCACAAAATGTCGTGGCCGACCAGACCACGCCACATCCCGAGACCGCGCCTGCCCCTAGGCGCGCTCCTGTCCCCTCGGTAAAAAGACCGAGCCCCTCGGTCTCTTCTTCCTCGGTCTCTTTATCCATCTCATTTTCTCGCTCTCTCCTCTCTCCCATTGCCAAGCAGAAAGTGAGAAGCAGCCATGGCTGCCCTTCCTGCTCCTCCTCTCTTCCATGGCTGAACCAGAACAGCACCAGGGGAAGCAGCGCTGGTTTCCCCTCTCTTCCTTCCTCCTTTCTCCTCTTCCTTCTCTCCTTCGTGCGCCCTCTGTAGGCGGCGCCATGAGGCCGCGCAAGGCCACAACCCTCTCTGGTCGCGACTTCAGGGTCGCGCAGGAAGAATCAGCAGCGGCAGCGGCAGCCCTCTCCATACTCCTCTTCCTTCCTTGGTGAGCGCAGCAGCTGGTTCCCCCTCCTCTGCCTCCCCTCCCTTACTGCACCATGGCCAGAAGTCACGGCTTCCTGCCGCGCGGCTCTGGCAGAGCCGTGGCCGCCAGTAGCAGCCCCGCCCGAACAGCCCCCAAGCAGCGCCCCAAACCCTAGCCGAAACCCTAGCGCAAGCCATGGCCTCCCCAGCGACGAGGTTCGCTCCTCCCCATCGGTTCCCGAGCTTCTCCCGTAAATCCATGGTGAAGCCCCTTCTAGCGAAGCTGAAACGATGTTTTTTGTAAAGCTACATGACTCGTTAGATTTACTAACAAGTCCTTGGTGGATTTCTGCAGATTCCAGGGGTCCAGATGCAAGATCTGTTTTTGTTGTTCGTTTTTAATTAAATGGTAAATCTGGATGAAACTTGTAAAATGCGTGATAAACTGTATGTTTGTCCAAAAATTACAAGTGAGCACTTTTTGGAATCCTTGTGAGTAGATCTATGCAGTAGAAGTATAATATGTGGGCTGTTAGTACAAAGTTTCTGCTATGGTGATTTATTTATGTTAAATATGCTTAAATAGCAGTAAAATCATATCTCCAGTTGTGTTGATTTGTTTGTTGTGAAATTTGTATGGTAGGCTTGTCATGTACTATGTGTGCTGTGATAAATAATTTAGGATTTTTGGTGCAAGTATGAATTAGTTATGAATTTATCTTGTTCTCAGCTCATTAAATGGATTAAAATGATTTATGGTAAATGTTTGCATGTAAAAATAGAAATGGTGGCTCCACTGCACTTTAATGATATTGTGGTAGCTTAAGTAATTTTATCATGGCTATGTGTTTATAGAAAATATGATTTGTAGATTTATTTTGCTCTCACATATATTTTAGTGAATAAAACTTGCCCTGTTTTTAATAAATAAATTATAATACCTAAGCATGTAATATTTTTACAGTAGACATGTTTTGGCATTGTCTATCACCAGTAAACATATGAGGCTCAAATTATATGTTTGCAATATCACTTAAAGATAATGCCTATGTTTAATAATTATCTAGTTAATAGAAATATAGCAATAGATCAACATGTATATGTTTATGTGCTTGTCTGTGTTGCATATTGATCTGAGATAAATGATATGTGCTCATGTTT
The DNA here is from genome assembly GCA_009763385.1 of Coix lacryma-jobi var. lacryma-jobi. Taxonomy (NCBI): domain Eukaryota; kingdom Viridiplantae; phylum Streptophyta; class Magnoliopsida; order Poales; family Poaceae; genus Coix; species Coix lacryma-jobi. The sequence continues at coordinate 82,493,928 of CM019822.1, forward strand.
ATAATCATTTGATGTTGTTCATAGCTCATATGTGTGCTCACATGTTAACCAAATAATTAGTAAAGTGGATTTATTAAATTGCTGAAATGGCTGCATATGTAGTTTCTGTTGTGGTGATTAGTTCGTGATGATAATTATGTTTTCTGAAGATGTGTTCTATACAAAAGTTGTAGATAACTGCCTCATCGTGCTTGTCCTAAAATTTCATGATTTTAGGCTAAGTGGTTTGGGAGTTATAGCTTTTAGAAGTTCGCTGTCAGGATTTGCAGGCTTTCAGTACAGATCTGATAAAGTGAACTGTTTGGCTAATATAGCATGTTAATCATGTGCTCATGATAATATAAGAGTTCTAGTGCTTTTCATAAACTTTTTAAATTGTCTTGGATCACTATTTTTGGTGGTATAGAACTTGAGTTACATGTGTTTAAAGTTAAGATTCAGAATCTGTCTAAGTCTGGATAGATTTGCTTGTTTGTGTTGGTTAGCCTTTATAACTGCTTAATCAACTTGAGATGATTATAAATAAGTTGTAGACAACTTAATAATCTTTCTAAAAAGACTTATATCAAGTCTTTTGGTGCTCTAGATCTCTAGATATGGTTGTTTTAAGTTGTTGTTGATGTTGTGCATCAAGTTCTGCCAAAGTGTGGACTGAGCTGCACTAATCTTGTTATTTTACCTGGTTATCTGTTAATTCACCTTTAGCTAATAATACAAAAGTTTTGGATAGTCTTGTAAGCTTTCTAGAATGTCTAATTGTATGATTATATGATGAATATTTCTTGAGTTATGCCTTTCTGAATTTCTGTCAGCTTTTCTGTCCAGGAATTGGACAGAGCTGCTTTGTCTCTGTTTTCGACCAGGTTAACCTCTAATTTAGCCTTTGTGTTGAATAGCAAAGTTGTAGGTAATCTTGTTGGCTTTCCGGAAAGCCTTAGTTTACCTTGTTTAGATGTGTGTAGCTCGAGTTATGTTTAAATTAGTGGACTATTGTCCTGCTGTCCAGAATTTGAAGTGTGACTTGTGTGTGCAACTTAATTGCTTGTTAGGTCTAACTTTTAGGAGTTAATTAGTAAGCCAAATAACCCTTAAATGTGTGTAACCTACTGGTTTTTTGTTGGTAGGCTTAATTAGGTTATGATTATGAGAACACAAGGTTGATATGCGCCCTTGTGGTTCCCTTCCTGAGTGATGAGTGATCGATCAACGGGCAACATGTCTCTTGGCTGTGTTGATGTGCAGGTGCGGAGCTCGGACAATGGTCAAAGGTGAGGTTAAGGTCAAGTAGGGAGGTGTCGTGCCGACGGACCGGGAGCGATGAAGGGCGGACGTGGAGCTTGGACCGACGGACCGGGAGACCTGAGGACCAGCTGTGGAAGCTGGCACGTGGCGTTGACAAGCAAGAGTACATGGGGATGTGCGGTGCATCGGCCAAGTCGGGAGGAAGGTGATGGTGTCATGACACTTGGCGGGAGGCCGAGAAGGATGGCGAATGCACTGTGCCCGGCGTGGAGGCTGGACATGCTCCGGCATCGGTGCTGGAACTCGGGGTATGCGAACCACATCCCGTCTTCGGCGCGGGTTCAGTAGCTGAGCTTCGAAAAGCTACCCTCGATGGTTTCCGAGTTTGGGCGTCAAAACTCAGGGTGGTCAGTTTCCGAGTTTGGGCCTCAAAACTCGGCATGGACGGTTTCCAGGTTTGGGCCTCAAAACCTGGGCTCGCGGTTTCTGAGTTTGGGCCACAAAACTCACCCTGAGGACAGGTTTCCCGGTTTCCGCCTCAAAACCAGGGGAAGGCCCAGGTTTCCCGGTTTCGGCCTCAAAACCGGGGGAGGTTCGCAAAAAGGACGGTCGACGCGTGTCGGCATGGAGAGGCTGGCGCGGAGGCGAGGCTATCCACGAGGAAGGCGCGGCGGTCGACTGGGCGGCACGTGGCGGCATCCTGAGGCTTGCGTCGAGGCGAAGCTAAGGGTGAGGAAGGCGCGTGGCCGTCAGATCAACTATCAGCAGAGTTGGATCGGGATACCCCTAGGGTTGGCTGCTTCGCTCTTGTATCTAGGGGTAGAAAGGGGATTATTGTATTAGGCTATAAATAAGAGAGGCACCCCTCCTCTCTCCCTATTCTAGCAGTCATTTGTTCCTAAGCTCTCTCTCTCTAGCCCTCGCTTAGGTTCTAATCATACCTCGCTGCTAGCAATCCGCAGAGACGGGAATCATACCTCTGTGTATTTGGATCTTTTGAGGAAACGAGATCGAATTCTCGTTTTCTCCTCGTGTGGAGGAATTTCGGCTGAAATCGAATCGATTCGCGTTTGTGTTGGTGTTCTTCATGTTTCGGTTTTTCATCTTCCGGAGATTTGCCTCGTTCTCCCTCTCCGTGAGATGATTTTCGATTCCACTTGAATCAATTTGTTCTTGGTCGTGAGCTCCTTCTTTCCACCAAAGGATTTCTCCCCGAACCTCACGAATCAGTAGATCGGGTCGATTTCGCGTTCGTTCTTTGTTCTTTCCCCTTTTACGGTGATCCACGAATTTCTCTTGATTGACTTGGTTTGGTGCGATGATTTCTTAAGATTAGCACCCCAATACATAGAGGATCACCTGGGAGGAGTTTGATCGAAGTTCTTTTCGATTTGGTTGAGATCGATTCGAATTTGGCTTTGAACCCGAACGACTTTGTGCTTTCTGGGTGTTGGCGGACAGTCCGCCCCCTGACGGCGGACAGTCCGCGCATCGGGTCTCGGCCAGGTCAGTCAGGCGCAGTCCCCTGACTGTTCACTGTCGAGTGAACGACGGACAGTCCGCGGTACAAACCCGCGGACAGTTCGGGACCTGTCCAGCAGACTTGCAGCACTGTTTGGTTTCTGTGTTTTGTCCGCCGGACAGTCCGGCACTCAGTCGCGGACAGTCCGGGATTCAACGGCGGACAGTCCGGGACTCTGACCCCGAACAGTCCGCGAATCTGCAGCTTGTGCAGTTTTGCTCTGAGGCTTTGGCAATTGGTTTTGGTGTTTCTCCGAGGGTTCCGCTGTACCACTAGGACATCTCCTAGGGTATCCACCTACTCGTAGGTCGTGAACTCTTCGGTCGTTTCGAGTCTTAGCTTTTGGGGTGATTTTCTGGGACAAGGGCCATTCTATTCACAAGTTAAATTTGAGGCTCCCATTCCCCCCCCCCTCTGGTCGCTAATCCGGTCCTTCAGTTGGTATCGGAGCCGGTTAAGGATCTTCTCTACATTAATCGGTTTCGGATCCTAAGGGCGACATGGATCGAGGGAACGGCAAGGCTCCTTGGTTCGATGGAACGAACTACTCCTATTGGAAGATTCGGATGCGTGCTTACCTCAACAGCATCGGATCTTCTGTCTGGGAGATATGCGAGAATGCTGAGTACGTAGTCCTTGCGGCTCGTGTGGGTCAGATCCAGATTGACCAGCACGAGGCCAACTCCAGGGCTCGTAATGCTCTTTTGGCCAGCATCTCCATTCCTGAGTTCGAACGTGTCTCTGAGCTTGAGACGACATGAGAGATCTGGGTGAAGCTTCAAAGCTATCACGAGGGGACCGCCCATGTCAACACCAGACTCTTCGAAACGTACAAGCGCGAGTACGAGAACTTTGTTCAGTTGGAAGGAGAGACGATTGACACTTTGTTCGCTCATTTCCAAATGATTGTGAACAAGATGCGTGCCAATCGGGCTAACCTACCCTATGACGATCATGAGAGGGCGCTCAAGTTACTATATGCCCTGGATCGGAGGGTATGGGAGGTGAAGGTGTCGACTATCATTGAGTCTCCATCTTATGACACTCTCACCATGGACGAGCTGTTCAGCAAGCTCAAGTCCACCGAGATTGATCACCTGACTCAGGACAAGCTGAAGAATCCATCTTCACATTCCATGGCTTTGGTCTCAGGCAAGGGTGGATCGATTTTTCCAGCTGACGCTTCACCTCCTCTCTTTTCTTTGTCTTCTTTGCTTACAGTCACGGAGGAGCAGTTGGAGGCGTTTGGAGACGACGAGCTCGCCCTCGTCATCACCCGGTTCTCGCGGTTTCAGAACAACCGCTTGAATCGCCGGCGTGGTGGCGCACGCGAGGGCTGCTACAAGTGTGGTGATCTAGACCACTTCATGGCGAACTGTCCCAAGAACAACAAGAAATCTTCTGGCAAGTCTCGCAACTTCAGGCGCAAGGGCAAGCCGGAGTACAAGACCGAGAAGAAGAAGAACAAGGACACCTTTCGCCGGGAGGATGTGGAGAAGGCTTTCGACGTCGGTCGGCGTGCTCTCTTCGCCACCAAAAGCGATGAAGACAAGACCTCCGACAGCGACTCCAACGACGATGGGTCCGAGCACAAGACGGAAGATCGCTTCAACGGACTCTGCTTCTTCAGCAACTCTTCCAAGGGCTTATGCACCATGGCCCTGGACGAAGAGGACCGCAACTGCCAAGTAAAGGACGCTGATGACGCCAACAACGACGACGACGACGACGATGCTTCTGAGGTATCAAACTCCTCTCTTGTTGATCGTCTCACCGATGAGCGTGATGCCTTTGTGAAGGACCGAGAATGCTACCAGAAAGCGACCAGAGGGGGGTGAATGGGAGCTTCAAAATTCCTTTCGAAAACTTTCAGCCACTGTCTCGAGAATCACCCTAAAAGCAAACCAAGAGCTTGCAAGTGTCCATGACCCTAGATGTAGGGTGGATGCTTCCAAGAAGCACAGCGAGACACTATGCAACTCTAGAAACCCGACGCAAAAGACGGAAACCAAAACTGTCAACAGACGAACGAATCATGGACGAAAACGTGGAAAGCACTACTGACCGGACTCTGCCTGCGTTCGATCACGTATGACCGGACGCATCCGGTCGTGAGAAATCCGATTTCGGACCATACCGTTTCGGACCGGACTCACTGAGACTGAGCGTCCGGTCTGAAGCCTAGCGTCCGGTCACAAAAGCCAAGCACGATGAACAGTAGTAGCGACGAGTCCGGTCACAGAGCAAACAAAGCGTCCGGTCGATCACAGAAAAGCTTCGCGTGATATTCAACCACCGGACGCGTCCGGTCAGCCCGATGTCAGCATCCGGTCACCTCGACAGCCCCCTGTTCGTCCACCGATTCGAATCAAACTCTCCCAAAACGAAACCTCTAGGGTTCAAACTTGGAGAGATGAGTCACAAAGGGGATAGTGAGCTATCTCTAAGAGATCATGGCTCGAACCTATCTCCAAATCGATGAATCGAAGAGTTTCGGGGGAAGAGAGAAAAACTTGACCCGAAACGAAAATCAACCGATCTACTAGCTCGTGAGGTTAGAGGAGAATTCCTTCGGTGGAAAGAAGTGCCTCACGGTCTAGAACAACTTGGTTCAAACGGATTTCCAAAAGACGCACCAAGCAAAGAGATCGTTTGACGGGAAAAACATGGAGAAAAGGATTCCGCGAAGAACACGAACAAAACGCGAATCGCAACCATGAATTTGCAACCGTGTGGCTACCACACGCTACAACAGTGAGATTACGGTCTCACTTCCTCAAAATCTCACGGACACAGAGGTATGGTTCTCTTCTCTGTGGATCTCAGTTCGCTACAGCAGGGGAGAGGGAGAGCAGGAAAACCTAGAAGGCAAAATAGCAAATGACTGAGATAGAATGGGAGGAGGGTGTCTCCCTCTACTTATCCTCATTTCTAATTCCTACTCTACCCCTCAACTAATTACAGAGCGAACCAGCTAAACCCTAGGGTAATTCTGGACCAACTCGGGTAGGTGGTGATCCGACGGCCACGCCCGCACAACTGGCAGCGTTGCCTCAACGCAACCTCACCGATTGCCGCCACGTGCTGCTTCCGCTCTGCTTGTCCTTTTCCTGGACGTCGCATCCCCGGTTTTGTGGCCCAAACCGGGAAACCAGCCTTCGCAGCCAACCCCCGGTTTTGAGGCCCAAACCGGGAAACCAGCCATCCATGGCCGGAGTTTTGAGGCCCAAACTCAGCAAACCCGCAGCACCCAGGTTTTGAGGCCCAAACCTGGAAACCGTCCTCAGCCCGAGTTTTGTGGCCAAACTCGGAAACCATCCGCGCCCAGGTTTTGAGGCCCAAACCTGGAAACCGTCCACCCGATGGTTTTTCTCTGGCTCTACCACCAAACCGAAGCTATAGAGGGGATGCACCGCCCGTGCACCCCGTCCACCGACATATGTTCCCAAGTCCTCGACTCAGGCAACACATGACCCCAAGTCTTCGCTCGTCGCTGTCCCAGGCTGTCAGCCACCACAGCTGATCCTCGGGCCACCGGTCCCTCAGTCCAAGCCTCACGTCCGCCCTTCGCCACTCTCGGTCCATCGGCACGGCACGTCTCTACTTGACCTTCACCTTGCCTCTGATCACTGTATCCGTGCTCGACACCTGCACAACACAAGCCAAAGAACATGCGCATCATCCCAGTTGACAATCACTCATCACTCAAAGACTCGGCATATACCCATGTATCCGCAATCTCCCCCTTGATGAGTGCATTGTCAACTACCAACACAAATCATACAAAATAGAAGAAGGAAGAAGAAAGGAGAGAGAACTCGACCAAATGACCTAAAAGCATAGCAAAGCCGAAGAAGGTCAAGTGGAAGGAGCTAGACAACTTGGTCCCCAAAGACATGGGCAACGGCTCGACGCGACCAAGCAAAGCAAAGCTAGCCCTCAAGAAGAGGTAGAACAGGCTCAACACTGCTAGCAAAAACCAATCGACACTCGAGAAGAGAAGAGCTCGACACCAATTGAAAATCTGAGAGGCGAATGCTAGTCCCTCAAGAAGGAGGCAAAGGCTCAACACAACTAGCAAAAACGCTCCGAACCAATTGGAATTTTCAAAAACTCATCACGAGCAAACTCCCCCTCAAATAGTGCATACAACCCAGGGAACACATGATTTGTCAATATTTCTCCCCCTTAGTTGAAAATGCACCATCAAGCAAAAATGCACAAACACACAAAAGTCCCCCCCTTGACAGAATATCTCCCTCCAGAAATGCATATGATTTAAAATGCAAGTTAGCAGCTTCAGGAGTATAATCAAGAGAGTGCAAAGATGCTCTACAGATGACTGGTCCGATGACTCAACAACATCCATAAGAAGCTAGCAAAGGCTCAAACTGATCACTAGGTACGAAATATGAACATGAGAGCAAAATGAGCAGTTTTCAGCCAAAAAGGTATTCACCATCAAAATAGCACAGAACATGTATAGACATGAAGTCAAACAAGTGCTAAACATGTATACAAGGCGAACTACCCCTAGCAAGGTTCAATCATCATGCAATAGAATGAAACATAACTTGTGTATTCAAGATTTTATCAGAGTTGCAGCGGTTAGATTACACAAGTTCAAATTTCAGCATGTGATTGCGAGAGGTTGATAGCTTGTCATTGCCTAACTTTTCAACTGTGCGAAGCCTATGCAAGAAGCAATCAGAAGCTTAAAGCAACAGTTTTGGTCATACACTACACAGCTCAAGTTTAACTCAAAGTGCAATGAGAAACAGTCTCGAAACTGTGATGTGCTGACAAGCAATCCCATCTCGATCTTTCCAATTCACTTAACTTGGTTCAAGATTAAAAACAGCATATGAGCATACCAAGCAAGTGAATGACTCAGAACTAGAGACATAGAAACCTAGCATATATGAAAAGCATAAGTGACTTCAACACATTCTACACATGTTAGTTGCATATCTCAATGGTGAATATTTTCAAGTTTTAAGTTCATTAAACAAATTCACCATAAAATAGCTCCGCTCACAACATGTATCAGTGATCAGAAAGAGCATAAGCTACAACACCATCATAAAGCATCGGAGCAAAGACTTCACAGAGCATAGTTACATTCTAAAGATTATACACATGAAGCTCTGAGTGTAAGTATGCAAGATGAAATGCAAAAATGCATGATGAAATCAAATGAAAGAGGCAAAACCAACTGAAAAACACAAAGTCAGTTTATAATACAAGAGCCAAAATGTTTCCTCCATCTAAAAGGGGAAACACACACCAAGCTCACCTCTCAACCGATTAAAAGTTGATTGGTCCAAAGGCTTGGTGAAGATATCAGCCAACTGATGATGAGTATCGACATGGCGAAGGTCGATATCACCCTTCTCATAGTGGTCTCACAGAAAATGAAAGCGCACATCAATGTGTCTGGTCTTCGAGTGCAGCACGGGGTTCTTAGCAACGCTAATCGCACTCGTGCTGTCACAAAGCAAAGGAACACGAGAAAAGCTCAGACCAAAATCACGCAAAGTGGCCATCATCCAGAGTAACTGGGAACAGCAGCTAGCCGCAGCAACATACTCATCCTCCGTGGTAGACTGGGCGACACTAGACTGCTTGCGAGAAGACCACGATACAAGAGAAGAACCAATAAACTGGCAAGTCCCAGAGATGGACTTGTGCTCAATCCGGCAACCAGCAAAATCGGCATCGGAATAACCACAAAGGGAAATGGTGGAGGAAGCAGAATACCAAATCCCAAATTCTGGAGTGAAAGATAAGTACATCATTATGCGCTTGACTGCCTGACGGTGAGAAGTGCGCGGCGACGACTGAAATCGCGCGCAAAGACACACCGCGAACTGAATGTCCGGGCGTGTCGCCGTCAGGTACAGCAGCGACCCGATCATACTCCGGTACTCCTTCTGGTCCACTGCTTCTCCATCCTTGTCCGCATCCAGGGCCGTCGTGGTCGACATGGGTGTTGGAAGAGGCTTGGCCTCACCCATATCGAATTTCTTCAAGATGTCCTTGGTATACTTACCCTGGTGCACAAACGTTCCCTCTCGAGATTGCTTGATTTGCAATCTGAGGAAAAACGTCAACTCGCCCATCATGCTCATCACGAACTCCCTGCTCATAGTGTCTGCAAACTTGGCAACCAAAGCTGAGAAGAACCACCGAAAATGATATCATCCACGTAAATCTGGACCAAGAGAGTATCAGTGCCTTGCTTGAGGAGAAAGAGCGTTTTGTCCACACATCCCATTTTAAAACCCTTAGCAAGCAAAAAGGTTTTCAACCTATCATACCAGGCTCTGGGGGCTTGTTTCAAACCATACAAAGCTTTGTGAAGTTTAAAGACATGGTTTGGAAACTTGGGATTTTCGAAACCGGGGGGTTGTCTCACATACATCTCCTCTTCTATGTAGCCGTTTAAGAAGGCACTCTTGATATACATTTGAAAAAGTTTAAATCCTTTGGATGCAGCAAAAGCCAAGAGTATCCTAATAGCCTCCAAACGAGCTACAGGAGCAAAAGTCTCCTCATAGTCTATTCCCTCCTTCTGACTATACCCCTGGGCTACAAGTCTGGCCTTGTTTCTCACAACATGGCCATCTTCTCCCTGTTTGTTTTTGAAAACCTATTTTGTCCCAATAGGATGACACTCAGGAGGAAGAGGAACAAGAACCCAAACCCGATTTCTCTCAAAGTTTTCTAACTCCTCATGCATGGCATTGACCCAATCCGGATCCGTCAAAGCGTGTCCAACATCTCGGGGTTCAAAATCAGCAACAAATGCAGAATGAGCAAAGTGAGAGATTTGCCTAGACCGAGTGACGCGATCGTTGATGTCGCCGATCATCTGTTGAGGCGGGTGTTGGTGCCGGATGTGTCGTGGCGCCTCCCGAGCCAAAGTGGCCTCCCCCTCAACAGCAACTGGTGCCTCCCCGGGTACAAAAGGTACCGCGCGAGGTGGCGGATCCCATGGCCCCCAAGTGGTCGAAGAAGAGGGATCGGGGCCGTGAGCCGTAGTAGAAGCCACTCCTTGCGGCACAGCAGGTGGAGGGGGTGCTGGATCATCCATACCTTCAGCACCCTCGTCCTCATCATCGAAAAGAGGTTCTCCAACCTCATGATCACCTGCACGCTCAAAACGAGAAGAAGGACAAACCATGGTCTCGTTGAAGGTGACATCGGATGTCTCCATGACTCCGTTAGTGTCAAGGTTAAGTACACAATAAGCACGAGTATGAGCGCCATAACCCAAAAACACACCGTCTGAAGACCGAGACTCAAATTTGTCCAGGTTGCCTTTCTTGAGTATAAAACAGTGGCAACCAAAAACTCTAAAATAACTCACCTTGGGGAGTTTTCCAAAACGCAACTCATAAGAGGTCTTTTTCAAGAAAGCTCGAAGAAAAATGCGATTGGAAATATAGCATGCAGTGCTCATAGCTTCGGCCCAATATCGCCTAGGAGTCCTATGCTCATCGAGCATCGTCTTGGCCATCTCTACAAGGGTCCGACTCTTCCTCTCTACAACTCCATTTTGGGGCGGTGTGTAAGGAGAAGAAAACTGATGCTCCAAACCCAAAGAGTTACAAAACTTCTCAAAATCCAAATTCATGAATTCGGAACCATTATCACTCCTAATAGCTCGCATCGAGTTCAAAGGGAACTCATTCTGAAGACGCAAAATCAGATTGCGAGCAAAGGAGAAAGTCTCAGTTTTCTCAGCTAAAAAGAAAACCCACGAATATCTCGAAAAGTCGTCAACAACAACAAGCACATACCACTTCCCCCAACCGAGCTCACCCGAGCCGGACCAACAAGGTCCATGTGCAAAAGCTCTCCAGGGCGCATAGTCATGACCTGAGTCACTGGATGGTGGGGAGCGGCAACCATCTTCCCATGTCTACAAGAATGGCAAACAAGATCCTTTTCCATGGATAACTTGGGCAATCCTCGGATTAGGCCAAGAGAACTAAGTCTTGCAAGCAAGTCGAAGCTCAAATGTCCTAGTCTCTATGCCACTTCCAAAGATCAGAGGAGGAAGGTCCAGCCACAAGACAACGAGAAATGCCAAAAGACTCCGAGAAATCCGCACGAAAGACTTTCCCAAAGGGCGAAATCCCACAAACAAGATTGCCCTGAGGATCCAAAATGCGACTGAGATTCGGTTTAAAACGAATCTCATAGTCATCATCGAAAAGTTGCGAAACAGAGAGAAGGTTAAAATGCAAGTTAGAAACAAGAGCAACATCGCGCAACACAAAGTGCTCATTAACTCGCACCGACCCACAAGACAATACCTTACGTTTGCTATTGTCGCCGAAGGTGATAAACTCCTTTCCGGCCACCGGACTAAGACTGGAGAACCACTTGGAGTTTCCGGTCATGTGCCTCGAACATCCGGAATCCACCAACCAAATGTTCTCCAATCGTTTTACCTACATCAATAAAAAGACATAGGGTGAGCATACGGGCCAACACTGGGGTTAGTGAAGTAAGGAGAATACCAGTGTTGGGCCGGCTGCTCAAAAGAACGTGTTGGTTGCACACTTGCCCTACCTCCGCACACGTGCGGGGGAGTGGCGAAGGTGGCCAATTGTCTGAACTGGACTGGAAGTATATACGAACCGAAACTAGTGCGAAGGTTTAAGGAGGCGAGGACAAAGTTTAAGGGAGCGAGAACAGTGCTTCTGTGGCACTATTCCCCAAAAAACGTCCCCGATACACTGTTCACCCCCCGGTATTTATAGGGGATACCAAGGGGTGATGACCGAATTACAAAAGGGTACAGAAAAGATTCCTCTGCGTTGTACACACAGGAGGGCAGTATCGTACAAACACAACTAGGCCGAAACCCTAGCTTGCTCTACGCGCGCCCGCCGCTGCTTGGTTCGTGATCAGCTTCGCTGAAATGCGGGGCTGACCTCCGTCTTGCGAGGATATCCAAACTGTTGCGAAGCCCGGGTACCTTCGCCTCCCACTAAGGCCTGGGCCTCTTGGCGAAGGTACGCGACCTCGCGAGGATTGCTCCCAGCGCCCTTCGCGTCCTCTGCCTGTGAGAACTTACAAAGCCAGTACGAAGGTTGGGTTAGCACTTGAGGGCCAGAATAGCGATTTGAGGGACTTAGCAGATAGAGAGGCGGGTTTTCCCGAAGGTACGCGAGACGTGCGGGGGTCATCTTGTTGAGTCAGCGCGCGTGGCACCACTGCCGAGGGTCTCTTCCCCCAACAGTAGCCCCTCGATGCCTTGGATCTAAAGAACAACATTTAGGCCCAAGCAGCGCCTTTTGACGGGAAACGTAACGAGACCCTTGGCAGCGATGCCCGCGGCTGCTTTGGGCCGGGCCATTACACTGTTGCTTGTACTGTTTAGGTCTGTCTCGTTTTTTGCGCCGAGTTTTTCGGTTGTAGTGCCGCTTTCATAGGGTGAGGAGACTCGTCTCCCAGCCTATAAATAGAAGGGGTGGGTGAGGAGCTTGGATTGTGCCTTCCTTTGCTATAGCCATCCTGCTGTTGCAATTTGCTTGTAGCGAAGGTTTGTTTTAGCTTGCGTGCGAGGGTTGAGACAGGCGTTCGTTGTTCGATAGCGTTAGCAGCTGAAGAGATGGCCAGGTTGAAGCAGACTGCTCGCGCTGTTTCTCCCACTGCCGCGGATGAGGGGATTACCTTCGAGTTCGGACTCAGCCGAGTTTGCACCACGGAGATTGCGTCTTATGTCAGGTGGGGTTGGATCGAGGAAGGTAAAGCGAGGACCAGTGCTGGGGAGACGGTGCCGAAGCCGGACGCAGATGAGGTTGTTGTATTTGAGGAGTTTTTTTTCAGCCGATCTGCGCTTCCCTGTTGACTCTTTTGTGACCTCGGTTCTGCGAAGGTTCAACTTGCGCTTCCACCAGCTCACACCCTCGTGCTTTACGAAGATGTCAGTTTATATCTGGGCGTGCCGTTCTCAGGGTATTGTTCCTCATGTCGAGGGGTTTGTTCGGACCCATCGTGTGCACATGCAACCTCGCAAGATCTCGGATCGCGGAGGTAACACCAGTCTTGGACAGTTTGTAGTATACACTTTTTGCCATCGCGCTGGGTCGGAGTTACCGGTGCAAGCCCAGAAAAATAAGTGGACCAGTGGGTGGCAGGAGTCCTGGTTTTACTCTAAACTTAGTGGGAATGCAGAGCTCTGCGGCGAGCTTTCGCCACTTGGTGATGTTAGCGCTAAAGCTATGATGAGCCCCGAGGCTCACGCTTCTGTTGATTGTTTGAGGGTTGTGGCGCGGTCTCAGTGTGCTCGCGACTTGGTCGAGGAGTACTGTTGTGCTAAGATTTGGCCCCTCGGCCGAAGACAGGCGTGGTTTGCAGTCGAGGAAGACTCAAGGTACGAGGGTAGGGGCTTGAAGAAGCCGAAGGTTGACCTTGATAAGGTTTGGGATAAACTTCTCAAGAAATTTCCCAGGCGAGAAGATGGGGTCGAAGCAATCTACAAGCGTGTTCAGGGGTGGGCGATAGAACTTGTTGGAAAGTTTTCCACATTGGAGACTAAAGCAATCCACAGCTCGGTAGGTAGCGGAGGCCGGGTTAACAGGATGTTTGACAGTCTTGGGGTTCAGTATGTGGACTGGCCTGTTCCGTCGAGCGAAGATGCGCCAAAGAAAAGGAAACGTGCTTCTGCAGAGGGGAAAGTTGTTTCTCGGCTGAAGAGGGGTCGCGGTCGTGGCCGCGGTAGCGCCGGCGGCCGAGTGAAGACACTAGCGACGAAGGTCTCGGTAGGTTCGGGTCCTGCCGGCACTTCGTCTTCCTTGGCCGTTGTTTCAGGCGGCCGAGGTGTTGGTAGGGTTGGAGGACGGGTGCCCCGTGTTGGCGGAATTAATGCATTGATCCAGGTCTCGGACGACGAAGGCATCTCCGATGAGGAAGGGAAAGAGGGAGAGGGTGAGGATGAAAAGGAGGGATGCACTGAGGAGGACTCGTCTGATGAAGACAGTGATACTTCAAGCAGCGAGGGTGGTTCTGATGAGGATGTGAGCATTGAGGATGACCGTGGGAAAAAGATTGTCTCGTCCAGTGGTGGTGCTCCGGCTGTCCGGAGTATCGACGACATTATTCGGGACTCCGAGCCGAGGAGTCCTCCACGAGGGTCAATTCCCTCGTTTGCTGGATCGCATCTGTGGGTCAATGGTTTTGAGTTTTCCGGTGAACTTGAATATGAGCAAACCCCCGGGAAGAGACCGTATGGCGAGGCTAGCCGATCGAGTCTTCCTTACTTCACTAAGAAGCTTGGTGTCTGCGATCCGGCGACTGAGCTATTCACGAGCCCGGACCTTCGGGATTGTCACCTGCAGTGCGGCCCGGAGGAAAAGCGTTTTTTAGGCCATATCTTCGGCCGTATATGTGTGCCGGAGGCTGAGGTTCGTCTCGCCGACCAACCTGTTTGGGATACTTTTGACGATGTGGACGTCAAGTTGGCGGAACTGATGCTCCTGAATCGCGCGGCCAGGCGTAAAGTTGGCTCTGATATGGAATTTATGAGTGGTCATATCTCTGAGCTTGAGAAAGAGAATGCCAGGCACAGCCGAAGCTTGGATAACAAGGAAATTGAATTAAAGAGTGCTTCGGAGAGAGCCGTCAAGGCCCGAGAAGAGGCGGTTGAGCTGGCGAAGCGTAATTCAGATCTAATTGCGGCGGGCAAAGAGAAGGATAAGGCTTTGGCGGCTGCCGAGGGTCGGCTTGATGATTTGAATAAATCGTGGCGGACGAGCATGGAGAAGATTAAACATAAGCTCAATTGTTGCTTGACCGAGGCTGGCAGCTCTGCCGGGGAGCCTTTGCCTGTCGCTAATGCTGAAGCGTTCGAGGGATGGCTTGGAAATGAGCTTGACGTGTTCAGCTCTTTGGTTGAGAATGCAGCCGACTTTGGCTGTTATGCCGGAGCTCTGGCTATGGCTGGGACCCTTTGGCAGGCTGACTGCGATCACCTTCGGAAGATCAGAAGGCCGAATCACGTCTTCCCAAGTGTTGATGTGGTTCGTCAGATGAAGGTTGATGATGCGGAGGTTCGAAACTGCGCGGTGCGTTTGCTCCGTAAGTTTTGGATCGACGATGGCGGTCGTGTTCTTGCTTTTGAAGAAGCGGCAGAAGCTACGTGTCAGGTACTGACTTTGTATGGATTGCTATTTCTATGTTACCGTGTCGCCGGATGATCATGTTGTTATTCTAATTTGGTGATCTGTTTTGGCAGGCTTAGAGAGATGCGCAGCCTTCGCCAAGCGCAGCTGAAGACGTTGCCGGAAGCTCCAAGTCCGCTCCTGAGCCCGGTGCCGCAGAGGTCGCTCCAGCAGAGGAGGTGCGTTCGGCTGAGGATGCTTTGATGGCTGGAGAGGCTAGCGTAGAAGAGGAGGTAGCTGAGAAGTCGCCAGAGATCCTGGGAGCTGCCGCCGGCGAAGGTGTAGATGCTGCCGCCTCCGACGCTGGTGCGGATCAACAGGGGGAGGGTGTGCAGGTTTGATAACTTAGGTTTTCGTGGGTGCGAAGGTTGCTTTGTAAAAGGTGTGGTTGTTGTAATAACTTGATGATGCTGAGACACTTCTCCTATTTTGTGTAAAATGCAGGTTCCTGACGGAACCGTGCTAGAAGTATTTGATGTGACACCCTTGACGTTAAATTATCAAGACACCTTTATAACTGGTGAATCGTGGGCTCAGGCTAGGCTTAAACATCCTTCGCTATCTTTTGAGCATTTTTGGTGGTCGAAGGTCCGCAGATATGATTTGAAGAATAGCAGGTCGAGTCGTTTTTGGCGCGAAGCGGATTATACTGATCGGCAAGCTACACGTTTTTTGTTCGGTACTTCTTCGTCCGCGCCGGCTGCTGTTGATGATGATATTGATGATAGGGCGGCTTTGGATTTTTTGTTTGGTCGAAGTGAACTACAGGTTGGGTCTGATGGTGCGAATGTTATTCCGAAGGAGGAGCCGTCGGAAGTTAGTGATGCGGATCGGAGATATATGTATAGAGCGAGGGTTTTGCCCGGGGAGTTGCCGATTGTTCCAGTGGCTCCATTGTTGTGGGGACCCATAGTTCCCGTGGAAACGGGGTTGGAGGAGGGTGTCGAGGGTTTGGATGATTTGATAATGATTGAGGATGGTGGTGAATCCTTGTAATTTGAATTTTTTCTATTGATTGTATATGACACTGTTGTCTGAAGCAAACAACTAATGATATTGTTCTGTTCATGTTTTCTGATTGGATTGAAATAAATATGAGGCTCGCGTGAAAAATGTCGAGGCTTGCGCAGCGTTTTCTTAGATGATTTTTGAAAAAATGGCGACGCCCCCTTTTTTCTTTTCGTAAGGCTCGCGTAGCGCGTCTCGTAAGCTATTTGGTGAAAACAGCGACGCCCCCCTTTTTTCTTTTAGCGAGGCTCACGTAGCGCTCTCGTAAGCTGATTTGTGAAAACAGCGATGGCCCCCTTTTTTCTTTTAGCGAGGCTCGCGTGGCGCTCTCGTAAGCTGTTTGGTGAAAACAGCGACAGCCCCCTTTTTTCTTTTAGCGAGGCTTGCGTGGCGCTCTTTTAAGCTGATTTGTGAAAACAACGACGCCCCCTTTTTTATTTTAGCGAGGCTCGTGTGGCGCTCTCGTAAGCTGTTTGGTGAAAACAGCGACGGCCCCCTTTTTTCTTTTAGCGAGGCTCGCGTGGCACTCTTTTAAGCTGATTTGTGAAAACAGCGACGGCCCCCTTTTTTCTTTTAGCGAGGCTCGCGTGGCGCTCTCGTAAGCTGATTTGTGAAAACAGCGATGGCCCCCTTTTTTCTTTTAGCGAGGCTCGTGTAACGCTTCTGATTTTGCGTGGGTACTTGGGTGAAGTTTGCCTTGCGAGCCCCTGTCGTTTTTGCCATGGTGTTCGACTTTTTTGGACTTCGCATCTCCCATTGTCTTAGGTGGAGGTGAAGTTTGCTTTTGCGAGCCCCTATCGTTTTTGCCAGGATGCTCGACTTTTTGGGACTTCGCAACTCCCCTTGTCTTAGGTGGAGGTGAAGTTTGCTTTTGCGAGCCCCTGTCGTTTTTGCCAGGGTGCTCGACTTTTTGGAACTTCGCAACTCCCCTTGTCTTAGGTGGAGGTGAAGTTTGCTTTTGCGAGCCCCTGTCGTTTTTGCTAGGGTGCTCGACTTTTTGGGACTTCGCAACTCCCCTTGTCTTAGGTGGAGGTGAAGTTTGCTTTTGCGAGCTCCTGTCGTTTTTGCCAGGGTGCTCGACTTTTTTGGACTTCGCGTCTCCCCTTGTCTTAGGTGGAGGTGAAGTTTGCTTTTGCGAGCTCCTGTCGTTTTTGCCAGGGTGCTCGACTTTTTTGGACTTCGCGTCTCCCCTTGTCTTAGGTGGAGGTGAAGTTTGCTTTGGGAAAAGTTTGTTTTTTCGAAGCAATCTTATGGGTGTTCTCATCTATTTTAGCGCTCTCGTGGAAGAGCTGCTTTTTTTGATGTTTGTTAGTAAAAGTAATAATTTGGAGTTTTACTTTTTAACGGGGGTTTTAGCCTGCATTAAGAATTTGGATGCTGCCTCGTTAAAAAACCTTACGCCCCTTCGTAAGGAAAAAGAGTGCAGCTCCTTTGCTTTTTGTTACATGCCTAGGAGTGGAGGAAAATATAGATGAAATAACAAATTACATGTTGCGAGGGCTCGCTAAGGCTCCGCTATGGGTAGTATTTGCGAAGGTCGTCGACGTTCCAGGTGTGAGGCAGGATGTTGCCCTCGCTGTCGGAGAGATGAAACGAGCCAGGACGGTTGGATTCTGCTATCAGGTATGGCCCTGTCCACTTTGCCTGAAACTTCCCCGCCATGCTGGCGTTTTGCTTTCGAATGAGAACGAGGTCTCCTTTCTTTAGTTCTTTGATTCTCACCTTTTTGTCTCTCCACTTTTTGGTTTGTTCATGATATTTGCGAAGGTTGTGCACTGCATTGCATCTCGTTTCTTCGAGCAAGTCTTTGTCAAGTAATTGGTTTTGTTCATCTGTTTCGAGGGTAGTTCTGGGTGATGTATGCTTCAACTCTTCTGGTAATACAGCTTCTTCACCAAACAGGAGCCTGAATGGTGTGAACTTGGTGGCTCTACATTCCGAGGTGTTGTGGGACCAGGTGACGGAGGTTAGCTCTTCCGCCCATTTTCCTTTGGGCCTGCCTTGCAATTTAATTGATATGGCTTGGAAAATTGTTACGTTGGCTCTTTCGACTAGGCCATTGGATTGAGGGTGCCGGACTGAGGCGAAGCATAGGATTGATCCGATTTGAGCACAAAATTCTTTGAAAACCTCGCTGTCGAATTGAGTGCCATTGTCAACAGTTAGGTATTTGGGTACCCCGAACCGGCAAATTATTTGCTGCCAGAAAAACTTCTTCACGGTCACGGAGGTGATGGAAACAAGCGGTCTAGTCTCAATCCATTTCGTGAAGTATTCCACAGCTACTACTGCGTAGCGAAGGTTTCCTGGAGCTGTCGGAAGTGGACCGACGAGGTCCATTGCCCATCTTTGCAACGGCCATGCTGGGCATATCAGAGTTGTTGGAGCCCCTGGGGCATTTTGTGCTTTTGCCGTTAGTTGGCAACCCTCGCAACGTTTGACCATGCTTTCTGCATCTCTTAGCGCTGTCGGCCAGTAGAAACCTTGTCGGAAAGCTTTTCCAACTAATGCCCGTGGGCCGTTGTGAGAACCGCAGATACCTTCGTGAATGAGCTTATGAATGTCATTCCCTTCGGTCTGTGAGACACATTTGAGCCAAGGCGAGGTTACCGAAGCTTTGAGAAGAATGTTGTCCACAATTTTGTACCCTCGAGCCCTTTGCTTAAGTCTGTTTTCTTCTTCCTTGTTGTCGGGTTCATGCAGCCCCTTGATGTAGGCCATGATTGGTGCTCTCCAATCTTTGTTTTGGACTGCGTTGATCAGCTTCGCTATTTTCTCGGACACTTCGAAGGCCGATTGTGTCGCGACTTCATAGAAAACGTCTAGGGGTAACTGAAGTTGTTGTGCTGCTGCTTTGGCCAGGTTGTCTGCTTCGCTGTTATCTGACCTCGGTATTGCTTTCACTGTTATGCCGAGGAAGAAAGATTCTAACCTTCGGACATATTATAGGTATTTTTGCAGCTCTGTATCTTTCGCTTTATAATTTTTCTCGATGTGCCCCGCGATAACTTGAGAGTCTGTGCTGATGACTGCCCTTCGGACCGACAACGATCGTAGCCTCGAGAGTGCCAGTATCACTGCCTCGTACTCTGCGGAGTTGTTTGTGCATTTGAAGTTTAGCCTTCTTGCATATCTTAGTTTGGACCCGGATGGCGAGACTAGAATGGTCGAGGCCCCTGCACCAGTTGCTCCCCAGGCTCCGTCGACGTATACTGTCCAGAATGGGTCTTGTTGAGTTCCATCCCTGCGAGGGTCAGGTGTCCACTCAGCTATGAAGTCTGCTAATGCTTGTGATTTGATTGCTGTTCTCCCGACGAAGGTTATATCATAGCTGTTGAGCTCGACTTCCCATTTCGCTATTCTGCCAACTGCCTCGTTGTTCTTGAAAATGTTTTCGAGGGGGTATGCCGAAGGTACATGGATCTCGTAAGCCTGGAAGTATTGCTTTAGTTTTCTTGATGCCATGACCACGACGTATGCTATCTGCTCGAGCTCTGAGTAGTTTCGCTTGGGACTTTCGAGGGTTTTTGAAACGTAGTAGATCGGGGCTTGCCTGGTTCTGTTGTTCTCGTGCAGCTCTTTGATTAGGACTGCGCTTGCTGCGTGTGGCGAAGCTATGACATATAGTAGTAACAGGTCCCCTTTGCTTGGGCTGGTCAAGCCAGTCAGGTTTGTGAGATACTTTTTCAAATCCTCGAAGGCTTTCTGCTGCCAAGGTCCCCAATTGAATGGTGCAGTGCTTCTCGGTGTTTCAAAGAAAGGTAACCCTCGCTCGGCGGACCTGGAGATGAATCTGCTGAGTGTTGCTAAGCGTCCTGACAAGCGCTGAGTTGCTTTTCTGGTCGTTGGTGGCTCCATATTGATGATGGCATCAATCTTTTTGGGGTTCGCTTCGATCCCCCTTGCTGAAACTATGCAGCCTAGCAATTTTCCTTCGCTGACCCCGAAAACGCATTTTTCGGGGTTTAATTTGAGTCCGGCGGATCGAAGGTTCCTGAACACTCTTTCCAGGTCTGTTTTGTGGTTTTCTTTTAGCTCGCTTTGTACGACCAAATCATCGACGTAAGTAGAGATTGCATGTTCGTCTTTGAAAACTTCGGTTGTCATGCGGGCGAAGGTTGACCCTGCGTTTCTGAGGCCCTCTGCCATTCTTCAAAAGCAAAACGTGCCCGAAGGTGTGATGAAACTTGTTTTTTCCTCATCTTCTTCATTCATCCAAATTTGGTGGTACCCTGAAAAGCAGTCGAGGAGAGATAGCATTTGGCACCCAGCTGCTCTGTCGACCAAGGTGCTTATGTTGGGTAGAGGGAAATCATCCTTCGGACAGGCTTTGTTCAGGCATGTGAAATCAACACACATTCTCCATTTCTTGTTCTTTTTCTGAACGAGTACCACATTTGAAAGCCATGTTGGATATTTGACCGGACGGATGACGCCTGCGTCCAGAAGTCTTTTTACCTCTGCCTTCGCTGCCTCCTTTCTCTCTTCTGACATTTTGCGAAGCTTTTGCTTGACTGGGCGGAAACCCGGTTTGATGTTCAGGCTGTGCTCGATCAGAGTTCTGCTCACTCCTTTGAGATCCTCCGCAGACCAAGCGAAGGTATCAGAGCTTTCTTTGAGGAAACGAATAAGGTTGTCCTCTGACTGGGGGTCCAAGTTGGCTGAGATGAACACTTTCCTTTCTGAAATGCCCTCGAAGAGTTGGACTTGCTTAGTCTTTTCTTCGGGTGATACTTTTACTCTGTCAATGCATTCTTCACCTTCGTCGCTGTGGTTTGTGATGCAGGGTTTTGACAAATTGTGGACGTTGCGCTGTCCTGGTGCTACTGTTCCTTCGGCAGCTCTTGCAATGTCTTGATCACCGTACACCGCGACGACCCCCTTCAGAGCGGGAAGTTTCATGCATAGGTATGCAGGGTGGATTACAGCGTTGAATGCATTGGCGATGCCTCGGCCGAAAATTGCATTGTAGGGATAGAACATGTCGACCACATTGAAGGTTATGTGCTCGGTTCTGCAGTTCAACTGATCTCTGAAGGTGACGGGTAGAGATATTTTTCCAATAGCTCTTACTTGTTGCCCGCCGAAGCCGTATAGCGGGTTGTCAGAGGGTTGCAAAAGGTTTCTGTCAAGCTTCATGCTGTCGAAGGTTGTGGCGAACAGGATGTCAGCGGAGCTTCCCGTATCGACGAGGATTTTGGTGACTGTCCACCCTGCTAGGTTGGTTTCAATCACCAATGCATCGGTGTGAGGGTAATCCCTTAACTTCATGTCACTGGAATCGAAGGTTATCGGGATGTGAGACCATCGTCCGAACTTGTGCGGTCCTTCGACGGCTACATGGTGTACTCTTCGGGCATGTTCTTTCTTTTGTCTCTTGTTGCCATGGTCTTCGTTGGAGCCTCCGGTGATAGCTAGTATCACCCCGAAGGTTGATGTTGGGTTGTTGATGGTTGTCTGGGTTTGGGCTTCAGGTTTAACTGGTTGTGGGGCTAGCAAGGCCGGTATTGGAGGTGGTGGCGGTAGAGCGTTGTTCACTTGTTGATTGGTTTGGGGTTGAGGGGTTGTTGGGAAGGTGACAGTGTATGGCGCATTTTGGCGTTGAGGAAAGGAGGCGGGTTGAAAAGAAGTATGGTTGTAGTGTGGGTGTTGGGAGTAAAAAGGTTGGTGCGAGGGTAAGCCGTAGTTTATGGGGGTGTAGTGGTAGGGAGGTTGGGTTGGGTTGAAGTTTGGCCTTCTGGTGTGATTGACGGTTCTTTTTTCTGTAGGAGGAGCTCTCCTGGATTCCTGGTACTCTTTTCCTTTGGCAAAGCACTCGCATTGCTTTGTTGTGTGCCCCTTTCCTTGGCCACAGAAGTGACAATACATTTTGGCCGGGTCCCTCTGTTGGCTTCTTTGGTCGGACGAGGGTTGGAAACCATGTGGATTTTGGTTGCCCAAAGGCTGGGTGCTTCTTCTCTGGTATTCTTGTGCATTTGTCTTGTTGATTGCTCCCACATTGCTCTGTTCTTGGCGAGGGTTGTTCTCTCTCGCTTGGGGCCTCATCTGTCGTTTTTGTTGCGACCTTCGAGCATCGGACTTTGCCCGGATGTCCATGTCTGCTCTACAGTATCTTTCCATTGTATCATGAAGTTCTTCGATTGTGTTTGCTGGTTTCCTGGCGAACTTTGAGGAACATGGGCCTGGACGCAGACCGCTGACTGCAGCGAGGATCACAGCTTCGTCAGACATTCCCGGAGTTCTTGCCCTAATCTGGATGAACCTTTGCCAGTAGTCTTGCAGTGATTCGCGCTCTTCTTGTTTACAATTGAACAGCTCGATGGGGTTTCATGGTGCTGCTGTTATGCCCTTGAAGTTGGTGCAGAGCCTGTCTCTGAGGTTGGCCCAGGAATCCACTGTTCCGGGGCGAAGGTTGTTGTACCAAGTCTGCGCTATGTCACGAAGGATGATTACAAAAGACTTTGCCATTGTTGACTCATCCCCTCCTGCTGCGGCGACTGCCGCTTCATAGCTCATTATGAACTGGCGAGGGTCAGTGAGTCCGTCGTACCGTGGGAGATTTTGCGGATTGTAGCATGGTGGCCAGGGTTGGGTTTGTAGTATTTGGGAGAGTGGGGACTTTGGGTCATAAGGCATTTGGTGTTGCTGGGCTCTGCGTTGGTTGCGAAGGTTTGGCTCTATCTCATCTGGGTAGAGTTGGCGGAAGTTTGGTTGTCTTATAGGCTGTGGTTCTGGGTGATTTGGTGGTGGTGGGGGTGGTGGATGGCGGCGAAGGTTGCCATGACCCAGCTCCTCGTACCCCTCCTGAAGTGGTGGGATCTCCTCTTCGTTCCACCCCTCGGCTTCGGCTTCAGCTGCGGCGAGAGACTCCTCCATTCGGCGAAGCTGCTCCCTAGCCTCGTCTGCCTTTTGCCTGACAGCGCGCAGCCGGTTGTGCCTCTCAAGCTGGTCCAGGCGCCTCTTCTTCTCTTGCAACTCAGCTTGAAGCCTTTTCAGGGCCTCGAGGCCCAACTCCTCTTCGTCTCCTCCCTCTCCTCCTCCGGGAGAGTGGGGGTGTAGCTGCGCTGACGTCCGGGTTTGAGGGCCCGGGACTTCTGACTCTGGTGTAACATCTTCCGCTCTCGAGGCTTCTACAAGCTCCTCGGCAGGTGGAGCCACCGCCGCAGCCTCTCTAGCCGCGCGAGGGTCTCTGGTAGTGGTCGCTCTTCTGTTTCCCGCCATTTCAAACTCCGCTCCCCACGGTCGACGCCAAACTGTTGGTTGCACACTTGCCCTACCTCCGCACACGTGCGGGGGAGTGGCAAAGGTGGCCAATTGTCTGAACTGGACTGGAAGTATATACGAACCGAAACCAGTGCGAAGGTTTAAGGAGGCGAGGACAAAGTTTAAGGGAGTGAGAACAGTGCTTCTGTGGCACTATTCCCCAAAAAACGTCTCCGATACACTGTTCACCCCCCGGTATTTATAGGGGATACCAAGGGGTGCTGACCGAATTACAAAAGGGTACAGAAAAGATTCCTTTGCGTTGTACACACAGGAGGGCAGAATCGTACAAACACAACTAGGCCGAAACCATAGCTTGCTCTACGTGTGCCCCCCGTCGCTTCGTTCGTGATCACCTTCGCTGAAATGCGGGGCTGACCTCCGTCTTGCGAGGATATCCAAACTGTTGCGAAGCCCGGGTACCTTCGCCTCCCACTAAGGCCTGGGCCTCTTGGCGAAGGTACGCGGCCTCGCGAGGATTGCTCCTAGTGCCCTTCGCGTCCTCTGCCTGTGAGAACTTACAAAGCCAGTACGAAGGTTGGGTTAGCACTCGAGGGCCAGAATAGCGATTTGAGGGACTTAGCAGATAGAGAGGCGGGTTTTCCCGAAGGTACGCGAGACGTACGGGGGTCATCTTGTTGAGTCAGCGCGCGTGGCACCACTGCCGAGGGTCTCTTCCCCCAACAGAACGGTTAGCAGAAAAACCAGTCCTAGCACGCCTACGAGAAGAGCGATCACCACGTTGAGGAAAACGTGGTCCGCTAAGTGAAGAGCGTCCATCGCGATACTCAAAATGCGGTGGGGGAAAACGCTCAACTACAAAGCCACCGCCATGGGGTCCATAACCTACAACAGCAGGCTCCCGCCGGGTACGACCTCCACGCGGCCTAGGCCTAGGAAGTTGAGGTTTTGGACCTCTAGGCCTAGCAGCACGCCTCTGAACGTTTGGCACTTGTACATCATGGAAAGGATGGTACATGTCCGGGTTGTTCATCTCCCTTGCACGGCGGATCTCTCTCTTGCGCCGAAAACAAAACTCACTAAAGTGTCCATCTCTCCCACAATGCTCACAATGGTACCTCACCGCTCTCATAGGGGGTTGTTGGTACTCACGGTAGTGGGTGTGGATCACTTTGCCCTTCTGTGGCATAAGCTCCTCCTGGATGGGTGGCATGGTGTCAAGCTTGTTCTTGAGGTGGTTTGGTTTTGGAGCCCATGATTGTTTCTTTGGTGGAGCTCTCGGAGGTTCAACAAAGACCCCATCCTCGGTGTTAGGCTTGAGAGGCTCTTTGGGTGGAATCTTGGTAAGCTTGGGAGTAGTGGTGGAGTTGGGCTTCTCACATGGGTCAAAACCACTCGACTCTCCAATCTTCCCAAAATACGAAACATCAACACCCGGAGCAAAACCTACACCTGGACCTCCAGCAGCTCGCTTGAATTGGGAGATCATCATCCCGAGCTGTGGCTCACCACTAGACACCCATGACAAGATGGTTTGAAGGTATGTGTTTTCCTCCTCGGTTTGCATCTTGTCATGCTTCACGTTAGCGATCTCCATCTCCAAACCCTCACAAAGAACACACCTAGCCACACATGTGCTACCTGAGTTGGCCTCTTCAAGAGACACAATCTTGGCATTCTTCTCTGCCAACTCAGATTGCAAGCCTGCACAGGACTTGCACGCACCCAACAGCGAAGATCTAGCCTTCAGCTCATCCACCTCTCCTACCAACGCAACATACTTACCTCTCAAAGTGAGAAGGTCAGTCATGTGCGTGGTGCACATCTCACACTCCTCCTCATCTGTGACAACTACGGTGGACTTGACAGATTCAAGTTCCTTCACCGTATCCTCCCACTTCTGCCTAAACTCCTTGCGCTCTCTTGCAGCACGCCTAAGCAACTTATCCTGACTAAGAAGCGCGGCAGTAAGTTTCTCGACCTCAGCAGAAAGCTCATCGGGGGTCTGAGATACCTGGGAGGTGTCGTCGTCGTCCCGAGGAGTGTTCTCCAGCTCGCCGTCAACCTCCTTGCCGAGGGCCATGGTGCAGAAGCCCTCGTTGTCGGCAAAAAAGCAGAGGCCGTTCAGCTTGTCCTCGATCCTCTTCTTCTTCTCGGACTCGTCGTCGCTGGAGACAGCGGAGTCATCGTCTGAGTCATCGATGTCGCTGAGCGTGGCGAAGAAAGCACGCTGCTCAGCCTGGGCCTTCTCCAAGTACTTCGTCTTGATGTACTCCTTGTCGAAGTCGCCCCTCCGCTTGTGCTTCGCGGGGACGTTCTTCTCCTTGCGCTTGCCGGAGTCGTACTTGTGCCCATGATCCACCTTGCCGAAGGTCTGCTTGTTCTTCTTCGGGCAATTGGCGATGAAGTGGTTGGGATCGCCGCACTCAAAGCATCCCGAGCGTCCTCCTCCGCGGCGACGGTTCATGAGGTTGTTGTGGAACCGCGAGAACCGGTTGGCGAGCATAGCCAGCTCGTCATCCCCCATGAACTCCAGCTGCTCCTCTGTGACAGAAAGGAGTGAAGACAAAGCAAAGCCTCCAGAGGAGTTAGCAAAAGAGCCAGAAAGCAAAGCCATCGACGGGCCAGAAGGATTTTCATAAGAAGCCCTCGCCATGGCATCGATCTCACTGGACTTGAGCTTACTAAAGAGCTCGTCGCACGTGAGGGTCTCATAGTTAGGCGATTCGATGATCGCCTGAACCTTGGAATCCCACACCGACCGATCGAGAGTATGCAAAAGCTTCAAAGCTCTCTCATGATCGTCGAAAGGCAACAGCTCCTTGTTAGCCCTCATCCTGTTGACAATCACCTGAAAATGAGTGAATAAACTCTCTATGCTCTCGCCAGGCATATGTCAAAAGTTCTCGTACTCTCGCTTGTGCGACTCGTAGAGACGGGTTTGGACTTGGGAGGTTCCCTCATGGAAACACATGAGGGATGCCCAGATCTCCCGAGCCGTAGCGAGGTGAGAAACGCGATCAAACTCCGTCATGCTCAAACATGAGAAAAGAGCATTACGGGCTCGGCTATTGGCATCGTGATCATCGATCTGACGCTGAGTCACACGAGCAGCCAAGACCACGTAATCGGCAGAGTTGCAAATATCCCAAATGGAAGCACCCATACTCTGCAGAAAGGCCGACATGCGTATCTTCCAATACGCATAGTTCGTCCCATCAAAAAACGGCGGTTTGCCCACGCCGCGATCCATGTCGCCTTCTGTGGATCTGGAACCGGCTAAGGTGGAAGATCCTTAACCCGCTCCGATACCAATTGAAGGACCGAGAATGCTACCAGAAAGCGACCAGAGGGGGGTGAATGGGAGCTTCAAAATTCCTTTCGGAAACTTTCAGCCACTGTCCAGAGAATCACCCCAAAAGCAAACCAAGAGCTTGCAAGTGTCCACGACCCTAGATGTAGGGTGGATGCTTCAAAGAAGCACAGCGAGACACTATGCAACTCCAGAAACCCGACGCAAAAGACGGAAACCAAAACTGTCAATGGACGAACGAATCACGAACGAAAACGTGGAAAGCACTACTGACCGGACTCTACCTGCGTCCGATCACGTATGACCGGACGCGTTCGGTCGTGAGAAATCCGATTTTGGACCTTACTGTTTCAGACCGGACTCACTGAGACTGAGCGTCCGGTCTGAAGCCAAGCGTCCGGTCACAAAAGCCAAGCACGATGAACAGTAGTAGCGACGAGTCCGGTCACAGAGCGAACAAAGCGTCCGGTCGATCACAGAAAAGCTTCGCGTGATATTCAACCACCGGACGCGTCCGGTCATCCCGATGTCAGCGTCCGGTCACCTCGACAGCCCCCTGTTCGTCCACCGATTCGAATCAAACTCTCCCAAAACGAAACCTCTAGGGTTCAAACTTGGAGAGATGAGTCACAAAGGGATAGTGAGCTATCTCTAAGAGATCATGGCTCGAACCTATCTCCAAATCGATGAATCAAAGAGTTTCGGGGATTCGGGGGAACAGAGAAAAACTTGACCCAAAACGAAAATCAACCGATCTACTAGCTCGTGAGGTTAGAGGAGAATTCCTTCGGTGGAAAGAAGTGCCTCACGGTCTAGAACAACTTGGTTCAAACGGATTTCCAAAAGACGCACCAAGCAAAGAGATCGATTGACGGGAAAACCGTGGAGAAAAGGATTCCGCGAAGAACACGAACAAAACGCGAATCACAACCACGAATTTGCAACCGTGTGGCTACCACACGCTACAACAGTGAGATTACGGTCTCACTTCCTCAAAATCTCACGGACACAGAGGTATGGTTCTCTTCTCTGTGGATCTCAGTTCGCTACAGCAGGGGAGAGGGGGAGCAGGAAAACCTAGAAGGCAAAATAGCAAATGACTGAGATAGAATGGGAGAAGGGTGTCTCTCTCTACTTATCCTAATTTCTAATTCCTACTCTACCCCTCAACTAATTACAGAGCGAACCAGCTAAACCCTAGGGTTATTCTGGACCAACTCGGGTAGGTGGTGATCCGACGGCCACGCCCGCACAACTGGTAGCGTTGCCTCGACGCAACCTCACCGATCGCCGCCACGTGCCGCCTCCGCTCTGCTTGTCCTTTTCCTGGACGTCGCACCCCTTGTTTTGTGGCCCAAACTGGGAAACCAGCAATCGCAGCCAACCCCCGGTTTTGAGGCCCAAACCGGGAAACCAGCCATCCATGGCCTGAGTTTTGAGGCGCAAACTCAGCAAACCCGCAGCACCTAGGTTTTGAGGCCCAAACCTGGAAACCGTCCTCAGCCCGAGTTTTGTGGCCAAACTCAGAAACCATCCGCGCCCAGGTTTTGAGGCCCAAACCTGGAAACCGTCCACCCGATGGTTTTTCTCTGGTTCTATCACCAAACCGAAGCTGTAGAGGGGATGCACCGCCCGTGCACCCCGTCCACCGACATATGTTCCCAAGTCCTCGACTCAGGCAACACATGACCGCAAGTCTTTGCTCGTTGCTGTCCCAGGCTGTCAGCCACCACAGCTGATCCTCAGGCCACCGGTCCCTCAGTCCAAGCCTCACGTCCGCCCTTCGCCACTCTCGGTCCATCGGCACGACACGTCTCTACTTGACCTTCACCTTGCCTCTGATCACTGTATCCGTGCTCCACACCTGCACAACACAAGCCAAAGAACATGCGCATCATCCCAGTTGACAATCACTCATCACTCAGAGACTCGGCCTACACCCATGTATCCGCACTTTGCTGAGTTAGTTTTGGGTCTGGAGAAGAAACTCACGTCTATCAACCGAGAGCGTAGTGAGTTTAAGGCTAAGATGAAAGAGGCGCTTAAGGAGCTTGAGTCTGTTAGGTCCGAAGTGAGGGTGGTTGATGAGGAGGAGTGCGATGAATGCACAACACACATGGAAAACTTTTCCACCTTACAAACCAAGTATGCCTCTTTGATAGAGGTGTATGACGAGCTGAAGAGTAGGCTAGACTTGGTGGGTGAGTGCTGTGTGTGTGCCTCCCTGAAGAAGGAGCTGGAGGAAGTGAAGGCAAGACCTTCTTCGCTGGGTGCGTGCAAGTTTTGTTCAAACTTGCGAACTGAGTTGGCAGAAGTTAACGCCAAGCTTGCTAAAGCCATGAAGGCCAGCTCAGTTAGCACCTTGTCCGCTCCATGTGAGCGATGCATGGGGATGGAGCTTGAGATTTCCAACTGTCGGCATGATAGGATGCAAATCGAGGAGGAAAACACATACCTTCGGTCCATCCTGAGTTGGGTGTCATGCAGTGAGCCGCAGTTGGGCATGATGATCAGTTAGTTCAAGAGGGGAACTGATTGCTCGGGAGTAGGCTTTGCTTCAAGTGGGAAGGGCGCTAGTATCTTTGGCAAGATCGGTGAGTTTAGCGGAGTGAACCCAAGTGAGAAGCCATCCGCTATCCCTAAGCTTACCAAGATCACCCCACCTGAGCCTCCCAAGCTTATCACCAAGGATGGAATCCTTGATGAACCTCCCAAGGCTCCACCTCGCAAGCAAGTGTGGGTACCTAAACCTAACCATCTTAGGAACACATTTGACACCCTTCCTGACGTCTCTAGTGATCCCCTTCCGAGGGGCAAGCAGCCAGCCAGAGTGAACAACCCTCGCAACTTTAGGAACCAACAACCCAAGAGAGTGGTGTGGTTCGAGTGCCAGTACTGTCACCGTGAGGGTCACCTAGCTGAGTTTTGCATTCGGAGGAAGAGAGACGCTAGGAAGGAGTTGGAGCTGAACAACCAGGCCAGGCACCACCCTCTCCATGGTGTGCAAGGTCGGGGAGTTCAAAGGCAGGGCGCTAGGCCTGGAGGTGCACCTCCTCAGGTAGCTAGGCCCCAGGCAGCTGGACCACGGGGTGGTGGTCGTGCCCGTCGCGGTTCCGGTCGTCCTCAATACGATCGTGAGCCGGGTGTAAGAGGTTTTGCTGCTCAGTCCCATAGCGGACCACCTTTTCAGTATGGTGGTGATCGCTTTTCTCAAATGGGACAAGTAGGTCAGTTTGGAGGTTTTTCGTTCCATAGCGAACCACCCTTTCAGGTTGGTGGTGATCGCTATCCACCCATGGCACGAGGACAGCTTGGTGGTGCTCCTAACACTTTTTCTGGGCCTATGACACAACACTGGTATCCTTCTCAGTACACTAATCCCAGTGTTGTGCCATACGCTCATTTCCTGCCTTTCTATTGATGCAGGAACTTCGGTTGGAGAACATGTGGCTCATGGATTCCGGGTGTTCGCGCCACATGACCGGAAAGAAAGAATGGTTCTCCAGCCTAGACCCCATGATGCACAAGGAGTACAATTTGCTTTCTCATGGAGCTATTCGGCTCAATGAGAACTTTGTTCTCAAGGATGTTGCTTTCGTTTCAAACTTGCATTACAATTTGCTTTCTGTTTCGCAACTCTTTGAAGACGATTGTGAAGTGCGTTTTAAGAAGGGTTTGAGTCGTGTTTTAGACCCTCGGGGAGATCTTGTTTGTCGGATCGTCCCTTTTGGCCGTGTTTTCAGAGCCGATTTTTCTTGTTCTTTCGGCTCTGCTAGATGTTTGACGGCTGGTCCTTCTTCTAATTTGTGGAAGTGGCATAGGAGGCTCGGTCACTTGAGTTTTGACTTGCTAACAAGACTTAGCTCACTTGGCCTAATCCAAGGATTGCCCAAGCTTAAGTTTCAGAAGGATCTTGTTTGCCATCCTTGTCGTCATGGGAAGATGGTTGCTGCTTCCCACCCACCTGTTAATCAGGTGATGACCAAGTGACCCGGCGAGCTTTTACACATGGACACAGTTGGTCCAGCTCGGGTTTGCTCAGTGGGTGGGAAGTGGTACGTTCTAGTGATCGTTGACGATTTTTTGAGGTACTCTTGGGTGTTTTTCTTGGAGGATAAGGATGAAGCTTTTCCTTTTGCTCGTGATTTGATCTTGAGGTTGAAAACTGAGTTTCCCCCTGATACCATTAGAGCTATTCGTAGTGATAATGGTACTGAGTTTGATAACTCACAGTTTGCCTCTTTCTGTTCTTCTAATGGAATCGAGCATCAGTTTTCTTCTCCTTATGTCCCTCAGCAGAACGGTGTTGTTGAGCGCAAGAACCGGACCCTTGTTGAGATGGCCAGGACGATGCTCGATGAGCATAGGACTCCTAGGCGTTTTTGGGCCGAGGCGATCAACACTGCTTGCCATGTTTCAAATCGCATCTTTCTTCGTGCGTTCATGAAAAAGACTTCTTATGAGTTGCATTTTGGATGGGTACCCAAGGTGTCTCATTTACGGGTGTTTGGGTGCAAGTGCTTCATCCTGAAGCAAGGCAATTTGGACAAATTTGAATCTTGCTCTGCTGATGGGGTGTTTCTTGGTTATGCTTCTTATTCACGTGCTTATCGAGTTCTTAACCTGGAGACTAACCGGATAGTGGAGACCTGCGAGGTCACATTCGATGAGACTATGCCTTGTGTTTCTTCTGCTTTTGATGTTGCAGGAGAACAGGAGTTGGGAGAGACCATCTTTGTGGAGGAGGAGCAGGAGAATGCCGGCTGGGGTGATCCCGAGCCAACTCCACTGGCTGCCCCAGTCGACCCTGCGACGACTACTTCAGCCCGAGGACCCGATCCCATGATGTCTTCTTCTTGGGGTCCTCTAGAGCCACCTCTCCAGCAAGCACCCGCTGCATCTGAGGGAGCGACAACATCTGGCGAGGGGGAGGCGACTTCAGCGAGGCAAGCTGTAACATCCCGGCCTAAGGCTTAATAGGAATAATAGGATACTCATACCAACAAGTTATAACTTCTTTTTCGGAAGCCCGTCTCCAAAGAACTCTAAAGTTAAGCGTGCTTGGCCTGGAGAAATTTAGGGATGGGTGACCGACCGGGAAGTTCTTTCCGGGTGCGCACGAGTGAGGACAAAGTGCGCAGAAAAGACTAGTGTTGGTCTGTGAGGGAAGTCTATGTCCTAGAAAAGCTGCCAGATGTAAGTGGGCCCGGCCGTGTGGAGGCAGGACGTTACAGAATGGTATCGGAGCCGACTCTCGCGGTTTCACGGGCGCGTGTGTCGCAGTTGCTCAGACATGGTGGTCATGGCTGGTGTGGACCCAGAGTGGTCACACAGCATGGCACATGTGCTGGCACTGGACACACGGACGTGGCCAAGAGAGGACGTTCCTGGCTTGGGATTGATCGACGAGGACGTCGATCTCTTAAGGGGGTGAGGATGTAACATCCCGGCCTAAGGCTTAATAGGAATAATAGGATACTCATACCAACAAGTTACAACTTCTTTTTTGGAAGCCCGTCTCCAAAGAACTCTAAAGTTAAGCGTGCTTGGCCTGGAGAAATTTAGGGATGGGTGACCGACCGGGAAGTTCTTTCCGGGTGCGCACGAGTGAGGACAAAGTGCGCAGAAAAGACTAGTGTTGGTCTGTGAGGGAAGTCTATGTCCTAGAAAAGCTGCCAGATGTAAGTGGGCCCGGCCGTGTGGAGGCAGGACGTTACACAAGCGCCCCGGAGCGTTCAGCAAGTTCACCCTCCGCGTCAGATGATCGGCGGCATCGACCAGCGAGTCACGCGATCGCGAGCGTATGAAATCTCTCACTTTGCTCATTCTGCATTTGTTGCTTCTTTTGAGCCCAAAGATGTTGGACACACACTTTCTGATCCTAACTAGGTTAATGCCATGCATGAGGAGCTAGAAAAATTTGAGCGAAACCAAGTTTGGACCCTAGTTCCACCTCTACCAGAATGCCACCCTATAGGTACCAAATGGGTTTTCAAAAACAAAGAGGGTGAGGATGGGATGGTAGTGAGGAACAAGGCTAGACTAGTAGCCTAGGGTTTCTGCCAGAAAGAGGGGATAGACTATGAGGAAACCTTTGCCCCTATAGCCCATTTAGAAGCCATTAGAATCCTTATAGCCTTTGCTGCTTCGAAGGGTTTTAAGCTTTACCAGATGGATGTCAAGAGTGCCTTCTTGAATGGGTATATAGAGGAAGAGGTTTATGTTAGGCAACCCCCTGGCTCTGAGGATCCCAAGTTTCCAAACCATGTTTTTAAACTTTCAAAAGCTTTGTATGGTTTGAAACAAGCCCCGAGAGCATGGTATGATCGTTTGAAAACCTTTTTACTCTCCAAGTGTTTTAAAATGGGACGGGTCGATAGAACTTTGTTTCTCCTCAAGCAAGGAAACGATACCCTGTTAGTCCAGATTTACGTGGATGACATCATCTTTGGTGGCTCCTCTCACGCGCTTGTTGCCAAGTTTTCAGATCCTATGAGCAGGGAGTTTGAAATGAGTATGATGGGTGAGTTGACTTTCTTCCTCGGGTTGCAAATTAAGCAAACCCGGAAAATACACGAAGGACATCCTGAAGAAATTCAACATGGGCGAGGCCAAGACTATTACGACGCCCATGCCGACGACTACGGCAATGGACGCGGACTAGGACGAAGAGGCGGTTGATCAGAAGGAGTACAGCAGCATGATCGGCTCGCTTTTGTACCTGACGGCGACGAAGCCGGATATACAGTTTTCTGTGTGTCTGTGCGCTCATTTTTAGGCGTCCCCTCGGACTTCCCACAAGCAAGCGGTCAAGCGCATCATGAGGTACCTCCGATACACTCCTAAGTTCGGACTTTGGTATTCCTCTTCTTCGAACCTCTCGCTTTGTGGTTATTCCGATGCGGATTTTGCCGGCTGTCGGCTTGAGCGTAAGTCTACTTCTGGGACGTGTCAGTTTCTTGGCTCTTCCTTGGTTTCGTGGTCCTCTCGTAAACAGTCGAACGTAGCCCAGTCTACTACAGAAGCCGAGTATGTTGCCGCTGCTTCTTGTGCTTCACAGCTTTTATGGATGGTTGCTACATTGCATGATTTTGGTCTAGATTTCAGTCGGGTCCCTTTGCTTTGCGATAGTACTTCTGCCATTAGTGTAGCAAAGAACCCTGTTCTTCACTCCAAGACCAAACACATCGATTTTCGCTTTCACTTTCTTCGTGATCACTATGAGAAAGGCGACATTGATCTTAGGCATGTAGACACCCATAACCAGGTTGCAGATATTTTCACCAAGCCTTTGGATCTCTGAGAACATATATGATGAATGATTGACATTGGTAAGGAAGGTTTGAGGCTTTTACCCGGTTGAGTCTATATCTAGCTATGAGCTTAATGATTATGACTAACCGGTGGCGTTAAGTTGTGTGGTGTTTCTGTGTTGGTGTGCATGTGCGACATGTGTCTCTTGGCTGTGTTGATGTGCAGGTGTGGAGCTCGGATACAGTGGTCTATGGCGAGGTGAAGGTCAAGTAGAGACGTGCCGTGCCGACGGATCGGGAGCGGTGAAGGATGGGCGTGCCGTGCGGCGGACGTGCCATGCTGATGTACCCAGAGCAATGAAGGGCGGACGAGAGGCTTGGACTGATGGACCAGAGGCTAGAGGACCAGCTGTGGTAGCTGGCACGTGGCATCGGCGAGCAAGAGCACATGGGGACGTGTGGTGCATCGGCCGAGTCGGGAGGAAGGCGCTGGAGTCGTGTCACTTGGCGGGAGGTCGGACACGGGCTTGCGTGCGGCGCAAGTGCCGTCGGCCAAGTCAAGAAGGAAGGCGAAGGCATTGTGCCCGGCGTGGAGGCTGGACATGCATCGGCATCGGTGCCGGTGGTCGGGGTGTGAGAACCACATCCCGTCTACGGTGCGGGTTCGGTAGCTGAGCCTCAAAAAGCTACCATCGACGGTTTCCAGGTTTGGGCCTCAAAACCTGGGGTGGACGGTTTCCGAGTTTGGGCCTCAAAACTCGGGTGAACGGTTTCCAGGTTTGGGCCTCAATACCTGGGCGCGCAGGTTTCTGAGTTTGGGCCTCAAAACTCGGGGTGGACGGTTTCCAGGTTTGGGCCTCAAAACCTGGGCTGGCGGGTTTACCGGTTTGGGCCTCAAAACCAGGGGTGGTCCGAAAGGACGGTCGACGCGTGGCGGCATGGAGAGGCTGGCGCGGCTGCGAAGCTACCCACGAGGAAGGCGCGGTGGTCGACGGTGGCGGCACGTGGCGGCATCAGGGAGGTCGCGTCGAGGCGAAGCTACCGGATGTGCGGGCGTGGCCGTCGGATCGAAACTGTCAAGTCTGGACGGTTTTACCCCTGGGGGGTATTTGGGTTGAGTGCTTAATGTAAGGGCGTTTTGGTCTTCGGACGTGCACCTATATATATGAGGGGGGCTGCTAGGGCAGCCGCATCCTTGGGGAGTTCTAGGTGGTGTCTCTCTCATTTTGTTCCGGTGAGAGAAGGCTAGGGTTAGGCAGAGTTTGGCTCTTGTTCTTGAGCTTTTTGCCATCCAAGCTTTGTGTTGCTAGGATTGGCTTGTAGCCCGACATCGAGTACTTAATCAATTCATCTTGCTGAATCCAAGGATCAAATTCGTGGTTGAATTCACGTTTTGAATTTGTTCTTCGCGTTCTTCTTTTCTCCACGATTTTCCCCTCTCCCGATCTCCCTCTACGCTGCGTCTTTTGCGATTCCGTTTGAATCAACTTGTTCTTTGAAGTGAGGAGAACATCTCCACCGAAGGAATTCTTTCCTACCCTCACGAACAAGTAGATCGGGCTAAAATCATTTTCGTTCTTCGTTCTTCCCCTTTTCTAGTGTTCTTCGGATTTCTCATGGATTAGTTGGGTTGAAGCGATGATATCCTAGGATTAGCTTCCCAACACATAGAAGAACACTTGGGTGAAGTTAGTTTGCAGCCTCGTTCGATTTGGTGAAGATCCAATCGATTTTGGTTTTGACCCGTGGCGTTTTTGGGCATTCTGGGTGGTGGCGGACTGTCCGCCCCTCCAGCCGCGGACAGTCCGCGAGTCGGGGTTTCAGCCGAGCAGTGGCTGTTGGCCTCGGGCCTTTTTCCCTTCGGGTGACCGGCGGACTGTCCGCCAGTGTTGGGCGTGGACAGTCCGGGCCCGAGCAGGGACTTTGCAGCAGCGTTGCTGTTTTGGCTAGGTTGCCGGCGGGCAGTCCGCCACGACCCGCAGACAGTCCGGGGTCTTCATCGGACGCTGCTACGGGTAGGCATCGGACGCACTGTGCTCACTGTTCACGAGAACCGCGGACAGTCCGGCGTGCAAACCGCGGACTCTCCGGGACTCGTCCAGAGCTGTAGCAGAACAGTTCGGTTTTGGGTTTTTCGCCAGCGGACAGTCCGGCCCCCTAGCGGCGGACAGTCCGACTCACACCGGACAGTCCGGGACCAAGAGTCTGGACACTCCGGGAATTGCCTGTAGGTCGCAGTTGAGTGCGTTTGCTCTCCCGGCTTTTCCGCTTTGTCTCCGGACTTCTCGTTTGCTCCTAGAGTTCACCTAGGAACCTCTCTACATATCTTTGCTACTTGTTAGCATCGGTGTTTGGAGGAATCCCGACGTAGCTCTCTATCTACGTTTGGGAGTGGGTCTTTTAGGCACGAACTTCACTCGGGGTTTTGAGAGTTTTGATTTGCTCTCTTGTGTGGTGCCTCGCTGTGATCCTAGGGATCATCCACCCTCCTTCCGAGGGTCGTGGGCACCACATTTGAGTCTGAAGCTTTCGGGGTTGATTTTATTGGGATAGAGGTCATAATTTCGAGAAGAAATTTTTAGGCTCCCATTCACCCCCCCTCTGGTCGCCTTGCTTTAGCATTTTCGGTCCTTCAATTGGTATCGGAGCCAGTTAAGGATCTCTCTACCTTAACCGGTTCCGGATCCGCGAAGGCGACCTTTTAGAGTGGTTTGGCTTCCGACGTGGTTTGTCGAGGTGTTGAGCTTTTGCTTTGCTAACACTAACGGTGCTTTTTGAAGTAGCACCTAGCTCTTCTTCAAGTATGTCTTTGTCCTTCAGCATGAATGGTTCCATGGACGACATCTTGGGAAGAAGGAGGAGTGCAGTTGATGAGAGGGATCGCGAGGTGAATGATCTGCTGAACCTTCTATGACATGACGAGCTTTCACTGGAGGATCTCCTACATCAACTTGGCAAGGCCAACTGAGGTACACTTGCTTGTGGTCTTGTGGCTTTGCACAATTTATATGAGGCTTGCTCTAGGGATGATGAGCTTTGCGATACCTTGCATAGAAAGGTAGAAAAATTAAAATGCTCCATCGCTAAGCTGAAGTCTAGTGCCTCTTTGCCTTGCACCTGCTATGTTGACTTGGTTAGGAAGAATGATGAGCTAGGCTTTTCTTTTGCTAGCTTAAAATCTGAGATTGATTTGATGAAATCCAATGCTTCTGAGCCATGTCTAGTTTGCATTGACTTGCGCAATGACCTTGATTGTGCTAAAACTGAATTAGCCTTGCTTAAGTCAAATGCTTTGTCACCATGTGATTCTTGTGAATCTTTTGTTGCTAGACTTAGAGAACTAAGTTTGATTCACAGAACATGTGTAGATGAACTCGAGCATGCTAGGGCTAAAATTGATGAGATAAATTCTAGGCCTTGTAGCTCATGCTCTTTGAATAAAAATGCTTGCCCTACTTCTTGTGCTAATCATGATTCTTTGCTTGATGTGAATGGTGATGTTTCTTCCACCAATTTCATTTGCACATCATGCATTGATTTGGAAAAAGAAGTTTTGGCTTTGAAGCTTTTGCGCGATGATATGAGCGCCAAATTGGTTGAGCACAATGATATGAGTGCCAACCTTGAAAAAGAAAACGAGCTCTTGCGTACCACATATGCCGAGTGCATTAGAGAGGAGATGGAAAATCTGAAAAACACTCCTTGTGGTACATGTGACCGCCTCATGTTTGAAAATGAGGTTTTGTCCAAAAGATGCAAGAGTCTTTGTGCTAAGTCTTTTGAGTCACGCATTTCTTGCAACTCCGATGTTGATATTTCCAAGTTTGCATCTTTTCAACCGGAGTTGAGTTCTTATGTTGCGCGTGAGTCTTTTGACGATAGCACTTGTGCCAAGGTTTCGGATAGCTCTTTCATAGCTACTCCCAACCTTGCTGTTTCTTCAAGTGATGTCCAAGGGACTTCTCTTGACAAGGGTGCTTCTCATATTTTTGGGACTCGTCCTCCCAATCCGGTTTTTCATTGCACCTTTTGCAAGAAGGAGGGACATTCGCTCGATTTTTGTTTTCGCCGTGTCAAGCACAAGCGGCGAATTCGAGCTAAGGCTTTTAGGAAGCCGCGTAGCCTTTCTCATGGCACGTGTGCTCCTAGCGTTGGCACCAAGTTGGTGGTTGATGCTTATTGTTCTAAGTCCCAAGGGACTTCTCACTTGTCGGAGAATGGTGTGCCTTCCAGTAGGCCTTTGTACCATGGCTCTTTTTGTGAGAAAGATGGGCATCAAGAAAGCTTCTGCTATC
This sequence comes from Coix lacryma-jobi var. lacryma-jobi, assembly GCA_009763385.1. Lineage (NCBI taxonomy): Eukaryota > Viridiplantae > Streptophyta > Magnoliopsida > Poales > Poaceae > Coix > Coix lacryma-jobi. Next base: position 82,531,964 of record CM019822.1, read on the forward strand.
GGCGTGCCAAACGCTTGCGCCAAGCTCGCTCTTCTAGGAATACGGTGGATCATAGCCCTTCCCATGGCATGAACACTTGTGCTCCTAGCAAGAAGCCCATTTTTGTTGATGGGTTCTATGACTCCTTTTCTAGTGGGATAGGTCATGGTCGTGGACATGCTTCTACTGTTTCTTCCCTTGGTCCACGTCATGCTTTTCATGATGCTTCTATTGGTTCTTCTACAAAGACCTTGAAAGATGTTTGCCTCTTTTCCCGTGGTAAGACTCGTTCTTCTCCTCGAGTTGTCCTTTTGAGGAATGCTTCCAAGGGTGTTTCACAGCTGCATTTGAACCAACATTTGCATCATGCTAACCCACATGATAAGTTGAGATTTGTGACCAAGTCCTGGATTCCCAAGTACATGCTTACTAACCCTTCGGGATCCAAGGCTCGGGTTACTTTGTCCTCTTGTGTGTAGATATGAGGACGCGGGGTGGAGAACATGCGCCTAATGGAACTTGATCTTTTAGATGTGATTAAGATTTGATGGTTCTCTACACCCCGCCTAGATTTGCCTCCAAAGAGGCTTTTGCAGTTCGGTGAGCTTTCTTTTACACTCATACCTTGTACATCCATGACCTATGTCTTGTGGTATGAGATGATTCTTCATGTGCTCACTTGTATAGCTTTTACATGTACATTTTCTTTTGTATCATGTTTTGCTTTAGTCTAGCATGTGCTATCTTGTATATCATGTCATGCTAGCTTTGTGTATAGCTTTTGTGGAATATCCACTTTTCATGCTAGTTGGTGATCCTCATGAACATTGTGCCATGTTTTATCATACTTCTCCATGAGCTTTATTTGTAGTGGTATGATGTTCATTAGGTGTCACTTGTCAGGTGCTAGTTGTGGTTAACTACATGTACCCTGTTGACATGTTTAGTTTGAGCAGTAGTCTTTCCTCGATTTTATCATGTTACATGCTTTTGGATCTGTCGCTATCATTATCTGGCATTGTGGCATGTGTTGAGGTTTAGGCTGTGTTTGAGTTGATCATGTCCTTAGGATGCATTTTGCTCCATAGTGCTTTATCATGTTGCATGGTAGTCTAGGCTAGTTTGAGTTCAGATCTCCTTGCGGTATCATTCATAGGTAGGCCTCTTTTTGTTGAGAGATCACCTTATGCTTTTATGTGACTAACCGTTTTCATGGAGACCTTGAGGTCACACTGGACGAGACAATGCCTTGTGTTTTCTTCTGCCTTTCAGTGTGCAGGAGAACAGGAGTCTGGAGAGAGCATTTCGGCTCACGGACCTGATCCCACTTCTTCCACGACTTGGAGTTCCGTTCGAGCAGCTCTCCAGCAAGCACTAGCAGCACCTGTGGGAGCGACAGCATCAGGCGAGGGGGAGACGACTTCGGCGAGACAGGCGCCCCGGAGTTCAGCAGATTCAGGCGTCCCCTTGGGTATCACACAAGTAGGAGGTCATGCGTATCATGAGGTACACCGACACACTTCTGAGTTCGGTTTCTGGTACTCTTCTTCTCCGACCCCTTTCTGCTGTGTGGTCTTTTCGATGTGGATTTTGCTGGCTGTCGCTTGAGCGTTTCCTGGCTCTTCGCTTGTGAGTGTGATGTGTGTTTTCCTTTTAGTTTGGGAAGCATTTTGCTTGTTGTATCTTAGTTGGACTTCTCCGATACCCTTTTGCTTTGGGTTTTCCTTTTTAGGCTAGTTTTGCTTTGTCCTTGATAGACTAGCTTTTGCATGCATTTCATCATGTACACTAGTGCATTTTAGAGCTTCATGTTTAGAGCAATGAGAATGAGATTGTGCTCTTTTTGGTATGCCCTGCTTATTCATGATGATGCTTGCAGCTTAGGCTCTTTTTGATCACATGATACATGCTATGAGCTAAGCTATTTTTGCAAATGGTGAACCTGACTAATCAACTATGAAACCTTTAATTTGTTCACCATTGAGATTGGCAACTAGCATGGGTAGGATATGTTGAGATCACTTGTGCTATCTTTTGTATGCTAGGTTGCTATGTCTCTTGCACTGAGTCTTTCACTTGCTTGGATTGTACATATTTACTTTGTGCTTAAAATTTGATCCAAGTATTAGTGAATTGAAAAGATCGAGATGGGATTGCATGTGTCAGCACATCACGGTATCGAGACTGTTTCTCATTGCACATTTGAGTTAAACTTGAGCCGTGTAGTGTAAGACCGAAACCGGTGCTTTAAGCTTCCGATTGCTTTTCTTGCATAGGCTTAGCCCGGTTGAAAAGTTAGGCAATGACCATGCTTTTAACCTCTCGCAATCACATGCTTTTAAATATGAACTTGTGTTAATACCGCTGCAATCTCCGATGAAAATTTGAAAATAACACAAGTTTATGCTTCATTCTATTGCATGATGATTGAACTTTGCTAGGGGTAGTTCACCTTTTATACTTGAGTTAGCACTTGGTTGATTTCCTGTCTATCCATGCTAAGTGCTATTTTAGTGGTGAACTCCTTTTCAAATGGCTTAAAACTGCTCATATGCTTAATTGTTCATATTTCGTATTCATTTGATCAGTTTGAGCCTTTGCTAGCATTTGTATTGGTTGCTAAAGTTTCAGGGCAGCACCCTTTTGAGCATCTTTTCATTCTGATTGCTATACACTTGGAGCTGTTGCATTGTGCATATCATGCATTTTAGCTTAGTGTTCATACCCCCTGCTCTGATACACTTTGTGGTCACTTTCAGTGCTTTTCATAGCCCTCATATGCTTTTGGTTGATGACTTGTCTTGTGTATGTGTCAACTTTTGTTGAAAAATGTTAAAACCCCTCAGCATGTTCCCTTTTGTCAAGGGGGAGAAGTTGTTTGCAAGGGCGAGTTTGTGTGTTGGCACAACGGGGAGAGTCATGCATTTTGGAGAGAGCTTTGAGCAAGGGGGAGTTTTAGCTCTTTTATGTTCTTCTTCACTGGGTTTAGCTCTTTTATGTGTCTCAATTGGTATCCATCTCTTGGTATGGAATGCAATTGGTGTCATGAGCTTTGTGCATAGTTTTTGTGTATAGGCTTGCTTTCAGGGGGAGTCGCTTTTGTCTTGCTGCTTCTCCGCGTGCTCCGAGTGTTTGTGCTCCATTTAGTGTTGAGCCTCTCTTGTGGTTTCTCTCAGTCGGTATCGAGCCTGCTAGTCGTGTTGAGCCATTTTTGCCTCTGTCTAGAGGGACTAGCAGTTTTTGCTTGGTATTTTCGATTGGTATGGACCCTTCAGCTAGTTGCGTCGAGCCTATGTGCCTCTGTCTTGAGGAACTAGCTGTTTTCACCAATTCTTGGCTGTTTGTGATCAGTTTTGCATTCTTATGCGTTGATTCAGCCTCAATTGGTATTGAGCCTTGAGCTAGTGGTGTTGAGCCATTTTCTGCCTTTTCTTGAGGGCTAGCTCATTTTTGACTTGGTTGCGTCGAGCCGTTGCCCATGTCTTTGGAAACCAAGTCTTTTGCTCTATGTGATCGAGTTTTGCTCATTGTTGAGTTGTTGCTCCGATCCCTTACTTGGTTGCGTTGAGCCGTTGCCCATGTCTTTGGGGACCAAGTTATGTCTCATGACAAGGGATTTTGTTCTTTGCCCTCCGATGGCTTTTGATCACTTGAATGAGATTTTCGGTTATGGTATCTCAAACCATCTCTTGTGCCTAGTTTTTGTCAATTCAATCATCAAGGGGGAGAAAGAGAAAGAGAAAGAAAAAAGGGGGAGAAATTGACCCAAAACCAAGTGGATAAGTACATTGGTCTCTCTTTTGTGATGATTGTTTGACAATTTTATTTGAGATTGGTTTTCGAGTGCCGTTTGGGATTCATGAAACTCTTGTTTATCTTGACTCTTCGGTTGTGTGGAGGCTTTGCCCGCTTTTCCCGTTTCTTTCGGGACCGAGAGCTTTTATTTGGAGTTTTCATGATCCTTCCTCATCTCAAGTAGCCTTGTGTTCGCTTTTGTTTGGCTTTTGGGCACTTGGATGAGGCTTGCCTTCAAACGCTTCCTTTGTGGATTATTTTTAGTCAATGCATTCATCAAGGGGGAGATTGAGAACATATATGATGAATGATTGACATTGGTAAGGAAGGTTTGAGGCTTTTACCCGGTTGAGTCTATATCTAGCTATGAGCTTAAAGTTTATGACTAACCGGTGGCGTTGAGTTGTGTTGTGTTTCTGTGTTGGTGTGCGTGTGCGACATGTGTCTCTTGGCTGTGTTGATGTGCAGGTGTGGTGCTCGGATACAGTGGTCTATGGCGAGGTGAAGGTCAAGTAGAGACGTGTCGTGCCGACGGATCGGGAGCGGTGAAGGATGGGCGTGCCGTGCGGCGGACGTGCCATGCTGATGTACCCAGAGCGATGAAGGGCAGACGTGAGGCTTGGACTGACGGACCAGAGGCCCGAGGACCAGCTGTGGTAGCTGGCACGTGGCATCGGCGAGCAAGAGCACATGGGGATGTGCGGTGCATCGGCCGAGTCGGGAGGAAGGCGCTGGAGTCGTGTCACTTGGCGGGAGGTCGGACACGGGCTTGCGCGCGGCGCAAGTGTCGTCGGCCAAGTCAAGAAGGAAGGCGAAGGCGTTGTGCCCGGCATGGAGGCTGGACATGCATCGGCATCGGTGCCGGTGGTCGGGGTGTGAGAACCACATCCCGTCTACGGTGCGGGTTAGGTAGCTGAGCCTCAAAAACCTACCATCAACGGTTTCCAGGTTCGGGCCTCAAAACCTGGGGTGGACGGTTTCCGAGTTCGGGCCTCAAAACTCGGGTGGACGGTTTCTAGGTTTGGGCCTCAAAACCTGGGCGCGCGGGTTTCCGAGTTTGGGCCTCAAAACTCGGGGTGGACGGTTTCCAGGTTTGGGCCTCAAAACCTGGGCTGGCGGGTTTACCGGTTTGGGCCTCAAAATCGGGGGTGGTCCGAAAGGACGGTTGACGCGTGGCGGCGTGGAGAGGCTGGCGCGGCTGCGAAGCTATCCAAGAGGAAGGCGCGGTGGTCGACGGTGGCGGCACGTGGCGGCATCAGGGAGGTCGCGTCGAGGCGAAGCTACCGGATGTGCGGGCGTGGCCGTCGGATCGAAACTGTCAAGTCTGGACGGTTTTACCCCTGGGGGGTATTTGGGTTGAGTGCTTAATGTAAGGGCGTTTTGGTCTTCGGACGTGCGCCTATATATATGAGGGGGGCTGCTAGGGCAGCCGCATCCTTGGGGAGTTCTAGGTGGTGTCTTTCTCATTTTGTTCCTGTGAGAGAAGGCTAGGGTTAGGGAGAGTTTGACTCTTGTTCTTGAGCTTTTTGCCATCCAAGCTTTGTGTTGCTAGGATTGGCTTGTAGCCCGACACCGATTACTTAATCAATTCATCTTGCTGAATCCAAGGATCAAATTCGTGGTTGAATTCGCGTTTTGAATTTGTTCTTCGCGTTCTTCTTTTCTCCACGATTTTCCCCTCTCCCGATCTCCCTCTACGCTGCGACTTTTGCGATTCCGTTTGAATCAACTTGTTCTTTGAAGTGAGGAGAACATCTCCACCGAAGGAATTCTTTCCTACCCTCACGAACAAGTAGATCGGGCTGAAATCATTTTCGTTCTTCGTTCTTCCCCTTTTCTAGTGTTCTTCGGATTTCTCATGGATTAGTTGGGTTGAAGCGATGATATCCTAGGATTAGCTTCCTAACACATAGAAGAACACTTGGGTGAAGTTAGTTTGCAGCCTCGTTCGATTTGGTGAAGATCCAATCGATTTTGGTTTTGACCCGTGGTGTCTTTGGGCATTCTGGGTGGTGGCGGACTGTCCGCCCCTCCAGCCGCGGACAGTCCGCGAGTCGGGGTTTCAGCCGAGCAGTGGCTGTTGGCCTCAGGCCTTTTTCCCTTCGGGTGACCGGCGGACAGTCCGCCAGTGTTGGGCGCGGACAGTCCGGGCCCGAGCAGGGACTTTGCAGCAGCGTTGCCGTTTTGGCTCGGTAGCCGGCGGACAGTCCGCCAGGACCCGCGGACGGTCCGGGGTCTTCATCGGACGCTGCTACGGGTAGGCATCGGACGCACTGTGCTCACTGTTCACGAGAACCGCGGACAGTCCGGCGTGCAAACCGCGGACTGTCCGGGACTCGTCCAGGGCTGTAGCAGAACAGTTCGGTTTTGGGTTTTTCGCCGGCGGACAGTCCGGCCCCCTAGCGGTGGACAGTCCGGCTCACACCGGACAGTCCGGGACCAAGAGTCCGGACAGTCCGGGAATTGCCTGTAGGTCGCAGTTGAGTGCGTTTGCTCTCCCGGCTTTTTCGCTTTGTCTTCGGACTTCTCGTTTGCTCCTAGAGTTCACCTAGGAACCTCTCTACATATCTTTGCTACTTGTTAGCATCGGTGTTTGGAGGAATCCCGACGTAGCTCTCTATCTACGTTTGGGAGTGGGTCTTTTAGGCAGGAACTTGACTCGGGGTTTTGAGAGTTTTGATTTGCTCTCTTGTGTGGTGCCTCGCTGTGATCCTAGGGATCATCCACCCTCCTTCCGAGGGTCGTGGGCACCACGTTTGAGTCCGAAGCTTTCGGGGTTGATTTTATTGGGACAGAGGTCATAATTTCGAGAAGAAATTTTTAGGCTCCCATTCACCCCCCCTCTGGTCGCCTTGCTATAGCATTTTCGGTCCTTCAATCTCTCAACTTTTGCTCGGTTGAGAGGTGAGCTTGGTGTGTGTTTCCCCTTTTAGAATGGGGGAAGCATTTTGCTTGATGTACCACAAACTGACTTTCTGAGCCTTTTTTGTATTTGGGTCTTGAGTCTTTTTGGTTTTGTTTTGGCTTCGATTCTGACTTCATCTTGCATACATCTTGCATTTTCGAGCTTCATGTCTATATTCCTTAGAATGAATTTATGCTCCGATTAGTGTATGCTTCGATGATATATGATGATGCTTGTAGCTTAGGCTCTCCTTGATCACTGCTACATATTGTGAGCTAAGCTATTTTTCAGAATGATGAACATGCTTAATAAACTTAAAATTTGATACATGTTCACCATTGAGATTGGCAACTAGCATGTGTAGGATGTGTTGAGGTCACTTGAGCTATTTCATATATGCTAGGTTGCTATGTCTCTAGTTCTGAGTCTTTCACTTGCTTGGACTGTTCATATTCTGCTTAAAATGATCCAAGTGTTAGTGAATTGAAAAGATCGAGATGGGATTGCTTTGTCAGCACATCACGGTATCGAGACTGTTTCTCATAGCACTTTGAGTTAAACTTGAGCCGTGTAGTGCAAGACCAACACCGATGCTTTAAGCTTCTGATTGCATATGCATAGGCTTAGCACGGTTGAAAAGTTAGGCAATGACAAGCTTTCAACCTCTCGCAATCACATGCTGAATTTAAACTTGTGTTAATAACCGTTGCATTTTCTCTGATAAAATCAAAAAACACAAGTCTATGTTTCACTCTATAGCATGATGGTTGAACTTTGCTAGGGGTAGTTCACCTTGTATAGATGTTTAGCACTTGCTTAACTTCCTGTCTATACATGCTCAGTGCTATTTTGATGGTGAAACCCCTTTCTGAATGGCTTAAAACTGCTCACTTGGCTTATGCATTCATATCTTGTATTCGGTGATCCGTTTGAGCCTTGTAGTTGGATCAGCACTCTTTAGAGCTTTTCTTCACTCTTTCGAGTATATACCTGAAGCTGCTAACTCATGTGCATTTGCTTGACTCCGATAGGGATGACCTAGCTCTGTTTTGCTTACTGAAGTCCTTTTCCTCTTTCTTTTGATTGCAAATTTCCACCAAGGGGGAGAATGTTTCCAAGGATGAGTTTTTTAGACTTTCTGTGGTGACAATTTGCAATTTATGCTTCACTTACTGAGGGGGAGTTCTTTGAGTGAGGGGGAGTTTTTCTGCCTTTGCTACTCTGAGTCGGTTTTTATTTGATATTGATCTTTTCAGCTAGTTGCGTCGAGCCTCTGTGCCTCTGTCTTGAGGGACTAGTTGTCTTCACCATGTTTTGATGGTTTTTGATTGGTATCAGTCTTACTGCTGGTTGTGTTGAGCCTCTGTGCCTCTATCTTGAGGGACTAGCAGTAGCTGCTTCTGATGTAGTCTTCAGTTGGTATTCAAGCTTTCAGCTAGTGGTGTGGAGCCCTTTCTGCCTCTTCTTGAGGACTAGCTTGTTTCTGACTTGGTTGCGTCGAGCTGTTGCCCATGTCTTTGGGAACCAAGTCTTGTGCTCTGATTTTGATCGAGTTTTGCTCCTTGATGAGTTGTTGCTCCGATTTCTTGCTTGGTTGTGTCGAACCGTTGCCCATGTCTTTGGGGACCAAGCCTCGCTTATCTCGAGTTGTTCTTCTTCGGCCTTTTCTTTGGTTTTTGGACATCTCGAGTGAGTTTTTCTCCTTCTATCTAATTCTGCTTTCTTTCTATTTTGTTACGGTTACTATGAGTTGACGATGCACTCATCAAGGGGGACATTAAGAACACAAGGTTGATATGTGCCCTTGTGGTTCCCTTCCTGACTGATGAGTGATCGATCAACGGGCAATATGTCTCTTGGCTGTGTTGATGTGCAGGTGCGGAGCTCGGACAGTGGTCGAAGGTGAGGTGAAGGTCAAGTACGGACGTGCCGTGCCGACGGACCGGGAGCGGTGAAGGGCGGACGTGGAGCTTGGACCGACGGACCAGGAGACCTGAGGACCAGCTGTGGAAGCTGACACGTGGCGTTGACAAGCAAGAGTACATGGGGATGTGCGGTGCATCGGCCAAGTCGGGAGGAAGGTGATGGCGTCGTGACACTTGGCGGGAGGCCGAGAAGGATGGTGAATGCACTGTGCCCGACATGGAGGCTGGACATGCTCCGGCATCAGTGCTGGAACTTGGGGTGTGCGAACCACATCCCGTCTTCGGCGCGGGTTCGGTAGCTGAGCCTCGAAAAGCTACCCTCGATGGTTTCTGAGTTTGGGCCTCAAAACTCGGGGTGGTCGGTTTCTGAGTTTGGGCCTCAAAACTCGGCGTGGACGGTTTCCAGGTTTGGGCCTCAAAACCTGGGCTCGCTGTTTCTGAGTTTGGGCCACAAAACTCAGCCTGAGGACAGGTTTCCCGGTTTCAGCATCAAAACCGGGGGAAGGCCCAGGTTTCCCTGTTTCGGCCTCAAAACCGGGGGAGGTCCGCAAAAAGGACGGTCAACGCGTGGCGGCGTGGAGAGGCTGGCGCGGAGGCGAGGCTATCCACGAGGAAGGCGCGGCGGTCGACTGGGCGGCACGTGGCGGCATCCTGAGGCTTGCGTCGAGGCGAAGCTAAGGGTGAGGAAGGCGCGTGGCCGTCAGATCAACTATCAGCAGAGTTGGATCAGGATACCCCTAGGGTTGGCCGCTTCGCTATTGTATCTAGGGGTAGAAAGGGGATTATTGTATTAGGCTATAAATAAGAGAGGCACCCCTCCTCTCTCCCTATTCTAGCAGTCATTTGTTCCTAAGCTCTCTCTCTCTAGCCCTCGTTTAGGTTCTAATCATACCTCGCTGCTAGCAATCCGCAGAGATGGGAATCATACCTTTGTGTATTTGGATCTTTTGAGGAAACGAGACCGTATTCTCGTTGTCTCCTCGTGTGGAGGAATTTCGGCTGAAATCGAATCGATTCGCGTTTGTGTTGGTGTTCTTCACGTTTTGGTTTTTCATCTCCCGGAGATTTGCCTCGTTCTCCCTCTCCGCGAGATGATTTTTGATTCCATTTGAATCAATTCATTCTTGGTCGTGAGCTCCTTCTTTCCACCAAAGGATTTCTCCCCTAACCTCACGAATCCATAGATCGGGTCGATTTCGCGTTCGTTCTTCGTTCTTTCCCCTTTTACGGTGATCCATGAATTTCTCTTGATTGACTTGGTTTGGTGCGATGATTTCTTAGGATTAGCACCCTAATACATAGAGGATCACCTGGGAGGAGTTTGATCGAAGTTCTTTTCGATGTGGTTGAGATCAATTTGAATTTGGCTTTGAATCCGAACGACTTTGTGCTTTCTGAGTGTTGGCGGACAGTCCGCCCCCTAACGGCGGACAGTCCGCGCATCGGGTCTCGGCTAGGTCAGTCAGGCGCAGTCCCCTGACTGTTCACTGTCGAGTGAACGGCGGACAGTCTGCGGTACAAACCCACGGATAGTCCGGGACCTGTCCAGCAGACTTGCAGCACTGTTTGGTTTCTGCGTTTTGGCTGGCGGACAGTCCGGCACTCAGTCGCGGACAGTCCCGGATTCAACGGCGGACAGTCCGGGACTCTGACCCCGGACAGTCCGCGAATCTGCAGCTTGTGCAGTTTTGCTCCGAGGCTTTGTTAGCTGGTTTTGGTGTTTCTCCGGGGGTTCCGCTGTACCACTAGGACATCTCCTAGGGTATCCACCTACTCGTAGGTCGTGAACTCTTCGATCGTTTCGAGTCTTAGCTTTTGGGGTGATTTTCTGGGACAAGGGCCATTCTATTCACAAGTTTAATTTGAGGCTCCCATTCACCCCCCCTCTGGTCGTTAATCTGGTCCTTCAGATTATTAGTATCTTGCACTAGTTTAAGTAATTAAGTTAGGTACTATGTCGATAGAGTTTGTTATAGTTGTCTTATATGCCTTATGTTTGCATCATGTGTTACATCCCTTGTTTCATACATATGCATTATGCACCTCATGCTAGGTACACTAGATAATGAACGCGTGAAGTGAAGTGCGTGGTGATGGAGCTAAGCCCGAGGATGGTGTTGGGTGGCCATCCCGAAAAAAGTGTTTGGCGAACCCCATAAGTTCCTGGAGCAGTGATGTTCTCGAAGTCGGTGCCAACTAACACTAACTTAAGTGTTGTTCCCAGGCAAGCCCCGGAGCATTCTAAGTCTCCTACCATTCCTTTATAAATGCAATCGAGTCAATATAATGATTGTTGCATTAAGTAATAGGAGTTGAATGATACCGTTGATGCATTACTTACTTATCCTTGTCCACTACAATATTATCTTGATATCCCTGTTAGGTCTAGGCTCGTTTATATGCTTAGCCCTGCTTAGACCGGTAAAAGTCGGGTGATTTCCTGTCTCCCGCATATAGGTGGATACTGATCATGACTAGCCTGGTGCTATCATGGAGATAACCATGTGATAATTAATTTGAGACCGGGCAGGATGTAGGAGCAGCAGGATATGGGTTCTGTGTGCTAGTAGTCTCCCGTCTGTGTCGCATAGGACCCATTCGGAAAGCGTACCTCAGTCAAATTGAACGCGTCAATCACTTAACGGAGTAGGTCGGAGTACCTCCCGTGAAGCCGAGTAAGACTATTCAAGCCGGAGATGGAGATGTTGACGCCTAACACCTAGGGCCTCAGATGTACCGTGGGCAACTATTCTGAGCAACCTGACATGGTCCGTGGGCAGGCGAGGCCTGATTGACCTGGCATGACTGTGGGCAGTTATAGCTTGTGCGACCTAGCACTGAGATAACCCCTGGTGTAGAAGGGCCCATGGCCGTCCCGCGAATTGTGTTCTCCAATTTCCTGAGTGGTAGCTTACGACTGCCGTAACTGGAAGTGTCGGGCGAGTGTGCGACATTTTATCCCCAGCTGGGTAGGAATTGATTATAATCGCCATCGCTCCTAGACAGTGAGTAATTGACTGGCATGTGTTACCGTAGAACTTATGGAACTAAAGATGGTTATGATGTTGAATCTGAAAGGCTATTGATGAAATAGTCACTCTTGCTTGATTAATTAGCCAAGTGATTGCTCTAGATCAGGTGCAAATCTAGTTAATCAGGTTGATTACATAAAATTTACAGCTAATACCCTAATCATGACTATTAATAATGAAAATGCTTTTATGCAAAAAAGGGGTAAGTATAGCCAACCCCTGATACAGCCTTGCATACTCCTTGGTGTCACTTTATTTCTGGTTTATGATGGGTAAGTCTAGCTGAGTACATTCAAGTACTCAGGGTTTATCCCACCTTGTTGCAGGTGAAGGTTAGGCCTACCGAAAGGTGATGGCCAGTGCTGGTGGGCTCGGCAGTTCCATACTTCTTCTCTTATGCTGTTGTTGGAGGATGTTACTCAGGCTAGCAAAGTATATCAACCTATGTTATGGTATTTATTTCAAAGCTATGTTGTTTCTTTTAAATTAAGTGGAACTCAACTTGCACTACTAGGGATGTGTTCAACTATGACGGTACCTTATCGTCATTGAAGACAGCGAAATTGTCACAATGGTTCTTTTTTGATGAATTTGTGACGATATAGACTTTGTCATGGAAGTCGCGTCACATTTGGTTAAACTTGACGAAACAACAATTTTTGTCATTGATGTGTTCCATTTCTGTGACAGAAAGGCCGTCATCATAGAACTGTTTTCTTTCTATGACCATGTGTTTTCGTCACTGATAGAGGCTAATAATCGTCATTATCTACCGTCTGTTCCGCGTACAGACGACGTTTGCCACGCTGGCGGCTGACGTGTCACATCCACGTGGTGGCTGACATGGCACATCCACATGGCGGCTGACGTGGCTTTCCACGTGGCAGCTGACGTTGCTATCCACGTGGCAGCTGACGTGGCTTTGCACGTGTCAGCTGTCGTGGCTTTCCACGTGTCAGCTGACGTGTCCGACCACGTGGCAGATGACGTGGCACGTGACGTGGATGGTCCACATGGTCTTTTAATGGGCCCACGTGTACAGTTATTTTCGTCACAGAAGTAGTTTCACTTTCGTCACTAAAGTACTTTCAATTTCATCACTGGTAGAATTACAGAATCATCATAGAAAGGTGAAATATTTCATCATAGGTGCTGATGCAGATTTCATGACAAAATGGTAATAATACTGAAATGACTAAAAGCTTGCATTACTTAATAGATCTACATCCAGTATTGCAGTGACCATACAACTTAATGGAAACTCGGTTCACATATAAGTAACTTGACATCAGAATCAATCAACTAGTTTCATCTCAGTTGACACATCACAACCAATTATTTAAAGTTCCCAACCACTAGCATAGTAGCACAGACCAGCAGGCAGCAGCTTGCAACAGCGCTCATGTCGAAGGAGCATTGTTGAGGGACAAGATACGCTTGAGCAGCGCATTGTTCTCCTCCATGGCCTTGTTGTTTCTCACTGTCAGCTTCTTCATCTCCTCCATCTCCCTTTGTGTCCTCTCCAACTTTTCCTCAGCTTCTTCACTTCTCTTCTTGAGCTCCTCAAGTTCACCTTGTACAACAACCTTAGCTTCAGCTGCTAGTTGTTCCCGAAGCTCGCTTTCATTGGATGATGTTGATTTGGAAGGTGCAACTGGTTTGATGCCAACACTCCTGAGGAAATGGTTCGTGCTGTTCTGGGAGAGCACCTGGGACACAACCTGCACACTAGAAACTGGTGTCCCACCTTCAGCAACAGGTTCTGCCCTCAAAGCTTCCATATTTGACTGAAACACCAATGACCACTCATTAGTTATTGCATTAATCTGAGGAGGCAATATGACAGAAGATGTATTTGACAATATAAAAGCAGGAAGATGTGTACTACTGATAGGTAGAAGGAAACCTAGCAAAATTGACAGGATGTAGCTTACATGCAAATGTGTAATAGTAATAAACCAATCATGCATCCAAAAATGAATAAGGACTGAACTGAGCAAGTATTGGAGTATCATATTGTATTATCAGGTTGAAAATAAAAGGTTTATGAGATATGTGAGTCTAATTGAGTACCAGATCATCACCACAAGCCAATCAAATGTAATCGAATTAGACATAACTGCGTTGCAAGTACACTTTATTTTCAAAACTATTATGTTGCATTGACACAACCTGATTCTATAAAGGTATGCAATGACATATTTCGGGACTTACAGCTGCTTCTCTTGCTGGTTCACTGAGACCTTTTTTGGAGCTGGTATGACAGGTCTTGAATGCCTCCACCACATCAAGTTCTTCATCTTGCTCTGTGTTGGGCTCAACATTGTTCCTCTTCTCCTTCTATTTCATAGATAGGCAATTACAACAAAGTTTACTCACATGAAATGCAAAACAAGTTGTATAGTGCAAATATGTACAAGGTCCTATGTACTTACATATGCATGTAAGTGTGCCACATAGCTGCGAGAACCCATAGCCTGATGATACTTGATTTTGCTGCGATTGGTCTTGTTCTTTTCACATGATTCCTAAAATAGCATGAACATGTCAGATGAAGACATTGGTTTAAAATGAGATCATTTGGAAACTAAATGAGAAAGAATTTATACCATGTTCTTTGGATCAGACCACTTTGCAACTAGTGCTCTCCATTGAACATCAGACATGGAAGCAACATGCGAAGTTCTTGGAACCTCATTGGCAGGTACACCATTGAAGTATTTCTTCTTGAGCCTGTAACTCAGTTGTCGCACCCCAGAGCGCAGCATATCAGTACAAGCTTCCTCTGTTGCATCGTCATCAGTCCTAATGGACAAGCGCCCCTAGGCATATGAGAGATCCATATTTTGTTAGTCAATTTAGGTCCTGTAGATATGAACAAAGATACAAAGCAAACAGTAATGCACTTACACCGAGCTTTGCCTTAAAGTCATTGTAATATTGCTCGTCTCATTTGTAATCTTTCCGATGTGGCAGGATAGGAACCTTATCCTGAATGATGACGCCAGCCTCTGATGCAAACTTGGCAGCCTGAACAGGTTCATGAGGCCTTCTTTTGCCTTCAGCAACAGCTATGGGCATTCTCCTTCCTATAGCTTTTATCATCTTGTCCAGAAGTGTCCCTTTGGTGGGTGGCCTAGGTCTCCTTGGGGCTCGCTGTCCAGGACCTACAAATAGATTTGGATATAAATGTTTTAGTTTCATGCAAATCAACAATTGTGATGTCATTTTTGAATGACAAAGAAAGTATAACTTGCCAGCAGTGTCTTCTTCTCCAGCTACATTGTCTCTATTACCACCTATACTTTCCTCAGCACCAACTCCAAGGCCTTCCTCTCCAGGTGTACTGTCATGAGCACCAACTCCAATGCATTCCTCTATAGCCAGTTCTTCATGACCATTTGTAGTATCCTCTTCATTCTGCAGCTCTCTCGCTAAAGCTTGAAGCCTTTTTGATGATTTTGCCTATTGAGGTTGCACCTGTGACCCTTCAGATGCCCTCACTCCCTTACTATTCCTAACTCCTGGCGCCATGTTGGGAGTTGTGATCCTCTTCTTTGAAGAAATTACATTCCTATAAAACCTTGGACTCTGTGGGAAAAAAACAAGTGAGTCATGTGCATTGATAAGCAAGAACATCTTTTAAATAACAAGTATGAAATACAGAATAAGCATCTAAAAGCGTTGGCATATTTTACATAACATAGTTATAGCATCCAAAAGCAATGCAAATGTTCCCCATCCAGTTATGTCAAGATAGAAGAAGCACCTGAGGTGGCTGGGGTTGTTGCTGCTCATCAGATTCAGTGTCATCATCATCACTATCTCCTTGATGCTCATCGTCAAGGAGAAACTCCGATGAATCCGAATCTTCACTATTTGTTATTTGGTTTGCTGTTTTTTCCCCTTCTTTTTGCAGGTTCAGGTACAGATTTATTAAATTCAGTAGCTAATTTGTGAATTCCAAGTGCTTCAAGCTTCTTTTGATTCTCCACCATGCGCATATCCCGTCTTGTCTCATAGGCAGTTTTTGGAGGTTCTAACAAGAACAAGCAAATTGTGTATGAACGCATTCCCATGGTGGGAGATCTAGTGGTGTCAGAAGCACTGGCCACATGTTGTACTGGGTACTCATGTTGCCAAATGGATTGAATCCATCAGTAGCTAAGGCAAGCCTCAGGTTCCTCAGATCTTCTGCAATGGTTGGTTCCATCCTGTCAAACTCCTTCCAAGCCTCCCCATCAGATGGATGGCTCATTACATTGTCGACTGACGTCCTTATTTTCTTGTGCCATTGAGTTTCTTTAGAAGTTCACTTCGAATCATATATTCTTTTCAACCTTGCCAAAAGTGGAAAATGCCTCAATACCTTCACTGGAACCCGCTTGGTCCCAGTTCCATCTTTCCATCTAGACACCTTGCATACTGGGCACACATTTGCATCAACATACCTCTTCCGAAACAACACACAATTGTTCTCGCACACATGGATGTTTTCATATCCAAGGCCTGATTCTCGAAGATATTTCTTGGCCTCATCATATGATTTTGGCAACTCACTCTGAGGGTATCCTGATGATAACAACTCCATAATTGTGGAAAATGTTGTATTCTTGATTCGATAATGAGACTTGATATACAACAACCTCACCAGAAAAGAGAATTTTGAATGGCTAGATCTCGGGCTTTGACTTCTTTGCGTCTTCAAGCACTCTTGCAAACCTAGGTTCTTCTCCATTAGCCTCTGTCGCAGCATACAACTCTCCTATCAGCTCTGGTACTCTGTGATCCTCATCATAATCATCATCGGCCACATCCACATGTATCTCAAAGTCATTATCTCTTCCTTCGACCTCTTGATCAAAATTCTCAATTATTGCAACATCAGCTGGCTCCCCATGATGAATCCATCTGGTGTATGTAGCTGACATTCCATGGATGTGTATATGTGTAACACCCCTAGTGTTAAGCAACCCTAAGTGCATAACTTGGCATCCCATGAGCATAAAGCATCATCACATGTTTCATTCTTTATGTAAAGTGTCATTTCATGTGATGGTTATTACTGTTATGCATGGTGTGATGCTTGTTTGACTTGTTTTTTTGAGTGGTTGAGTTTTCTAAGTAGTTTAATCTTGTTGAGGAGTCAAAATGAAGCTAGGTTTATGTTGGTCTTTTTGGCTAACCAAGTCTCTAACCCTAGTTGCCTTAATAGAGCCCTAAGAGTCCTTTTGTTTGACTAAGTAAGACCTCCTTGATAGAAGCTTTGCATGGCTGAGGGCCCTTAACCAAAAGTGTGTAGAATTTAGAGTAGAACAAAAGTTGTTTTAGGACCAACTAATGAAAATCGGATTAACAAGGTGTTTTAGGACCCACAGGGCAAAAAAAGAAGGGTTTTGACTTAGAAAAATTCTTCTAAGTCCTAATCTGCTAACCAGTGATGTTGGCCGATCTTTGGAGCCATTTTCATGTGTGATCCAGGCCAAACCAGTGTGTAGTCTTTTAACCAAAGTTGTAGGCGGCACATAGCTCTACTCAGTGGAACAAGTGGTTTAGTGTTTCATCGAGTGGATTAGGAGATAATCGCGTTTGAAATCCGGTTGTCAGTCGGCCAGGGCTTAACTGAATCGCCCGATTCAGTTTGAATCGGCGAGCTCAGTGGCCGACCGTGTCGGGCATCTCCTGCTGCATGGCGCCCGACGCCTGGCGAGCCCGCGCCCGCGCGCGGTGTGGCGAGCACAAGGCCCGCCCGCTCGCCCTCGCTCTGCTAGAAGCCACTCCTTCCGCTTTGCCTGCCTCCTCTGCTCTCGCCGTCGCCCGGGGGAAAAGGGGGGAAAGCAGAGCGCTCGTCGCCGTTCACCGCCGTCTCGCCGCACCACCGCTAACCCAACCACCCAGCCCGCTTCGCAGTAAGCCCCCGCACCTTTTGCTGTCGTTAGAGCTCCGTGAGAGGCCCTAGGTAAGCCACAGGGTGAGTTTCCGCCATGGCCGCCATGACTGCTAAGCTCGGTCCGCCGTGGTCGACCCTCCCTCCGTGCGAATCCTTCCGTTCTAGCTCGCGTTCGAGGGTCAGAGAGGCTCGTGGAAGAAGTAGGGGGTGATGGTTTAGTCGATTAGGGTTTGGTAGAGGCGGTACGCCACCGTCCGCCACTCGCCATAGTCGCCGGAGTTGGCATGGTCGTGGTCGGGGTTGTTCGGGGTGGAAACCCTAGCTCCCAAGCCTTGCGCTAGGTCCGTGGAGGTCTGAGGAGAAGGATTCAGGAGTTGGTTTAGCTCGTTGTGGTCAGATCCGGCCGGCGTGGCGAGTCCGCGCCGCCGTGCCCGCCATTTGCGGCGGCGAGCTCGGTCCGTTGCAATGCTGGTCCAGTGAGGGGCATCAATCGATGCGGTTTGATGAGAGGAGTCGAGTGGTGGTGGTGGTTTCGCCGGAGCGGCCGCCGCCGGCGAGCTTCGCCGCGGTCAACTCTTCCCCTGTTTCTGTGCAGGTGACAGGTGGGGTCGGGTTGACTCAGGGGCCCGCTGGTCAGTTGCTTGGGTACAATCGAGCTGGGTGCACATAGCAGTTTAAGCCGAAAGGTTTTTCAGGGTTTTTGTTTAAATAGTTTTCAGAAATGCTTGTATAGTTTGTTTAATTCATATCTTGAGTTCTGTAGATGCTAAAAACGTGAAATAAGTTTTGTTAAGTTTGTTTTGATGAGTTCTATGCATGAAAAATGTGATATGTCCAGTTTGTGATAATTTTTATATGCAGTTTTATTTAATTTATGTTTAGGCTGAAATCTTGTTAAATGCATAATAAACTGCGTGTTGCTCAGAAAAATGTGATTCTTGTTTTGTTAAGTTTGTGTTGATGAGTAGTTTCTGGAAAAAATATAATATGAGGATATTCTGTGAAATATTTTGGCAATAGCAATTAAAATGATTAAATGTTGTTTTCTTGTATAAATTGTAGTAGTTAAAATATGGAGAATATGAACCTGCTAATTTTTATATACTGCTCTTGTACTAATAAGTTCAGTAGAAAAACGGGAAACCTGTTGTTTGACACTTTTTACTAGGGTGTGTAGTTCAAAGCACCTTCTCATGGTAATGTTTGTCTTTTTCATAGAAGATAGAGTTTAAGTCAAATGGCTTGAAATTTGGACAGGGGACTAGATTGCATGCTGTCAACCTCCACTAATTTCTGTAGATTTTTCTGAAGTTGTTATCTGAGAGTCGCTGTTTTAGGCTAAATTAAATGATTAAGTGATAGCAAGTGGTTAAGTGATAATAGGATGATGTTGACTACCTTGTTGAAGAAAATGAAGTAGATGACATGTGTTTATCTCCTGAATTACTTGTTCCATGTTGCATCACCAATGCATCCCATGTGCATTCGTTTTATTCATACATGTTACGCATCATACAGGGTCGGTAGTGGAGGTCCAGAACCCGCAGCCGCCGGAGGAGCCGAGCCCGGAGGAGACCCTGGACGAGAGGACCGAAGAAGGAGACGTCGAGGACCTACCTGAGTGCCGCGACCATCGACCCTCCGACTTCGAAAGAGGCAAGCCCCGGAGCATCCCACTCGTATGGTTTGCAAATTAATTACCAAATGAACCTGATGTGTTGTTGCATCAAGTTATAGGAGTTGAATGACACCGTTGATGCATTACTTACTTATCCTTGTCCACCTACAATTATTATCTCGATATCCCTGTTAAGTCTAGGCCATTATATGCTTAGTCTACTTAGACCGGTAAAAGTCGGGTGATTTCCTGTCTCCCGCATATAGGTGGATACTGATCATGACTAGCCTCGTGCTATCATGAAGATAACCATGTGAAAATTAAACTGAGACCGGGCGGGATGTAGGACCAGCAGGGCATGGGTCCTGTGTGCTGGTAGTCTCCCGTCTGTGTCGATTAGGACCCGACGAAGGCACACCTCAGTCATTTTGAACGCGTCAATCACTTAACGGAGTAGGTCTGAGTACCTCCCGTGAAGCCGAGTAAGGTTATTCGAGCCGGTGATGGAGATGTTGACGCCTAACACCTAGGGCCTTATATGTACCGTGGGCAACTATTCTGAGCAACCTGGCAAGGTCCGTGGACAGGCAGGGCCTGATTGACCTGGCATTGAGATAACCCCCAGTGTAGAAGGGCCCATGACCGTCCCGCGCGTTGTGTTCTCGAATTTCCTGAAGTGGCAGCCGACGGCTACCTGGCAGGGTGTGATCGGGCGAGTGTGTGACATTTTTATCCCCAGCTGGGTAGGAATCGATTATAATCGCCATCGCTCCTGGACAGTGAGTAACTTGACTGGGCATGTGTTACCGTAGTAACTTATGGAATTAAAGGTGGTTATTGTACTGAATCTGAAAGGCTATTGATGAAATAGTCACTCTTGCTTGATTAATTAGCCAAGTGATTGCTCTAGATCAGGTGCAAATCTAGTTAATCAGGTTGATTATATAAAATTGACTGCTAATACTCTAATGATGATTATTTAATAGTAAAAATGCTTTATGCAAAAGGTAAGTGTTGGCGTAAAACGTGACACCTCACGCCTAACACACAGCAAGCCAAAAAAGCTGGCTTCAATCGGGTGCCCGGAGTGTGTTGAATCCGGAAACGTGCCAGTCGGTTTGACCTGAAAACCAACAAGGGATAAAACTGTGAGAATACCAATGGAACATGCCGGGTGAGACATATTAACTATAGAAGCCAATCACGACGGCATACAACTATAGAAGCAGTCTGTCAGAGCATGTTTATGAAGTCATTCGGCTAGTATGAAAACAGAGCATGTAAAACATATTAACTACTGAATGTACATGTGAAGAAAGACATGCTTGAACAGATGAAAAGTATCCTTAAAACATTGTAAACAAGTAACTTGCAAATATAAATCTATTCAAATAACACATGCATAGGTTAATCCAACTAGTCTGCCGCACGTCTAGCCTTCATAGACCCGTCAAGCATAAACTCAAGCGCAGCTAATCCACCGCATGATACCACTTGCCATAAGTCTACACCACTCCTTATAATTAGATTAATCCACCGCATGATACAATCTAATTATAACAAGCTAAAAGCATGCATGTATTTGAACAGATCTATAAAAGCTCATTACTCGCGTAAGCTTAACCAAGATCGGCAAACTAGCCGAGTTGGGGTCCATAAAGAAGGAACATACAAGCAAGCATGATCAAACCAATCTAAAACCTGCATGTGTCGCACGATACCCAGTTCCATCAAAGCCTAACCGTGATTGACATGCATGAACCCACAACATGTGACAATCTAGATTGAAAGTTGATCCGACCATCATGATCTTATGATTAACAAAACACAAGTGAGCTTGTGAAACAAGGCCGAACAAAGATCAATCTAGATTGGGCAAAAGAGTGTTACAAGAATTGAATGATAAAACATATAACACATGATAACTTAATGAATCTATTAGATCTGCCAAATCTAATAGAGCCGATAACTATTTTCACTCGTGACTTAATCCGCCGCACGATACAAGGCACAAGCAAAAACCTCCCGTCATAAGCTTAAATCCGCCGCACGATACTAAGCTTAACGAACGAGACTACTTGCATCCTATCTAAATCCACCGCATGATACTAGACATGATAGCAAGGTTGTCGGGACTTACAGAGGTCGACGGATCGATGATTCCTCTCAAAGAACTCGACGACACGACTAAGGACTCGAAGGTGGCACAGGGCCGGTTTGTATTGATATGGTTGTGAACAATTTTACAATGGTCGAGGGCTTATATTTATACCCTGGACGAAACACGAGTCCTAGACGATTACGACTTACAATAAAATCTATAAAGATACAAGCCTTTCTCCTATTCCTTCCTCGATGGCCTCTAATACCTTGCTCCTCTCGTACGAGCCAATTCCACCTGCCATATTTGCTTCCCGAATGAAGTCATTGCTTCGCAAGATGTCCGACCGTATAGGCATTTGCTGAAACTTTGGGAACTAACCGACCGCCAAGATATCTGCCGAATGCTCCCCTTACTGCCAACTAGGCCCTCTTGTCATCTTCTTATGCGTGCAAAATTCCAGTGTTAACACATGCCCCCTCAATTTTGGGATAAAAGCAATTTTATTTTGAAATTGCCTGCAAGCTTTTCCCTCTTTAGGTTTTCATTTCTCGGCACCGTAGCCGCCGCTCAGGAAATTCAAACTCCAGTGCAGCTCGACTTCACTTCGAATCCCCAGATGGCGACTCAAAACAAGATCCCAGAGGTAAACTTCATCATCCTCATATACTCAGCAATTTCTCGCTGGTTCCGTCCCCTTTCGGTTCACTTTCTCCTTTAATTCGTTATTTTCTAAAGGAATACAAGGACAAAATTCTGATTCCTTACGCCGTCAATCCTGATTCCTACCTTCTTGGTCCAATGGGAAATCCCGACCCAACGGAGATTATTGAGAAGGAGACCCAAAGAATTCCCCTCAATTCTGGAATTACTCCGCCGAACCAATGGCCGAATACTTTCAAGAACTGGCCTTTTCCCCCAATTGCTGGATGGCAAAATTGGTACCGGAGGATGTTTGAAAAAGGCAGCACTCACTGGGAAAATCAAGACATTGGCCATTGTCTGGAGTTATCTTTATCAGAAACACCCAGAAACGACCCTCTTCTCATAGTAGCTTCCCATTTCTGGTCTAACGCCATCAATGCTTTCATCTTCGGCCATGGTATGATGACTATTACCATAGCTGATGTCTTTATGATGACTGGTCTGAATGTAACATTACCGATATACCCTTACAAATACAAGAATAAAAGCAATCAGAGAGCTGTCAGCTCTGGATGTGGATGGGCCAAATACATTCAGACTTATATGGAGTTATCCAATACTGTTTCTGATAAAGAGCTGAAAGCCTTTATGAATATGTGGCTATGTAGATTCATCTTCTGTGGAAAATCCAATGAACCCACTCTGAACCATATGGTGATGGCTGAAGACTTATCTGCAGGCACTCAAATTCCACTAGGCAAATACCTCTTGGGATTTGTCTATCATATGATGCATCCGATCACTCTCTAGATGCATACGGATAGAGAAATTTCTTGTGTGAATGGTCCCTGGTGGATGGTTCAGATGTGGCTCCAACTATATATGCATCAGATAGTTTCTGTGAGCCTTCTCAACCTGAGTTTCCCTTCAATTAATTATGCTGAAGGCAAAACAGCAAGAGTCAAAGCCTGTCAAACTTATGGAGAAGCAGCATCATCTATCAGCATCGACATGGACATTGGTCATCTCTTCAAGCTATTCTTCAAGCTATTCTTCAATTCTTTCATCAAACCCTGTGTTCTGCCAGCCAAATTTCACCATGGAAGATTAGTGCAGTCCACCTACGAGTTCTATTATCCAAACATGGTGGCCACACAATTAGGGTGCGGTCAACTGCCCCCTAGACTTTTCTTCTCAATAGTAATAAAACCCAGAGAAGTAATTACAGAGGGGATAGTGGCTAAAAAAGTCTTTGAATTAGGATGGGAGCTGCCAACATACGAACCATCTCCATTTGGGATAGTAGACATCACTCATCCCTTCTTCACTTCCTGGTGGGAAGAGTGGCACGCTCATCTCTTCAATGTGCCAGTTCACCCCTTGTGCCAAAACTTGCAACGTGACTTTGCTTCTGACAGTGAGGTAATTTCATTACACTTATCATTTTCAACTCTTGAATCCAATCCTTTTCTAACGCTCGGCCATACATAGGACCCTAAGCCTACACCCCCTGCCAGAGTGATCCAGTATTACCTGGCTAGACCCAATCCAGCTCTCGGTTCCAATGCTCCAAGCTTGAACACCTTCATGAAGATCCCTGCAACTTCAACTATTGTGCCTTCAGGAGGAGAGAGCAAAAGAAAGGCACTTGAGAATGTTTCTTTGTCCAAGAAACCAAGGACCAAGAGGGCCAAACTATCTCCCAAGGTATGAATCTCCCATTTCATGCTAAGCAACCTTATTTGGCAATAAATCTGATCAAATCTATATTTCATCACTTGTTGCAGCCACAGGTCAAAATCTCCAAAACAGGTAATACTTCAGCAACTGCAAAACCATCTCCTGAAGCTTCTTCAAAAAAGATCCAAGATGAAACTGAAGACCCAAAGACTCCTGAAGGTTCAAAAAATAAAGAGGCCGACGAAACCATAGGTAACGCGTTCGGCTATCCTTCCCTCTGTTGCTACATGCTTATGCCATTACTTGAAACAGATGGAATTTTAAAAGAACTGGAAGCAGAGTCATCTCCTGATCATACTCCAAGCACTACAAAATAACACCCCCTTTTGCAACGCAAATATACATTGTTAAAAGTCCATATATGCGTTGGCAGAGTCTATACCAACGCATCTAATATGCGTTGCCTAAAGTGGCGTTGCAAGGATATATAGCAACACTTATTTATGTGTTGGTAACATATATTAATAACCGTTGTAAAGTTGCAACGCATAATGATGGATTTTTGCAACACTTATATATGTTTGTGCAAACCATGAGCGAACTTCTTTTTTGGTTTGTTGCAACATATAATTTTAGTTTGTTGCAACACTTCTATGTATTGCAGGAACAAACCATTCCGTCATTAACATGATAAATATTAATTTTTTGGGACAAATATAGGATAATGACTGCACAGTTTAATGAAAAATACCATACCATCCGACACATGAGAAAATAAGCTCACACAAGGCAATAGAGTATAAATAATTTATTGCATTACTATGAGTACTATCCATGTAATTCATGATAAAAAAATTTGTTCTGAGTACAATTTTCTATAAGAATCAAATAAAGAAAAAAGATCTCTCTTAGAATGTCAGGACTCCAGCGGCCTTCTTTTCACCTTCCTTCGGTTTAATCTAGCATTCTAGGTACTAATGTGATCATCGATTTATCTTCTCGGCCTATAGACGACCTACAAAAAATCATAATGTTTTATAGAAAAGGCCAATTTGAAGGTAATGAAATTTAAGATTGGAGCTAAAATCTGGGGACTGCACCAACACAAATATAAAATCAAACTTTATGGTGCCCGTAGAAAATTCCAGATAAGTCTTACCTCATTCAATTGGCATGTTATCTCTCTGTATTAGTCCAAAATGATGTGAACAGTCTGCAACAATACTTGTCCAGGTGCAGGTAATAACTGATAAGATGCAATTTGATCAAGAAAGAAACCATCCAGAATATTTTATCAAGAACCACAGGAACAGTTATTCCATAAAAAAATAATAAACGTGAAATCATAAACAACTAGTACATGTATTGATCTAGCAATACGAATCCTGGATATGATTGCATTTGCTTAATCGACCTTGATCAAGAACCTTGCTGGAAGATGCAAAAAAACCACACAGGTGCGACATGTGTGAGAATTTAACCTGATCTAAAGTAGCGAGAGGGATAGTTATGGCTGGAAGCACTACAAGCTCAGAATATAGTATATATAAAAAGTTTTCTTATCTTAACTGATCGTGAATTTTCAAGTCTAATGACTACTAACTACTGATGATGAGGATGCACATTTCAAAATACTAAAAAAATTCAATATACAGAAATGCATGGTATATAGTTCAATCTGGCAAATCACAGAATTGAATGTGCCCAGCAAACACATGAGTTCAATGGAATGTAGAAGTTCACATATGTTCTAGTGTGCAAAGATTTATACCTTAATTTAAAAATTTTAAATCTTACCTGCATTTGGGATTTCATCAAACACCTTGACAGCATGTCAAAAAGAACTCTACAGAACATGACAAGTGATAGATGCAATGCTTTAAACAAGAAATTTCAGACCACGATGCCATGGTATGATCACCACATAGATCAGAAAGTGAGGAAATAAAGGTAACATCATTAAGTTTGATAAAGAAAATTTAAACATTTGGACTGCAAATTACAAGAGGAAAAGAGATGAAGTTCATGTAGAAATTATGACTCCACACATGATTTGTAGGAATCCTGCACTACATCGACATAGAAAGGGAGGAGGGGACAGATTATTACCTCAAGTAGGGTGCTGCTTGATGTGGAGGTCGAGGACCCCTTTAGGGGAGGCACGTTGCAAGCCTGGGAGAGGGTGCCACAAAATGGATTAGATCACACATGGGAGAGTCAAGGCAGCGACCTGCAGATCCAACCATCAAATCCCTTGTTCTTCTTGCTGCTACACGAGATCCCAAGAAGGCTTCAAAGCTTAAGCTAATACATACTGTACCATTTGAGAGTTATATCCTCCTTACTATTACTTACATACTTGGGCATTAGAACATATATAAGCTAGATTATTTAATTGCTGAATATATGTTTCACACAGAATGACATATATGCATTTCTCTTTGTGAATTCTCTTGTGTGTACTGACTACTGATGACAGAGGATATCAATTGTAGAATACTAAAAAATTCAGTATACACAAATGCAAGATGCGCATCAATCTAAATGCAAGTATATATCATGTCCAACATGTCCTGGTAGGGCAATCATATAGATCAGAAATGTGAAGAAATAAAGGTAACATCATTTGTTCTGAAATTACAAGATAAAAATAGATGAAGTTCACATAGAAATTTTGACTCCCATGATGCAGAGAAATTTGTCCGCTGCATCTAGAAGGAAAGGGAGACGGGGATCAGATAATACCTGAAGAAGGGTGGTGCTCGACGGAGAAATAGAGGACCGCGAAAGGGGAGGCACGTTGCAGGCTAGCAGAGGGCACGACAAAATGGAATAGATCACAGAAGACAGAGTGAGGGCAGAGAGATCACCTGTTGATCCGACACTGCATCCCCTGCCACACGTGATTCTAAGAACCCTGGGTCGGAGCCATCCATGGACAAGGGAGCCTGCTTGAGGAGGTGTCGTCCATGGACAAGGGGTCCTGCTTGGGGAGGTACCATCCATGGAGAGGTTTCGGAGACCTCCTGCGTGCCGGCGAGATTTTTTTTTGACAAATGCCGGCGAGAAGTCAGCCTGAAGGAGGCTCCGTGCAGATTTTCTTTTTCAGATTGGATCTGTTACATGGAGGCATGGAGAGTGGGTAGTTAATACACGCACGCACGACAGATGTTGCGTTATTTGTGGAAAGGTACTGACGTATACAATTTTCGTTGCCATCTATGCGTAGCTAGAGAGGGGTTTGTGTTGTAGTGAAGCCCACCTCCTCTGAACACTCGACAAAGTCCTTGAGCAAGCCGAGGCGCAGCGTTCTCTGACGATGAATCAGCTCAGCAGGCAAAGTTTTGTCTCGGAATTACATCGCTTTCACCAAATACACTTAGTCGGCTAACGCTTTTCTCTTTCCCCAGAAAAATACTAAAGAGCCGACCGCGATTTATTCTTTTCCTGCTGAAGATTACATCACTGAGAAAGGTGAAGAAAATACTTCCCGACATACTTTGTCAACAGAAAACCAGGCTCGGCTGAGGGAAGTAACGATTCTGTTGAACAAGGACATCATCAATCTGGTTCAAGATGCAGATCAGATAAGAGATATTCTTGAGCTTATTGATGAAGATATTCCTTCCGCTCTTCTTACCCATTTGGAATCTGCAGCTTGCCTCGACAACTTTGTTGGAATGGTAAGGAGAGCAACTAAAAACAAATCATCCAAGGCTGCCCTGCAGAATGATAGGTCTTCAAAGTAGCTAGAACTTAAAGATTTGCATTCCAATATTCAAATCGCAAAAAATTCCCTGGCAACTTTGGAATCTGAACTGAAAGTCATGGAGGAAGACAAGAGCAAGCTAGAGGCTCAGCTAGCCAATCTGAATACCAAAATCCAATCTCACAGGGCTCATATGGCTGATCTGCCGAAGGACATAGAAGCATCCTCGTTGAAGATAACTTCGGCTCTCAAAGAAGATCAACAAATCAAAGCTAAACTCTCCAAAATCCAAAAATTTGAAGATGAAGATCAAAAAGTGCTTGACACTGTCAGCCGAATCAGAGCCGAGGCCATAAAGACAATCAATCAGCTCTTGAATGAGTAAACATTGATCTTGTAACAAACCAAGCGTAGCATACTTCGTCTTTGTAAAACTATCTTGATATTTTTACGCTTCCATTCGTCTGAGAATGCAATCGGCCTCTCTCTCTTAATTTTCCCGTGATAAGATATAGCCGATTGTCTCATTTTCTGATAGCCGAATGAACTTTTACTTAAAGAACTTAAGAGGATAATCGAGTGGCGCTCGACTTAGCCGAGCCTGGCCCAATAAAAATGGCCCAGCCGAAAGGAAAACCCTACTCCACCGCTTGGCATTCTTACTTCCACTACTCCGTAGATTTCGCCACGACTCTTCTCCCGGCTTATAAATAAATCCTTTCTACAACCTTGATTACCACTTGCAGTTGCGCATTTTTGCCTTTGTCTCTTCACTTCCTCTTGTCGGCTCAACCCAGAAGAAAACCCTAGTCCTGTAGCAATGGCGAACGACGACGATCGCGGCAAGCGACCTGCTGAAGGAGAAGCGGAGGGCAGCCGAGCACCGCAACACCGGCGCCATGGGTAAGAATCGGTTATCCTACCCCCTTGCAATCTCTATTTCCCTGTTCATCCATTGTTTCGATTTCGATTCTCCTCTTACTTTCTAGGATAAGATTCATCTCCAGCAACCAAGGCCATCTCCTTCCCCAGCCCAAAACTCCATCATCTGGATCTTCTAGCTCCTCTGATTCCTCAGATTCCTCCTCGGATTCCTACCACTCCGACTGGTGGAATCACCGTGATGCCTGACGCTTCAAGGAGGAACGGGACAAGGCCCGAGAAGAGTTGAGCGAGGTTTCCAAGCAATATGGCATCGACCAGCTTGACTGGGAGGATCAGTGGAAGCAATTCTGTGACGCAATCTCAGGTTAGTGAAATCTTCACCCGATTCTCCTTTTCTCTAATCGGACTCGTTTGCCTGATATATTCCCTTTTTGTTCAGCATTATCCGCAGAGGTCGAGCGCCTGAAGATCGCGGGAACCAGGGTGGCCGACAAGGTGAACGCCCAAGGGGAAACCGTGGAGGCGCGCCTTGATGATGCGGACGACCGTGTCGATCAGGTCGCCATTCACGGTGTACATCATGGCGTCGCCTTAGGGCTGGCGGCGATGTCCACCCAGACGCGCGAGGACTTCTCCACCATGCCGACTGGCTTCCATGGTGGCGAGCTTCCAGAGGATGTCGAAGATCTTCTGGAAAGTTATGAGGATCATGCGACCATGCTTGCCCAGGCTTCTGATGCTCAATCTGTCTTGAACAGGTTGTTTGATGAGTAGTTTGTACTTAGGAGCTTTCTGTAATAAAACTGTTCCCTTTTGTAAAACATCTGCATCGTAGAATGCTTGTCTGTGATTTCTGTCTCTTGAATTACCGAAAGCAAAACCCTCGTATGATATCATCTCCGTTTGGTTAGGCTGATATTTTTTTTTTGCTCTAAAGGCGACACATGTCATGTCGGCTGTTCAAACATTTTTTCTGCTAAAGGCGATGTTTCTCATCGGCTAACTCATTGCACATGATTTTTATGTACCGACCTCTATGCTGGGATGAAACTTCTTAAGAAATCTCCCATTAATTGCTCTAGAAAATTCTTCTCCTAGCAAAGTCTTCAAAATATATGCATTGCCAGGCACATGTCTTACTATCCAAAAAGGACCTTCCCAATTAGGAGACCATTTACCGAATGCTTTGTCTTTCGTCCCGATTGGCAATACAACCTTCCAAACTCAATCCCCTTCTTCAAAGTGTTTTTCCTTGACCTTTCTGTTGTAATATCTGGCGACACGCAATTTGTTCTTCTCTATATTCTCCAATGCCTTAAGACGAATTAGGTGCAAATCTTCTAGTTCGTCCATCATTAAACTCTTATAATCTTCTTTCTCTAATTCATTCTGCAATGTAACTCGTCTTGAATCCGATTGTAACTCCCATGGCAACACAGCACAATGTCCATAAACCAACTCGTAGGGAGATACTTGAGTAGACCCATGACATGCCATTCGGTAAGCCCATAATGCCTCATTTAAAACCGAATGCCACTTTTTCGGTTTTTCATCAACCTTCTTCTGGATTATCTTAATCATAATCTTATTTGATGCTTCGGCTTGACCATTGGATTGCGCAAAATAAGGAGAAGAATTACACAGCTTGATCCCCATTTCTTCAGCAAAATCACAAAATTCGGATGGTGTGAACTGGGTCCCTTGATCCGTAGTTATAGTTTGAGGAATCCCGAATCTGTGAACTATATGCTCCTAAACAAAATTGATCATGTTCTCTGACATAACATTCTTCAAAGGTACAGCCTCAACCCATTTGGTAAAGTAATCTGTAGCCAAAAGTACAACTTTGTGTCCTTTGCTAGGAGGGTGAATCTGACCAATTAAATCTATAGCCCATCCTCTAAACGGCCATGGCTTGATAATTGGATTCATAACCGATGCTGGAACTCTTTGAACATTCCCGAATCTTTGACAATCTCGACACCCTTTATAATATTCAAAACAGTCCTCGAGCATAGTCGGCCAAAAATAACCAGTCCTTCTTATTATCCATTTCATTTGGTAGGCCGATTGATGTGCGCCACATAATCCTTCATGTAGTTCATACATCAGCTTCTTGGCTTCTTCTTGACTTAGACATTTCAGGAGCACCCCATCTATGGATTTATAGTACAAATGATCGTCAAGAAGCGTAAACTTGATGGCTTTATACCTGAGTTTTTGAGAAACCTTTTGTGATGGATTTCTCAAGTAATCAGTAATTTCTCTTCTCCAATCATCAACCATATGACCTTCATCCAAAGCAAGAACTTCTTGATCCTCTCGATATCCCGAAGCAACCTGAGCTAATTTATTTGCCTCTTCATTATGCCCCCTAGGGATATGATGTAAAGTCGCTATCTGGAAACATTTCAAAAGCTCCTGACATCCTTCATAATATTCTCTCAATATGTCACTTCTACATTCATATTGCCTAATCAACTGGTTGATGACTAACTCAGAATCCCCGAAGATTTCAACAGCAATAGCTTTTATTTCCACAAGAAGTCGAAGTCCTCTGAGTAAGGCTTCATACTCTGCTTGGTTGTTGGTAACATAAAACTCAATGGGGATAGCATACTTGAAAGTTAACCCTCGTGGAGAAATTAAGAAAATACCAACACCACCACCTTTGCTGCAAGATGAGCCATCGAAAAACAATGTCCAAGGTGCAATATTTATCATATTAGCAGAAGGATCACGATGATGAGTAACAAAATCCGCAATAACTTGACCTTTCACTGCCTTTGCCGATTCGTATCTTAAATCAAACTCTGACAACGCTAAAATCCACTTGTCGATTCTTCCGTTTAGAATAGGCATTGACAGCATATGTTTTATTACGTCAAACTCAGAAATTATTATGCATTCGGCATTTAACAAGTAATGCCGAAACTTGGTGCATGAGTAATACACACATAAACAAAGCTTCTCCGTAGCCGAATACCTCATCTCTGGATCTAACAGTTTTCGTCTAAGATAGGCTATTACCCTTTCTTTCCCTTCAAATTCTTGCATAAGAGCCGACCCTATTGTCAGTCCATCGGCTGCTACATACAATTTGAAAGGCTTACCAAACTGAGGAGGTATTAATACTGGTGGTGCTTTCATATACTCTTTAATTTCATCAAAAGCTCTCTGTTGTACGTCACCCCATATGAATTTCTGATCTTTCTTAAGCTTCAGCAATGGTGAAAAAGGCAAAACTCTTTCGGATAAGCCAGATATGAACCTCCTTACAAAATTAATCTTGCCAAGTAACGATTGCAACTCTGTGAGGTTGGTTGGAGGGACAACTTTGTCTATCGCCTCCATGCTTTTCTTTCCGACTTCAATTCCTCCTTCATGGATCAGAAATCCCAAAAATTCTCCTGCTGAAACTCCAAAAGCGCATTTCTTTGGATTCATCTTCAAACCGTGCTTCCTTGTGCACTCTAAAGTCTTCCTCAAATCAGCCAAATGTTCTTCATGATTCCTGGACTTCACGACCACATCATCAATATAAATTTCTACAATCTTGCCGATCAATTCATGGAAGATGTAGTTCATAGCTCTTTGATAAGTCGCGCCGGCATTCTTTAATCTGAATGTCATAACAACCCATTCAAACAAACCAATATGACCAGGACATCTAAAAGCTGTTTTTGAGATGTCTTCCACTGCCATAAAGATTTGATTGTATCTAGCGTTACCATCCATAAAGCTGATGACTTCATAACCAGCTGCTGCGTCAACAAGCAATTCGGCAACCGGCATATCCATTGGAGTAGCTTTGTTGAGATCTCTAAAATCAATGCAGACTCTCATCTTTCCATTCTTTTTATATACTGGAACTATATTCGATATCCAATCTGCATATCTACATGGCCGAATGAAATTCGCTTTCAATAATCTCTCGATTTCCTTTTTCACATCGGCCAATACTTCTTCCTTAAAAATCTTTCGAGGAGGCTGCTTGTAAGGGTGATACCCAGGTTTGATCGGTAGTCAATGTTCAACAATGGAGCGATCTAATCCGGGCATCTCAGTGTAATCCCATGCAAAACAATTTTTTAACTCCTTTAAAAGTTTTATCAATTTCAACCTATACTCTGGATCCAAATTTGTACTGACATATATCGGTCTTGTTTCAGCTTCGTTGCCAATATTGACTTCTTCTAACTTGTCAGCCGACATGAAGCCTTGTCCCAATTTTCCTCCGTTTCCATCAATTGGGTTGTCCTCAATCTCAGGCATTTCGAAACAGAGTTGTCCCACCGGGCGTTCCAAAAAGTGTGTTGGCGTAAAACGTGATACCTCACGCCTAACACACAGCAAGCCGAAAAAGCTGGCTTCAATCGGGTGCCCGGAGTGTGTTGAATCCGGAAACGTGCCAGTCGGTTTGACCTGAAAACCAACAAGGGATAAAACTGTGAGAATACCAAGGGAACATGCCGGGTGAGACCAGACAGTTCCATATGTACGGCTTTGAAAGCCAATCACGATGGCATACAACTATAGAAGCTGTCTGTCCGAGCATGTTTATAAAGTCATTCGACTAGTATGAAAATAGAGCATGTAAAACAGATTAACTGCCGAATGTACATGTGAAGAAAGACATGCTTGAACAGATGAAAAGTATCATTAAAACATTGTAAACAGGTAACATGCAAATATAAATCTATTCAAATAACACATGCATAGGTTAATCCAACTAGTCTGCCGCACGTGTAGCCTTCATAGACCCATCAAGCATAAACTCAAGCGAAGCTAATCCACCGCATGATACCACTTGCCATAAGTCTACACCACTCCTTATAATTAGATTGATCCACCGCATCAAACAATCTAATTATAACAAGCTAAAACCATGCATGTATTTGAACAGATCTATAAAAGCTCATTACTTGCGTAAGCTTAACCAAGATCGGCAAACTAGCCGAGTTGGGGTCCATGAAGAAGGAACATACAAGCAAGCATGATCAAACCAATCTAAAACCTGCATATGCCGCACGATACCCAGTTCCATCAAAGCCTAACCGTGATTGACATGCATGGACCCACAACATGTGACAATCTAGATTGAAAGTTGATCCGGCCATCATGATCTTATGATTAACAAAACACAAGTGAGCTTGTGAAACAAGGCCGAACAAAGATCAATCTAGATTGGGCAAAAGAGTGTTACAAGAATTGAATGATAAAACATATAACACATGATAACTTAATGAATCTATTAGATCTGCCAAATCTAATAGAGCTGATAACTATTTTCACTCATGACTTAATCTGCCGCACGATGCAAGGCACAAGCAAAAACCTCCCACCATAAGCTTAAATCCGTCGCACGATACTAAGCTTAACGAACGAGACTACTTGCATCATATCTAAATCCACCACATGATACTAGACATGATAGCAAGGTTGTCGGGACTTACGGAGGTCGACGGATCGATGATTTCTCTCGAAGAACTCGACGACACGACTAAGGACTCGAAGGTGGCACAGGGCCGGTTTGTATTGATATGGTTGTGAACAATTTTACAATGGTCGAGGGCTTATATTTATACCCTGGACGAAACACGAGTCCTAGACGATTACGACTTACAATAAAATCTATAAAGATACAAGCCTTTCTCCTATTCCTTCCTCGATGGCCTCTAATACCTTGCTCCTCTCGTACGAGCCAATTCCACCTGCCATATTTGCTTCCCGAATGAAGTCATTGCTTCGCAAGATGTCCGACCGTATAGGCATTTGCCGAAACTTTGGGAACTAACCGACCGCCAAGATATCTGTCGAATGCTCCCCTTACTGCCAACTGGGCCCTCTTGTCATCTTCTTATGCGTGCGAAATTCCAGTGTTAACAGTAAGTATGGCCAACCCAGATACAGCCTTGCATACTCCTTGGTGTCACCTTATTTTTGGTTTATGATGGGTAAGTCTAGCTGAGTACCTTCTTGTACTCAGGGTTTTATCCCTTGTTATTGCAGATGGGCAGTGCTTCTATGGCTACTGTGAGAATTGCATGTACCTAGTTGCGGGTGATGAATAGACCATGGGCATGGTCATCTCTTATCCTCACCTGATGCTTCTGTGGACTGATCAGGCAATGGCACCGTATTGTGAACTGTGAACTTATGTTTAAAACTATGTTGCTTCTGCTACGAATTCCAAACTATGGTTTGTAATAATGTTGAACTCCGATGTATTTGAACTATGTGCGAAATGAATGTACCTTGTGGACATGTACGCTAATCTATTACGATCTTGGCTAAAGTTGAATGTTTGAAATCCTTCGAGATTTTCGGACTACCGGGTTTGTACGAGCTTAAGTACCTGTCAATCTCTGTGAAAACGGGGGTTCGGTGCTTAATCTGGTATAAATTGGTCGGTTCTATCACAATATGGTCATTAACAACATGTTGATGCCGCAAAGTTTGATTAAGACAGTTGCAACATGGACAAAGTATGTGACTGTCTTCGGGGTATCTTTCCCTAATAAAATTCATGAACTCATCAACTCCTTTCACATATTCCTCTGTGAATTGTCTCCCAAAAATCCATCTTCTATCCATCTATTTTGACAATTCAATAAACACTATTAATTATAGAACATTCAACAAAAATCAAAAACACATCAAAGACATACATACATGTAAAACAATTGAGAAACAAATCAAACCTTTTACTCTGCCCGTGCCAATCGCGTCACCACTACTCTGTCTCACGCGTGTCGCCACTGACCGGCGCTCCTCTGCTCACCCACAATCGCCGGAGATGCCTAGCCACCAGCGACACCTCGGACGTCCTCGCGATCAGTCGCCACCAGCAGCCAAGGGACGTCGACTCCTCGCCGTCGGGTCTAGAGCCATGGACGTCCTCGCGATCAGCCGCCACGAAAGACAGCAGCCACGGGCGTACGCAAATATGTGTACAGGGTCCGTCATCTCGATCGATTAATTAAAATAACAAAAATATCATAAACTAGTACAAATAGAAAAACATTCATGTTATAATCACCAAAGGCCTCTCGTTCGAGTGGTAAAGCTTCTTCGTGTTAACCGGCAGCTCGTGGGTTCGAACCACCACGGGAGCAATTTTTTGCCCAAAAAAATGGGGAGGGGGCAGGCCGCTGGTCGATTCCTTGCCATGCACGGTGGGTCCGCATCGCCACATCCTCAACGTGGGACCCTCTGGCGGGACCACAGCACCACGTCCTCCAAGGTTGAGTCCTTGTCATGCAAGGTGGGTCCGCATCGCCACGTCCTCAAC
The DNA here is from genome assembly GCA_009763385.1 of Coix lacryma-jobi var. lacryma-jobi. NCBI lineage: Eukaryota > Viridiplantae > Streptophyta > Magnoliopsida > Poales > Poaceae > Coix > Coix lacryma-jobi. The sequence goes on from CM019822.1 coordinate 82,567,422, forward strand.
ATGGGACCCGCTGGCAGGACCACGGCGCCATGTCATCGACGGTCGAGCCCTAGTCTTCCAAGGTGGGTCCACATCGCCATGTCCTCAACGTGGGACCCGCTGGCAGGACCACGGCGCCACGTCCTCGACGGTCCAGCCCTGGTCGTCCAAGGTGGGTCCGCATCGTCATGTTCCTAAACATGGGACCCACTAGCGAGACCACGGCGCCACGTCCTCGACGTTGGCACCCGCTGGTGGGACCACGGCAGCATGTTCTCGAGGTGGTTCAGGAGCCAAACCATTTATGATAATTTAGGTTAGTTGTTTCATGACGATGATTCTGTTTTCGTCATTATTTTTCATGCCAAATCTTCGTCACTTGTCCATAATGACGAAACTGTAAATTTTGTCATATAAAAGCTCACTCCAGTGACGCAAATTGTAATCGTCACAAGTGGATCATCATTGATGAACACATTTCTAGTAGTGTTGTATTATTATTTGTAAACACTATTATAATATTATTTCCGCTACAAAGCTCCATGGACATGATCTGTATTTGCTTGACCATGCGATCTTGGCTGAGATGTTGGAAAAGTTTGAAATCCCTCAGGATTTCACGGACTACCGGGTTTATATGGGCTCAAGTGTGCTAATTCAACTGCTTTGGCAGAGGTTTTCGCACTCGTGCTCTTATAAATTGGACGGTTCTGCTAGAGGCTGTTCACGAACCATGGCTAAAAAGCCAGGACGAAGTTCATAGCCAGAAGCTGTGATTGGATTTAACGATTGTGGTGGCTCGCAGAACTCGGCCCGTGGAGCGGATAGGTTTTAGATAGAGGTTGATGGCTCTATATATAAAGGTAAATAAAAGAAAGATAGAATGCAAAGGATACACGGGCGAACTTGGTTCAGAGACTAAAGGCGACAACCGTTCCCCGGCAACGGTGCCAGAAATGCTTGTTGGTATTTCTTAGCATAAGCAGCAAAAGTCCGCAAGCGCACGGAAGTACCATTGTAGCACTTCACCCAGAAGTATTTCAGGGTATGGTATTTTCCACAAGGAATAGTGTGCTATAGTGTCTGGGTATAGATCTCCCAGCTTAGGATGAGAAGAAGAACGACCGTAGGGTAACAAGGTTTCTCTAGGCAACATATTCCTAAATGATCTAGCCTTTAGCTAAGCGTAGCCTGCTTCGGTCAACGGGTGGAAACTGGTTTCCATGTCTATGTCGATTCAACTCTACCTGGAATCCCGAACGTGGTGGATTACGAAGGACGGGTAGGGTTGTCACCACCTGCCGCCTACCTCCTCAACCATGGAGACCCAGGCAACCAACCTGCAACCACTTAGACTAAACATCGCATTTACGCTAAGGGCCACTACTCTTGCGATAGCTAGGACTTGCGCCCTCTCACTAAAGCACCCACCCGAGGGTGAATGGCCGATCTAGCTAGCTATGAAAGCAATAAGCTAGAACACGATAGGAATGCGTAAGCAAAGATAAACACAAACCTTAATACTCCAAATAGTATTGCGATTCGCCGAGGTACAAGCGAAGTCGTACCGGTGATTCTGGTATTCCTTCCGCTAAGTGTGGATGTACACTTGAGGAAGTAGCCGACAACTCCGGCACTTCTTCGACTTGCACTCACTCGCTCCCTCTTCTAAATAGCTACTAGAGCTAGGACACTTGAGGCACTACTTCTTCTCTAGAATGGATCCTTTACAAGGTGGGAATGGAACTAAACTAATTCTACAATGTTGCTTCTACACTTCCATGATTTGAACAGAGCTCCACCCTTGGTTTTATAGTGCCACAAGGTCGGATTGGAGGAGATAAACATGGAAACCACCTTGCACCGCCTTAGCATGGTGCCATGCAACCGACCTCTGAAGGTGGGCCCAGGAATAGCTAGAGGCGGTGCGGGCGCACCCCTGGCACCACCTCTGGTCACCACCTTCACGTGGCAGGCTGCTAGCTGGGCTTGGATGTTTGTAATGTGGGTTTCCAGCCTAGTTGAGGAGTGTGATGGGCCTTGAGCTTCATTTATCTTCATTTGGATGGGCCAGAAGTGCTTGGGGCTTTGATGTGTTGAATTTGGTTTGCACTTTTGGATCAGCTTGAGTATGGTTTTCTTGTGTTTCCTATAAAACAATTGATACATCCAAAACTCGTGGAAATTGTGAGTTTAATACCTAATCCTAAGGTTTGGTTCTTGATAGAGCAAGTTTTTAAAGAAAGTTGGTGGTATAAAATGTGAGTTTAAGAACCACCAACAGCCGGTTCCCTTAATAGTGTTGAGCTTTCATGTGCCCAGATATATATTTTTCTTTTTAATTAATGGTGAGCCTTCATTTGCCCACATTTTTTTATTTTTATTTATGTATAGAAAGAAAACTTAAGAGGATAAGGATACTTACCTGGATACACGGGGGTGCTTTTCCCCAAGCTGAATGTTATCGTAGTCGTTCGATCTTGTAATGTAGCAGACTAGCAGTGGATATGTACTTCCTCTATCGAAGCTTTGATTGATGTTGATAGTTGTTGAAACAGTGCTCCAATAGTGAATGGAACATTAACTTGCTCGTCAGCTTTTATTGGTCTTTTAAATCCTGTGAAACTCAAATAGACAACAAACTTGTGGAACGGATTAAGCGTTAGTGGTTGACCACTTAAGCCTTAGTTGCCTAGAGTCTCAGTAATATCTTTTTTTTCAATATTTTTGTATTTTAATATTTTTTCGATGCAATGATAGTTTAACAAAATGAATGAAATTTTATTTTTATTTTTATGCCACCACGGTAAATATTTAATGTGGGTTTTTACACACCACAGAATTATTCACATGGGTCTTTAGGTTTGATGATGCAGTGCAATAGTTAAAATATTTTTATTTTCTTTCTTTTTTTATGCAATGCTAATGCAAAAAAATTAAATATGCTATGAAGAAATGATTATTCAAATGATGAAAAGTAAACATGCAAAAAGAGAAACTAATGCAGAAAAGATAAATATCGATAACTACAGATTTTTCCTTTCGGCGAGGGTTCAATGTTTTAAGTCCTCTGAACAAGACTTCTCACCATGTTCATTCCTGGGGTGCATCATTGGATCTCGATATGTAGATCTTGATAACTACACCTCTTGATATGGTGTCGCCCATGTTCTTTGTTCGCCCAGCAATTTGAAGTGAAGCATTAGTTGCGAAGCTGGCAGCATCTTGCTTAGTGTGCATGTTCTTGTAGATCTAGGACCTTCACTCTGTAGAATTTTGAGAGTTGATAAACTCTTTCATGTTTTTTCTGAAGAGTGTGTCCTGCTCATAAAGACAAGATAGAGATCAAGTGCATGAGATCTATTGGTGGAAAAACACCAACAGAACCAAAAGTTTTGTTCATTCCTCTCTAACCTTAGGCATATTGCACAAGATGTTGTTTATGTGTTCTACTCAATCTTAACATGAGTGATAGGATCAAAACATGAGCAAGAAAGTAGAATCTTAAAATATTTAACACATCAGATTGCTTAACCCAATGAAGGATAATCTATGCATAATGTGTCGATCTTTTTATGATTGTGACAAATCATCTTCCAAAGGTTGGATGCATAACATTTTAGCTCATTTGGTTAGGATAGTGAGATTCAAGAGAGTAAAGTTAAGAACAAAGAGTAAATAACTGAACATGTTGAGTTGATTAGGTTGGCTCATGTGAGGTGCAACTTAAACATGTTTGGTTCTTTATTTATGCGCATACCAGAATCAAGGAGAAGCTTTTAAAGTGATGGTCAATTACATTGAGATGCTATCTTTATAATTGAAGAGTAATGGTACCAAAACATCTTGTGGAAGCTTCTCTTGTCTAGCTGGTTTTGTTCATGAATAGCTTGTCTTCTCTTGCCTATCTCACAGTGGGCCAACTGAGTCTTGTTCTCAATAGGTCTAGACGATGGAGACTTTGTCAGCTATTTTCTTGATTGTAGGCTCAGGTACTGTCTCTCCATCATCTAATTCTTGCGGTGCAATGGCTTCATCCTTTATGATATCCCCTCAATTCCTGGCAGCTGGTTCTTCCTTTGTCGGTTGAGTCAACGTCTTCTCTTAGATTATGAAGCAGCGAACCTTTTGGTCAAAGATCCAAAAGTGGATTTCTCTAGGTCTGACATAGATGACAGCATTGAAGGTTTTCAAGAAAGATCTTCCAAGAATGAGTGTTGGATCATATTCTTCTTCTTGATTGGGGTAGCGTCCAGTGGCTTGTACTGATCAAAGTGTCTTGAAGCTGGATTTCTCCTTCCTTCCCTTGATTGTGAAGCAAATCTAGACAACGGAATTGTGCCTCCCCCAAGCTGGCTTGTGAGGTAGGTGGATGCCCAAATTCCTTCAACAACATGTTCATGTGTTGAATTTGTAGACCTTATTGTTGTTGAAGTCGTTCCACCTCATCCCCCAAACTAGCTCTTGCATTGCATTACTTAGAAGACAGGATAAGTTCCCACTGCTTGTGTTCGTACTGTTTGATCTGTGGGTTCAGAGACATGTGCCCAGCACAGACTTGTTCACCTACTTCCATGGAATGAGTGCTTCGATTGTACTTATTGTTTTGTGGCACTCATCTTCTGTCTTGTTCTAAGAATCTCATTTCTCCATGATCAGTGAGTGGTGTATCCCTTGCGCAAGTTGTTGAAGTTCATGTGTCTCTTCATCTCCAGTGTGAGTTCATCTCAGGACATTCCCAAATTGATATTGAAAGTTTTCCTGCAGAGGTTAGTCCAACAAAATATCCAACACCCACTATATCATATTATCGGCTCAAAAACCAACCTAGACACCACGTCTAATTTGATATAGGAAGGCATTTTAACCTAAGCACCATACTTAATTTAAAAGCCTTTAGAAGTAAAATCGGGACACCTTTTAGCTCAAGAATCAAACCAGGCACCATGTCTTACTTTAATTCATGAAAACAGTTTAAACTAAGCACCATGCCTAATTCAAAAGGTGTATGAAAATACTTCAAAACCAAATCATATACTATAGCAAATGAGTGTAGCATTAAAGCATTAAAGAGATTTAGTCAAATGGTGATGAGAGAGCATGATTAGTGTAAAACACATGAGCATGTCTTAAAGGTAGGGGCAACCAACATAGCAACATGCCAAGAGATGTTCTTACAAAGTGTATCCCCAAGCTTAGATTTTGCAAAAATCAAGATTGTAATTCAATGTTGCAAGATGATTGGTTGGACATACCTTGTGTTTGTCGTTCCTTTGAACATTTTTGCTCTATACCTACAAAGGTTAGTGACAAGAATACCCGAAGGAATATTTTAACAAATATATCCCTATGCTCATTACACAAGTGCAACAGAAAGGTGAACACTGATCTGAAAAGGTGCTTGTTTTAAGACACTGAGCTTGTCATTTGGGAAACCTTCAAGATGTGATTTGGTGAAGTGGTTTCCCCTCCAACAGCAACTTTAAGACCACAACGAGATCTACAACATTTGTGATAAATATATGCATAACCAACCTTTTGAAGTTTTTGTAAATAGAAAGTGTGAGGGGTTGAAAATCTCGAGTGTGGCGATGTTAGACAGACCAATTGAATCAGCAGATGTCTCATATGAGCTTGGATTTAAAGAAGTGTTTATGAAGCAGCTTCCATGCTCTTTGATATCATCTTCCTCGATTTCACAGAAGAACACCAAAGGATGGGGTTCATCATTTTCTAAAGTGTGGGGTGTTTTCTCTACGGAAGGTTTTGTGACAACCAAATTATTAAAAGGATTTGAAGGAATTTCAAATACGGTTGTGTGTTGCTCCTCATGTTGGTCGGGGTTGGACTCGACTTCTTCTTCGGGGAATTCATAAAAAATGTCAATGTATTGGGCGTTTTCAAGGATTTTTTCTAGGATGGCTTTCCCTTCACTGACAGTTTTATGAGTGAATGATCCTCCCGAAGAGGTGTCAAGAAAAAAGGGTAGCTTCTTTGCTAAGGCCATAATGGAAATGTTGTAAAATAACGTCTTCAGGCAAAGAAAGATTTGGGACAGTGTTGTCAAGGCTCCTAAATCTAGCCCAGGCTATTCCTAATGTCTCCTTCTCTTTTTTGAAAGATAAGAATTTCTATTCAAAGGGCAGTGATTCGAGAAAGAGGGAAGAAAACAACACAAAATTTGTCTCGAAGTTCATCCCAATTTCCATCTACTCCTCTTATGTTATGAGCATACCACTGTTTCGCTCTTCCAAAAAGAGAGAACAGAAACAATTTCCATTTAATGGTCTCTTGTGTCATGCCAGCAATAGACAAGCAAGAACACAATTGCTCAAATTCCCTAAGGTGGGTGTGAGGGTTTTCATCGTCTTGCCCAGAGAAGGGTTGCTCCCGAACCTTGGCTATAAAGCCAGGACGAAATTGGTAGCCATATATAAGAATAGGATGTGATGAGGGCGGTGGCTCCAACAATTCGCCTTTTGGAGCGGAGTATTTATAGATGGGAGTGGAATTCATGTGGTAAGAAGTGTGGTGGTGAGGTAAAGGTGGTGGTAAAAGAAAAAAAATGGTAAAAGAAAAGAAACATGGACAACTTGGTTCGAAACTAGCGCAACTACCGTTCCCCGGCAACGGCACCAGAAATCTTGTTGGGTATTTTAAACGCACACAGAAAAATCCACGAGCACACGGATACCGATGTAGCTTTCACCTGAGAGTATTCCAGGGTATCAATTTCCACGGGGAACGTGAGTGTACTAGAAGAATCAAGAACGTCCAAGAAAAGAATGATAATATGGTAGAGAGAGATTTAGGGTTTTCTAAGCAGGTCTATCTAATTAAAGGCTCACTATACTTTACTTACTTTGGGACATCAGAACACTAGCCACAGAAAGAGATGAGAAAGGGGCTAGGAAGCTCTGACTACGGTCCTACAAACACCAACCCGAACATGGTGGACTACGTCGGCCGTCAGGGCTGCCACCACCTAGGGCTACCACAACTATCTGTGGGGCTGGGTGCAAACTCAGGTAAACCCTAGTCTAGACACCACGTCTACTACTAGGTGGTAAATAAAATAAAGAAGAACTGAAATTAAATATAATACTTGGAAATAGTAAATGAAGAACCTGGAGATTACTTGAAGACGATCTAGATGCTGCACCAATACAATGTCGAGAATGATCCGACAGCTCCGGCTCCTCCTCAGCTCTCTCCTTCTCCTCTCTCTAATCTGATCTCTTATTGCAACTAGATGAACTAGACAACTAGAACTAGAACTAGAACAACTACAACTAGAGGAACTAGAACTAGATCTAATTCTAGATGAACTAGAAGAGCTTAATCTAGAGGGACCTCTACTTCTACTTGAAACCCTAGTTTCTGAAGTGGAGATGAATAATAAAGATGGAGATGTCTCTTGGGGCGCCCCTGGGTCATTTTATATAGTCGTGGGTGGAGTAGGGGGCAAGGGACTCATCTTGGCCTGCGTTTACAACTCTCCGTTGGATCCATACGCCGAGTTTTCTGCACTGTAGGATGAAATTGACATTGGACGGATGGATAACCTCGTGGGGATCTTGGGATAATATTCCTTAACGATGCTGCGAAGAAAATCGGGCAAAAACCAGACTCTAAGGCCTCGAATCGGAGCCAAACCAATGGAACCAGGTGTTTCTTGGGTGGACCTCTTGGAGGTTCCACAGTGCTCACAATGGTACCTCACCGCTCTCATAGGGGGTTGTTGGTACTCACGGTAGTGGTTGTGGATCACTTGGCTTTTTTGTGGCATGAGCTCCTCATGGATTGGTGGCATAGTGTCTAGCTTGTTCTTGTGGTGGTTTGGTTTAGGAGCCCATGACTGTTCTTGGGTGGAGCTCTTGGAGGTTCCACAAACACTCCATCCTTGGTGTTCGGCTTGAGAGGCTCTTTGGGTGGAATCTTGGTTAGTTTGGGAGTAGTGGTGGAATTGGGCTTCTCACTCGGCTTAAGACCACTAAACTTTCCAACCTTCCCAAAAGATGTAGCGCTCTCCGCACCCTGAGCAAAACCAACACCAGGACCTCCAGCAGCACGTTTGAATTGGGCAATCATCATCCCAAGCTGCGGTTCACCACTAGACACCCATGACAAGATGGTCCGAAGATATGTGTTTTCTTCCTCGGTTTGCATCTTGTGATGCTTCACATTTGCAATCTCCATCTCCAAACCTTCACACAGGGCACACCTAGACACACAAGTGCTATCCGAGCTGGCCTTCTCAAGAGACACAATCTTGGCATTCTTCTCTGCCAACTCGGATTACAAGCCTGCACAAGACTTGCATGCACCAAGCACGGAGGATCTAGCTCTAAGCTCATCCACCTCTCCAACCAAAGCAACATACTTCCCCCTCAAAGTGAGAAGGTCAGTCATGTGCTTGGAGCACATCTCACACTCATCCTCCTCAGTCATGACAATGGTGGACTTGACAGACTCAAGCTCCTTCACTGCATCCTCCCACTTCTGCCTAAACTCCTTCCTCTCTCTAGCAGCACGCCTTAGCAGCTTATCTTGACTAAGGAGCGCAGCAGTAAGTTTATCAACCTTAGCAGAAAGCTTGTCAGGAGTTTGAGATACCTGGGAGGTGTCGTCGTCGTCGTCATCGTTCCGAGGGATCTCCTCCAGCTCGTCGTTGACCTCATCGCCGAGGGCCATGGTGCAGAAGCCCTCGTTGTCGGCGAAGAAACAGAGGTCGTTCAGCTTGTCCTCGATCTTCTTCTCGGACTCATCATTGCTTGATGCAGCAGAGTCATCATCCGAGTCGTCGATGTCGCTGAGCGTGGCAAAGAAGGCACGCTGCTCGGTCTGGGCCTTCTCCAAGTACTTCTCCTTGATGTACTCCTTGTTGAAGCCGCCCCTCCGCTTGTGCTTGGCAGGGACATACTTCTCCTTGCGCTTGCCGGAGTCGTACTTGTGGCCATGATCCGCCTTGCCGAAGACTTGTTTGTTCTTCTTCGGGCAATTGGCGATGAAGTGGTCCGAGCCTCCACACTCGTAGCAGCCACCACGTCCTCCTCCGCGGCGACGGTTCATGCGGTTGTTGTGGAACCGTGAGAACCGGTTGGCAAGCAGGGCCAACTCGTCGTCAGCCATGAACTCCAGCTGCTCCTCTGTGACAGAAAGAAGAGATGACAAAGCAAAGCCTCTAGAGGTGTTAGCAGAAGAGCCAGAAACCAAAGCCATCGACAGGTTTTCATAAGAAGCCCTCGCCATGGCGTCAATCTCACTGGACTTGAGCTTACTAAAGAGCTCGTCGCACGTGAGAGTCTCATAGTTAGGCGATTCGATGATCGCCTGAACCTTAGAGTCCCACACCGACTGATCGATAGTGTGTAAAAGCTTGAGAGCCCTATCATGATCATCGAAAGGCAACAGCTCCTTGTTAGCCCTCATCCTGTTGACAATCACCTGAAAGCGAGCGAATAAACTTTCTATGCTCTCGCCAGGCATGTATCGAAAGTTCTCATACTCTCGCTTGTGCGACTCGTAGAGACGAGTTTTAACTTGAGTGGTTCCCTCATGAAAACGCATGAGGGTAGCCCAAATCTCCCGAGCCATGGCGAGGTTAGAAACGCGATCAAACTCAGACATGCTCAAACAGGAGAAAAGAGCATTACGGGCTCGTCTATTGGCATCGTGCTCATCGATCTGATGCTGAGTCACACGAGCAGCCAAGACCACGTAATCAGCAGAGTTGCAAATATTCCAGATGGAAGCACCCATACTCTGGAGATAGGTCGACATGCGTATCTTCCAATACGCATAGTTTGTCGCATCGAAAAATGGCGGTTTGGCCACGCCGCGATCCATGTCGCCTTCTGTGGATCTGGAACCGGCTAAGGTGGAAGATCCTTAACCCTCTCCGATACCAATTGAAGGACCGAGAACGCTACCAGAAAGCGACCAGAGGGGGGGTGAATGGGAGCCTAAAAATTTCTTTCGAAACTTCAGCCTCTGACCCACAAATCAACCCCCAAAAGCTTCGAGTGCAAACGTGATGCCCACGACCCTTGGAAGAGGGTGGATGATCCCTAGAATCACAGTGAGGCACCACTGAACGAGAGCAAGCCAAATACCGAAAACTCTGACTCAAGTTCTACACTAGAAACCGACTCCCGAACGTAGATGGAAGGCTACGTCAAGAAATCTCCAAATACCTATGCTAACAAGTAGCAAAGATACCAAGAGAGGTTCCTAGTTGAACTCTAGGATCAAACGACAAGTCTGAAAACCAAGCTAAAAAGTCGGGTGAGCAAACGCACAAAACAATGCTTGACTGCGGATTCCCGGACTGTCCGGACTCCAAGTCCTGGACTATCCGCACCAGGGGCGGACTGTCTGCGGTCCCCTAGCGGACTGTCCGCCGGCCAAAAACGAAGAACAGCATAGCTGCGGAAAGTCCCCTGCTCGGGCCCGGACAGTCCGAGCTTGTCAATGGCGGACTATCCGCCGGTCACCCGAGGCAAGAGTGCAGAGAAGCACGGCCACTGCTCCGGCCGCCTCCCCGATGCGCGGACTGTCCGCGATCTCACTGGCGGACTGTCCGCCAACACCCAGAGAGGGCAATTTTGATCGCCCCTCTCACAAATCTTCCCAAATTCGATCCAAATCAAAATCCCTTGATCCCAAAATTGGTGAAGATGATCACGAGGTAGTTGGGAGACTATCCCCAAGAAATCATCCTCTCAAATCAAGTCAAACTCCGGGAAATCGGAAGGGAAGGTGTAGGAACAAAAAAGTTGCCACGAAACATGAATCGACCCGATCTATTTGTTCGTCAGGGTAGAGATAAATTCCTTCGGTGGAAATGTTCTCCTCACATCAAAGAACAAGTTGATTCAAGTGGATTCGAAAAAGACACAGCGAGGATGGAGATTGAGTGATGGGAAAATCATGAAGCAAACGAAGAACGCGAAGAACAAGTTCAAAACGCGAATCACAATCACGATTGCCAGCCGAAATTCATCCCCACGAGGAGACAACGGGAATCCGGTCCCGTTTCCACAAAATCCAAATACACAGAGGTATTGTTCACCGTCTCTACGTATCTCAGTAGCTACAGCAGGGATTGGGAGAGCAGGAAACCCTAGAATGAAAATAGCAATGGCTGAGATAGTCTTGAGGGAGGGGTTGCCTCTCCTAATATAGCCTAATACAATTATTCCCCTTCTACCCCTACTTCTAATGAGCGAGCAGGCTAACCCTAAGGGTATTCCTGACAAACTCGAGTTGATGTTGATCCGACGGCCACGCCCGCACATCGGGTAGCTTCGCCTCGACGCGACCTCACCGAATGCCGCCACGTGCCGCCAAGCGCCGCTTGTCCTTTTCACGGACCTCCCCCCGGTTTTGAGGCCAAAACCAGGAAACCTGGGCCATCCCCCGGTTTTGAGGCCGAAACCGGGAGACCTGTCGTCCGTCGCCTGAGTTTTGTGGCCCAAACTCAGAAACCCAACATCGCCCAGGTTTTGAGGCCCAAACCTGGAAACCGTCCTCAGCCCAGTTTTGTGGCCCAAACTCGGAAACCGACCGCACCCAGGTTTTGAGGCCCAAACCTGTAAACAGTCCACTCGGTGGTTTTTCTGTGGCTCAACCACCAAACCGACGCCATAGAGGGATGCACCGCACGTGCACCCCGTCCACCCGCAAGTCTTCACTTGTCGCTATCCCAGGTTGTCAGCCACCACGGCCGATCCTCAGGCCACCGGTCCGTCAGTCCAAGCCTCACGTCCGCCCTTCAACGCTTCGGGTCCATCGGCACGACACGTCTCTACTTGACCTTCACCTTGCTTTCGATCACCGTCTCTATGCTCGACACCTGCACAACGCAAGCCAAAGAACATGGGCATCATACCAGTTGACAATCACTCATCATCTCAAGATCCGGCATACACCCATGTATCTGCAACTTCTTTCGTAATGTTCCTTAGGTACGGGTGGATGATTAATTATGCTATAGATGATAACATATGCTAGAGTTAACTTAGACTTAATAGAAGTTATATAACTTAGGAGTCTAATCTCTTAACGTGTCTATTAGTTCTCAATTCTGCTTGATCATATGAGTCTCTCTCTTTAAACATGGAATCCCTGCTAGTCTCTGTTATTACCTTATTTATCATTATTATCTTATTATCCTTTTGCCTTACCGCTGTATTAGATGAGAGGTGGATTACTAGATTCATTTGGTTATTAGATTCATGTCTAATTATATATATTTGCAATTCTTAAGCCATATCATTCTTATTCTCAACCTTGTTAAGCTCCCGATGGTAGAATTATAAATAACGATATGTGGAACATTCCTAGGTGAAATGCTACAACGGGTGTATTTTATCTATGCGCTTGCAGATAACCTTTATTTCATATCTTATCAAAGTGCCATGTTATTAATACTATCACATCTCTAGTGTTACTGCTAGTGGTGACAACCTAGCGTTAGAGTGATGCTATGAGATGTCTACCAACATTTCTGGCATGAGTACCGGGGTAGATTCTAACCTACTTTTGGTAGTTGTGCTAAGAAATGTCAACAATTCCCCCATGCTGAATGTTATCGTAGTCGTTTGATCTTATAATGTAGTAGACTGGCGGTGGATATGTCCTTCCTCTGTCACAGCTTTGATTAATGTTGATGATTGTTGAAACAGTGCTCCAACAGTGGATGGAACATTCACTTGCTCGTCAGCTTTCCTAGTCTTTCAAATCCTATGAAACTCAAATAGACAACAAAACTTGTGGAACAGTTTAAGCATTAGTGGTTGGCCACTCAAGCCTTAGTTGCCCAAAATTTTAGTGAGATCTCTTTCTCAATATTTTTGTATTTTAATTTTTTTATGATGCAATGACAGTCTAACAAAATGAATGCATTTTTTTTATTTTTATGCCACCATGGTGAATATCCCTGCGGGTTTTTACACACCATAGAATTATTCACATGGGGCTTCATGATTTATGATGTAGTGCAATAAGTAAAATATTTTTATTTTCTTTTTTCAGATACAATGCTAATGCATAAAAGTAAATATTCTATGAAGAAATAATGATAGAAAGTAAACATGCAAAGAGGGAAACTAATGCAGAGAAGATAAATATGGATAACTACCAATTTTACCTCCCGACGAGGGTTCAATGTTTTAAGTCCTTTGAACATGACTTCTCACCATGTCCATTCCTGAGGTGCATCATTTGATTCCAAAGTGGAGACCTGAATAACCGCACCTCTTGATATGGTGTCACTCATGTTCTTCGTTCGCCCAGCAGTTTGAAGTGAAGCATTAATTGTGGAAACTGGCAGCATCTTGCTCAGTGTGCATGTTCTTGTAGATCTAGGACCTTCACTCTGTAGAATTTGGGAGTTGACAAACTTCTTCATGTTTTGCTCAAGAGTGTGTCCTGCTCATAAAGATAAGGTAGAGATCAAGTGCATGGGCTCTGTTGGTGGAAAAACACCAACACAACTAAAAGTTTTGTTCATTCCTCTCTAACCTTAGGCACATTGCACAAGATAAACTTGTTGTTTATGTGTTCTATTCAATCCTAATATGAGTTGTGGCAGAACCGACCAATTTACAGCAGATTAAGCATAGAAATCTTCGCTTTCGCGATGACAGTCGTGTACTTAAGCTCGTATAAACCCGGTAGTCCGGAAATCTCGAAGGATTTCAAACTTTTCGCAACCAGCCAAGATCGTACTTCATTCAGCATACATGTCCATAAGTTACAATAAGTTTGAACATAATTCAAATACATCGGAGTACGAACCAAATATTACAAACCATAGTTTGATAGTAGCAGAAACAAATAGTTTGGAAACACAAGTTCACATTTAGTTCATTATACGGTGCCATGACCTGATCATTCCAGCAAAAGCAGTGGGTAAGACAGTAGAGGACCATGCCCATGGTCTAATCATCTCCCGTAGACGGGTATAGACAGTTCTTGCAGTAGCCATAGAAGGTCTGACTATCTGCAACAAGGGGATAAAACCCTGAGTACAAGAAGGTACTCAGCTAGACTTACCCGAAAAAAACCAGAAATAATGAGACTCCAAGGATCATGAAGGTTGTATCGAGGGTTGGCTAAACATGCCCTTTTGCATAAAAGCATTTTATTAATAGTCATAACTAAGAGTATTGGCAGCCAATTTTATGTAATCTTCCTGATCAACTTGGTTTGCACCTGGTCTAGAGCAATCACTTGACTAATTAACAAGCAATAGTGACTATTTCATCAATAGCCTTTCAAATTCATCAACCTCATAACCATCTTTTGTTCCATAAGTTACTACGACGACGCAGGCTCAGTCAAGTTACTCACTGTCCAGGAGCGATGGTGATTATAATTGATTCCTACCCAGCTGGGGATAAGATGTCTCACACTCGCCCGACACACCTGCGCTCAGGTAGTCATAAGCTGCCACTCAAGAGATTCGAGACAAGTCATGGGACGGCCATGGGCCCTTCTACGCTGGGGGTGGTCTCAGTGCCAGGTCGCTGAAGCTATATCTGCCCACGGAACATGTTGGGTCAATCAGGCCTCGCCTGCCCACAGACCATGCCAGGTTGCTCAGTATAGTTGCCCACGGTACATCTGAGGCCCTGGGTGTTAGACGTCAACATCTCCATCATCGGCTCCAATAACTTTACTCAGCTTCGCGGGAGGTACCCGGACCTACTCTGTTAAGTGATTGACGCGTTCAAAATGACTAAGGTACGTCCTCGGACGGGTCCTAAGCGACGCAGACGGGAGACTACTAGCACACAGAACCCATGTCCTGCTGCTCCTATATCCCGCCCGACCTCAATTTAATTATCACATGGTTATTTCATGATAGCACCAGGCTAGTCATGAACAGTATCCACCTATATGTGGGAGATAGGAAATCACCAGACTTTTACCGGTCTAAGCAGGGCTAAGCATATAACCGAGCCTAGACCTAACAGGGATATCAAGATAATAATTGCGGTGGACAAGGAATAGTAAGTAATGCATCAACGGTAACAATCAACTCGTATAACCTAATCCAACAAGGATAATAAGTTAAGTTGTTAAATGCAAACCACTGGGAGTGAAATGCTCCGGGGCTTGTCTTGCTCAAAGTCGGCGGGGTGGTGATCTTGACACTCTGGCAAATCTTCGGCGTCGGCTCCTTCGATCCTCTTGAACTGATCCTCGTCCTGCTCCTGCTCCTCGGGCTGTGGCATGGTCTCCTCCAATGATCCTGTATGATGCATGATGCTCCCATGAGTATGGCGAATGCACATGGTATGGCATGGGGTGCAGATGCAGATGAATGAACTGAACATAGGATAAGCACATGTCATCTACTGCATTCTCTTCAACAAGGTAGTCAACATTATCTAGTTAATTACCAACTACCTTACTTACACCCTACAACATTGTTATCGATCCGAACCACCTAGTGCAGCAATATATCACTAGAATATATCAAAGAATAAATACATCAAATACTAATTTTCTTAACAATTATTCCTTTTTAACTGACTCATCTAAATAGGGTATAACTATCACTCCTATTAAATGACTTCATAAAATTCCCAGAAATTTACACAAAACACTAACCACATCATGCTATAAAAGTTAGCCCTACATAAACACAAAACAAGCACTTAAAAATAGTTTGCACTACCATCTATGAGCAGAGACCAGTTTAACATTTTTCATATTAACTTCAAGGCATATCATAACTGTACAAAATTTATCAGGCACAGATTCTAAACATTTCTGTTTATTAAAATTAAAGAAAGAAACCAGCATATATCAACTTTAAATCATTCAACCAATACTTTCCACAGAAACTATACATAATATATTTTCCTCACGTGCTACTCATCAAAACAAATCTAACAAAATTGGTTATGCATTTTCCAAGTTAATAGACATTTACTTAATTAAATAAAACTCCATAGAAAAGTATCAGTAAAAATGCATTTAATAATTTTAACAGGTAGATCCATTCATTTGCAGCACAACAAAATTTGTTTCACATAATTTGGACTTAAAATAAGCCAGATAGGAATTTTAGAACCATTTAAACCATTTCTAAAAAACAGATTTAAAGAAAACCCATCCTAAAACGCTACGTGCACCCGGATCTGAGCATACATAGACACAGACCAAACCGCTACGCGCACCCGAATCTTCCGCACTCAACTGCACATAGGCTCTTCTCTTCTCTCACTGCCAGTGGGCCCTTCGGGTCAGGCGACCCCACGGCCTCACGGTCAACTAGCCCCACCGGCTAGTGACACCACACTTGTCGCCGGCGCTGACCGGCGAGAACTCGCCGGCGGCGAGGTTTCCAGTGACACGGACTAGACCTACATACTCCCCTTTGCGATGCGGACACGGTCGACTAACTTTCCACGCTAGAGGACCACCGGAGCTTGCTCGCCGGCGGTCATGGCGGAGCGGCGGCGATGTGGCTCGAAGCCGACGCGGTTCTCGGCTGAACCAAAGCCCGACGAGCCAAGAACAGGCTGCGGGAAACCCTAACCAACTCCTAAGCGGGGCTAACATGCCATGCCAACCCTGGCATTGGCCGGCGCCATGCGCGGCGGCGGACAGCGGTGGACATGGCCGCGACGAGCTCGGGTTTCGGCCAGAATACGGCAATAGAGACCTCTCCATCTAACCCTAAGCACCGGCGGAGATAGAGGAAGGCAGAACGGGGCTTGGTTGCGGCTAGAATGGCCGGAGTGAGCCGGGCCATGTGAGCGGCACGACGGCGGCCATGGCGAGCATGCCCGAGAGGGAAGACGATGTTCGGCTGTCTACCTCGGCGGACAGGGCAAGCTAGTGTGCGCGTTGGGTGGAGGAAGTTGAGACGGAGCTATGGGCGAGAGCAATCGGACGGCGATGCAGTGGTGAGCGAGAAATCGCTCGCCGGAGTTGCTCTCGGTGGCGGCGGCGCTTTTCTCTGGAAGAAGAACAGAGGGAGAGAGTGAGAGAGAATGTGCATCCACTTTGGCCGGGAAGCGAGCGAGCAGAGGTGAAGGCACTGCGCGTCTTGGATCATTGAACCTAGACGGGAACGCGGCTCGGCCGGACAGCGTGGCGGCGGCGTGTCGCCGGTGTCCACGCGGCGACGAACGGGAGGGGGAGCAGAGTGGATTGTCGGGGGAGTGGATTCGGTGGGCGATGAGTGGGCGGTTCCAGTGCTCACTGTTTTGCGCGGCCGAACAGCCGGCAGCGGCGCTCGCGCCGGCGTACGGCGGTCGCGCGGCGGCGCTGGTGCTGCGCGCACGGGGGAGAAGGAGGAGAGGGGGACTCATAGGTGGGTCCCGCTGGGAATAAAGAAAAGAGGATTTTGCCTTTTTCTATTTTATTTTGTAACTCCCAAACTAAGTCGAATTAGGAAGAAGTTCAAAAAGCAAAGTTGCTTAGAATTTCAGAAGGAACAATTCATCTTTAAGGCTCAAGTCCAAATTCTGCCGAGAATTTGAATTTCACTTCTAAGTTGAAATTCTAATGCAAAATTAAAATACTAAATGACCTTTTCAGAAAAAGTGTGTTTAAGTAAAGTTGTTCCTTCTGTCACAAGATCTACAACTTTGGTTTAAGGCACTTTCTCAGAAAAGCAAAGCAACTACTAGCTACACTATAGACATAGCAAGGGACTTAATGAATTGCTAATCAATTCAAATTTCAAACTCAAGTTTCATATGCATATCACACAAAACATTTAAACAGAGTATGTGCAGCAAATGTATGCAAGAGATGCTATGTCATGATGCTATGCTTATGACATGACCAATTATGCATTTAGGGTTGCTTAACACCAGAGGTGTTACAGCCCTTCCCCCCTTAAAGAAATCTTGTCCTGAGATTTGAGTTAACTAACTAGTCTTTATAAAATTGTGGGTAAACCTTTAAATAGTCATTCGTTTCCCAAGTGGCATCTTGGTCATCTTGTTCACTCCAAGTCACCTTGTATTGCTTAACTATTCTTCCCCGAGTCACTCTTTCCTTACTATCAAGTAACTGACGTGGTTGCTCAGAGTAAGTGAGATCAGACTGAAGTTTGATGTTTGCAGGATGTACTTCCTCTTCTAGCACTCATAAACACCTCCTTAGCTGGGATACGTGAAAGATAGGAAATATGGCACTCATGTGTTCTGGCAATTGTAGCTTGTAAGCTACTTCCCCCT
Organism: Coix lacryma-jobi var. lacryma-jobi; assembly: GCA_009763385.1. NCBI lineage: Eukaryota > Viridiplantae > Streptophyta > Magnoliopsida > Poales > Poaceae > Coix > Coix lacryma-jobi. The sequence continues at coordinate 82,585,613 of CM019822.1, forward strand.
TTCTTTCAAGAATCTGATACGGTCCCACAAACCTTGGTGCTAACTTTCTCTTGACTCCAAATCATTTAACACCCTTCATAGGTGAAACTTTCAGCTAAACGTAATCACCTACACTGAACTGAAGTGGTCTTCTACGCTTATCCATGTAGCTTTTCTAACGAGATTGTACGAACTTGTTCTTCAGCCTCCTTGACAAAATCAATCCCATAGTACCTGCGTTCTCCAGGTTCAACCCAATTCAATGGTGTTCTACACCTTGGACCATACAATGCTTTAAAAGGTGCCTTCTGGATACTTTCTTGATAACTGTTGTTGTAGGAGAATTCGGCTAAAGGCAGCCATTTTTCCAAATAACCATTTGCCGAAATCACACAGGCCCTCAACATATCCTCCAATACTTGATTCACTCTTTCTGTTTGTCCTGATGTTTGATGATGGTAACCAGAACTGCGAACTAGATCTGTACCCATCTCCTTCTGCATCATATTCAGTTTAGGTTGAGTGCAGATATACTTGAGACTCTTATGATCAGTGTACATATTACAGACGTTACCGAGCAGGTAATGCCTCCAGATCTTTAGAGTGTGTACAACTGCATCTAATTCCAAGTAATGTGTAGGGTAATTCACTTCATGTTTCCTCAACTGACGAGAAGAATAGGCAATCACTCTTCCTTCTTGCATAAGAACATAGCCCAAACCAACCTTCGATGCATCACAGAAGACATCAAAAGGCTTTTCTATATCTGGTTGAGCAGAACAGGAGCAATGGTCAACAATTTTCGCAAGGTACAGAAAGTTGTTTCGCACTCTTCTGTCTAGATGAACTTTTGATTCTTCTGTAACAGACATGTCATTAGCTTTGCAATCTTGGAGAAATTTGGAATGAAACACCGGTACTAGCCAGCTAGACCGAGAAAACTCTGAATTTTTGTGACTAAAGTTGGTGCTTTCCAGTCCATCACTTCTTGTACTTTGCTTGGGTCCACAGAGATTCCTTCTTCTGACCGGATGTGACCAAGAAAGGGAACTCTCTTCATCCAGAACTCAATCTTGCTAAACTTGGCATATAGCTTATGCTCTCGAAGCCTAGTCAGGACAATCCTCAAGTGCTCAACATGGTCTTCTTTGTTCTCAGAATATACCAGAATATCATCGATGAACACAACCACAAACTTATCCAATTCAGGCATGAAAACTGAGTTCATTAGGCTCATGAAGTATACATGAGAATTGGTCAGGCCAAATAACATAACAAGGTATTCATATAACCCATATCTGGTGGAGAAAGCAGAATTCGGGATATCTTGTGGTTGAATTCGGATCTGATGATAGCCTGATCTCAAGTCAATCTTGGAAAACACCTTAGCCCTAGACAACTGATCAAATAGAATGTCTATTCGGGGCAAAGGATACTTGCTCTTCACGGTCACGACATTGAGTGGGTAATAATCCCCACACATCTGTAATGACTTATCCTTCTTTTTCACAAACAAGGCTGGACAACCCCATTCTGATATGCTGGGCTGGATAAACCTTTTGCCTAAGGGTTCCTTCAGTTGAATATTGAGTTCTGCCAACTCATTGGGCGGCATACGGTACGGCCTTCTCGAGATTGGTGTTGTTCCTGGTAGCAACTTGATGGTAAACTCTACGGCTCTCTTAGGTGGCAATCCCGGTAACTCATCAGGAAAGACGTCAGGAAAGTCACGTACGACCGGAATCTTGGAAAGATCTTTCACCGCAAGATTGCAAGATAGGTCAACAAAATCGGCACTTCGAGGCAGAAGTACGCGAAGTTTGTTACCAGTCTGACCATCAGATAAGGCAAGAGTTCTATTAGCAATGTCTAACACCGCGTTCCACATACTCATCCAACTCATACCCAAGACTACATCCAAACTTAATCCGGATAAAACCACTAAATTGGCTCCAAACTTATGCCCTCCAATCTCGATGGCCGCATTACGAACCATCTGTCTAGATAATACACTACTCCCAATTGAACTTATCTGAAACCCATAATCCATTTCAAACATTTCTTGGTTAGACTTTTGTGCAAATGCTTTGCTCATAAAGGAATGCGATGATCCAGAATCGAATAAAACAACTACAGGATGATCATTGACAAGGAACATACCAGCAGCCACGGGTTCTCCTGCGGGAACTTCTTCAGCAGTTGTGTGATGCAGACGCGCTGGATAGTTGGTTTGTTGCTTCTTGGGGTGCGGGCAATACCTGGCAAAGTGCCCCTCCTGATCGCAGTTGAAGCAGGGTCCGCGGGCAACAGGTTTGTTGCCAGTAGATTGTCCAACTCTCGCTTGAGAAGTTGCCACTTTGTATGGCCTTTGATTGCATGGATACTGCTGCTGATTCTTCTTTTGAGGTGGTCTAAAGGGAGCACCTGGTACAGGTGGATGATACTGAGAGCGTTGAGCGGGTGGTGCTCTAGGCTGTGACGGTCCAGACTCAAAAGCTATCTTCTGGATCTTGCTAGCCGCATGTTTATTGTTGTTGTTTTTGCGGATACATGGGTGTATGCCGGATCTTGAGTGATGAGTGATTGTCAACTGGTTTGATGCGCATGTTCTTTGGCTTGTGTTGTGCAGGTGTCGAGCACACAGACAGTGATCGAGGGCAAGGTGAAGGTCAAGTAGAGACGTGCCGTGCCGATGGACCCGGAGCGGTGAAGGGCGGACATGAGGCCTGGACTGAGGGACCGATGGCCTGAGGATCAGCTGTGGTGGTTGACAGCCTGGGACAACAGCGAGCAGGGACTTGCGGGGCACAGTATTGCTCGGGTCGAGGACCTGGGGACACGTGTCGGTGGACGGGGTGCACGGGCGGTGCATCCCCTCTATGGCGTCGATTTGGTGGTTGAGCCACAGAAAAACCACCGGTGGACGATTTCCAGGTTTGGGCCACAAACCCTGGGTGCGAACGGTTTCCGAGTTTGGGCCACAAAACTCGGGCTAAGGACGGTTTCCAGGTTTGGGCCTCAAAACCTGGGTGCTGGCGGGTTTCCTGGTTTGGGCCTCAAAACCGGGGATTGGTCGTGAAGACAGGTTTCCCGGTTTCGGCCTCAAAACCGGGGGCGAGGTCCGTGAAAAGGACGAGCAGAGCGGTGGCGGCACGTGGCGACAATCGGTGAGGTCGCGTCGAGGCGAAGCTACCAGTTGTGCGGGCGTGGCCGTCCGATCACCTTCTACTTCGAGTTGGTCCAGAATAACCCTAGGGTTTAGCTGGTTCGCTCTGTGTATAATTAGGGGTAGAGTGGGAATAAGGATTAGTATAAGTAGAGGGAGACACCCACCTCCCAATCCATCTCAGTCATTGCTATTTTCATTCTAGGTTTTTCTGCTTCCCATTCCCTGCTGTAGCTACTGAGATCCGCAGAGACGGTGAACAATACCTCTGTGTATTTGGATTTTGCGGAAACGGGACTGGATTCCCGTTGTCTCCTCGGGGGGATGAATTTCGGCTGGCAATTGAGGTTGTAATTCGCGTTCTTGTGTTGTTCTTCGCGTTTTGCTTTTCGCCTGTAGTTTCTCGTCGATCGTTCTTTCCGTACATTGCTCCGTTTGCAAAACCACTTGAATCAACTTGTTCTTTACTGTGAGGGGATCACTTCCACCGAAGGAATTCAACTCAAACCTCACGAACAAGTAGATCGATTGGTTTTTGTTTGGAATCGACTTTTCTCTTCTTTTCCCGAATTTCTTCGATTCATCGATTTGGAGATAGGTTCGAGCCATGATCTTCTAGGGGTAGCTCACTATCCTCCTTGTGACCTGTCTCACCAAGTTTGATCCTTAGAGGATTTGTTTTGGGTGAGATCAAGTTGAATCGGTGGATGAACAGCGCGTTTCGGGATGACCGGACTCTGGCGTCGAGCCGACCGGACGCTAAGTTGTGAGTCCGGTCGTTGAACACGTTCACTCTTTTTTTTTCTTTGCGACTTGACAGAACGCTCGACCTGCATGTGACCAGATGCACAGAGGGTACTGTTCCTTGTCTGTTTATGTTGACCGGACGCACTGCTTGTGACCTGACACATATTTCACTGTGAGTCCGGTCGTATACAGAGAGCTCAAAACCAGTTTTTAACCGACCTGACGCGTCCGATCACTACTGACCGGACGCTCACCAGGATCCGGTCAGTGCTGATCTGCATGTTTTTGTTCGCAGTTTGTTCGTCTGACTTCCGATTTGAGATCCGCTTTCTGCGTTGGATTCTCGACTCCGTGCTCTACTGAAATCGGGCTTCCCGCTTTACAAAATAGCCTGAATCCCCCTCGCGTTGCTTGGGGAGGTTGAGGATACCCAAAGTCCATCTTGTCACTTTGTTGACTTGCATGAACTGAGGTTGGGAAGTTTTTGTGGTGTCCCGCTGTGTTCCTAGGGAACATCCACCCATTCTCTTGGGTCGTGGACATCACGCTTATTGACTTTGCTCTTGGGGTTGATTCTCGGGACAGTGGCGATAAGTTTCTGAAAAGAAATTTACAGCTGCATTCACCCCCCTCTGGTCGCTTTCTGGTAGCACTTTCGGTCCTTCAATTGGTATCGGAGCGGGTTAAGGATCTTCCACCTTAGCCGGTTCCAGATCCACAGAAGGCGACATGGATCGCGGCATGGGCAAACCACCTTTTTCGATGGGACGAACTATGCGTATTGGAAGATACGCATGTCGGCCTATCTTCAGAGCATGGGTGCTTCTGTCTGGGAGATTTGCAACAAGGAAGATTTTGTGGTCTTGGCTACTCGTGTGACTCAGTTGCAGATCGATGAGCACGATGCCAATAGCCGAGCTCGTAATGCTCTTTTCTCCTGTTTGAGCATGTCTGAGTTTGATCGCGTTTCTCATCTCCCCACGACTCGTGAGGGAACCACTCAAGTCAAATCCCGTCTCTACAAGTCGCACAAGCGAGAGTATGAGAACTTTCGACACATGCCTGGCGAGAGCATAGAAAGTTTATTCGCTCGCTTTCAGGTGATTGTCAACAGGATGAGGGCTAACAAGGAGTTGTTGCCTTTCGACGATCATGAGAGGGCTCTCAAGCTTTTACACACTCTCGATCGGTCGGTGTGGGACTCAAAGGTTCAGGTGATCATCGAATCACCTAACTATGAGACTCTCACGTTCGATGAGCTCTTTAGTAAGCTCATGTCCTGTGAGATTGACGCCATGGCGAGGGCTTCTTATGAGAATCCTTCTGGCCCGTCTATGGTTTTGCTTTCTGGCTCTTCTGCTAACCCCTCTGGAGGCTTTGCACTTTCTTCTCTTCTTTCTGTCACAGAGGAGCAGCTAGAGTTCATGGGAGATGATGAGTTGGCTCTGCTTGCCAACCGGTTCTCGCGGTTTCACAACAACTGCATGAACCGTCGCCGCGGAGGAGGACGCTCTGGATGTTTCGAGTGCGGCGACCCCGACCACTTCATCGCCAACTGTCCCAAGAAGAACAAGCAAGCTTTTGGGAAGGGCGATCATGGGCACAAGTATGACTTTGGCAAGCGCAAGGAGAAGTACGTCCCCGCGAAGCACAAGCAGAAGGGCGGCTCAACAAGGAGTACATCAAGAAGAAGTACATGGAGATGGCCCAGGCTGAGCAGCGTGCTTTCTTCGCCACGCTCAGCGACGTCGACGACTCGGATGACGACTCCGCTTCCTCAACCGACGACGAGTCCGAGAAGAAGAAGAAGATCGAGGACAAGCTGAACGGCCTTTGTTTCTTCACTGACAACGAGGGCTTCTGCACCATGGCCCTCGGCGATGAGATCAACGGTGAGCTGGAGGAGATCCCTCGGAACGATGACGATGACGACGACACCTCTCAGGTATCTCAAACTCCTGACGAACTCTCTGCTGAGGTTGACAAGCTTACTGCTGCTCTCATTAGTCAAGATAAATTGCTTAGGCTTGCTGCTAGGGAGAGAAAGGAGTTTAGGAGAAAGTGGGAGGACGCAGTAAAGGAACTTGAGTCTGTCAAATCCACCGTTGTCGTGACTGAGGAGGATGAGTGTGAGATGTGCTCCAAGCACATGACTGACCTTCTCACTTTGAGGGGAAGTATGTTGCTTTGGTTGGAGAGGTGGATGAGGTTAGGGCTAGATCCTTAGTGCTTGGTGCATGCAAGTCTTGTGCAGGCTTGCAATCCGAGTTGGTAGAAAAGAATGCCAAAATTGTGTCTCTTGAGAAGGCCAGCTCGGGTAGCACTAGTGTGTCTAGGTGTGCTTTGTGTGAGGGTTTGGAGATGGAGATTGCAAATTTGAAGCATGACAAGATGCAAACCGAGGAGGAAAACACATACCTTCGGACCATCTTGTCATGGGTATCTTGTGGTGAGCCGCAGCTTGGGATGATGATTGCCCAATTCAAGCGTGCTGCTGGAGGTCCAGGTGTAGGCTTTGCTCAGGGGATGGAGAGTGCTGCTTCTTTTGGCAAGATTGGAGAGTCTAGTGGTCTTAACCCGAGTGAGAAGCCCAACTCCACCACTACTCCCAAACTTACCAAGATACCACCCAAAGAGCCTCTCAAGCCTAACACCAAAGATGGAGTGTATGAGGAACCTCCGAAAGCTCCGCCCAAGAAACAAGTGTGGTCTCCCAAGCCCAATCACCTGAAAAACAAGCTGGACACCATGCCACCTATCCAGGAGGAGCTCATGCCACAAAAGGGCAAAGTGATCCACACCCACTACCGTGAGTACCAACAACCCCCTATGAGAGCGGTGAGGTACCATTGTGAGCACTGTGGGAGAGATGGACACTTGAGGGAGTTTTGCTTTCGGTGCAAGAGAGAGGAGCGTCGTGCAAGGGAGATCAACAATGCGGACATGTACCATCCTTTCCATGATGTACATGTGTCGAATGTTTTGAGGAGAGCAGCTAGGCCTAGAGGTCCAATAGCTCCTAGGCCTCATGGAGGTTTTGCCGGGCGGGATCCTGGCTTTGTTTGATATGGACCCCGTGGTGGTGGCTTTGTTGAGCGTTTCCCTCCACCGCGTTTTGAGTATAGCGATGGACGCTCTTCCCTTAGCGGACCACGTTTTCCTATGCGTGGTGATCGCTTTCCCCGTAGGTGTGCTAGGAATGGTTTTTCTACTAACCGTTCTTTTGAGCAGCCGGCCCAACACTGGTATTCTTCCCATTTTACTCACCCCAGTGTTGGACCGTATGCTCACCCTATGTCTTTTTATTGATGTAGGTAAAACGATTGGAGGACATTTGGTTGGTGGATTCTGGGTGTTCGAGGCACATGACCGGAAACGCCAAGTGGTTCTCCAGTCTTAGTCATGTTGTTGAAAAGGAGTTTAACACCTTCGGGGACAATAGCAAAGGTAAAGTATTGTCTCATGGGTCGGTGCGAGTTAATGAGCAATTTGTGTTGCGTGATGTTGCTCTTGTTTCTAACTTGCATTTCAACCTTCTTTCTATTTCGCAACTCTTTGATGATGACTATGAGATTCGTTTTAAGCCGAATCTCAGTCGTATTTTGGATCCTCAGGGCAATCTTGTGTGTTTGATTTCGCCCTTTGGAAAAGTTTCATGCGAATTTCTCGGAGTCTTTTGGGATTTCTCATTGTCTTATGGCTGGACCTTCCTCCTCTGATCTTTGGAAGTGACATAGGAGGCTTGGACATTTGAGCTTTGACTTGCTTGCAAGACTTAGTTCACTTGGCCTCATCCGAGGATTGCCCAAGTTACACATGGAGAAGGATCTTGTTTGCCATTCTTGTAGACATGGAAAAATGGTTGCTACTCCCCACCATCCTGTGAATCAAGTTATGACCAAGCGCCCTGGAGAGCTTTTGCATATGGATCTTGTTGGTCCGGCTCGGGTGAGCTCGGTTGGTGGGAAGTGGTATGTGCTTGTTGTTGTTGACGATTTTTCGAGATATTCGTGGGTTTTCTTTTTAGCTGAGAAAACCGAGACTTTCTCTTTTGCTTGCAATCTGATTTTGCGTCTTCAAAATGAATTCCCTAAGAACTCGATGCGAGCTATCCGTAGTGATAATGGTACCGAGTTCAAGAACTCGGACTTTGAGAAGTTTTGTGACTCTTTGGGTTTAGAGCATCAGTTTTCTTCCCCCTACACACCGCCACAAAATGGTGTTGTAGAGATGAAGAATCGGACCCTTGTTGAGATGGCCAGGACGATGCTCGATGAGCATAGGACTCCTAGGCGATATTGGGCCGAAGCTATGAACACTGCATGCTATATTTACAATCGCATTTTCCTCCGAGCTTTCTTGAAAAAGACTTCTTATGAGTTGCGTTTTGGAAAACAACCCAAAGTGAGTTATTTTAGAGTTTTTGGTTGCCACTGTTTTATACTCAAGAAAGGCAACTTGGACAAGTTTGAGTCTCGCTCTTCTGACGGTGTATTTTTGGGTTATGGCACTCATACTCGTGCATATCGTGTACTTAACCTTGATACTAACCGAGTCATGGAGACATCCGATGTCACCTTCGACAAGACCATGCATTGTCCTTCTAGATTTGAGCGTGCAGGTGATCATGAGGTTGGAGAACCTCTTTTTGATGATGAGGACGAAGGTGCTGAAGGGATGGATGACCCAGCACCACCTCCACCTGCTGTGCCGCTAGGATCGGCTTCTACTACGATGACTCATGGCCCCAACCCCTCTTCATCGACTACTTGGGGGCCGTGGGATCCGCCACCTCGGGCTGTACCTTTTGTACCCGAGGGGGCACCAGCTACTGTTGAGGGGGAGGTTTCTTCAGCTCGGGAGGCACCACGCCACATTTAGCGCAAACACCTGCCTCAACAGATGATCGGCAGCATCAACGAACATGTCACTCGGTCAAGGTCACAACAAATCTCTCACTTTGCTCATTCTGCATTTGTTGCTGATTTTGATCCCCGAGATGTTGGACATGCTTTATCTGATCCAGATTGGGTCAATGCCATGCATGAGGAGTTAGAAAACTTTGAGAGAAATCAGGTTTGGGTTTTGGTTCCACCTCCTCCTGAGTGTCACCCGATTGGTACAAAATGGGTTTTCAAAAACAAACAAGGAGAGGATGGCCACATTGTGAGAAACAAGGCCAGACTTGTAGCCCAGGGGTATAGTCAGAAGGAGGGGATAGACTATGAGGAGACTTTTGCTCCTGTAGCTCGTTTGGAGGCAATTAGGATACTCTTGGCTTTTGCTGCATCCAAAGGGTTTAAACTTTTTCAAATGGATGTCAAGAGTGCCTTCCTAAACGGCTACAAAGAAGAAGAGGTGTATGTGAAACAACCCCCCGGTTTTGAAAATCCCAAGTTTCCAAACCATGTTTTTAAACTTCACAAAGCTTTATATGGTTTGAAACAAGCCCCTAGGGCCTGGTATGATAGGTTGAAAACCTTTTTGCTTGCTAAGGGTTTTAAAATGGGATGTGTGGATAAAACACTCTTTCTCCTCAAGCTAGGAAATGACACTCTCTTGGTCCAGATTTACGTGGATGATATCATTTTCGGTGGTTCTTCTCACGCTTTGGTTGCCAAGTTTGCAGATCTTATGAGCAGGGAGTTTGAGATGAGCATGATGGGCGAGTTGACTTTCTTTCTCGGGTTGCAAATTAAGCAATCCCGAGAAGGGACGTTTGTGCACCAGGGCAAGTACACCAAGGACATTTTGAAGAAATTCGATATGGGTGAGGCCAAGCCTTTTCAAACACCCATGTCGACCACGATGACCCTGGATGCGGACAAGGATGGAGAAGCTGTGGATCAGAAGGAGTACCGGAGTATGATCGGGTCGCTGCTGTACCTGACGGCGACACGCCCGGACATTCAGTTCGTGGAGTGTCTTTGCGCGCGCTTTCAGGCGTCGCCGCGCACCTCACACCGTCAGGCGGTCAAGCGCATTATGAGGTACCTTCGTTTCACTCCAAAGTTCAGGATTTGGTATTATGCTTCTTCTACCCTCTCCCTTTGCGGTTATTCTGATGCCGATTTTGCTGGTTGTCGTCTTGAGCGCATGTCCACTTCTGGGACTTGTCAGTTTTTGGGTTCTTCTCTTGTATCTTGGTCTTCTCGCAAGCAGTCTAGTGTCGCCCAGTCTACCATGGAAGCTGAGTATGTTGCTGCGGCTAGCTGCTGTTCCTAGTTGCTTTGGATGATGGCCACTTTGCGTGATTTTGGTCTGAGCTTTTCTCGAGTGCCTTTGCTTTGTGACAGCACGAGTGCGATTAGCGTTGCTAAGAACCCCGTGCTGCATTCTAAGACCAAACACATTGATGTGCGCTTTCATTTTCTGCAAGACCATTTCGAGAAGGGTTATATCGACCTTCGCCATGTCGATACTCATCATCAGTTGGCAGATATTTTTACCAAGCCTTTAGATCAATCAACTTTTAATAGGTTGAGAGGTGAGCTTGGTGTGTGTTTCCCCTTTTAGTTGGGGGAAACATGTTGGTTATTGTATTATAGACTGACTTCTTTTCTTTTGTTTTGTATGCATCTTTGCATTTTCGAGCTTCATGACTATAGTCTTTAGATTGTGATTTTGCTCTGTTTAGTGTATGCTCCGATGCTATATGATGATGGTTGTAGCTTAGGCTCCTTTTGATCATTGATACATGTTGTGAGCTGAGCAGCTTTATGAATGGTGAATATGCTTATTGAACTTAAAATTTGAAACTTGTTCACCATTGAGATTGGCAACTAGCATATGTAGAATGTGTTGAAATCACTTGTGCTTTTCATATATGCTAGGTTGCTATGTCTCTAGTTCTGAGTCATTCACTTGCTTGGTATGTTCATATTCTGTTATAAAATTGAACCAAGCTTTAAGTAAATTGAAAAGATCGAGATGAGATTGTTTGTCAGCACATCACGGTATCGAGACTGTTTCTCATTGCACATTGAGTTAAACTTGAGCCGTGTAGTGGAAGACCGAAACCGTTGCTTTAAGCTTCTGATTGCTTTTGCATAGGCTTAGCACGGTTGAAAAGTTAGGCAATGACAAGCTTTCAACCTCTCGCAATCACATGCTAATATTTGAACTTGTGTAATTTCACCGCTGCAACTCCGATAAAATTTGAATACACAGGTCAATGTTTCATTCTATAGCATGATGATTGAATTTTGCTAGGGGTAGTTCACCTTGTATACTTGTTTAGCACTTGCTTGACTTCCTGTCTATACATGTTTTGGTGCTAATTTTATGGTGAACCCTTTTCTGAATGGCTTAACTAGCTGACTTTGCTCATATGTTCATATTTCGTATTTGGTGATCAGTTTGAGCCTTTGCTAACATTTATGCTTGTTATTAAGTCATCAGATCAGCTCTCTTTAGAGCATTTGTTCATTCTATCGATTATAATCCTGAAGCTGCTAATCTGTATTTCTGACTCATATGCATTTGAGGGGAAGAAACTTGTTTGTGCATTATCAACTAAGTTGGAGAAATTTGACAAATCATATCCTAGTTGTGTGCACTATTGAAGGGGGAGTTCATGTCCAGGGGGAGTTTGCTCGTTTGATGAGTTTTCAATTGGTTTGGACCGATCTTATGCTAGTTGTGTTGAGCCTTTGTGCCTCTATCTTGAGGGACTAGAAGTTTTGCTTTGTGACTATGTTTTCCAATTGGTATCGAGCTGTCTTTCTTTTCAGTTGGTATCGAGCTAGCGGTGTTGAGCCCGTTCTGCCTCTTCTTGAGGGCTAGCTTTGCTTTGCTTGGTTGCGTCGAGCCGTTAGCCATGTATTTGGGGACCAAGTTGTCTTGCTCAAACCACTTGACCTTCTTTTGGCTTTGATATGCTTTTAGGTCTTTTGGATGAGTTCTCTACTTCTTCCTCTTCTTTCTTCTTCTACCTTCATTATGATTTGTGTTGGTAGTTGACAATGCACTCATCAAGGGGGAGATTGCGGATACATGGGTGTATGCCGGATCTTGAGTGATGAGTGATTGTCAACTAGTTTGATGCGCATGTTCTTTGGCTTGTGTTGTGTAGGTGTCGAGCACGGAGACAGTGATCGAGGGCAAGGTGAAGGTCAAGTAGAGACGTGTCGTGCCGATGGACCCAGAGCGGTGAAGGGCGAATGTGAGGCTTGGACTGAGGGACCGATGGCCTGAGGATCAGCTGTGGTGGCTGACAGCCTAGGACAGCGGCGAGCAGAGGCTTGCGGGGCACGGTGTTGCTCGGGTTGAGGACCTGGGGACACGTGTCGGTGGATGGGGTGCACGGGCGGTGCATCCCCTCTACGGCGTCGGTTTGGTGGTCGAGCCACAGAAAAACCACCGGTGGACGGTTTCTAGGTTTGGGCCACAAAACCTGGGTCCGGCCGGTTTCCGAGTTTGGGCCACAAAACTCGGGCTGAGGACGGTTTCCAGGTTTGGGCCTCAAAACCTGGGTGCTGGCGGGTTTCTCGGTTTGGGCCTCAAAACCGGGGGTTGGTCGTGAAGACAGGTTTACCGGTTTCGGCCTCAAAACCGGGGGCAAGGTCCTTGAAAAGGACGAGAAGAGCAGTGGCGGCATGTGGCGACAATCGGTGAGGTCGCGTCGAGGCAAAGCTACCAGTTGTGCGGGCGTGGCCATCGGATCACCTTCTACTTCGAGTTGGTCCAGAATAACCCTAGGGTTTAGCTGGTTCGCTCTGTGTATAATTAGAGGTAGAGTGGGAATAAGGATTAGTATAAGTAGAGGGAGACACCCACCTCCCGATCCATCTCAGTCATTGCTATTTTCATTCTAGGTTTTCCTGCTTCCCATTCCCTGCTGTAGCTACTAAGATCCGCAGAGACGGTGAACAATACCTCTGTGTATTTGGATTTTGCGGAAATGGGACCGGATTCCTGTTGTCTCCTCGGAGGGACGAATTTCGGCTGGCAATTGAGGTTGTAATTCGCATTCTTGTGTTGTTCTTCGCGTTTTGCTTTTCGCCTCAAGTTTTCCGTCGATCGTTCTTTCCCTACGTTGCTCCGTTTGCAAAACCACTTGAATCAACTTGTTCTTTACTGTGAGGGGATCACTTCCACCGAAGGAATTCAACTCAAACCTCACAAAGAAGTAGATCGATTGGTTTTCATTTTGAATCGTCTTTTCTCTTCTTTTCCCGAATTTCTTCGATTCATCGATTTAGAGATAGGTTCGAGCCATGATCTTCTAGGGGTAGCTCACTATCTTCCTTGTGACCCGTCTCACCAAGTTTGTTCCTTAGAGGATTCGTTTTGGGTGAGGTCGAGTTGAATCGGTGGACGGACAGCGCGTTTCGGGATGACCGGACTCTGGCGTCGAGCCGACCGGACGCTAGGTTGTGAGTCCGGTTGTTGAACACGTTCACTGCGTTTTTTCTTTGCGACTTGACCGGACGCTCAACCTGCATGTGACCGGACACACAGAGGGTACTGTTCCTTGTCTGTCTGTGTTGACCGGACGCACTGCTTGTGACCGGATGCATATTTCACTGTGAGTCCGGTCGTATACAGAGAGCTCCCAAACCGGTTTTTAACCGACCGAACACGTCCGATCACTACTGACCGGACGCTCACCAGAGTCCGATCAGTGCTGATCTGCACGTTTTCGTCCGCAGTTCATTCGTCTGACTTCCGATTTGAGATCTGCTTTCTGCGTTGGATTCTCGACTCCGTGCTCTACTGAAATCGGGCTTCCCGCTTTACAAAATAGCCTGAATCCCCCTCACGTTGCTTGGGGGAGGTTGAGGTTACCCAAAGTCCATCCTTTCACTTTGTTGACTTGCGTGAACTGAGGTTGGGAAGTTTTTGTGGTGTCCCGCTGTGTTCCTAGGGAACATCCACCCATTCTCTTGGGTCGTGGACATCACGCTTATTAACTTTGCTCTTGGGGTTGATTCTCGGGACAGTGGCGTTTCTAAAAAGAAATTTACAGCTCCCATTCACCCCCCCTCTGGTCGCTTTCTGGTAGCACTTTCGGTCCTTCAGTTTTCTTGGGTCAAGCAGTCGCTGATGAAGTCATTGAAAGTGGTACGGGATGATGTACCCATGGTCTTGCTCATCTTTGTATTTAAGCCCCTCTTGAAGCTAGCTATCCTCTTGGTCTCGGTGTTCACAAACTTCGGTGCATAACGAGACAGTGTTGAACAGGCGGTAGTCACTGAGCGTGTTCCTTGTGTTAGGTTCTGCAACTTTCATCTCCATCAGCCCTGGAGGTATGTAGTGCCCACAAATAGCACGAGTGAACATGTCCCAGGTAATAGGAGCTCGGGGAGGGTAGGTGGTACGGTGATGTCCCCACCAGATCCCTGCCGGCCCCTGTAGCTGATTGGCAGCATATTGGGTCTTTAGTTCCTCTGTCAGCCTGAGCAAGCAAAACTTATGCTCCATGGTGTGCAACCACTCCTCAGCTTCCAATGGTTCAGTAGCCTCCTTGAAGATAGGTGGTTTGGTGTGCAAGAAGTCATTGAATGTACTATATTGATTTGGCTCGGGGCGTTGGTTGTCACGTCCCAAGTTCTCACGCAGTAGTGCCTCAATGTTGCGTTGACTTCCTAGGAATTCGGTGAAGAGTTGCTCTGTAGTGGCGGACGGAGGAGGTGGTGGATCACTATTGTCGCGGATGTTGTCATTGCCACCACTACCACCAGCTCCACTGCGGGTGGTTGTCATCTGCACGTGTCGGTAACAAGCAACCATTTGGTGATGTTGCAACAATTGTAGAAGAATGATAAATCATGCCATATTGAATTCATTTGGAAAAACAAATTCACCAATCAACATAGAGGCATAATAAATTTCCAATCCACATCGCAGCATCACATAATAAGACCGCTCATTATCACAACATCCAAAAGTCAAATGTAGCCATCCACAATTGCCCATACATGCGGGACTTCTCTAAGAGTTTTGGGTACCACATACACAAAAGCTAACATCCCATCATTACATCAGCTCCAGACATCAACTAAAGATCTGGGTCATAGCGATAAGACACAAAAGATCGCTAAGGCACTAGAGATATGCCATCTATCCTACTCCTCGGCATCATCATCGTCGTCGTCGTCATCGCTAGATACCCCGGAGGTACCGCTAGAAGAGTTCTCGAGATCTGGGTCCTCTTGAGAAAAGATAGGGTTCCTCTCATTCTCCCGACGGTGAATCTCCTCATGCAGACGGTTGTTGTAGTCCTGAAGGTGGTGAAGCTACAGCTCAAGGTCTCCCACCTGGATCCTCAGGCGTCTGTTCTCCTCGATAGTGCGTATGCCCTCTACACACACACACACCCCACGAAGAGCCTCCTCAGGCTCGGACATGACCGTGACTAATGTGATCGCCATCCCCTGCTGGTCTCTCAGTCGCTGTGTAGTGTCCTGCTCCCTCTGGATAGCCTGGTCCCTCTCAACTGTCATCCGGGCCAACTCAGCAGTGAGGTGTTCTATCTCAGCAGTATGCTCCTCCTGCCTCCTGTGCTGCCTAGCCACCCCCTCATTGAGGATGTTATCCAAGTGATCATAGCTGCGAGACAGGCAGCCGTAGGTAGCCATGAGGGCGGCCATAGCACTCCCTGCATGTCCAGCATAGTGCTCTCTCTCCAGTGAACTGGCCTCCAACACCGTAGTCCCTAGCTAACACCACACTGAAAGGTAGGGGTCCGCCATCGGAAAGATGCTAGCAGTGGCCTGTGCAACCACCTCCGGGTGATCCTCCATAATGTCCTGAAGGACAGTATAGGCAACCCTGTTAACACCATCCCACGGGGTCCTGCCCTGGAGCGCAAAAAGTGGGCGAGACCAAACAGAGTCGTGTTCGTCACGACTCGGGATATCCACCTCCACAGTGTACATGTGTCGATCCTCTGAAATCTGCACTCGGCTCCAAGTGTACTGCGGCTCCCATCCCTCTGGGAAACCAACCAAGTGCAGCACCCTACACAGGATAATGGGCATGTCGAACTCATCCAGAAAATCCTCTGAGCCCTCTGCGGTCCATGGCCCAAGCTGATAGTTAGGTCTCTTGCCTCCAGTGGACTTGCGAGCAGTGCGCTTGGTACAGGCCATCTAAAGGAAGTTTAACCCACATGAATTTTAATTACTTGTGAACAACTTTTATTAGAAAGAGGGACGAACAATTATAAGGGAGGGATTAATGTATTAATGCAAAAACAATTAATCATGATGCATGAACGTAACATACGTCCTCACTATCTAACAATTGTATTGGCTGCCTAACAGTTCTAATGGTTAACAATTCTAACGGCTGCCTAACAATTCTAACGGCTAGATGGTGGCATACAATCGTTCTCTCATAGCGTTAACTAGTCGGACTATACGTTCGCAAAGTTAGTGTATCTGCAGAAGATCATTTCAGCCCTTGCCCCACAGTATGAGTATCATGCATTGATGAAATTAAATCCAGATACTATCTTAGGTGCATACCCAGTATATGCACCCATCAGAATAATATTACTTCCATAATTAAATACCTTTACCTGCATTCGTGTGCTAACGAGAACAGGCTCCAGTACCAAACTAGCTCTCCTCTAGACCAACGTTTGTTTGGTCATGCTCTCACAAGCTCACTTCATCCATTACCTTGGGCGTAGAGGCAAATGATCCATACATTTCGATAGAATAGCATCCATACAATTCTCCATTGTCGTATGGACGACAGTATTCAAGAGGAACAAAACATGATGCAACAACCCCCAAGTTAGTACTTAATTAAGCCACCTAGATTCATATCAGGGCATAAAGGATATGATCACTAGCACACTCTAGGTTTTAATCATAAGTTTTACATTAGTTGGCAAATACTGTTTTAACTTCCAAAATACTTGTTTTTAATTACACTCATGAACAGTAACGCCAAACTACGCTCTGATACCAACTGTGGTAGAACTGACAAATTTACACCAGATTAAGCACAGAAATCTTCGCTTTCGCGATAACAGTCGTGTACTTAAGCTCGTATAAACCGAGTAGTCCGGAAATCTCGAAGGATTTCAAACTTTTCGCAACCATCCAAGATCGTACTTCGTTCAGCATATATGTCCATAAGTTACAATAAAGTTTGAACATAATTCAAATACATCGGAGTACGAACCAAATATTACAAACCATAGTTTGACAATAACGGAAGCAAATAGTTTTGAAACACAAGTTCACATTTAGTTCATTATATGGTGCCATGACCTGATAATTCCAGCAAAAGCAGTGGGTAAGACGATAGAGGACCATGCCTATGGTCTAATCATCTCCCGTAGCTGGGTACAAACAGTTCTTGCAGTAGCCATAGAAGGTCTGACCATCTGCAACAACAAGAGGATAAAACCCTGAGTACAAGAAGGTACTCAGCTAGACTTACCCGACAAAAAACCAGAAATAATGAGACTGCAAGTTTCATGAAGGCTGTATCTGGGGTTGGCTAGACTTACCCTTTTGCATAAAAGCATTTTATTAATAGTCATCACTAAGAGTATTGGCAGCCAATTTTATGTAATCAACCTAATCAACTAGGTTTGCACCTGGTCTAGAGCAATAACTTGACTAATTAACAAGCAATAGTGACTATTTCATCAATAGCCTTTCAAATTCATCAACCTCAAAACCATCTTTTATTCCATAAGTTACTACGACGACGCAGGCTCAATCAAGTTACTCACTGTCCAGGAGCGATGGCGATTATAATCGATTCCTACCCAGTTGGGGATAAGATGTCTCACACTCGCCCGGCACACCTGCGCTCAGGTAGTCGTAAGCTGCCACTCAAGAGATTCGAGACAAGTCGTGGGACGGCCATGAGCCCTTCTACACTGGGGGTGGTCTCAGTGCCAGGTCGCTCAAGCTATATTTGCCCATGGAACATGTCGGGTCGATTAGGCCTCGCCTGCCCACAGACCATGCCAGGTTGCTTAGTATAGAAGCCCACGATACATCTAAGGCTGCAGGTGTTAGGCGTCAACATCTCCATCACCGGCTCAAGTAACATTACTCGACATCGCGGGAGGTACCCAGACCTACTCCGTTAAGTGATTGACGCGTTCAAAATGACTGAGGTACGCCCTCGGACGGGTCCTAAGCGACGCAGACAGGAGACTTCTAGCACACAGAACCCATGTCCTGCTGCTCCTACATTCCGCCGGTCCTCAATTTAATTATCACATGGTTATTTCCATGATAGCACCAGGCTAGTCATGAACAGTATCCACCTATATGCGGGAGACAAGAAATCACCCGACTTTTACCGGTCTAAGTAGGGCTAAGCATATAATCGAGCCTAGACATAACAGGGATTTCAAGATAATAATTGCGGTGGACAAGGAATAGTAAGTAATGCATCAACGGTAACAATCAACTCCTATAACCTAATGCAACAAGCATAATAAGTTAAGTTGTTAATTGCAAATCATAGGGAGTAAAATGATCCGGGGCTTGCCTTGCTCACAGTCGGCGGGGTGGTGATCCTGACACTCTGGCAAATCTCCGGCGTCGGCTTCTTTGGTCCTCTCGAACTAATCCTTGTCATGTTCCTGCTCCTCGGGCTGTGGCAGGGTCTCCTCCAACGATCTTGTATGATGCATGATGCTCCCATGAGTATGGCGAATGCACATGGTATGGCATGGGGTGCAGATGCAGATGAATGAACTGAACATAAGATAAGCACATGTCATCTACCGCATTGTCTTCAACAAGGTAGACAACATTATCTAGTTAATTACCAACTACCTTACTTACACCCTATAACATTGTTATCGACCCGAACCACCTAGTGCAGCAATATATCACCAGAATGTATCAAAGAATAAATACATCAAATACTAATTTTCTTAACAATTATTCATTTTAGACGACTCATCTAAATAGGGTATAACTATCACTCCTATTAAATGACTTCAGAAAATTTCTAGAAATTTACAAAAGCTACTACAGATCAATACTAGACTACCCTAAAAATTTTAGCCCAAAACTATAACCACATCATGCTATAAAAATTAGCCCTACATAAACACAAAACATGCACTTAAAAATAGTTTGCACTACCAACTATGATCACAGACCAGTTAAATATTTTTCATATTAACTTCAAAGCATATCATAACTGTACAAAATTTATGAGGCTCAGATTCTAAACATTTCTATTTATTAAAATTAAAGAAAGAAACTAGCATATATCAACTTTAAATCATTTATCCAATAATTTCCATAGAAACTACACATAATATATTTTCCTTAGGTGCTACTCATCAAAACAAACCTAACAAAATTGAAATGACATTTTTTTGAGCTACACAAAATTAGTTATGCATTTTCCGAGTTAATATACATTTACTTAATTAAATAAAACAACACAGAAAAGTATTAGTAAAAATGCATCTAATAACTTTAACAGGAAGATCCATTCATTTTTAGAACAACAAAATTTGTTTCACACAATTTGGACTTAAAATGAGCCAGATATGAATTTTAGGAGCATTTAAACCATTTCTGAAAAACAGATTTAAAGAAAGCCCATCCTAAAACGCTACGTGCACCCGGATCTGAGCACACATAGACACAGACCAAACTGCTACGCGCATCCGAATCTTCCGCACTCAACTGCACATAGGCTCTTCTCTTCTCTCACTACTATTGGTGGTGGTTACCGACAACTTTTATAAGTCAACCAAGGACAAAACAAGGCATACTTGCATACATATGTTATCACCTTGACCTATTTCCACTTATATTGGAGAAACATTGCTTTTCAGGAATCAAACATAAAAATAATGGAATATAAATCTTGTCATGGATATATCTTGAATCCTTTCGCACCTAGCCTTCCCAGTGGTAAAATATAAATAACGATACCTGGAATACTCCCAGTGAAATGCTACTTCGGTAATCCCGTGCGCTTGCGGACCCTGTCTATAATAAACAAATTGGTTTACTAGGCCAGCCTCTCAGGTCATCACTAAAGCCACACGTTTTGGTATATGAAGTGCCATTGTACTTCGGCGCCAATACCAGATGTGTAGCTAGAGTGGCTGCGTCTGAGGCTAACACTGATATCCTTTGGTAGCATCGCTAGGAACCAACATACTCAGTGTATGTCGTTACAGAATGTCAACAGGCATTCCTGGCGATGTGCCTGGGAATGATGGCCTACCCTAGTGATGATACTAAGAGATATCAGTAAGTATTTCTGGCGTGATCGCCGAGGATGGATCCTAAACCTATCATCCAGTGGTTGCGCTAAGAAATGCCAACAACTACTAGTGGGCCCTTCGGGTCAGGTGACCCCACGGCCTCACGGTCAACTGGCCCCACCGGCCAGTGATGCCACACCTGTTGCCGGCGCTGACCGGTGAGAACTCGCCGGCGGCGAGGTATTCAGCGACACGGACTAGACCTACGTGCTCCCCTTCGCGATGCAGACACGGTCGACTAACTTTCAACACTAGAGGACCACCGGAGCTTGCTCGCCGGCGGTCATGGTAGAGCGGCGGCGCTGTGGCTCGAAGGCGACGCAGTTCCAGGCTAAACCAATGCCCGACGAGGCAAGCACATGCTACAGAAAACCCTAACCCACTCCTAAGCGGGGCTAACATGTCATACCATCTCTAGCATTGGCCGGCGCCATGCACGGCGGCGGACAGCGGTGGACATGGCCATGACGAGCTCAGGTTCCGGCCGGAATACGGCAACAGAGACCTCTCCATCTAACCCTAAGCACTAGCGGAGATAGAGGAAGGCAGAACGGGTCTTGGTTGGGGTTAGAATGGCCGGAGTGAGCTGGACCATGTGAGCGGCATGACGGCGGCCATGGTGAGCATGCCTGAGAGGGAAGACGGTGTTCGACTGTCTACCTCGGTGGACAGGGCAAGCTAGTGTGCACATTGGGTGGTGGAAGTCGAGGTGGAGCTATGGCCAAGAGCAATCGAACGGCGGTTGTCGGGTACTTAGATAAGGGGTACCCTTATACCTCGATTAAAAAACTAAACCTCGACAAACCCAAACTAGCCCAAGCGCCAATCTGTACTGGGAAGGCCCACGAACTGGTCTCGATGACTTAGTCTACGTCATCCTCGAGGCGTCCCTTCTCGGGACAGAGCTGATCCATTCGGGGTACCCCTCGATTACGGAAATCTCCCAAGCGAACGAGGCATGCCCCGAGTGCAGAGCGCCGCCAAGCACCTACTCCCTGTACGGCTCCAGGACCATTGAATGTGCTCTGCCTACTCCCGTCCAAATCACATGGCTACAGCGGATACCACAATGAGTCGTACCCAGGTTAAATCCAATTTTTACTGCCCATACCCGGGAAACATGTGAATCGTACAACACTATTACGCCATACCGTGTACTGTGCCTCGTCAGGCACCCCTCGAGATGCAATTGTCAACGCATTTCTTGTATTTTCGAGGGCTCGATCTTATCCGTGCGGGCCTCAACCGGCCCGACCACCCCATCGAGCAGGATTCCATCAAGACCAGTTAGCGCTTCAACAACCCCTGACACGATGTCCGTCAAGACCATTCAGCGCTTCAACAACCCCAGCCCTACATATATCACCAGCGCTTGGGCATCGTCCTTCCTCAGGCATCAACCGCGTCATCGCACGTAGCAAGGACGGTCACGACATCTCAGAGCACGTTGCTACAGGACACACCCCGTCGACGCACGTCGCTACAGCAACACCGACGTGATCGGCATCGCCTCTCCACCGTCATTGCCTACGCCAGCCCTAGAACTCATGTATCCATGTGCCTCCTGTTCGCCTATAAAAGGGGATGACAGGGCATAGGAAAGGAGGGTTCCGACAGGTGGACATAGACTCCCAAGTTCTCAAGTTCATCGCAACCCATCGCAGCCTAGGACTCCAGAGCCAAGTTCTCTAAGTTCTAGCTCCTTCCTTCACACCCCCTCTCTCGCATGCTTGTATCTGCCCCTATACAAGCACTTCGGTGCAAGATAATACAAACTCTCCTCTCCCGCTAGGCATAGAGCCTTCTCTTGCCCGAATCAGGATAAACGCTTGTGTTCTTCTTGCATCATCATCCGGATTAGGGAGCACACAATCACAAATTTACTCACTGGTGTTGGCCCCGGGGTTGAAACACCGACAGTTGGCGCGCCAGGTAGGGGTACTGCGTGTCACAGACGATTTTCTGCCATTTTTCTGGATGGTCGACTCTGCTTCACCGCTCCCGCGCGCTACGGTGATCCAGTTTGGGAGCCTGGAGTTCACGTCTCTTGGCCATGGCTACGACATGACTCTGCTCTCGGTCGGTGATCCGAGCGGAGAGCGCGACGAGCCCCCACGCACAGGAGGGGCTGCACGCCGACCTCACCACCACGCTTCTTCGCCGAAGAAGAGGCGCGGCCGACGCCACCGTCGTCATCAGCTCGCGACCGGGGACCTCGGCGTGAACCCCAACTTCACCTTCGCCATGCGCACGACGAGGGAGCCCAGCCAGTCTCCCCTGACACACACGACTCCGACACCACCAAACCTGCTGCCGCACGGGCTGTTCAGTGTCCGTCAACGTCTCCCGTTCGGCCTGAACAACCCTGCTGCGAGCTGCTCCACCAAGATGCGCTCTGGCATAAGTGCGCACAAGGACCGCCCTGAGTCTCTCTTACGTGCCACTACAAGCCTAGCTACCGTTTTCCCGGCCTCCATGGATTTAGGATTCACGCGAGTGCCAGGGCCAGGGCAGCACACCATTGGCACGCTGCGACAACAATTGGAGGAGGAACGGCGGGGACAGTTCCCCATCTTCTACTGCGGCAACCCCGACTCTGACTCGGACTACTACGACCCCACGAGGGATTGCTTCAACATCGAGGACGGAGCTGTCGTCTCGGACGACGAGGCGGTGGACCGAGACGCGGCCACCGCAGCGGTTGCAGCTGGGGCCGAGGGTGCATCCCCAAGATGAGGAGAAGGGCCAGAGGATCCTATCGATCCTCCCAACCCTCATGACGAACAGATTACGCAGATTGCACAAATCAGGGAGATGAAGTCCAAGCTCAACGAAGATCGTCAGCGGCTCGACCAGATCGAGCAGGCCCTGGAGCAAGGTCGTGCCCCGCCGTGTGGCGGAGGAGCTCGAGCCAGGGCCCAAGAAGTCCATTGGCAGATCATCGAGGATGGAGCGCCCGAGCACCCTGTCGATTGCTTTCCTCAAGCCAGACAGAACATTGTAGCCGCAACCATGCTGCTACGCAACATGCCCGAGCCATCAAATCCCCAAGCTCGACGCATACGAGATGAGATGCAGAATCTGCTCCAAGTCGTAGCCGTTCAATAGGCTAAAAGCTCATCCTTGAGACGTCGGGGTGCGGCCTCGGAACGACCGGTTGAGCCCTCCCGCCCCGAGAGGGAGGCCTCAGTCCACCAGGAGGCCACCCCTCGGACCAAAAACGTTCAAGGCCGTATCATCGACACCCGCGAACCCCGCGACTCGAACGATGTCTGCCGCGACATCATCAAGAGTCGATGGCGCAAAGACAAGGGAGCCGAGGATCGAGGCTATAGCGCCCATCGAGGGGGGCATTACGACAGTGACGAGGACCATAGGGATCCCGAGCCGTCGGGGCCTCAAGTCTTCAGCAGGGCAATCCACAGCACGCCGTTGCTTGATCCGTTCCGACCCCCCACGAGCATCATCAAGTACAACGGTGAGACCGAGCCCGAGCTCTGGTTAGCCGACTTCCGCCTAGCCTGCCAACTAGGTGGAGCACGAGGCGACGATCGCACCATCATCCGCCAGCTGTCGTTATTTCTCTCTGACACCACCGGCAGGTGGCTCGAGGCGCTACCCCCCGATCGGATCTACAACTAGGCCAACCTGGTTCAGATCTTTGAGGAGAACTTCAAGGGATCCTACATCCGCCCCGGTACCTCATGGGATCTCAGCAGATGCAAGCAGCGACCCAAGGAGTCCTTATGCGGCTACGCTCGACGCTTCTCCAAGCAGCGCACCGAGCTCCCACAGATCTTCGACCATGACATCATCATGGCATTTGTCTCAGGCACCACCTGCAAGGAGTTGGTTCACTAGTTGGGACGCAACCGCCCCAAGACCGTCGACGAGCCGATGGACATAGTCGCCAACTATGCTGCCGGTGATGAGGCGGTTGGAGCGTTCTTTGATGAAGGGAACGACAAGGGCAAGGCGTAGGCTGCTGATGGTGAGGGCTCGAGCAAAGGGCCAAAAAAGAACAACAACAACAAGAAGAAGAAGAAGAAGAAGAAGAAGACGGCCCAGCAAGCCAAGCGCGAGGCCGTGGATGATGATCTCGTTGTCGCGGTTGACCGCAAGAAGCCTCGAGGTCCCCCCGAGGGGGCCATCTTCGACAAGATGCTGAAGGAGCCCTGCCCTTACAACAAGGGAGGGATGAATCACAAGCTCGAGGACTGTTGTATGCTCAAGAAATATTACGAGAGCCTGGGCATCAAGAAGGATGTCCAGAAGAAAGATAAGGGCGACGACAAGGATGACGATGGGGAGGATGAGAAGTTCCCCGAAGTCTACGACTGCTACATGATCTACGGTGGACCCTCGACTCGGCTCACACCTCGACAGCACAAAAGGGAGCATCAAGAAGTCTTTTCCGTACAAGTTGCTACACCCCAGTATCTCAACTAGTCCGATGCACCTATCAGGTTCGACCGTGATGACCATCCAGATCACGTCGTCAACCCTGGGGCTTACCTGCTCATCGTCGACCCAATCATCATCAACACCTGCCTCTCGAAGGTACTCATGGACGGAGGCAGCAGCCTCAACATCATCTACCCCGAGACCCTTGAGCTCCTGGGCACCACGAGGTCGCAGCTCCAGCCAAGTGTCGGGGGCTTCCATGGAGTGGTGTTGGGGAAGAAGGCACTGCCTATCGGCCGCATCAACCTCCCCGTCTGCTTCGGCTCCCCCTCGAACTTCAGGAAGGAGACCCTCACCTTCGAGGTGGTCGGGTTTCCTGGCACGTAACACGCCATCATCGGCCGGCCTGGCTACGGTCTGTTCATGGCAATCCCCAATTACACCTACCTCAAGCTCAAGATGTCGGGGCCCAAGGGCGTCATCACCACCAGTACCTCCTACGAGCACGCGTACAACTGTGACGTCGAGTGCATCGAGAAAGGAGAGGCCGTCGTACAGACAACTCAGCTGACCTCAATGCTCGACGGTGTCGCTGCCGAGGCCCTTGAGCCCAAGCGCCACGTGGCAAGCTTCGAGGCTGCAGAGCACACGAAGAAGATCCGCCTCGACCCGAGCTCGTCTGACGAGAAGGCGTTGACGATTAGCGCCACCCTCGACCCCAAATAGAAAGCACTGCTCATCGACTTTCTCTGCGCAAACGCCGATATGTTTGCGTGGAGTCCCTCGGACATGCCGAGCATACCGAGGGATGTCGCCGAGCACGCCATGGAGATCCGGGCCGGATCCAGACCGGTGAAGCAACGCCTGCGCCACTTCGACGAGGAGAAGCGCAGGATCATCGGCGAGGAGGTACACAAGCTTTTGGCGGCTGGATTCATCAAGGAGGTTCATCATCCCGAGTGGTTGGCTAATCCTGTACTAGTTAAGAAGAAAAATGGAAAGATGTGGATGTGTGTAGATTACACTAGTTGGAATAAAGCATGTCCTAAGGTTCCATTTCCTTTACCACACATTGATCAAATAGTGGACTCTATTGCGGGACGTGAAACCCTTTCATTCCTTGATGCTTATTTCGGTTATCACCAAATCAAAATGAAGCTATGTGACCAACTCGTGACTTCCTTCATCACCCCTTTAGGCATTTATTGTTACATCACCATGCCCTATGGCCTTCGAAACGCCGGGGCGACGTACCAGTGATGCATCCTCCATATTTTTGAAAAACACATAGTGAAGGACCGAGAATGCAATAGCAAGGCGACCAGAGGGGGGTGAATGGGAGCTCAAAAATTTCCCTCGAAACTTTGGCCTTTGTCCCACAAATCAACCCCAAAAGCTACGAACAAAACCATGATGCCCACGACCCTTGGAAGAGGGTGGATGATCCCTAGGATCACAGCGAGGCACCACAAAGCGATAGCAAGCCAAGCACCAAAAGCTTCGGCACAAGTTCGACTCCTAAAAATCGAGTCCCAAACGTAGATTGAAGGCTACGTTGGGAAATCCCCAAATACCGATGCTAACAAGTAGCAAAGATACTTAGAGAGGTTCCTAGGTGAACTAAAGAACCAACCGAGAAGTCCGGAAACCAAGCGAAGAAGCCGGAAGAGCAAATGAACTAAACCGGAGGCTTCAGCCAAATCCCGGACTGTCCGGACTGCAGGTCCCGGACTGTCCGCGGCTACTGCGGACTGTCCGCGGCTACTGCGGACTGTCCGCCAGCCGATCCCGGACTGTCCGCCGGCGAAAATCACCGAACAGCACAGATGCTGCAAGTCCCCTAGACGTTCCCGAACTGTCCGCGAACTCCAACGGCGGACTGTCCGCTGGTCACTCAAAAGCAAAACGCCCGAGGAACACAGCCACTGGTCCGGCTCGTCCCTGACGCGCGGACTGTCCGCCGGTCAAACCGCGGACTGTCCGTGACCACCCAGTGAAGGCGATTTCAGTCGCCCTTCACACACAACCTCCCAAATCCAAATCAAATCACAATCCCATGTTCCCAAACTTGGAGAAGATGATCACGAGGTAGTTAGGAGACTATCCCCAAGAAATCATCCACTCAAATCAACTCAATCACCGGGAAATCAAAATGCAAGGAGTATGAACGAAAAAGCGCCACGAAAACGAAATCAACCCAGTCTACTTGTTCGTGAGGAGTTAGATAAATTCCTTCGGTGGAAATGATCTCCTCACTGTAAAGAACAAGTTGATTCAAATGGATTTCGAAAAGACGTAGTAGTCAGGGAGATCGAGTGACGGGAAAATCACGGAGAAATGAAGAACATGAAGAGCACGAACAAAACGCGAATCAAGACATCGATCTGCAACCGTGTGGCTACCACACGCTACAACACTGAGATTACGGTCTCACTTCCTCAAAATCTCCAGTACACAAAGGTATGGTTCTCTGCGGATCTCAGTTGCTACAGCAGGGGATTCGGAGAGCATGAAAACCAAGAAGGCAAAGAGCAAATGACTGAGATAGGATGGGATGTGAATGTCTCCCTCTACTTATCCTAATTCTAATTCCCACTCTACCCCTAACTAATTACAGAGCGAACCAGCTAAACCCTAGGGTTATTCTGGACCAACTCGTGGTAGGTGGTGATCCGACGGCCACGCCCGCACAACTGGTAGCGTTGCCTCGACGCAACCTCACCGATTGCCGCCACGTGCCGCCACTGCTCTGCTTGTCCTTTTCCCGGACTTCGCCCCCGGTTTTGAGGCCCAAACCGGGAAACCAGCCTTCACGACCAACCCCTGGTTTTGAGGCCCAAACCGGGAAACCAGCCGTCCATCGCCTGAGTTTTGAGGCCCAAACTCAGAAACCCGCAGCACCCAGGTTTTGAGGCCCAAACCTGGAAACCGTCCTCAGCCCGAGTTTTGTGGCCCAAACTCGGAAACCATCAACACCCAGGTTTTGAGGCCCAAACCTGGAAACCGTCCACTCGGTGGTTTTTCTGTGGCTCAACCACCAAACCGAGCCGTAGAGGGGATGCACCGCCCGTGCACCCCGTCCATCCGCAAGTCTTCACTCGTCGCTGTCCCAGGCTGTCAGCCACCACAGCTGATCCTCAGGACACCGGTCCCTCAGTCCAAGCCTCACGTCCGCACTTCGCCACTCTCGGTCCATCGGCACGGCACGTCTCTACTTGACCTTCACCTTGAATTTGATCACTGTATCCATGCTCGACACCTGCACAACACAAGCCAAAGAACATGCGCATTATCTCAGTTGACAATCACCCATCACTCAGAGACTCGGCATACACCCATGTATCCGCAATCTCCCCCTTGATGAGTGCATTGTCAACTACCAACACAAATCATAATGGAATAGAGGAAGGAAGGAGAAAGAGAGAGAACTCGACCAAATGACCCAAAAGCATAGCAAAGCCGAAGAAGGTCAAGTGGAAAGAGCAAAACAACTTGGTTCCCAAAGACATGGGCAACGGCTCGACGCAACGAAGCAAAGCAAAGCTAGCCCTCAAAAAGAGGTAGAACAGGCTCAACACCGCTAGCAAGAAAACTTGATACCAATTGAAGAATCAACTGAAATTCAAGCAAAACAGAGCTAGCCCTCAAGAAGAGGCAGAACAGGCTCAACACCGCTAGCGAGGAAGCTCGATACCAACTATTTCCAACTCAAAAACAAAAGAGTTTGATACTAATTGAAGAGCTAAAAACGTTTGCTAGTCCCTCAAAAAAGAGGCAAAGACTCAACTCAACTAGCAAACTCCCCCTCAAATAGTGCACACAACCAGGAGAGATCTCTTTCCCTTAGTCGAACACAGGGAGCACACATGATTTGTCAATATTTTCTCCCCCTTAGTTGAAAATGCACCATCAAGCAAATACGCAAAGGCACTCAAATTTCTCCCTCGTGACAGAATAACTCTCCCTTCCAAAATGCATATGAGTCAAAATGCAAGTTAGCAGCTTCAGCATATAGTCAATAGAATATGAAGATGCTCAACTAAGTGCTAAACCGATGACTCGTAAAATGCATAGAATGCTAGCAAAGGCTCAAACTGATCACCAAATACGAAATCTGAACATTGGAGCAAAATGAGCAGTTTTCAGCCAAAAAGGTATTCACCATCAAAATAGCACTAAGCATGTATAGACAGGAAGCCAAACAAGTGCTAAACATGTATACAAGGTGAACTACCCCTAGCAAGGTTCAATCATCATGCTATAGAATGAAACATAGACTTGTGTATCCAAAATTTTATCGGAGTTGCAGCGGTTTAAATTACACAAGTTCAAATTTCAGCATGTGATTGCGAGAGGTTGAAAACTTGTCATTGCCTAAGTATTCAACTGTGCGAAGCCTATGCAGAAGCAATCAGAAGCTTAAGGCAACAGTTTTGGTCATACACTACACAACTCAAGTTTAACTCAAAGTGCAATGAGAAACAGTCTTGAAACTGTGATGTGCTGACAAGCAATCCCATCTCGATCTTTCCAATTCACTTAACTTGGTTCAAATTTAAACAGAATATGAACATACCAAGCAAGTGAAAGACTCAGAACTAGAGACATAGCAGCCTAGCATATATGAGAAGCACAAGTGAATTCAACACATTCTACACATGCTAGTTGCATATCTCAATGGTAAAAATTTTCAAGTTTTATGTTCATTAATCAAAATCACCATTTACAAAATAGCTTAGCTTACAGGATGTATTGGCGATCAGAAAGAGCATAAGCTACAAGCATCATCATAAAGCATTGGAGCATACACTAAGTAGAGCACAGTCATACTCTAAGGATTATATACATGAAGCTCTGAATATAAATGTGCACGATGAAATGCAGAAATGATACCAATTGAAAATCAAAAAGTCAGTTTATGATACAAAAGTCAAAATGTTTCCCCCATCTAAAAGGGGAAACACACACCAAGCTCACCTCTCAACCTACCAAAAGTTGATTGGTCCAAAGGATTAGTGAAAATATCAGCCAACTGATGATGAGTATCGACATGGCGAAGGTCGATATCACCCTTCTTATAGTGGTCTCGCAGAAAATGAAAGCGCACATCAATGTGTTTGGTCTTAGAGTGCAGCACGGGGTTCTTAGCAACGCTAATAGCACTCGTGCTGTCACAAAGCAAAGGAACACGGGAAAAGCTCAGACCAAAATCACGCAAAGTGGCCATCATCCAAAGCAACTGGGAACAGCAGCTAGCCGCAGCAACATACTCAGCCTCCGTGGTAGACTGGGCGACACTAGACTGCTTGCGAGAAGACCACGATACCAGAGAAGAACCAATAAACTGACAAGTCCCAGAAGTGGACTTGCGCTCAATGCGACAACCAGCAAAATCGGCATCGGAATAACCGCAAAGGGAGAGGGTAGAAGAAGCAGAATACCAAATCCTAAACTCAGGTGTGAAGCATAAGTACCTCATAATGCGCTTGTCCGCCTGACGGTGAGAGGTGCGTGGCGACGACTGAAATCGCGCGCAAAGACACACCGCGAACTGGATGTCCGGGCGTGTCGCCGTCAGGTACAGCAGCGACCTGATCATACTCCGGTACTCCTTCTGGTCCACTACTTCTCCCTCCTTGTCCGCATCCAGGGCCGTCGTGGTTGACATGGGTGTTGGAAGAGGCTTGACCTCACCCATATCGAATTTCTTTAGGATATCCTTGGTATACTTACCCTGGTGCACAAACGTTCCCTCTCGAGATTGCTTGATTTGCAATCCGAGGAAAAACGTCAACTCGCCCATCATGCTCATCTCAAACTGCCTGCTCATAGTATCTGCAAACTTGGCAACCAAAGCATGAGAAGAACCACCGAAAATGATATCATCCATGTAAATCTAGACCAAGAGAGTGTCACTGCCTTGCTTGAGGAGAAAGAGCGTTTTATCCACACATCCCATTTTAAAACTCTTAGCAAGCAAAAAGGTTTTCAACTTATCATACCAGGCTCTAGCGGCTTGTTTCAAACCATATAAAGCTTTGTGAAGTTTAAAAACATGGTTTGGAAACTTGGGATTTTCAAAACTGGGGGGTTGTTTTACATACACTTCCTCTTCTATGTAGCCGTTTAAGAAGGCACTCTTGACATCCATTTGAAAAAGTTTAAACCATTTGGATGCCGCAAAAGCCAAGAGAATCCTAATTGCCTCCAAACGAGCTACAGGAGCAAAAGTCTCCTCATAGTCTATCCCCTCCTTCTGACTACCCCTGGGCTACAAGTCTGGCCTTGTTTCTCACAACATGGCCATCTTCTCCTTGTTTGTTTTTGAAAACCCATTTTGTCCCAATAGGGTGACACTCAGGAGGAAGAGGAACAAGAACCCAAACCTGATTTCTCTCAAAGTTCTCAAGCTCCTCATGCATGGCATTGACCCAATCTGGATCCGTCAAAGCGTGTCCAACATCTCGGGGTTCAAAATCAGCAACAAATGCAGAATGAGCAAAGTGAGAGATTTGTTGTGACCTTGACCGAGTGACACATTCGCTGATGCTGCCGATCATCTGTTGAGGCGGATGTTGGCGCTGAATGTGACGTGGCGCCTCCCGAGCTGAAGTAGCCTCCCCCTCAACAGCAGCTGGTGCCTCCTCGGGTACAAAAGGTACCGCTCGAGGTGGCGGATCCCACGGCCCCCAAGTAGACGAAGAAGAAGGGTCGGGGCCGTGAGTGGTAGTAGAGGTCGCTCTTTGCGGCACAGCAGGTGGAGGAGGTATTGGGTCATCCATCCCTTCAGCACCCTCTTCCTCATCATCAAAAAGAGGCTCGCCAACCTCATGATCACTTGCACGCTCAAAACGAGAAGAAGGACAAACCATGGTCTCGTCGAAGGTGACATCGGATGTCTCCATGACTCGGTTAGTATCAAGGTTAAGTACACGATAAGCTCGAGTGTGAGTGCCATAACCCAAAAATACACCGTCAGAAAAACGAGACTCAAACTTGTCCAAGTTGCCCTTTTTGAGTATAAAACAATGGCAACCAAAAACTCTAAAATAACTCACCTTGGGTTGTTTTCCAAAACGCAACTCATAAGAAGTCTTTTTCAAGAAAGCTCGGAGAAAAAGCGATTGGAAATGTAGCATGCAGTGCTCATAGCTTCGGCCCAATATCGCCTAGGAGTCCTATGCTCATCGAGCATCGTCCTGGCCATCTCTACAAGGGTCTGATTCTTCCTTTCTACAACACCATTCTGAGGTGGTGTGTAGGGAGAAGAAAACTGATGCTCTAAACCCAAGGAGTTACAAAACTTCTCAAAATCCGAGTTTTTGAACTCGGAACCATTATCACTTCTAATAGCTCACATTGAGTTCAAAGGGAACTCATTCTAAAGACGCAAAATCAGATTGCGAGCAAAAGAGAAAGTCTCAGTTTTCTCAGCTAAAAAGAAAACCCACGAATATCTCGAAAAGTCGTCAACAACAACAAGCACATACCACTTCCCCCCAACTGAGCTCACCCGAGCCGGACCAACAAGGTCCATATGCAAAAGCTCTCCAGGGCGCTTAGTCATGACCTGAGTCACTAGATGGTGGGGAGCGGCAACCATCTTCCCATGTCTACAAGAATGGCAAACAAGATCCTTCTCCATGCACAATTTGGGCAATCCTCGGATTAGGCCAAGTGAGCTAAGCCTTGCAAGCAAGTCGAAGCTCAAATGTCCTAGTCTCCTATGTCACTTCCACAGATCAGAGGAGGAAGGTCCAGCCAAAAGACAACGAGAGACTCCAAACGACTCTGAGAAATCCGCACGAAAGACATTCCCAAAGGGCGAAAGCACACAAACAAGATTGCCGTGAGGATCCAAAATACGACTGAGATTTGGCTTAAAACGAATCTCATAGTCGTCATCAAAGAGTTGCGAAACAGAAAGAAGGTTAAAATGCAAGTTAGAAACAAGAGCAACATCGCGCAACACAAAGTGCTCATTAACTCGCACCGACCCACGAGACAGCACTCTACCTTTGCTATTGTCGCAGAAGTTGATAAACTCCTTTTCGGCGACCGGACTAAGACTGGAGGACCACTTGGCGTTTCCGGTCATGTGCCCCGAACAACCGGAATCCACCAACCAAACGTTCTCCAATTGTTTTACCTACATCAATAAAAAGACATAGGGTGAGCATACGGTCCAACACTGGGGTTAGTGAAATAGGGCGAATACCAGTGTTGGGCCGGCTGCTCAAAAGAACGGTTAGTAGAAAAACCATTCCTAGCACGCCTACGGGGAAAGCGATCACCACGTTGAGGAAAACGTGGTCCACTAAGGGAAGAGCGTCCATCGCGATACTCAAAACGCGGTGGGGGAAAACGCTCAACTACAAAGCCACCGCCACGGGGTCCATAGCCTACAACTGCAGGCTCCCGCCAGGCACGTCCTCTTCGCTGCCTAGGCCTAGGAACTTGAGGTTCTGGACCTCTAGGCCTAACAGCACGCCTCTGAACATTCAGCACATGTACATCATGGAAAGGATGGTACATGTCCGTGTTGTTCATCTCCTTTGCGTGGCGCGCCTCTCTCTTGCGCGAAAGCAAACTCACTCAAGTGTCCATCTCTACCACAGTGCTCACAATGGTACCTCACCGCTCTCAAAGGGGGTTGTTGGTACTCACGGTAGTGGGTGTGGATCATTTTGCCTTCTGTGGCATAAACTCCTCCTGGATGGGTGGCATGGTGTCCAGCTTGTCTTGAGGTGGTTTGGTTTGGGAGCCCATGATTGTTTCTTGGGTGGAGCTCTCGGAGGTTCAACAAAGACCCCATCCTTGGTGTTAGGCTTGAGAGGCCCTTTGGGGGGAATCTTGGTAAGCTTGGGAGTAGTGGTGGAGTTGGGCTTCTCACATGGGTTAAGACCACTCGACTCTCAATCTTCCAAAAGACGAAACATCAACACCCGGAGCAAAACCGACACCAGGACCTCCAGCAGCTCGCTTGAATTGGGAGATCATCATCCTGAGCTGTGGCTCACCACTAGACACCCATGACAAGATCGTCCGAAGGTATGTGTTTTCCTCCTCGGTTTGCATCTTGTCATGCTTCACGTTCGCAATCTCCATCTCCAAACCATCACAAAGAACACATCTGGTCACACACGTGCTATCCGAGCTGGCCTTCTCAAGAGACACAATCTTGGCATTCTTCTCTGCCAACTCAGATTGCAAGCCCGCACAGGACTCGCATGCACCCAACAACGAGGATCTAGCCTTCAGCTCATCCACCTCTCCTACCAACACAGCATACTTGCTTCTCAAAGTGAGAAGATCAGTCATGTGTGTGGTGCACATCTCACACTCCTCCTGATTGGTAACAACTATGGTGGACTTGACAGATTCAAGTTCCTTCACCGTATCCTCCCACTTCTGCCTAAACTCCTTGCGCTCTCTAGCAGCACGCCTAAGCAACTTATCCTGACTAAGGAGCACGGCAGTAAGTTTCTCGACCTCAGCAGAGAGCTCGTCGGGGGTCTGAGATACCTGGGAGGTGTCGTCGTCGTCGTCGTCATTCCGAGGGGTGTCCTCCAGCTCGCCGTCGACCTCCTTACCGAGGGCCATGGTGCAGAAGCCCTCGTCGTCGTGAAGAAGCAGAGGCCGTTCCTTGTCCTCGATCCTCTTCTTCTTCTCAGATCGTCGTCGCTTGAGGAAGCGGAGTCATCATCCAAGTCATCGACGTGCTGAGCGTGGCGAAGAACGCACGCTGCTCGGCCAGGCCTTCTCCAAGTACTTCGTCTTGATGTACTCCTTGTTGAAGCCGCCCTTCCGCTTGTGCTTCGGGGGTGTAACACCTCGGGTGTTTAATAATGTAATTAATCTGACATGTCATCATCTTCAGTCTTTAATCATTTCTTGTCATGCATTTGTGTTGCTTAATAGTTGTGTAGTGATCTCTTTTCAAAAACCCTAAATGCCCAAATCTTCCTTTAAGGGCAAAATGGTAATTTCACCTCTGTGCCTAGTCTTGTGTAATTCTTGTTCAATTTGATGTCTTGAAGCTTTGTTGTGTTGTTCAAAACCCAAAAATCAAAAACAGATTTCAAATCCCTTTGCAAAACCCTAAATTCCAAACCCTGGCTTTTACCCCTCTTTTAATACTTTAAAAACTATTCAAAATTTGGATTTGGTTCAAAAGGCAAAGTTGTAAATCTTGTCAAGAGGGACAACTTTGGTATTTACAGATTTTCGAGTTCCAATATAAAATCAAAAGTAATTTTAAATTTATTCAAATCCCAAAAGTGTTCCCTTTTCTGTTTTCGAATATAATTCAAAAACTGTTTGGAATTTGAAAATATTCTTTTTGACAAAGTTGTAGATCTCCTTTTTCTGCACAACTTTGGTATTTTGAGTTTTTGCTGCTCAGTTCAAGTTTTGGGAGTAATTTGCAAAATTCAGAAATCAGCCCATAGTCAAACCCTAAGACCTAGCCCTGTTCGTCTTCAACCTACAGCTAGGGGCCCCGGCCATGGCCGCGCGCCAGCGCCGCTTGCGCCACGCGTCTGGCAGCCGCCTGACCACCCCGCCCCGTCGCCCTCAGAACAGCGCCATCATTCTTATCTGCACGCGCGCGCCAGTTGACCTCCGCGCCCGTCCCCTACAGTTCCCTGCACAGCGCCGCCGCGTGGCCGTCGCCGGCGAGCTCACGCCCGGTCCCTTAGTGCACGCCCGTCCTTCTTCATCATGAGATCGCAAGCACGCGCCGCGGGCAACCTCATCCGCACCTCCGCGCGCCCCCTAACGGCCCCTGGCCGCGGCTATAAAAGGCCCGCCGGTGGTCGGAGCTCCGCACTCACCCCGCCACCGTGGCCAGCTCACTCCAGAGTCTCCGCCGCTCAACCAACTAGCCCAGCAGCTCCGCCTTGAGCCGTCGTGCAGCTTCCCCACCCCTCAATTCCATCGCTACCGCCTCCCACCGCCGAGCGCAAGCCCGTCTTCCTCAGCGCCGGTGAGAAGCCGACCGACTCGGGTCGACGGAATTCGTCGCCGTCGCTCCACTCTCCTCCCTCTGACCTCTGATATTCCTTCCTTGTCTTCTTGCGCCCCTAACCGGCTACTGGTGGCCGTGCCTGGTGTACAGGGTCGCCGGACCGCCGGAGTTCCGCCGCGGTCGTCTCCTTCCTCGACCCGCACCCTCGACCGTATCGAGCCCCAAGCCTCGGGCGAATCGCACTACCCTCGAGCACGTTCCCGAGCCACACCCTCGAGCACATCCTCGAACCCCGCCCCTCGAAGCAGCCGAGACTAGCCTCAGCCTCGGGCGAATCGCAACTACCACCGAGCCTCAAGCCTCGAGTGAGCCGAGGCCACCCTCGAGAGGCTAGCCGCAAGAGAACCCCGCCGAGGCCTCGCCGTCGAGCCCTCTTTTCCATCCGCCTCGTCGAGCCTTGCCTCTGACTCTCGGTGAGCCCAGCCTCTGTTTTCTCAGCCGAGCCTCGAGCCTCGACGTCGAGCCCGCTCCGACTCGAGCTCAGTGCTCTTTTCCTTTTCAAAAATATGAATAGTCTTGTTATTTATCTTTTTGTATGATTTTCTGTATTGCTCTAAAAATTCTAAAATTTTACAGTTGAGTCTTTATACCAGGTAGTATTTATAAAAATATGAAACTTGACTTTTCTGAAGAATTTGAAAATGTAAAATCCCTCTTTTAATTAATAAATGGATGTTCTGGATTTTTAGAAAAATCATTTATAACTCCAAAAATCATGAGATAAATTTTTGTGAGCTTCCTATGCCATGTTTAGTCTCTGGTGAAATTTTGAAGTCTTTTGGAACAAGTTGATTTTTGAGCATTTATCTTTAATTGTTAAATAGTGCCTTTTGTTAATTAATGTCTGATTTTATTTGAGCACCTTAATGACCTCCAAAAATTATGAAATTTGTTTTGCCATCTATCTACACCATAATGAACTTATGTGTTAATTTGGTAATTTTTGGAGCAACTGCATAAAATGACCTTTTTAAATAATTAAGAAAAATAGAAAAAGTGATTAAGGTTCATGTTGTATGCCCTGTGTTGCATTGTTCATGCTAGCATACTCATGTGCATGCATCATTGCATTCGTATAGTCACCGAAGGAGAAGGCGTCAAGATCGAGGCAGCCGCTGACGAACCTGTCCCGAGGCTACCCCGAGCTCCGACAACTGCCCCGCCGCCCTCGAGCCTGCCCTCTTTGCTCTTCAAGGCAAGCCCGGTGCATTTACCCTTTCCTTTGATTTATAAAAGTTTTACTTAAATGCTTTTGAGTTAATTACTGCATTAGGTGATAGGAGTTGTGTGATGACCATAACCTGCACTTTACCTCCCAAAGATCCCCTACCCGTTTATTTAAAACTATTTGCAAAATGCTTAGCATTGCTATACAATAGATTTGCGATAAAAATGCCAATTCAAAAGTGTGATCACTTAAAGAACTTTTATGGGAATTTGGCTTTACTCCCCGACTGTTGGCTAAGTATTGATCCGTACCTAGTCACAGCGAGGAGAGGTTGTCCGAGCGTACGGTGCCGTCATGTTGAAGTCCGGGACTCAACAGTTGACACCGACCAGGACAGGGTTGAAAAACTGACGGGACTATTACGCTTGGGTGAGATATAACCAGGTATAGTTCTGGCTGGAAAATTAGGGACCATCCGTATGGGGGCCTGCTGGTCAAGACTTGTAACTATTCACATACTTCGGAAAGCTCTGGCTCCGAGAAATCCTTGATTGGGGCCGACAACCGCGCACTGGGAGTGGAGAGATGGCGGAAGTAGCATGTACCCACGTGGTCGTCGTACCTGGAAAGGAGTGGTGTACTGTACTTCCGGGTAGCGTAGGACCGGTCCAATCTTGGAGGAATCGTGGTAGACGGGTTGGCCTATGCAAGCTTGGGTGCTACATATGCCGTGTGAATAGGGATCCTCAGCTGAGTATTATTTATCCGGATTAACGTTGCTCCTCGGTTATGGAGACTTGGTCACTGACTGTCAACGGAGAGTGGTTCTCAACTAGGTGTTTTGAAATGTAAAATGAATCAGGAACGATGAAGAATTGAGGAATACTGAATCTTTCCAAAATAAAATAAGGTTTACAAAATGCTTTTCTGCAAAATACCTGATCTTGCTTAAGCCTTACCTTGACTACCCTAAGCCTCTCATTCCTGAGTCTTCTCCCTTTTCTTAGTCGGGTAAGTCTTGTTGAGTACCCCAGTACTCAGGGTTTGTTACCCATGCTGCAGGTTGACAGAATCCCCGATGTGTCTTGCACCCTGCTGTATGACCATCGTCCAGGAAGAGGCCGATGAGGCCGAAGAATAGTTGTACACCCTCGGGCTGGGTGATTATAAGTATCTTTGCTGTTCTCCACTATGTTGCCTATGTCTATTTCTATTATCAGAACTTGGTTTGTAATAACTGCACCATAATTTCTATTTGGAACCCTGCTTTGTAAAACTATTGTTACTTAAGTCTTCCGCTCTTTATTCCGATATTATTTGTAAAAGTATGCAATGCTGTAACCGAATTGTGAGATGATCCTGCGGACATTGGGCGCTGATGTAGCCCAGTGATGGACAGTCTTAATTAAGTGGAACATGGGATCGGCTGTCAGAGGTTGACAGGGACTGTGGGCCATGAGATTAGGGCCGTTCCGTCACAGAGTGGTATCGGAGCATCTCACTTTAACGTTGCAGTGTTCGTTTTTGCGAAAACTTCAAAAGACCTTTTGAGTCCAAACAAACTAAACTTGACTATTTTGAGTCCAAATTGCTTCTCTCATCTTGTCTCTCATATGGCAACACTAGCTAGTGAGAGCAACATGTTTTAAGCCCTATGTACCTTATTTATTTATTGCATTGCTTTGTTCCGTAGGAACGATTCATGCATCATGTCATAATCACTTAAGTAACTTCCTCTCTAAGTTCGTTGGGGTAGAATATCTATACCTTTTTCTTGCTAGCCTTTTCTCATCTATCTTCTCTTGTCCAGACATGGCTCGCCTCAAGCTGACTGCTCGCAAGTCGACTGGACCGAACGGTGTGCCGCGTCACCAGCTGGCACCACGCGTTGGAGAAGAGACTGCCGAATCTTCCAATGGTCGTCGCTTTCCCCGCCGCACCCGCAAGAACCTGAAGGAGGAAATCAAGAATCTGAAGGCTGATGGAGAACATGGAGCATGACTTCTACCACTCACGCCTGGAGTTTTATGAGGCACGAGCTTCCTGGAGCAGGCCAACCGGAACACGGTTCGCGCTATCGAGCAGCGCAATGATGCTTGGATCCGCGAGGACGTCACCAGAGCCGAGCTCCATGGACTGCAGCAGTACAACGCCCAGATTGAGCAGTTCAATGATATGCTTCATGAGGAGGTAACCAGCTGCACAACCAACTTCACCCCGTGGCTCCACCCGGTGCTGAGGATCCTGAAGACGGAGAATAGTGGAGGAACCAGAAATGGAACAGGAGCCAGACGAGGACGAAGAAGTTGAACCTGCTAAAGATGTCCACGCCGAGGACGAGGACGAGGAGGTAGAGCCTGAGCTCATCCTCGAGGAAGAAGATGACGATGAAGACATGGTCATCATCGACGACGACTAGACTCGTTGTGTCTGTACCACCTGCTTACCTAAAACCTTAGTCTAGGTTTGGGAGCGTTAGTCTGTCTTTGTTAAGTCAGCTGTATCCTTCTTTTCGTACCTTTCTCCTTATCAGTCAGTCGCTATCTGTCAGTCATCTTTATCAATCTATCAGCCTTTGTATCAGTGAAAAACTATCAGTTGTTGTTTCAGAACCCTATCTATGAATGCTAAGTTCCAAGTTGCTTAACAGATGCCTGTGAACACTCGCACTGGAGCTGGAGGTTCTGACGGTGCCACCTTCCAAACCCTCCACCTGTTCCTGCTACCCTAGCAGATGCCATTGCAGCCTTGGCCGCCGCTGCTAACCTGATGGCTCAAAACCAAGGCAGCAGAACAATGGTCACCGTGGTCGCCACAACATCAACGTGAGACCACATATGTGGATTTCACCGAGACCCGTCCACCGGTCTTCACCAAGGCCGATGAACCCCTCGAAGCTGATGATTGGCTCCGCACCATGGAGCAGAAGTTTGGTCTTATCAACTGCACCGACATCCAGAAGCCACGGTTCGCTTCACAGCAGCTTCGTGGTCCGGCAAGTGCTTGGTACGCCAACCTGTTGGCTGCCCAGCCAGAAGGTCATCGGTTGACCTGGAGGAGTTCCGCACTGCCTTCCGTGCTCATCACATCCCTTCCGGATTGATGAAAATGAAGCTTGATCAGTTCCTGGCTCTCCAACAGAAAGACTCCACAGTCATGCAGTATGTGGGTCAATTCAATCATCTCAGCCAGTATGCCTCAGAGTATGTCAACACAGATGAGAAGAAGAGGGATTGTTTCCTCAGAGGACTGCACCCAAAGATCCGCAGGAGCTTGTCCAATAACCTGACTGGGTCTTACCACGATGTTGTTGACCGGGCTGTTGCTTTTGAAGAAAAGCAATCGCCAGTACCAGGAGAGAAGAAGAAGAAGAAGGTAGGGTCAAGTAGCTTCTCTGGCGGTCACAAACGCCAGAAAGTCATCTATCACCCCAGCCACCACCACAATCGTCTACCTTACCCAACCAGCAAGTGGTCGTCCGTACCGCGGCCACCACCCATAATGCCAACCAGCAAAGTGCCACACAGCCGAACGCCCCAGGTGTTCGTATCACCACCCCACAAACCGCCTACAACCATCCCTGCTACAACTGCGGCCAGCTTGGTCACTGGTCTCGTGAGTGCCCAAAGCCCAAGAGGTATGCTCAGAATGCTCAGAAGAATCCCGGAGGATCTCAGCAGCAGCAGCACCGTGCCCAGCAGCAACATGCCCAAAAGGCAGGATTGTCAAGAAGCACGGGCAGGTCTACTACACCACTGTCGGCGACATCCCAGAAGGAGAACCCGTCATGATCGGTAGGTTTCCTGTTGCCAATCACCCTGCAGTTGTGTTGTTTGATTCTGGTGCATCACA
The DNA here is from genome assembly GCA_009763385.1 of Coix lacryma-jobi var. lacryma-jobi. Taxonomy (NCBI): domain Eukaryota; kingdom Viridiplantae; phylum Streptophyta; class Magnoliopsida; order Poales; family Poaceae; genus Coix; species Coix lacryma-jobi. The sequence goes on from CM019822.1 coordinate 82,626,180, forward strand.
TTCCTTCATCAGTCATATTTTTGTCACCAAGCATGAGATATCAATTGAGGATTTAAAGAAAGTTTCTGCATATTTTCGCCTGGAGGGCGTATAAGTACTAAGGAAGTGGTTCGCAGTATACCAGTAATGTTGGGGGAACATGTATTTCCTACCACCATGATAGTGCTACGTGATCAGGAGATAGATGTCATCTAGGCATGAATTGGATGTGCCAGTATAAAGCCATGATCGACATCCTGAATAGAGTTGTGAGAGTGGACATTCCTAACAGTACCTCCAAACTCCTTCTCCAACTTCCAATGCCTCAAAAACCAGCAGCCACTCAAATGAATACCGCCTATGTTCTGGAAACCAGAGACATCCCCGTGGTCTGTGAATTCCCTGATGTTTTTCCAGAGGACTTACCTGGTCTGCCTCCTGACCGTGATGTTGAGTTTGCCATAGAGCTAAAGCCCGGGACTGCTCCTATATCCCGCAGAGCTTATCGAATGCCTCCCAGAGAGTTGGCAGAACTAAAAATCCAATTACAAGATTTGTTGGACAAGGGTTTCATTCGCCCAAGCTCGTCTCCTTGGGGCTGTCCTGCAATCTTTGTAAAGAAGAAAGACAAGACTCTCAGAATGTGCATTGATTATCGCCCACTCAATGAAGTCACCATCAAAAATAAATATCCCTTGCCTCGTATTGATCTTCTCTTTGACCAGTTAGCTGGAGCCAAAGTATTCTCCAAGATCGATCTCAGATCTGGTTACCACCAAATAAAGATTCGTCCTGAAGATATTCCTAAAACAGCTTTCACCACCAGATACGGCCTATATGAGTACTTGGTCATGTCTTCGGTTTGACCAATGCCCCCGCTCACTTCATGTATCTCATGAACTCTGTTTCATGCCAGAACTTGATAAATTCGTGGTCGTGTTCATTGACGACATCCTTGTCTACTCAAAAACCCCTGAAGATCACGCCGAGCATCTTCGTATCGTTCTATCCCGTCTCAGAGAACATCAGCTGTATGCCAAGTTCAGTAAATGTGAGTTCTGGTTAGATCAGATACAGTTTCTTGGTCATGTCCTATCCGCTGAAGGTGTGTCAGTTGACCCTGGTAAAGTGGCAGACATTCTGGATTGGAAGCCACCTACCACTGTTCATCAAGTCCGCAGCTTTATGGGAATGGCAGGATATTATCGTCGATTCATCCCTGATTTCTCAAGAATCGCCAAGCCTATCACTGAGTTAGTAAAGAATTCTGTGAAGTTTGTCTGGTCACCAGCCTGTGAGCAAGCCTTTCAAACTCTGAAGAAACTGTTAACTACATCACCAGTGCTAGCCCAGCCGAACATCGAGAAGCCTTTGATGTCTACTGTGATGCATCTGGTACTGGTTTGGGCTGTGTTTTGATGCAAGAAGGTCGAGTAATCGCATATGCCTCCCGACAGCTTAAGCGACATGAAGAGAATTATCCAACTCATGATCTCGAGTTAGCAGCAGTAGTGCATGCCTTGAAGATCTGGCGTCATTATCTGTTGGGCAGTACCTGTAATGTGTACACTGATCACAAAAGCCTGAAGTATATCTTCACTCAAGAAGAGCTGAATATGAGACAGAGAGAAGATGGCTTGAGTTAATTAAGGACTATGATCTTGAAGTGCATTACCATCCGGGTAAGGCGAATGTGGTCGCCGATGCACTCAGTCGCAAGTCTTATTGCAACTGTCTGATGAAGAAACCCTATGATTCTTCTTTGTGTTATGAGCTGGAAAAGTTGAATATTGAAATGATTCCGCAAGGAACTCTGAGTAATATCAGAATAGAAACCCCTATCAGAGAGCAGATCATCGCTGCACAAAAAGATAACCCTGGAATCAAGCACATCATCGAAAAGGTCCAATCCGGAAAGGCTGATTGTTTCAGGATTGATGATGATGGAGTAGTATGGTTTAAGAATCGGTTAGTAGTTCCCAAAGTGCCTGAGTTAAGACAGTTAATCCTTGATGAAGCACACTTGACTAGATTCTCCATCCACCCCGGCAGCAACAAAATGTACCAGGATTTGAAGCAGCAATTCTGGTGGACAAAGATGAAGATTGAGATCGCCCGGTATGTCGCTCAGTGTGATACCTGCCAGAAAGTCAAAGCCGTGCACATGAAGCCCGGAGGAGAATTGCAACCTTTATCTGCACCTGCTTGGAAATGGGACGATATCAGTATGGACTTTATCAATGGTCTACCCAAGACATCAAGAGGTTTTGATTCCATATGGGTGATCGTGGATCGCCTCACTAAGCAAGTCCACTTCCTGCCAGTGAAGACCAGTTACACCGTCCCCACTTACGCCACTTTGTACAAGAACAACATAGTAAAACTCCATGGCATACCCAAAACCATTATCTCTGATCGTGGTACCCAGTTTGTCGCAAAGTTCTGGAAAGCGTTCCATGCCTCACTTGGAACCAAGCTCTTGCATAGTACAGCATATCATCCACAAACAGATGGACAAACTGAGCGAGTCAACCAAGTGTTAGAGGATATGTTGAGAGCATGTGTGCTCACCTTCGCAGATACTTGGGATGACTGTTTGCCCTTGGCAGAGTTCTCATATAATAACAGTTACCAAGAGAGCATCAAAATGGCACCCTTTGAAGCACTGTACGGCCGCCGTTGTCGTACACCTCTCAGTTGGTCTGAACCCGGAGAAAGGGAATTCTTTGGAGTTGACCTAGTAAAAGATATGGAAGAGAAAGTCAAGCAAATACAAGAGAACATGAAGATTGCACAGTCTCGACAGAAAAGTTATGCTGACAAGAGACGTCGACCTCTGCAGTTCGAGATCGGGGATTATGTGTACCTGAAGGTCTCGCCCACCAAAGGAGTCACTCGTTTTGGAGTCAAAGGAAAGCTAGCACCCCGCTACATTGGTCCGTTTGAGATTCTGGATCGTTGTGGCAAGGTCGCTTACAAGCTGAGTTTGCCCGATCATCTTTCAGCAGTTCATAATGTGTTTCATGTCTCCCAACTCAAGAAGTGCCTCCGAGTACCTGAACATGTGGTTGAAGTTGAAGGCGTTGAGCTAGAACCAGATCTGTCATACACTGAGTATCCAGTTCGCGTGTTGGATCACAAGGATCGTGTTACCCGAAGAACCACCACAAGATGGTACAAGATCCAGTGGAACCAACACTCTGAAGAAGAAGCCACTTGGAATCCGAAGACTTCTTAGCAAAGAACTATCCCGACTTTCTCGATACTCTGTAGATGTAAGGTTTTACCCTTGTTCTTCTTAAGACGCAGAATCTCGGGGCGAGATTTCTTTTAGGGGGGAAGGTTGTAACACCTCGGGGTGTTTAATAATGTAATTAATCTGACATGTCATCATCTTTAGTTTAATCATTTCTTGTCATGCATTTTGTTGCTTAATAGTTGTGTAGTGATCTCTTTTCAAAAACCCTAAATGCCCAAATCTTCCTTTAAGGGCAAAATGGTAATTTCACCTCTCTGTGCCTAGTCTTGTGTAATTCTTGTTCAATTTGATGTCTTGAAGCTTTGTTGTGTTTTCAAAACCCAAAAATCAAAAACAGATTTCAAATCCCTTTGCAAAACCCTAAATTCCAAACCCTGGCTTTTACCCCTCTTTTAATACTTTAAAAACTATTCAAAATTTGGATTTGGTTCAAAAGGCAAAGTTGTAAATCTTGTCAAGAGGAGACAACTTTGGTATTTACAGATTTTCGAGTTCCAATATAAAATCAAAAGTAATTTTAAATTTATTCAAATCCCAAAAGTGTTCCCTTTTCTGTTTTCGAATATAATTCAAAAACTGTTTGGAATTTGAAAATTTCTTTTTGACAAAGTTGTAGATCTCCTTTTTCTGCACAACTTTGGTATTTGAGTTTTTGCTGCTCAGTTCAAGTTTTGGGAGTAATTTGCAAAATCCAGAAATCAGCCCATAGTCAAACCCTAAGACCTAGCCCTGTTCGTCTTCAACCTATAGCTAGGGGGCCCCGGCCATGGCCGCGCGCCAGCGCCGCTTGCGCCACGCGTCTGGCAGCCGCCTGACCACACCGCCCCGTCGCCCTCAGAACAGCGCCATCATTCTTATCTGCACACGCGCGCCAGTTGACCTCCGCGCCCGTCCCCTACAGTTCCCTGCACAGCGCCGCCGCGTGGCCGTCGCCGGCGAGCTCACGCCCGGTCCCTTAGTGCACGCCCGTCCTTCTTCATCATGAGATCGCAAGCACGCGCTGCGGGCAACCTCATCCGCACCTCCGCGCGCCCCCTAACGGCCCTGGCCGCGGCTATAAAGGCCCGCCGGTGGTCGGAGCTCCGCACTCACCCCGCCACCGTGGCCAGCTCACTCCAGAGTCTCCGCCGCTCAACCAACTAGCCCAGCAGCTCCGCCTTGAGCCCGTGCAGCTTCCCGCCCCTCAATTCCATCGCTACCGCCTCCCCACCGCCGAGCGCAAGCCCGTCTTCCTCAGCGCGGTGAGAAGCCGACCGACTCGGGTCGACGGAATTCGTCGCCGTCGCTCCACCTCTCCTCCCTCTGACCTCTGATATTCCTTCCTTGTCTTCTTGCACCCCTAACCGGCTACTGGTGGCCGTGCCTGGTGTACAGGGTCGCCGGACCGCCGGAGTTCGCCGCGGTCGTCTCCTTCCTCGACCCGCACCCTCGACCGTATCGAGCCCCAAGCCTCGGGCGAATCGCACTACCCTCGAGCACGTTCCCGAGCCACACCCTCGAGCACATCCTCGAACCCCGCCCTCGAAGCAGCCGAGACTAGCCTCAGCTCGGGCGAATCGCAACTACCACCGAGCCTCAAGCCTCGAGTGAGCCGAGGCCACCCTCGAGAGGCTAGCCGCAAGAGAACCCCGCCGAGCCTCGCCGTCGAGCCCTCTTTCCATCCGCCTCGTCGAGCCTTGCCTCTGACTCTCGGTGAGCCCAGCCTCTGTTTCTCAGCCGAGCCTCGAGCCTCGACGTCGAGCCCGCTCCGACTCGAGCTCAGTGCTCTTTTCCTTTTCAAAAATATGAATAGTCTTGTTATTATCTTTTTGTATGATTTTCTGTATTGCTCTAAAAATTCTAAAAATTTACAGTTGAGTCTTTATACCAGGTAGTATTTTAAAAAATATGAAACTTGACTTTTCTGGAAGAATTTGAAAATGTAAAATCCCTCTTTTAATTAATAAATGGATGGTCTGGATTTTTAGAAAATCATTTATAACTCCAAAAATCATGAGATAAATTTTTGTGAGCTTCCTATGCCATGTTTAGTCTCTGGTGAAATTTTGAAGTCTTTTGGAACAAGTTGATTTTTAAGCATTTATTTTAATTGTTAAATAGTGCCTTTTGTTAATTAATGTCTGATTTTATTTGAGCACCTTAATGACCTCCAAAAATTATGAAATTTGTTTTGCCATCTATCTACACCATAATGAACTTATGTGTTTAATTTGGTAATTTTTGGAGCAACTGCATAAAATGACCTTTTTAAATAATTAAGAAAAATAGAAAAAGTGATTAAGGTTCATGTTGTATGCCCTGTGTTGCATTGTTCATACTAGCATACTCATGTGCATGCATCATTGCATTCGTATAGTCACCGAAGGAGAAGGCGTCAAGATCGAGGCAGCCGCTGACGAACCTGTCCCCGAGGCTACCCCGAGCTCCGACAACTGCCCCGCCGCCCTCGAGCCTGCCCTTTTTGCTCTTCAAGGCAAGCCCCGGTGCATTTAGCCTTTCCTTGCTTTTATAAAAGTTTACTTAAACTTTTGAGTTAATTACTGCATTAGGTGATAGGAGTTGTGTGATGACCTATTACCTGCACTTTACCTCCACCAAAGATCCCTACCCGGTTTAAAAACTATTTGCAAAATGCTTAGCATTGCTATACAATAGATTTGCGATAAAAATGCCAATTTCAAAAGTGTGATCACTTAAAGAACTTTTTATGGGAATTTGGCTTTACTCCCCGACTGTTGGCTAAGTATCTGATCCGTACCTAGTCACAGCGAGGAGAGGTTGTCCGAGCGTACGGTGCCGTCATGTTGAAGTCCGGGACTCAACAGTTGACACCGACCAGGACAGGGTTGAAAAACTGACGGGACTATTACGCTTGGGTGAGATATAACCAAGGTATAGTTCTGGCTGGAAAATTCGGGACCATCCGTATGGGGGCCTGCTGGTCAAGACTTGTAACCATTCACATACTTCGGAAAGCTCTGGCTCCGAGAAATCCTTGATTGGGGCCGACAACCGCGCACTGGGAGTGGAGAGATGGCGGAAGTAGCATGTACCCACGTGGTCGTCGTACCTGGAAAGGAGTGGTGTACTGTACTTCCGGGTAGCGTAGGACCGGTCCAATCTTGGAGGAATCGTGGTAGACGGGTTGGCTATGCAAGCTTGGGTGCTACATATGCCGTGTGAATAGGGATCCTCAGCTGAGTATTATTTATCCGGATTAACGTTGCTCCTCGGTTATGGAGACTTGGTCACTGACTGTCAACGGAGAGTGGTTCGCAACTAGGTATGTTTTGAAATGTAAAATGAATCAGGAACGATGAAGAATTGAGGAATACTGAATCTTTCCAAAATAAAATAAGGTTTACAAAATGCTTTTCTGCAAAATACCTGATCTTGCTTAAGCCTTACCTTGACTACCCTAAGCCTCTCATTCCTGAGTCTTCTCCCTTTTCTTAGTCGGGTAAGTCTTGTTGAGTACCCCAGTACTCAGGGTTTGTTACCCATGCTGCAGGTTTGGTAGAATCCCCGATGTGTCTTGCACCCTGCTGTATGACCATCGTCCAGGAAGAGGCCGATGAGGCCGAAGAATAGTTGTACACCCTCGGGCTGGGTGATTATAAGTATCTTTGTTGTTCTTCACTATGTTGCCTATGTCTATTTCTATTATCAGAACTTGGTTTGTAATAACTGCACCATAATTTCTATTTGGAACCCTGCTTTGTAAAACTATTGTTACTTAAGTCTTCCGCTCTTTATTCCGATATTATTTGTAAAAGTATGCAATGCTGTAACCGAATTGTGAGATGATCCTGCGGACATTGGGCGCTGATGTAGCCCAGTGATGGACAGTCTTAATTAAGTGGAACATGGGATCGGCTGTCAGAGGTTGACAGGGACCTGTGGGCCATGAGATTAGGGCCGTTCCGTCACAGCGGGGACGTACTTCTCCTTGCGCTTGCCGGAGTCGTACTTGTGCCCATGATCCGCCTTGCCGAAGACTTGCTTGTTCTTCTTCGGGCAATTAGCGATAAAGTGGTTGGGGTCGCCGCACTTGAAACATCCTGAGCGTCCTCCTCCGCGGCGACGGTTCATGCAGTTGTTGTGAAACCGCGAGAACCGGTTGGCGAGCAAAGCCAACTCGTCATCCCCCATGAACTCCAGCTGCTCCTCTGTAACAGAAAGAAGAGAAGAGAGTGCAAAGCCTCCAGAGGGGTTAGCAGAAGAACCAGAAACCAAAGCCATCGACGGGCCAGAAGGATTTTCATAAGAAGCCCTCGCCATGGCGTCAATCTCGCTGGACTTGAGCTTACTGAAGAGCTCGTCGCATGTGAGGGTCTCATAGTTAGGTGATTCGATGATCACCTGAACCTTTGAGTCCCACACCGATCGATCAAGAGTATGCAAAAGCTTCAAAGCTTGTTGACGTTTGTTAGTGCAAATAGAATATGAAAGATTCCGCAAGCGCACAGAACACCATTGTAGCATTTTACCGGGAGTATTCCAGGATCGTTATTTATATTTTACCACAGGGAAGCAAGTGTCAAGAATCTGATAATTCACTATCATGCATCTACTAACTCAGAATACTAAATAGTCTAAAGCAGGAGTGAATGATATATGATATGAATGAAAGCACATAAAAGATAATTCAATGATAACTAGATAACTATAGTCGGAGGACAACGGGAGAGATCAAGGTTCCTATGTACTTCTCTATTACTTGGGTTCTAATGTAACAAAGATGAAAAGATATAGAAGTTATAAACATTGGCACTTTGGAGCAACAGTACCTTTCTGACTCTCGAAAAAGACTGGGAAGAAGGTAGTCAGAGGAAGGCTGCCAAAAGCTCTACGAAAACATCAATCCGAACGTGGTGGACTACGAAGGCCTAACAGAGCTATCACCCCTGGGGCTACCACAACTATTCCGTGGGATTGAGCGCAACCTCAGGTAACCTATAGACTAAACACCATGTATAATCTATCGATTACTACTCTAATTACCTAGCATAACTAGAGCACTCAATACGAGTGAAGATCCCATGCCAAGATATAACAACTATACTAATCATATAATAAAGCATAAAGTAAATAGAGAAGATAAATATATTAAAGTATAAGTCTTACAAAGAAAAGATACAAAGACATACCAAAACTCTGAAGACTCCTCCGGAACCGGAGCGCAGCTCCGCTCTCCTTAACTCCCGACTAGAGCTAAGCTATTACATTGGAAAATCTAAACCTAATTACATAGAGGAGAAAGGTCATTCATTCGAGGGACGCCTCTACAACTCCATGATGATGTTGTCTCAGGGGGGTCCTGGGTTTATTATATAGGGGCTCCTGGCCTCCCCTCCACCTTGGGCAAGCGATGTGGGACTAACTTCTTCGCCATATGCACTTGGGCCTAAATGGGCCGAAACGTGTTGGAGAGGTCGGTTGGAGTGCGTCACGCGAAGGGGCACGAATTTGGGCCCAATACCAGACCGGTCGGTCCAGGAGGGAGACCGGTCGGTCTGCCCCTATGACAGGTGGGCCCCGCCTTCTGTGGGTCGCCTTCTCATGTCTTCTGGAATGTTCTGGAATGTTCTAGAATCTTCCAAGTCGTATCCATCGAGGACTCTCGCTCCGGAACTCCAAATATAGCAAATCATATGTCCGTTTCGATCGTCTCGACGAGGTCTTCGCAATGGTGTGCTCTGTTTCATCACTTGAGATACTTTTATATGGTAAAAACATGGATGTCCTGCAAACCAAGTGAGAGCACCAAAACTCATGGAATTTGTTAATTTTAAACCCTACAACTATGCTTTGTGATTCATTTAGTGTCATTTCATGCAATAGTTGATGGTATTATATTGACATTAAGGACCATCAACAAGTTCCCCCAAGCTTACCCTTTGCTAGTCCCTTAGCAAAGCCAAACTCAACAATGGATCAGGAGTTGCTGCAATATCTTTACTTCCAACAAGTACACATGTATTCAAATAGAAGTTCTCATATGGAATAGGAAAAAGTGTCATATTATTCATCATGGGGCTTAGTACTTTACCTTGAATCTTGAGTAATTGAAAGATAGAATGATCAAATCAAGCACTATGTCTCTAGTTCTTTTACTTCACCATTATTCCGGAGGTTTATGAATTTTCAGAAAAGATTAAAAACATATGTTGCCAAATTGAACAATGGATCCAAAGAAAAAGTCAACCACACCATTGAATCGAGAAGTGCATGTGTACGGAAAATAGAGTCGGATGCTCTTTTGAAATATATCACTCTCTTTTGTTTATCAGAGATACATGGCTATCAGGCTAATTCTACTGACGGGCACGTGCCCATTTTTTTCTGATATTCTCTTTTTTTTTTCTTTTTTCGAGGTTCCGGACACTTGTCCTTTTTTATTTCCTCGGGATCTATCTTTTTTTTAAGGTTTGGACACTTGTCCCTTTTTATTTCCTCGGATTTTTTCTCTTTTCTTTTTCTTTTCTTTTTTTTCAATAGTCATATGCTTCCAACAAACTTTTGAGAGGATAACAATAGATAATCATGGGCATTTATACGGAGGGATGGATGGATGAAATGTAAGTGATCTCAATTCAATAGCATGATAACTTCTCATAGGGTCAACAAAGCTTAATTTAACTCAATGCAATTATTGGTCATATTAATATTGGAAACTCTCCTGAACTCTAGTGTTGTTTAGAACAAGATAATAGCAGCTCAGATCATCACATGTCATATCTGTCAATTACCTAGACTCTGGATCAAGCATTTGCTACCCATATATTTAATTTCATTTAAAGGCATCATTAATTGTTAATATTAAGAGAACTCATGCTTGAAGGCTAGGTACTAGAAAGAAATACAATAGAGCAACTATTCATCATTTCCATTTTAAGAAATTAGAGAGAGAGTTCTTCAGATTAGACATGTTTTATTTATTTAATCTAACACACACTATAACCTATTACTTAAAAATATTAAGATAGTAGTAAGACAGACCTGAATCACGAAGATAACGGGGGTGCGTCTCCCCCAAGCTAATCCCTTCGATCGCATCGAGCCTTCATGTGCCCGAATATTTTTGTTTTTTTTCTTTTTCTTTTTAAGGGTGAGCCTTCATGTGCTCATAATTTTTTTTTATTTTGAATTTATTTATAAAAAGAAAACTTAAGAGGATAAAGATACTTACCTGGATACACGGGGTGCTTTCCCCGAAGCTGAATGTTGACGTAGTTGTTCGATCTTGCAATGTAGCGGACTCGTAGTGAAAATATTCTTCCTCTATCAGAGCATTGATTGATGTTGATGGTTGTTGAAATAGTGCTCTAACAGTGGATGGAACATCCACTTGCTCGTCAGCTTTTCTTGGTTATTCAATCCTGTGAAACTCAAATAGACAACAAAACTTGTGGAACAAATTAAGCATTAGTGGTTGGCCACTCAAGCCTTAGTTGTCTAGAGTTTCAGTAAGATCTCTTTCTCAATACTTTTTTTTATTTTATATTTATATGATGCAATGACAGCTTACAAAATGAATGCATTTTTATTTTTATTTTTGTGCCACCACGGTGAATATTTTATGTGGGTTTTTAAACATCACAGAATTATTCACATGGGACTTTAGGTTTTATGATGCAGTGCAACAAGTAAAATATTTTTTTTTGTAATGCTGATGTAGAGAAGTAAATATGCTATGGAGAGATGATGATGGAAAGTAAATATGCAAAATGGAAACTAATGCTGAAAAGATAAATATAGATAACTACCGATTTTACCTTTCAGCGAGGGTTCATATTTTAAGTCCTCTGAACAAGACTTCTCACCATGTTCATTCCTGAGGTGCGTCATTTGATCTTGATACTAGACCTTGATAACTACACCTCTTGATATGGTGTCACTCATGTTCTTCGTTCGCCCAGCAATTTGAAGTGAAGCATTAGTTGTGGAAGCTGGCAGCATCTTGCTTAGTGTGCATGTTCTTGTAGATCCAGGATCTTTACTCTGTAGAATTTCGGAGTTGGCAAACTCCTCCATGTTTAGCTCAAGAGTGTATCCTGCTCATAAAGACAAGGTAGAGATCAAGTGCATGGGTTCTATTGGTGAAAAAACACCAATAGAACAAAAAGTTTTGTTCATTCCTCTCTAACCTTAGGCACATTGAACAAGATGAACTTGTTGTTTATGTGTTCTATTCAATCTTAACATGAGTGGTAGCATCAGAAGATCAGCATAAAAGTAGCATCTTAAAATATTTAACAGATTAGATTGCTTAACCCAAGGAAGGATAATCTATGCATAATGTGTTGATCTTTTTATGGTTGTGATATATCATCTTCCAAAGGTTGGATGCAACATTTTAGCTTATTTAAGTGAGATTCAAGAGAGTAAAGCGAGGAACAAAGAGTAAAGAACTGAACATGTTGAGTTGATTAGGTTAGATCAAGTGAGGTGCAACTTAAACATGTTTGGTTCTTTATTTATGCGCATACCAGAATCAAAGAGAAGCTTTTAAGTGATGGTCATTTACCTTGAAATGTTACTTTATCATTGAAGAGTGATTGTGTTGAACCACCTTGTGGAAGCTTCTCTTGTCTAGCTGGTTGTTGTTCATGAATGGCTTGGCTTCTCTTGTCTATCTCATAGTGGGCCAGATGAGTATTCTTCTCAACAGGTCCAGACAATGGAGACTTTGTCAACTATTCTCTTGATTTCTAGGCTCGGGTACTATCTCTCCATCTTTGAATTCTTGCAGTGCAGTGGCTTCATCCTTCATGAAGTCTCCCTCAATTCCTGGCAGTTGGTTCTTCATTTGTCGGTTGAGTCAACGTCTTCTCTTGGTTTTCTTCGGCTGCTCATAAGTGGTGTAGTTGTTGAAAAAGCAGCAATCCCTTTGATCAAAGATCCAAAACTGGACATCTCCAGTCCGACATAGACGACAACATTGGTGGTGTTCAAGAACAATCTTCCAAGAATGAGTGATGGATCATATTCTTCTTCTTGGCTGGGGTAGCGTCTAGTGACTTGTACTGATCAAAGTGGTGAGCAGGAGGTCAAAGTGTCTTGAAGCCGGATTTCTCCCTCCTACCCTTGATCATGAAGAAGATCTGGATAACAGAATCATGTCTCCCCCAAGCTGGCTTGTGAAGTAGGTGGATGCCCACGTTTCTTCAACAACATGTTCATGAGTTGAAATTGTCGACCTGTTGTTGTGTTGAAGTCGTTCCACCTCATCCCCCAAACTAGCTCTTGTATTGCAATGATTAGAAATGAGGAGAACTTCCACTGCTTGTCTTCATAGTGAATCACCAACAGATTTCCTTCGGACGACTCATAGATGTTATAATGTAGTGGCATATCGTCACCCTGATATTTGTTGTTGGTGTCGGTGTTGATGTCTTCGATAATGATGAGCGTAGGCATAGATTGACCCATACGGGGTGAGTTGCATCCTACTCGTCATCAGTGTCTAGCTTAGGCCTTGGGATGGCTCAAGTGGCTGCCTCGACTTAGGCTCGTCTGGATGAGCTCAATGCTTGGTGCCTTCGACATCACTAGTGAGTCTGATGATGTTTTTCATTGGGTTTTGCATGTTGAACAAGTCACACCATGAGAAGCAAATCTCATCTCCTACAAATGTTAGTGGACATATACCCGAAGGATTGTACTGATTTGAAACATGGTTGTTATCCACAACTTATGTGTTATTCATCCATGCTAATGAAAAAGATGGTTTTAGGATTACTTTAGCATAGACTAGTGTTTTATATGTTGGCTGCATATTAACATAGTTCAAGGCAAAAGCTAACTTGCAATAGAAGATAGACTTAAATAAACTTTAATACTCAGAGTTCTTTCATCCATGATGAATGAGCTGAGTCTTCATTGTGCAGTTCATCGTGTGCCTTGCTTCATCTCTGATGTGAATTCATCTCAGGACTTTCCCAAATTGTATTTGAGAGTTTTCTGCAGGGGTTAGTCCAACAAAATATCCAATGTCTACACAAGCTAATTTCAGATCAATAATCAAACCAAACTCCGTGTCTAATTTGATTAAGGTAGACTATTTAACCTAAGCACCACGCTTAATTTAAAAAGCCTATGAAAGTACCCTAAGGATGTACCTTCAAACTAAAACATACTATGGCAAACAAAGGTAGCATGAGAGCATAATAGAGATTTATTCAAAAAGAGATGACAAAGTATGATCACAGTGAGTAGATTTTTTTAATATATTTTTTAGATGCATATGACATGAATGCGGACAAAGGAACTAAACATGATGTGGTTTTGATATGAGAAACATAAACTAAATGGAGTGGATGAATGATTAAGAGTAAACATGCAGTGGAATGCAAGAAATTAAAAAGATAACTACTCATAAGGTTTAAAGTCCATGAGCAAGACTGTCTCACCTTGATCATACTTACCATGACTCACAACTGGGATTTGTGAGTGGCGCAGCGTAAATATCCGTCACATGGGATGGGAGTTGATTTGTTGTGACGGTGACCTTTTCTCCAATCTACACATGGTTAGAATAATATATATGTATGCACAAACCTGTGAGATGGCAGGGTTCCAGGATTAATGATGGATCTTGAATGTTCAGGCACCCTGGGTTCTTCATTCTTGTGGAATCTATGCCATAAGGTCGAAACGACATTTGATGTCCTGTCTATTCCACAATCAACAGAACAAGGGGTAAATCCTACTAAAGCTAGTGGTACAATAAATTAGCAGACATCAAGATAATTATCCAAATCTTTACACCAATTGCTTCCCCGGCAACGGTGCCAAAAATGCTTGTTGACGTTTGTTAGTGCAAATAGAATATGAAAGATTCCGCAAGCGCACAGAACACCATTGTAGCATTTTACCGGGAGTATTCTAGGATCGTTATTTATATTTTACCACATGGAAGCAATGGTCAAGAATCTGATAATTCACTATCATGCATCTACTAACTCAGAATACTAAATAGACTAAAGCAGGAGTGAATGATATATGATATGAATGAAAGCACATAAAAGATAATTCAATGATAACTAGATAACTATAGTGGGAGGACAACGGGAGAGATCAAGGTTCCTATGTACTTCTCTATTACTTGGGTTCTAATGTCAAAGATGAAAATATATAGCAGTTATAAACATTGGCACTTTGGAGCAACAGTACCTTTCTGACTCTCGAAAAAGACTGGGAAGAAGGTAGTCAGGGGAAGGCTGCCAAAAGCTCTACGAAAACATCAATCCGAACGTGGTGGACTACGAAGGCCTAACAGAGCTGTCACCCTTGGGGCTACCACAACTATTCCGTAGGATTGAGCGCAACCTCAGGTAACCTATAGACTAAACACCATGTCTAATCTATCGATTACTACTCTAATTACCTAGCATAACTAGAGCACTCAATACGAGTGAAGATCCCATGCCAAGATATAACAACTATACTAATCATATAATAAAGCATAAAGTAAATAGAGAAGATAAATATATTAAAGTAAGGTCTTACAAAGAAAAGATACAAAGACATACAAAACTCTGAGACTCCTCCGGAACCGGAGCGCAGCTCCGCTCTCCTAACTCCTGACTAGAGCTAAGCTATTACATTGGAAAATCTCAACCTAATTAACATAGAGGAGAAAGGTCATCCATTTCAAGGGACGCCTCTAAACTCCATGATGATGTTGTCTCAGGGGGGTCCCTGGGTTTATTATATAGGGGCTCCTGGCCTCCCTCACCTTGGCAGGCGATGTGGGACCTACTCCTTCGCCATATGCACCTTGGGCCTAAATGGCCAAACACAATGTTGGGAGGTCGGTTGGAGTGCGTCACGCGAACGGGACGAATTTGGGCCCAGTACCAGACCGGTCGGTCCAGGAGGGAGACCGGTCGGTCTGCCCCTATGACAGGTGGGCCTGTGACGGAACGACCCTAATCCCATGGCCCACGTGTCCCTGTCAACCTCTGACAGCCGAACCCATGTTCCATGTGATTAAGACCTGTTCGCCACCGGGCTACATCAGTGCCCAATGTCCGCAGGATCATCTCACAATTCGGTTACAGCATTGCATACTTTTACAAATAACATCGGAATAAAGAGCGGAAGACTTAAATAACATTAGTTTTACAAAACGAGGTTTCAAATGAGGTAAGGAGTACGGTTATTACAAACCATTGTTCGGGTGATTCAAAGTAGACAACGTAGCGGAAACATTAACATAAAGATACATGTAACACCCAGCCCGAGGGTGCACGTTTACTCATCGGCCTCATCGGCCTCTTCCTGGACGAAGGTCACGCAACAGGGTGCGAGACACATCGGGGTCTCAGGCATACCTGCAACATGGGTAACAAACCCTGAGTACTGGGGTACTCAACAAGACTTACCCGACTAAAGAAAAAGGGAGAAGACTCAGGATTGAGAGGCTTAGGGTAGTCAAGGTAAGGCTTAAGCAAGATCAAGTATTTTGCAGAAAAGCATTTTTGTAAACCTTATTTTATTTTTGAAAGATTCAGTATTCCTCAATTCTTCATCATTCATGATTCATTTTACATTTCAAAACATTCCTAGTTGAGAACCACTCTCCGTTGACAGTCAGTGGACCAAGTCTCCATAACCGAGGAGCAACGTTAATCCGGATAAATAATACTCAGCTGAGGATCCCTATCCACACTGCATATGTAGCACCCAAGCTTGCATATGCCAACTCGTCTACCACGATTCCTCCAAGATTGGGCCCGGTCCTACGCCACCCGGAAGTACAGTACACCACTCCAATCCGGGACTCTAACCCACGTGGGTACATGCTACTTCCGCCATCTCTCCACTCCCAGTGCGCGGTTGTCGGTCCAATAAGGATTTCTCGGAGCCAGAGCTTTCCGAAGTATGTGAATAGTTACAAGTCTTGACCAGCAGGCCCCCATACGGATGGTCCCTAATTTTCCAGCCAGAACTATACCTTGGTCATATCTCACCCAAGCGTAATAGTCCTGTCAGTTTTTCAACCATGTCCCGGTCGGTGTCAACTGTTGAGTCCCGGACTACAACATGACGGCACCGTACGCTCGGACAACCTCTCCTCGTTATTGACTAGGTACGGATCAGATACCTAGCCAACAGCCGGGGAGTAAGACCAAAATTCCCATAAACATTCCTTAAGTGATCACACTTTTAAAATTGGCATTTTATTGCAAAGTCTAATTCAATAAGCATTGCTAAGCATTTTTCAAATACTTTTGAAAAGCAGGTATCGGGTGTATCAGTGGTCAAGGTGGATAGTGCATCAATTAGGATAGCACACAACTCCTATAAACCTAATGCAATAATTTAACTCAAAAGCATTTAAGGAAATCATTTTATAAATTCAAGGAAAGGGTTAAATGCACCGGGGCTTGCCTTGGATGGCAAAGAGAGCAGACTCGGGGTAGGTATAGGTGTCGGAGCTCGGGGTCGCCTCGGGAGTTGGTTCGTCAACAGCGGCCTCGACTCTGGTACCTTCTTCGTCAACTATACGGATGCAATGATGAATGCTCATGAGAATGATGATATGGACTTATGGTGCAAGACAATTCCACTGATTCTATTACTTTTAAACAAAGCATAATTGAAATCTAGGTTGAGCATCAAAGGTACCATTTCTTTCTTAAGCATTATTGATGTTAGGCCTTATTATAATTATCCTAAGTATTAACCAAACATAGCATCACAAACATCATAGACCAAAGGGTAGGGGTCTATGAACATCATTCAATCCAAAGATCACATCATTAAACACTTATTACCAACCCTAATCCATCTTTTCTATTTTTCTAAATTTATTTAAAAGGTCATTTTATGAAGTTGCTCCAAAAATTACCAAATTAATCACATAAGTTCATTAAGGCATAAACAGATGGCAAAACAAATTTCATAATTTTTGGAGGTCATTAAGGTGCTCAATTAAATCTAAACATTTAATTAACAAAAGACTATTCCTTAATTAAAATAAAGCTCAAAAATCAACTTGCTCCAAATGTCTTCAAAATTTTACCAGAGGTTCAGCATGTTTATAACAGGTCACAAAATTTATCTCAAGATTTTTGGAGTTAAAGATCACTCTCCAAAAATACCAAAACCTTCATTTTTCAATTAAAAGGGAATTTTACATTTTCAAATTTTTGCACAAAACTCAAGTTTCATATTTTTCTAAAATACTACAGAGCATAAAGTCTACCACAAAAATTTCAGAATTTTTGGATCAACACAGAAAATCATACAAAAAGAGAAAACCGAACACTATTCATAACTTAGAAATAAAAAGGAAAAGGACACGGCGGCGGGAGCTCGTCGCCGGCGACCATAGATGGGCGGCGCTTGCCACGCCGGCCGAAACCAGGCGGTCCGCGCGAAGCCAAGAGCACAGGGAGCACCAGAGAGCTCACCGGAGTCGATTGGTCAGCTGGTGAGGGACGGGGATGGACGAAGCGGCCGGTCGGCGGGAAGCGGCGGACGGCACACGGCGGTGATCGTCGCGCCGGCGGTTCTGCGCAAGATAAGCGACCACGAGGGCCGGTTAGAGTCGCACGGAGTCAAGGAACACGACACGGGGGTCGGTGAGGGATGATCATGGCCGGAGACGACGAATTTCACGAACCCGAGCTCGCCGGGTTCTCGCCGGAGATGACAACGCGAGCTACGCCGGGCAAACGGGGCGGTAGAGGTGAAATTGGAGGGTGGGAAAGCAGCACCAGAACACGGCGGAGCTGCTGAGCTAGGTGGTTGAGCACGGGAGGCTCTGGAGTGAGGTGGCGACGGCGGCGGAGGCGAGTGAAGAGCTCGAGCTCCGGCGGGCTTTTATAGGCGCGGCCTGAGGCCGGTAGAGAGCACGGCGAGGCGCGGATAAGATCGGCGGGAGCGTGCGCACTCGATTGCGCTGACGGCGGAGGGGCTGGCGTGCAGCCGGGACCGGGCGCAAGCTTGGCCGGCAATGGCCACGCGGCGGCGGCGCGCAGGAGCAGTAGGGGCCGGGAGAGGGAGTCCGCTCGCGTGCGGGCGTGGAGGGTACAGGGAGACAGCTGCGGCAGGATAAGTAGCGTGGGAAGCGGCCAGCGAGCTGCAGCAACAGCGCGCCGGCGGGGCGCCATGGCCGGGCCCCCCTGTCGCTAGGAGAAGAAGAGGAACAGTGTAGGGTGTAGGGTTTGACTTTTGGCTAGTTTCTGTATTTTGCAAATTTCTCCCAAAATTTGAACTGTGCGACAAAAACTCAAAATACCAAAGTTGCTCAGAAAAATGAGATCTACAACTTTGTCAATATGAACATTTTCAAATTCCAAATAGTTTTTGAACTATATTCAAAAACAGAAAAGGGGACACTTTTCAAATTTGATTCAAATCAAAATTACTTTGGATTTCAAACTGAAACTTGAAAATCTTTATATATGAAAGTTGTTCCATTTGACAAAACCTACAACTTTGCTAATATACACTTTTTCTGAAACTCAATAGTTTTTGAAATAATTTTGAAAACTCAAAAAGGGACAAAAACTGGAGTTTGAATGAATTTGAAATTACTTCAATTTTATATAGAAACTTTGAAATTTGTAAATACCAAAGTTGTTCCTCTTGATCAGATTCACAACTTTGCTTTTTGAACCAACTCAAAATTTTGAATTTTGAAAAAGTTATCAAAAAGGGGATAAATCCAGGATTTGGGATTTTAGGGTTTTGCAAAAGGAAAATCAAATCAAATCTGATTTTTGAACTTTGATCAATGCAACAAACATCAGGGCACTAAATTTGAACAAGAATTACATAGAACTAGGCACAGAGGTGAAATTACCATTTTGCCCTTATAGAGAGAATTGGGCTTTTAGGGTTTTTTGAAAAGGGAAACAAAGCATAGCAATTAGGCAAATCAAATGCATCACAGGAAATGATTAATGCTTAAGATGATGACATGTCAAGTTAATTACATTTAAACACCAGGGGTGTTACAGCCTCCCCCCCTAAAAGAAATCTCGCCCCGAGATTCCACGTCTTAAGAAGGAAAAGGCAAAACCTTACATCTACAGAGATTCGAGAAAGTCGGGATAGTTCTTTGCTAAGAAGTCTTCGGATTCCCAGGTGGCTTCTTCTTCAGAGTGCTGGTTCCACTGGATCTTGTACCATCTTGTGGTGGTTCTTCGGGTAACACGATCCTTGTGATCCAACACGCGAACTGGATACTCAGTGTATGACAGATCTGGTTCTAGCTCAACGCCTTCAACTTCAACCACATGTTCAGGTACTCGGAGACACTTCTTGAGTTGGGAGACATGAAACACATTATGAACTGCTGAAAGATGATCGGGCAAACTTAGCTTGTAAGCTACCTTGCCACAACGATCCAGAATCTCAAAGGGACCAATGTAGCGGGGTGCTAACTTTCCTTTGACTCCAAAACGAGTGACTCCTTTAGTGGGTGAGACCTTCAGGTACACATAATCTCCAATCTGGAACTGCAGAGGTCGACGTCCCTTGTCAGCATAACTTTTCTGTCGAGACTGTGCAATCTTCATGTTCTCTTGTATATGCTTGACTTTCTCTTCCATATCTTTTACTAGGTCAACTCCAAAGAATTCTCTCTCTCCGGGCTCAGACCAATTGAGAGGTGTACGACAACGACGACCGTACAGTGCTTCAAAGGGTGCCATTTTGATGCTCTCTTGGTAACTGTTATTATAAGAGAATTCTGCCAAGGGCAAACACTGATCCCAAGTATCTGCGAAGGTAAGCACACAGGCTCTCAACATATCTTCTAACACTTGGTTGACTCTCTCAGTCTGTCCATCAGTCTGCGGATGATAAGCCGTGCTATACAATAGCTTGGTTCCAAGTGAGGCATGGAACGCTTTCCAGAACTTAGCGACAAACTGAGTACCACGATCTGAGATGATGGTCTTGGGTATGCCATGGAGCTTCACTATGTTGTTCTTGTACAAGGTGGCATAAGTTGGGGCGGTATAACTTGTTTTGACCGGTAGGAAGTGAGCTTGCTTCGTGAGACGGTCCACTATCACCCAAATGGAATCGAATCCCTTTTGAGTCTTGGGTAATCCATTGATAAAATCCATGCTGACATCCTCCCATTTCCAACCAGGTACTGACAAAGGTTGCAGCTCTCCTCCGGGCTTCATATGCACAGCCTTGACTTTCTGACATGTATCGCAACGAGCGACATGTCGAGCGATTTCGATCTTCATCTTTGTCCACCAGAATTTTTGCTTCAAGTCTTGGTACATCTTGTTGCTGCCAGGATGGATGGCAAATCTGGTTGAGTGTGCTTCATCAAGGATTATCTGTCTCAGCTCAGGTACCTTGGGAACTACCAGACGGTTCTTGAACCATACCACTCCTTCATCATCAATCCTGAAACAGTCGCTTTTCCAGCTCGAACTTTTCGATGATGTGCTTGATTCCGGGGTTATCTTTCTGTGCAGCTATGATCTGTTCTCTGATAGAGGTTTCTACTCTGACATTGCCTAGACTTCCTTGTGGAACCATTTCAATACCCAGCTTCTCTAGTTCATAGCATAGGGAAGATTCATAGGATTTCATAACCAGGCAGTTACAGTATGACTTGCGACTGAGTGCATCGGCGACCACATTCGCCTTACCCGGATGGTAATGCACTTCGATATCATAGTCCTTGATTAACTCAAGCCATCTTCGCTGCCTCATGTTCAGCTCTTCTTGGGTGAAGATATACTTCAGGCTCTTGTGATCTGTGTACACATTGCAGGTACTGCCCAACAGATAATGACGCCATATCTTCAAGGCATGAACCACTGCTGCTAACTCAAGATCATGAGTTGGATAATTTTCCTCATGTCGCTTAAGCTGCCGCGAGGCATAAGCGATCACTCTTCCTTCTTGCATCAACACGCAACCCAAACCAGTACCAGATGCATCACAGTAGACATCAAAGGGCTTCTCGACGTTTGGCTGAGCTAGCACTGGTGACGTGGTTAACAATTTCTTCAAAGTCTGAAAAGCTTGTTCACAAGCTGGTGACCAAAAGAACTTCACAGAATTCTTCAGCAACTCGGTGATAGGCTTGGCGATTCTGGAGAAATCTGGGATGAATCGACGATAATATCCAGCCATTCCCATAAAACTGCGGACCTTGTGAACAGAGGTAGGTGGCTTCCAATCCAGGATATCTGACACTTTTCCGGGGTCGACTGACACACCTTCAGCGGACAGGACATGACCAAGAAACTGTATCTGATCTAACCAGAACTCACTTTACTGAACTTAGCATAGAGCTGATGGTCTCTGAGACGGGATAGAACGATACGAAGATGCTCGGCGTGATCTTCAGGGGTTTTTGAGTAGACAAGGATGTCGTCAATGAACACGACCACGAATTTATCAAGCTCTGGCATGAAACAGAGTTCATGAGGTACATGAAATGAGCGGGGGCATTGGTCAATCCGAAAGACATGACCAAATACTCATATAGGCCGTATCTGGTGGTGAAAGCTGTTTTAGGAATATCTTCAGGACGAATCTTTATTTGGTGGTAGCCGGATCTGAGATCGATCTTGGAGAATACTTTGGCTCCAGCTAACTGGTCAAAGAGAAGATCAATCCGAGGCAAGGGATATTTGTTTTTGATGGTGACCTCATTGAGTGGGCGATAATCAATGCACATTCTGAGAGTCTTGTCTTTCTTCTTTACAAAGATTGCAGGACAGCCCCAAGGAGACGAGCTTGGGCGAATGAAACCCTTGTCCAACAAATCTTGTAATTGGATTTTTAGTTCTGCCAACTCTCTGGGAGGCATTCGATAAGCTCTGCGGGATATAGGAGCAGTCCCGGGCTTTAGCTCTATGGCAAACTCAACATCACGGTCAGGAGGCAGACCAGGCAAATCCTCAGGAAAAACATCAGGGAATTCACAAACCACGGGGATGTCCGGTTTCCAGAACATAGGCGGTATTTATTTGAGTGGCTGCTGGTTTTTGAGGCATTGGAAGTTGGAGAAGGAGTTTGGCGGTACTGTTAGGAATATCCACTCTCACAACTCTATTCAGGATGTCGATCATGGCTTTATACTGACACATCCAATTCATGCCTAGGATGACATCTATCTCCTGATCATGAAGCACTATCATGGTGGTGGGAAATACATGTTCCCCCAACCTTACTGGTATACTGCGAACCACCTCTTTGGTGATTATACGCCCTCCAGGCGATAAAATGCAAAACTTTCTTTCAACTCCCCAATTGATATGTCATGCTTAGAGACGAAGGTACGACTGATGAAAGAATGCGATGCACCAGAATCAAACAACACAACTGCAGGATGATTGGCAACGGGAAACCTACCGATCATGACGGGCTCCCCTTCTGGAATATCGCTGACAGTGGTGTAGTAGACTTGCCCGTGCTTCTTGACGAACTTGCCCTTCTGCACTTGCTGCTGTGGAGCACGGTGTTGCTGCTGCTGTGGTCCTCCAGGACCCTTCTGAAAGTTCTGAGCAGGCTTCTTGGGCTTTGGGCACTCACGAGACCAGTGGCCAAGTTGACCACAGTTGTAGCAGGGATGGTTATAGGCGGTTTGTGGGTGGTGATACGAACACCTGGGGCGTTCGGCTGAGTGGCACTTTGTTGGTTGGCGTTGTGGGTGGTAGCCGCGGTACGGACAACCACTTGCTGGTGAGGGTAAGGTGGACGGTTGTGGTGGTGACTAGGATGATATATGACCCTCTGGCGTTTGTGATTGCCAGAGTGGCTGCTAGATCCTGCTTTCTTCTTCTTCTTCTCCTCTTGGTACTGACGGTTACTCTCTTCAAAGGCAACTGCCCGGTCAACAGCCTCATGATAAGAACCGGTCAGGTTGTTGGACATGCTTCTGCGGATCTTAGGGTGCAATCCCCTAAGGAAACAGTCTCTCTTCTTCTCATCCGTGTTGACATATTCCGCTGCATACTGACTCAGATGGTTGAATTGACCCACATACTGCATCACTGTGGAGTCCTTCTGCTGCAGGGCTAGGAACTGATCAAGCTTCATCTTCATCAGACCTGATGGGATGTGGTGTGCACGGAAAGCGGTGCGGAACTCTTCCCAGGTCAACTGGTGACCTTCAGGCTGGGCAGCCAAGAGGTTGGCATACCAAGCACTTGCTGGGCCACGGAGCTGTTGCGAAGCAAACCGGGGCTTCTGGATTTCAGTGCATCGGATGAGACCAAACTTCTGCTCCATGGTGCGGAGCCAATCATCAGCTTCGAGGGGTTCATCGGCTCTGGTGAAAACCGGTGGACGGGTTTCAGTGAAATCCACATAGGTGGTCTCTTGGTTGTGACGACCACGGTGACCAACATTCTGCTGTCCTTGGTTCTGAGCCATCAGATTGGCAGCGGCGGCCAGGGCTGCAATGGCATCTGCTAGGGTAGCTGGTACAGGTGGAGGGTTTGGGAGACGGTCACCTCCAGCACCTCCGGCTCCGGTGCGGGTGTTCACAGGCATCTGTATAAGCAACTCGGAACTCAGCATAAAAGGACAAAGGTTCTGAAACGACCGATTGATAGCTTCATTGATACAAAGATAGCTGGCTTGATAAAGATGACAACAGACTGATAAGGGAAAAGGTACGAAAAGAAAGATACATGCCAGACTTGGCAACAGACAGACTAACGCCCCCAAACCTAGCCTAAGGTTTTAGGTAAGCAGATGGTACAGACACAAGGAGTCTAGTCGTCATCGATGAAGATCAACTCTTCGTCATCATCATCATCCTCGATGATAAGCTCAGGCTCTTCCTCCTCATCTTCATCTTCAACGTGGACATCTTCAGCAGGTTCCGCTTCCTCATTCTGATCGGGCTCGAGTTCCACTTCAGGTTCCTCCACGACTCCGTCTTCGGGGTCCTCAGCATCTGGTGGAATCACGGGGTGAAGCTGGTTGTGCAGCTGGTGTACTTCCTCATGAAGCATATCATTGAACTGCTCAATCTGGGCGGTGTACTGCTGCAGTCCATGGAGCTGGGCTCTGGTGACATCCTCTCGGATCCATGTTGCATCACGCTGCTGGATAGCGCGAACCACATTCTGGTTAGCTTCCTCAAGAGCGGCTCGTGTCTCGTAGAACTCCAGGCGGGAAAGGTAGAAGTCATGCTCCATGTTCTCTATCTCAGCCTTCAGATTCTTGATTTCCTCCTTCAGGTTCTTGCGGGTGCGGCGGGGAAAACGACGACCATTGGAGGATTCTCCAGTCTCTTCTCCGGTGCGTGGCGCCAGCTGGTGACGCGGCACACCGTTTGGTCCAGTCGACTTGCGGGCGGTCAGCTTGATGCGAGCCATATCTGGACAAGAGGTTATAGATGAGAAAGGCTAGCAAGAAAAGGTATAGGTACACTATCCCAACGAACTCATTTATTAACTTAAGTGAATATGACATGATGCATGAATCGTTCCTACGGAACAAGGTAATGCAATACTTAACATATATAGGGCTTAAAACATGTTGTTCCACTAGCTAGTGTTGCCATAAGAGGGACAAGATGAGAGAAGCAATTTGGACTCAAAATAGTCAAGTTTAGTTTGTTTGGACTAAAAAGAACTTTTGAAGTTTTCGCAAAAGAAACACTGCAACGTTAAAGTGAGATGCTCCGATACCACTCTGTGACGGAACGACCCTAATCCCATGGCCCACGTGTCCCTGTCAACCTCTGACAGCCGAACCCATGTTCCATGTGATTAAGACCTGTTCGCCACCGGGCTACATCAGTGCCCAATGTCCGCAGGATCATCTCACAATTCGGTTACAGCATTGCATACTTTTACAAATAACATCGGAATAAAGAGCGGAAGACTTAGATAACATTAGTTTTACAAAACGAGGTTTCAAATGAGGTAAGGAGTACGGTTATTACAAACCATTGTTCGGGTGATTCAAAGTAGACAACGTAGCGGAAACATTAACATAAAGATACATGTAACACCCAGCCCGAGGGTGCACGTTTACTCATCGGGCCTCTTCCTGGACGAAGGTCACGCAACAGGGTGCGAGACACATCGGGGTCTCAGGCATACCTGCAACATGGGTAACAAACCCTGAGTACTGGGGTACTCAACAAGACTTACCCGACTAAAGAAAAGGGAGAAGACTCAGGAATGAGAGGCTTAGGGTAGTCAAGGTAAGGCTTAAGCAAGATCAAGTATTTTGCAGAAAAGCATTTTTGTAAACCTTATTTTATTTTTGAAAGATTCAGTATTCCTCAATTCTTCATCATTCATGATTCATTTTACATTTCAAAACATTCCTAGTTGAGAACCACTCTCCGTTGACAGTCAGTGGACCAAGTCTCCATAACCGAGGAGCAACGTTAATCCGGATAAATAATACTCAGCTGAGGATCCCTATCCACACTGCATATGTAGCACCCAAGCTTGCATATGCCAACTCGTCTACCACGATTCCTCCAAGATTGGGCCCGGTCCTACGCCACCCGGAAGTACAGTACACCACTCCAATCCGGGACTCTAACCACGTGGGTACATGCTACTTCCGCCATCTCTCCACTCCCAGTGCGCGGTTGTCGGTCCAATAAAGGATTTCTCGGAGCCAGAGCTTTCCGAAGTATGTGAATAGTTACAAGTCTTGACCAGCAGGCCCCCATACGGATGGTCCCTTTTTAGCCAGAACTATACCTTGGTCATATCTCACCCAAGCGTAATAGTCCTGTCAGTTTTTCAACCATGTCCCGGTCGGTGTCAACTGTTGAGTCCCGGACTACAACATGACGGCACCGTACGCTCGGACAACCTCTCCTCGTTATTGACTAGGTACGGATCAGATACCTAGCCAACAGCCGGGGAGTAAGACCAAAATTCCCATAAACATTCCTTAAGTGATCACACTTTTAAAATTGGCATTTTATTGCAAAGTCTAATTCAATAAGCATTGCTAAGCATTTTTCAAATACTTTTGAAAAGCAGGTATCGGGTGTATCAGTGGTCAAGGTGGATAGTGCATCAATTAGGATAGCACACAACTCCTATAAACCTAATGCAATAATTTAACTCAAAAGCATTTAAGGAAATCATTTTATAAATTCAAGGAAAGGGTTAAATGCACCGGGGCTTGCCTTGGATGGCAAAGAGAGCAGACTCGGGGTAGGTATAGGTGTCGGAGCTCGGGGTCGCCTCGGGAGTTGGTTCGTCAACAGCGGCCTCGACTCTGGTACCTTCTTCGTCAACTATACGGATGCAATGATGAATGCTCATGAGAATGATGATATGGACTTATGGTGCAAGACAATTCCACTGATTCTAGATTACTTTTAAACAAAGCATAATTGAAATCTAGGTTGAGCATCAAAGGTAACCATTTCTTCCTTAAGCATTATTGATGTTAGGCCTTATTATAATTATCCTAAGTATTAACCAAACATAGCATCACAAACATCATAGACCAAAGGGTAGGGGTCTATGAACATCATTCAATCCAAAGATCACATCATTAAACACTTATTACCAATCCTAATCCATCCTTTCTATTTTTCTAAATTTATTTAAAAGGTCATTTTATGAAGTTGCTCCAAAAATTACCAAATTAATCACATAAGTTCATTAAGGCATAAACAGATGGCAAAACAAATTTCATAATTTTTGGAGGTCATTAAGGTGCTCAATTAAATCTAAACATTTAATTAACAAAAGACACTATTCCTTAATAAAATAAAACTCAAAAATCAACTTGCTCCAAATGTCTTCAAATTTTACCAGAGGTTCAGCATGTTATAACAAGGTCACAAAAATTTATCTCAAGATTTTTGGAGTTTAAGATCACTCTCCAAAAATACCAAAACCTTCATTTTTCAATTAAAAGGGAAATTTACATTTTCAAATTTTTGCACAAAACTCAAGTTTCATATTTTTCTAAAATACTACAGAGCATAAAAAGTCTACCACAAAAATTTCAGAATTTTTGGATCAACACAGAAAATCATACAAAAAAGAGAAAACCGAACACTATTCATAACTTAGAAATAAAAGGAAAAGGACACGGCGGCGGGAGCTCGTCGCCGGCGACCATAGATGGGCGGCGCTTGCCACGCCGGCCGAACCAGGGCGGTCCGCGGCGAAGCCAAGAGCACAGGGAGCACCAGAGAGCTCACCGGAGTCGATTGGTCAGCTCGGTGAGGGACGGGGATGGACGGAGCGGCGTCGGCGGGAAGCGGCGGACGGCACACGGCGGCGGTGATCGTCGCGCCGGCGGTTCTGCGCAAGATAAGCGACCACGAGGGCCGGGTTAGAGTCGCACGGAGTCAAGGAACATGACACGGGGGTAGGTGAGGGATGATCATGGCCGGAGACGACGAATTTCACGAACCCGAGCTCGCCGGGTTCTCGCCGGAGATGACAACGGCGAGCTACGCCGGGCAAACGGGGACGGTAGAGGTGAAATTGGAGGGTGGGAAGCAGCACCAGAACACGGCGGAGCTGCTGAGCTAGGTGGTTGAGCACGGGAGGCTCTGGAGTGAGGTGGCGACGGCGACGGAGGCGAGTGAAGAGCTCGAGCTCCGGCGGGGCTTTTATAGGCGCGGTCTGAGGCCGGTAGAGAGCACGGCGAGGCGCGGATAAGATCGGCGGAGCGTGCGCACTCGATTGCGCTGACGCGGAGGGGCTGGCGTGCAGCCGGGACGGTGCGCAAGCTTGGCCGGCAATGGCCACGCGGCGGCGGCGCGCAGGAGCAGTAGGGGCCGGGAGGGGAGTCAACGCTCGCGTGCGGGCGCGGAGGGTACAGGGAGAGCCTGCGGCAGGATAAGGACGCGTGGGGAAGCGGCAGGCGAGCTGCAGCACAGCGCCGGCGGGGCGCCATGGCCGGGCCCCCCCCCTGTCGCTAGGAAGAAGAGGAACAGTGTAGGGTGTAGGGTTTGACTTTTGGCTAGTTTCTGTATTTTGCAAATTTCTCCCAAAATTTGAACTGTGCGACAAAAACTCAAAATACCAAAGTTGTTCAGAAAAATGAGATCTACAACTTTGTCAATATGAACATTTTGAAATTCCAAATAGTTTTTGAACTATATTCAAAAACAGAAAAGGGGACGCTTTTCAAATTTGATTCAAATCAAAATGACTTTGGATTTCAAACTGAAACTTGAAAATCTTTATATATGAAAGTTGTTCCATTTGACAAAACCTACAACTTTGCTAATATACACTTTTTCTGAAACTCAATAGTTTATGAAATAATTTTGAAAACTCAAAAAGGGACAAAAACTGGAGTTTGAATAAATTTGAAATTACTTCAAATTTTATATAGAAACTTTGAAATTTGTAAATACCAAAGTTGTTCCTCTTGATCAGATTCACAACTTTGCTTTTTGAACCAACTCAAAATTTTGAATTTTGAAAAAGTTATCAAAAAGGGGATAAATCCAGGATTTGGGATTTTAGGGTTTTGCAAAAGGAAATCAAATCAAATCTGATTTTTGAACTTTGATCAATGCAACAAACATCAGGGCACTAAATTTGAACAAGAATTACATAGAACTAGGCACAGAGGTGAAATTACCATTTTGCCCTTATAGTGAGAATTGGGCTTTTAGGGTTTTTTTGAAAAGGGAAACAAAGCATAGCAATTAGGCAAATCAAATGCATCACAGGAAATGATTAATGCTTAAGATGATGACATGTCAAGTTAATTACATTTAAACACCAGGGGTGTTACAGGGCCCCGCCTTCCGTGGGTCGCCTTCTCATGTCTTCTGGAATGTTCTAGAATCTTGCAAGTCGTATCCATCGAGGACTCTCGCTCCGTGACTCCAAATATAGCAAATCATATGTCCGTTTCGATCGTCTCGACGAGGTCTTCGCAATGGTGTGCTCTGTTTCATCACTCGAGATACTTTTATATGGTAAAAACATGGATGTCCATCAACTCATGGAATTTGTTAGTTTTCAACCCTACAACTATGCTTTGTGATTCATTTAGTGTCATTTCATGCCATAGTTGATGGTATTATATTGACATTAAGGACCGTCAACAAAGCTCTCTCATGATCATCGAAAGGCAACAGCTCCTTGTTAGCCCTCATCCTATTGACAATCACCTGAAAGCGAGCGAATAAACTCTTTATGCTCTCGCCAGGCATATGTCGAAAGTTCTCATACTCTCGCTTGAACGACTCGTAGAGACGGGTTTTGACTTGAGTGGTTCCCTCATGGAAACGCATGAGGGTAGCCCAAATCTCCCGAGCCGTAGCGAGGTGAGAAACGCGATCAAACTCGGACATGCTCAAACAGGAGAAAAGAGCATTACGGGGCTCTGCTATTGGCATCGTGCTCATCGATCTGATGCTGAGTCACACGAGCAGCCAAGACCACGTAATCAGTAGAGTTGCAAATATCCCAAATGGAAGCACCAATACTCTGCAGATAGGCCGACATGCGTATCTTCCAATACGCATAGTTCGTCCCATCGAAAACCGGTGGTTTGCCCACGCCGCGATCCATGTCGCCTTCTGTGGATCTAGAACCAGCTAAGGTGGAAGATCCTTAACCCGCTCCGATACCAATTGAAGGACCGAGAATGCAATAGCAAGGCGACCAGAGGGGGTGTGAATGGGAGCTCAAAAATTTCTCTCGAAACTTTGGCCTTTGTCCCACAAATCAACCCCAAAAGCTACGAACGAAACCGTGATGCCCACGACCCTTGGAAGAGGGTGGATGATCCCTAGGATCACAGCGAGGCACCATAAAGCGATAGCAAGCCAAGCACCAAAAGCTTCGGCACAAGTTCGACTCCTAAAAACCGAGTCCCAAACGTAGATTGAAGGCTACGTCGGGAAATCCCCAAATACCGATGCTAACAAGTAGCAAAGATACTTAGAGAGGTTCCTAGGTGAACTAAAGAACCAACCGAGAAGTCCGGAAACCAAGCGAAGAAGCCGGGAGAGCAATGAACTAAACCGGAGGCTTCAGCCAAATCCCGGACTGTCCGGACTGCAGGTCCCGGACTGTTCGCGGCTACTGCGGACTGTCCGCCAGCCGATCCCGGACTGTCCGCCGGCGAAAATCACCAAACAGCACAGATGCAGCAAGTCCCCTGGACGTTCCCGGACTGTCCACGAACTCCAACGGCGGACTGTCCGCCGGTCACTCAAAAGCAAAAAGCCCGAGGAACACAACCACTGGTCCGGCTCGTCCCCGACGCGCAGACTGTCCGCCGGTCAAACCGCGGCCGCGACCACCCAGTGAAGGCGATTTCAGTCGCCCTTCACACACAACCTCCCAAATCTGAATCAAATCACAATCCCACGTTCCCAAACTTGGAGAAGATGATCACGAGGTAGTTAGGAGACTATCCCCAAGAAATCATCCGCTCAAATCAACTCAATCACCGAGAAATCAAAAGGAAGCTGTATGAACGAAAAAGCGCCACGAAAACGAAATCAACCCGATCTACTTATTCGTGAGGAGTTAGATAATTTCCTTCGGTGGAAATGATCTCACTGTAAAGAACAAGTTGATTCAAACGGATTTCAAAAAGACGCAGTAGAGAGGGAGATCGAGTGATGGGAAAATCGCGAAGAAATGAAGAACACGAAGAACACGAACAAAACGCGAATCAAGACATCGATCTGCAACCGTGTGGCTACCACATGCTACAACACTGAGATTACGGTCTCACTTCCTTAAAATCTCCAGTACACAGAGGTATGGTTCTCTGCGGATCTCAGTTGCTACAGCAGGGGATTGGGAGAGCAAGAAAAACTAGAAGGCAAAGAGCAAATGACTGAGATAGGATGGGAGGTGGGTGTCTCCCTCTACTTATCCTAATTCTAATTCCCACTCTACCCCTAACTAATTACAGAGCGAACCAGCTAAACCCTAGGGTTATTCAGGACAACTCGTGGTAGGTGGTGATCCGACGGCCACGCCCGCACAACTGGTAGCGTTGCCTCGACGCAACCTCACCGATTGCCGCCACGTGCCGCCACCGCTCTGCTTGTCCTTTTCCCGGACTTCGCCCCCGGTTTTGAGGCCCAAACCGGAAAACCAGCCTTCACGACCAACCCCCGGTTTTGAGGCCCAAACCGAGAAACCAGCCGTCCATCGCCTGAGTTTTGAGGCCCAAACTCAGAAACCCGCAGTACCCAGGTTTTGAGGCCCAACCTGGAAACCGTCCTCAGCCCGTGTTTTGTGGCCCAAACTCGGAAACCATCAGCGCCAGGTTTTGAGGCCCAAACCTGGAAACCGTCCACTCGGTGGTTTTTCTGTGGCTCAACCACCAAACCGAGCCGTAGAGGGGATGCACCGCCCATTCACCCCGTCCATCCGCAAGTCTTCACTCGTCGCTATCCCAGGCTGTCAGCCACCACAACTGATCCTCAGGCCACCGGTCCCTCAGTCCAAGCCTCACGTCCGCCCTTCGCCACTCTCGGTCCATCGGCACGGCACATCTCTACTTGACCTTCACCTTGCCTTTGATCACTGTATCCGTGCTCGACACCTGCACAACACAAGCCAAAGAACATGCGCATTATCCCAGTTGACAATCACTCATCACTCAGAGACTCGGCAATACACCCATGTATCCGCAATCTCCCCCTTGATGAGTGCATTGTCAACTACCAACACAAATCATAATGGAATAGAGGAAGGAAGGAGAAAGAGAGAGAAAACTCGACCAAATGACCAAAAAGCATAGCAAAGCCGAAGAAGGTCAAGTGGAAAGAGCAAAACAAACTTGGTTCCCAAAGACATGGGCAACGGCTCGGCGCAACCAAGCAAAGCAAAGCTAGCCCTCAAGAAGAGGTAGAACAGGCTCAACACCGCTAGAAAGAAAACTTGATACCAATTGAAGAATCAACTGAAATTCAAGCAAAAAGAGCTAGCCCTCAAGAAGAGGCAGAACAGGCTCAACACCGCTAGCTAGGAAGCTCGATACCAACTGTTTCCAACTCAAAAACACAAGAGTTTGATACTAATTGAAGAACTGAAAACGTTGCTAGACCCTCAAGAAAGAGGCCAAAGACTCAACTCAACTAGCAAACTCCCTCAAATAGTGCACACAACCAGGAGAGATCTCTTTCCCTTAGTCGAACACAGGGTGCACACTTGATTTGTCAATATTTTCTCCCCCTTAGTTGAAAATGCACCATCAAGCAAATACGCAAAGGCACTCAAATTTCTCCCTCGTGACAGAAAACTCTCCCTTCCAAAATGCATATGAGTCAAAATGCAAGTTAGCAGCTTCAGCATATAGTCAATAGAATATGAAGATGCTCAACTAAAGTGCTAAACCGATGACTCGTAAAATGCATAGAATGCTAGCAAAGGCTCAAACTGATAACCAAATACGAAATCTGAACATTGGAGCAAAATGAGTAGTTTTCAGCCAAAAAAGGTATTCACCATCAAAATAGCACTAAGCATGTATAGACAGGAAGCCAAACAAGTGCTAAACATGTATACAAGGTGAACTACCCCTAGCAAGGTTCAATCATCATGCTATAGAATGAAACATAGACTTGTGTATCCAAATTTT
Organism: Coix lacryma-jobi var. lacryma-jobi; assembly: GCA_009763385.1. NCBI lineage: Eukaryota > Viridiplantae > Streptophyta > Magnoliopsida > Poales > Poaceae > Coix > Coix lacryma-jobi. Next base: position 82,658,947 of record CM019822.1, read on the forward strand.
ATCGGAGTTGCCAGCGGTTTAAATAAATTACACAAGTTCAAATTTCAGCATGTGATTGCGAGAGGTTGAAAACTTGTCATTGCCTAACTTTTCAACTGTGCGAAGCCTATGCAGAAGCAATCAGAAGCTTAAGGCAACAGTTTTGGTCATACACTACACAACTCAAGTTTAACTCAAAGTGCAATGAGAAACAGTCTCGAAACTGTAATGTGCTGACAAGCAATCCCATCTCGATCTTTCCAATTCACTTAACTTGGTTCAAATTTAAACAGAATATGAACATACCAAGCAAGTGAAAGACTCAGAACTAGAGACATAGCAGCCTAGCATATATGAGAAGCACAAGTGAATTCAACACATTCTACATATGCTAGTTGCATATCTCAATGGTGAACATTTTCAAGTTTTATGTTCATTAATCAAATTCACCATTTACAAAATAGCTTAGCTTACAGGATGTATCAGCGATCAGAAAGAGCATAAGCTACAAAGCATCATCATAAAGCATCGGAGCATACACTAAGCAGAAGCACAGTCATACTCTAAGGATTATATACATGAAGCTCTGAAATAAATGTGCATGATGAAATGCAGAAATGATACCAATTGAAAATCAAAAGTCAGTTTATGATACAAAAGTCAAAATGTTTCCCCCATCTAAAGGGGAAACACACACCAAGCTCACCTCTCAACCTAGCAAAAGTTGACTGGTCCAAAGGCTTGGTGAAAATATCGGCCAACTGATGATGAGTATCGACATGGCGAAGTTCGATATCACCATTCTCATAGTGGTCTCGCAGAAAATGAAAGCGCACATCAATGTGTTTGGTCTTAGAGTGCAGCACGGGGTTCTTAGCAACGCTAATAGCACTCGTGCTGTCACAAAGCAAAGGAACACGGGAAAAGCTCAGACCAAAATCACGCAAAGTGGCCATCATCCAAAGCAACTGGGAACAGCAGCTAGCCGCAGCAACATACTCAGCCTCCATGGTAGACTGGGTGACACTAGACTGCTTGCAAGAAGACCACGATACAAGAGAAGAACCAATAAAGTGACAAGTCCCAGAAGTGGACTTGCGCTCAATGCGACAACCAGCAAAATCGGCATCGGAATAACCGCAAAGGGAGAGGGTAGTAGAAGAAGCAGAATACCAAATCCCAAACTCAGGTGCGAAGCATAAGTACCTCATAATGCGCTTGACCGCCTGACGGTGAGAGGTGCGTGGCGACGACTGAAATCGCGCGCAAAGACACACCGCGAACTGGATGTCCGGGCGTGTCGCCGTCAGGTACAGCAGCGACCCGATCATACTCCGGTACTCCTTCTGGTCCACTGCTTCTCCCTCCTTGTCGACATCCAGGGCCGTCGTGGTCGACATGGGTGTTGGAAGAGGCTTGGCCTCACCCATATCGAATTTCTTCAGAATATCCTTGGTATACTTACCCTGGTGCACAAACGTTCCCTCTCGAGATTGCTTGATTTGCAATCGAGGAAAAACGTCAACTCGCCCATCATGCTCATCTCAAACTCCCTGCTCATAGTATCTGCAAACTTGGCAACCAAAGCGTGAGAAGAACCACCGAAAATGATATCATCCACGTAAATCTGGACCAAGAGAGTGTCACTGCCTTGCTTGAGGAGAAAGAGCGTTTTATCCACACATCCATTTAAAACCCTTAGCAAGCAAAAAGGTTTTCAACTTATCATACGAGGCTCTAGGGGCTTGTTTCAAACCATATAAAGCTTTGTGAAGTTTAAAAACATGGTTTGGAAACTTGGGATTTTCAAAACCGGGGGGTTGTTTTACATACACTTCCTCTTCTATGTAGCCGTTTAAGAAGGCACTCTTGACATCCATTTGAAAAAGTTTAAAACCTTTGGATGCAGCAAAAGCCAAGAGAATCCTAATTGCCTCCAAACGAGCTACAGGAGCAAAAGTCTCCTCATAGTCTATCCCCTCCTTCTGACTACCCCTGGGCTACAAGTTGGCCTTGTTTCTCACAACATGGCCATCTTCTCCTTGTTGTTTTTGAAAACCCATTTTGTCCCAATAGGGTGACACTCAGGAGGAAGAGGAACAAGAACCCAAACCCGATTTCTCTCAAAGTTCTCAAGCTCCTCATACATGGCATTGACCCAATCTGGATCTGTCAAAGCGTGTCCAACATCTCGGGGTTCAAATCAGCAACAAATGCAGAATGAGCAAAGTGAGAGATTTGTTGTGACGTTGACCGAGTGACACGTTCGCCGATGCTTGCCGATCATCTGTTGAGGCGGTGTTGGCGCTGAATGTGTCGTGGCACCTCCCGAGCTGATGTAGCCTTCCCCTCAACAGCAGCTGGTGCCTCCTCGGGTACAAAAAGGTACCGCTCGAGTTGGGGGCGGACCCACGGCCCCCAAGTAGTCGAAGAAGAAGGGTCAGGGCCGTGAGTGGTAGTAGAGGCCGCTCTTTGCGGCACAGCAGGTGGAGGTGGTGTTGGGTCATCCATCCTTCAGCACCTTCTTTCTCATCATCAAAAAGAGGCTCGCCAACCTCATGATCACCTGCTCAAAATGAGAAGAAGGACAAACCATGGTCTGTCAAAGGTGACATCGGATGTCTCCATGACTCGGTTAGTATCAAGGTTAAGTACACGATATGCACGAGTCCACGAGTATGAGCACCATACCCAAAAATGCCGTCAGAAGAACGAGACTCAAACTTGTCCAAGTTGCCCTTTTTGAGTATAAAACAATGGCAACCGAAAAACTCTAAAATAACTGACTTTGGGCTGTTTTCCAAAATGCAACTCATAAGAGGTCTTTTTCAAGAAGGCTCAGAGAAAAATGCGATTGGAAATGTAGCATGCAGTGCTCATAGCCTCCGCCCAATATCGCCTAGGAGTCCTATGCTCATCGAGCATCGTCCTGGCCATCTCTACAAGGGTCTGATTCTTCCTTTCTACAACACCATTATGAGGTGGTGTGTAGGGAGAAGAAAACTGATGCTCTAAACCCAAGGAGTTACAAAAATTCTCAAAATCCTAGTTTTTGAACTCAGAACCATTATCACTTCTAATAGCTCACATTGACTTCAAAGGGAACTCATTCTGAAGATGCAAAATCAGATTGCGAGCAAAAGAGAAAGTCTCAGTTTTCTCAGCTAAAAGAAAAACCCACGAATATCTCGAAAAGTCGTCAACAACAAAAGCACATACCACTTCCCCCCAACTGAGCTCACCCGAGCCGGACCAACAAGGTCCATATGCAAAAGCTCTCCAGGGCGCTTAGTCATGACCTGGGTCACTGGATGGTGGGGAGCGGCAACCATCTTCCCGTGTCTACAAGAATGGCAAACAAGATCCTTCTCCATGCACAATTTGGGCAATCCTCGGATTAGGCCAAGTGAGCTAAGCCTTGCAAGCAAGTCGAAGATCAAATGTCCTAGTCTCCTATGCCACTTCCACAGATCAGAGGAGGAAGGTCCAGCCAAAAGACAACGAGAGACTCCAAACGACTCTGAGAAATCCGCACGAAAGACATTCCCAAAGGGCGAAATCACACAAACAAGATTGCCCTGAGATCCAAAATACGACTGAGATTCGGCTTAAAACGAATCTCATAGTCGTCATCAAAGAGTTGCAAAACAGAAAGAAGGTTAAAATGCATGTTAGAAACAAGGCAATATCGCGCAACACAAAGTGCTCATTAACTCGCACCGACCCACGAGACAGCACTCTACCTTTGCTATTGTCGCCGAAGGTGATAAACTCCTTTCCAGCGACCGGACTAAGACAGGAGGACCACTTGGCGTTTCCGGTCATGTGCCTCGAACAACCGGAATCCACCAACCAAACGTTCTCCAATTGTTTTACCTACATCAATAAAAAGACATAGGGTGAGCATACGGTCCAACACTGGGGTTAGTGAAATAGGGGAATTACCAGTGTTGGGCCGGCTGCTCAAAGAATTTTAGTAGAAAAACCATTCCTAGCACGCCCGCTACGGGAAAGGGATCACCACGTTGAGGAAAACGTGGTCCGCTAAGGAGGAGAGCGTCCATCGCGCTACTCAAAACGCGGTGGGGGAAAATGCTCAACTACAAAACCACCACCACGGGGTCCATAGCCTACAACTGCAGGCTCCCGCCGGGCACGTCCTCTTCGCTGCCTAGGCCTAGGAACTTGAGGTTCTGGACCTCTAGGCCCTAACAGCACCCGCCTTCTTAACATCGGCACATGTACATCATGGAAAGGATGGTACATGTCCATGTTGTTCATCGCTTTGCGCGCTCGCGCTTCTGTCTCTTGCCTCGAAAGCCTCATCAATCCTCCTCACAGCCACATGTATGCACTCAAAGTCCATAGTGCTCCACTCATGGTCTCATGGTAAGCACGCTGGTGTGGGTTACTGGTACTCACTGTGGGTGTGGATCACTTTGCTCCTCTGTGGCATAAACTCCTCCTGGATGGGTGGCATGGTGTCCAACTTGTTCTTGAGGTGGTTTGGGGGGAGCCCATGATTGTTCTTGGGTGGGATCTCCGGAGGTTCAACAAAGACCCCATCCTTGGTGGTTAGGCTTGAGAGGCTCTTTGGGGGGAATCTTGGTATGCTTGGGATTAGTGGTGGAGTTGGGCTTCTCACATGGGTTAAGACCACTCGACTCTCCAATCTTCCAAAAAACGAACGAACACTCACACACGCCGAGCAAAACCTACACCAGGACCTCCAGCAGCTCGCTTGAATTGGGAGATCATCATCCCGAGCTGTGGCTCACCACTAGACACCCATGACAAGATCGTCCGAAGGTATATGTTTTCCTCCTTGGTTTGCATCTTGTCATGCTTCATGTTCGCAATCTCCATCTCTAAACCCTCACAAAGAACACATCTGGTCACACACGTGCTATCCGAGCTGGCCTTCTCAGAGACACAATCTTGACATTCTTTTCTGCCAACTCAGATTGCAAGCACGCACAGGACTTGCATGCACCACAACAACGAGGATCTAGCCTTCAGCTATCCACCTCTCCTACCAACACAGCATACTTGCTTCTCAAAGTGAGAAGATCATGATGTGTGTGGTGCACATCTCACACTCCTCCTCATCGGTAACAACTACGGTGGACTTGACAGATTCAAGTTCCTTCACTGTATCCTCCCACTTCTGCCTAAACTCCTTGCGCTCTCTAGCAGCACGCCTAAGCAACATATCCTGACTAAGGAGCGCGACAGTAAGTTTCTTGACCTCAGCAGAGAGCTCGTTGGGGGTCTGAGATACCTGGGAGGTGTCGTCGTCGTCGTCGTCGTTCCGAGGGGTGTCTCCAGCTCGCCGTCGACCTCCTTGCCGAGGGCCATGGTGTAGAAGCCCTCGTCGTCGGCGAAGAAGCAGAGGCCGTTAAGCTTGTCCTCGATCCTCTTCTTCTTCTCGAACTCGTCGTCGCTTGAGGAAGCGGAGTCATCATCCGAGTTGTCGACGTCGCTGAGCATGGCGAAGAACGCACGCTGCTCAGCCTGGGCCTTCTCCAAGTACTTCGTCTTGATGTACTCCTTGTTGAAGCCGCCCTTCCGCTTGTGCTTCGCGGGGACGTACTTCTCTTGCGCTTGCCGGAGTCGTACTTGTGCCCATGATCCGCCTTGCCGAAGGCTTGCTTGTTCTTCTTCGGGCAATTAGCGATGAAGTGGTTGGGGTCGCCGCACTCGAAACATCCCGAGCGTCCTCCTCCGCGGCGACGGTTCATGCGATTGTTGTGAAACCGCGAGAACCGGTTGGCGAGCAAAGCCAACTCGTCATACCCCATGAACTCAAGCTGCTCCTCTATAACAGAAAGAAGAGAAGAGAGTGCAAAGCCTCCAGAGGGGTTAGCAGAAGAACCAGAAACCAAAGCCATCGACGGGCCAGAAGGATTTCAAAAGAAGCCCTCGCCATGGCGTCAATCTCGCTGGACTGAGCTTACTGAAGAGCTCGTCGCATGTGAGGGTCTCATAGTTAGGTGATTCGATGATCGCCTGAACCTTTGAGTCCCACACCAATCGATCAAGAGTATGCAAAAGCTTCAAAGCTCTCTCATGATCGTCGAAAGGCAACAGCTCCTTGTTAGCCCTCATCCTGTTGACAATCACCTGAAAGCGAGCGAATAAACTCTCTATCCTCTCGCCAGGCATATGTCGAAAGTTCTCATACTCTCGCTTGAACGACTCGTAGAGACGGGTTTTAACTTGAGTGGTTCCCTCATGGAAACGCATGAGGGTAGCCCAAATCTCCCGAGCCGTAGCGAGGTGAGAAACGTGATCAAACTCGGACATGCTCAAACAGGAGAAAAGAGCATTACGAGCTCTGCTATTGGCATCGTGCTCATCGATCTGATGCTGAGTCACACGAGCAGCCAAGACCACGTAATCAGCAGAGTTGCAAATATCCCAAATGGAAGCACCAATACTCTGCAGATAGGCCGACATGCGTATCTTCCAATACGCGTAGTTCGTCCCATCGAAAAACGGCGGTTTGCCCACGCCGCGATCCATGTCGCCTTCTGTGGATCTGGAACCGGCTAAGGTGGAAGATCCTTAACCCGCTCCCATACCAATTGGAGGACCAAGAATGCAATATCAAGGCGACCAGGGGGGGTGAATGGGAGCTCAAAAATTTCTCTCGAAACTTTGGCCTTTGTCCCGCAAATCAACCCCAAAAGCTACGAACGAAACCATGATGCCCACGACCCTTGGAAGAGGGTGGATGATGCCTAGGATCACAGCGAGGCACCACAAAGCGATAGCAAGCCAAGCACCAAAAGCTTCGGCACAAGTTCGACTCCTAAAAACCGAGTCCCAAACGTAGATTGAAGGCTACGTCGGGAAACCCAAAACCGATGCTAACAAGTAGCAAAGATACTTAGAGAGGTTCCTAGGTGAACTAAATAACCAACCGAGAAGTCCGGAAACCAAGCGAAGAAGCCGGGAGAGCAAATGAACTAAACCGGAGGCTTCAGCCAAATCCCGGACTGTCCGGACTGCAGGTCCCGGACTGTCCGCGGCTACTGCGGACTGTCCGCCAGCCGATCCCGGACTGTCTGCCGGCAAAAATCACCGAACAGCACAGATGCTGCAAGTCCCCTGGACGTTCCCGGACTGTCTGCGAACTCCAACGGCGAACTGTCCGCCGGTCACTCAAAAGCAAAACGCCCGAGGAACACAGCCACTGGTCTGGCTCGTCCCCGACGCGCGGACTGTCCGCCGGTCAAACCGCGGACTATCCGTGACCACCCAGTGAAGGCGATTTCAGTCGCCCTTCACACACAACCTCCCAAATCTGAATCAAATCACAATCCCACGTTCCCAAACTTGGAGAATATGATCACGAGGTAGTTAGGAGACTTTCCCCAAGAAATCATCCGCTCAAATCAACTCAATCACCGGGAAATCAAAAGGGAAGGAGTATGAACGAAAAACCGCCATGAAAACGAAATCAACCCGATCTACTTGTTCGTGAGGAGTTAGATAAATTCCTTCGGTGGAAATGATCTCCACACTGTAAAGAACAAGTTGATTCAAACGGATTTCGAAAAGATGCAGTAGAGAGGGAGATCGAGTGATGGGAAATCCGCGGAGAAACAAAGAACGCGAAGAACACGAACAAAACGCGAATCAACACATCGATCTGCAACCGTGTGTCTACCACACGCTACAACAGTGAGATTACGGTCTCACTTCCTCAAAATCTCCAATACACAGAGGTATGGTTCTCTACGGATCTCAGTTGCTACAGCAGGGGATTGGGAGAGCAGGAAAACCTAGAAGGCAAAGAGCAAATGACTGAGATAGGATGGGAGGTGGGTGTCTCCCTCTACTTATCCTAATTCTAGTTCCCACTCTACCCCTAACTAATTACAGAGTGAACCAGCTAAACCCTAGGGTTATTCTGAACCAACTCGTGGTAGGTGGTGATCCGACGGCCACGCCCGCACAACTGGTAACGTTGCCTCGACGCAACCTCATCGATTGCCGCCACGTGCTGCCACCGCTCTGCTTGTCCTTTTCCCGGACTTCGCCCCCGGTTTTGAGGCCCAAACCGGGAAACCAGCCTTCACGACCAACCCCCGGTTTTGAGGCCCAAACCGGGAAACCAGTCGTCCATCGCCTGAGTTTTGAGGCCCAAACTCAGAAACCCGCAGCACCCAGGTTTTGAGGCCCAAACCTGGAAACCGTCCTCAACCCGAGTTGTGGCCCAAACTCGGAAACCATTAGCGCCCAGGTTTTGAGGCCCAAACCTGGAAACCGTCCACTCGGGGGTTTTTCTGTGGCTCAACCACCAAACCGAGCCGTAGAGGGGATGCACCACCCGTGCACCCCGTTCATCCGCAAGTCTTCACTCGTCGCTGTTCCAGGCTGTCAGCCACCACAGCTGATCCTCAGGCCACCGGTCCCTCCGTCCAAGCCTCACGTCCGCCCTTCGCCACTCTCGGTCCATCGGCACGGCACGTCTCTACTTGACCTTCACCTTGCCTTTGATCACTGTATCCGTGCTCGACACCTGCACAACACAAGCCAAAGAACATGCGCATTATCCCAGTTGACAATCACTCATCACTCAGAGACTCGGCATACACCCATGTATCCGCACATAGGCAAAACGGTCGAGGCCTACGTCGATGATATCGTAGTCAAGTCCAAGAAGGTCGGCGACGTCATCAAGGACCTCAAGATCGCATTCGGATGCCTTCGAGCCAGAAATATCAAGCTCAACCCCGAGAAGTGTGTCTTTGGCGTACCCTGTGGCATGCTCCTAGGATACATTGTCTCTCAGCGCCGTATCAAGGCCATCCCCGAGAAGGTCACGGCTGTCACGAGGATGGGGCCGATCCGAGATCTGAAGGGTTGTACAAAAGTACGGGCTCCTAGCGCCCTCAGCCGCTTCACTCATGACTAGGGGAGAAAGCCTGCCCCTATATCGCCTTTGAAGAAAATCCGGCAGTTCCCATGCGACCACGGAGGCCGAAGAGGCCCTCGGCAAGCTCAAGAGCATGTTGACCTCTGCTCCAATCCTCGTCCCACCTCGACCCGCTACATCGACTGAACCACCCGAGCAACTCCTCCTCTATGTTGTCGCGGCCACCTAGGTGGTAAGCGCGGCCATCGTGGTCAAGAGGCAAGAGGAAGGGCACACGCTACCCGTCCAGTGGCCGGTGTACTTTGTCAGTGAGGTGCTCTTGGAGGCTAAAGTACGCTACCCGCACATCCAGAAGCTGCTCTACACGATCGTGCTCACACGCCGCAAGCTCCGACACTACTTCCTCAGCCATCCAGTCACTGTGGTGTCATCTTTCCCGTAGGGGAGATCATCAAAAAAGAGAGGCAAAGGGGTAGAATCGCTAAGTGGTCGGCCGAGCTCATGAGCGAAACATCACCTACGCGCCGTGTAAGGCAATCAAGCCTCAGGTACTGGCAGATTTCATCACGGAGTGGAGCGATACCCCACTCCTGCCAGTGCAGATCCAAGCTGAGCTGTGGATGTTGTACTTCGATGGGTCTCTCATGAAAACGGGAGCATTGAAGGACCGAGAAGCTACCCGAAAGCGACCAGAGGGGGGGTGAATGGGAGCTTCAAAAATTTCCTTTCGGAAACTAGATGCCACTGTCCCAAGATCAACCCCAAAATCGAAACCTAGAGCTTGCTAATGTCCACGACCCTAGATGTAGGGTGGATGCTTCCTAGAAGCACAGCGGGACACTAGACAACCCTAGAAAGCCAACCCAAAAGACGGAACTCAAATCCGATCAAGAACGAACGAACCGCGAACGAAGACGCGCGAAACTGCAGCGACCGGACTCTGGCCTGCGTCCGGTCAGCAGGGACCGGACGCGTCCGGTCGTCAGAAAACAGCTCTGGGAGCTCTCTGTTCGCGACCGGACGCACGGAGCTCAAGCGTCCGGTCGTTCACTGAGCGTCCGGTCAGATGAGACAATGACACGGGAACAGTGCAAGCGTAGCGTCCGGTCGAAATGCAAACAGAGCGTCCGGTCGAGAGCGTCCGGTCAGTACGCAGAAAAGCTTGGCGCCGTGCTCAACGACCGGACTCTGAAAGCGTGCGTCCGGTCAGCCCGACAGAGCGTCCGGTCACCCCGCGACTGCACTGAAACTCCGGCGATTCAACCCGATCTCCTCCGAATCAAGTGCTCTAGGCTTGGGATTCGATCTGAGGAGTCACAAGGAGGTTAGTGAGCTATCTCTAAGAGATCATGGCTCGAACCTAACTCCAAATCGGTGAATCGAAGGAATTCGGGGGAAAGAAGAAAAAGAGACCCGAAACTAAAACTTGATCGATCTCCTAGACCGTGAGGTTAGAGATGATTTCTTTCGGTGGAAAGAAGTGCCTCACGATCTAGAGCAACTCAGTTCAAACGGAATCGTGAAAGATGGACCGAGCACAAAGATCAAGCGACGGGAAAACTCAAGGCACAAAGCAATCCGCGAAGAACATGATGAACATGAAATCAAAACGCGAATTGACACCAAGAGATGGGATCCAAGGTGAGGATACGGCCTCACTTCCTCGAATCAACAGTACACAGAGTGGAGTCTCTCTGCGGATCTCAACTAGCTAAAGCAGGGGTGTGGGAGAGTGGAAACCCTAGGAAATGAAAGCTCTAACTGAGATTGAGATAGGGAGGAGGGTGTCTCCCCTAGACTACTTATACTAACCTAGCCTAAGTCTATTTCCTACTCTACCCCTCTCTACTCTAATTTACAGAGCGGACCAGCCTAACCCTAAGGCTATTCTAGTCCACCCGCTGGTGGTAGGTAGATCCGACGGCCACGCCCGCACGGTCTTCCGCGTCGCCTCCACGCAACCTTTAGATCGCCGCCACGTGCCGCCACCACTCTGCACCCCCGGTTTTGCGGCCCAAACCGGGAAACCAGCCTTTTCCATCAGCCCCCGGTTTTGAGGCCCAAACCGGAAACCAGCCTCCAGCCCGAGTTTTGTGGCCAAACTCGGAAACCGTCCGCGCCCGAGTTTTGAGGCCCAAACTCGGAAACCGGCCCACGCCCAGGTTTTGAGGCTCAACCTGGAAACCGTCGCGCCCAGGTTTTGTGGCTCAACCTGGAAACCCAGCACCCAGGTTTTGAGGCCCAAACCTGGAAACCGTCCACCGTTGGTTTTTCCCGGGCTCTACCAACAAACCGGCGTCGTAGAGGGGATGCACCGCCTGTGCACCCCTTCCACCGACATGATCGCACTTCTCCGCCTGTCGCTGTCGCAGGCTGCCAGCCACCACAGCTGATCCTCCGGCCTCCAGTCCATCAGTCCAAGTCCACGTCCGCCCTTCACCGTCCGATACATCGGCATGGCACGTCCGCCGCACGGCACGCCCATCCTTCATCGCGCCCGGTCCGTCGGCACGGCACGTCGCAACTTGACCTTCACCCGCCATCGATCACTGTCTCCGTGCTCGACACCTGCACAACACAAGCCAAAGAACATGCGCATCATCTCCATTGACAATCACTCATCACACAGAGACTCGGCATACACCATGTATCCGCAATCTCCCCTTGATGAGTGCATTGTCAACTCCACAACAAATCATGAATAAGAAGAAGGAGGTAGGAAGGAGTGGGAAGAGAAAACCCAACCAAATGACCCAGAAGCCTTAACAAAAGCCGAAGAAGGTCAAGTGGATGAAGCAAAAACTTGGTCCCCAAAGACATGGGCAACGGCTTGACGCAACCAAGCAAAGCAAAGCTAGCCCTCAAGAAGAGGTAGAACAGGCTCAACACCGCTAGCAGATAGCAATTGAAGATCGGAGGACAACAGAAGCAAAATGCTAGTCCCTCAAGATAGAGGCACAGAGGCTCAACACAACTAGCAAGAAAATCACTCCGAACCAATTGAAAATCAACCCAAACCAAATGGGAAAGCACACCAGACGATACCAATTGAAAGCCAAATGAAAAAACTTATGAAAGCTCATGAGAAGCTAGGAACGTTTGCTAGTCCCTCCAAGACAGAGCAACGGCTCAACACAACTAGCAAACTCCCCCTCGACAATGCAAGCAACTAGGACAAAGATTTCAGGGCATATGATTTGCGTAAATTTCTCCCCCTAGTTGAAAATGCACTTATCAAGGCCAAAAAAAGGTATCGGAGAAGCAACTCTCTTCACATAAACTCCCTCTGAACACAAGATCTCCTTCCACAATGCATATGAAGTCAAAATGCAAGTTAGGAGCTTCAAGTATATAGTCAAAAGAGTGCAAAGATGCTCTAATCAGTATAGCTCCAACATCTCAATTAAGCACTCAAATAGCAAAGGCTCAAACTGATCACTTATACGAAATATGAAGCATATGAGCATGTGAGCAGTTTTAAGCCAAAAGGATAGTCACCATCAACATAGCACTAGACATGTATAGAAGGAATCCAAACAAGTGCTAAGCATATATACAAGGTGAACTACCCCTAGCAAAGTTCAATCATCATGCATAGGAATGAAGCATATACTTGTGATTTCAAATTCATATCGGAGGAGTTGCAGCGGTAAAAGAATTCACAAGTTCATTTTTAGCATGTGATTGCGAGAGGTTGTTGAAAGCTTGTCATCGCCTAACTTTTCAACCGTGCGAAGCCTATGCCGAAGCAATCAGAAGCTTAAAGCAACGGTTTCGGTCATACACTACATGGCTCAAGTTTAACTCAAAGTGCAATGAGAAACAGTCTCAATACCATGAGGTGTTGACAAGCAATCCCATCTCGATCTTTTCAATTCAACAATACTTGGTTCAGATTTTAAGCAAGTTATGAACAACCAAGCAAGTGAATGACTCAGAACTAGAGACATAGCAACCTAGCATATATGAAAAGCAGGAATGGACTCAACACACCCTACACATGCTAGTTGCATATCTCAATGGTGAACATTTTCAGATTTATATACATTAGGCATAATTCACCATTCCAAAAAATAGCTCGCTCATAACATGTAACAGTGATCAGAAAGAGCATCAGCTACAAGCATCATCATAAGTATCGGAGCAATACTAACAAGAGCATAATTACATTCTAGTGAATATAGACATGAAGCTCAGAATGTAAATGCGTATGCCCGACACAAAACTGAAGGAAAGAAGATACCAAAAGGAGAGACTCAAGAAACTCAAAAGAAAAGAGCCTCACAATAAAAGAGTCAGTCTGTACATCTCAAAATGCTTCCCCCATCTAAAAGGGGAAACACACACCAAGCTCACCCCTCAACCTATTAAAGGTTGATTCGTCTAAAGGCTTGGTGAAAATATCAGCCAATTGGTGATGAGTATCGACATGGCGAAGGTCGATATCACCCTTCTCCTGGTGGTCTCGCAAGAAATGAAAGCGCACATCAATGTGTTTGGTTTTCGAGTGAAGCACAGGGTTCTTAGCAACGCTAATGGCACTCGTGCTGTCACAAAGCAAAGGAACTCGAGTAAAGCTCAAACCAAAATCACGCAAAGTGGCCATCATCCAGAGTAACTGGGAACAGCAGCTAGCCGCAGCAACATATTCAGCCTCCGTGGTAGACTGAGCGACACTAGACTGCTTGCGAGAAGACCACGACACCAGAGAAGATCCAATAAACTGGCAAGTCCCAGAAGTGGACTTGCGCTCAATGCGACAACCAGCAAAATCAGCATCAGAAAAACCACAAAGCGAGAGGGTGGAGGAAGCAGAATACCAAATCCCGAGCTCGGGCGTGAAACGAAGGTACCTGAAGATGCGCTTCACGCCTGACGGTGAGAAATGCGTGGCGAAGCCTGAAAGCGCGCGCACAAGCACACGGCGAACTGAATGTCCGGCCGTGTCGCCGTCAGGTAGAGCAGCGATCCAATCATGCTGCGGTACTCCTTCTGGTCCACTGCTTCTCCATCCGTGTCGGCATCCAGGGCAGTCGTCGTCGACATGGGCGTCGGAAGAGGCTTAGCCTCACCCATGTCGAACCGCTTCAGCAAGTCCCTTGTGTACTTGCCCTGGTGCACAAACGTCCCCTCTCGGGATTGCTTAATTTGCAACCCGAGAAAGAAAGTCAGCTCGCCCATCATGCTCATCTCGAACTCCCTGCTCATAGTATCTGCAAACTTGGCAACCAAAGCGTGAGAAGAACCACCGAAAATGATATCATCCACGTAAATTTGGACCAAGAGAGTATCTTTGCCTTGCTTGAGGAGAAAGAGCGTTTTATCTACACATCCCATTTTAAAACCCTTAGCTAGCAAAAAGGTTTTTAATCTCTCATACCAGGCTCTAGGGGCTTGTTTCAAACCATACAAAGCTTTGTGGAGTTTAAAGACATGGTTTGGAAACTTGGGATTTTCAAAAACGGGGGGTTGCTGGACATAGACCTCCTCCTCAATATAGCCGTTTAAGAAGGCACTCTTGACATCCATTTGAAAAAGTTTGAAACCCATGGATGCAGCATAAGCCAAGAGTATCCTAATAGCCTCCAAACGAGCTACAGGAGCGAAGGTCTCCTCATAATCTATTCCCTCCTTCTGACTATAACCCTTCGCTACAAGCCGGGCCTTGTTTCTCACAATGTGGCCCTCCTCTCCTTGCTTGTTTTTAAAACCCATTTTGTCCCAATAGGTTTACAGTCAGGAGGTGGTGGCACTAGAACCCAAACCCGATTTCGCTCAAAGTTCTCTAGCTCCTCATGCATGGCATTGACCCAATCCGGATCCGTCAATGCGTGTCCAACATCTCGGGGCTCAAAAGACGCAACAAAAGCAGAATGAGCAAAGTGCGAGATGTGCTGTGACCTGGAGCGTAACTCGCTCGTCGATGTCTCCGATCATCTGTTCAGGGGGGTGCTGGCGCTGGATGTGTCGTGGCGCCTCCCGGGAAGAAGTAACCTCCCCCTCAACAGTAGCTGGTTCCACCCCGGGTACAAAAGGTACCGCGCGAGGTGGATTCACGGCCCCCAGGAAGAAGACGTCTCGGGGCCACGGGTCGTCGTCGAAGCCGCTCCCGGCGGCGCGGCAGGCGGAGGGGGTGCTGGATCATCTATACCTTCAGCACCCTCTTCCTCGTCATCGAAAAGAGGCTCTCCAACCTCGTGATCACCTGCACGCTCAAAACGAGAAGAAGGAGAAACAAGAGTCTCGTCGAAGGTGACATCTGATGTCTCCATGACTCGGTTAGTGTCAAGGTTAAGTACACGATAAGCTCGAGTGTGAGTGCCATAACCCAAAAACACACCGTCAGAAGAACGAGACTCAAACTTGTCTAGGTTGCCTTTTTTCAATATAAAACAGTGGCAACCAAAGACTCTAAAATAACTCACCTTGGGCTGGCGACCAAAACGCAACTCATAAGAGGTCTTCTTCAAAAACACTCTCAGAAAAATGCGATTCGAAATATAGCATGCAGTGTTCATAGCTTCGGCCCAATAGCGCCTAGGAGTCCTATGCTCATCAAGCATCGTCCTGGCCATCTCAACAAGGGTCCGATTCTTCCTCTCTACAACACCATTTTTGGGGTGGTGTATAGGGAGAAGAAAACTGATGCTCCAAACCAAGGCATTTACAAAACTTCTCAAAATCCGAATTTTTAAACTCGGAACCATTATCACTTCTAATCGCTCGCATCGAGTTCAAAGGGAACTCGTTCTGAAGACGCAAAATCAGATCGCGAGCGAAGGAGAATGTCTCGGACTTCTCAACTAAAAAGAAGACCCACGAATACCTCGAAAAGTCGTCAACAATAACAAGCACATACCACTTCCCACCAACCGAGCTCACCCGAGCCGGACCAACAAGGTCCATATGCAAAAGCTCTCCGGGGTGCGAGGTCATAACCTTGGTCAAAGGATGGTGGGGAGCAGCAACCATCTTTCCATGCCGGCAAGCATGGCAAACTAGATCCTTCTCCAACGAAAGCTTGGGCAATCCTCGGATTAAGCCAAGTGAGCTAAGTCTTGCAAGCAAGTCAAAACTCAGGTGACCGAGCCTCCTATGCCACTTCCAAAGATCAGAAGAAGAAGGACTAGCCAAAAGACAGCGAGAAGATCCAAACGACTTTGAGAAATTCGCGCGAAAGACATTCCCAAAGGGTGAAATCAGACATACAAGATCACCCTGAGGATCTAAGATCCGGCTAAGGTTCGGTTTGAAACGAATCTCATAGCCTTCACGAAAAAGTTGCGAAACAGAAAGCAAGTTGAAATGCAGGTTAGAAACAAGAGCAACCTCGCGCAACACAAAGTGCTCATTAACCCGCACTGCACCAACGGACAATACCTTGCCCTTACCTTTGTCGCCGAAGGTTATGTACTCTTTTCCGGCGACCGGACTATGGCTGGAGAACCATTTGGCATTTCCGGTCATGTGCCTCGAGCAACCGGAATCCACAAGCCAAATGTCCTCCAACCGCTCCTCCTACATCAATAAAAAGACATAGGGTGAACATACGGTCCAACACTGGGGTTAGTAAGATAAGAAGGAAACCAGTGTTGGGCCGGCTGCTCAAAAGAACGGTCAGTGTAAAAACCATCCTGTCTAGGGGGATAGCGATCACCACGCACAGGAAAACGTGGTCCGCTGGGGAAGAAGCGCTACCGCGAAACTCTACCTGCGGTGGGACAAGGCGCTCAACAAAGCCTCCGCCACGGGGTCCGTTACCTGCAAAAACAGGACCTCGTCGGGCACGCTCTCTACGAGGTCTACGCCTAGGAGCCTGCTGCTCAACTCTAGCGTCTCTCCTCGGAGCTCTCTCCTGCCTAGGCCTCACAAACTGAGGTGCTCTACCTCTAGGCCTAGTCTCCCTCCTAGGGGCTCTCTCCTGCTGCCTAGGCTGGGTATGCTTCCCTCCAGACCTAGCAGCTCTCCCCTGAGGCTTCGGAGCATGTCCACCACGAGCTGGTGTGAAACATGTCCGGGTTCTGCATCTCCCTAGCTCGGCGCGCCTCTCTCTGCGCCTAAAGCAGAACTCACTCAGGTGACCATCCCGCCCACAAAAGTCACACTGAAACCTCACCGCGCGCAAAGGGGGTTGTTGGTTTGCAGGGATGTGGGTATGGTTCACCTTGCCCTTGCCCTTCTGTGGCAACTCCTCTCGGATGGGTGGCATTGTGTCAAGCTTGTTCTTTAGGTGATTGGGCTTGGGTTGCCATTGTGGATTCTTGGGTGGAGCCTTGGGGGGTTCAACTACAACTCCATCCTTGGTGACAGGCTTGGCAGGCTCTTTGGGTGGAAGCTTGGTTAGTTTGGGAGTAGTGGTGGAGTTGGGCTTCTCACAGGGGTTCAGACCACTAGACTCTCCAATCTTACCAAAAGCTGAAAGATCAACACTCTGGCCAAGACCTACACCAGGAGCCCCAGCAGCTCGCTTGAATTGGGAGATCATCATCCCGAGCTGAGGCTCACCACAAGACACCCATGACAAGACGGTCCGAAGGTCGAAGGTATGTGTTTTCTCCTCGGTACGCACCTTGTCATGCCTCACATTGGCCATCTCCTGCTCCAGGCCCTCACACAAAGCACACCTCTTGACACAAGTGCTATCCGAGCCGGCCTTCTCAAAAGACTCAAGCTTGGCATTCTTCTCTGCCAACTCGGATTGCAAGACAGGACAAGTCTTGCACGCACCCAACAGCTGCGGTCTAGCTCGGAGCTCATCCACCTCATCTACCAGCGCAGCATACTTACTCCTCAGAGTGAGAAGATCCGTCATGTGCGCGGCGCAACTCTCGCACTCCAACTCCTCCGACACAACCACGGTGGACCGAGCGAACTCAAGCTCCTTCACCGTGTCCTCCCACTTCTGCCTAAACTCCTTGCGCTCTCTAGCGGCACGCCTAAGCAACTTGTCTTGACTAAGGAGGGCAGCAGTCAACTTCTCAACCTCGGAGGAAAGCTCGTCGTAGGTGAGAGATACCTGGGAGGTGTCGTCGTCGTCGTCGTTCCGAGGGGTACGCTCCGGCTCGCCGTCGACCTCATCTCCGAGCGCCATGGTACACAGGCCTTCGTCGCCGGCGAAGAAGCACAAGCCGTTGAACGTGTCCTCCAGCTTCTTCTTCTCGGACTCGTCATCACTCGATCGAGCGGAGTCGTCATCCGAGCCGTCGACATCGCTGAGCGTGGCGAAGAACGCTCGCTGCTCAGCCTGCTGCTTCTCCAAGTACTTCTTCTTGATGTACTCTTTGTTGAAGCCGCCCCGCTTCTTGTGCCTTGGGGGAACGTGCTTCTCCTTGTACTTGGAGTCGCGCCTGTGGCCGTGATCGCCCTTCCCAAGATGCTTGTTCTTCTTCTTGGGGCAGTCGGCGATGAAGTGGTCGGGGTCGCCGCACTCGTAGCATCCGGTGCGTCCTCCTCCGCGACGACGGTTCATGCGGTTGTTGTGGAACCGCGAGAACCGGTTGGCAAGCAAAGCCAACTCGTCGTCTCCCAAAGACTCCAGCTGGTCCTCTGTCACAGAAAAGAGAGAGAAGAAAGCGCAAAGCCAGCTGAGGGGTTAGAGGAAGAGCCGGAAACCAAAGCCATGGACGGGCGAGAAGGATTTTCAAAAGAAGCCCTCGCCATAGCATCAATCTCACTGGACTTGAGCTTACTGAAGAGCTCGTCGCAGGTGAGGGTCTCATAGTTCGGCGATTCGATGATTGCCTGAACCTTGGAGTCCCACACCGAACGGTCAAGAGTGTGCAAAAGCTTCAAAGCACGCTCATGATCGTCAAATGGCAACTGCTCTCTGTTAGCCCTCATCCTGTTGACAATCACCTGAAAGCGAGCGAATAAACTTTCTATGCTCTCGCCAGGCTGATGTCGAAAGTTCTCATACTCTCTCTTGAACGACTCGTAGAGTCGGGTTTTGACTTGAGAGGTGCCCTCATGAAAGCGCATGAGGGTGTCCCAGATCTCCCGAGCCGTAGAGAGGTGAGAAACGCGATCAAACTCACCCATGCTCAAACAAGAGAAAAGAGCATTACGGGCTCGGCTATTGGCATCGTGCTCATCGACCTGCTGTTGAGTCACACGAGCAGCCAAGACCACGTAATCAGGGGAGTTGCAAATATCCCAGATCGAAGCGCCCAAGCTCTGCAAATAGGCCGACATACGTATCTTCCAATACGCATAGTTCGTCCCATCGAAAAACGGCGGTTTGCCCACGCCGCGATCCATGTCGCCTTCGGTGGATCTGGAACCGGCTAAGGTGGAAGATCCTTAACCCGCTCCGATACCAATTGAAGGACCGAGAAGCTACCCGAAAGCGACCAGAGGGGGGGTGAATGGGAGCTTCAAAAATTTCCTTTCGGAAACTAGATGCCACTGTCCCAAGATCAACCCCAAATCGAAACCTAGAGCTTGCTAATGTCCACGACCCTAGATGTAGGGTGGATGCTTCCTAGAAGCACAGCGGGACACTAGACAACCCTAGAAAGCCAACCCAAAAGACGGAACTCAAATCCGATCAAGAACGAACGAACCGCGAACGAAGACGCGCGAAACTGCAGCGACCGGACTCTGGCCTGCGTCCGGTCAGCAGGGACCGGACGCGTCCGGTCGTCAGAAAACAGCTCTGGGAGCTCTCTGTTCGCGACCGGACGCACGGAGCTCAAGCGTCCGGTCGTTCACTGAGCGTCCGGTCAGATGAGACAATGACACGGGAACAGTGCAAGCGTAGCGTCCGGTCGAAATGCAAACAGAGCGTCCGGTCGAGAGCGTCCGGTCAGTACGCAGAAAAGCTTGGCGCCGTGCTCAACGACCGGACTCTGAAAGCGTGCGTCCGGTCAGCCCGACAGAGCGTCCGGTCACCCCGCGACTGCACTGAAACTCCGGCGATTCAACCCGATCTCCTCCGAATCAAGTGCTCTAGGCTTGGGATTCGATCTGAGGAGTCACAAGGAGGTTAGTGAGCTATCTCTAAGAGATCATGGCTCGAACCTAACTCCAAATCGGTGAATCGAAGGAATTCGGGGGAAAGAAGAAAAAGAGACCCGAAACTAAAACTTGATCGATCTCCTAGACCGTGAGGTTAGAGATGATTTCTTTCGGTGGAAAGAAGTGCCTCACGATCTAGAGCAACTCAGTTCAAACGGAATCGTGAAAGATGGACCGAGCACAAAGATCAAGCGACGGGAAAACTCAAGGCACAAAGCAATCCGCGAAGAACATGATGAACATGAAATCAAAACGCGAATTGACACCAAGAGATGGGATCCAAGGTGAGGATACGGCCTCACTTCCTCGAATCAACAGTACACAGAGTGGAGTCTCTCTGCGGTCGTAGAGGGGATGCACCGCCTGTGCACCCCTTCCACCGACATGATCGCACCTCTCCGCCTGTCGCTGTCGCAGGCTGCCAGCCACCACAGCTGATCCTCCGGCTCCAGTCCATCAGTCCAAGTCACGTCCGCCCTTCACCGTCCGATACATCGGCATGGCACGTCCGCCGCACGGCACGCCCATCCTTCATCGCGCCCGGTCCGTCGGCACGGCACGTCGCAACTTGACCTTCACCCGCCATCGATCACTGTCTCCGTGCTCGACACCTGCACAAAACAAGCCAAAGAACATGCGCATCATCTCCATTGACAATCACTCATCACACAGAGACTCGGCATACACCCATGTATCCGCAAGCATGCGCGGGTTTGCTCTTGATCTCACCCCTTGGAGTGCACATGCGCTACGTCATCCGAATCCACTTCGCTGCCTCCAACAATGTCGCGGAGTATGAGGCTCTCATCAATGTCCAACGCATCGCCCTCGAGCACGGGGTCCGGCGCCTTGACGCTCGGGGAGACTCGCAGCTCGTCATCGATCAAGTAATGAAGGCATAAAGCTGTCATGACCCTAAGATGGAAGCCTATTGCAACGAGGTACGCAAGTTGGAGCACAAATTCCACGGCCTCGAGCTCAACCACATCGCTCGATGTTACAACGAGGCCGCGGACGAGCTCACAAAGATCGTGTCTACTCGGGGTACCGTCCCTCCTGATATCTTCTCGAGGGATCTCTTCGAGCCTTCCGTCAACCTGGGCTCGGGGGCTGACGTTTTGGCACCATCACCCAACCACAACCCCTCGACCGAGGCACCCTCGACTGGGGCCGAGGTCATGGAGGTTGAGATGCCCGCTCCTTCATCGAGCCATCCACCAGACTGGCGATCTCCCTACCTCGACTGGCTGAATCAAGGGGAGCTGCTGGAAGACCGAACCGAATCCCGCCGGATCGCTCGACGGGCCAAGTCCTACGTCATCTATGGCAACGACAAGGAGCTCTACCGACGAAGCCCATCGGAGGGTACTCCAGCGCTGCATCACCGTCGAAGAAGACAGGAAGCTCCTCGGGGACATGCACTCGGGGGTTTGCGGTCACCACACGACACCAAGGACCCTCGTTGGCAACGCATTCCAACAAGGTTTCTACTGGTCGACCACTGTCTCTGACGCCATCAGCCTCATGCGCTAATGCGAGGGATGCCAGTTCTACGCCAAGCAAACACACCTTCCAGCGCATGCCCTACAGATGATCCCCATCACCTGGCCGTTCGCGGTCTGGGGGCTCAATCTCGTAGGACCCCTATAGAAGACAACCGGAGGTTACACACACCTGCTCGTGGCCGTCGACAAGTTCACCAAATGGATCGAGGCCTGGCCCATCGGCAACGTCCGCTCCGAGCAAGCGGTCGAGTTCTTCACCAACATCATTCATCGCTTTGGGGTCCCGAACGTCATCATCACCGACAATGGCACACAATTCACTGGCAAGAAGTTCTTGGATTTTTGTGACCATCACCACATCCGTGTGACCTGGTCCGTAGTCGCACATCCTCGAACCAACGGCCAGGTCGAACGTGCCAATGGCATGATCCT
Source organism: Coix lacryma-jobi var. lacryma-jobi (assembly GCA_009763385.1). Lineage (NCBI taxonomy): Eukaryota > Viridiplantae > Streptophyta > Magnoliopsida > Poales > Poaceae > Coix > Coix lacryma-jobi. The sequence goes on from CM019822.1 coordinate 82,680,766, forward strand.
CCAAGGCCTCAAACCAAGAATCTACAAGCGACTGAAGCAATATGGGAAGAAGTGGGCCACAGAACTACCCTCGGTCCTATGGAGCCTAAGGACAATGCCTAATCGAGCCACAGGGTTCACCCCGTTCTTCTTGGTCTATGGGTCTGAGGCTGTCCTCCCCACCAACCTCGAGTATGGATCCCCTCGACTAAAGGCTTACAATGAGCAGATGAACGAAGAAGCCCTCGCAAACGCCGTCGACCAGCTTGAGGAAATCTGTGACATGGCCCTCCTCCACTCCGCGAGGTATCAACAGAAGCTTCGACGCTACCACAACAAACACGTGCGCAAGAGGGATCTCCAAGTTGGTGACCTCGTGCTCCGTCGACGGCAGAGCAACAAGGGGCATCACAAGCTGACTCCACCATGGGAGGGACCATACACCGTAGCAGAAGTGCTAAAGCCCAGAACATACAAGCTCTCGAACAACAAGGGCGAAACCTTCACCAACGCTTGGAACATCAAACAACTATGTTGTTTCTACCCCTAGGGCCTCGAGGCCTTGTACATTTCTCATGTTTTCTACAAACATCGCATCATGAATGAATAAAAAGTTATCGATTCCAAGCACTTTCTTTCATTCAAAAAGAGAGGTAGCCTTAACTCTTCTCAATTAGAGTCAAGACTCCCTCGGGGGCTGACAGGGGGCTACCCAATAAGTTCCTAAAAAACTCACATGTTTTTTCCAAAACTCGATGTTACTTTATTTATTTATCTATGACTCGAACACGCTTCGTGACTAAGTAGAAAACATCTCGAGTTCCCCAAGGGTCGAGGGACGCCGAGACGGGAGTTCTTCTATGCCTCCGAGCTACGGTATCTCCACTCGCTCCCCCCTCGAGGGTTTCGAGTCTATGTCAAAAACTTAGTCAAAAAAGCAAAACTCAGGCAAAGAAAAATAAGAAAACTCGAGCGCAAATATATTCCGTCATCATCTCGAGCGTCCACATAAGTTTTTCGAGCCACGAAGGACCACAACGTCACAAAAACACTAACTATTTACATGGGCCTTCTTGCCCAGATATGGCTCGCAGGCCTCAAGCATCGACGCCTCCATCACCACTGACGTCCTCCTCGCTATCCGGATCCTCTTCGTCTACGTCGAGGTCGTAGTCCGCCGCATCAACAATGCCTCCCTCGACGTCGGGGGGAAGGACCTCATGCTCGAACTGTTTCACCAACTTCGCACCAGGCTTCTCAGCTTTGGTGATGATGGTGAGGTGTTGTTCCTCGTTCTTAGCATCGGTCTTGGTGATGTCGGAGACGAAGCCATGGGAGACCACCCCCATGTCATAGACATAGACGGAGCGGACCACGGCCATCGCTCACTTCACACCGTGGTGGAGTGCATCCCTGACGCGGTCCCTCATAGCGGCTCTGAGGTAGCACAGTTGGTCGACCAGGTTGTCCCCTCGCACCTCTTCTCCAGCCTCGTCCGCCGGACCGATCCCCCAAATGGCGCAGAGTCTGTTGATAGCGTTACGAAGTCGGCCGGTCACGACAACTTCCGCCCTGAGCCCCTCTTGGAGCGCCGAGTTAGCCGCCTTCACGGCCGACAGGTTCTCCTCGAGGTCTGAAAAACAGAGCAAAAGTCAGCCACGGCTAGCGACATCACAAAGTTGAGATAATCAGAGCCAAAAAGCAGAGCCTCACCGGTGCAGTGGGGGTGAAGGGCCGTGTACAGGTCTGCCACCTCAGCGCGCTCCTTCACCGTCTGGCTCAAGGCATGGGCCGTTTCTGTCCTCTCGACTCCTAGCTACTTGATCTTCTTGCCAGCGACCACGATAGCGAGATCCTTCTCGCTCGACAAGAGTCGCCTTCAACATGGCCAGCTCGACGGACTGTGCTTGGGTCTGCCTCCTCTCCACCCCGCTCGTGACGTTGAGGGCATCATGGGCGCTGGACACTTGGACATGTCCTCCTCATGGTCCTTGATGCAACCCTCGGCCCCACCAAGCTTGACCTCGAGGTCCCGAACCCGCTCCGAATTTGAGGTAAGGGCCTTGAGGGTTTTCACTGTCTCCGCCTTCGCTGCGGCTGCGCCATCCCTGGCTTCTTCGGCCTCCTTCCTTGCCTTCTCCGCCTCTTCTTTGGCTCGGACCAGGTCGCCCTCAATCTGTTCCTTCTCCGTCTTGGCCGCGGCAATTTCCTCCTTGGCCTTCTTCGCCTCCTCCTCGGCTCGAGCTACGCCCTCCCGCGCGGCCCGGCCAGCTTCGAGCTGGCTAAGCACCTCCTCTCGACCGCCTAGCGTCTCGTGGAGGAAGTAGGATTTGGAGTGGGACCGCCTCCTCAGATCCTACAAACAAAAGGTGGAAAGTAAGTCACCAAACCAAGAAAAAAGCTAAAAGTAAATGTGCTTTGAGAGTACTCACCGCCAGGCACCGCTCGTAGTCTTCAGAGACGATCTCGGAGGCCAACTTCAAGGAATGCGCCATCCACGCGCGGTACTCCTCCGTGTCCTCCCAACGCTCCACCTCCGCAGGGTCATCCAGCGTGAGTGCGGGGGCGCTCGGATTGTGGGGATCTCGAAGCAGAAGGTGCTCCTAGCCCCAGTGCGGAAGAGACATCGTGAGCCTCTCTCGCACCACTCCCTGGATCCTTTCTGCCGCCTCGCGCGAGCCACCATATTGTTCCACCCGGTCGGCCAGGGTGAGATATGGAGATGTGGCCTCAACTCCACCTGGCCCCAGCTCGGGAGCCGACCACCTCGACGGGCTACACACACCACGAGTGGCGTAGATCACCACCGCCTCTGGCGCCGCGCTCGGCTGCGGTGGTGGGAGGCTCGAGGTCGACGTGGCCTCCCCCTGCAGCTGCCGCTCCTCCTGCTTTTGCTGCTACTGCTGTTGCTGTTGCCGCTGTTGCTGCTGCGGTTGTGGCTCGAGCTGGCTCGAAGCCAGCTCACCCTCCACTCACCGCTCCTGCGACGGCTCCTCGCACAGCTTGTGCAGCGACTCACCCTCTGGCCAAGTCCTTAGCCACTCTTCCTCCTCCTCCTTCTTCTTCCGCTCCTCCTCCACCGTATGGAGTCCCACGAGCCACGGCTTCCACCCCTCAGGCTAGGTGGTCTCGACCCACCCCTCGAGAGTTTGCTCCGGTATGGTGCCGATGGGCGGTGACTTGGCCACCGCCTCCTCGTCCTCGACGATGATCGCGGCGATCTCCGTCCTCGGCCCCGGGATCTTGAGGGTTCCTCCCTCGAGCTGAGAGACGGGAACCTCGGCTTGACTCGAGGCGGAGCCCGTCGACACCAGGACTTGGGGCCAGTGGGCCTCGAGGTGGGCACGCCTACATCCAAAGCAGCTCCCGTCAGCCTGGCCTGAGCCATAGCTTCCCTGGCCACCGCAGACCAAGCCCATGCATAAGGAGGCAGGGAAACTCCACCTTCAGTTGTACCTGACGCCTTGGGAGCTGCCTCCACCTTAAGCTTCTTGGCGGTGGAAGGGGCCGCTTGCTCCAGCTGACGTTTAAGCCTGAGGCCACCAAAGACAAACAAATCACGTAACTATTAGATCAAATTATGAAGATAGGGAAAGGGAAGAGCTCGAAGTACGAATACTTACCCCACTAGAAGAATGGGCCTCTTCCCGGAACTCCCTAACCCGCTCGGGGGCTTCGAGGCCACGCCTCGACCTAGGCCGTGCCCAGATCCAGAGCCTACGGCAGTTGTCAGGGGCGCGCGTTGCTCCCAGCAGCTTCCCAAGGTCTTCTCGCCGCGCTCACCCATCCTCGAGGCCAAGATCCGCTTGCGGTACTCGTCTTGACTCGGGGGGGGGGGGCGCCGTATGCTCCTCCGAGGCGGCCCGACGTCGAGTTCGAGGCCCTGGCGCCGAGGTCACGGGCAGGGTTGGCGTCGCACCTGACTGGCCTCTAGTCGAGGCCGATGTCGCATCACCGGATGGGCGTCGAGACGACTAGCCGCCCTGTTTCTTCTCCTTCAGCCGCTCCAGTACATCCTCCTGCGGAGAAGGTACATTAGCTCGAGGTCCGGTGGCCCATGCAAGATTGAGACGCGCCTCCATCCCCTCATCGTCATCATCATCGTAGTCGTCCTCCTCCTCCTCATCCTCTTCGGATGAGAGCTCTTCCGCCAGCGACTCTTCCCCGGGCGACCTATCACGCCTCCGCTTCGCTTGGCGCATGTCACGTTTCAGGCATGTGAGGTTCTTCTTTTTCCTCTTTTTCTTCTCCATGTCTTTCAACATCTTCTCCTGTAGAGCAGCAAGGCGTCTCACCTGTCGACCGGGGGCGTCCTTCTTCACCGGGGGACTCGAGGTCCTAATGTCGATTCTCCCCTGCATAGAAACATACCAGAGTGAGAGCAAGGATGAGGGAAGAAAAAAGGGACGAAATTCAAAGGACACGGCTCGAGGCACTCACCAAAAAGAGGTGACCCTCATCTGGCAGCATGGGGATGAGGTTGATCCTTTCTGGCTCGATGGAGCCGGAGACTGCTCCTCTCACCCTCGCCACGCCCTCCCCCTGGGCCCCATCTCATCCAATCACAAAGGACGGGCCCTCAAAGGGAGAACCCTCCACTGGTGGAAAGCCCAGAGGACGATCGCCGTCGTCAACCCCGCGTCATGGAGCCTCCTCATCGCGTCCGAGAGCAGATTCAGTCGCGGCTACCGCTCCATCGCCACACTGTACATCCAGTGATCCGGGCGCTCCGTAATTAGGCACCTGGTGTACTCGGGGAAATACCCCTCGTCATTGCACAGGTAGAACCACTGGGTGTCCCATTGGGCATAATTGGACATCAGCCTGGTGGGGATGTACTCGCGCGGTACCACCGCCTTGCCGGTCTTCAGCATGAAGTTGAGGGAGCCGGCGTGGACGAGCTTCCTCACGCCCTTGTCTCCCGCAGGGGCGTTGAAGTGCTCCCCTGAAGAGATGAAGCCACAACTCCCAGTGCGGCAACATCCCTAGGTAGCCCTCACAGACCACCGCGAAGATGGCGGCGTGGGAGATCGCGTTGGGGGAGAAATAATGGAGCTCGATGCCGTAGTGGTGAGGGAGCGCCCGCATGAACCGGCTCGGAGGTGATCCAAGCCCTAGCCGGTGGAAGTTCATGAAGCTCACGACGTAGCTATCTCGTGGGTTCGGCTCCAGATCCGATCGCGGCGGCACCTTCCACTCCGACCGATCTTGCAAAGTGACGGGGTAGAGGAGCCCACGTCGACCAGCTCCTGCAGCTTCCGCTCCGTCACCGTCGACGAACGCCACTCCTTAGCGGGCAGCAGGGTCGCCATAGCAGACGCGCGAATCTGCTCGGCGGATGGACGACCGGGAAGATTCCCAATCTCGTTTCTCTCTCTCCTTCGCAGGCGGATCAGGCGCATGATTTCTCGGTGGCGGCGACAGGAAGGCAGAGTGCAAGGATGGGGAACAATTCGCCCTACCCCTCGTATTTATAGGGGCGGAAGCGCAACGGGCGGATTCGACGATGGAAGGGAAAGGCAACATCCCGCATTTAATGCATTCACCTAACCACCCCTCGAAACACGCAACAGGTACACGCGTCGTCCCCTCGGCTTTTTCCCATTGCCCAGGCCCGCCACGACCTCCGCTCTACAATGGCTCTCGCCTAAAAAGACGCGCCCATCAGACGGGAGGAGTTATCACCACGGTGGATCCTTCCGCGAGAAGAAAAAACAGGCCCCGGCCCACGCAAAATTCTCGAGGTAGCGAAGGATGACCCTAGAAGGGTTCGACAGCCGGCCTTGAGTGCCTGAGTCAGGGACGCGCAAGCGGAGCTCAGTCGAAGCATAGCTCAAGAACGAATTCTCGAGACCCCTTCGCGCGTATCCAAGGAAAGACAAATGGATCGCCATGGAATCTCAATGAAGAGAGGCATCGAGCCGCCGGCCCCTATCGAACGGAGCCGGTATCCGGGCATCCGCGCGTCCTGCGTCAATGAGACCGCCACAGGGCCATCAGTCGACCCCTATCGAACGGGGCACGAGCTCTCACTTGGATTCCTCTGTTACCAGCTCACAGAGGACATCGAAACTCGCCTAATCAAGGGTAGTAAGATGCTTCTCACCTCACACCCGATCGAAAGGGCTCGCGAGAAGGACGCCGGGTCTAGCAATGCCCTAAGCCACACGAGGCACGTGGGCTCGACTACGCCTGGCACCCCTCGACGAAAGAGGGTCGCACTCACCCGGGGGCTCGACACCTTAAGGCCCACCGCGATTAGGAGCCATAACTCCGGTTCAAGTTAACTCAATCCTACGGGGACACCAAGCGTATTCGACCGCACATGCATCAATCGACACAAGCTAAATAAAGCCCTCGAAGGAGTCCTCCCTACTCCTCCGATGCCTCGGGGGCTACCCCATGCGGCGGACGCTCACGCGCCCCCCACGGAAAGGTTACGAGTCACCCCTTGCTCTTGATTTGCGACCCCCAGCTCGAGTGCCAGCACTCGAGCAGGTGCTCGGGGGCTATTGTCGAGTACTTAGATAAGGGGTACCCTTATACCTCAATTAAAAAACTAAACCTCAACAAACCCACTATCATTCCTCGGCCTTAATTTCCAAACCAGCCCAAGCGCCAATCCGTACTGGGCCGGCCCACGAACGGGTCTCGACGGCTCAGTCTACGTCATCCTCGAGGCGTCCCTTCTCGGGACAGAGCCGATCCATTCGGGGTACCCCTTGATTACGGAAATCTCCCGAGCGACGAGGCATGCCCCGAGTGTAGAGCGCCCCTCGAGCACCTACTCCTTGTACGGCTCCAGGAGCATTGAATGTGCTCTGCCTACTCCCGTCCAAATCGCATGGCTACAGCAGATACCACAGTGAGTCGTACCCAGGTTAAATCCAACTTTTACCGCCCATACCCGGGAAACAAACAAATCATACAGCACTGTTATGCCATACCATGTACTGTGCCTCGTCAGGCACCCCCTCGAGATGCAATTGTCAACGCATTTCTCGTGTTTTCCAGGGCTCATTCTTATCCGTGCGGGCCTCGACCGCCCCGACCACCCCCTCGAGCAGGATTCCGTCAAGACCAGTCAGCGCTTCAACAACCCTCGACGCGACGTCTGCAACAACTTGCACGCTCGCGCATGGACGTCGTCCTTCCTCAAACATCAACCTCATCATCGCACGTAGCAAGGACGGTCACGACATCACAGAGCACGTCGCTATAGGACGCACCTCGTCAACGCACGCCGCTATAGCAACACCGACGTGATCAGCATCGCCTCTTCGACGTCATTGCCTACGCCAGCCCTAGAACTCATGTATCCCTGTGCCTCCTCATCGCCTATAAAAGGGGATGCCACGGCATAGGAAAGGAGGGTTTCGGCAGGTAGACATAGACTCCCAAGTTCTCAAGTTCATCGTAACCCATCGCAAGCTAGGACTCCAGAGCCCGGTTCTCTAAGTTCTAGATCCAGAGAATGTGCATCCAATTTTGCCGCGGAAGCGAGCGAGCGGAGGTGAAGGCGCTGCGCGTCTTGGTTCATTGAACCTAGACGGGAACGCGGCTCGGTCGGACAGCACGGCGGTGGCCTGTTGCCGGTGTCCACGCGGCGACGAACGGGAGGGGGAGCAGAGCGGATTGTCGGGGGAGGGGATTCGGTGGGCGATGAGCAGGCGGTTCCAGTGCTCGCCGTTTTGCGTGGCCAAACAGTGGGCAGCGGCGCTCGCGCCGGCGTACGGTAGCCGCACAGTGGCGCTGGTGCTGCGGGCGCGGGGAAGAAGGAGGAGAGGGGGGATGACAAGTGGGTCCCGTTGGGAATAAAGAAAAGAGGACTTTGCCTTTTATGTTTTATTTTATAACTCCCAAACTAAGTCGAATTAGGAAAAAGTTCAAAAAGCAAAGTTGCTTAGAATTTCACAAGGAACAATTGATCTTTAAGGCTCAAGTCCAAATTCTTCCTGGAATTTGAATTTCACTTCTAAATTGAAATTCTAATGCAAAATTACAATACTAAATGACCTTTTCAGAAAAAGTGTGTTAAATAAAGTTGTTCCTTTTGTCAAGATCTACAACTTTGGTTTAAGGCACCTTCTCAGAAAAGCAAAGCAACTACTAGGTACACTATAGACTTAGCAAGGGACTTAATGAATTGCTAATCAATTCAAATTTCAAACTCAAGTTTCATATGCATATCACACAAAACATTTAAACAAAGTATGTGCAACAAATGTATGCAAGAGATGCTATGTCATGATGCTATGCTTATGACATCACCAATTATGCATTTAGGATTGCTTAACACCAGAGGTGTTACATGAGTGATAGGATCAAAAGATGAGCATGAAAGTAGCATATTAAAATATTAACAGATCAGATTACTTAACCAAGGAAGAATAATCTATGTATAAAGTGTCGATCTTTTCATGATTGTGATATATCATCGTCCAAATGTTGGATGCACAGTATTTTAGCTCATTTTGTTAAGATAGTTAAGATAGGAACAAAGATCAAAGACTGAACATGTTGTTGAGTTGGTTAGGTTGGATCAAGTAAGGTGCAACTTAAACATGTTTAGTTATTTATTTATGTTCATAATAGAATCAAGGAGAAGCTTTTAAAGTGATGGTCACTTACCTTGAAATGTTATTTTATCATTGAAGAGTGATTGTGTCGAACCACCTTGTGGAAGCTTCTCTTGTCTAGCTGGTTGTGTTCATGAATGGCTTGTCTTCTCTTGCTAATCTCACAGTGTGCTTGAGAGGAGGAAGATCATGGTGGAATCATCTTTAGAGGGATCGACCTTCCTTCTCTATGTGCTGACTTATCAGTGAAGGTGCATTGTTCCTCGAGTATGTTGGCCAGGATCCTCTCTCTTTCTTGTATTAATTTTGTACTATGAGGATGTAGGGATAGTTCCATATTCTTCTCTTGTCGACCTTTCTTGTTTTTCCATTTAATTATTGGGTTGACAAGAGACTTGAAATTAGAGTTGCTACTCAAGTGCCTCCATGATAGTCTTTGTCTTTTAGTGTCATGGCTGAGACTTGTTCTCTCAACAGTGTCTAGATGATGGAGTTTTTATCGGCTGCTCTTCTTGATTTAATTTGTTGGCTCAGGTACTATATCTCCATCTTGTAACTTTTGTGGAGCAGTGGCTTCATCCTTCATGATGCCCTCCTCAATTCTTGGCAGTTGGTTCTTCCTTTATCGGTTAAATCGACGTCTTCTCGTGGTTCTCTTCGACTGCTCATAAATGATGTAGTTGTTGAAGAAGCAGCGAAAGATCCAAAAGTTGACTTCTCCAGGCCTGACATAGATGATAACATTGATGGTGTTCAAGAACGATCTTCCAAGAATGAGTGGTGGATCATATTCTTCTTCTTGATTGAGGCAGCATCTAGTGGTTTGTACTAATCAAAGTGGTGAGTTGGAGATCAATATGTCTTGAAGCTAGATTTCTCTTCCTCCCCTTGATTATGGAACAAAACTAGACAACGGAATTGTCTCTCCCAGGCTGGCTTGTGAGGCAGATAGATTCCCAAACAACATGTTCACGTGTTGGATTTGTAGATCTTGCTATTGTTGTAGTCGTACCATCTTATCTCCCAAGCTTGCTTTTGATTAGAAGAGAGGATAACTTCCCACTTCTTGTCTTGATGTCTTGGATAATGATGAGTGTAGGCATAGGTTGTCTCATACGAGGTAAGTTGCATCATGATTTTCATCAACGCCCAAGCTTTTTCCTTGACAAGACTCAAAGCTAGGTTATCGCCAGCACCACTTGTGATCTGAGAGTAGGTTTCTTTATCTATGATTTGTGTTTTGGATCTTCAAGTTCATACCAAACCATGAATGAGCAAAACCTCTCTCCTGCAGAATGTTAGTGGACATATACCTGAGGGATTGCAAGAATTTGAAGCATGGGTTGTTGTCCACAACTAATGTATTTTGCATCTATGCTAATAAAGACGTGTTTTTAGGATTACTTTAGCATAAACTAGTATTTTATGTGTTGGCTGCACTTTAACAAGATTCAAGGCAAAAGATAACTTGCAGTAGAAGACAAACTAAATAAACTTTGATTCTCACAGTGAAGGACCGAAAATGCTAAAGCAAGGCGACCAGAGGGGGGGTGAATGGGAGCCTAAAAATTTCTTTCGAAATTCTGGCCTTTGTCCCAATAAATTCAACCCCAAAAGCTTTGAACTCAAGCGTGATGCCCACGACCCTCAAAAAAAGAGTGGATGATCCCTAGAATCACAGCGAGGCACCACACAAGAGAGCAATCCAAAACTCCCAAAACTCTGAGTCAAGTTCTTACCCAAAAGACCCACTCCCAAACGTAGATGGAGGGCTACGTCGAGAAATCCCTAAATACCTACGCTAGCACGTAGCAAAGATAGGTAGAGAGGTTCCTAGGTGAACTCCAGGAGCAAACGAGAAGTTCGGAAATGAAACCGAAAAGCCAGGAGAGCAAACGCACTAAAACTGCACAATCTGCAGAATCCCGGACAGTCCGCCGTTAGGCTCCCGAACTGTCCGGTGAAGGCCGGACTGTCCGCCACTAGGAGGCCGGACTGTCCGCCGGTAAAAAGCCCAAAAACCGACTGTTCTGCAATAGCCCTGGACAGGTCCCGGACTATCCGCGACCAGGTCCCGGACTGTCCACCGGTCACCTGACCGAGCAAAGTCCTCGTTGCGCTGATCTGTTCTGGCCAAATCCCGATGGTCGGACAGTCCGCCACTGGGGGCCGGACAGTCTGCCACTGCCCATAAAGTGCAAAAACTGCACGGCTCAAAACCAACCAAACTTCTCCCAAGTGTTCTTCTACTTGTTGGGAAGCTAATCCTAGGATATCATCGCTCCAAACCAACTAATCCATGAGAATTTGGAAGAACACTAGAAAAGGGGGAGAACGAAGAACGAACGCGATTTCAACCCGATCTATATGCTCATGAGGTTAGAGGGGAAATCCTTCGGTGGAAAGAAGGAGCTCACGACATAGAACAATCTGATTCAAACAAAATCGCAAATCGTCTCACGGAGAGGGAGAACGAGGCAAATCTCCGGGAGGGGAAAAACCGAAACGCGAAGAACAAAAACACGAATTCGATCCAAAATCGAGACAACCAAGAGGAGAACGTAATTGATCCTTGGATTCCTACAAGATGATGAATTGTGTAGCACACGATGTCGAGTTACAAGCCACTCCTCACAACAACAAAGCTCGGATGGCGAAAAGCTCAAGAACAAGAGCCAACTCTCTCCTCTAACCCTAGCCTCCTCTCACATGAACAAAATGAGAGTGACACCTCCAAGGATGGTTGTCCAACACAACCCCTTCACATATATATAGGCGCACGTCCAAAAGACAGAAACGCCCTAATATGAAGCACTAACCCCAAATACCCCCTAGGGGTAAAACCGTCCAACTATGGCAGTTTCCATCCGACAGCCACGCACCTTCTCATCCTTCACTTCGCCTCGACGCAAGCTCCAGGATGCCGCCATGTGCCGTCACGTCGACCACCGCGCCTTCTCACCGATAGCTTCGCCGCAACGCAAGCCTCTCGGTGCCGCCACGCGTCGACCGTTCCGCATAGGAACCTCCGCCCGGTTTTGAGGCCCAAACCGGTAAACCCATCAGCCCAGGTTTTGAGGCTCAAACCTGGAAACCGTCCACCCGATTTTTGAGGCCCAAACTCAGAAACCCGCCACCCTGAGTTTTGAGGCCCAAACTCGGAAACCGTTGATGGTAGCTTTTTGAGGCTCAACTACCGAACCCGCGTCGTAGACGGGATGTGGTTCGCACACCCCGACCACCGGCACCGATGCCGATGCATATCCAGCCTCCACGACGGGCACAACGCCTTCGCCTTCCTTCTTAACTCGGCCGACGGCACTTGCGCCGCACGCAAGCCCGTGTCCGACCTCCCACCAAGTGCCACGACGTCATCATCTTCCTCCCGACTCGGCCGATGCATCGCACATCCCCATGTGCTCTTGCTCGCCGATGCCACGTGCCAGCTACCACAGCTGGTCCTCCGTCCTCCTGGTCCGTCGGTCCAAGCCTCACGTCTGCCCTTCACCGCTCCGGGTACATCGGCATGGCACGTCCGCCGCATGGCACGCCCATCCTTCACTGCTCCCGGTCCGTCGGCACGACACGTCTCTACTTGACCTTCACCTCGCCATTGACCACTGTCTCCGAGCTCCACACCTGCACATCAACACAGCCAAGAGACACATGTTACACATGCACACCAACCCAGTAACACACCACAACTCAACGCCACCGGTTAGTCATAAAAGATATTGTGGAGACGGACTCACTCGGCGAAGCGCCCAAAAAAACAGCATGGGACATGAGTCCACATGGGGCTCTTTTTAGGAAGATTAGAGGCCTAATGATATATGAGTTAACATTTTCCTGTCTTGGTCTGTAACAGATGCTGTAATCAGATAGCAGATAGATTAGGTACCTATATGGTGCAGGTCTGAGTACTGATGATGAAGACGTGCTTGTTTACAGATCGACTCAGCTCGATAGGCTACTCAGAACAGCGAGCTGGACGGACTAATCAGGATGCGAGCAAGAGATCATCGTATGTCTGAATAGCAGCTGTGGAAACATAAACAGACCTCAAAACTCTATATAATTAACTATTGTGAGGTTCTCACATTTGTTAAATCTATAATAAATGCTGAAATGAAAATGCATACTCAGAACAACGAGCTAGACAGGCTAATCAGGATGCAAGCAAGGGATCATCGTATGTCTGAATAGCAGCTGCGAAAATGTAAAGAGACATCAAAACTCTACATAATTAACTATTGTGAGGTTCTCACAATTGTTAAATCTAGAAATAAATGCTGAAATGAAAATGCAATGATTATAATCACACATAGGAGACACATACACGGAATTATATGTACAGACAGACATAATCACATAACTACAAAGCCACTCAGCAACTTTGACCTGTAAGAGCATTCTTACATTAAATAATCTTGACCCGTTATTCAGATCCTTTTACTCTCTACATAATCACACTACTTGGTTTAAATCCTTTACAGTAGTAGGAATTGGAACACTACTTGCTATCAAGGCTAAGAACTTAACAACTTAATTACAAGCCCAGATCAACAGTTACAAGGAATTTCTGTTGAGTTCAACTATGACCCTAAAAAAGTTGTATGTAAGTTAAAAAGTATGTGCTTCAATACAGGATTATCCCCAAATCTTTAGGCATACATTAGCAACTTGTCAAATGGTCCCTTCTTTCCAAACGTATGCCAAAAGGTTAACACAGAGTCAAGGATCGGAATGATTAAAAACCATCTAGACATGGATATACACAATCATATAAAATATATTACTAAGAATTGGATTGACCAAATACCAAGTTGATTGAATAAAAAGCAGCAGTGTAATTGCATGGTTTAATCAATAACGCATACCTGAAACTCCAAATTTCATATCAGAACGGCCAAAAGTAGGTGCAGGAAATGCAGGATGGTTCGGCTAATTAGATTGACCAAAAAATATTATTGACTGGACCTCCAGGTGCAGTTCTGCATGAGATAGCTCCTGAAATTAATATGGCACATGCACAAAGAAACAGACTGATCAAAATGCATAGTAATGTCTGTTGATAATGTGAAAAACCACAGTTTTTCCGATGGAATCACCAGTTCATTCAACAAATTAAAAGTAAAGTTATTGCCCATACTCCAAGATGATCATGTGAACATTACCTAGACCCAGGTCCAATATTAGTTGCTACTCCAACTTGACTAAAACTACGAAACACTGGTGGTCCATTATTTTGAGGGACCCCAAATGATGAGTTATTATTTTTTACTTCATCGAAGGAAGCCACAGTGGGAAAGCTTGGATTTTGTGTTACTGGTAGACGTGGATTGCTCAGAAAGTTATTGAACTCCATCAGCTTAGCATTTTGCATATTTCTCACCCTCAACCTGAAGAAAGGAAATCAATGAATTAGAGTTCATTCTTGATAAAATTCGTCAAGGATCATATTCATGATGACTAAAGATAGAGTACATAAGAGAAACTAAAGTAAATAGTGATGTGTTGCTAAAAAAGGCGCAACTCCAAATGTTTTCTGATAAATACAGGTCATCTTGCTCAGACAGGTACATTTTGCATTCCTCGACCATTAGAAAACCAAGCAGAAATAAGAGACAGATAGATACAATATCACAAACATTTGTTAATATCACACACGATGTTCATACAATTACGATATATGATTTTCCATGGCCCTCTTGATATCATGACAGTGCAGGTGAACAGTTGCAGCCTTGTAGGAATGTTATCACATATTTTAATGTGCTAGATCACATACTTCAAACTGGAAAATTCCAATCAAAACTTGATCATGGAAAGAATGTTGGGAGTGCTAAGCTTACTATTTACTGCAGAGGATGCCCTTGCCTGCCTTCCTCATACGCTTTAGCTCTCAGCTCTTCAAAGCTAATATCCCCAGTAATGTCACAAGGACCACTAATGCAAACATAATACAAAAAGATGAGCGCAAATGCATTGAGGGAAGCAGAGGCCACTGGTTGAAGCACGATGAGTTACTTATTTACCTACTGAAGTGAGCATAACACATAAGCTTCCAGAGTGGAGTTTCATTCTTAAAATCCTCAGCAATCTGGTGCCTGCAGGACTCAGGATCTGTACAGGAGCTGGCAAAAAAACTCACATAGTTGGTGACTCACATATAGCAAGGAATAATTAAGCAGGTTCAAAAGTACAGCGCTCCAGAATCGCAGACTCACGTGTGGGCTGCTGGTGGTTGTTGTGCCGCTTCTTGTTGCTTCGTTGGGGCTGAGGGGTCCCTTACCCACTTATTTTGAAATGGCTGATCCAAAAAAATCCATCAGACACCCCATCATCCCCTGTGGTGCCCACCAACTGCTCCCCCCGATCTCTTTGATTTGCACCAGCGAACGTCCGAATAGAATATGAAAGCGAAAAAAGAAATGCAAAAAAATTAGAACCGATTTAAAAGGCAGCTATGGTGTTTCGTCGAGCACCTAGTGTACCTGTGGGAACACGTAGCTGTAGAATGTGGACGACCAACGGGTAGCTTGCCCCGCTTCGGAGGATTCCATCACGGGACCAGATCGGAGACCAAATTGGAACCCTGGCACCTTTCATCTCCTCCGACGAATCGAGGACCAGATTGGAATCCCCCATGAAACAAGCGTCTAAACCAATTTCATTATCACAGCTTCACATATCAATGGTTCTTAGTTAGGAATCCCTGAATTCGCATGGTTTGCAGGGAAAGGAGTTGAAGCTAGCAGGCATAATACATCAACACCAATGTAATTAGGGTTCAGATCCAGCTGCAAATAACCAAATTGCTAAAGTTAGGGTTCAGTTTTTGGTTTCGCACAACATGCAGGAGAAGGGCGAGGGAAAGCTAGTTCCTAGAAGAAGGGTACTCGTTTCGTCGTACGCTGCCGCCGACCGGTGGATGTGGCCTCACACCACTTCCATGTGCATGTCGGGGGAGGTGGTCGACCGCCGCAGGTGGAGGCGCCGCCTTTCCCTTTCATTGGCTGAGCTAGGGCAGGGCCAGGACGCGTGCGGGCGTCGTCATCATCGTAAGGCGAAGGCACCGGCGGTGGGCCGAGGTCGATGGCGCCGACGTCTGTGGGGCGAGGGCGTCGGCGACCACAGGGCAAGGGCGAAGGCGGCGGGCCGAGGGCACCGGCGGCCCCAGGGCGAGGAGGCCGTCGACCGCGTGGCAAGGGTACCGGCGACCGCGAGGCGAAGGCAGCGGCGGCCGTAGGGCGAGGAGGGCGCCTCCTTCTCCTATTCCCGTGGCACTGCGGATACATGGGTGTATGCCGAGTCTCGAGTGATGAGTGATTGTCAACTTGTTTGATGCACATGTTCTTTGGCTTGTGTTGTGCAGGTGTCGAGCACGGATACAGTGATCGAAGGCAAGGTGAAAGTCAAGTAGAGACGTGTCGTGCCGATGGACTGAGAGCGGTGAAGGGCGAACATGAGGATTGGACTGAGGGACCGGTGGCCTGAGGATCAACTGTGGTGGCTGACAGCCTGGGACAGCGATGAGCGGAGACTTGCGGGGCACAGTGTGTTGCTCGGGTCGAGGACCTGGGGACATGTGTTGGTGGACGGGGTGCACGGGCGGTGCATCCCCTCTACAGCGTCGGTTTGGTGGTTGAGCCCCAGAAAAACCACCGGTGGACGGCTCTAGGTTTGGGCCACAAAACCTGGGTGCCGCGGGTTTGCCGAGTTTGGGCCACAAAACTCGGGCTGAGGATGGTTTCCAGGTTTGGGCGTCAAAACCTGGGCGCTGGCGGGTTTCTGAGTTTGGGCCACAAAACTCAGGCGATGGACGGCTAGTTTCCCGGTTTGGGCCTCAAAACCGGGGGTTGGTCGTGAAGGCTGGTTTCCCGGTTTGGACCTCAAAACCAGGGGGCGAAGTCCGGAAAAAGGACAAGCAGAGCGGTGGCGGCATGTGGCGGCAATCGGTGAGGTTGCGTCGATGCAACGCTACCAGTTGTGCGGGCGTGGCCGTCGGATCACCACCTACCACGAGTTGGTCCAGAATAACCTTAGGGTTTAGCTGGTTCGCTCTGTAAATAACTAGGGGTAGAGTGGGAATTAGAATTAGATAAGTAGGGGGAGACACCCAGCTCCCAAAATATCTCAGTCATTTGCTATTCTCCACTTAGGGTTTCTTGCTCTCCCAATCCTCTGCTGTAGCAACTGAGTTCCATAGAGAACCATACCTCTATGTTCATGAGATTTTGAGAAAGTGAGACCGTAATCTCACTGTTGTAGCGCGTGGTAGCCACACGGTTGCAGATCGTTGTCTTGATTCGCGTTTTGACTTTGTTCTTCACGTTCTTTGTTTCTCCGTGATTTTCCCGTCACTCGATCTCCCTCTCTACTGCGTCTTTTTGAAATCCACTTGAATCATCTTGTTCCTTATAGTGAGGAGAACATTTCCACCGAAGGAATTCATCTCTACCCTCACGAACAAGTAGATCAGGTCGATTCAATTTTCGTGGCGCTTTTTCGGTTCTTACTCCTTCCTCTTTTGATTCCCGTTGATTGAGTTGTTTTGAGCGGATGATTTCTTGGGGATAGTCTCCTAACTACCTCGTGATCATCTTCTCCGAGTTTGGGATCAAGGGATTTTGATTTGGATCGATTTGGAGGAGATTTGAGTTGTGGGCGACTAAAATCGCCCTTTCTGTTCATCCGCGGACAGTCCGCCGTTGGGGGCGCGGACAGTCCGCGCGTCGGGCTCCAGCCGACTCAGTGGCTGTGTGGCTCGGGTGTTTTGGTCCGGAGTGACCTGCGGACAGTCCGCCGGTCTAACTCGCGGACAGTCCGGGAGTGACCAGGGAGACTTCAGCAGCAGTGCGTGTTTGCACATCTGGCCGGCGGACAGTCTGCCACCAGAGCCCGGACAGTCCGCCGTTGGGCAGACAGTCCGCCGCCGTACACGCGGACAGTCCGGGATTTGGCTGATTGTTGAGTTTTAGTGCGTTTGCTCTCCCGACTTCTCCGCTTGGTTTCTGGACTTCTCGTTTGGCCCTAGAGTTGACCAAGTAATCTCTCTAGATATCTTTGCTACTTGTTAGCATAGGTCTTTGGAGATTTCTCGACGTAGCTCTCTATCTACGTTCGGGAGTCGGTTTTTGGGGTCGAACTTGAGACGGTGTTTTTGGCGTTTGGTTCGCTCTTGCTTTGTGGTGCCTCGCTGTGATCCTAGGGATCATCCACCATCTTCCAAGGGTCGGGCATCACGTTTCGGTAAAAGCTTTCGGGGGTTGATTTTTGGGACAAAGGCCGAAGTTTCGAGAGAAATTTTTTTTGCTCCCATTCACCCCCCTCTGGTCACCTTGCTTTAGCATTCTCGGTCCTTCAATTGGTATCGGAGTGGGTTAAGGATCTTCCACCTTAGCCGGTTCCAGATCCACCGAAGGCGACATGGATCGCGGCGTGGGCAAACCGCCATTTTTCGATGGGACGAACTATGCGTATTGGAAGATACGCATGTCGGCCTATCTTCAGAGCATGGGTGCTTCTATTTGGGAGATTTGCAACAGGGCCAATTACGTTGTCTTGGATGCTCGTGTGACTCAACTGCAGATCGATGAGCACGATGCCAATAGCCGAGCCCGTAATGCTCTTTTCTCGTGTTTGAGTGTTTCTGAGTTCGATCGCGTTTCTCATCTCCCCACGGCTCATGAGATTTGGGCGACCCTCATGCGTTTTCATGAGGGAACCTCTCAAGTCAAATCCCGTCTCTACGAGTCGCACAAGCGGGAGTATAAGAACTTTCGACACATGCCTGGCGAGAGCATAGAAAGTTTATTCGCTCGCTTTCAGGTGATTGTCAACAGGATGAGGGCTAACAAGGAGTTGTTGCCTTTCGACGATCATGAGAGAGCTTTGAAGCTTTTGCATACTCTTGATCGATTGGTGTGGGACTCAAAGGTTCAGGCGATCATCGAATCACCTAACTATGAGACCCTCACATGCAACGAGCTCTTCAGTAAGCTCAAGTCCAGCGAGATTGATGCCATGGCGAGGGCTTCTTATGAGAATCCTTCTGGCCCGTCTATGGCTTTGCTTTCTGGCTCTTCTACTAACCCCTCTGGAGGATTTGCACTTTCTTCTCTTCTCTCTATCACAGAGGAGCAGCTGGAGTTCATGGGGGATGACGAGTTGGCTTTGCTCGCCAACCGGTTCTCGCGGTTTCACAACAACCGCATGAACCGTCGCCGCGGAGGAGGACGCTCTGGATGTTTCGAGTGCGGCGACCCCGACCACTTCATCGCTAACTGTCCCAAGAAGAACAAGCAAGCATTTGGGAAGGGTGATCATGGGCACAAGTACGACTTCAGCAAGCGAAAGGAGAAGTACGTCCCCGCGAAGCACAAGCGGAAGGGCGTCTTCAACAAGGAGTACATCAAGAAGAAGTACTTGGAGAAGGCCCAGGCTGAGCAGCGTGCTTTCTTCGCCACGCTCAGCGACATCGACGACTCGGATGACGACTCTGCTTCCTCAAGTGACGACGATACGAGAAGAAGAAGAAGAAGATCGAGGACAAGCTGAACGGCCTCTGCTTCTTCGCCGACAACAAGGGCTTTTGAACCATGGCCCTCGGCAAGGAGGTCGACAGCCAGCTGGAGGAGATTCCTCAGAACGACGACGACGACGACGACACCTCCCAGGTATCTCAGACCCCTGACGAGCTTTCTGCTGAGGTCAAGAAACTTACTGCCGCCCTTCTTTGTCAAGATAAGCTGCTTAGGCGTGCTGTTAGAGAGCGGAAGGAGTTTAGGCAGAAGTGGGAGGATACGGTGAAGGAACTTGAGTCTGTCAAGTCCACCGTTGTTGTGACTGAGGAGGATGAGTGTGAGATGTGCACCAAGCACATGACCGACCTTCTCACTTTGAGAGGTAAGTATGCTGCTTTGGTTGGAGAGGTGGATGAGCTCCGGGCAAGACCCATGTTGTTGGGTGCGTGCAAGTTTTGTGCAGGCTTGCAATCCGAGTTGGCAGAGAAGGATGCCAAGATTGTGTCTCTTGAGAAGGCCAGCTCGGGTAGCACTTGTGTGGCTAGGTGTGCTTTGTGTGAAGGCTTGGAGATGGAGATAGCCAATGTGAAGCATGACAAGATGCAAATCGAGGAAGAAAACACATACCTTCGGACCATCTTGTCATGGGTGTCTAGTGGTGAGCCGCAGCTTGGGATGATGATTGCCCAATTCAAGCGTGCTGCTGGAGGTCCTGGTGTAGGTTTTGCTCAGGATGTTGAGTGTGCTTCATCTTTTGGTAAGATTGGAGAGTCGAGTGGTCTTAATCCGAGTGAGAAGCCCAACTCCACCACTACTCCCAAACTGACCAAGATTCCACCCAAAGAGCCTCTCAAGCCTAACACCGAGGATGGGGTGTTTGTTGAACCTCGGAGAGCTCCACCCAAGAAACAGACATGGGCTCCAAAACCAAACCATCTCAAGAACAAGCTAGACACCATGCCACCTATCCAAGAGGAGTTTTTTCCACAGAAGGGCAAATTGATCCACACCCACTACCGTGAGTACCAACAACCCCCTATGAGAGCGGTAAGGTACCTTTATGAGCACTGTGGGAGAGATGGACAATTGAGGGAGTTTTGCTTTCGGCGTAAGAGAGAGGAGCGCCGTGCAAAGGAGATGAACAACACAGACATGTACCATCCTTTCCATGACGTACATGTGCCGAATGTTCAAAGGCGTGCTGCTAGGCCTAGAGGTCCAATGCCTCAAGTTCCTAGGCCTAGACCGCAAGGAGGACGTGCCCGGCGGGAGCCTGCATTTGTGGGCAATGGACCCCGTGGTGGTGGTGTTGGCACAAAATGTGGCGCACTGTGCCTCACACACAGCAAGCCGGAAAGCGTGGCTTCAAATCGGGTGCCTAGATGGTTTGAAATCCGAAGACGTGCCAGTCGGTTTGACCTGAAAACCAACAGGGGATAAAACTGTGAGAATAAAACTGGAACATGTTGGGTGAGACCAGACAGTTCCATATTTACGGCTCTGAAGCCACTTACAACGACATAAAGCTATAGAAGCTGTCTGCCAAGCATGTTTATAGAGTCATTCGGCTAATATAAAAGAAAGCATGTAAAAGCATTGATTGTCGAATACACATGTAAGAAAAGACATGCTTAAACAAATAAAAATAAATTATAAACTGACATATAACCAAGCTCGGCAAACTAGCCGAATTGGGATCCATGAAGAAGGAACATGCAAACAAACACGATCGAACCAATCTAAAACCTGCATCTGCCGCACGATACCTAGTTTTATCGAAGCTCAAGCGTGATTGACATGTATGAACCCACAACACGTAACAATCTATATTAGAAATTAATTCAGCCATCATGATCATGCAATTTATAAGAGATGTCATGAAAACAACAATTATTGGAACATAAGTAAACTTGTAAAGAAAGGCCGAACAAAGTCAATCTAGATTGGGCAAAAGAGTGTTACAAAATTAATTAAATCATGCAACACATGGTAACTTAATGAATCTACTAGATCTTGCCAGATCTAATAGAGCCGATAACTATCTTGCTTTTGCTAAACGTATCAAGTGAACACCTGCCGCACGGTATTTACTCATAAGCGAAGCATAAGCAAAGATTTCTTGATTGTTAACAAAGATCCACCGCATGACCATTGGAAACAAACAAGACTACTTGCATCAAATCTAAATCCACCGCATGATAGTAGACATGATAACAAGGTTGCCGGAACTTACGGAGGTCGACGGATCGATGATTCCTCTCGAAGAACTCGACGACACGACAAAGGACTCGAAGATGGCACGGGGCCGGTTTGTATTGATATGGTTGTGAACTTTTTTTTACAATAGCCAAGGGTTTATATTTATACCTCGGACACAATATAAGTCCTAAGAGGACACGACTATGAAACGTTTAAAGGAAAATACAACATTTTTGGCCTTCAACTCCCTTCAGAATCTTCATTGCCTTAATTGTCGCAATTTTGTTGCCTGATCGGCTCTTGCTTCCGTCGTTTCATTGAAAACCCCTTTTTCCCAGAATAGCCGACCGCATAAGCAGTTGCCGAATCCTTGGAAACTAGCCGACCGCATGGATACTTGACGAATGCCTCATACGCCCATCTCCGCACACTGGCCCATCTGTCATCTCCTTATGCGTGCGAAAATCTGGTGTTAACACATGCCCCCTCAATTTCGGGATAAAAGTCATTTTATTTCGAAATTGTCCGCAAACTTCTTCCCTCTTCTAGGTTTACACTTTTCGACACCGTAGCCGCCGCTCAAGAAATTCAAACCCCGGCGTAACCTCAAATTCACCTCGAATTCCTAATGGCGACTCAAGACGAGATCTCAGAGGTAAACCTCATTCATTCTCACACATTCGGTAATTTCTCGCTAGTTTTGTCCCTCTTTCGGCTCACTTTCTTCTCCAATTTTGCCACTCTCCGAAGGAATACAAGAACCATATTCTGATTCCCTATGCTGCCAATCCTGACTCCTACCTTCTTGGCCCAATGGGAAATCGCGACCCAACGGAGATTATTGAGAAGGAAACCCAAAGAATTCCTTTCAAATCTGGAATCACTCCGCTGAACCAATGGCCGAGCACCTTCAAGAACTAGCCGTTTCCCCCAATTGCTGGATGGCGAAATTGGTACCGGAGGATATTGGAAAAAGTTGCAGCCACTGGGAGAATCAAGACATTGGCCATTGCCTGGAATTATTTTTATCAGAAACACCCAGAAATGACTCTCTTCTGATAGTAGCTTCCCACTTTTGGTCTGACGCCACCAATGCTTTCATCTTCGGCCATGGTATGATGACAATCACCTTAGCTGATGTTTTCATGATGACCGCCTGAATGTGACACTACCAGTGTATCGTTACAAGTACAAGAACAAAAGTAATCAAAGAGCCGTCAGCTCTGGATGTGGATGGGCTAAATACATCTAGACTTATATGGAGTCATCTGGCACTATCTCTGACAAAGAACTGAAAGCCTTCATGAATATGTGGCTATGCAGATTCATCTTCTGTGGAAAATCCAATGAACCCACCCTGAACCATATAGTGATGGTTGAAGACTTATCTGCAGGTACTCAAATCCCACTAGGCAAATATCTCTTGGGGTCTGTCTATCATATGATGCACCAGATTACTCTCCAGATGCACCTAGGTGGAGAAATTTCCTGCGTGAATGGTCCCTGGTGGTTGGTTCAGATGTGGCTCCAACTATATATGCATCAGATAGCTTCTGTGAGCCTTCTTAATCTGAGTTTCCCTTCAATTAACTATGATGAAGGCAACACAGCAAAGGTCAAAGCCTGTCAGACTTACGAAGAAGCAGCATCATCTATCAGTATCGACATAGACATTGGTCATCTCTTTAAGCTGTTCTTCAAAGGTTTCAACAATGTACTTTGGTTTCCTTACAGAGAAAATGAAGATCTGACTCTCCCTTGCAAGTTTAACTATGAATTCGGCTGTGTAGACAAAGTATCCAGTGATATCTTCAACTCTTTCATCAAACCTTGCATCCTGCCAGCCAAATTTCATCATGGAAGATTAGTGCAGTCCACCTATGAATTTTACTATCCAAACATGGTGGCCAGACAATTAGGATGTGGTCAATTGCCCCCAAGACCTTTCTTCTCGACAATAATAAAGCCCAGGGAAGTAATCACAGAAGGGATAGTGGCCGAAAAAGTCTTTGAATTAGGATGGGAGCTGCCAACATATGAACCATCTCCATTTGGGATAGTAGATACTGCTCATCCTTTCTTTTACTTCTTGGTGGGAAGAATGACACGCTCATATCTTCAATGTATCAGTCCACCCTCTATGTCAAAACTTGCAACCTAATTTTGCTTCTGATAGTGAGGTAATTTCATTATACTCATCATTTTCCGCTCTTGAATTCACTCCTCACCTTAACATTTGGCTATACACAGGATTTTGAGCCTACACCCCCTGCCAAGGTAATCCAATATTATTTGGCTGGACCCAATCCTGCCCTGGGTTTTAATGCTCCAAACTTGAAAACTTTCATGAAAATTCCGGCAACTTCAACTACTCCATCTTCAAGAGGAGAGGGTAAAAGAAAAGCACTTGAAAGTGTCTCTTTACCCAGGAAACCAAGGACCAAAAGGGCCAAATTATCCCCTAAGGTATGAATCCTTTATTCTGTGTTAAGTTAATAACCTCATTCGATAATAAATCTGACCACTTCCATATTCCATTGCTTCTATTGCAGCCACAGGTTAAAATTCCCAAATTAGGTGGCACTTCATCAACTCTAGAACCATCTCCTGGAATTTCTACTGAAATCGAAGAAATTCATGATGCTGAAATCCCAAAAACTCAGGAAGCTGAAGGTTCAAAAATTCATGAAGCCGATGAGACTATAGGTAACACATTCGGCTAACCTCTTTTCTTTTGTCACATCTCTTCTCATACTCATATCATTGCTTGAAACAGATGAAATTTTAAATCAGCTGGCAGAAGAACCTTCTCCTGATCATGCTCTAAGCCCTCAAGCAGGCCAGGATACAGCTCATCCTGATGACCAATCAGCTCAGCAGGTAAGGTTTTGTTTCAAACTATATTATTTTTAACAAATTCATTCAATCGGCTAACGCTTCTTTCCCTTTTTTTAGAAGAATACCACCGAGCCAATCACGAGTTATTCCTTCCCTGCTGAGGATTATGTCATTGAGAAGGGTGAAGAAAATACTTCTCAACGTACTCTATCAATGGAAAATCAAGCTCGGCTGAGGGAGGTGACCATTCTATTGAACAAAGACACCATCAATTTGGTTCAGGACGCAGATCAAATAAGAGACATTCTTGAACATATTGATGAAGATATCCCCCCTGCTCTTTTGACCCCCCTAGAGTCTACAACCTGCCTTGATAACTTCGTTGGTATCGTGAGAAGGGCAACCAAGAACATATCATCTAAGGCTGTCTTGCAGAATGATAGGTCTTCAAAGAAGTTAGAGCTTAAAGATTTGCATTCTTACATCCAAACTGCAAGAAATTCCTTGGCAACCCTGGAGCCTGAGTTGAAAGCCATGGAGGAGGAAAAAGGCAGGTTAGAAGCACAGCTAGCCGAACTGAATGCCAAAATTCAGTCTCATAGGGCTCATATAGCTGATTTGCCGAAGGACATAGAGGCAGCTTCACTAAGGATGACTTCGGTCCTCAAAGAAGATTGGCAAATCAAAACCAAGCTATCCAAGATCCAGAGTTCTGAAGATGAAGACCAGAAAGTGCTAGACAATGTTAGCCGAATCAGGACCGAGGCTATAAAGGCAATTAATCAGCTTCTGAATGAGTAGACATTGAATCTTGTAATAACCTAAGTGTAATATACTTTGTATCTGCAAAACTATCTTTTGTGCTTCCATGCCTTTATTTGTCTGAGAAAGCAATCGGCCTTTTCTGATTCGGCTCATTTTCTGATAGCCGAACAAACCCCGACTCAAAGAACCAAGGATATAGCCGAACGTCGTTCGACTTAACCGAGCCTGGCCCAGTCCAGTAACGGCCCAGCTGAGAGGGGAAAACCCTACTTCGTCGCTTGGCATTCTTGCCCCACTACCCCGTGGAACTCGCCATGACTCCTTTCTCGGCTTACAAATAAGCCCCTTTCGTCAGCCTCGATTGCCACTACAGCTAAGCATTCTTACCTCCGCCTCTTCATATTTCTTGCTCGATTCAATCCAGAGGAAAACCCTAACCTCTATAGCAATGGCGAATGGTGATGATCGCGGCAAGCGTCCCGCCGAAGGGGAAGAAGAGGGAAGCAGAGCACCGCAACGCCGGCGCCGTGGGTGAGAATCGGTTTCTTTGCCCCCTTGCAGTTCTACTCTCTTGTCCGCCTTCCATCTGGATTTTGATTTTCTTCTTACTTACTAGGATAAGATTCATCTCCACCAGCCAAAGCCATCCTCATCCGCAACCAGGAAACCCATCGTCCGGTTCCTCTAGCCCCTCCGATTCCCCAGACTCTTCCTCAGACTCCTACTACTCCGATTGGTGGAATCACCGTGACGCCTGCCGCTTCAAGGAGGAGAGGGATAAGGCCCGAGAGGAACTGGGCAAAGTTTCCAAGCAATACGGCATCGACCAGCTTGAATGGGAGGATCAGCAGAAGCAACTCTACGATGCTATCACAGGTCAGTGAAATCCTCGCCCGATTCCCCTTCTTCTAATTGAACTTGTTTGCTTGATGTATCCTTTTTCCTGTCCAGCATTGTCTGCAGAGGTCGACCGCCTGAAGATTGCGGCAACTAGGGTGGCCGACAAGGTGAACGCCCAGGGGGAAACCGTGGAGGCGCGTCTTGATGATGCGGACAGCCGTGTCGATCAAGCTGTCATTAACGGCGTACACCACGGCGTCGCCTTAGGGCTGGGAGAGATGTCCACCCAGGCGCGTGAGGACTTCTCCACCATGCCAACCGACTTTCTCGGCGGCGAGCTTCCAGAAGACGTCGAGGACATCGAAGAACTTCTGGAAAGCTACGAGGATCATGCAACCATACTCGCCCAGGCCACTGACGCCCAATCTGTCTTGAACAGATTGTCTGATGAATAGTCTGTACTTAGGAGTTCCAGTAATAAGACTGCTCTCTTTTGTGAAACACTTGCATCTGTGAAATATTGGTTTGTGATTCCTGTTTTTTCCTTCTCTGAATTATCGACAGCAGAATTCTTGCATGATATTATCCTTATTCGGCTAGATTGATATTTTTGCTCTAAAGGCGACACATGTCATGTCGGCTATTCTCCAAACTTTT
This sequence comes from Coix lacryma-jobi var. lacryma-jobi, assembly GCA_009763385.1. Lineage (NCBI taxonomy): Eukaryota > Viridiplantae > Streptophyta > Magnoliopsida > Poales > Poaceae > Coix > Coix lacryma-jobi. The sequence goes on from CM019822.1 coordinate 82,707,152, forward strand.
GGAGCATTTTTTCTGCTAAAGGCGATGTTTTACATCGGCTATTTTTGCGTACAAACATTCTTGAATCTGCTTATGTACCAACTTCCACGCTAGGATGAAACCTCTTAAGAAATCTCCCATTAATAGCTCTGGAGAACTCTTCCCCGAACAAAGTCTTCAAGATATATGCATTACCAGGCACGCTCCTCACTACCCGAAAAGGACCTTCCTGTTGACGGAAGTTATAGCATGTTTTACCTTATCAAAATACCGTCAACAGGCCTCTGTTTCAAGGAAGAATAGCATATCATGAGCATATTTACCACTAATAAGTTCCACTTGTACTCTTAGCTTGTGAACTTGTAGGAGATGGCAAAATGAACAAAATGAGGCCAGGTGGGCCCACCAAGGGGGTCGGCCGACCCCACCATTGGGCCACCTCGGCCATGGTGACATGGCATGATCCAAGAAAAGCATGTTCAAGCCAATATCAACCATTGGATCAAGCATGTGCTTTTGCTCATTGGTGCAAGATGAGAAGCACATGGATTCATGGGTCCACACCGAAAACCAAATGAAACCAACTTCACAAGACTTGCTCCATGACATGTGGGGTCACCAAGGGAGAGAAGAAGGTGGGCCAGCCCTGTCATAGGGGGGTCGGCCGACCCCCTTGGTGGGACCCAATAGAACTATTCATTAGGGTGACATGAGCACCTTCTAGAAGATGTACCCCAGGCCCACATGTCAGGGACAGGGGTCGGCCGACCCCATGGTGACCCTCATCCAAGTCGGTGGCAAAGTGCATGTTTCACACGTGAAGAATATCCAAGCCATTCATCCAAGTCGGTTGTCATGGCGGTGGATCCAAGGGTGAAGAGAGGAGGATCACGCGGATCGCTGACGTGGCACCGGAGTAGCCCCTACTCCACCTCCACTATAAATAGAGGCCTTCACCCTCTCATTCAACACACCACAAGGAGGAGCTCTCCACTCTCTCTCAAGATGTAGTACTAGTAGTAGTGCTTGGAGTTAGAGTGAGTCTCTGGTCTTCAGCTCTAGTCTTCCGGGAGGTCTGGTATGGTTCTAGTATTCCTATCTTTCCTTGTAAGACTTGAGTTATTTTATATAGTTATATTCTCTACTTTGCCTTAGTACTTTACTTTATTGCAACATGATAGTTATGGTGTAGTGGTTGTTAGCATAGTCGTAGTTATGTGATAACAAGATAATGGTAGTATACCTTTGCGCTGGTTCACCGCCCTTAACCCGGTACTCTAATCAGTTCCACCGGATGACGGATTAGAGTAGTGAGATGTAGTGTAGACGTGGTGTCTAGACTATACACTTGCCTGTGTCTGCGGCTTACTCCATGGTTTGTTTGTGGTACCTAGTAGGGGTGACAGACCTATCTAGGCTTTGATTCCACCACGTGTGGGCAAGTTATTAAAACGTAGGTCGTCTTGTGCTAGGCGGCTTAGCACCCTTCTCATCCCTTTCTGTTGCTAAGTGGCTTAGTGACCCGAAGTGCAATTGTGTATGAACATTGATCTTGCTTGATATAACATGTCTTGATAAGTTAGAACCTTGCAAGTAGAGATAGATATCTGGAGACCTTAGGCTCGCTCGTTGTTCTCCTCGCTCGCTAGACTACTCTTTTATCTTTGTGACCTCTCCTGTGTGTGTCACTGCTCTTATCATATATATCAGTTACCCCCACTCTGGTTTAGTTGGTATATTAGTTAGTGGATACATGATAGTTAGTTATCACATTCTTTAACCATTGCTTCCCTGTGGATAAATACGATACCCTGGAATACTCCTGGGTGAAATGCTACAATGGTATGTTCTGTGCGCTTGCGGAATTATCCAATAGACATAAGAAATACCAACAAACATTTCTAGCCTCATTGCTGGGGATAGATTCAAACTCTATTCTTAGTAGTGACGCTAAGAAATGTCAACAAGCATTTCTGGCGCCGTTGCCGGGGAAGCAATTGGCAAATGATTTTGATACTTACTTTGATGTCTACTAATCTATGTTACCACTGGCTATTGTGGGATTACCATTGTTCTGTTGAGTGTGGAATAAACAGGACATCAACCGTCTCAACCTTCTGGTGTTTTTCCACAAGATAAAAAAGGAAAAAAATCAAGGAGCCTAGGATGCATGATCATTCATGAACCATCAACACCTTGGCCTTGCCATCTCACATGTGAGTATATGTATACATTCTAACCCTATGTAGAAATGAAGAGAAGGTCGTCGTCAAAGAAAAAAAATGAAATCATGATGTGACGGAACAAAAGCACTCACAATCATGTCTCAGATTGTGGGTCTTTCAAGGTATGTGAGACCCTGCCGGCAGGCAAACTTGAGTTATCTTTTTATTTATTTCATACCACTGCATGTTTGCTTGAATCATCATATATTTCTATTGCTTTGTTTGGCTATGCCTACAAATTCATGCATATCATTCATTTAAATTGATTATATTTCCTTTCCAAAACCATAACAACATGTTTGTTTAATTGCATTCATCCATCTCATTTTCATTTTTGCATAAAAAATGATCGTATGTTTCACCTTTTATGCTCACATGTCCTTTTTGAATAAATCTTGTGTAGTCCTTCTTGTTTCCTTTTTCTATTATGTGTATGCTTTGGTTTGGGATTACTTCGCGAGTATACTCCCAAAGGCTTTTAAATTAAGCATGATGCTTAGGTTAAAACGCCTTCCTTAATCAAATAAGACATGGTGTCAAATTTGATTAATGAACTAAAAATTACTTGTATAGAATTTGGATGTACATTCGGACTAATCCCTACAGAAAAAACTTTATAATTTCGATGGGTAAGTCATGAGATCATTCTTGGGACAAAGCAAGGATTGAGCAATGAAACAAACAATGGAGAAAAAGATCTACCATGCTTGACAAAGGAAGGGCAAAATGAAATCTTCCAAATCCTTATCTCTCGGATTGGAATCAATGGAGAAAGCCCTACTCGTTGGCTCTAAAAACCAAGAGCCCTCACTGATAGGTAATTTGGTTTGTATCCGCATTTTATTCTCCATTGATCACATCTTTTGCCTTTTCATTTTGATCTTCATGTTTGATTTTTGAAGAACCCAACTTCCTTTCCTGCATAAAACTTTGAGAAAAGCTTTCACAAAGATTTTAAGAGTTTTTGGGTACAAGGAGGGGTCGCCCGACCTCCCATTGCACCCATTCAATGCTCCTCTTGTTTTTTGTGACACAAACCTTATGGTGGGAGCATGGTGCAAGTTTGGAAGTGATAGGGGTTGGCAGCTTGGCCGGCCGACCCCATATCCTTGCCATTCATTGTCACACTTCACCCATGTGATCTTGTCTAGCATTAGACTGGTTCTGCACTTAAATTTGTGGGAGAAGCAGGAAGAGGGGGGTCGGCCGACCTCCCAATGACTCCTCCACCACATCTCCCATTGTGGCTATGAAAGAGCATGGTTGGTATCTCATTTTTCATTGCATCAATTCTCTAAATTTTCCTCCTGCTCTTGAGCCATCTCTCTCTCAAGTTTTAAGTGCTAGCTTCTCTTGAGTTCATAAAAGGAAAAGAGAAAAAGTAGTTGGCATCTTCTAGTATATATTTGCCAAGCTTGATTTGATCTCTCATGATTCACCTAGAATGTATGTGGAGGTTTTGAAACCCACAACATTGATGTGTGGCATCAACCACGACCCACAAGAACAACCAACTCGAATGCTAACTGCTAACGTTAATCCTCTGCTTCCAAGTTGTGTTTTCTCTCTCTCTCTCTCTTGTTGCAAGAATCATGATATACTCAAGAAGGTGCAACAAGTGGAAGCAAAAGCCCATCAAGATGTACGAAGAGTGTCTCACAAGGCTCATAAATGGAGCATCAGCTCATGACACCAAGGTACGATGCTTGAGCCCGACCATAATCAATGCAAATGAAGGTTCTACCACGTGGACTCACCTACATGTGTCATGATTTGAACCCTCTACACAAGCCAGGTATGGATAATGACTTTGAAAATGGATTGATAATCTTTCTAGCATGCTAAAGCTAGACAACTTAATTGTCTATATCCTGAATCCATTGACATTCATAATCCTACCTTGTATCTCATGCTTTTGTTGGATGCTCACGATCTATGCCGTTATGTGAGAACTTTAAAATGATGAACTAATAATGTTTTATCCTTTGCTAAAAAGAATATGTGTCTTGCCATTAGCTTGCATGATAAATCTATGACAAGATGTCTCCCATGAAATAGGCTCTTCAGAGCAGTCTTTTCTTGTCTCTGGAGCTTCTTGTTCTCTATTCTTGCAAGTTTTGCCTTTATGCTCTATGTACCTACACTTAGAAGGTTGACAATATAAATACACTTTATTCACACATGCTTAAAATTGACCAAACTAGTCTTTGTTTATGCTTCACCATGATTGTATAACCAAACAACCACTCCCGTGTGAGAGGTATTGGTTGTATAAATCATGGGGACTAACCATTGACATGGAGAGTGTGGAAAGGTGTACAAGTGCAGGTATGGTGACAGAAGTAAGGCCATCGTGCAATACAAGTCATAACATCAACACCATGTCACATTGAAAAGAGCAAGCTTGGGGGAGGAGCCCCTCCCCCACTAACTATGGCAACACAAGAGCATTGACGAGAACAAGCTTGGGGGAGGAGCCCCTCCCCTGCCAAGGTAAGTATTTTTATCCCTTTACTTTTGTTTTATTACATCTAACAAAAATTTGAATAAAAGAATAAACAGACCTCATGTTGATATTGCTTCATGAACATCCCATCCTTCCTATCTTGAAAATGATGACTAGTTGTCTTGCTAATGTTTCTCTAGTGCCTAGTTTACAACTTAGTATTTCTCTAAGTATGGATTACTTAGCTCATTTAAACCATCATGAACGTGAAAACTTTGTGGGTTGCAAGTGCTAAAACTAAGTCTAAGTTGTTGAGAGACATGATATAGTGAGACAAGAGCTGCTATAATATTGTTCTAAGCATGATAGATTACCGGAGAATTTATTCTTAAAATGATCAAAATCTTAATTGCTCCTCAATGGTGATAGATTCCTACCACAGCCATATATGCTTTACATGTTTACAAACCTTCTACATAGGCTATTTGCTTTGTATTCAGTGTTGTCGAGTCTTGTTGACCCTTGTTAAGAGACTTTTCATGCTCCTAAGATCAAGATCATGTACACACCTCATATACTGCTGCTTCTACACTGGAAGTACGCAAAAACATGCCTTTCATTTCCACCAAATAGGTTGCTTCATACTCCAAGTGTTAGGAAATCTCTCTCAATTATTTAGTAGATGAGACTCAAAAGGCTAGGCGAAATAAAGATGAAAAAAAAGATGGACAAGTGAAGGTCCATGAAAAAAAACAAAAAAAAATGCTAGCCATGTCTCATTAGAAAAGAGAGAAAAAGAAAAAGAAAATAGAGAGATAGATCTTATCAAATAAAGAAGCAATCTAGTCCACCATACACCACACACTTGCACATCTTGATCTGGGAGTATGACACTTCTCTTCAAGGATCTGAGCTTTGACTTTGCAACAAAATGCAAGTAAGTATGCCATCTTCTTTCGTCTCTACCTTGAGCTACACATAAGCCTGTTTAGAAGTAGGATGAAATAAAGAAGGCAACACTTATCATCTGCCTTGGTGAGGAATCATACACCATTTGAGCGACATGAGAGAACCACATGAGGAACATTAAGTCTTTCTTTTGAAAAATATTGCAAAACCTCCGGTATGAAACTTGCTAAAAACAAGAAAGTTAGTGCTCAAGTCAAACTGTTCTATCTTTCAACCACCTAAGACAAAGGAAAAGCCATAAGCCCCATAGAGTACTAAGGTAATATGGGTGATTTACATAGCTAATTTTTCCATTCAAAGAGAAGAACTTTGTTGTGCACATGGTACTCTTGAAATGTGATGCATAGCAACAATACTGATCCACCGAGGCCAAGTTTGATTGTTTGCTCGGGACGAGCAAAGGTTAAGCTTGGGGAATCTTGTTGACGGAAGTTATAGCATGTTTTACCTTATCAAAATACCGTCAACAGGCCTCTGTTTCAAGGAAGAATAGCATATCATGAGCATATTTATCACTAATAAGTTCCACTTGTACTCTTAGCTTGTGAACTTGTAGGAGATGGCAAAATGAACAAAATGAGGCCAGGTGGGCCCACCAAGGGGGTCGGCCGACCCCACCATTGGGCCACCTCAGCCATGGTGACATGGCATGATCCAAGAGAAGCATGTTCAAGCCAATATCAACCATGGGATCAAGCATGTGCTTTTGCTCATTGGTGCAAGATGAGAAGCACATGGATTCATGGGTCCACACCGAAAACCAAATGAAACCAACTTCACAAGACTTGCTCCATGACATGTGGGGTCACCAAGGGAGAGAAGAAGGTGGGCCAGCCCTGTCATAGGGGGGTCGGCCGACCCCCCCTTGGTGGGACCCAGCAGAACTATTCATTTGGGTGACATCAGCACCTTCTAGAAGATGTACCCCAGGCCCACATGTCAGGGACAGGGGTCGGCCGACCCCATGGTGACCCTCATCCAAGTCGGTGGCAAAGTGCATGTTTCACACGTGAAGAATATCCAAGTCATTCATCCAAGTCGGTTGTCATGGCGGTGGATCCAAGGGTGAAGAGAGGAGGATCACGCGGATCGCTGACGTGGCACCGGAGTAGCCCCTACTCCACCTCCACTATAAATAGAGGCCTTCACCCTCTCATTCAACACACCACAAGGAGGAGCTCTCCACTCTCTCTCAAGATGTAGTACTAGTAGTAGTGCTTGGAGTTAGAGTGAGTCTCTGGTCTTCAGCTCTAGTCTTCCAGGAGGTCTGGTATGGTTCTAGTATTCCTTTCTTTCCTTGTAAGACTTGAGTTATTTTATATAGTTATATTCTCTACTTTGCCTTAGTACTTTACTTTATTGCAACATGCTAGTTATGTTGTAGTGGTTGTTAGCATAGTCGTAGTTATGTGATAGCAAGATAATGGTAGTATACCTTTGCGCTGGTTCACCGCCCTTAACCCGGTACTCTAATCAGTTCCACCGGATGTCGGATTAGAGTAGTGAGATGTAGTGTAGACGTGGTGTCTAGACTATACGCTTGCGTGTGTCTGCGGCTTACTCCACGGTTTGTTTGTGGTACCTAGTAGGGGTGACAGACCTATCTAGGCTTTGATTCCACCACGTGCGGGCAAGTTATTAAAACGTAGGTCTTCTTGTGCTAGGCGGCTTAGCACCCTTCTCATCCCTTTCTGTTGCTAAGTGGCTTAGTGACCCGAAGTGCAATTGTGTATGAACATTGATCTTGCTTGATATAACATGTCTTGCTAAGTTAGAACCTTGCAAGTAGAGATAGATATCTGGAGACCTTAGGCTCGCTCGTTGTTCTCCTCGCTCGCTAGACTACTCTTTTATCTTTGTGACCTCTCCTGTGTGTGTCACTGCTCTTATCATATATATCACTTACCCCCACTCTGGTTTAGTTGGTATATTAGTTAGTGGATACATGATAGTTAGTTATCACATTCTTTAACCATTGCTTCCCTGTGGATAAATACGATACCCTGGAATACTCCTGGGTGAAATGCTACAACGGTATGTTCTGTGCGCTTGCGGAATTATCCAATAGACATAAGAAATACCAACAAACATTTCTAGCCTCGTTGCTGGGGATAGATTCAAACTCTATTCTTAGTAGTAACGCTAAGAAATGTCAACACTTCCCAATTTGGAGACCACTTACCGAACGCTTTATCATTCATCCAGGGCTATTTTCTCTTTGACTTTCTTGTTGTAATATTTGGCAACACGTAATTTATTTTTCTCTATGTTTTCCAATGCCTTGAGATGAACTAAATGCAAATCTTCTAATTCATCCATCATCAAACCTTTATAATCTTCTCTCTTCAAATCATTTTGTAATGTAACTCATCTTGAACCCGATTTTAACTCCCACGGTAACACAGCACGATGCCCATAAACCAACTCGTAAGGAGATGCTTGAGTAGACCCATGACAAGCCATTCGGTAAGCCCACAAAGCTTCGTTAAGAACTGAATGCCACTTCTTCGGCTTTTCATCAATCTTCTTCTGGATAATCTTAATCATAATTTTATTTGACGCTTCAGCTTGACCATTGGCTTGTGCATAATAAGGAGAAGAATTATACAACTTGATCCCCATTTCTTCAGCAAAATCACAAAATTCGGATGATGTAAACTGAGTCCCTGTTGATTTGTTGTTATAGTTTGAGGGATCCCGAATCTGTGAACTATATGTTCCTTAACAAAATTGATCATGTTTTCTGACGTAACCTTCTTCAAAGGTATAGCCTCAACCCATTTGGTAAAGTAATCTGTAGCCAACAGTACGAACTTATGCCCTTTGCTAGAAGGAGGATGAATTTGACCAATCAAATCTATAGCGCATCCCCTAAACGGCCACGACTTGATAATTGGATTCATAGCTGATGCTGGAACTCTTTGAATATTGCCAAATCTCTGACAGTCTTGACATCCTTTATAATATTCAAAACAACCCTCGAGCATAGTTGGCCAAAAATAACCAGTCCTTCTTATTATCCATTTCATTCGGTAAGCCGATTGATGTGCACCACACAACCTTTCATGCACTTCATACATCAGCTTTTTGGCTTCTTCTTGACTTAAACACTTGAGGAGTACTCCATCTATAGACTTATAGTATAACTGATCATCAAGAAGTATAAACTTGAGAGCCTTATACCTGAGCTTTCGGGAAACCTTTTGTGATGGATTCTTCAAGTATTCGGCAATTTCTTCTCTCCAGTCATCAACCATATGATCCTCATCCAAAGCAAGAATCTCTTGATTTTCTCGATATCCAGAAGCAACTTGAGCCAATTTATTCGCTTCTTCATTATGCCCCCCTAGGGATATGATGTAAAGTTGCCACCTGAAAATACCTCAAAAGCTATTGACATTCTTCATAATACTCTCTTAATATATCACTCCTACACTCATATTGACCGGTTAACTGGTTGATGATTAACTCAGAATCCCCAAAAATTTCAACAGCAACAGCTTTTATTTCCATAAGAAGCCAAAGCCCTCTGAGCAATGCTTCATACTCTGCTTGATTGTTAGTAACACAAAACTCAATGGGGATGGCATATTTAAAAGTCAACCCTCGTGGAGAAATCAATAAAATACCAGCACCACCACCTTTACTACAAGATGAGCCATCGAAAAACAAAGTCCAAGGTGCAATATTTACCATGTTAGCAGAGGGATCAAGATGATGAGTAACAAAATCGGCAATAGCCTGACCTTTTACTGCCTTTGCCGATTCGTACCTTAAATCAAATTCTGACAATGCTAAAATCCACTTACCGATCCTTCCATTTAAAATAGGCATTAATAACATATGTTTTATCACATCAAATCTAGAAACTATCACGCATTCGACATTTAATAAGTAGTGCCTAAACTTGGTACATGAGTAATACACACATAAACAAAGTATCTCTGTAGCCGAATACCTCGTCTCTGGGTCTAACAGCTTTCGGCTAAGGTAAGCTATTACTCTTTCTTTTCCCTCAAATTCTTGTATAATGGCCGATCCTATCGTTAGGCTATCGGCCGCCACGTACAACTTGAAAGATTTACCAAGCTGTGGAGGTACCAACACCGGTGGTGCCTTCATGTATCCTTTAATTTCATCAAAAGCTTTCTGTTGTACGTCACCCCACACGAATTTTTGATCTTTCTTAAGCTTCAGCAATGGAGAAAAAGGCAAAATTCTTTCCGATAAGTTAGATATAAATCTTCTTACAAAATTAATCTTGCCAAGCAGCGACTGCAACTCTATGAGGTTGGTTGGAGGGACAACTTTGTCTATTGCTTCCATGCTTTTCATTCCGACTTCAATCCCTCCTTTTTGGATCAGAAACCCCAAAAACTCACCTGCCGAAACTCCAAAAGCACATTTGTTTGGATTCATCCTCAAACCATGCTTCCTTGTGCATTCCAAAGTCTTCCTCAAATCAGCCAAATGTTCTTCATGATCGACTTTATGACCACATCATCAATATAAATTTCCACAATTTTGTCGACCAACTCATGGAAGATATAATTCATAGCTCTTTGATAAGTTGCGCCGACATTCTTTAATCCAAACGTCATAACAACCCATTCAAACAAACCAATATGACCAGGGCATCTAAAAGCTGTCTTTGAAATATCTTCCATTGCCATAAAGATCTAATTATATCCAGCATTACCATCCATAAAACTGATGACTTCGTAACCAGCCGGTGCATCAACAAGCAATTCGGCAACCGGCATCGGGTAACTGTCCATTGGAGTAGCTTTATTGAGATCTCTAAAATCAATGCAAACCCTCATCTTTCCATTCTTATTATATACTGGAACTATGTTTGAAATCCACTCTGCATATCTACACGGCCGAATGAAATTTGCTTTCAATAATCTCTCAACTTCTTTTTTCACGTCGGCCAATACCTCCTGTTTAAAAATCTTCCGAGGAGGTTGTTTATAGGGGCGATACCCAGGTTTGATCGGTAATCGATGCTCAACAATAGAACGGTCTAATCCGGGCATCTCTGTGTAATCCCAAGCAAAACAATCCTTGAACTCTTTCAGAAGGTTTATCAATTTTGATCTATACTCTGGATCCAAATTTGTACTGATATATATTGGTCTTGGCTCGGCATTATTACCAACATTTATCTCTTCTAGTTTATCAGCCGACATAAAACCTCGTCCCAGCTTTCCTTTGTTACCATCAATTGGATTATCCATTTAAAAATTGCTTTGAGAGCCGACTGCTTGGATCGGCTGTTGGTCCTTGTCGAAAACATTTACAGGACCTTCCTCCCAAACTTTTCCAGAGAAGCACTCGACACCATCATATTCCCAATAAGTGGGCTCTGCGGCAGCAACACTTACCGAATCATCAGCATAGACAACTTCGACATCATCTCCAACCCACTGGATGAGGACTTGATGCATAGTCGACGTAACACAACAGTTTGCATGGATCCAATCTCTTCCTAAGAGTAAACTATATGCCCCCTTGCCATCGATGACGAAGAATGTAGTAATCAAAGTTTTTGATCCAATCATCAACTAGACATGAACAGCTCCTCGAGTATCAGAAGGGTTGCCAACGAAGTCTCTGAGCACCATGTCAGTCTTTAGTAATTCCTCATTAGCCATCCCAAGCTTCCTGAAGGTAGTGTATGGCATGATATTGATGGCAGCACCCCCATCAATGAACATCTTGGTTAAAGGCTTGCCATTAACATACCCTTTCACGTAGAGCGGCTTCAAGTGTCGATGCTTGGTTGGCTTGTCAAAAATTGCTCGCTGGGTCAAGACAAGCTGAGCCATCAGATCCCGGTACTCGTTTTCATCAAAATCCGAGTACACCTCTTCTTGGACATCTTGATCCCCGGGGGCCATGAATTATGATGGAAGGAAGAAAGCCATGCATGCACTAGCCGAATGATCATGCTCATTGGGTTTTTTCTTTGGACGCCAAATTTGTTTCGTCCTGGTGCCTGCCTGTACCAATTCTCTATCTCTTAAGCATTGCACTCTTCTTTTCTGGCTTTTCCTCAACCCTGGTGGACACCACTGTCCTTTCCGCCAAACATATTCACGGTACTCTTCTTCTTCAGCGCGAGCCCAATCTTGATCGGCAAACCTTTTCCCCTGCCGATCTTCGGAATTACCTATTTTTAAACGCCGATCATCCCCAAGAAGTCGTGTCCCAAGCCTTTCATGGACCGGACGACGGTTGACCCGAGACTGCCTATACTCTGAATATTGATCACTACATTCAGGGCAAATATTTTTAGCAGGCAGTTTCAAGCCTTCATTCCAGCAATATTTGAAGAATGAGCACCCCCAACGAGATTGCTCTTGTTCTTTTACGTACTCTTGTTTCTCTCGGTACATCTCCTCTTCGTACCTCCGGTGTTCCTCCATGAACCTTCGCTCTTCATAATACTCCCCCTTCTGACGCTGTTCCCGCTCCCGTCGCCATTTGTTTAACAAAATACGTGTCGTGACCCTGGGCCTGGAAGCTTCTCCCCTCTCGGTTCGGCTATTCTAGAAATGAATTTGTTGCCGAAATTCTTCATTTGTGATCTACCGATCGGGGTCAACAGCGCCGATCTTTCTCGCTCTATCAGAGGTTAATACCTTCATCTCGCCTTTGCCCTTGGGGTCATCTACATTAACCATGTTAATGGAGAAAGATACGGTATTCTGTGCAAAAGGGTTAGCATCAATCTTCATTTTTCCGTCGAACTTCAAATGCCCTTCCTGGATAGCCTTCTGGATCTGCACCCTGAACACTCGGCAATCATTTATAGAATGAGATCTGGTGTTATGGAAACCACAATATTTCTTGTCTTTAACTCCTTCAGGGTGTAGCATGGGATGTCCTTCTGGTAGCTTGATGCGTCCCTCTTTCACCAACAATTCGAATAGCTTATCCGATTTGGAAACATCAAAGTCGTAAATACCCTTTTGCTGCCTCACCCATCATTGATTGACTTGAGTCGGCTCTTTCGCCCAGACTAATTCAGCTGCAGCTATCTCATCTTCGTCATCATACTCCATTGCTTCTTCTAAGAAACTCTGATACATTTCGCTAGCCACATCGCCTTTCTGGAATTGGTTGTTTCTTCTAAACCCCTGAGCCTGATTACTCATTATTGCCAATCGTTGTGATAATTGCCCAAGATCATCAAACTCCATGCCGAATAACTTTTCCCTGATATTCGGCAACATGCCAGCTATAGCTATCCGTGGCAATTGATCATCTGGTAAATTCAGGGAATAGTAGAGATTTTTAGTCTATCTGAATCTCTGCAAATATTCCTATGGTGTTTTAGTAGCTTTCATTCTCAAACTCATGAGGTCGACCAACTTCTTCTCATTGGTACCCGTAAAGAAATACGCATGGAATTTCTGCTCCAAATCCGCCCATGTTCCAATAGAATTCGTCGGTAGAGATGTGAACCATGAGAAGGCTGGTCCTGTCAGTGATAATGGGAAGTACCGAATCCTCCAAGCTTCATCTGCAGATGCTTCCCCAAGCTGCATTAAGTAACGACTGATATGTTCTATAGTGGTGGTATCATCCTGGCCTGAAAACTTGGTGAGATCGGTGGGAGGCTTTACCCTCGGAGGGAGTGCTACTCGTTTATACCACTCTGGGTAAGGAGATTTATAAGCGTAAGACTGATTCTTTGGTTTCAGGCCGAATTGATTTTGCATCATGTCGGCCATCCTATGCATGATAATGTCAATATTTGAATCTGGAACGTCGTGCACTTGTCCTCCAAGAAATGCCCCTGCTGAATTTTTATAACCCGGGTTCGGGAAAGCATCAATCGTATTGTAATCAACGAACTCCTGATATCCATCTCCATACATATTCTTTTGCAACCTATTTGTTGCTGGAGACACCCTGAAAGCAGATTGTGGGACGTTTCCCGTCGTGCCGAATGTGAGTTGGCCATGAGTCATGGGAGGTTGTTGCTTCTCGTGAGGGACCACCCCACCTCTGCTTGTACCAACTCCGCCATCTTCGGCAATCTTTTTCTGATGTTGGGGTACGGGGAATAACATTGGCCCCTGTATCGGGCCAGCGGCTTCCTCAAAACGTTTATCAACTGCCGGGCTGAAAGTACTAACCATGATGGCACGAAAAGTATTTAAGAAAGCTGATTGATGATTTGTCAAGGCCTCTGACATAGCCTTGTACACCAGTTCGAATAATTTTTGAGCATCTTCCTCATCGGTGCTATCGGATTGATGAGGAAGGAGAGTTCTTGGGAGTGACTGCTTCTGGAAACCTTGTTACTCTTATTCTTAGAAAAGGACATCAAGCATTTGTGCTGAAACTCATCGCATGCTTGTTGAACTAAATTTCTCAAGTCCCCTGGCAACTCATCCATGGTCACGTCCAGAACTTGATTGTTGTCAAATTCAGGCATCTTGAAATGTGGTGTCCCACTGGGCGTGCCAAAAAGTGTGTTGGCACCAAAAGTGGCGCACTGTGCCTCACACACAGCAAGCCGGAAAGCGTGGCTCTGAAGAATAAAACTGGAACATGACGGGTGAGACCAGACAGTTCCATATTTACGGCTCTAAAGCCACTTACAATGACATACAGCTATAGAAGCTGTCTGCCAAGCTTGTTTATAGAGTCATTCGGCTAATATAAAACAAAGCATGTAAAAGCATTGATTGCCGAATACAGATGTAAGAAAAGACATGCTTAAACAAATAAAAATAAATTATAAATCGATGTATAACCAAGCTCGGCATACTAGCCGAATTGGGATCCATGAAGAAGGAACATGCAAACAAACACGATCGAACCAATCTAAAACCTGCATCTGCCGCACGATACCTAGTTTTATCGAAGCTCAAGCGTGATTGACATGTATGAACCCACAACACGTAACAATCTAGATTAGAAATTAATTCAGCCATCATGATCATGAAATTTATAAGAGATGTCATGAAAACAACAATTATTGGAACATAAGTAAACTTGTAAAGAAAGGCCGAACAAAGTCAGTCTAGATTGGGCAAAAGAGTGTTACAAAATTAATTAAATCATGCAACACATGGTAACTTAATGAATCTACTAGATCTTGCCAGATCTAATAGAGCCGATAACTATCTTGCTTTTGCTAAACGTATCAAGTGAACACCTGCCGCACGGTATTTACTCATAAGCAAAGCATAAGCAAAGATTTCTTGATTGTTAACAAAGATCCGCCGCATGACCATTGGAAACAAACAAGACTACTTGCATCAAATCTAAATCCACCGCATGATACTAGACATGATAACAAGGTTGCCGGAACTTACGGAGGTCGACGGATCGATGATTCCTCTCGAAGAACTCGACGACACGACAAAGGACTCAAAGATGGCACGGGGCCGGTTTGTATTGATATGGTTGTGAACCTTTTTTACAATAGCCAAGGGTTTATATTTATACCCTGGACACAATATAAGTCCTAAGAGGACACGACTATGAAACGTTTAAAGGAAAATACAACATTTTTGGCCTTCAACTCCCATCGGAATCTTCATTGCCTTAATTATCGCAATTTTGTTGCCCGATCGGCTCTTGCTTCCGTCGTTTCAACGGAAACCCCCTTTTTCTCAGAATAGCCGACCGCATAAGCAGTTGCCGAATCCTTGGAAACTAGCCGACCACATGGATACTTGCCGAATGCCTCATACGCCCATCACCTCAAACTGGCCCATCTGTCATCTCCTTATGCGTGCGAAAATCTGGTGTTAACAGGTGGTTTTGTAGTTGAGCGTTACCCCCCACCGCGTTTTGAGTATCGCGATGGAGGCTCTTCTCTTAGCGGACCACGTTTTCCTATACGTGGTGATCGCTTTCCCCGTAGGCGTGCTAGGAATGGTTTTGCTACTAACCGTTCTTTTGAGCAGCCGGCCCAACACTAGTATAATTCCCATTTTACTCACCCCAGTGTTGGACCGTATGCTCACCCTATGTCTTTTTATTGATATAGGTAAAACGATTGGAGAACATTTGGTTGGTGGATTCCGGATGTTCGAGGCACATGACCGGAAACGCCAAGTGGTTCTCCAGTCTTAGTCCAGTCACCGGAAAGGAGTTTATCACCTTCGGCGACAATAGCAAAGGTAAAGTGTTGTCTCGTGGGTCGGTGCGAGTTAATGAGCACTTTGTGTTGCGTGATGTTGCTCTTATTTCTAACTTGCATTTTAATCTTCTTTCTATTTCACAACTTTTCGATGATGACTATGAGATTCATTTTAGGCCGAATCTCAGTCGTATTTTAGATCCTCAGGGCAATCTTGTATGTTTGATTTCTCCCTTTGGGAAAGTCTTTCGTGCGAATTTCTCGGAGTCGTTTGGGATTTCTCGTTGTCTTTTGGCTGGACCTTCCTCCTCTGATCTTGGAAGTGGCATAGGAGACTGGGTCACCTGAGCTTCGACTTGCTTGCAAGGCTTAGTTCACTTGGCCTAATCCGAGGCTTGCCCAAGTTGTGCATGGAGAAGGATCTTGTTTGCCATTCTTGTAGACATGGGAAGATGGTTGCCGCTCCCCGCCATCCAGTGACTCAGGTCATGACTAAGCGCCCTGGAGAGCTTTTGCACATGGACCTTGTTGGTCTGGCTCGGGTGAGCTCGGTTGGGGGGAAGTGGTATGTGCTTGTTGTTGTTGACGATTTTTCGAGATATTCGTGGGTTTTCTTTTTAGCTGAGAAAACCGAGACTTTCTCTTTTGCTCGCAATCTGATTTTGCGTCTTCAGAATGAGTTCCCTATGAACTCAATGCGAGCTATTCGGAGTGATAATGGTTCTGAGTTTAAGAATTCGAATTTTGAGAAGTTTTGTAACTCTTTGGGTTTAGAGCATCGGTTTTCTTTCCGCTTACACACTGCCACAAAATGGTGTTGTAGAGAGGAAAAATTGGACCCTTGTAGAGATGGCCAGGACGATGCTCGATGAGCATAGGACTCCTAGGCGGTATTGGGCCGAGGCTATGAACACTGCATGCTATATTTCCAATCGCATTTTTCTCGGAGCTTTCTTGAAAAAGACTTCTTATAAGTTGCGTTTTGGAAAATAGCCCAAAGTGAGTTATTTTAGAGTTTTTGGTTGCCACTATTTTATACTCAAGAAAGGCAACCTGGACAAATTTGAGTCTCGTTCTTCTAACGGTGTATTTTTGGGTTATGGCACTCATACTCATGCATATCGTGTACTTAACCTTGATACTAACCGAGTCATGGAGACATCCGATGTCACCTTCGACGAGACCACGGTTTGTCCTTCTTCTAGATTTGAGCGTGCGGGTGATGACGAGGTTGGCGAGCCTGTTTTTGATGATGAGGACGAGAGTGCTGAAGGGATGGATGATCCAGCACCACCTCCACCTGCTGTGCCGCAAGCATCGGCTTCTACGACGATGACTCACGGCCCCAACCCCTCTTCATCGACTACATGGGGGCCGTGGGATCCGCCACCTCGAGCGGTACCTTTTGTACCCGAGGAGGCACCAACTGCTGTTGAGGGGGAGATTTCTTCAGCTCGGGAGGCGCCACAACACATCCAGCGCCAACACCCGCCTCAACAGATGATCGGCAGCATCGACGAACGTGTCACTCGGTCAAGGTCACAACAAATTTCTTACTTTGCTCATTCTGCATTTGTTGCTGATTTTGAACCCTGAGATGTGGGACACGCTTTATCTGACCCGGATTGGGTCAATCCCATGCATGAGGAGTTAGAAAATTTTGAAAGAAATCGGGTTTGGGTTTTGGTTCCACTTCCTCCTGAGTGTCACCCTATTGGTACAAAATGGGTTTTTAAAAACAAACAAGGAGAGGATGGCCACATTGTGAGAAACAAGGCCAGACTTGTTGCCCAGGGGTATAGTCAGAAGGAGGGAATAGACTATGAGGACACTTTTGCTCCTGTAGCTCGTTTGGAGGCAATTAGGATACTCTTGGCTTTTGCTGCATCCAAAGGGTTTAAACTTTTTCAAATGGATGTCAAGAGTGCCTTCTTAAACGGCTACATAGAAGAAGAGGTGTATGTGAAACAACCCCCCGGTTTTGAAAATCCCAAGTTTCCAGACCATGTTTTTAAACTTCACAAAGCTTTCTATGGTTTAAAACAATCCCCTAGAGCCTGGTATGATAGGTTGAAAACCTTTTTGCTTGCTAAGGGTTTTAAAATGGGATGAGTGGATAAAACGCTTTTTCTCCTAAAGCAAGGCAATGACACTCTCTTGGTTCAGATTTACGTGGATGATATCATTTTTGGTGGTTCCTCTCACGCTTTGGTTGCCAAGTTTGCAGATCTTATGAGCAGGGAGTTTGAGATGAGCATGATGGGCGAGTTGACATTCTTTCTCGGGTTGCAAATTAAGCAATCCCGAGAAGGGACGTTTGTGCACCAGGGCAAGTATACCAAGGACATCCTGAAGAAGTTCGATATGGGTGAGGCCAAGCCTCTTCCAACGCCCATGTCGACCACGACGGCCCTGGATGCGGACAAGGATGGGGAAGCTGTGGACCAGAAGGAGTACCGGAGTATGATTGGGTCGCTGCTGTACCTGACGGCGACACGCCCGGACATCCAGTTCGCGGTGTGTCTTTGCGCACGATTTCAGTCGTCCCTGCGCACTTCTCACCGTCAGGCCATCAAGCGCATTATGAGGTACTTATGTTTCACTCCAGAGTTTGGGATTTGCTATTCTGCTTCCTCCACCCTCTCCCTTTGCGGTTATTCTGATGCCGATTTTGCTGGTTGCCTACTTGATCGCAAGTCCACTTCTGGGACTTATCAGTTTATTGGTTCTTCTCTTGTATCTTGGTCTTCTCGCAGCAGTCTAGCATCGTCCAGTCTACCACAGAGGCTGAGTATGTTGCTGCGGCTAGCTGCTGTTCTCAATTGCTTTGGATGATGGCCACTTTGCGTGATTTTGGTCTGAGCTTTTCTCGCGTTCCTTTGCTTTGTGACAGCACGAGTGCTATTAGCATTGCTAAGAACCCCGTGCTGCACTCTAAGACCAAACACATTGATGTGTGTTTTCATTTCTTGCGAGACCACTATGAGAAGGGTGATATCAACCTTCGCCATGTCGATACTCATCATCAGTTGGCAGATATTTTTTCCAAGCCTTTGGACCAATCAACCTTTGCTAGGTTGAGAGGTGAGCTTGGTGTGTGTTTCCCCTTTTAGATGAGGGAAACATTTTGGTTATTGTATCATAGACTGACTCTTTTTCTCTTTTTGTTTTCGTTTCTGATAAGTTAGTTTTTGCTTTTCATCATGCATCTTTGCACTTTCTGAGCTTCATGTATATAATCTTTAGAATGTGATTATGCTCTATCTAGTATGCTCTGATGCTATATGATGATGCTTGTAGCTTATGTTCCTTTTGATCACTAATACATGTTGTGAGCTGTGCTATTTTATGAATGGTGAACTTGCTTAACGAACTTAAAACTTGAAATTGTTCACCATTGAGATATGCAACTAGCATGTGTAGAATGTGTTGAATTCACTTGTGCTTTTCATATATGCTAGGTTGCTATGTCACTAGTTCTGAGTCATTCACTTGCTTGGTATGTTCATAAACTGCTATAAAATTGAACCAAGATAAGTGAATTGGAAAGATCAAGATAGGATTGCTTGTCAGCACATCACGGTATCGAGGCTGTTTTTCATTGCACATTGAGTTAAACTTGAGCCGTGTAGTGTATGACCGAAACCGATGCTTTAAGATTCTGATTGCTTCTGCATAGGCTTAGCTCGGTTGAAAAGTTAGGCAAATGACAAGCCTTCAACCTCTCGCAATCACATGCTGAATTTTGAACTTGTGAAATTTTACCGCTGCAACTCCGATTAAAATCTGAAATCATAAGTATATGTTTCATTCTGTAGCATGATGATTGAACTTTGCTAGGGGTAGTTCACTTTGTATACATGCTTAGCACTTGTTTGACTTCCTGTCTATACATGTTTAGTGCTATTTTGATGGTGAATACCTTTTTGGCTAAAACTGCTCACTTTGCTCATATGTTCATATTTCGTATTTAGTGATCAGTTTGAGCCTTTGCTGGCATGTATGCTTATTATAGAGTCTTGGAGTTATTCTTTGTAGAGCATCTTTTCGTTCTATTGATTATATTCCTAAAGCTGCTAACTTGCATTTTTGACTCATATGCATTTGGAAGGGAGAAGTTGGCCTGATAGTGCATTATCAACTAAGGGGGAGAAATTTGTCAAATCATAAGGTTGTGTGCACTATTGGAGGGGGAGTTTGCTCACTTTGGCTTTGGTTGATGAATTTTCAATTGTTTTGGAGCATTTTTCCAATTGGTTCAGAGCATTTTTGGTAGCTAGTTGTGTTGAGCCTTTGCCTCTTTCTTGAGGGACTAGCGACTTTGCCTATATGCTCTTCACTTGGTTTCGAGCTCTTTTGCTTTTCAGTTGGTATTGTGCTTTCTCGCTAGTGGTGTTGAGCCCGTTCTGCCTCTTCTTGAGGGCTAGCTTTATTTTGCTTCATGGTCAACTGATATTTCAATTGGTGTCGAGCTTTACTTCAATTGGTGTCGAGCTTTCCTGCTAGCGTTGTTGAGCCTATTGTACCTCTGCTTGAGGGCTAGCTTTGCTTTGCTTGGTTGCGTCGAGCCGTTGCCCATGTCTTTGGGGACCAAGTTTGTTTTGCTCTTTCACTTGACCTTCTTCTGGCTTTGATATGCTTTTGGGTCATTTGGACGAGTTCTCTACTTCTCCTTCTTCTTCCTTCTTCTACTTCATTATGATTTGTGTTGGTAGTTGACAATGCACTCATCAAGGGGGAGATTGCGGATACATGGGTGTATGCCGAGTCTCGAGTGATGAGTGATTGTCAACTGGTTTGATGCGCATGTTCTTTGGCTTGTGTTGTGCAGGTGTCAAGCACAGATACAGTGATCGAAGGCAAGGTGAAGGTCAAGTAGAGACGTGCCGTGCCGATGGACTGAGAGCAGTGAAGGGTGGACGTGAGGCTTGGACTGAGGGACCGGTGGCCTGAGGATCAGCTGTGGCGGCTGACAGCCTGGGACAGCAACGAGCGGAGACTTGCGGGGCACAGTGTTGCTCGGGTCGAGGACCTGGGGACATGTGTCGGTGGACGGGGTGCACGGGCGATGCATCCCCTCTACAGCGTCGGTTTGGTGGTTGAGCCCCAGAAAAACCACCGGTGGACGGTTTCCAGGTTTGGGCCACAAAACCTGGGTGCTGCGGGTTTGCCGAGTTTGGGCCACGAAACTCGGGCTGAGGACGGTTTCCAGGTTTGGGCCTCAAAACTTGGGCGCTGGCGGGTTTTTGAGTTTGGGCCACAAAACTCAGGCGATGGACGACTGGTTTCCCGGTTTGGGCCTCAAAACTGGGGGTTGGTCGTGAAGGCTGGTTTCCCGGTTTGGGCTTCAAAACCGGGGGCGAAGTCCGGGAAAAGGACAAGCAGAGCGGTGGCGGCACGTGGCGGCAATCGGTGAGGTTGCGTCGAGGCAACGCTACCAGTTGTGCGGGCGTGGCCGTCGGATCACCACCTACCACGAGTTGGTCCAGAATAACCTTAGGGTTTAGCTGGTTCACTCTGTAAATAACTAGGGGTAGAGTGGGAATTAGAATTAGATAAGTAGGGGGAGACACCCACCTCCCAAAATATCTCAGTCATTTGCTATTCTCCACTTAGGGTTTCTTGCTCTCAATCCCCTGCTGTAGGAACTGAGATCCGCAGAGAACCATACCTCTGTGTTCATGAGATTTTGAGGAAGTGAGACCGTAATCTCACTGTTGTAGCGTGTGGTAGCCACACGGTTGCATATCGTTGTCTTGATTCGCGTTTTGACTTTGTTGTTCGCGTTCTTCGTTTCTCTGCGATTTTCCCGTCACTCGATCTCCCTCTCTATTGCGTTTTTTTGAAATCCACTTGAATCATCTTGTTCTTTATAGTGAGGAGAACATTTCCACCGAAGGAATTCATCTCTACCCTCATGAACAAGTAGATCGGGTCGATTCTATTTTCGTGGCGCTTTTTCGGTTCTTACTCCTTCCTCTTTCGATTCCCGTTGATTGAGTTGTTTTGAGCGGATGATTTCTTGGGGATAGTCTCCTAACTACCTCGTGATCATCCTCTCCGAGTTTGGGATCAAGGGATTTTGATTTGGATCGATTTGGAGGAGATTTGAGTTGTGGGCGACTAAAATCACCCTTTCTGTTCATCAGCGGACAATCCGCCATTGGGGGCGCGGACAGTGCGCGCGTCGGGCTCCAGCCGACTCAGTGGCTGTGTGGCTCAGGTGTTTTGGTCCGGAGTGACCTGCGGACAGTCCACCGGTCTAACTCGCGGACAGTCCGGGAGTGACCAGGGAGACTTCAGCAGCAGTGCGTGTTTGCACATCTGGCCGGCGGACAGTCCGCCACCAGAGCCCAGACAGTCCACCGTTGGGCAGACAGTCCGCCGCCGTACATGCGGACAGTCCGGGATTTGGCTGAGTGTTGAGTTTTAGTGCGTTTTCTCTCCCGACTTCTCCGCTTGGTTTCCGGACTTCTCGTTTCGCCCTAGAGTTGACCAAGTAATCTCTCTAGGTATCTTTGGTACTTGTTAGCATAGGTATTTGGAGATTTCTCGACATAGCTCTCTATCTACGTTCGGGAGTCGGTTTTTGGGGTCAAACTTGAGACAGTGTTTTTGGCGTTTGGTTCGCTCTTGCTTTGTGGTGCCTCGCTGTGATCCTAGGGATCATCCACCCTCTTCCAAGGGTCGTGGGCATCACGTTTCGGTAAAAGCTTTCGGGGGTTGATTTTTGGGACAAAGGCCGAAGTTTCGAGAGAAATTTTTTAGGCTCCCATTCACCCCCCTCTGGTCGCCTTGCTTTAGCATTCTCGGTCCTTCAGGCACGACGTAGGGCGGCCTCCGGGAGGGGGCTCAGGGCGCGACCTCCGAAGGGAGGGCTCGGGACGCGGGGCAGCCGCACCCTCTGGGCGAGGGCGAGGGCGAGGGATTGGGAGAGGGTTGTGGGGCGACTGGGCGAGGGTCGCGGTGTCCAGGCCTCCAGGGAGACGCAGCGGGAGGCGCGAGCGGGAGAGATCGAAGGTTAAGTCTCGGGTTGGATAGAGGGATATCTCGGGTTGTCCCGGGTTCAACCCAGATGGCTTGTGTTTGGATAGAAGGTTAAGTGAAATAGGGTCGACCCAGATTGGCAAATTCCACTCAAATGCGGGTTCCCGTGATCCCTCTGATTTGAGGGGACGAGCTCAACCCAGACGAACGGCGTCGCGACCTCGTCTCCTTCACCCTCCTGTTCTTCGCGACCATGGTGCGACAAGAACAGCGGTAGGCGAGCTCGGGCACGGGCTATGGCGGCCATGGCGGGCGAGGTCGGAGCTCGGGGCGGTGGCAGCCATGGCGGGCGAGCTCGGGCACGGGCCGGTGGCGGCCATGGCAGGCGAGGTCGGAGCTCGGGGCGGTGGCAGCCATGGCGGGCGAGCTCGGGCACGGGCCGGTGGCGGCCATGGCGGGCGAGGTCGGAGCTTGGGGCGGTGGCAGCCATGGCGGGCGAGCTCGGGCACGGGCCGGTGGCGGGCGAGGTTAGAGCTCGGGCAACGCGAGGGACTCGAGATGGGTACGGGCGAGGAGGGAGAAATAAGGAAGAAGATGACAGATGACAGGTGATTAACAGTGTGAGGATGACATCCAATTTATCCCTCTCCAACCTTGCAACCAAACAAAAAAACTGGGTTCAACCCATCCCTTTAACCAAACACGAGATGGGTTCAACCCAACCCTAAAAATTGGGTTGGATCCAACCCAACCCACTTCATCCCTGAACCAAACACACATGGGGGACGGAGCGACCGACCGAAAATTTTATCGCACGAAGTAGTTGTCCACCTTTTAATTTTTTTAGTTATGAGAGATTTACTTTAGTACACTATTCAATAATGATATTTGTCAATAGAAACTGCTCAATATCGTCTTTGCTAGAAGGCACTCTTCAATTATGGTAATTGGCTTCTGAACACAATGACAATTAAAATATATATCTGGGAGTGGATGAGAGAGAAGTTAACAGTAACCAAAATACCCCTGACTTATAGTTATCTAAAAAATCATAACCTTTACGTACGAAGTCGGATGAAGGCAAACTTTATATCAAAATTATAGTGCTTAGTGAGATCTACAACTTTTTAGTTGATAATTTTTTATTAAAATTACTTAGAGTATCAAAAAATATATTTTTTAGATTTTTAATATTTTAAATTTAGAATGACTTAAGTCATCCAGATCTAAATATTCTTTTTATTAATTTTAATTTTAAATTTTTTAAATTTTAAATTTCAAAATCTAAGAAAACAAATAGATATTTAGGACTCTAAATAATTTTAGATTAAAAACTTATCAAATATAACGTTATAGATCGTATCGATAACTATTACTTCTCTATGTTCCATATCAACAGACAAGGTCATTCTACAATTTTAAATTTTGATAATTAAAATTATATTTTATTAGTTTTTAATTAAAAAATTGTTCACTACAAAATTGTAGATCTCATTGAGCACTATAATTTTGATATAAAGTTTGTCTTCATTTGACTTTATACGCAAAAGTTATTATCTTTTTAGATAACTAAAGGTTATAGTTAGGGGTATTTTAGTCACTTTTAACTTCTCTGATGGGGATGGGGATTCCCGATCTTCCGTTAGGTAAAGATAACTATCATTTTGGTAAAGCACGACACACCGATCCGGCTTCAGATTTGAAGACCCGAACCCTACAATCTTAGCACCACGACTCCTCAGGCTATTAATCGTGTCTCCAACTGGTTGACCTCACCAAGAAGGATAATCTCTGCAAGGGAAACAAAGAACACAAACAAGAACTCGAAACTACGCAGCTCAAAGATTGGGACAATCTGCTGATGAATGATTAATTTCTAAGTGGGGTCCCACAAACTCATGACACGACGATTGTCGATGAAAGAATTGATCTAAGCAAAACCCAAAACCCTAATAAGGGCGACGACTACTGTTTATAGCCCCTAAGGTTGTGACCCCCTGGACGCGCCCATCTAAAAGATAACATCTACAAGCGCCCGACATGAACCAAGGGAGAGAAGGCCCAATGCCAGGCAAATCATGGCCCATTCATGTGGATAAAAAGGCCAAAACTCAAACAAACCATCTCTAAATAAGGCCTAACTTGTTGGGTAGCAACCAGGTCCACCAGAAGCACATCAAAACGAAGAACGTGCTGAGAGGAGGCCGCCATGGTGCAATCACACCACTTTTGGCATGGTTCAGGCTCATTTTTCGCGTGTCACCTCCCACCACCTTACCCACGTCGGTTCCCGAGGTTGCCGCCAGGTTCAATGTATCCAAAAGGCGGGTTGGAGGTCGGTTTGGTGCCTTCCATGTGGGGAGAAAGCGTCTGGACTCTCCCAAGTCACCTCCACTATAAATAGAGGTCATCTCCCCCTCATTTAGAAGAACACACATCAAAGAAGAAGAGCATACAACACTTGAGCATCATTCCAAGGCTTAGGCCCTAGTAGCTATCTAGAGTTGAGTAGTGGAGAGATGTGAGTGAGAGATCAGGGAAGTGTCGGACTTTGTTGGTGTCTCCTCGGACTTGTACCTCGACGGACACCTACACTTCAACTACTTCTTTCGCTAAGTGAGTGTTCATGGTTCTTTTGGTATTAAGTCTTTTATTTAGTTAAGCTTTTATGTTACTTGTTTGCAGGATCATTGTCTGTTCTCGTAGATGCTCTAGTAGAGGACTAACTATCACGGATGGGGGTCCTGAATTCATGCTAGAGTGGTAGTTGATAGCATAGATTTGGTGTCTAGGCTAGAGGCTACCTTCATTTGCTTCGTTCCCCATGGTTGAGGGATAGGCAGCAGGTGGTGACAGCCTTGTCCGCCCCTTGCAATCCCCCACGTTTGGGTTTGACGTAGAGCTAAGGCCGGTATCGCTTGACATACTAGGCGTAAGCTGGTTCCCGAAGTGAGTAAGTAGAAGTAGGGTTTATCTATCCTTAGACCATAAGACCATAGGAATCATTCTCTATCTTTACCAACTCTACCCTTGTGTTGTCCTTGGATGAACTAACCAGAAGAATACCTCCGTTCCATGTGGAAATACGATACCCTGAATACTTTCGGGTGAAGTACTACAATGGTACTTCCGTGCGCCTGCGGATTATTTCTGTTTGCGTTAAGAAATACCATCAGTTGTTCATGAGCATCTTGTCTCATATGTTGCTCTCCTTCTTTCTTACTCCATCATTTCGTCTTCTTTTTTTCTTTCTTGGCATTTTGTTTGGACCTTCTGCTCCTCTCATTATTTGTTCTCTGCAAGGGGATTCATAGACATCACATACCCAAAGGAGTATACAAATGATTTAAATTAAGAATAGTGTTGGTATGGAGTTAAAGGTGAATCAGAATCCCATGTTTTAAGTAATATGCCTTTATTATTCACCACTATTTTGAATTTTCAACAAGGTTCAGGCAAAGATGTGCAAAATTATTTTGAAGGATACCTCAGACCATGATTTATTTCTATGAATGATCTCCTAACATTCCCAATAAAATTTGAAAAATTCCTGCAAGGGTTAGTCCACATATACAACCAAAATCTATACAAGCATGTTCTGATAATTGTGATTGAATAATATTTTAAAGCATACTTATAATAGAACAAGGAAGTTTTGAAAGACTAAAGAGATTCACTCAAGTAGAAAAAAGAATATGTATGGTGAAGCAAAGGAGCATTTTATTTAACTTTTTTAATTATTATTTTTATTTGTTTATGATTTAGCAAGTTGGGCATGGCATGAAGGTGGAGATGACCATGACAAACTAGCAAGAAGGCATGAAATATTTTAAAGAACTCCATCCCCTACACTTGAATTTTGAAGAATGCAAACGCAAGTTTGGATGATAGAACTCTTATATGAATGAGATTCAATGTTGCATCATGCTTTGTTAAACATACTTTATGTTTTTATCCTTCCTCCTTTTCTCTCAGAAGATTAGTGGTAAAATTACCTGAAGGAGGCTTGTCCGAGTTGGTGAGAGCTTGTGGTCCGTTGAGCAGGACCTTTCCTTACATTAAGCTTTGTCTTTGCACCATCCGATGAGGATATGGACAATTGCATGCTCTTCTTCTGTCAACCTTTCTTGATTTTTGTTGATTCTTAGTTGACGAGTTGGGGTCCATTGGCGATGCAAACTCAAGTTCCTCCTTGATTGTCTTTGTCTTCTAGCGGCATGGCGGAGAGTTGTTCTTTATTTGTTGCGATTCACCAACCATCTTGATGATGAAGGAACAAACTTCTTTGGTGTTTTCATGTAAGCTTCATCTCCAATGACTTTGGGATTTCTTCTTGTGCCCAAGGTGGTTCATGATTCCATGAGACACAGTCGACACACCACCACTGATTAATGACAAGATATGGCAAGATGTAGTGGCTTGTCTCGGTTCTTGTTGCTGACGTGCGAGCTGGTCCCTTTGATGATGAAAATAGGCATATTCTAGTTAATAAAAGGTGGGTTGTATCCTGCTTCTCATCATCCTAACTTGAGTCTTGGGAAGGCTCAATGTTAGGATGTCTTCGATGTTGCTCGTAGCCAATTGATTTGACTGTCCACTTCTTATGAATGAGTTCCTTCCATTTTATGGCACCCGTCTTCCTTTTTTATTTGTTCCAAACCTAGACTGGTGTCACTAAAAAACTCTCATGGGGCACCAAAAGATTTTGATGTTCATTGCAAAAGTGCATATATATCTTGATAGATATCCTGTGTAGGTTTGGATAAGTAGCTTTTAGTTAGCCAATTAGTTTTAAGTTAGCTAATTTACCGTTGCCCTCATGCATTATGGTCCCTTTTTGCTCCTAATGTTCTATTCCGCCACATGATACTCCTCGAAGGCATTGAGCTCATGCATCGTGCCTACACCCTCGTCATTCGGAGGGGTTGAATGATAACCAATCAAAATTCTTCTCAAGGACTAGCCAAAAGCATATTTTCGTTAACAATCATTCATCATCACCCCACCTCTAGTAGCCTATTTGATCCTTTAGCTTTTGAGGTAACTTTTTGAGGAGAAAGTGAGAAGGATGGAGGATCAAGATGATGAGGGTGCAAGGGCAGTGCATGAACATAATGTTGTTGAGGAGTGCTAGAGGTGGTCCAAGAGCGTTGCTCCTCGGGGTGATGGGGTAGCCTAAAAAGAATAGGGAAATTTTGCTACAAGACATTGTCAAAATACGTAATATGCTGATAGACACCGCAACAAGCGAAATTTGCCGAGTACCATTACCAAATCATGTATATTTGTTGTTGAAAAGACCGTGATGCCAAAGAGCGGGGGTGAATTAGGTAACTTAAAACTTCTACTCCGGTTAAGCCACTCGTGGCAAAGCCTCTCCCGGATGCTCCCCGCCGTCTCCGCTATCAAGCTTCTGGCCGAACCGCCGTGGGCCTTGTTCCCTTCGGTACACGGTGGCGGCCACACCACAAACGCGGTTGGTGTGGTCTCGCAAGACTACAAGCCCCTTCGATGTACAACAATGGTGCGCACAAGCACTGAGTAGTAAGAGGTATGCAAACCTCACTAAACACTAGGCCTAACACCTAGAGCAAGCGCAAAGCGGTGGTCTAACTAGCTTAAGCACTTCGCAGAGCACCTACACTAATCATCTAGTATATCACTAAGCACTTTGGTGGCTAGAGCAACTAAATATGTGTCTAAACACTTGGTACACTTCCTTGAGCTCCAACCATATGTTTTTGGCCGACCATGTGGGTATATATAGAGCCCCAACCAGATAGAGTCGTTGGACACCAAAGATGGACTTTTCTGTGTAGCATCGGACGCTCCTGACGGGAGCATCAAACGCGCGTCCGAAGTCACATAATGGCTAGTTACCGACCTGGCACTGAGTCACATCAGACTCTGTCAGTGTTTGATGCTCCAACATCTGACATGTCCGATGTCTTCAAATCCTCTCTGGAACCCCTCTACATAGGCATCGGACGCTCGGGTCCTGTAGCGTCTGATGTTTCATCGGTGTGTCCGATGTTTCATCGGTGCATCCGATGTATGCTGTGCACAGTGTTACCACCGTGTCCGATGTCCTCGGATCGACGCGTGATGTACGGTTTCCTTCGTTTCTTCATGATTTCTTATGCCTTGGACTTTGCTTGATCATGAGAGTCTTCTACTGAGCTTCCAATGTCTTTCTTGAGGTGTTGATCATCAGATCATCACATTGCCTTTGTCCAAGTCACCTTTCCACCCTATTGGACTACAAAACAAATACTCGCAAACACATTAGTCCAATATGGTTATGTTGATCATCAAACACCAAAATCCAAAAGTCAAATGGGCCGAGGTCCATTTTCCTTATTATCTCCCCCTTTTTGGTGAATGATGACAACACGAACAAAGCAAGCAAATAAATAGATACAAAATTTAAAATGCAGTTTACCTGCTAGGATGCAATGCAAAGACAAGATCATATGATGCTAAAAAAATACCAAAATGAAAATACTTTTATAACTTATCTTGTCCTTGCCATAGAGTCCGTTTGTGGCATTATGGATTTAAGTCTCCCCGTAACTCCATAATCCAATTCCTCCCTTTCTAGGACCATTCCAAAATAGGAAACCTTCCCACATTAATAACCACAAAAACTTTGAATTTTGGTTTGGGTTATTTTTTTGGAGTTGGGCTTGATTTTGGTCCTTCAAATTCTCCCCCTTTGGAATCAAACACCCAAAAGGAAGACATTAGTGGCACAAGGGAGGGTCAAATTTTGTGATCCTTTTTATGTGGAGTGAAGTTGATCACAAAACTTGACTCTCACATTATATAAACTAAACTCCCCTAAGTGTATGCATACATATGGTGTATGGCAAAGCATATGCATAATCGGCAAATTATTGCGCAAAGGAGTTTAATCTATATAATGCATGGAGAAAGCATATAAGAGTATCAAATTGAAATCAACATAGTGATATTGGTTAGGAATACCATATGTAGATACCAATTGGATTATCGCCACACACGATGCTTGTCTCCGGGGACTCCATTTTCCTTGCAATGAGACTACTACACACATGATAAACTTCAAAGTAGTGTTGGTCTCAATGCTTCCAAATTGTAGAGTAAAACTCCCCCTTAAAGTGTGCATACACGTTTGAAATACTTGTAGGAGACATGCACATTGACTTGTAAGGTCAAACTACCATTTTGCAAGTTGACAACACTAGAACTGTGACACCAATTGAAGATGGTAATTTGGGTAGTTTATCCACTATTTGGACTTTGGCACATATAAGATAAATATAAGAGAAGCTATGTGTCGTGCTCCTAAGCAAATTAAACCATTTAGGTTTGCTCCAAGAATGAGAGTGATACCGAGCAAAACTACCATATGATAAGTCTAGTGTATGTATGACAAAGGATTTAAATATGCAAATGCAAACCTAGGCAATGGAAGGAACTAGATGCTAAAAGAAATTGCAAGAATTTAAATCTAGTTACCTAACATGGGAAGGGAAACTGGGGTCCATTCTAGCCACTAACATACTTGGCAATGACATGATCCAGTGTGATGCATCCCATGATATGCACCCAACCTTTGCTAAGTCTCCAAATTCCCCGTAGTCCACTTAACTACTCACTTCTCTTTTGGGATCCAAACCTTTTTGGTGCTCTTCATGGTTGAGATCATGTCCTTGGGCACCCAAATGTGTTTGGCTCCATTGTTGGCTTGCTTGTTCACCTTGATGGCCATCACCTTGTCATTCTTTTTCTTCTTCAAAAGATAAGGTGTGGAGGCCTTCTTGTTCACCTTGTTGGTGTAGGTGTTGGAGAGCTTGCTTGTTTGCTTTTGGTTTTTCTCTTTCTTCCTTTTATCTCCCCCATGCTTCACCTTGCACTCATAGGACTTGTGGCCTTCCATGCGGCAAACATAACAAACCACAGTTTTCTCCTCATCAAGCTTTTTACTCCCTTGATGGTTTTATCTTGATGAGTTCGGGTTTGCTTTGTCTTGCCTTTTGCTTAAGTCAAGTCCATGGTGAGGCAAGCCACTTCTTGCCTTAGTAGATCATTCTCCATTGCAACTTCTTGTGAACATGTTTCTATAATCACATCCTCAACACAAGCTTGTTTGCACATGGGTGAGTCTAAATCAAGTAAATCAATCCAAGAAGTAGAGACATCCTTTTTAGGCCTATCAAAGATTGATTTTTCAATTTTAGATGCCTCGGTGGGGTTTGCTCTGATAGCTTCTAGATTAGCAACTTTATTAGTTAGCTCATCACAATATTTGCACATGATTTTCATTTTAGCAAGCAAACTTTTGTAAGCATCTTGTGTGCTAGCTATCTTTGTGTTGACGTTGAAACGGTTCCGAATCACACACCAGCTAGGGCTTTGAATGCCCGGGTCACCACGGACCGAAGAACGCAGCGAGGAGGTCACACTTACGTGGTGAAGAACGGCTAGGTTTACAAGCAAACCAACAAAGGATAGTGAAGGACCGAGAGTGTTACCAGAAAGCGACCAGAGGGGGTGGTGAATGGGAGCTTCAAAATTTCTTTTCAGAACCTTGTTGCCACTGTCCCGAGAATCAACCCCAAGAGCAAACCTAGAGCTTGTGAGTGTCTACGACCCTAGATGTAGGGTGGATGCTTCCAAGAAGCACAGCGAGACACCACACAACTCTAGAAACCCAACGCAAAAGCCGGAAATCAAAACCGACAACGGACGAATGAACTGCGGACGAATCAGCACAGAAACACCTGCATCGGACGCTCGCGTGCGTCCGATGGCCAAGCACTGGACGCGTCCGATGCGAAATGACCCTGTCTGGAACCTTACTGGACAGGCATCAGACGCTGCTACAGTGAAACCCTAGCGTTCAATGCTAGACCCCCGGCGCATCCGATGACAACGGACGCTCCGATGGTCAGCGTCCGATGCTCCTTCAAAAACACTATCAGATGACACGTGGCATCGGACGCGTCTGATGTGATGAACACAGCGTCCGATGCTCCCGACGCGAGCGTCCGATGCCCCCGAAACTGCACTGTTCTTCCGTGGATTCAACCCGATCTCCTCCGAATCAAAAGCTCTAAGGCTTAGACTTGGTATGAGGAGTTCCAAGGAGGTTAGTGAGCCATCCCAAAGAGATCATGGCTTGAACCTAACTCCAAATCGGTGAATCGGAAGAATTTGGGGCAAAGGAGCAAAACTCGATCCGAAAAGAAAATCGTCCGATCTACTAGCTCGTGAGGTTAGAGGTAAATTCCTTCGGTGGAAAGATGTACCTCGCGATCTAGAACAACTCAGTTCAAACAGAATCGCAAAAGACGCACTGAGTGAAGAGATCGATCAACGGGAAAATCGAGGAGAAAAGTAATCCGCGAAGAACAACACCAAAACACAAATCACAACCATGAATTTGCAACCGTGTGGCTACCACATGCTACAACAGTGAGATTACGGTCTCACTTCCTCAAAATCTAACGAACACAGAGGTGTGATTGTCTTCTCTGTGGATCTCAGTTCGCTACAGCAGGGGATTGGGAGAGCAGGAAACCCTAGGTGGAAAATAGCAAATGACTAAGATAGTTTGGGAGGTGGATGTCTCCCCGTACTTATCCTAATTCTAATTCCCACTGTACCCCTAGTTATTTACAGAGCGAACCAGCTAAACCCTATGGTTATTCTGGACCAACTCGAAGGAGATGCTGATCTGACGGCCATGCCCGCACAACTGGTAGCGTTGCCTCGACGCAACCTCACCGATTGCCGCCACGTGCCGCCACCGCTCTGCTTGTCCTTTTTCCGGACTTCGCCCCCGGTTTTGAGGCCCAAACCGGGAAACTAGCCTTCACAACCAACCCCCAGTTTTGAGGCCCAAACCGGGAAACCAGCCGTCCATCGCCTAAGTTTTGTGGCCCAAACTCAGAAACCCGCCAGCGCCCAGGTTTTGAGGCCCAAACCTGGAAACCGTCCTCAGCCTGAGTTTTGTGGCCCAAACTCAGCAAACCCGCAACACCCAGGTTTTGTGGCCCAAACCTGGAAACCGTCCATCCGGTGGTTTTTCTGTGGCTCAACCACCAAACCGACGCTGTAGAGGAGATGCACCGCCCGTGCACCCCGTCCACCTACACATGACCTCAGGTCCTCGACCTGAGCAACACTGAGCCTCGCAAGTCTCCGCTCGTTGCAGTCCCAGGCTGTCAGCCACCACAGCTGATCCTCAGGCCACCGGTCCCTCAGTCCATGCCTCACGTCCGCCCTTCACCGCTCCTAGTCTATTGGCACGGCACGTCTCTGCTTGACCTTCACCTTGCCTTCGATCACTGTATCCGTGCTCGACACCTGCACAACACAAGCCAAAGAACATGCGCATTATCCCAGTTGACAATCACTCATCACTCGAGACCCGGCATACACCCATGTATCCGCAATCTCCCCCTTGATGAGTGCATTGTCAACTACCAATACAAATCATAATGAAGATAGAAGAAGGAAGAAGAAGGAGAGAGAACTCGACCAAATGACCCAAAAGCATAACAAAGCCAAAAAAGGTCAAGTGGAAAGAGCAAGACTACTTGGTCCCCAGAGACTTGGGCAACGGCTCGACGCAACCAAGCAAAGCAAAGCTAGCCCTCAAGAAGAGGTAGAACAGGCTCAACACCGCTACCAGGAAAACTCGATATCAACTGAAGAATGCTGACTTAACAGCAGAAGAGCTCCATACCAATTGAGAATAACACTCATAAAACGACACTGCTAGTCCCTCAAGATAGAGGCACAAAGGCTCAACACAACTAGCATAAAATCGCTCCGAACCAATTGGAAAAAGGCTCCATATCAAATGAAAAAATTCAAAATTCCTCAATCGAGCAAACTCCCCCTCAAATAGTGCACACAACTAGGATATGATTTAGGATATGATTCCTCCCCCTAAAGATTTGGCAGGAATTTCTCCCCCTTAATTGATAATGCACTATCAAGCAAATTTCTCCCTTCCAAAATGCATGAGTCAAAGATGCAAGTTAGCAGCTTCAGGAATATAGTCAATAGAATGAAAAGATGCTCTACAAAGGATAACTCCAATGACTCAACAATCCGCATACATGCCAGCAAAGACTCAAACTGATCACCAAATACGAAATATGAACATATGAGCAGAGTGAGCAGTTTCAGCCAAAAGGTATTCACCATCAAAATAGCACTAAACATGTATAGACAGGAAGTCAAACAAGTGCTAATCATGTATACAAGTTGAACTACCCCTAGCACAGTTCAATCATCATGCTACAGAATGAAACATATACTTGTAATTTCATATGTTAATCGGAGTTGCAGCGGTGAAATTACACAAGTTCAGAATTTAGCATGTGATTGCGAGAGGTTGAAGACTTGTCATTGCCTAACTTTTCAACCAAGCTAAGCCTATGCATATGCAATCAGAAGCTTAAAGCGTCGATTTCGGTCATACACTACACGGCTCAAGTTTAACTCAATGTGCAATGAGAAGCAGTCTCGATACCGCGATGTGCTGACAAGCAATCCCATCTCGATCTTTCCAATCCACTTATCTTGGTTTAATTTTATAGCAGTTTATGAACATACCAAGCAAGCGAATGACTCAGAACTAGAGACACAGCAACCTAGCATATATGAAAAGCACGAGTGAATTCAACACATCCTACACATGCTAGTTGCATATCTCAATGGTGAACAATTTCAAGTTTTATGTTCATTAAGCAAATTCACCATTCATAAAATAGCTCAACTCATAACATGTATCAGTGATCAGAAAGAGCATAAGCTACAAGCATCATCATATAGCATCGGAGCATACTAGATAGAGCATAATCACATTCTCAAGATTATATACATGAAGCTCATAAAGTATAGATGCATGATGAAATGCAAAGACTTAACTTATCAGAAAAGAAAACAAAACAAAGGAAGAGAGTCAGTCTATGATACAAGAACCAAAATGTTTCCCCCATCTAAAAGGGGAAATACACACCAAGCTCACTTCTCAACCGATTAAAGGTTGATTGGTCCAAAGGCTTCGTAAAAATATCTGCCAACTGATGATGAGTATCGACATGGTGAAGGTCGATATCACCCTTCTCATAGTGGTCTCACAGAAAATGAAAGCGCACATCAATGTGTTTGGTCTTAGAATGCAGCACGGGGTTCATAGCAACGCTAATAGCACTCGTGCTGTCACAAAGCAGAGGAACGCGAGAAAAGCTCAGACCAAAATCACGCAAAGTGGCCATCATCCAAAGCAATTGAGAACAGCAGCTAGCCGCAGCAACATACTCAGCCTCTGTGGTGGACTGGGGGACACTAGACTGCTTGCGAGAAGACCAAGATACAAGAGAAGAACCAATAAACTGATAAGTCCCAGAAGTGGACTTGCGCTCAAGTCGGCAACCAGCAAAATCAGCATCAGAATAATCGCAAAGAGTGAGGGTGGAGGAAGCAGAATACCAAATCCCAAACTCTGGAGTGAAGCATAAGTACCTCATAATGCGCTTGACCGCCTGACGGTGAGAGATGCGCGGCGACGACTGAAATCGTGCGCAAAGACACACCGCGAACTGAATGTCCGGGCGTGTCGCCGTCAGGTACAGCAGCGACCCGATCATACTCCGGTACTCCTTCTGGTCCACAGCTTCTCCATCCTTGTCCGCATCCAGGGCCGTC
Organism: Coix lacryma-jobi var. lacryma-jobi; assembly: GCA_009763385.1. Lineage (NCBI taxonomy): Eukaryota > Viridiplantae > Streptophyta > Magnoliopsida > Poales > Poaceae > Coix > Coix lacryma-jobi. The sequence continues at coordinate 82,742,577 of CM019822.1, forward strand.
GTGGTCGACATGGGTGTTGGAAGAGGCTTGGCCTCACCCATATCGAACTTCTTCAGGATGTCCTTGGTATACTTGCCCTGGTGCACAAACGTCCCCTCTCGGGATTGCTTAATTTGCAATCCGAGAAAGAATGTCAACTCGCCCATCATGCTCATCTCAAACTCCCTGCTCACAAGATCTGAAAACTTGGCAACCAAAGCGTGAGAAGAACCCCGAAAACACTACAAGAAATATGTCAGTTTATGACGTTTATGGCATCACAACACGTCAAAAAGTCACTAAATCAACTAGTTTATGACGATTTTTCTAGGGGCATCCAAACTTAGTGACATAAGTAAATATATGACACAAAAAATGTCTTAAAGCTAGTCTAATTGATTATTATGATAATATTTGCCATGTCATAAAGATCATTTTGAAATTTCGTAAATATATGACAAGGATAGTGTGTTATAAAATATTTTATTGAATCGGGTGTTACATATGAGTCGGCATTGTAGTAAAAAACTTGATAAAAACACGTACTTATTTATCTCCGGTTCAGTGCATATGTCTTAGGAAGTCATAAACATGAGATTAAAATTTATTTCTGAAGACTTAACTGAAACTAGGTTCCAAGAAAATTTTCTTTTTTATATAATTAATTTGTGCAGAGAAATTATTCATAAATGTTTCAAAATATTTCAAATGTGATATTTTACATCAAGTAAAAAGATGAAAATATGTGTACATATACTCTTGGTTGTACTATATAAATAATAAATAAATAATAAGAATGAAAAACAAAAAAGAAGAAAATGAAAATCAACCATGCGTGTATCCACCAGGTTTAAAAAGGAAAAAAGAAAACACAACAAGAAGAAAGGAGAAAAAAAGAAGAGGTTTTTACCTCTGCATCCACCTCCCGTTTGTTTTTAGACGTTCCATCTCTATCCTCTCTCACTATGAATCTTGTTCCCCTTCTCATCGCACGCGTCCCCCACGGAGGTCCCCATCCCCTTCTCATCTCTATCCGTTGTGGCCGGCCTGGGCAGAGCTCCACCGCGCCGTGCCCGCAGCGGTCTCCCCACGCCGGGCTCGCGGCAACCAGCCGGAGCAAAGCTCCCCCGCGCCGTGCCCGCGACCGCCTGCCCACACCCCGTGCCCGGGGCAGCCGGCCGGGGGCAAGATCCACGCCGGCGGCCGCGGTGGCCAGCCGAGGTGGAGCTCCCCGCACCGTCCGTGCGCGCGGCCGGGGCGGAGCTCCCCCGCGCCATGCCCGCGGCGGCCGCCCCACACCACGCCGAGCTCCCCAGCAGAGCAGCAGCACCCGCTGGCGGTAGGGCCCTCCCCCTAGGCCTCCGGCCCTCCCAGTCCTAGCTCGAGCTCCGACTTGAAAGGTCCAAGGAAGGTGAGCACAGTCAGATGAGTAAGAATTGTTGTTTTCGTTTTCTAATTTTTTTTCATTGGATTCTTGTAACATAGATGGAGAAGAAGGGTCTTAGTATATTTGCTTATTACTATTGCACTTTCGTATCTTTTTTTATATGGAATACCCAGCTATGAAATCCTTTTTTAACACAAATGGCTAGAGGTCTGCCTCTCATCACAATTAAGGGGAAAAAAATTATGTGCAAGGTGGATTTGAGTTCAAAATAAAGACAGCCACATCAAGGGCGAGGGAAAACACAATAAGTAGAAGGAACTAAGGGGCTGCAAACAATGTGTCCTTCTATAAGAAATTAAGCTTTCTTTGATTTGGCTGGCTACCAGCTATGAAATCCTGGCTCCACCACTGAGTTAGGTTCACAAAAATATTGTTAGACATTCCTTGAAACTTATCTAATATAATGAGTATGGCTGGGCTGCTAGGCATTCTAGGTAAATAACTCCTTGTGAGGAAATAAGATGGAGTTCACTGTAGATTATTCTGAAAATAGTAGACATGTTGTATATTTTGTTTTTTTTCTAGCGAAAGTGATGCAATTGATGTGCATTCTTTGTTTGCATCTTTGATATGCTTTGCTGAATAGAACATCACATTGCAGGCATTATTGTATCACTGGCTTGGCTTGTGCTGTTTGCAGTTTGGCTTTGTGGCAGCCAGCTTGCTCTGTCTCAGAAAAAAGCACTTGAACCAACAGATAAATTCCTTCTGTCTGATCCACCTATTGGTCTCTTTGATCCCATAGAGACTTCACCATCTGTTCTTCCACACAATACTCCTGTTGAGCCACTGCCACCTATGTATCCAAATTACACATCCTATGATCCAGTCTTGAGTTCTTGATTGAAAAATGCCATGTAAATTTTTCTGCATTCTCTTATGTCATGGAGAAGACAACATATGATTGCTCCATTCCTTTAGCACCACTAGTTACTGATGTTATATGGGCTTTGTGACATTGACCTGAAAGATTTCAGCTTGCAGGGTATGCATTGAGGCCCTATTTACTTATCTTCAATATTTTATTCATCATGGAACCCCTTTATATCTCTATTTTTTCCCCTTGGCACCACTTAACTGAAGCAGCTTTTGGACAGCAAGGTCAGTGTCAATCAATCAACTTTGTTTGATAATTTGATCCATGGACATCCGTGACTTGATGCTAATTTTCAATCCTCACTACAAATTGCAGGGCCCACATGTGCAGTAGCAGGGCAGCTTTTGGTTGGCAGCTCCTGGATGTGATGCTCTTTATTGACCTGTATAGATCTGATGCTATGCACTTTTGTTTTCTTTGGTTTCAATGCCATGCTAGGTGGAATCTTAATTTTTTTTAGTCAACACTATGTAGGCCAGTGATAGAGCAGACTACTTTGTTGCTCCGATATTCCAAGTCGAGAGATTTTCACATATTCCAAAGTTCTAGTAGTACAGTTTGCTAATTCTATTAGTATTTTGATTTACAATGGATAACAATGCTTCTCTAATCCATATGTGTAGCTTTTATATATGTTACTGTAGTAGCAAAAATGAATTCCGTTTTTTTTTCTTTTTTGTAGCTTGCTGACTCACAAGTATAACTGATGAAAAAACAAAATCAAGCTAGACCACGTAAGAAAAACTGATTGTGTCTACTGTATTTTTTTTTAACTTCACTGGATTCTACAAGTATAATTTAATGATTCGACATTTTAATTTTCTCCTCTAAAACAATTACTATTAGTCTAATAGAGTTTTTCATATTGAGCTATTCAATAGACAATGATTTTGATTTTTAATGTATATATCATGAAATGGCTGTAAAACCAAACGTACAAATAACTATACAATGAAATGATTTTAATTGTCTTTTCTATTTTAAATTTTGTTGCACATTGTCATTTAGCCTAGCCCTTCTGTACTTGCCTGGTGTCCCCTTGCTGCTACACAACGAGCCTTAATGATTTCAATCGATGTGAAAGATGCCATGTTTCTTTTAAAATGTCCTATTTTCTGTTGACTACTATTGCCTTCTACATTCTTCCTTCTACTAGAAAAAATGCAATATAATGTATGCTGATATAGTGATATATGCTAAACTAGGAGCTTGATGTTGCCCAATACATATGCATGACCCTAGAGCTAATTTTATGTTTATCTTTGACTAAATTTTATAGTTTGTGGCTGCAGGGTGCTGCCTTCGGAGAGGTTAATAGTGTGTCTTGGAGGGTCTCTCAGTGAAGTGAAAAGCTTTAGTAATGTTTAGGTGTAGCTACATCTCAAAATTTTATTTTTGTTAGTTTGATGAATGTTCAAGAAGAAATGACTATGTTGTTGGTGTCATTTTGGACTTGTGCCTTAGATGTAGCGTGATGTATGATGTATATTTTTACTTGTGTTCTGAGATTGATATTATAACTTTTTGTTACCTAGGATTTTATCAAGATTGTGTATTTGAATATAGATGAGATGCAAATTTAAAAATTTGGGCTAAAAAATTAATTGCAAATTGGAATGATTTTGTTATACCGTATGGTTTAAGTTGTGACTTAAAATCAAATGTCATAAAGCTTTGTGACTTTAAAACCAATGTCATAGATTTATGACATGGACATATAAATGACACAAACCATGATTTAAGGCGAATGGTTTTTGACACACACTTTTTCGTCATGTCGGTGTCACAAATGTTGATATGTGACATAAATTCTATATATTATGACTTAAGTCAATTGTCATAAACCCTCACATCTCTTGTAGTGAAATGATATCATCCACGTAAGACCAAGAGAGTGTCATTGCCTTGCTTGAGGAGAAAGATCATTTTATCCACACATCCCATTTTAAAACCCTTAGCAAGCAAAAAGGTTTTCAACCTATCATACCAAGCTCTAGGGGCTTGTTTCAAACCATATAAAGCTCTATGAAGTTTAAAAAGATGGTTTGGAAACTTGGGATTTTCAAAACCGGGGGGCTGTTTCACATACACCTCTTCTTCTATGTAGCCATTTAAGAAGGAACTCTTGACATCCATTTGAAAAAGTTTAAACCCTTTGGATGCAGCAAAAGCCAAGAGATTTGTTGTGACCTTGACCGAGTGACACGTTCGCCGATGCTGTCGATCATCTGTTGAGGCGGGTGTTGGCGCTGGATGTGTCGTGGCGCCTCCCGAGCTGAAGAAATCTCCCCCTCAACAGCAGCTGGTGCCTCCTCGGGTTCAAAAGGTACAGCCCGAGGTGGCGGATCCCACGGCCCCCAGGTAGTCGACAAAGATGGGTTGGGGCCGTGAGTGTCGTAGTAGAAGCCGATGCTTGCGGTACAGCAGGTGGAGGTGGTGCGGGATCATCCATCCCTTCAGCACCCTCATCCTCGTCATCAAAAAGAGGTTCTCCAACCTCATGATCACCTGCACACTCAAATCTAGAAGAAGAACAAACCATGGTCTCGTCGAAGGTGACATCGGATGTCTCCATGACTCGGTTAGTATCAAGGTTAAGTACACGATATGCACGAGTATTTGTGCCATAACCCAAAAATACACCGTCAGAAGAACGAGACTAGAATTTGTCCAGGTTGCCTTTCTTAAGTATAAAACAGTGGCAACCAAAAACTCTAAAATAACTCACTTTGGATTGTCTTCCAAAACGCAACTCATAAGAAGTCTTTTTCAACAAAGCTCAAAGAAAAATGTGATTGGAAATATAGCATGCAGTGTTCATAGCTTCGGCCCAATATCGTCTAGGAGTCTTATGCTCATTTAGCATCGTCCTGGCCATCTCTACAAGGGTCCGATTCTTCCTCTCTACAACACCATTTTGTGGCGGTGTGTAGGGGGAAGAAAACTGATGCTCCAAACCCAAAGAGTTACAAAACTTCTCAAAATCCGAATTCTTGAATTCGGAACCATTATCACTACGAATAGCTCGCATTGAGTTAATAGGGAACTCATTCTGAAGACGCAAAATCAGATTGCGAGCAAAAGAGAAAGTCTCAGTCTTCTCAGTCAAAAAGAAGACCCACGAATATCTCGAAAAGTCATCAACAACAACAAGCACATACCACTTCCCCCCAACCGAGTTCACCCGAGCCGGACCAACAAGGTCCGTGTGCAAAAGCTCTCCAGGGCGCTTAGTCATGACCTGAGTCACTGGATGGTGGGGAGCGGCAACCATTTTCCCATGTCTACAAGAATGGCAAACAAGATCCTTCTCCATGGACAACTTGGGCAATCCTCGGATTAGGCCAAGTGAGCTAAGCCTTGCAAGCAAGTCGAAGCTCAAATGTCCAAGTCTCCTATGCCACTTCCAAAGATCAGAAGAGGAAGGACCAGCCACAAGACAGCGAGAAATCCCAAACGACTCCGAGAAATTCGCATGAAAGACTATCCCAAAGGGGAAATCAAACAAACAAGATTGCCCTGAGGATCCAAAATACGACTGAGATTTGGCTTAAAAGAAATCTGATAGTCCTCATCAAAGAGTTGTGAAACAAAAAGAATGTTAAAATGCAAGTTAGAAACAAGAGCAACATCACGCAACACAAAGTGCTCATTAACTCGCACCGACCCACGAGACAACACTTTACCTTTGCTATTGTCGCCGAAGGTGATAAACTCCTTTCCGGCAACAGGACTAAGACTGGAGAACCACTTGGCATTTCCGGTCATGTGCCTCGAGCAACCGGAATCCACCAACCAAATGTCCTCCAATCATTTTACCAACATCAATAAAAAGACATAGGGTGAGCATACAGTCCAACACTGGGGTTAGTGAAGTAGGAAGAATACCAGTGTTGGGCCGGCTGCTCAAAAGAACGGTTAGTAGAAAAACCATTCCTAGCACGCCTACGGGGAAAGCGATCGATCACCACGCACAGGAAAACGTGGTCCGCTAAGGGAAGAGCGTCCATCGCGATACTCAAAACGCGGTGAAGGGAAACGCTCAACTACAAAGCCACCGCATAGGCTCCATATCCTGCAAAACCAGGATCCCGCCGGGCACGTCCTCCTCGCGGCCTAGGCCTAGGAATTTGAGGCATTGGACCTCTAGGCCTAGCAGCATGCCTTTGAACATTCGACACATGTACATCATGGAAAGGATGGTACATGTCCGTGTTGTTCATCTCCTTTGCACGACGCTCCTCTCTCTTGCGCCGAAAGCAAAACTCCCTCAAGTGTCCATCTCTCCCACAGTGCTCACAATGGTACCTCACCGCTCTCATAGGGGGTTGTTGGTACTCACAGTAGTGGGTATGGATCACTTGGCCTGTTTGTGGCATGAGCTCCTCTTGGATGGGTGGCATGGTGTCCAACTTATTTTTGAGGTGGTTTGGTTTTGGAGCCCATGTCTGTTTCTTGGGTGGAGCTCTCGGAGGTTCAACATACACTCCATCCTTGGTGTTAGGCTTGAGGGGCTCTTTGGGTGGAATCTTGGTAAGCTTGGGAGTAGTGGTGGAGTTGGGCTTCTCACTCGGGTTAAGACCACTTGACTCTCCAATCTTGCCAAAAGAAGAAGCATCAACACCCTGAGCAAAACCTACACCAGGACCTCCAGCAGCACGCTTGAACTGGGCAATCATCATCCCGAGCTGCGGCTCACCACAAGACACCCATGACTAGATGGTCCGAAGATATGTGTTTTCTTCATCGGTTTGCATCTTGTCATGCTTCACATTAGCTATCTCCATCTCCAAGCCCTCACACAAAGCACACCTAGCCACACAAGTGCTACCCGAGCTGGCCTTCTCAAGAGACACAATCTTGGCATTCTTCTCTGCCAACTCGGATTGCAAGCCTGCACATGACTTGCACGCACCAAGCACTGAGGATCTAGCTCTAAGCTCATCCACCTCTCCAACCAACGCAGCATACTTACCTCTCAAAATGAGAAGGTCAGTCATGTGCGTGGTGCACATCTCGCACTCACCCTCCTCAGAGACAACTACGGTGGACTTGGCAAACTCAAGCTCTTTCACCGTATCCTCCCACTTCTGCCTAAACTCCTTCCGCTCTCTAGCAGCACGCCTAAGCAACTTATCTTGACTCAGAAGGGCGGTAGTAAGTTTCTCGACCTCAGCAGAAAGCTCGTCGGGGGTCTGAGATACCTGAGAGGTGTCGTCGTCGTTCTGAGGGATCTCCTCCAGCTGGCTGTCGACCTCCTTGCCGAGGGCCATGGTACAAAATCCCTCATTGTCGGTGAAGAAGCAGAGGCCGTTCAGCTTGTCCTCGATCTTCTTCTTCTTCTCGGACTCGTCGTCGCTTGAGGAAGCGGAGTCGTCATCCGAGTCGTCGACGTCGCTGAGCGTGGCGAAGAAAGCACGCTGCTCAGCCTGGGCCTTCTCCAAGTACTTCTTCTTGATGTACTCCTTGTTGAAGCCGCCCTTCCGCTTGTGCTTTCTGGGACGTACTTCTCCTTGCGCTTGCCGAAGTCATACTTGTGCCCATGATCGCCCTTCCCAAATGCTTGCTTGTTCTTCTTGGGACAGTTGGCGATGAAGTGGTCGGGGTCGCCGCACTCGAAACATCCCGAGCGTCCTCCTCCGCGGCGACGGTTCATGCGGTTGTTGTGGAACCACGAGAACCGGTTGGCGAGTAAAGCCAACTCATCATCCCCCATGAACTCCAGCTGCTCCTCTATGACAGAAAGAAGAGAAGAAAGTGCAAAGCCTCTAGAGGTGTTAGCAGAAGAGCCAGAAAGCAAAGCCATCGACGGGCCAGAAGGATTTTCATAAGAAGCCCTCGCCATGGCATAAATCTCACTAGACTTGAGCTTACGAAAGAGCTCGTCGCATGTGAGGGTCTCATAGTTAGGTGATTCGATGATCGCCTGAACCTTCGAGTCCCACACCGACCGATCGAGAGTATGCAAAAGCTTCAAAGCTCTCTCATGATCGTCGAAAGGCAACAACTCCTTGTTAGCCCTCATCCTGTTGACAATCACCTGAAAGCGAGCGAATAAACTTTCTATGCTCTCGCCAAGCATGTGTCGAAAGTTCTCATACTCCCGCTTGTGCGACTCGTAGAGACGGGATTTTACTTCGAAACAGGAGGGTCGCCCAAACCTTCGAAAGTGGTTCCCTCATGGAAGCGCATGAGGGTCGCCCAAATCTCACAAGCCGTGGGGAGGTGAGAGACGCGATCAAATTTAGACATGCTCAAACAGGAGAAAAGAGCGTTACGGGCTCGGCTATTGGCATCGTGCTCATCCATCTGCAGCTGAGTAACATGAGCAGCCAGAACCACGTAATCGGCCTTGTTGCAAATCTCCCAGACAGAAGAGCCCATGCTCTGAAGATAGGCCGACATGCGTATCTTCCAATACGCATAGTTTGTCCCATCAAAGAACGGCGGTTTGCCCACGCCGTGATCCATGTCGCCTTCTGTGGATCTGGAACCGGCTAAGGTGAAAGATCCTTAACCTGCTCCGATACCAATTGAAGGACCGAGAGTGTTACCAGAAAGCGACCAGAGGGGGGGAGGTGAATGGGAGCTTCAAAATTTCTTTTCAGAAACTTGTTGCCACTGTCCCGAGAATCAACCCCAAGAGCAAACCTAGAGCTTGTGAGTGTCTACGACCCTAGATGTAGGGTGGATGCTTCCAAGAAGCATAGCGAGACACCAGACAACTCTAGAAACCCAACGCAAAAGCTGGAAATCATAACCGACAACGGACGAACGAACTGCGGAGGAATCAGCACAGAAACACCTGCATCGGACGCTGGCCTGCGTCCGATGGCCAAGCACTGGACGCGTCCGATGCGAAATGACCCTGTCTGGAACCTTACTAGACAGGCATCGGACGCTGCTATAGTGAAACCCTAGCGTCTGATGCTAGACCCCCGGCGCATCCGATGACAACGGACGCTCCGATGGTCAGCGTCCGATGCTCCTTCAAAAACACTATCAGATGACACGTGGCATCGGACGCGTCCGATGTGATGAACAAAGCGTCCGATGCTCCCGACGCGAGCGTCCGATACCCCCGAAACTGCACTGTTCTTCTGTGGATTCAACCCGATCTCCTCCGAATCAAAAGCTCTAAGGCTTAGACTTGGTATGAGGAGTTCCAAGGAGGTTAGTGAGCCATCCCAAAGAGATCATGGCTTGAACCTAACTCCAAATCGGTGAATCGGAAGAATTTGAGGCAAAGGAGCAAAACTCGATCCGAAAAGAAAATCGTCCGATCTACTAGCTCGTGAGGTTAGAGGTAAATTCCTTCGGTGGAAAGATGTACCTCGCGATCTAGAACAACTCAGTTCAAACAGAATCGCAAAAGACGCACTGAGTGAAGAGATCGATCAACGGGAAAATCGAGGAGAAAAGTAATCCGCGAAGAACAACACCAAAACGCAAATCACAACCATGAATTTGCAACCGTGTGGCTACCACACGCTACAACAGTGAGATTACGGTCTCACTTCCTCAAAATCTAACGAACACAGAGGTGTGATTGTCTTCTCTGTGGATCTCAGTTCGCTACAGCAGGGGATTGGGAGAGCAGGAAACCCTAGGTGGAAAATAGCAAATGACTAAGATAGTTTGGGAGGTGGATGTCTCCCCGTACTTATCCTAATTCTAATTCCCACTGTACCCCTAGTTATTTACAGAGCGAACCAGCCAAACCCTAGGGTTATTCGGGACCAACTCGAAGGAGATGCTGATCCGACGGCCACACCCGCACAACTGGTAGCGTTGCCTCGACGCAACCTCACCGATTTCCGCTACGTGCCGCCACCGCTCTGCTTGTCCTTTTCCCGGACTTCGCCCCCGGTTTTGAGGCCCAAACCGGGAAACCAGCCTTCATGACCAACCCCCATTTTTGAGGCCCAAACCGGGAAACCAGCCGTCCATCGCCTGAGTTTTGTGGCCCAAACATAGAAACCCACCAGCGCCCAGGTTTTGAGGCCCAAACCTGGAAACCGTCCTCAGCCCGAGTTTTGTGGCCCAAACTCGGCAAACCCACAGCACCCAGGTTTTGTGGCCCAAACATGGAAACCGCCCATCCGGTGGTTTTTCTGTGGCTCAACCACCAAACCGATGCTGTAGAGGAGATGCACCGCCCTTGCACCCCGTCCACCTACACATGTCCTCAGGTCCTCGACCTGAGCAACACTGTGCCCCGCAAGTCTCCGCTCGTTGCAGTCCCAGGCTGTCAGCCACCACAGCTGATCCTCAGGCCACCGGTCCCTCAGTCCAAGCCTCACGTCCGCCCTTCACCACTCCCGGTCTATTGGCACGGCACGTCTCTGCTTGACCTTCACCTTGCCTTCGATCACTGTATCCGTGCTCGACACCTGCACAACACAAGCCAAAGAACATGCGCATTATCCCAGTTGACAATCACTCATCACTCGAGACCCGGCATACACCCATGTATCCGCAGATAGCTATCGCACTTACGTGGCGAAGAACGACTAGTTTTCGGGCAAACAAGCAAAGGAACCGTTGAAGCTCTCGCCCGGGAGGGACCTCGTCAGGGTAAGGTCATCACCGGGTTGCCCTAGATCGGCCGACGAGCCTAGGGCACCATCCTTGGTCGTCAGATCAAGGGATGAACAACATGAGGTTGGAGAAGAGGGTAAAAGGGTTGTAGTAGATTGATTTGACGATTGGATAGATGGGGTCTCAATCGGCCATGATCCTCTCATATATATAGGGGGGTTGGTCTTATCGCAGTAGGAAACCCTTCCAATCCTTATTTTTCATGTTTCCCACGAGTTTGGAACAGTTCGGATCGGAATCCAAAAGGACAGATCCGAACGGGAGTGAGAACTTCCGACTCTGGTCAGAACTTCCGGGGGTCAGAAGTTCCAACTCGGAGGGTCAGAACTTCTGGGGGGTCAGAACTTCTGACTCGGAGGGTCAGCAGTTCCGGGGGGGGGGTCACAACTTCCGAATTGAGTCAGAACTTCCAGGGCTAGAAGTTTCGACTAGGAGGGTCAGCAGTTCCGACAGTGAGCCATCTCTATTAGGTCATAACTCTTCCATCAGGGCTCCAAATTGAACGTTCCATATATGTTTTTCGACCATCTTGACGAGAGGAACACAATGGTAAAGTCCATCCTTGCATTTGAGAAAGTTCTATGAGCTGGTCTCCATTGCTGCCTTGCTGCCTCCGACCAGTTTTACCTGGTCGGAAGTCTCTCAAGAGGTCTCGTGACTAGTTTCTGTTCGGAAGATATCTGCAACAATGATCGGATCAAGCGACTAGACCCAACCTGCTCGGAAAGTCTCAGAACACCCTACTCGTCATATATAAAGTGTTCAGGGACAATCGTTCTTCAGTTCGGCTCCAAATACGACGATCCAAGCATGCTTTCTAGCCATCTTAACGACAGAAACTTAATGGTGGAGTCCATTATACTCTTTGGACACTTTTGAGTGTCAACATATGCCCCCTGTTTTTAGGTGAATGATGCACTGAACCTAAAAACACAATTAAAGCACTAAATAGCAATGATACCCTACTCATCGGCTACCTAGCATCTAAGACGATGTATACATCGACCATATTTTGTACTAAGGGTGACACATGTGTCGGCCATTGTTTGGTGAGCACTTGAGCTCCTTGCCAAACACTTGGAAATTACCTTTTCAAATACCTCCCGTTCATTGCTCTTGTGAGACTTTCACCTTGCAACATCTCCAGCAGATATGAATTTTCGAACACCACTTTGATCACTCTATACAAGACTTTCCAACTTGATGCTTGTTCAAGGTCACCTCCTTGGATTATCCCAATTTTCTCTCTTGATGAGTTTAATCAAAGTGCATGGATGACTCCCATAGCCAGTCTTGTTTGATCAGATCCAAAACACTTAAGCAATGAATCTTTGGCAGTCCTTTGATAGAGCTATTGTTACACAACACATATTTAAATGCACTCCGCCAAACATTGTCATCAACTTCAGCGCTTGGATCACGAAAATATTTCAACAAGGGAGTTCTCCAATCTTCCAAATCGACCTTGCTTTTGTTAAGAATTAATTCAGGACGATCTGGGAGTTCTATGGATGAATTAACTGGGCTAGCCGTACCGGAGCCGACCAAGCCGATTTGGTAAACTGACTAAATTGGCTCAAAGTCAACCTGGCCGACTAGGCAGACCGACTGAGTTGGTTCAGATTCAACCTGGTCGGCTGGACAAGCCGACTGAGTTGATTTTTTATAATCTGTTCGTAAAATTTTGATGCATTGGCTTTTCCTTTATGTGAAAATTGTGTCTATTAACGCCATAGCCAGATGCTTATCATGCTAACATGTTGGCCTTAAAATCATCATGCCTTGTAATATGCTGAATTTGAAATTCGGTAAAAAGTATTAATGATGGCAAGGCACTCATCAGTATGTGCATTATGTGATCCTTTAAAACACCAAAACACACCAGTGACTTGTTGTACCACTAGTAAAGAATCACCACGGGCCTCAATATGACATACTCCTTGGATCGCAATATGGCTAAACCGAATAAGAAAAGTTCACATTCGGCTTGAATCTTGGTGCAAATATAGTCTTAATCAGCTCGGTGTCTCACATAGCACCGTTATTGAGAATACATATGATGAATGATTGACATTTATGAGGAAGGTTTGAGGCTTTTTTCGGTTGAGTCCATATCTCGCTATGCGCTTAATGTTTATGACTAACCGGTGGCGTTGAGTTGTGATGTGTTTCATGTGTTGGTGTGCCTGTGCAACATGTGTCTCTTGGCTGTGTTGATGTGCAGGTGTGGAGCTTAGAAACAGTGGTCGATGGCAAGGTGAAGGTCAAGTAGAGACGTGTCGTGCCGACGGACAAGGAGCGGTGAAGGATGGGCATGCCATGCGGCGGACGTGCCCTGCTGATGTACCCGGAGCTGTGAAGGGCGGACGTGAGGCTTGGACCGACGGACTAGGAGGACGGAGGACCAGCTGTGGTAGCTGGCACGTGGCATCAGCGAGCAAGAGCACATGGGGATGTGCGATGCGTCTACAGTGCGGGTTCGGTAGTTGAGCCTCAGAAAGCTACCATCGATGGTTTTCGAGTTTGGGCCTCAAAACTTGGGGTGGCGGGTTTCTGAGTTTGGGCCTCAAAACTCGGGGTGGACGGTTTGCCAGGTTTGGGCCTCCAAACCTGGGCTGGCGGGTTTACCGGTTTGGGCCTCAAACCGGGCGTAGGTTCCTATGCGGAACGGTCGACGTGTGGCAGCACTGAGAGGCTTGCGTTGCGGCGAAGCTATCGGTGAGGAAGGCGCGGTGGTTGACGTGACGGCACATGGCGGCATCCTGGAGCTTGCGTCGAGGCGAAGCGAAGGATGAGAAGGCACGTGGCCCTCGAATGGAAACTGCCAGAGTTGGATGGTTTTACCCCTTGGGGGTATTTGGGGTTAGTGCTTCATGTTAGGGCGTTTGTGTCTTTTGGACGTGCACCTATATATATGTGAAGGGGCTGTGTTGGACAGCTATCCCTGGACGGTGCCACTCTCATTTTGTTCTTGTGAGAGAAGGCTAGGGTTAGAGAGTGGAGTGGCTCTTGTTCTTGAGCATTTTGCCATCCGAGCTTTATTATTGCGAGGAGTGGCTTGTAACCCGACACCGAGTGCTAATACAATCCATCCTCTTGCTGAATCCAAGGATCAGATTCGTGCTTTACTTTGTCTTGCAATTTTGTTCTTTGTGTTTCACGTTTCCCCCTCTTTTGCTCATCACGAAATCGGTTGTTTAGAGGGATGATTTGCAAATCCATTTGAACCATCTTGTGTAGCTTCGTGACTGTATTCTTCCTACCGAAGGAATTTCTCTAGTACCTCACGAACTCACAGATCGGGCGGATTTAGTTTTGGGATCGAGTTCTTGCCCATTCTTCACCGTTTTCTTCGATTCACCGATCTGGAGTTAGGTTTGAGCCATGATCTCAAACGAGTAGCTCACTAACATCCATGTGACCCCTCACACGAAATTTGAGTCCTAGTGCTTTTGATCTGAGGGAGATCGGATCGATTCGGTGGACGAACAGAGGGCTGCTCGGGGTGACCGGACGCTGCATCGAAGTGACCGGACTCACACTGTCAGAGTCCGGTCGTTGAACACACGCGCAGTCCAGTTTGCGCGTGGTGACCGGACGCTGACCTGGCATTGACTGGACGCACCGAGTGCAGAGTCCAGTCAGTTCCAGAGAGCGTTTTATGTGATCGGACGCACCTAGTTTGCTTGACCGGACTCACAGCTCGCACTGTTCATTGCGTTGCTCGTGACCGGATGCTGCCCTGTGTATTGACCGAACGCTCTAAGCCCTTGAGTCCGGTCTGACATAGAGAAGACCCAGAACGAGTTTCTGTTGACCGGACGCGTCCGGACGATCCTGATCGGACGCAAGTCAGAGTCCGGTCAGTGCAGACATAACGCATTTTCGTCCGTATAGTTTGCGTTCGTGCTCTGTTTTGAGATGCGCTTTTTGCGTTGGATTCCCGACTTCGTGCTCTACAGAAATCAGGCTTCAGCCTGAAGCCCCCTCACGTTGCTCGGGGAAGGTTGAGGTTACCCAATGTCCATCCTATGACTAGTTGACTTGTGTGAACTTGGGTGAGGAAGCTTTTGTGGTGTCCCGCTGTGTTCCTAGGGAACATCCACCCATTCTCTTGGGTCGTGGACATCACGCACATCGGCTTTGCTCTTGGGGCTGATTTTCTGGAACAGAGGCCTAAACATTTGAAAGGATCAAATCAGCCTAGAGGGGGGTGAATAGGTGATTTTCTGCAATCTAAAACTTCACAAACTAAAACTTGTAGTTAGATAACCACCGGTATTACCGGTTTGTTTGGGTAGGTACTGCCGGGTATGAAACACCAATAATACCGACACAAACAAACAACACTACCGGAGCCCAAAAGAGAAACTACAAATCCAATGTATGTGAGCTATGAATGTAAAACAAATAAACGCCCCACTTCCCTAAGTATTGTCGATGAAGATTCTAGCCTCTCCAAGCCTTGGTTTCTTCCCACGGTGTATATCGAGCCTTCCCAACCTAAGAAAGGGATAGGAAGAGGAAGAACACGAAGAATACAAGTACAACCGTAATATCCAAAGTAGAGACAACAACAACAAGCACACGGGACACAGCGATTTATCCCAAGGTTCGGCCAAACCATTAAGGAGTGCCTACGTCCTCGTTGTTGAGGTGACCACCAAGGTCGGAGTCTCTTTCACCTCCTTGCCTCACTCAAGCAACCACAAAGGCTACTAGAGTTTCTCCACTAGAAATCACAGGGGAAATACAAACACTTCGGGGAGCCCTCACAAATGAAACAACGCGGGCTACCACGAAGAACACCTAACCGGCTAGGGTTCAAAGAACCCAAGAGTAATAGACACAAATCAAGCCAACTAGATGGAAACCAAGTGCTCAAGTCGTAGATCGAAGCTTCCCACTCTCTAATCTCACTTCCCTAGCTCAAATCTTGCAAGGGAATGAATCTAGGAGCAAAGGGGGAGAGAGAGGGGAGGAGTCAATGCTTGGAGAGTGTTTTGTCAGCTGGTAGGTCGCAATGAATGAATGGAATGAGTGGGTAACGGTCAAAAGACAAGCGGAGAGCTATTTATAGTTCCCCAGTCCCGAGGCCTGTCGGTAGTACTGACCACCCATGGTCGGTAGTACCGACCGGCCAAAAACCGTTGCACAGATCTGAGTTGACCTAAAACCAACTACCGACCAAAGGTTGGTACCACTGATGGTCGATAGTACCAGCCCTATGGCGGTACTACCGCCAGGCCAAAACGGCCGCGAACAGAGAGCACCGCAGAAAGAATGCTTGGCCGCTCGGTAGCTACCGGCCAGGGTCGGAACCACCGAGGGTCGGTAGTACCGACAATATAGCGGTACTACCGCCAAGTCAAATGGCGCTCAAACAGAGAGCTTCGCAAAACTGCCTTTCTACCGGCTTGGGTCGGTACCACCAAGGGTCGGTAGTACCGGCCTTATGGCGGTACTACCGCCAAGCCATTTCGAACACGAACAGAGAGGTCTGCAGAAATGACCTTGCTACCGACCAAGGTCGGTACCACCGAGGGTCGGTAGTACCGGCCTTATGGCGGTACTATCGCCAAGTCATTTTTGAGCCTACACAGAGAGGGTGTTAGAATGGTCTGGATGGTCGGTACCACCGACCTTATGGCGGTACTACCGACAGTTCAAAATGAACTCCATCCAGAGAGCATTACGCGCTGCATCCCTGGTCGGTACTACCGACCCCCATGGTCGGTACTACCGACTATACAAAAATATATCTATGTGTTCGTGATCGTGCGGTGTCTCTCAAGCAAACTTTAGTTAGTCGATTTGAGCACTTTTCTCCACATCTAGTCAACCTAATTTGTGACCCTCTTGATAGTTCGGCTTACCTATAACTCAAGTTTAAAATTAAACTTTCAATCAACCACTTGAGCTAGGCAACTTTTGTCCAAATATAATCAACGTGCTCTGTTCATGATATTTCAACATTTCAAATCTTTCTAAGGACTAACACCTGCATATATGCTTTTATAAATCTGTTAGTCCCTAATTTGATTGCCATTAATTAGCCAAAACCCACATTGGGGGCGAATGCACTTACAAACTCCCCCTTTTTGGTAATTGATGACAACCCACTTAGGCTTACAAAAGGATAGAAGGAATTTATGCTTTTGAATTCCAAAATTTAGTTCAAGCTCCCCCTTAGTGTATGCTTTGGATATGAATTTCAAACCTTGACTTAAAGCAAGGTTGAATATACAAGAATAAGAGCTCCCCCTAAATTTTGCAATCCGTGGGGTGCCTAAGTGTGTGACAACATCATATATAACAAAATTTTTGATGCATGAACAAGATGGCATGGTGAGAACACAAGGTTGATATGTGCCCTTATAGTTCCCTTCCTGAGTGATGAGTGATCGATCAACGGGCAACATGTCTCTTGGCTGTGTTGATGTGCAGGCGCGGAGCTCGGGCAGTGGTCGAAGGTGAGCTGAAGGTCAAGTAGGGACGTACCGTCTCGACGGACCGGGAGCGGTGAAGGGTGGACGTGGAGCTTGGACCGACGGACCGGGAGACCTGAGGACCAGCTGTGGTAGCTGGCACGTGGAGTTGACAAGCAAGAGTACATGGGGATGTGCGGTGCATCGGCCGAGTCGGGAGGAAGGTGATGGCGTCGTGACACTTGGCGGGAGGCCGAGAAGGATGGCGAATGCACTATGTCCGGCGTGGAGGCTGGACATGCTCCGGCATCGGTGCTGGAACTCGGGGTGTGCGAACCACATCCCGTCTATGGCGCGGGTTCGGTAGCTGAGCCTCGAAAAGCTACCCTCGACGGTTTCCGAGTTTGGGCCTCAAAACTCGGGGTGGCCGGTTTCCGAGTTTGGGCCTCAAAACTCGGCGTGGACGGTTTCCAGGTTTGGGCCTCAAAACCTGGGCGCGCGGGTTTCTGAGTTTGGGCCACAAAACTCAGCCGGAGGACAGGTTTCCCGGTTTCAGCCTCAAAACCGAGGGAAGGCCCAGGTTTCCCGGTTTCAGCCTCAAAACCGGGGGGAGGTCCGCAAAAAGGACGGTCGACGCGTGGCGGCGTGGAGAGGCTGACGCGGAGGCGAGGCTATCCACGAGGTAGGCGTGGCGGTCGACTGGGCGGCACGTGGTGGCATCCTGAGGCTTGCGTCGAGGCGAAGCTAAGGGTGAGGAAGGCGCGTGGCCGTCAGATCAGCTATTAGCAGAGTTGGACCGGGATACCCCTAGGGTTGGCCGCTTCGCTCTTGTATCTAGGGGTAGAAAGGGGATTATTGTTTTAGGCTATAAATAAGAGAGGCACCCCTCCTCTCTCTATCCTTGCAGTCATTTGTTCCTGAGAACTCTCTCTCTAGCCCCCGCTTAGGTTCTAATCATACCTCGCTGCAAGCGATCCGCAGAGATGGGAATCATACCTCTGTGTATTTGGATCTTTTGAGGAAACGAGACCGTATTCTCGTTGTCTCCTCGTGTGGAGGAATTTCGGCTGAAATCGAATCGATTCGCGTTTGTGTTGGTGTTCTTCACGTTTCGGTTTTTCATCTCCCGGAGATTTGCCTCGTTCTCCCTCTCCGTGAGATGATTCTGAATTCCACTTGAATCAATTTGTTCTTGGTCGTGAGCTCCTTCTTTCCACCAAAGGATTTCTCCCCTAACCTCACGAACTCATAGATCGGGTCGATTTTGCGTTCGTTCATCGTTCTTCCCCCTTTTACGGTGTTCCATGAATCTTTCTTGATTGACTTGGTTTGGTGCGATGATTTCTTAGGATTAGCACCCCAATACATAGAGGAACACCTGGGAGGAGTTTGATCGAAGTCCCTTTTGATTTGGTAGAGTTTTGATCGAATTGACTTTTGTCCCGAGCTGTTTTTCTGCTCTCTGTTCGTCCACGGACAGTCCGCGCCCCCAGCGGCGGACAGTCCGGGACTCGGGTCTCGGCAAGGTCAGTCAGGCGCAGTTCCCTGACTGTTCACTGTTGAGTGAACGGCGGACAGTCCGCGGTACAAACGCGCGGACAGTCCGGGACCTGTCCAGCAGACTTGCAGCACTGTTTGGTTTCTGCGTTTTGGCCGGCGTAAAGTCCGGCACTCAATCGCAGACAGTCCAGGATTCAACGGCGGACAGTCCGGGACTCTGACCCCGGACAGTCCGCGAATCTACAGACTTTGCTCTTTTGCTCTGAGGCTTTGGCAGTTGGTTTTGGTGTTTCTCCGGGGGTTCCGCTGTACCACTAGGACATCTCCTAGGGTATCCACCTACTCGTAGGTCGTGAACTCTCCGGTCGTCTCGAGTCTTTGCTTTTGGGGTGATTCTCTGGGACAAGGGCCATTCTATTCACGAGTTGAATTTGAGGCTCCCATTCACCCCCCCTCTGCTCGCTAATCCGGTCCTTCAATTGGTATCGGAAACGGTTATGGATCTTCTCTACCGTAATCAGTTTCGGATCCTAAGGGCAACATGGATCGAGGGAACGGCAAGGCTCCCTATTTCGATGGGACAAACTATCCCTATTGGAAGATTCGGATGCGTGCTTATCTCAACAGCATCGGATCTTCTGTCTGGGAGATATGCGAGAATGCTGAGTACGTAGTCCTTGCGGCTCGTGTGGGTCAAATCCAGATTGACCAACACGAGGCCAACTCCAAGGCTTGTAATGCTCTTTTGGCCAGCATCTCCCTTCCTGAGTTCGAGCGTGTCTCTGAGCTTGAGACGGCACGAGAGATCTGGGTGAAGCTTCAGAGCTATCACGAGGGGATCGCTCAGGTCAAGACCAGACTCTTCGAGACCTACAAGCGAGAGTACGAGAACTTTGTTCAGTTGGAGGGAGAAACGATTGATGCCATGTTCGCTCGTTTCCAAACGATTGTGAACAAGATGCGTGCAAATCGGGCTAACCTACCCTATGACGATCATGAGAGGGCTCTCAAGTTGCTATACGCCCTAGATCGGAGGGTATGGGAGGTGAAGGTGTCGACCATCATAGAGTCTCCATCATATGACACCCTCATCGTGGATGAGCTGTTCAGCAAGCTCAAGTCCAACGAGATCGATCACCTGACTCAGGCCAAGCTGAAGAACCCATCTTCACATTCCATGGCTTTGGTCTCAGGCACAGGCTGATCGACCTTCTCTGCTGAGGCTTCACCTCCTCTGTTTTCTTTGTCTTCTTTGCTTACAGTCATGGAGGAGCAGTTGGAGGCGTTTGGAGACGACGAGCTCGCCCTCGTCATCAACCAGTTCTCATGGTTTCACAACAACCGCCTGAATCGCCGGCGTGGTGGCGCACGCGAGGGCTGCTACAAGTGTGGTGATCTAGACCACTTCATGGTGAACTGTCCCAAGAACGACAAGAGCTTCCCCGGCAAGAACCACAACTCCAGGCGCAAGGGCAAGCCGGAGAACAAGGCCGGGAAGAAGAAGAAGGGCAGCTATCGCCGGGAGGACATGGTGAAGGCTTTTGACGCCGGTCCGCGTGCCTTCCTCGCCACCATCAGGAACGGCGAGAAGACCTCCGACGGCGACTCCAGCGACGATGGGTCCGAGCACAAGACAGAAAAACGCTTCAACGGACTCTGCTTCTTCAGACACTCCTCCAAGGGCCTCTGCACCATGGCCTTGGACGAAGAGGATCTCAAGTGCCAGGCAAAGGACGCCGACACCGACAACGACAACGATGCTTCCGAGGTATCAACCTCTTCTCTTGTCGATCGTCTTACCATTGAGCGTGATTCTCTTGTCGACATAGTTCTCGGTCAGGACAAGCAACTCAAGCGAGCTATCCGAGAGTGCAACGAGTTTAAAGCTAAGATGAATGAGGCGCTTAAGGAGCTTGAGTTCGCTAGGTCCGAGGTGAAGGTGACCGATGGGGAGGAGTGTGAGGAGTGCACGATGCATATGACAAACTTTGCCACCTTGCAAACCAAGTATGCCTCTTTGATTGAGGTGTATGATGAGCTGAAGAGTAGGCTAGACTTGGTGGGTGATTGCAAAGAGTGTCCCTCCGTGAAGAACGAGCTGGAGGAGGTGAAGGCGAGGCCTTCTTTGCTGGGTGCATGCAAGCTTTGTCCTAGCTTGCAAACTGAGTTGGCTGGAGTTAATGCCAAGCTTGCTGAAGCCTTGGAGACTAGCTCAGTTAGCACCTTGTCCGCTTCGTGTGAGCGATGCGTGGGGATGGAGCTTAAGATTGCCAACTGTCGGCATGACAGGATGCAAACCGAGGAGGAAAACACATACCTTCGGTCCATCCTGAGTTGGGTGTCATGCAGTGAGCCGCAGTTGGGCATGATGATCAGTCAGTTCAAGAGGGGAACTGATTGCTCGGGAGTAGGCTTTGCTTCTGGTGGGAAGGGCACTAGTATCTTTGGCAAGATCGGTAAGTTTAGTGGAGTGAACCCGAGTGAGAAACCAACCGCTGTCCCTAAGCTCACCAAGATCACCCCACCTGAGCCTCCCAAGCCTATCACCAAGGATGGCATCCTTAATGAACCTCCCAAGGCTCCACCTCGCAAGCAAGTGTGGGTTCCCAAACCTAACCATCTTTGGAACACACTTGACACCCTTCCTGACGTCTCTAGTGATCCCCTTCCGAGAGGCAGGCAGCCAGCCAGAGTGAACAACCCTCACAGCCGTAGGAACCAACAACCCAAGAGAGGGGTGAGGTTCGAGTGCGAGTATTGTCACTGTGAGGGTCACCTAGCTGAGTTTTTCTTTCGGAGGAAGAGAGACGCTAGGAAGGAGTTGGAGCTGAACAACCAGGCCAGGCACCACCCTCTCCATGGTGTGCAAGGTCGGGGAGTTCAGAGGCAGGGCGCTAGACCTGGAGGTGCACCCCCTCAGGTTGCTAGGCCTCTGGCAGCTAGACCACAGGGTGGTGGTCGTGCCCGTCGCGGTTCCGGTCGTCCTCAATACGATCGTGAGCCGGGTGTAAGAGGCTTTGCTGCTCAGTCCCATAGCGGACCACCTTTTCAGTATGGTGGTGATCGCTTTGCTCAAATGGGACAAGTAGGTCAGTTTGGAGGTTTTCCGTTCCATAGCGGACCACCCTTTTAGGTTGGTGGTGATCGCTATCCACCAATGGGACAAGGACAACTTGGTATTTCTACTAACACTTTTTCTGGGCCTATGACACAGCACTGGTATCCTTCTCAGTATACTAACCCCAGTGTTGTGCCATATGCTCACTTCCTGCCTTTCTATTGATGTAGGAACTTCGGTTGGAGAACATGTGGCTCATGGATTCCGGGTGTTCGCGCCACATGACCGGAAAGAAGGAATGGTTCTCCAGCCTTAGCCCCGTGATGCACAAGGACTACATCACTTTCGGGGATAATAGTAGAGGTAAGGTTGTTTCTCATGGAGCTATTCGGCTCAATGAGAACTTTGTTCTCAAGGATGTTGCTTTGGTTTCGAATTTGCATTACAATTTGCTTTCTGTTTCGCAACTCCTTGAAGACTATTGTGAAGTGCGCTTTAAGAAGGGTTTGAGTCGTGTTTTAGACCCTCGGGGAGATCTTGTTTGTCGGATCATCCCTTTTGGCCGTGTTTTTAGAGCCGATTTTTCTCGTTCTTTCGGCTCTGCTAGATGTTTGATTGCTGGTCCTTCTTCTGATTTGTGGAAGTGGCATAGGAGGCTCGGTCACTTGAGTTTTGACTTGCTTGCAAGACTTAGCTCACTTGGCCTAATCCAAGGATTGCCCAAGCTTAAGTTTCAGAACGACCTTGTTTGTCGTCCTTGTCGTCACGGGAAGATGGTTGCTGCTTCCCACCCACCTGTTAATCAGGTGATGACCAAGCGACCCGGTGAGCTTTTACACATGGACACAGTTGGTCCAGCTCGGGTTTGCTCAGCGGGTGAGAAGTGGTACGTTCTAGTGATCGTGGACGATTTTTCGAGGTACTCTTGGGTGTTTTTCATGGAGGGTAAGGATGAAGCTTTCTCTTTTGCTCGTGATTTGATCTTGAGGTTGAAAACTGAGTTCCCCCCTGATACCATTAGAGCTATTCATAGCGATAATGGTACTGAGTTTGATAACTCACAGTTTGCCTCTTTCTGTTCTTCTAATGGAATCGAGCATCAGTTTTCTTCTCCTTATGTCCCTCAGCAGAACAGTGTTGTTGAGCGCAAGAACCGGACCCTTGTTGAGATGGCCAGGACGATGCTCGATGAGCATAGGACTCCTAGGCGTTTTTGGGCCGAGGCGATCAACACCGCTTGCCATGTTTCAAATCGCATCTTTCTTCGAGCTTTCATGAAGAAGACTTCTTATGAGTTGCGTTTTGGACGGGTTCCCAAGGTGTCTCATTTTCGGGTGTTTGGGTGTAAGTGCTTTATCCTGAAGCAAGGTAATTTGGACAAATTTGAATCTCGCTCTGCTGATGGAGTGTTTCTTGGTTATGCTCCTTATTCACGTGCTTATCGAGTTCTTAACCTGGAGACTAACCTGATAGTGGAGACCTGCGAGGTCACATTCGACGAGAATATGCCTTGTGTTTCTTCTGCTTTTGATGTTGCAGGAGAACAGGAGCTGGGAGAGACCATCTTTGTGGAGGAGGAGCAGCAGAATGCCGATTGGGGTGATCCCGAGCCAACTCCACTGGCTGCCCCCGTCGACCCTGCGACGACTACTTCAGCTCAAGGACCCGATCCCACGACGTCTTCTTCTTGGGGTCCTCTTGAGCCACCTCTCCAGCGAGCAACCGCTGCACGTGAGGGAGCGACAGCATCTGGCGAGGGGGAGGCGACTTCGGCGAGGCAAGCGCCCCGGAGCGTTCAGCAAGTTCACCCTCCGCGTTAGATGATCGGCGGCATCGACTAGCGAGTCACGCGGTCGTGAGCGTATGAAATCTTTCACTTTGCTCATTTCTGCATTCGTTGCTTCTTTTGAGCCCAAAGATGTTGGACACGCACTTTCTGATCCTAATTGGGTCAATGCCATGCATGAGGAGCTAGAAAACTTTCCAAGTTTGGACCCTAGTTCCACCTCCACCAGAATGCCACCCTATAGGTACCAAATGGGTTTTCAAAAACAAAGAGGGTGAGGATGGGATGGTAGTGAGGAACAAGGCTAGACTAGTAGCCCAGTGTTTCTGCCAGAAAGAGGGAATAGACTATGAGGAAACCTTTGCCCCTGTAGCCCGTTTAGAAGCCATTAGAATCCTTCTAGCCTTTGCTGCTTCGAAGGGTTTTAAGCTTTACCATATGGATGTCAAGAGTGCCTTCTTGAATGGGTATATAGAGGAAGAGGTTTATGTTAGGCAACCCCTTGGTTTCGAGGATCCCAAGTTTCCAAACCATGTTTATCAACTTTCAAAAGCTTTGTATGGTTTGAAACAAGCCCTGAGAGCGTGGTATGATCGGTTGAAAACCTTTTTACTCTCCAAGGGTTTTAAAATGGGACAGGTCAATAGAACTTTGTTTCTCCTCAAGCAAGGCAACGATACCCTGTTAGTCCAGATTTACGTGGATGACATCATCTTTGGTGGCTCCTCTCACGCGCTTGTCGCCAAGTTTTTAGATACTATGAGCAGGGAGTTTGAGATGAGTATGATGGGTGAGTTGACTTTCTTCCTCGGGTTGCAAATCAAGCAAACCCGAGATGGGACGTTCGTGCATCAAGGAAAATACACGAAGGACATCCTGAAGAAATTTGACATGGGCGAGGCCAAGCCTCTTACGACACCCATGCCGACGACTGCGGCGATGGATGCGGACCAGGACGGAGAGCCGGTTGATCAGAAGGAGTACAGGAGCATGATCGGCTCGCTCCTGTACCTGACGGCGACGAGGCCGGATATACAGTTTTCTGTGTGTCTGTGCGCTCGTTTTCAGGCGTCCCCTCGGACTTCCCACAAGCAAGCGGTCAAGCGCATCATGAGGTACCTCCGATACACTCCTAAGTTCGGACTTTGGTACACTTCCTCTTCGACTCTCTCGCTTTGTGGTTATTCCGATGCGGATTTTGCCGGCTGTCGGCTTGAGCGCAAGTCTACTTCTGGGACTTGTCAGTTTCTTGGCTCTTCTTTGTTTTCGTGGTCTTCTCACAAACAGTCGAACGTAGCCCAGTTTACTACTGAAGCCGAGTATGTTGTCGCTGCTTCTTGTGCTTCGCAGCTTTTATGGATGGTTGCTACTTTGCGTGACTTTGGTCTAGATTTCAGTCGGGTCCCTTTGCTTTGCGACGGCACTTCTGCCATTAGTGTAGCAAAGAACCATGTTCTTCACTCCAAGACCAAACACATTGATGTTCGCTTTCACTTTATTCGTGATCACTATGAGAAAGGCGACATTGATCTTAGGCATGTAGACACCCATAACCAGGTTGCAGATATTTTCACCAAGCCCTTGGATCTCTCAACTTTTGCTAGGTTGAGAGGTGAGCTTGGTGTGTGTTTCCCCTTTTAGATGGGGGAAGCATTTTGCTCGTTGTACAATAGACTGACTTTCTGATCCTTTTTGTTTTTGGGTCTTGAGTCTTTCTGGTTTTGTTTTGCCTCCGATTCTAACTTCATCATGCATACATCTTGCATTTTCAAGCTTCATGTCTATATTCCTTAGAATGAATTTATGCTCTGATTAGTGTATGCTTCGATGATATATGATGATGCTTGTAGCTTAGGCTCTTCTTGATCACTGCTACATTTTGTTAGCTAAGCTAATTTTTCAGAACACTGAACATGCTTAATGAACTTAAAATTTGATACATGTTCACCATTGAGATTGGCAACTAGCATGTGTAGAATGTGTTGAGGTCACTTGAGCTATTTCATATATACTAGGTTGCTATGTCTCTAGTTCTGAGTCTTTCACTTGCTTGGATTGTTCATATTCTGTTTAAAATGAACCAAGTATTAGTGAATTGAAAAGATCGAGTTGGGATTGCTCTGTCAACACATCACGGTATCGAGACTGTTTCTCATAAGCACTTTGAGTTAAACTTGAGCCGTGTAGTGTAAGACCGAAACCGGTGCTTTAAGCTTCCGATTGCATATGCATAGGCTTAGCACGGTTGAAAAGTTAGGCAATGACAGGCTTTCAACCTCTCGCAATCACATGCTGATTTTAAACTTGTGTTAATAACTGCTGTAATTTCTCCGATAAAATCTGAAAACACAAGTCAATGTTTCATTCTATAGCATGATGATTGAACTTTGCTAGGGGTAGTTCACCTTGCATACATGTTTAGCACTTGTTTGACTTCCTGTCTATACATGTTTAATGCTATTTTGATGGTGAAACTACTTTCTGAACGGCTTAAAACTGCTCATTTGGCTTATGCATTCATTTCTTGTATTTGATGATCAGTTTGAGCCTTTGCTAGCACTTTTGCATGTTGCTTTATAGTCGGATCAGCACTCTTTAGAGCATTCTTTCACTCTTTCGAGTATATACCTGAAGCTGCTAACTTGCACTTTTAACTCATATGCATTTGCTTGACTCCGATAGGCATGACCTAGCTCCATTTTCTTTACTTGAGTTCTTTTCCCCTCTCTTTTGATTGCAAATTGCCCCCAAGGGGGAGAATGTTTCCAATGGTGAGATTTTTTTTTAGACTTTCTGTGGTGACAATTTGCAATTTATGCTTGACTTGCTGAGGGGGAGTTCTTTGAGTGAGGGGGAGTTTTCTGCCTGCTCCGAGTTGGCTTTTACTGCTGGTTGTGTTGAGCCTTTGTGCCTGTTTCTTGAGGAACTAGCAGTAGCTGCTTCTTATGCAGTTTTCGTTTGGTATCGAGCTTTCAGCTAGTGGTGTTGAGCCCTTTTGTGCCTCTTCTTGAGGACTAGCTTGCTTTTGACTTGGTTGCGTCGAGCCGTTGCCCATGTCTTTGGGAACCAAGTCTTGCGCTCTGATTTTGATCGAGTTTTGCTCCTTGATGAGTTGTTGCTCCGATTTCTTGCTTGGTTGTGTCGAACCGTTGCCCATGTCTTTGGGGACCAAGCTTTGCTTATCTCGAGTTGTTCTTCTTCGGCCTTTTCTCTGGCTTTTGGACATCTCGGGTGAGTTTTTCTCCTTCTATCTAATTCTGCTTTTCTTTTATTTTGGTTACGGTTACTATGAGTTGACGATGCACTCATCAAGGGGGAGATTGAGAACACAAGGTTGATATGTGCCCTTGTGGTTCCCTTCCTGAGTGATGAGTGATCGATCAACGGGCAACATAACTCTTGGCTGTGTTGATGTGCAGGTGCGGAGCTCGGGCAGTGGTCGAAGGTGAGGTGAAGGTCAAGTAGGGACGTACCGTCTCGACGGACTGGGAGCGGTGAAGGGTGGACGTGGAGCTTGGACCGATGGACCGGGAGACCTGAGGACCAGCTGTGGTAGCTGGCACGTGGAGTTGACAAGCAAGAGTACATGGGGATGTGCGGTGCATCGGCCGAGTCGGGAGGAAGGTGATGGCGTCGTGACACTTGGCGGGAGGCCGAGAAGGATGGCGAATGCACTATGTCCGGCGTGGAGGCTGCACATGCTCCGGCATCGGTGCTGGAACTCGGGGTGTGCGAACCACATCCCGTCTATGGCGCGGGTTCGGTAGCTGAGCCTCGAAAAGCTACCCTCGACGGTTTTCGAGTTTGGGCCTCAAAACTCGGGGTGGCCGGTTTCCGAGTTTGGGCCTCAAAACTCGGCGTGGACGGTTTCCAGGTTTGGGCCTCAAAACCTGGGCGCGCGGGTTTCTGAGTTTGGGCCACAAAACTCAGCCGGAGGACAGGTTTCCCGGTTTCAGCCTCAAAACCGGGGGAAGGCCCAGGTTTCCCGGTTTCGGCCTCAAAACCAGGGGGAGGTCTGCAAAAAGGACGGTCGATGCGTGGCGGCGTGGAGAGGCTGGCGCGGAGGCGAGGCTATCCTCGATGGTCCTATCCGAAGTGAGGATCTTCCCAATAAACCAAGCTCTCCTGAAGATCTTGACTGGCTTGACATAGAATCAACTGACTCTGATGTCCTGCTTATAGACCCAGAAGCTGAGGGTAGCCGGAAGAGGTCGCCAACTCCGCATCAAGAAGCCGGAGGACCCGTCCTTAAGAAGGCTCGCACCGGTAATCGCCGTGCTTGTCGAAAAGTTGTTTTATCGCAAGAGTTGTCTAATAAGCACTATAATCCGGGTGCTCCTGGTAAGGGGAAACCCGAGTACTTTGTATTCCTTTGGATTTTAATAAACTCCTGTCTTATATATGTCGCTGTATTAGATGCTGGAACTGTTCAAGTGACTTCTAGCAGCATGGCCCCTGAAGAAACTCCGGCTTCGGACCCGCTTCTGAAACAGCCTCTCTTGAAGCTGCCGAAGCCTCTGAAGCTCGTGAAGTAAGTATTCAGCTTTCGTAGAGTGTTCGTAGATATCTGATACTGACATGTGTACTCGTCTGTTTATAGGAAAATGAAACCGGATGCAACAGCCTCGAGTACTGTTCCTGATTCCCAGGCGGTAGAGGAGTCGGGGTCGCTGGCCAAGGATTATTCCAGCGTGCCGCCAACCTTTAGCCAGGTAGATCTGCTGCCTGGCTCCTCTCCGTCCAAGTCTCAGCCGATGCAGCTCCTGATGCGGATGTTCCCCCATTGCCTCAGGTTGGTTGGCCGTTCTCCATCTTTCGTTCTCCTGCCCAGCTGGAGTTTGACCAAGTGTTCAATGACTGGTTTTTCCGTACGCGACAGCCGGATGAACCAACCCTGGACATGGTCCTGACGGACATTTGCACAGAAACTTCAGCTCATCAACAGGGAGGGTCCTTAGATGCGCCCGAGTCCTCGCGCCAGGGGGCGACTCTCGATGTATCCGGGTATAATCAGGACCTTACCCGGTTGAAGGAGCTGAGTGATCAAGTGAGGGCTCCTGTTGAAGCTCTTCACCAATTTGTTGAGGTAAGATTCTCAATTTCTTGTTGTACTGTAGTCGCATCCGAGTACCCATAGTATTGCTTTTGTGTAGGCCTTTGACTTCAAGGTTAGGGATCAGGTCACCCGGATTCGTCAGGAGATGTCCCATGAGAACCAGAAGCTCCGGGACTACATTGCCCAGGACCAAATCAGTCAAAAGGTAGCCACCCAACTTCTGCATAACCGCATTAATGAACTCCAAGGCAACCTCAAGGAGGTGGTCGCGGAGCGCGATGCTGCAAACGACCGTGAGGTTGGGCTGATGGCTAAGGCCGCCTCTATGGAGCAGAAGATGAAGGAGCTGAAGAAGGCTTCCAAAAAGCAGCTTGAGGGTAAACTTTGTAGTTTTCTGTGTTAGTCGATTCCATAGTGTCAATCTGATTATATGATAACCGACTGATATTTATGCAGATGTGAATAAGCTAGCTTCTGGGTGGCAGAGCGCATTCAACCGGAAGCAGGCGGAGCTTGAGGAGGTATTTGCTAATGCGCGAAGTACTCTTCAGGAAGCCAAATTGATGCGTGAGGGTGCTGACCGGGACCTTCTGCAGGCTCTGAAGTCTACGAAGGAGTCGCGGGAGGCCCTCGAGTCTTCGCAAGCTTCTCTGAAGGCCTTGGCGTTTGTTAACCGGCAACTCGTCTTGAGTAATCTCAGACGATTTGTTCGGTGGGGATCGACGTATGCAGAACTCGATGGTAAACGCAGAGACAATGATTTATACTGCTTCGGTCTGCTGAATAGCATCCCTACGTCCAGTTTGGGGGAATAGTATTGCGCCCTGTGCTTATGGGTGTCTGGCTGTGTACCATGACCCCTTTATGTCTCTGGCTTATGTTATGTCAATCTATGGAGCTCTACCTCTGTCTTTATATAGTCCAAGAGGCAGAGTCCTAGTCGGTTACAATCTTAGGAGTCCTAGTAGGATTACAAGGTAGCAATACTACTAGGATTACATACGAGGAGTCCTAGTTGAACTAGGTCTTCGCCCTTCCTTGCGGAGTACCCGGGGACTCTGTCCCACAAGCCCCCGAGCTCTTCATGGTTTGTCGGTGAAGTCATCTTGAGACCTTGGCCTTGATCAAGTGTCATCCGAGTACCTTCTGAGAAAAACCATAAAGTGCTCTTGTAGTCTTCTAATGGTGTGCGCTTTCTCAAAAGCGCACCCATTGGGTGTAGCCCCCGAGCCTCTTGCTGTTTAGCATAAAGAGCTGGAGGGTCTTGTCTGAAATTGCTCCAATTCCTTTTGAAGAAATTTGGATGCATCATTTGAGGATATGTATCCCGCAGCCCCCGAGCCTAAAATCGACTACTCGGAGTCGATTTTAGGATCTTGTAGGCATCCTCAAAGGTGCAGCCGAGTAATCTCCCGAAGACAAGGATCAACATCTGCTTGTCGCCGAGTGATTGAATGCTTGTAAATTTGATCTTTCATCCTTGAATTCGAGCCCCCGAGCGTAGTCAGAGTGAAGTCGACTAAGCTGAGGCAACGACTGAGCCCCAAGCTTAATGCCGATGTTGACACCAGATTTTCGCACGCACAAGAATATGATAGATGAACCCAGCCAGCAGAGAGGAAAGGATTCGACAAGCATTCAGATGACTATTTGATCTTTGGAGTTTTCGGCAGAAGCCTGTGCGGACGGCTATTTTGCAGAACGGTGGCTGCATTCGGGAGATGGGTGTTGCAAATAAAGCCGGCTTGCACGAGAAGACACGTGACAATGGAGGATGCCGAAGGGATTTGGAGTAATATTTGTATCTTTCCATATTTTATTATCGTAATCGTTTTGGACTCGTATTTCGTCCAGGGTATAAATATAAACCCTCGACTATTGTAAAATGGTTCACAACCACATCAATACAAACCGGCCCCGTGCCGTCTTCGAGTCCCTAAGTCATGTCGTCGAGTTCTTCGAGAGGAACCATCGATCCGTCGACCTCCGTAAGTACCGGCAACCTTGTTACCATGTATAGTATCATGCGGTGGATTTAGATATGATGCAAGTAGTCTCGTATGTTAAGCTTAGTATCGTGCGGCGGATTTAAGCTTATGACGGGAAGTTTTTGCTTGTGCCTTGTATCGTGCGGCGGATTAAGACATGAGTAAAAATAGTTATCGGCTCTATTTGATTTGGCAGATCTAGTAGATTCATTAAGTTATCATGTGTTATGTGTTTTATTTATTTAATTCCTGTAACACTCTTTTGCCCAATCTAGATTGATCTCTATTCGGCCTTTTTTCACAAGTTTGCTTGTGCTTTGCTAATCATAATATCATGATGGCCGGATAAGCTTTCAATCTAGGTTATTACATGTTGTGGGTTCATACATGTCAATCATGTTTATGCTTTGATAGAACTGGGTGTCGTGCGACAGATGCAGGTTTTAGATTAGTTTGATCATGCTTGCTTGTATGTTCCTTCTTCATGGACCCCAACTCGGCTAGTTTGCCGATTTTGGTTAAGCTTACACGAGTAATGAGCTCTTATAGATCTTTATAAATATATGCATGCTTTTAGCTTGTTATAATTAGATTGTATCATGCGGTGGATTAATCTAGTTATAAGAAGTGGTATAGACTTATAGCAAGTGGTATCATGCGGTGGATTAGCTTCACTTAAGTTTATGCTTGACGGGTTTATGAAGACTAAACGTGCGGCAGATTAGTCGGATTAGGCTATGCATGTGTTATTTGAATAGATCTATTCTTGCAAGTTACCTGTTCATAATATCTTTGATTCGTTCAAGCATGTCTTTCTTTTGCATTCGGCAGTTAATATGCTTCACATACTCTGTTCTCGTACTTGCTGAATGGCTTTGTAAACATGCTCTGACAGACAGCTTCTATAGCTGTGTGCCGTCATAACTGGCTTTCAAAGCCGTACATATGGAACTGTCTGGTTTTACCCAGCATGTTCCAGAGGTATTCTCACGCTTTATCCCTTGTTGGTTTTCAGGTCAAACCGACTGGCACGTCTCCGGATTCAGCACACTCCGGGCACCCGATTGAAGCTAGCCTCGTTCGGCTTGCTGTGTGCCTTGGTGCAAGGTGTCACTTTTTGCGTCAACACACTTTTTGGCATGCCCAGTGGGACCACTTCGTTTCAAGATGCCTGAGATCAGCGATGATCAAGTTTTGGATGTGATTATGGATGACTTGCCGCTAGAGTCGAAAAGCTTGGTACAGCAGGCCTGCGATGAATTCCAGCGCAAGTGCCTGGCGTCTTTCTCCAAGAACAAGAGCGGCAGGGTCTTCCAGAAGCAGGAGTTCCCAAAGATTCTTCCTCACAATCAACCTGATATCCCCAATCAAGAAGAAGCTATTCGGAAGATGACTGAAATAATGCATAAGGTTGTATCAGAAGTTGTAACCAATGATCAGTCGGCTTTCCTGAACACTTTTCGCGCTATCATGGTCAATGCTTTTAGTCCAGCCATGGATAAATGCTTTGAAGAAACTGTTGGTCCGATGCAGGGACCGTTGTTGTTCCCAGTACCTCAACGTCAAAGGATCGCAGGAGAGGGCGGAGCTGGCCCAAGCACAGGTGGGATGGTTCCTCATGAGACGCAGCAACCTCCTCAGACCTATGGCTAGCTCGCATTCGACACGACAGGGAATGTCCCACAATCTGCTTCTAAAGTGTCTCCTGCAGCAAACAAGATACAGAAGAATATGTTTGGAGACGGATATCATGAGTTCATCGATTATAGCTCAATCAATGCTCTTCCAAATCCAAGCTATAAGAGTTCGGCAGGGCTACATCCTGGGGGGCAGGCACAAGCAGCTCCTGATCCGAATGTTGACCTCATCATGCATAAGATGGCTGATATGATGCAAAATCAATTCGGCCTGAAGCCTAAGAATCAAACTTACACATACAAGTCCCCCTATCCAGAGTGGTACAATCGGGTAGCTCTTCCTCCAAGGGTGAAGCCTCCTACTGATTTCACCAAGTTTTCAGGCCAGGATGACACCAGTACTATAGAAGACATCGGCCGCTACTTGATGCAACTCGGAGAAGCATCTACAGATGAGGCTTGGAGAATTCGGTACTTCCCGTTGTCATTAACAGGACCAGCCTTCTCGTGGTTTTCTTCTCTGCCAGCAAATTCTATCAATACATGGGCAGAGCTGGAGAAGAAATTCCACTCGTATTTCTTTACGGGTACCAACGAGAAAAAGTTGGTCGATCTCATGAGCCTAAGGATGAAACATGGCGAGACGCCACAAGAATATCTGCGCCGATTCAGGGAAACCAAGAATCTTTGTTATTCTCTGAATTTGCCGGATGATCAACTGCCGGAGATAGCCGTAGCTGGCATGTTGCCGAGTATCAAAGAGAGGCTATTCGGCATGGAGTTTGATGACCTCGGGCAGTTATCACAAAGGCTGGCGACGATGAGTAACCAAGCCCAGGAATTCAAGAGGAATAATCAGTTCCAGAAGGGTGATGTGGCTGCCAAGATGTATCAGGCTTTCCTAGAAGAAGCAACTGAGTACGATGATGAAGATGAAATAGCTGCAGCCGAAATAGTCTAGGATAAAGAACCGACTCAAGTCAACCAGCGATGGCTGAGGCAGCAGAAAGGCACTTATGACTTTGATGTTTCCAAGTCAGATAAATTATTTGAATACTTGTTAAAGGAAGGACGCATCAAGTTGCCGGAAGGTCATCCTATGCTGCATCCTGAAGGGGTCAAGGACAGGAAATATTGTGGTTTTCACAATACTAGATCCCACTCCATAAACGATTGCCGAGTGTTCAGAGTGCGGATCCAGAAAGCTATCCAGGACGGGCATCTGAGGTTTGATGGAAAGATGAAAATTGATGGTAGCCCTTTTGGACAGAACACTGTGTCTTTCTCTATTAATATGATCAATGCAGCTGATCCTAGGGATAAGAGAAAAATGAAGGTGTTAACCTCTGATAGAGCGAGGGAAGCTGGTGTCGTTGACCCTAATCGGCAGATTACAAAGAGAGAGCTTCAGCAGAGGGTTCGGTTCCAAAATAGCCGAACTGAGACAGGTGAAACTTCTAGACCCAGAGTCACGACGCGCATATTGTTGAATAAATGGCGTCGGGAACAGGAACAATACCAGAAGCAGCGACTTTATGAAGAACGGAAGTTCCTGGAGAAACAACGAAGGTACGAAGAAGAGATGTACCGGGAAGAACGGGAAGATACGAGGGAGCAGGAACAGTCTCATTGGGAATGCTCGTTCTTCCAGTACTGTTGGAACGAAGGCTTGAAGCTGCCTGTTAAGAACAACTGCCCTGAGTGCAGCAATTAGTACTCCGAGTATAGGCAGGCTCGAGTCAACCGCTGATCTGTCCATGAGAGGCTTGGGGCACGAATCCCTGAGGACGATCGGCGCGTAAAAATAAATAATTCAGAAGATCGGCAGGGAAGAGATTTTGCCGATCAAAGTTGGGCTCGTGCTGAAGAAGAAGAGTACCGCGAGTATGTCTGGCAGAGGGTACAGTGGTGTCCGCCAGGATTGAGGAAAAGCCAGAAAAGGACGGTGCAACGCCTAAGAAATAGAGAGCTAGAATAAGCAAATGCCAAAGTAAAGCGAGTTTGGCGCCCCAAAGAGAAGCCGAATGGGGGTGATCGTTCGGCTGACGCATGCATGGCTTTCTTTCTTCCATCATAATTTATAGCTCCCAAAGAACAGGATGTCCAAGACGAAGTGTATTCAGACTTTGATGAAGAAGAATTCCAAGAGTTGTTGGCTCATCTTGTCTTGGCTCAAAGTGCAGTATTCGATAAACCAGCTAAGCATCGACACCTGAAGCCATTGTATATGAGAGGCTATGTTAATGGCAAGCCATTGACTAAAATGTTCATGGATGGAGGGGCTGCCATAAATATCATGCCATATACCACCTTCAGAAAACTTGGGATGGCAAGTGAAGATTTGCTGAAGACCGACATGGTGTTGGGAGACTTTGCTGGCAATTCTTCTGATACTCGGGGGCAGTCCATGTTGAGTTGACGATCGGGACTAAGACCTTGATCACTACCTTTTTCGTCATTGATGGCAAGGGGGCATACAGTTTGCTTTTAGGAAGAGATTGGATACATGCAAACTGCTGTGTGCCATCAACTATGCATCCATTCCTTATCCAGTGGATCGGAAATGACATCGAAATTGTCCATGCTGATGATTCAGTGAGTATTGCTAATACAGAGCCTATCTACTGGGAGTATGATGGTGTTGAGTGCTTTTCCGGAAGAGCTTGGGAAGCAGGTCCTGTAAACGTTTTCAACGAGGACCAACAGCCGATTCGGACAATCAGCTCTCAGAACAATTTTTGAATAGATAGTCCAACTGATGGTAATGGAGAAAGATTGAGGCCAAGTTTCGTGTCGGCTGACAAGGAATAAAGTGTTGATGATGAAGCCAAAATAGGACCAATGTATGCAAGTCTGGGTCTCGAGCATGTTTTGAAGTTAACGAACTTTTGAGAGGGTTTTGCTTGTTTCTCCATTGCCGAAGCTAAAGGAAGAACAAGAGTTCACGTAAGGTTACGTATGACAGAGGGTCTTGGAAAGTATGAGGGCACTTCCACAACTTGGTAATTATTTCGAGTTGTACGTGACGGCCGATAGCCTTGCAATAGGATCAGCCCTTATTTTAAAGTTTAAATAAAAGATGAGTAGCAGATTGCTTTAGCCGAAAATATTAGACCCAGAGAAGGGTGTTCGGCTGTAAAGAGGTTTTGATCATATACACGTCACTTGTGGACTAAGCTTCGGCACTACTTGTTAAAAGCCGAACGCATGGAAATTATGTAACTTGAGGAATACTTATATACAGCCGATGTGAAGCATCGCCTTTAGCAGAAAAAAAATGTTCCAAGAATTCAAGTCATAGCCGATATTATTTGTATCGCCTTTAGTACAAGATATTTATGACCCTGGTGACCCTAGCATTTTCAAGTAAGCAGGTTTATCGAAGGAAGAGAAAGGTGAAGTGCAGTAAGTGCACTACCGGGTGACATGACATATCAGGAATAAGATCTAGTCGGCTAGAATGACGTCATACATTCGGCAAACATTCTTCTGAAGAAGTTTTGCGATCAAAGAAAATCACTGAGGAATTGAGAAATGCAAATTGGCGTTATTCAGAGAAGAGCGGGTTTCATATATTGCAAAGCCAACTGGTAGGAGAGAGTAATCTTCTTTGGTCCAAGAGCTCATTGCCGCTAGCCCGAAGGAAACCCCGGCATGCACACCTTGGATGACAGCCTGATCTATGCGGCCAATTACGGCTTCAAGACGAGCTTCAGCTGAATCCCCACAAGCATTCACCTTGAGGGCAACTCTGTTTGCTGCAGCTTTCAAACGGTCATTCTCCGCAGACAAAGCTGACACGAAAAAGGGTATATTAGGCAGAAGCAGACTCAATCAGGAGAAGGGGAAGAACCAAGACTCTGCTAACCTGTGATTATACTGCAGAGTTGCTTCCGTTGGTCTGCCCATTCAGCGTCTTCAATATCATGCTTCTTGGATATATTTTCCAGCCCCTTCTGGGATTTGTCCCTCTCCTCACGATACCGAAGAGCGTCCAGATGGATCTGCTAAAAGTGAATTGTCAAACTCAGAATCTGTTGGCTTAGGGAAACGCTTGGAAGAAATTGTTGAAGCTACCGTTTTTGGAGGAAGAACCCAAGCCTGGCTGGAAGAGGATCCCACTCTAGAGAGGAGACGGATAGTGAATCAGAGACAGATAAGCAAGAAAGCTACCGCAAGGGGGCAGGGAGTTCGTTTTTACCCATGACGCCGGTGAGCTGATGCTCGGTCTTCTCCTGTTTCGTCTCCAACATAATGCCTATTGTGGTCACCGTTGCCTGCCATTGATGGAAACACGAGCATGAGATTCTCTATTTGGTTTGGGCCGAAGTTGGGAAATGGAAGTTTTCTGGGAGTCAGGCTGTTTGGCCAAAGTCGGAGGTAGTAGCTTGTGTTAAGTCTTATTTATAAAACCATAGCTTGCGCACTGGAGAGTCACACATCGGGCTAGGGTTCTCACAGTCTATGGGCCGTTATTGGGCCGGACCAAATCTTGCTGACCTGAGGAGCTTATGGAACCGATAGAATTCGGCTGAAAATAGTTGCTATATGAAGTGTTCGGTTTCGGCTGATTATTTGAAGATTCATGTTGCCAATTGGCACTAAGGGCAGGAAGCTGAAAACGAAGGAATCCCGTGAGAAATTTTATCCTAGTGTCATCATGGATCAAGAGATCGAGGAAAAGGCTGACAACTTTGGTGACTAACGGTTACTTGCGGGAGGGAGACAATCAGCATGATTATCAGCGATAGCCGATGTAATGTACATCGCTGTTAAGGTAAAAAGAAAAATCGGTAGCTGGCACACGAAACAGAACGTATGTTGATCTCGAAGGATCAATCACAGATTGGATTCAAGAGGACGAACAAAAGATTTTTTTTTACAAAGGGGAGATGCAAGGTTACAATAAGGAGGATTAGTTCGTCCACTCCATCCTACGCCTAATCGAGAGAAAGTGATCAAAGGCGTCGGCCAGATCTGTTCCGGCTTCCTTCATATCTTCTACGGAATGTTCTACTCTATCCTCCAGTTCTTGCTCGCAGACATCAAATCTGCGGTTATCGGCACCAGAATGAATCCTCACGGCGGAGAAGGTGAGCGCCGCGCCGTACCCCATGCCGGCCCTAGAGATGATGGTGAGGATTCGGTTAACTTCATTCACCCGCTTTAGGGGTGTCGTACCCGCTATGTCGGCCATGACGGCGAGCTTGGTAATGGCAGCTTCAAGGGCGTGGAGTTTGGCTGCTAAAGCTAAAGGAGGAGAAGTGAATAAAGGTGAAAGAAGAGAATAAGGAAAGAAATGAAGAAAATATTCACCGATGACTCGTTCCCGAGCAGTGTCACGTTCTTGAGAGATTCGGGTAATCTCCCAATCCTTTCCCTCCAGATCAAATTGAAGATCCGCAATTTTATGAGTCAGGTCCTCGGGGAAGTCATCACCGGTTCTCCTGAAGGAAGCGGCAATGTAAGAACTACTACTTCAATTTTTGGAACAATCAAGAGAAGGGAAAAAGGAGCAACCTCCTCTTGGAAGTGCTGGAAGCTCCGAACTCGGAGCTATGGCGGCTCGCCTCGGAAGACATCTTCTGGTTGATTGGGGAATAACAGGAGAAAAGAGGGTTTTTCTGGTTCGAGAACGAAGCAGAGGAGTTTAGAATGCGCGAGTCAGAACCAAGTGAAGGAAGATTTTAAAGAATCCCAAGAGGTGCATTGGGAGATGAATCCGTAGGTGAAGTAATTATGACATGCAAGATTTCTACAAAGGTGGATACTTCCGGGGATTCCACGTATGTACATGAGGAAAAGGAATTTTGGAACAAATATTTGTCCCAAAATTAGGGGGCATGTGTTGACACCAGATTTTCGCACGCACAACAATATGACAGATGGACCCAGCCAGCAGAGAGGAAAGGATTCGACAAGCATTCGAATGACTATTTGATCTTTGGAGTTTTCGGAAGAAGCCTGTGTGGTCGGCTATTTTGCAGAACGGTGGCTCCATTCGGGAGATGGGTGTTGCAAATAAAGCCGGCTTGCACGAGAAGACACGTGACAATGGAGGATGTCGAAGGGATTTGGAGTAATATTTGTATCTTTCCATATTTTATTATCGTAATCGTTTAGGACTCGTATTTCGTCCAGGGTATAAATATAAACCCTCGACCATTGTAAAATGCTTCACAACCACATCAATACAAACCGGCCCTGTGCCGTCTTCGAGTCCCTAAGTCGTGTCGTCGAGTTCTTCTAGAGGAACCATCGATCCGTCGACCTCCGTAAGTACCGGCAACCTTGTTATCATGTCTAGTATCATGCGGTGGATTTAGATATGATGCAAGTAGTCTCGTATGATAAGCTTAGTATCGTGCGGCGGATTTAAGCTTATGACGGGAAGTTTTTGCTTGTGCCTTGTATCGTGCGGCGGATTAAGACATGAGTAAAAATAGTTATCGGCTCTATTAGATTTGGCAGATCTAGTAGATTCATTAAGTTATCTTGTGTTATGTGTTTTATTTATTTAAATCCTGTAACACTCTTTTGCCCAATCTAGATTGATCTCTATTCGGCCTTTTTTCACAAGTTTGCTTGTGCTTTGCTAATCATAATATCATGATGGCCGGATCAGCTTTCAATCTAGGTTGTTACATGTTGTGGGTTCATACATGTCAATCATGTTTATGCTTTGATAGAACTGGGTGTCGTGCGGCAGATGCAGGTTTTAGATTAGTTTGATCATGCTTGCTTGTATGTTCCTTCTTCATGGACCCCAACTCGGCTAGTTTGCCGATTTTGGTTAAGCTTACACGAGTAATGAGCTCTTATAGATCTGTATAAATATATGCATGCTTTTAGCTTGTTATAATTAGATTGTATCATGTGGTGGATTAATCTAATTATAAGAAGTGGTATAGACTTATAGCAAGTGGTATCATGCGGTGGATTAGCTTTGCTTAAGTTTATGCTTGACGGGTTTATGAAGACTAAACGTGCGACAGATTAGTCGGATTAGCCTATGCATGTGTTATTTGAATAGATCTATTCTTGCAAGTTACCTGTTCATAATATCTTTGATTCGTTCAAGCATGTCTTTCTTTTGCATTCGGCAGTTAATATGCTTCACATACTCTGTTCTCGTACTTGCCGAATGGCTTTGTAAGCATGCTCTGACAGACAGCTTCTATAGCTGTGTGCCGTCATAACTGGCTTTCCAAGCCGTACATATGGAACTGTCTGGTTTACCCAGCATGTTCCAGAGGTATTCTCACGCTTTATCCCTTGTTGGTTTTCAGGTCAAACCGACTGGCACGTCTCCGGATTCAGCACACTCCGGGCACCTGATTGAAGCTAGCCTCGTTTGGCTTGCTGTGTGCCTTAGCGCAAGGTGTCACTTTTTGCGTCAACAGCCGACTAAACCGTGAAGGAGAAGGAGCTTGATCGAAGTAGTGGAAGTAGAATATTGGTGAGCTCAAGGCTTCGGGTGGGTAGTCTCCTCACCGGAGACCCCGTATCACCCCCACCTCGAGACTCCCAAATCACCATATCCATGTTTGAAGGCTCGTCGCAACAACATGGTGTCTGAGTGAGGCAGCCGTTAGGGGCGTACCTAACCCAGCGGCGTTGGTGTCCGAGTGAGGCAACCCTCAGGGGCCTACCTCACCCAGCGGCATGGTTTCCGTGTAGGGCAGCCCTTAGGGGCGTACCTCAACCGGTGTTGTAGTCCATATCTTTTCCCTGCAAAGAATACATACAAAAATTTGTAGTAACTGATATTCATGATATCAAGTCGGGAGCATATCCCAACATTAACAAATGCATATGAAATTTTTTGCATCTTGCTCTTGCTAGGTTGTTTAAATCATCCGAGTAGTGGGCCTATGACGTTTAAGCACCTATCCTGCGTGTCGAGCTTTGTCGAGCGTGAGGTATAGGCTTCACGGATTAAGGCTTGCACTTACTCAAGTAATTTAACAACTTGCTAAGAGAAGATTATAGCAGTCATGCTGCGCGAAAAAAGAGAGCACGCTCCGAGTATACATCGTACACCCGTGAGGTGTTGTCCCGACTACAAGCTCGGAGCTGTATGAGTAGTCGGGAATGCAATTATGATGTGGCCGTAGCGGCTCACGATTAATATTTAGAAATATTAAAAATATTAAAGCGTGACTTAGCTTGGTTGATGCTGAGTTGAGTGGTCAGCGCCGCCGAGTGGAGTAGTCGACACCGTCGAGATATCCGAGTAATGGATGACTTGGTACTCGGACGACTCGCTTATTACTCGGATGACTTGTTTGCAGCTCGATAACGTCTTTATGGTTCAACGCCTGCTCGATAGCTCGCTTGTGGCTCGACGGCTCGCTCGTGGCTCAACGACAACTTGATGGCTTGCTTGCGGTTCAATCAGCAACTCGAGGGCTCGCTTGCTTGCAGCTCGACAGCTGCTTGATGGCTCGCTTGTGGCTCAACAGCAGCTCGAAGGCTCGCTTTTGCGGCTCAACGGCAGCTTGATGGCTCGTTCACGACTCAACAACAGCTTGAGGACTTGCTTACTTACGGCTCAACGACAGCTTGATGGTTCGCTCGCAGCTCAACAGTAGCTCGAGGGCTCACATGCGGCTTATGGCTCACTTGCGGATTTACGGCAGCATGATGGCTTGACGACTGCTCGACAGCTCGCTTGTGGCTCATGGCTCACTTGCGGCTAACGGCAGCATGATAGCTCGATGACTCGGTACCCAGGCATTGTGGATATACGAGTAGTTGGTTGTTGATGAAGTCGATTAGTCGGAACAGCTCATCAGTAGATTCTTGATCGAGCCGGGTTGTTGCCGAGTAATTCTTGATCGTCTGGATCTCGTTCCCGACTATTACGTTGAATCCGAGTGGAGTAGTCGATCAAGTCCGGATAGTCGGAAGTACACGCGGAGTCTTGTTTGTTATACGTGGCTCAGCTTGCTTGTAGCTTGGATGATTCGCTTGCAGCTCGCTTTTGGCCAAACAACTCGTTTGATGACTTGATTACAGCTAGGTTGTATAGAATCCTGGGGCTTGTGTAGTTCTGTACCCGAACAGTATGCACGTCCGAGTTCGATCTGGCGGCGTTCTGCTCGAGTACAACACGGACGACTGGTGCTCTGATTCTGATGTGGGTAGGACTGCATGTTCCTGTACACGGGTCACGGCCTTGCTTCTGGTTTGGACGTGTAGTCCATGTAGCAATTCCTTATTACTTCCGGAGTCGATCTTGTTGTACGCTGATAGTTGTAGATCGATCGGTTGTAGATCAATATGCTCTGTATCTCCCGCATCATAGCAGGCTGCCACGGATCGTCCTGAGGTCACGTCAATAAATCGACGGGGATGGTGACGAGCTATCGATGAGGGTGGCAGTGAGTTATTGACGAGATGCGATGACAATAACGGTGAGTCATCGGTGACGAGCAAGTGTTGATCCTTGAGGTCCACCAAGCTCTTCATCGCAATTACGCCAAAGTCCCCTACCTGGCGCGCCAGCTGTCGGTGTTTGTTAACCGGCAACTCATCTTGAGTAATCTCAGACGATTTGTTCGGTGGGGATCGGCGTTCGTAGGACTCGGCGAGTACACAGGGACAGCGATTTATACTGGTTCAGGCCACTGAATAGCGTAATACCTTACGTCCAGTGCGGCGTGTGCATTGTGTATGATTATGATTCAATGTTTGATTATCGGAGCTCGCACCTGCTTCCCCTTATATATCCGGGTGAAGCATAGCGCAGACCGAGTCCTAGTCAGTTACATCAGAGGAGTCCTATTATAATTACAAGACTTTCTTTAAGAACTCAACTAGATTAAAAAAAGAGTCACAATCCTAATACGCTTCGTATCAAGTCTTCGGATCTCAATGCCATCCGAGATTAGTCGGAGGAATCATCTTCTGATGATATCTCTGACATCCTGGTCCGTCAGGTAGGCGCGGCGGTCGACTGGGCGACACGTGGCGGCATTCTGAGGCTTGCGTCGAGGCGAAGCTAAGGGTGAGGAAGGCGCGTGGCCGTCAGATCAGCTATCAGCAGAGTTGGACCGGGATACCCCAAGGGTTGGCCGCTTCGCTCTTGTATCTAGAGGTAGAAAGGGGATTATTGTTTTAGGCTATAAATAAGAGAGGCACCCCTCCTCTCTCTCTATCCTTGCAGTCATTTGTTCCTGAGCACTCTCTCTCTAGCCCCCGCTTAGGTTCTAATCATACCTCGCTGCAAGCGATCCGCAGAGACGGGAATCATACCTCTGTGTATTTGGATCTTTTGAGGAAACGAGACCGTATTCTCGTTGTCTCCTCGTGTGGTGGAATTTCGGCTGAAATCGAATCGATTCGCGTTTGTGTTGGTGTTCTTCACATTTCGGTTTTTCATCTCCAGAGATTTGCCTCGTTCTCCCTCTCCGTGAGATGATTCTTGATTCCACTTGAATCAATTCGTTCTTGGTCGTGAGCTCCTTCTTTCCATCGAAGGATTTCTCCCCTAACCTCACGAACTCTTAGATCGGGTCGATTTCGCGTTCGTTCATCGTTCTTCCCCCTTTTACGGTGTTCCATGAATCTTTCTTGATTGACTTGGTTTGGTGCGATGATTTCTTAGGATTAGCACCCCAATACATAGAGGAACACCTGGGAGGAGTTTGATCGAAGTCCCTTTTGATTTGGTAGAGTTTTGATCGAATTGACTTTTGTCCCGAGCTGTTTTTCTGCTCTCTGTTCGTTCGCGGATAGTCCGCGCCCCCAGCGGCGGATAGTCCGGGACTCGGGTCTCGGCCAGGTCAGTCAGGCGCAGTTCCCTGACTGTTCACTGTTGAGTGAACGGCGGACAGTCCGCGGTACAAACCCGCGGACAGTCCGGGACCTGTCCAGCAGACTTGCAGTACTGTTTGGTTTCTGCGTTTTGGCCGGCGTAAAGTCCGGCACTCAGTCGCAGACAGTCTGGGATTCAACGGCGGACAGTCCGGGACTCTGACCCCGGACAGTCTGCGAATTTGCAGACTTTGCTGTTTTGCTCTGAGGCTTTGGCAGTTGGTTTTGGTGTTTCTCCGGGGGTTCCGCTGTACCACTAGGACATCTCCTAGGGTATCCACCTACTCGTAGGTCGTGAACTCTCCGGTCATCTCGAGTCTTTGCTTTTGGGGTGATTCTCTAGGACAAGGGCCATTCTATTCACGAGTTGAATTTGAGGCTCCCATTCACCCCCCCCTCTGGTCGCTAATCCGGTCCTTCACATGGTGATTCACATAACAATAAGATAAGAGA
The DNA here is from genome assembly GCA_009763385.1 of Coix lacryma-jobi var. lacryma-jobi. Classification (NCBI taxonomy): domain Eukaryota; kingdom Viridiplantae; phylum Streptophyta; class Magnoliopsida; order Poales; family Poaceae; genus Coix; species Coix lacryma-jobi. Next base: position 82,786,208 of record CM019822.1, read on the forward strand.
ACATGAATGGCTATGGAAGAGAGAAAAAGACTCAAATCACATAGCCATGTCGAAAACAACAATCACCACACATGATATAAGTAGAAAATAAAGGATCAACCATACATGAATATTACAATAAGCTCAAATGTATCAAATCCTCTACCACACATAGCTCATCACAAATGTAGCATACCACACACTTAGTTCTCATAGATTTAAAACTCTCTCTCAAAGACTAGCTATTACATAGACTAGCTATTACATCATGATAAAGCCTAACACTCTCCCTTTGGCATCAAATGCCAAAAAGGGTAGGCCACGATAAGCAAAGGATCTAATAGTAGCCACCGGAAGAACCATCATAACCACCAAAGAGAGAGGAGTACGCGCTGGCGCCAACATCACCACCTGGGAACGACGTCGAAGGAGCGCTAGAAGGATCTGACGAAGGAGAATGGGCGTGAAAGCCACCACTCCCAGCTGGATCGGCGTCCGGGGCAGCAAAGCCCATGTAGGAGCCACCCCCTCCACCCTGGTATGAGGTGGACCCACCACCATGTGACGGACCCGCTCCATAGTCAGGGTAGAAGGGAGGAGGCTGATACGAAGGCGGAGGATGTAGAGGCTGAAATAAGGCGGAGCTGAAGATACCGGCCTCATCATCACCTCCATGATACTGCTGCTGCTCATCGCCGTCATCATCATCATCATCACGACCATGCTGGGCATCGTACTCTGCGAAAGGATCCAGGAAGGACCGAAGAGGAGACTGCTGAGGAAGACCAAGATGTTCATTCACTTGCCTCTGATGCTGCTCGTCACGCTCAGCCTTGTAGCAGAACTATTTGAAGAACTTGCTAAGGACGAAGCGAAAAGCCCCACTACCCCCACTCCTACGCCTCTCACGACAAGGGGGAGAGGAAGCAGCAGGAGGCACTCCCTCATGAGCCTACTCCTGGCCATGAGCCACGCTAGGGGCAGCCGCTGCAACTGGAGCTTCACCACCTTCACCAATGACTTCCTTGCCCAAAGAAGAGAACTGACGAACATTATATTCCTTCACAATCCGATCATACTCAAACGTTGCTCCCACAACGTGCTCAATCACATGCATCAGATATGGAGCATAGGGCAAGTCCTTGTGGGGATTGTTGTATGCTTCCGAGATCTTCTGCCACATAAAGTGGGAGATGCTGAACCTCCCATCTGGCTTGGCAAACCGGCAAAGGACCTTGGGGGCATTGCTTCTCAAGAAGGTGTTGTCCCCAATCTTCGGATCCAGGGTGAGTCTCATCAAGTTGTTCAGCACAAAGAAATAAGACTTGAGCCCATTGACCTGAAAGTTGGTCACTATGCCAGGCAGATAGATTCCAGACTCCTGAATCCCTAAGGGATAGATCCGCTCACCATACATCTCTGAGAGCCTCGGGGCATTGTGATCTTCATGGTTAAATCCCAGCATCATAGCGAAGGTCATGAAGTCACATCTGTAGTGGACCCCTTGGGTCATCCAATGGAGGACCTTGCCAGGCTCATCAATGAAAAGGGTAGCCCAAAACTGACAAATTACCTCCTGATTCTAGCTACGCTCACCAGAGATAAGCCCCAGAATCCTCCACTCCTCTAGCCTCTGCACCAAACTGTCCATCTACTCTGCATTCTTGTCAGTCAAGGATTTGATGGCCAGGCGCTTGTGCTCAATGAGCGGAGGACGCCCCTTCACACAGTATCCCTTCCAGAGGACAGACACATAGTAGTCTTGCTGAAAGCGGGACCAAAACCGTCTATCAACTGAATCATCTCTGATGTAGAGGTAGGGGTTCTCCAAGCGCTGCTCCCTCAACAGATTGGCCTTCTTCCTGTCTAAATAATCCATCACATTTCCAGGATAAGCTGGACCAATCATTGAAGCTGCTGCCATACCATGCATATGGAACACCCGGTTGATCAACAATAGACAGGATGCAAGAGGAGACGGAGGTCCAACACGAGGATCTATAGCACGACCTTCCCTGATGGGACCGACCTCCAACAACCGACCACCAACAATCACACTGTGTAGCCGACCGGGGGGACCATTGGCAGGAGGCGGTGGAGGTGGAGGTGGAGGTGGAGGTGGAGCTTGCCCTCTTCCATCTGCACTATCTCGATATCTCGACTGACGCTCCGACGACCCGTGGACGAACGCCCACGAACATGCCGAGCGACGTCCTCACTGCTCCCACCAGCAGGCCGAGCACGGCGCCCGGGATTGCGTCACTGCTGCTCTCCTTGCTCCATCGCAGCAACTTCTTCTTCTTCTTCCTCCCTTGCCTCTCTAGCAAGGCGTGCATCACGTGAGCCCCTTCGGCTATGCGACATCTAGAATAGAGTACATAGACCAATATGAGACACAAGTGACAGCAAAGCAACTTCTAAGGATGTAGCAAATAGAAACAACGATCGAGATCGGCGAAGAATGACCGTTCGCTGCGCGCGGTCGGTACTACCGCCCATAGGGTCGATACTACCGACCGCACAGCAACGTGCGGTTGCCTTCGATCCAATCACACGAATCGCCCACAAACTTGCACAAGATACGTCCTAGAAGCATCTATGTACTTGAGAGAACAATCCTACCAAAGGAACGGCCTAGAACAAAGTACATTGAGAGATCGGGCATGAACACCCCTTGCTACTCGAAGAGAAGAGGCCGAAATCCAATGGAAGAAGAGCTTCCGGGCTTCAAGAACACCACCACGACGATCTCCTTGCTCCTACGCACCTTTCCACCAGAGGGATTTGGATTTGGGTGGAGGAGTTGAGAGATCGAGAGGAGGAGGCGGAGAAAGCGGCGGCCGGAGAGGCTCGGGCTTAAGGCGGCGCGTTAAAAAACTGAAAGGATAAGGTGAAAACCTATTCACCGCGGCCTTTTATACCAGGGTAAAAACCCCGGTCGGTACCACCGCCCATAAGGGTCGGTACTACCGACCCTTATGGCGGTACTACCGACCGTTCACTTCCAGAACGGATAGAGAGCTTGTCTAGGAGAACTTTGAGTGGTATACTACACATACTTCAACCATGTCCAGATTTCATACAAGCAGTACATAACTATGGACACAAGTGTAGCATGCAAAATAGATTTTGAAATCACACACAATATTTGTCAAAACATTTGTCTATGTCTCTAGGTGAAAACAAATGTGTGTGCAAGACATCAAGCCACGTTATGAGAATCAATGATATTTAGCTCACTCCTCAAAGCACAAAATCTTGACTCATCTAATGGCTTTGTGAAGATATCGGCTAGTTGTTTTTCGGTGCTCACATGGCGCAAAGCGATATCTCCTTTGGCTTCGTGGTCTCTCAAGAAATGATGTCGGATGTCTATATGTTTTGTGCGAGAATGGTTTACGGGATTGTTTGCTAGTTTGATGGCACTCTCATTGTCACATAAAAGTGGAATTTTGGTTTCTTCACATTCGAAATCTTTTAGTGTTTGCTTCATCCAAAGTAGTTGGGCACAGCATGCGCTGGCCGCCACATACTCAGCTTCAGCGGTGGATAGGGCAACACTATTTTGTTTCATGGAACTCCAAGATACCAAATACCTCCCAATAAATTAGCAAGTCCCGATAGTGCTCTTCTGATCTACCTTGCAACCGGCATAGTCCGAATCGGAATAGCCAAGTAGATCGAAAGTGGAGCCCTTGGGATACCACAAGCCAAGATTCGGAGTGTGCACTAAGTATCGAAAGATTCTCTTAATGGCCATAATATGACATTCTTTCGGATTAGCTTGAAACCTAGCACACATGCACATGCTAAGCATGATAACGGGCCTAGATGCACAAAGGTAAAGCAATGAACCGATCATAGAGTGATATATCTTTTGGTCCCCTGACTTACCATCCTCATTTAGATCAAGATGTCCATTGGTTGGCATGGGAGTCTTGATGGGTTTGGCTTTGTCCATCTCAAACTTCTTTAGCATGTCCCTTGTATACTTTGTTTGACTGATGAACATGCCATCCTTGAGTTGCTTGATTTGGAATCTGAGGAAGTACTTCAACTCACCCATCATGGACATCTCGAACCTTTTGGTCATGATCCTACTAAATTCCTCACAAAAAGCCACATTAGTACTACCAAATATTATGTCATCGACATATATTTGGCACACAAAGATATCATTATCGACTTTGCGAGTAAATAAAATAGCATCGGCCTTCCCTATCTCAAAACCCTTTTTGAGTAGGAAGTCCTTAAGGCAATCATACCAAGCTCTAGGGGCTTGCTTGAGCCCATAGAGCGCCTTGTCGAGCTTGTAGACGTGGTTGGGAAACTTCGGATCCTCAAAACCCGGTGGTTGCTCCACGTACACCAATTTGGAGAGGGGGCCGTTGAGGAATGCACTTTTCACGTCCATTTGGTATAGCTTGAAATCATGGTGAGTAACAAAGGCAAGTAATATGCAAATTGACTCAAGCCTAGCTACAGGTGCATAGGTTTCCCCAAAGTCCAAACCTTCGATTTGGGTGAAACCTTGAGCCACCAACCGTGCTTTGTTCCTTGTTAGCACGCCATGCTCGTCTTGCTTGTTATGGAAGACCCACTTGGTTCCTATTACATTTTGCTTGGGTCTTTCCAACAATGACAACACTTCATTGCGAGTGAAGTTGTTCAGCTCTTCTTGCATGGTCATCACCCAATCCGGATCATCAAGTGCTTCTTCCACCCTAAGAGGTTCCAAAGAGGAGACAAACAGGTAATGTTCACAAAAACTTGCTAAGCGTGAACGTGTCGTTACCCCACGTCGTATGCTCCCCAGTATGTTGTCAACGGGATGATCCCGTTGAATCGTATGATGCACTTTTGGATGCGGCATGAGTGATCTCCTTTGGATGGGTCCATCTTCATCATCTTGACCATATGTGTGGATGTCTTCATTAACTTGTTGGTCATCATGTTGAGCTTGAGCTTGGTCATCAAGTTGATGTTGCATTTGAACATTATTTGCACTTCCACCTTTCGGAGTTGCGGAAGCTTCACCATGTGCATTCGAATGCACATGATGGACATTTGAATCCTGTGGAGTGTGCAATGTCTCATCTTCATCATCTTGAATCTCAATAGGCCTCACATCACCGGTCGCAAGCTTCTTGATTGCTTCAGATGGAGACATATCATTACCTACAAGCTCATCATTGACTTGCTCCTTTTGGGAGCCGTCGGATTCATCAAAAGTCACGTCTACCGTTAACTCAATAGTGCCGGTGGCATTATTGAATACGCGGTTGACGGACCAGGATGTCAGAGATATCATCAGAAGATGAGTACTCGGGTTAATCCAGGATGGCACGGGAGATCCGAAGACTTGATACAAAGTGTAATTGGATTAGGACTCTCGATGTAACTTAGTCGAGTTCTTAAAGGAAGTCTTGTAATTAGAATAGGACTCCTCTGATGTAAACGACTAGGACTGTCTGCGCCTAGCTTCATCCGGATATATAAGGAGAAGCGGGCGCCGGTGTTGACACTAGTTAACTCTTATTATTAAAGGTCAATTAAACATGAAAATGGATGAATATATAAACTCCACCTTAGTATAGGGATTAAAACTAATGAATTCCATGACTTTTGGTGAATCGTGAATCTGCAGGGATTAAACCAGGAAACAACCCTCAATTGCTTCCCCTAGAAGGAAACCGACGGGAGATAACGCATTCATCAAGTCAGGAACCTTCCAGAAGACTCTAGAGAACACCTAAAGACACCACAAGGCAGGGCACCACAGGAGGCTGACCTGTGGGACCGATCAGTCCCCTGGGCCCACCGGTCGGTCCCCCTTGGGCGCCGCCGGCCTCCCCCTTCTGGAATCTTCTTCCACCGCCTTTGAGGACCAATCTCAGCCCTACGTGAACTCGGTTTGATCCAACGGTCGCGGTTGATCCCTCAGGGCTATATAAACAGGCCCCCAGGCCCCAGGTCAGAGAAAAGGTCCCTCTTCAGAAAACTACGCTTCAATTAGAAACCCTAGAAGAGACTTCTGGAGTTAGCTTTCAAGTAGAAGACTAGATACCCCTCTAGTAGGATTAGAACCTAGTCTTATTCTAGAACTAGAAGAGAGAGAGAGAGGAAGAGATCAAGAAGGAGCTCCGGCCTGTCGGATCAACTTCTTCATCTTGTACCTGTGGATTCAAGTTCTTCGTCAACTTGCTTCAATGATTGTTTCGGTAATCAACATCTATATTTAAGTTTGAGCTATTGTTCTTATTATTCTTAAGGTTTGATGACTATCTTTTGAGTACTTTAATTCTAGTCGCTCTAGAGTTAGAGTAGTTGGATAGTGTAAGCGTGGTGCTTAGACTTGATAGCTCATATTTGCCTCCTATAACGCCGGTAGTAGTGGTTGTTCGCAAGGGTGACTCTTATAGCCTTGTTGATTCTTCTATAGTCCACTTACCCGTGTCTAGGCTCGGTAGGATTATACATTTGCATAAAAGAATCATACTCTGTTTGTGACCTTTTATGACAATTTCCCCACTAAGAATAATATAAGCATATTACTCTTAAGTTGGATTTAGATAACCTTAGTGATCCCCTCTATGCTTTTAGCTTCTCCGTCCTTATTAGCTACTCAGGGGTTATATTCTTTGAGACTTAACACTATCCGTTCCTTTGGGTTCGATATTAAAACTGGGTTACTCCGGTGAAGTGCTACATCGGTAGATTTTATCTTTGCGCTTGTGGATAAAGTAGAGTGTGCGTTAATTTATACCAACAAGCATTTCTGGTGCCGTTGCCGGGGAACAGTAGATCATTTTATGTCTTAAGTATAACCTTGTATTATACTTTACCTTTTATCTTTATACTTTGCTTTATACTTTGCCTTTGCTTTTATCTTTTATCTTCTATATCTTTTATATCTTTTTTTATTCTTTTCACAATGGATCTCTCAGAGCCAATCACTAGCTCCATAGATTCCATTCCACTGAACCAGTATACCTATCGCACTGTCGTAGACATAGAGTTGCCCAAATCTGCTAAGCCTATCCTTTCAGACAATTACGAGCTACGCCCATGCTTGATAGAAATGGTTAAGAATCAAACTTTTTCTGGCTTAGAAGACAAAAACCCACACATTCATTTAAATGAATTTGAACAAACCTGTGCGTGCATTCACATCGTGGGCATGTCTGACGAAACCCTTAGATGGAAACTTTTTCCATTCTCTTTAGAGGGAAAAGCCAAAAAATGGTACCTTCAAACTGCACCAAGTAAAAATGGGGATTGGAAAGAACTCTGCTCTAGCTTTTGCTTAGAATACTTCCCTGTCTCCAAAATTATTTGTCTTCGCTTAGAGGTTCTGTCCTTCATCCAAGAAGATGATGAGTCTCTAATTGCAGCCTGGGAAAGATTCGATAATCTTGTCCGCTCTGGTCCAGCCTTATCTATTCCAGACTCTGTCTTACTTCAACACTTTTTATAATGGTCTGAATAGAAAAACTTCTAATTACCTTAACTTAGCTTCAAACGGATCATTCCTACATACCCCAGCCTCTAAGGCAAGGGAAATGTTGCAAAACTTATCTCAAATCACTCCTACTCCTGAAGTTAAACCACAAGAACCACTAGAAGTAAATCTAGAAGCTGAGCCTATAACTATTCTTAATCATGAACAAACCTCAGCCTTAATTCCTAGTGAGAGGGAAACCTCAATCTTAGGAGACACCTTTGATTTAGAGGATGAATATTTCACCGAATTTGGTAATATCTCGAAATACCAAACTATTAGAAAACCACAAAATCAAAAATCATCACTCGAAAAACTTACTGATAAGGTTTTCCTAAAAGAGACTACGAAGAAATTAACCTCTATAATAAGTCATGAATGGTTAGAAGAATCAGAACTTTCCACTGATATAATCCGCTTAAATTCACCTTCTACACACATTCAATGCCAAATCATATCTGTCTTGGGAAAAATCTTAAAGGAACCATACCTATTACTCACTCTCTGAATGCTGAAAATGAATCATATCCCGAGCCAGATCCAATGGAAGAACTTAAGGAAGCATCTCTTGAAATAATAAATGAACCTGAATATGAAGAAGATGCGCAGTTCTTCACTGAGGAAGAAGATAACAAACCAGATCCAGATCCTCTAGATTCCTTAGAAGAACCTCCTAAACCTCCCATAGAGTTAAAACCCTTACCTTCTGGGCTTCAATATGCTTTCTTGAATAATGATCTTGAGTCTCATGTGATCATAAATAATAATCTTACTCAGGAACAAACTTCTAGGTTGATCACTGTCTTAGAAAAGCATAAATCAACTTTTGGCTATTCACTCCATGACCTAAAGGGAATCAACCCCGCTTTCTGCACCCATCACATTCCTACTGATCCTAACATATCACCATCTAGAGAGCCACAACGCAGGCTTAACAATGCAATGAGAGAGGTAGTAAAGAAAGAGGTTTTGAAACTCTTGCATGCTGGGATCATTTATCCTGTGCCACACAGTGAATGGGTGAGCCCTGTCCAAGTTGTGCCTAAAAAGGGTGGCATGACTGTGGTAAAGAATGAGAAGAACGAATTAATTCCCCAAAGAACTTGTTAACACCAGATTTTCGCACGCACAAGGATATGACAAGTGGGCCCAACCAGCAAAGAAGAAAGGGTTTGGCAAGCAATCAGGCGACTATTTGGTCCTCAGGGTTTCAGTGAATGCCTGTGCGGTCGGCTATTTTGCAAAGCGGTGGTTCCATTCGGAAGATGGGTGTTGCAAGTAAAGTCGGCTTGCACGAGAAGACACGTAACAACGGAGGACGCCGAAAGGATTAGGAATAGGATTTATATCTTTCCATATTTTATTATGTAAATCGTGATCGTCTAGGACTTGTGTTTCGTCCAGGGTATAAATATAAGCCCTCGACCATTGTAAAATTGTTCACAACCATATCAATACAAACCGGCCCTGTGCCACCTTCGAGTCCTTAGTCGTGTCGTCGAGTTCTTCGAGAGGAATCATCGATCCGTCGACCTCCGTAAGTCCCGACAACCTTGCTATCATGTCTAGTATCATGCGGTGGATTTAGATATGATGCAAGTAGTCTCGTTCGTTAAGCTTAGTATCGTGCGGCGGATTTAAGCTTATGACGGGAGGTTTTTGCTTGTGCCTTGTATCGTGCGGCGGATTAAGTCACGAGTGAAAATAGTTATCGGCTCTATTAGATTTGGCAGATCTAATAGATTCATTAAGTTATCATGTGTTATATGTTTTATCATTCAATTCTTGTAACACTCTTTTGCCCAATCTAGATTGATCTTTGTTCGGCCTTGTTTCACAAGCTCACTTGTGTTTTGTTAATCATAAGATCATGATGGCCGGATCAACTTTCAATCTAGATTGTCACATGTTGTGGGTTCATGCATGTCAATCACGGTTAGGCTTTGATGGAACTGGGTATCGTGCGGCAGATGCAGGTTTTAGATTGGTTTGATCATGCTTGCTTGTATGTTCCTTCTTCATGGACCCCAACTCGGCTAGTTTGCCGATCTTGGTTAAGCTTACGCGAGTAATGAGCTTTTATAGATCTGTTCAAATACATGCATGCTTTTAGCTTGTTATAATTAGATTGTATCATGCGGTGGATTAATCTAATTGTAAGGAGTGGTGTAGACTTATGGCAAGTGGTATCATGCGGTGGATTAGCTTCGCTTGAGTTTATGCTTGACGGGTCTATGAAGGCTAGACGTGTGGCAGACTAGTTGGATTAACCTATGCATGTGTTATTTGAATAGATTTATATTTGCAAGTTACCTGTTTACAATGTTTTAATGATACTTTTCATCTGTTCAAGCATGTCTTTCTTTACATGTACATTCGGCAGTTAATATGTTTTACATGCTCTGTTTTCATACTAGCCGAATGACTTTATAAACATGCTCTGACAGACAGCTTCTATTGCTGTATGCCATCGTGATTGGCTTTCAAAGTTGTACATATGGAACTGTCTGGTCTCACCCGGCATGTTCCATTGGTATTCTCACAGTTTTATCCCTTGTTGGTTTTCAGGTCAAACCGACTGGCACGTTTCCGGATTCAACACACTCCGGGCACCCGATTGAAGCCAGCTTTTTCGGCTTGCTGTGTGTTAGGCGTGAGGTGTCACGTTTTATGCCAACACACTTTTTGGCACGCCCGGTGGGACATCTTTGTTTCAAGATTCCTGAGATCAACGACGATCAGATTCTGGATGTGACCGTGGATGAATTGCCGCCAGACCTGAAAAGTTTAGTACAAGAGACTTGTGAAGAACTTCAGCACAAGTGCCTGATGTATTTTTCCAAAAACAAGAGCGGCAAGGTCTTCCAGAAACAACCGTTCCCAAAGATTCTTCCTCACCACCAACCCGAGCCATCCGACGGCACTGAAGAGGAAACTATTTAGAAGATGACCGGAATAATGTACAAAGCTGTGTCAGAGGCCATGACCAATCATCAGTTAGCTTTCTTGAACACCTTTCGTGCCGTCATGGTTAATACTTTCGGTCCAGCAATGGATAAATGCTTTGAAGAAGCCACTGGTCCGATGCAGGGACCACTGTTGTTCCCAGTACCTCAACGTCGAAGGATTGCCGAAGTTAGCGGAGCTGGCACAAGCATAGGTGGGACAGTCCCTCATGAGACGCAACAACCTCCCACAACTTATGGCCATGTCACGTTCGGCACGACAGGGAATGTCCCGCAATCTGCTTCCAGAGTGTCTCCTGCACCGAACAGGATACAAAGGAATATGTTTGGAGATGGGTATCAGGAGTTCGTTGATTATAATGCAATTAATGCTCTTCCAAATCCAGGCTACAAGAGTTCAGCAGGACTACATCCTGGGGGGCCAGCACAAGCAGCTCCTGATTCAAGTGTTGACCTCATCATGCATAGAATGGCTGATATGATGCAAAATCAATTCGGCCTAAAGCCAAAGAATCAATCATACGCTTACAAGTCCCCTTACCCAGAGTGGTACAATCGGGTAGCACTTCCTCCAAGGGTAAAGCCTCCTACTGATTTCACTAAGTTTTCGGGTCAGGATGACACCAGCACCATAGAACACATCAGCCGATACTTGATGCAACTTGGAGAGGCATCTACAGATGAAGCTTGGAGGATTCGGTACTTCCCGTTGTCATTGACAGGACCAGCCTTCTCGTGGTTTACTTCTCTGCCGGCAAATTCTATCAATACATGGGCAGAGCTAGAACATAAATTCCACTCATATTTCTTTACGGGCACCAGTGAGAAGAAGTTGGCCGACCTCATGAGTCTATGGATGAAACCTGGCGAGACACCGCAAGAATATTTGCGTAGGTTCAGGGAAACCAAAAACCTTTGCTATTCCTTGAATATACCAGATGATCAATTGCCGGGGATAGCCATAGCTGGCATGTTGCCAAATATCAAGGAAAAGCTATTCGGCATGGAGTTTGATGACCTCGGACACTTATCACAACATTTGGCAACGATGAGTAGTCAAGCCCAAGGGTTCAGAAGGAATAATCAATTCCAGAAGGGAGATGTGGCTGCCGAGATGTATCAGGCTTTCTTAGAGGAAGCAGCTGAGTATGATGATGAAGATGAAGTAGCTGCAGCTGAGATAGTCTAGGCTAAAGAGCCGACTCAAGTCAACCAGCAATGGCTGAGGCAACAAAAAGGTACTTATGACTTTGATGTTTCCAAGTCAGATAAATTGTTTGAATACTTATTGAAGGAAGGACGCATCAAGTTGCCGGAAGGTCATCCGATGCTGCGCCCTGAAGGGGTCAAGGACAAGAAATATTGTGGCTTCCATAGTACCATGTCCCACTCTAGAAATGATTACCGAGTGTTCAGAGTGCGGATTCAGAAGGCTATCTAGGACGGACATCTGAGGTTTGATGGAAAGATGAAAATTGATGGTAGCCCTTTTGGACAGAATACTGTTTCCTTCTCTGTTAATATGGTTGGTGCAGTTGACCCCAGAAGCAAAAACAAGATGAAAGTGTTAACTTCTAATAGAGCGAGAGAAGCTGGTACTGTTGACCCGGATCGGCAAATTACAAATGAGGAATTTCAGCAACGAGTCCATTTCCAAAATAGCCGAACTGAGAAGGGCGAAGCTTCCAGGCCCAGGGTCACGACACGTATTCTGTTGAATAAGTGGCACCGGGAGTAAGAGCGGTACCAAAAGCAGAGGTTTTATGAAGAGCAAAAGTTCCTACAAAAGCAACAGAAGTATGAAGAAGAAATGTACCGAGAGGAACGAGAGCATATAAAAGAACAAGAACAATCACACTGGGGATGCTCATTTTTCAAATACTGTTGGAACGAAGGCTTGAAGCTGCCTGCTAAAAACAACTGCCCTGAATGCAGCGATCAGTATTCTGAATACAGGCAGTCTCGAGTCAACCGCCGTTCTGTCCACGAAAGGCTTAGATGTGATGGAACCTCCTGAATTATTAGGGCCCACGTGTACCTGTCCTTGTCCTACAGACCTCAGACAGTCATACACTGTGCCCCAATAGCCCAAAAGACCCACCACGTGTCATCGGGTAACCCGACTCATTCACGTTTCCTTACACTCCCAGGATCATTGCAAGAGTCATGGCAGTATTACAACATTTCACAAAAAAATATACATCAGAGATAAAAGTGTGGAAGTATTACACCATAAGTTTTACAAACCAGTTGTTCAAACTCGCGTCGTTATTACAAACCATAGTTTCAAACTTTACCCTAGGTAGTGGAAGCAACATTAATAAAACGGTATTTCACACAAACAACCCCGCCTAAGGGTTGCATTACTCCTCCCCGGACACGTCCTCCTCAATGACGGTCACGCAACAAGCCTCAAAGCAAGGCTGCTCGTGAACGTCACCTGCAACAGGGGTTAACAAACCCTGAGTAGAAAGGTACTCAACAAGGCTTACCCGACAAGTAAGGAGAAGAACAGGTATGCTGGTTTGGGTAGGCTCATCAGTACTTTTCATTTGCATAAAAGCTTACTAGAGTAATCCTAGATCCAAATTTTACTTAATCATTTAAGTACATAGTAAGAATTGAAAGTGAACATTTATGAAAGATCATTATCATTCTTTCTTAAACCAGTCCCATTTTCATTCTACGGTGCGGGTCAGTAGATTGAGTCTCCATAACCGAGGAGCACGACGATTCGAACCGATTCAACCAGATCTGGGAGTTTTCCACGATCATACGATATATGTAGACCCTTGATCACACATATACCAACCCCAACCTCGGATCCTCCAAACAAGACCGGGTCCGCGCCACCCGAGAGTACTTGTACAGCTCCAATCCAGGACTTTAACCCACGAGGGTAGCTAGTACTCCCGCCATCTCTCCACTCCCAGTGCGCGATTAGCCGTTCTCATTTAAGAACCACCAAGGCAGGGCTTACCGTAGTATATGATCGGTACTTCATAGTTTCTCAATCTAGCAGGCCAACAACGGTTAACCCTAAACTGACACATCCGGGTCACTCTACACCAACCCAAGGTTCGATGCATGTGCCCGTCTGGTCTTAACCATACTTCTTTCTCTTAAACATCTAATGCATCAGGTTATCGAAAGTAAGTGTAATTGCAAAACCAAGGAAATGGTTAAATGAACCGGGGCTTGCCTTCGTTGGTCGGAAGAGCCTGGAACTCCTGATAATCCGGATCAACAGGACACTCCGAACCCTCTGGACCAACCTCGTCCGGACAATCGATTACTTCGGAAGCTACACGATAACAGAGTACATGCTTAATGAGATGCTCGTGACATGATCATGGTAAAGATGGAAATTTTCTAAGTTATAAACATTTATCTTGCAACATATTTTCATCACGGTACAGTTGCAAACCAACAAACCAACTTGTACAAACATACATGATTAAATGAGTGAAGCTTGTCTGCATCAAACAGCAGATCAAGATAATTCACTCAGCAGATCAAGATAATTCACCTAACTTAATCCCCAAATCTACCATAAAGAGACTTATGTTTTCGTGTTAAACAACATCACTTATTCATAAAGAAAGTAATTTTAATTAACACGAAATTAAGCTGTGAAGCAAACTATGTCCAAATTAGTTCAAACTTTTAGAGATGATCAATTATACCAAATAACAGTGGTAAGACAAACATTACAATTTTTGAACAACCATTTAAACCTGCAGAATTAAATCAAATTATAACATTTAAATAACTAATTAAGGCATAGAAATAAGATTAAAATCTACTTTCTCCAACAGAGCTCAAAATTTTTGTGATGATACATTTTCAACTAAAAACAGTGACAAAATTAGTTTCATGATTTTTGGACCTTTAAATAAGCCTACAAAAATCATCAAAGTCCATTTATTAATAAAAAGACCTATTTAAATCAGTTTCAAAATTTGTTCAAAACTCAAGTTTCATATTTTTCTTAAATACTAGACAGCTTGAGAAAGCTACACAAAAATTTTCACAACTTTTGGAGCTCCCTACAAAAACATATCAAAAAGACAAAACACAACACTATTCACCTATTCAGAAAAAAGAAAAACTCTTCACAACCTTACTGGGCTCGGCCCACCTTCGGCCCACAGCCGCTGACAACCGGGCCCCAGGTGTCAGCCTCTTCCTTTCCCTTCACGCCCAGGCCAGAGCTCGGCCGGCCTTGACCGGCTGCTCGGCCGCGTTGACTGGCCGTCGGCCTCCTCACCGGCAAGGTCTCCGGCGACGGCGAGGACTCCTACCTCTCCCTCTTGACCCCGCGCACCACTCGCACCCCTCACTGGACCTAGCACCCACACTACTTCGAGCTGGCCGCAGCTATGGCGGCTCGGCCATGGCGATCACGGCGGTGACCCGGTGTTCCGAACAAAAGGGCACTGTAGCAACCTAGGTGAGGGTGGCTTCATACTCAGGGACGTGCAGCGACTACGCTGTGCACCCAAACTCGCTCGGAGATAACTCCGAGCAACATGATCCACAATGGCGGCCATGGCGGCGCTTGCGCCGACGGCAAGCCACGCGTACCGACCACGGTGACTCGATAGAGACTAAACTAGGGAGCGCAATACGCCTAGGAGCTCATCACGACTACGATGCGCGCCTTACCTTGACTCGAGGAGCACTGGACTGAGGTTGACTACGGTGGCGGCGATGGCAGAGCTTGCACCGGCGGCAACCTCCGTGGACTGCTCAAGCCAGAGCGATAGAGACCTCAAAAGCGAGCCAAACATGAGCCACAACATATCACGAAGCTAAAACATAGTCGGATTGACCGGAGAAACTCCGGCTTACCCTGACCGCGACTAAGGTACCCGCGGCGGCTCCCTGCCGGCAGCGAGGACGAAGACCGTGGCGATGGCGATTGCAAGCACTAGGGCTCGGGTTAGCTAGCTCAGGAGAATCGAGGGATGCAGGCGGAGCTATCTGGGAGATGGAGATGGCAGAGACGCGGCAACGGTGGAGAGAGGGCTCGTCGGAGCTTGATTGGAAACAGAGGAAGAGAAAGAGGAGGTGGCGGACGCGGACGCTGGTTGATTGGGGAGCTTTCAGAGCTTGCCACCGCGCGGAGTGAAGCAAGCAGGCTTCCAGCTGCGTGGCCGGACACGCGGAGCGGCGCAGAGACGGCCAGGCCACGGCGACGGCGCACGCGGCGGCCTGCCCTGCCCCGGCAGGTCCCCCCCCCCCCCCCTGTAGCTACAGGATCAGGTTTGCCCCTTTTCTAATTTCTCTAGATTTTTGAACTGCACGACAAAAACTTTTAAAACAAAAGTTGCTCCAAATTTTGTGTTCTACAAGTTTGTTTTAAGAATCAAAGTCAAATTCTGCCTAGATTTTGAAATGGAGTTCAAAAATCAAATTTGGACCAAACTGAATTCAAAATTACTTTTGAATTTCCTGAACAACTTCAAATTTTGCCAATATATAAAAGGTAGAGTTTGAAAAGTTGCACAACTTTGCTTTAACACCCTATGGCTGATTCCAAATGGAAATAGGTCAATTTGATCAAAACAGTTCAAATCCACTTCAAATTGGAAATTTGAAAAGGGGACAAAACTAGGGTTTTGCAGTAAAAGCAAAATTACTTTTGATTTTGCATTGACACTTGAAAAAGGGTCAATGTATGAAATGTTCATTTTGAAATTCTCTACACCTTTGATGTAGATCTCAAACTCAGATTTCAAATAGTTTTTGAAATACAAGTTTAAAGTCAAAAGGGAACCATTTTTAGGGTTTAAGTAAATTCATAATTACTTGAAATTTTGTACAGAAACTTTGAAAACTTTGAATACCAAAGTTGTACGTCTACTCAAGATCTACCAAAAAGCTTTTAGAGTCAGCCCCTAAATATGCACAGATTTTGAGTTAACTAAAAAGGTCTAATCAAAATATATAGGAATTTAATGTTTTTTTCCAAGTTTTAGCTAAATAGATTTTAGCTCCTTTTGAATTGTTGAACTTGGATCCATACCTTTACATGACTTTAGTCAAATGGGAATGAACACAAGTTACTTCATAATGACATTCTAAATTAGGTTTTTGAGCTGCATCACAAGCATATAAACAGAGATGCTCACATATTAGGAATTAAACTCATTTTAGTGAATGCATCTCAAGGTGAGCTAGCACATGATGCTATGAAATGCTTATGATGACATGACAATATTTTATTCATGTAAACACTTGAGGTGTTACATCCTTTCCCCCTAAAAGAAATCTCGGCCCGAGATTTAACCACAACCCAAACCAACCACTAACGTTGTGGGATACGGGGATAAAGATTACAGACTTTGACAAAAACTAGGAACATGTTCTATATGTCAACCTCTCTCACTGCCCTGACTGTATGGTTGCATAGAACTCACGAAACTGCTCCATCAGAAATTCTTCGGTTTCCCAAGTCGCTTCTTCCTCAGAATGCTGACTCCATTGAACTTTATAGAACCTGATAGTGTGTCGTCGAGTCACTCTATCTCGCTGATCGAGAATCCGGACGGGATGCTCTGAGTAAGTCATATCAGGCTTAAGCTGTACCCCTTCGACATCTATCACTTGGTCAGGAACTCGCAGACACTTCTTCAGCTGAGAGATGTGAAACACATTATGAACCTCTGACAGATGAGCTGGTAGTCGAATACGGTATGCCACTTTGCCACACTTGGCCAGGACTTGAAAAGGTCCGATATAACGGGGAGCAAGCTTGCCCTTGACCCCGAAACGATAAATACCCTTGGTGGGTGACACCTTTAGATACACAAAATCTCCTTTGGCAAACGTTAAAGGCCTACGCCTTTTATCTGCATAGCTTTTCTGTTGGGATTGTGCTATCTTCAGATTACTTTGTATGGGTTTGACTTTCTATTCGGTCTCTTGGACTAGATCGACACCAAAGAACCATCTTTCACCGGGTTCGGACCAATGTAACGGAGTCCGACACCTTCTGCCATATAAAGCTTCAAATGGTGCCATACGGATACTCTCTTGATAGCTATTGTTGTATGAGAACTCTGCTAATGGTAAGCACTCATCCCACTTAAATGGAAAGTTAAGAGCACATGCCCTGAGCATATCTTCTAATATCTGATTTACTCTTTCAGTCTGACCCCCTGTCTGGGGATGGTAAGCTGTACTGTGTAAGAGCTTAGTGCCCAGAGACTCATGGAGACTTTCCCAGAATTTCGAAACAAACTGAGTACCCCTATCGGAGACAATAGTCTTCGGAACTCCATGCAAACTCATAATCCTCTGAAAGTATATCTTGGCATATGTTGGTGCCGTGTAGGCGGTCTTGACTGGTATAAAGTGTGAAACCTTGGTCAGTCGATCTACTATGACCCAAATAGAGTCGTAGCTCTTGGATGTTCTTGGCAAACCAACAATAAAGTCCATACTGATATCCTCCCATTTCCAAGCAGGAATTGGCAATGGCTGCAGTTCACCAGCTGACTTAAGATGAATGGCTTTGACTTTCTGGCAAGTATCACATCTGGCTACATACTTTGCAATTTCAATCTTCATCTTAGTCCACCAGAATCTTTGCCTAAGATCTTGGTACATTTTTGTACTCCCCGGATGAATTGCAAACGGGGTAAGATGAGCTTCATCAAGAATTTGTTTTCTCAGCTCAGGATTCTTCGGAACAACCAATCTGTCTTTGAACCAAACCACTCCTGCTCCATCAACTTGGAAGCAAGAAGCTTTGTCTGTCTTAGCTTTCTCTTTGAGGTGAACAATACCCTTATTTTCTTTCTGAGCAGCTACGATCTGGTCTTTGATAGATGACTGAACGGATATATTAGACAAACTGCCCTGAGTGATCATCTGAATGCTCAGTCCTTCTAGCTCGGAACAGAGAGCAAGATCTACTGGTCTAACAGTGGTACAGTTACAACGAACCTTCCGACTGAGAGCATCGGCTACAACATTTGCCTTTCCGGGATGGTAATGTACTTCCAGATCATAATCCTTGATTAGTTCTAACCATCTCCGTTGTCGCATATTCAGCTCTGACTGGGTGAAAATATATTTCAGACTCTTGTGGTCGGTGTATATGTGACATGTGTTGCCCAAAAGGTAATGACGCCAAATCTTTAGGGCATGTACAACTGCTGCTAACTCTAAATCATGAGTTGGATAGTGTTCTTCATGACGCTTCAGCTGCCTGGATGCATAAGCTATTACTCTGCCCTCTTGCATCAAAACACAACCAATCCCGATACGAGAAGCATCACAATACACATCGAACGACTTCTCAATATTGGGTTGGGCTAAGACTGGAGCCGTAGTCAAAAATTCTTTTAGTTTCTGAAAAGCTTCTTCACATTTATCTGACCAGACAAACTTGACCTCATTCTTTAACAACTCAGTTATAGGTTTGACAATTTTGGAGAAGTCTGGAATAAACCTGCGATAATAACCTGCCATACCCAGAAAACTGCGAACTTGATGAACAGTTCTGGGGGATTCCCATTCAAGGATTTCTTGTACTTTGTCTGGATTCACAGCTACACCTTCGGCCGATAACACATGACCCAGAAATGGAACTCGGTCTAGCCAGAACTCACATTTACTGAACTTTGCATATAGCTCATGGTCTCTCAGACGGCCCAACACTACTCTGAGGTGTTCAACATGGTCTTGTGGATTCTTGGAGTATATCAAAATATCATCAATGAATACCACTACAAACTTGTCTAGTTCAAGCATGAACACAGAGTTCATCAGGTACATGAAGTGAGCTGGAGCATTGGTCAACCCAAAGGACATGACTAAATACTCATACAGGCCATATCTGGTGGTGAAAGCAGTTTTAGCAATATCTTCAGGCCTTATTTTTATCTGGTGATACCCAGATCTCAGATCTATCTTGGAAAATACCTTGGCACCCGTGAGTTGATCAAACAAAAGATCAATTCGCGGTAATGGGTACTTATTCTTCACTGTTACTTCATTAAGCGGACGATAGTCCACACATAGCCTCAAAGTTTGGCCTTTCTTTTTGACAAACAAAGCAGGACAACCCCATGGTGATGAGCTAGGTCTGATATAACCCTTATCAAGTAATTCTTGCAGCTGAACTTTCAATTCTGCCAGCTCTTTAGGTGGCATTCGATAAGCTCGTCGAGATATTGGTGCTGTTCCTGGCTTTAGCTCTATGCTGAACTCCACATCACGGTCTGGTGGTAACCCCGGCAAGTCTTCAGGAAACACATCCGGGAACTCACAGACTACTGGAATATCCTAAACTTCTTTAACTGTTGTTGCACAGACGCTGCCGCACATCTGGTCAACGGTTTTCTTTGGAATAGGAAGTTGGATAAAGAGTTCAGAAGTACTATTGGGTATGATCAACCTGACTGTTCTATGCAAGGCATCTAATATTGTCTTATGCTAGTACATCCAGTTCATCCCTAGGATCACATCTATATCTTGATCCTTGATTACTATCATATTAGTGGGATAAGTATGCCCGGCAAATTCTACGGGCACCTGATGCGCCACTTCCTTTGTGTATAAACGACCTCCAGGTGTGTGTATAAGGAAATTTTCTTGTGTTTCCCCAGTTGATATATGATGTTTTTCAACAAAACTCTTACTGATAAAGGTATGCGATGCACCAGAATCAAATAGTAATACGGCAGGATGGTGAGCGACTGAAAACATACCCATCATGACGGGTTCCCCTTCAGGAATATCTGCCGCTTGCGCATAGTACACCCGGCCAGTCTTCTGGACGGTCTTATTCTTCTGATTGTTATTGCGGCCTTGATTCTGCTGTGGCTGTTGCTGTGGCCGCTGCTGGGAATTCTGACTACCTTGTCCTTGTGGAGTATTTGGGATACTCTTCTTGGGATACGGGCAATTGCGGGAGAAATGGCCCGGTTTCCCACAGTTATAACATGGGTAGTTGTGGTTCTGGGGAGTCTGGGTTTGAATGCCAGGGGCATTCGGCTGTCGTGGATAATTAGGATTCACAACAGTTCTAGCAGATGACTGCTGTGAGCTGGCTTGTTGCTGTTGGGGTGGACGGTTATGTTGGACTGGGTGGTAAATGATACGCTGGCGCCTCTTATTGCCACCAAACGATCCGGTTGAACTTCCACCCTTCCTCTTCTTAGCTTCAAGATGCTTGAAATACTTTTCTTCTACCGATATAACTTTATTCACCGCATCATTGAAGGAGATATTCTCGTCACACATTGCTAGCAGCTTCTGCATCTTCGTATTCAGCCCCCTCATGAAGCAACCGCGCTTCTTGTCATCGGTGTTCACATGATCCAGAGCATACTGAGACAAATGATTAAACTTGCCAATATACTGCTGTACTGGCTGATCCCCCTGCCTAAGGGCTAAGAACTCTTCGGCCTTCATCCGCATCACACCCGCTGGAATGTAGTGAGCTTTGAAAGCTCTAGAGAACTCATCCCAGGTAATGCGGTGTCCTGGAGTTTGGGCAGCTTCAAAGTTTGCCCACCAAGTCCCCGCAGCTCCCCTCAACTACTGGGCTGCGAAGGATGGCTTCTGGGTTTCAGTGCAGTAGATTAGCCCAAACTTCTGATTCATAGTCCGGAGCCAATCTGCAGCTTCTAAAGGCTCATCCGCCTTGGTGAAAACCGGCGACCTGGTTTGTGTAAAATCCTGATAAGTACTTTCCTGGATCTGTTGATTACGTCGGCCATGCTGCCCATGTGGTGTATTCTGAACTAGGCCTCGTATCAGACGTGCATTTTCAGTTGTGGCCTGCATGAGTGCAGCAATGGCTTCTGCCAGCGTTGGTGGAACTGGGGGTGCGTGGGGGACATCCTCCCCATCATGAGACGAACCAGCCCCATCAGCAGCACGGGTACGAGGCATCTGCTCATAAACAAACCAAACTTTATTGATTTCTGGGTTATGATATAAAAACAGTAACTACATACACACTTATGTTACATTATTCATGCACAACAGGACTGATACATGATTCAACTAACTTAGGATCATGTTAAGCTAGACTATTACACAGCCCCTACCCTCTAGGGTTCAAGATCCACGCCTGACACTCTGATGGGAGACGACTCATTCGTCAACCTCACTCTCACTGTCGCTGTCATCAGCAGACTCAACCACATCAGGATCTTCCTCACTCTGCCCATCTATCTCCCCATCATCAATGATCGTACCCATCTCATCTTCAGCTGCATCTGGAGGTGGAGGTGGATGGAGTTGATCATACAGCACATGGACTTCCTCATGCAACAGGTCATTGAATGCTTCTATATCTGTCACATATGCCTCCAACTCATGCAAACGGGCTAAAGCGCCATCTTCTCGCTGCCAAGCTACATTCCTTTCTCCAAGCATTTTAGTCATGAGTTTTTCTGCATTAACCATGCTTCTATTGGCCTCCTCCAGCTTGATCTTCATGCCTCCAGCTTTGGCAAGTGCCAAGCTCTTCTCCCGAGAGGTAGCGGCCAACTGGGATTTCAGCTCATGGACCTCTGCCCGTAAGTCCTCATTGACCTCCTGACTGCTGCTGGACCCTTCCTCCTTGCGGGATGCAAGTTGGTGCTTGGGTACACCATGAGGACCCGTACTCTTGCGAGCTGTCTCCTTACCACGCGACATCCTGGTGAAAAAGGTTTTGAAGTAGGCAGATAAAGGAAATACTTTTTGGTTAGCAAGAAAGGATTGGATTCTAACCCTTACCCAACTATACTATTAAACATAAGTTGATTAAGCATGATGCATGAAACGTACTTACGCATAAAGCATATAAAATTTAAATTATACTCCATTACAAGAGTAGAAATTTAACAACAATTTCAAATTAAGGCTTAACTTAACATGTTGTTCCACTTAACAATCTACGACCTACTACTCAAGACATAACATAGATCGAAGAGCATGAACAGGGTAAGTCAAAAGCATTTTGGTTCAAACTAAATTTGCAAATAGTTTTGACTCAAATCATTTTGAAGTTTTGCAACAATACTCCAAGACTGCTGCAATGATCGCTCTGATACCAGCTGTGACGGAACCTCCTGAATTATTAGGGCCCACGTGTACCTGTCCTTGTCCTACAGACCTCAGACAGTCATACACTGTGCCCCAATAGCCCAAAAGACCCACCACGTGTCATCGGGTAACCCGACTCATTCACGTTTCCTTACACTCCCAGGATCATTGCAAGAGTCATGGCAGTATTACAACATTTCACAAAAAAATATACATCAGAGATAAAAGTGTGGAAGTATTACACCATAAGTTTTACAAACCAGTTGTTCAAACTCGCGTCGTTATTACAAACCATAGTTTCAAACTTTACCCTAGGTAGTGGAAGCAACATTAATAAAACGGTATTTCACACAAACAACCCCGCCTAAGGGTTGCATTACTCCTCCCCGGACACGTCCTCCTCAATGACGGTCACACAACAAGCCTCAAAGCAAGGCTGCTCGTGAACGTCACCTGCAACAGGGGTTAACAAACCCTGAGTAGAAAGGTACTCAACAAGGCTTACCCGACAAGTAAGGAGAAGAACAGGTATGCTGGTTTGGGTAGGCTCATCAGTACTTTTCATTTGCATAAAAGCTTACTAGAGTAATCCTAGATCCAAATTTTACTTAATCATTTAAGTACATAGTAAGAATTGAAAGTGAACATTTATGAAAGATCATTATCATTCTTTCTTAAACCAGTCCCATTTTCATTCTACGGTGCGGGTCAGTAGATTGAGTCTCCATAACCGAGGAGCACGACGATTCGAACCGATTCAACCAGATCTGGGAGTTTTCCACGATCATACGATATATGTAGACCCTTGATCACACATATACCAACCCCAACCTCGGATCCTCCAAACAAGACCGGGTCCGCGCCACCCGAGAGTACTTGTACAGCTCCAATCCAGGACTTTAACCCACGAGGGTAGCTAGTACTCCCGCCATCTCTCCACTCCCAGTGCGCGATTAGCCGTTCTCATTTAAGAACCACCAAGGCAGGGCTTACCGTAGTATATGATCGGTACTTCACAGTTTCTCAATCTAGCAGGCCAACAACGGTTAACCCTAAACTGACACATCCGGGTCACTCTACACCAACCCAAGGTTCGATGCATGTGCCCGTCTGGTCTTAACCATACTTCTTTCTCTTAATCATTCCAAAACGATAAGTATCAAAACATTTATCGGAAGCGTGAGAAAGCAAGGCTGAGCATTTCTATCATTTGCATAAGGCAGGTAGCAAGGAATGATATATCGATAACAAGGTTGATCATGCTTCAACAGGTTTAAAGCATTTATTTGATAAACATCTAATGCATCAGGTTATCGAAAGTAAGTGTAATTGCAAAACCAAGGAAATGGTTAAATGAACCGGGGCTTGCCTTCGTTGGTCGGAAGAGCCTGGAACTCCTGATAATCCGGATCAACGGGACACTCCGAACCCTCTGGACCAACCTCGTCCGGACAATCGATTACTTCAGAAGCTACACGATAACAGAGTACATGCTTAATGAGATGCTCGTGACATGATCATGGTAAAGATGGAAATTTTCTAAGTTCTAAACATTTATCTTGCAACATCTTTTCATCACGGTACAGTTGCAAACCAACAAACCAACTTGTACAAACATACATGATTAAATGAGTGAAGCTTGTCTGCATCAAACAGCAGATCAAGATAATTCACTCAGCAGATCAAGATAATTCACCTAACTTAATCCCCAAATCTACCATAAAGAGACTTATGTTTTCGTGTTAAACAACATCACTTATTCATAAAGAAAGTAATTTTAATTAACACGAAATTAAGCTGTGAAGCAAACTATGTCCAAATTAGTTCAAACTTTTAGAGATGATCAATTATACCAAATAACAGTGGTAAGACAAACATCACAATTTTTGAACAACCATTTAAACCTGCAGAATTAAATCAAATTATAACATTTAAATAACTAATTAAGGCATAGAAATAAGATTAAAATCTACTTTCTCCAACAGAGCTCAAAATTTTTGTGATGATACATTTTCAACTAAAAACAGTGACAAAATTAGTTTCATGATTTTTGGACCTTTAAATAAGCCTACAAAAATCATAAAAGTCCATTTATTAATAAAAAGACCTATTTAAATCAGTTTCAAAATTTGTTCAAAACTCAAGTTTCATATTTTTCTTAAATACTAGGCAGCTTGAGAAAACTACACAAAAATTTTCACAATTTTTGGAGCTACCTACAAAAACATATCAAAAAGACAAAACACAACACTATTCACCTATTCAGAAAAAAGAAAAACTCTTCACAACCTTACTAGGCTCGGCCCACCTTCGGCCCACAGCCGCTGACAACCGGACCCCAGGTGTCAGCCTCTTCCTTTCCCTTCACGCCCAGGCCAGAGCTCGGCCGGCCTTGACCGGCTGCTCGGCCGCGTTGACTGGCCGTCGGCCTCCTCACCAGCAAGGTCTCCGGCGACGGCGAGGACTCCTACCTCTCCCTCTTGACCCCGCGCACCACTCCCACCCCTCACTGGACCTAGCACCCACACTACTTCGAGCTGGCCGCAGCTATGGCGGCTCGGCCATGGCGATCACGGCGGCGACCCGGTGTTCCGAACAAAAGGGCACGATAGCAACCTAGGTGAGGGTGGCTTCATACTCAGGGACGTGCAGCGACTACGCTGCGCACCCAAACACGCTCGGAGATAACTCCGAGCAACATGATCCACGATGGCGGCCATGGCGGCGCTTGCGCCGACGGCAAGCCACGCAGACCGACCACGGTGACTCGATAGAGACTAAACTAGGGAGCGCAATACGCCTAGGAGCTCATCACGACTACGATGCGCGCCTTACCTTGACTCGAGGAGCACTAGACTGAGGTTGACTACGGCGGCGGCGATGGCAGAGCTTGCACCGGCGGCAACCTCCGTGGACTGCTCAAGCCAGAGCGATAGAGACCTCAAAAGCGAGCCAAACATGAGCAGCAACATATCACGAATCTAAAACATTAGTCAGATTGACCGGAGAAACTCCGGCTTACCCTGACCGCGACTAAGGTACCCGCGGCGGCTCCCTGCCGGCAGCGAGGACGAAGACCGTGGCGATGGCGATTGCAAGCACTAGGGCTCGGGTTAGCTAGCTCAGGAGAATCGAGGGATGCAGGCGGAGCTATCTGGGAGATGGAGATGGCAGAGACGCGGCAACGGCGGAGAGAGGGCTCGTCGGAGCTTGATTGGAAACAGAGGAAGAGAAAGAGGAGGTGGCGGACGCGGACGCTGGTTGATTGGGGAGCTTTCAGAGCTTGCCACCGCGCGGAGTGAAGCAAGCAGGCTTCCAGCTGCGTGGCCGGACACGCGGAGCGGCGCGGAGACGGCCAGGCCACGGCGACGGCGCACGCGGCGGCCTGCCCTGCCCCGGCAGGTTCCCCCCCCCCCTCCTGTAGCTACAGGATCAGGTTTGCCCCTTTTCTAATTTCTCTAGATTTTTGAACTGCACGACAAAAACTTTTTAAACAAAAGTTGCTCCAAATTTTGTGTTCTACAAGTTTGTTTTAAGAATCAAAGTCAAATTCTGCCTAGATTTTGAAATGGAGTTCAAAAATCAAATTTGGACCAAACTGAATTCAAAATTACTTTTGAATTTCCTGAACAACTTCACATTTTGCCAATATATAAAAGGTAGAGTTTGAAAAGTTGCACAACTTTGCTTTAACACCCTATGGCTGATTCCAAATGCAAATAGGTCAATTTGATCAAAATAGTTCAAATCCACTTCAAATTGGAAATTTGAAAAGGGGACAGAACTAGGGTTTTGCAGTAAAAGCAAAATTACTTTTGATTTTGCATTGACACTTGAAAAAGGGTCAATGTATGAAATGTTCATTTTGAAATTCTCTACACCTTTGATGTAGATCTCAAACTCAGATTTCAAATAGTTTTTGAAATACAAGTTTAAAGTCAAAAGGGAACCATTTCTAGGGTTTAAGTAAATTCATAATTACTTGAAATTTTGTACAGAAACTTTGAAAACTTTGAATACCAAAGTTGTACCTCTCCTCAAGATCTACCAAAAAGCTTTTAGAGTCAGCCCCTAAATATGCACAAATTTTGAGTTAACTAAAAAGGGCTAATCAAAATATATAGGAATTTAATGTTTTTTTCCATGTTTTAGCTAAATAGATTTTAGCTCCTTTTGAATTGTTGAACTTGGATCCATACCTTTACATGACTTTAGTCAAATGGGAATGAACACAAGTTACTTCATAATGACATTCTAAATTAGGTTTTTGAGCTGCATCACAAGCATATAAACAGAGATGCTCACATATTAGGAATTAAACTCATTTTAGTGAATGCATCTCAAGGTGAGCTAGCACATGATGCTATGAAATGCTTATGACGACATGACAATATTTTATTCATGTAAACACTTGAGGTGTTACATTGGAGCACGAATCCCTAAGGTGTTACACTTGAGGTGTTAAAAATAAATAATTATGAGAATTGGCAGGGGAAAGGATTTGTCGATCGAAGTTGGGCTCGCACTGGAGAAGAAGAATACCGCGAGTGTGTCTGGCAGAAAGGACAGTGGTGTCCACCAGGATTGAGGAAAAGCCAGAAGAGGAGAATGCAGCGCCTAAGAAACAGAGAGTTCGCGCAAGCAGGTGCAAAGACGAAGGTTTGGCGTCCTAAAGAGAAGCCGAATGGAGGTGATCGTTCGGCTGATACATGCATGGCGTTCTTTCTCCCACCAGAGTTCATAGCTTCTGAAGGTCAAGATGTCCAAGACGAAGTCTATTCAGATTTTGATGAAGATGAATTTCAAGACTTGTTGGCTCATCTCGTCTTGGCTCAACGAGCGGTATTTGATAAACCAGCTAAGCATCGACACTTGAAGCCACTTTATATGAGGGGATATGTTAATGGCAAGCCACTAACCAAGATGTTCATTGATGGACGGGCTGCCATAAATATCATACCATATACCACCTTCAGAAAACTTGGGATGACAAGTGAAGACTTATTGAAGACCGACATGGTGTTGAGGGACTTTGCTGGTAATTCCTCTGATACTCAGGGAGCAGTTCATGTTGAGTTGACGATCGGGACTAAAACCTTGATCATTACCTTCTTCGTCATTGATGGCAAGGGGGCATACAGTTTGCTATTATGAAGAGATTGGATACATGCAAACTGCTGTGTACCGTCAACTATGCACCAGTTCCTCATCCAGTGGATCGGAGATGACATCGAAATTGTCCATGCTGATGATTCGGTGAGTATTGCTAATACAGAGCCCATCTACTGGGAATATGATGGTGTCGAGTGCTTCTCTGGAAGAGCTTGGGAAGTAGGTCCTGTGAATGTTTTTGGCGGGGACCACCAGCCGATTCAGACAATCGGCTCTCAGAGCAACTTTTGAATAATCCAACTGGTGGTAATGGAGAAGAATTGAGACCGAGTTTCATGTCGGCTGAAAAGGAATAAAGTGTTGGTGATGAAGCCGAAATAGGACCAATGTGTGCAAAGTTTGGGTCTCGAGCATGTTTTGAAGTTGATAAACTTTTGAAAAGATTCTGTTTATTTCTCCATTACCGAAAGTTCAAAGAAGATCGAGAGTTCACGAAAGGTGACATACAATGGAAGCTTTTGATGAAATTGAAGATATATGAAGGCACTTCCACAACTTGGTGATCATTTCAAGTTGTACGTGACGGCCGATAGACTTATAGTAGGATCGGCCCTTATTTTAAGTTTAAATAAAAAACAGGATAAGTAAGAGCTTACTTTAGCCGAAAATGTCAGACCCAAGGATGGGTATTCGGCTATGAATATGTTTTTGTGTTACTTACGAGCTAAAGCTTCGGCACTACTTGTTAAAAGCCGAACGCATGGAGATTGTGTAACTCAAGAAACATTTGAATACAAAGATAGCCGATGTGAAAACATCGCCTTTAGCAGAAAAAATATTCCAAGAATTTGAGTTATGGCCGATATTGTTTATATCGTCTTTAGTACAAGAATATTCATGACCCTAGTGACCCTAGCATTTTCCAAGTTAGCAGGTTTATCGGGAGAAGAGAAAGATGAAGTGCAGTAGGTGAAGATGCTGAGCGACATGACATGTCAAAAACAAGATCTATTCGGCTAAGATGACGTCATGCGTTCGGGAAACCTTCTTCTGAAGAAATGTTGCAATCGAAGAAAGGATCACTGAAGAATCGAGAGATGCAAATAGACATTATTCAGAAGAGAACGAGTTTCATATATTGCAAGCTTCGTTCACAGATCTGTCCTAATACAAACTACCCTCGGAATAATCTGATCAGGACAGATTGTGGATCAATAGTCTCGGCGACGACAGCGACATGATCGTCATAAATTTCAAGGTCTTCAGATTCATCCGGATCGCCGCCTGCGAAGCCAACTGGTAGAGAAGAGTAGTCCTCTTTGGTCCAAGAACTCATTGCTGATAGCCTGAGGGAAACCCCAGCATGCACACCTTGGATGACGGCCTGATCTATGCGACCATCCACGGCGTCAAGACGGGCTTCGGCTGAATCCCCACGAGCATTCACCTTGAGGTCAACTCTGTTTGCTGCTGCTTTCAGACGGTCATTCTCTGCAAAAAGGGCTAGCAAGAAGAAGGGATGCGTCAAGCATAACAAACTCAACCGGAAGAAAAGGACCAAGACTTTACTAACCTGTAATGATGCTGCAGAGCTGTTTCCGTTGGTTCACCCATTCAGCGTCCTCAATACCATGCTTCTTGAATACATCTTCCAGTTCCTTCTGGGCTTTATCCCTTTCCTCACGGTACCGAAGAGCGTCCGAACGAGTCTGCTGGAGTGGATCCTCGAACTCAGAATCTGATGGCTTAGGGAAAAGATTGGAAGAGACTATTGGGGCTACCGTTTCTAGAAGAAGAACCCAAGCTTGGCTGGAAGAGGATCCCGCTCTGGAGAGGAACCAGACAGTGAATCAGAGATAGAAAAGCAAGAAAGCTACCACAAGGGGGCAGGGAATTAGTTTTTACCTATAACACCGGTGAGTTGATGCTTGGCTTCCTCCTGCTTCGTCTCCAACGTAATGCCTACCGTGGTTACCATTGCCTGCCATTTATGGAAACACAAGCAGAAGATTTTCTCTCTGGCTTAAGCCAAAGCTGGTAAGTGGAAATTTTTGCTAGTCAAACTGTTTGGCCGAAGTCAAGAGTGGCAGCTTGTGTAAAGTCATATTATAAAACCATGGCTTGCACTCTGGAAGACCAAGCATCGGATTAGGATTCTCACAGTTTATGGGCCAATTTTGGGCCGGGCCAGATCTTTGCTAACTTGAGGAGCTCATAGAGCCGATAGGGTTCGGCTAGAGATGGTTGCTGTGTGAAATGTTCAATTTCGGTTGGTTACTCACATTACCGATTAGTACTGAGGGCAATTGGAAATGGAGAAGTCCCTCAAGGTCATAGACCGAAAAATTGAAGGGAATAACTGAAAAAACTCTGAACCCAAGATAATCAACTACAACAATTGCTTACGAAACGGAGATGGTCAGGCATGATTATTAGCGAATAGCCGATGTAATGTACATCGCCGCTAGAGTAAAATGAAAATTGATGGCTGATGCACGAAAAAGAGCACACATTGATCTCGAAGGATCAATCACAGATTGGTTTCGAAGAAGCGAACAAAAGAACCTGTTATTTACAAAAAAATAGGATGCAAGATTACAGTAAAGAGGATCAGTTCGTCCACTCCATCCTACGTCTAATCGGGAGAAATTGATCAAGAGTCTCAGCCAGATCTGTTCCGGCTTCCTTCATGTCATCCACGGAATGTTCTACTCTATCTTCCAGTTCTTGCTCGCAGACATCAAATTTGCTGTAATCGGCGCCAGAGTGGATCCTCATGGCATTGAAAGCGAGCGCCGCACCATACCCCATGCCGGCCCTAGAGATGACGGGGAGGATTCGGTTAACCTCATTCACCCGCTTCAGAGGCGTCGTACCCGCTACATCAGCCGTGATGGCAAGCTTCGTAACGGCGGCTTCAAGGGCATGGAGCTTGGCTGCCAAAGCTGAAAAGAGGAAGAGTGAGTAAAAACAGAAAAGGAGAATAAAGAAGGAAATGATGAAAAAATACTTACCGACGGCTCGTTCTCGAGCAACGTCATGCTCCCGGGAGATTCGGGTGATCTCCCGATCCTTCCCCTCTAGGTCGAGTTGAAGATCTATGACCTTCTGGGTCAAATCCTCGGAGAGGTCGTCGCCGGTCCTCCTGAACGGAAGTAACAAAGTAAGGCCGGCTGCTTCATTTCGAGACAAGGAGAAAGAAGAAGGGAGCAACCTCCTCTTAAAAGTGCTAGAAGCACCAAGCTCGGAGCTATGGCAACTCGCTACAGAAGACATCCTCTAGATTGGGGAATGACAGGAGAGAAGAGGGTTTTCTGGTTTTGAGACTGAAGCAGGGGAGTTCAGAATACACGAGCCAAAACATAGTGAAAGGGGGACTTTAAAGAATCCCAAAGGCGCATCGGGAGATGGATCGGCAAGTACCGCAATTATGGCGTGTGAAGATGGATGCTTCTGGGGATTCCACGTCGATATGCAAGGAAGAAGAATTTTGGAATAAATATTTATCCCAAAATTAGGGGGCATATGTTAACACCAGATTTTCGCACGCACAAGGATATGACAAGTGGGCCCAACCAGCAAAGAAGAAAGGGTTCGGCAAGCAATTAGGCGACTATTTGGTCCTCAGGGTTTCGGTGAATGCCTGTGCGGTCAGCTATTTTGCAAAGCGGTGATTCCATTCAGAAGATGGGTGTTGCAAGTAAAGTCGGCTTGCACGAGAAGACACATAACAACGGAGGACGTCGAAAGGATTAGGAATAGGATTTATATCTTTCCATATTTTATTACGTAAATCGTGATCATCTAGGACTTGTGTTTCGTCCAGGGTATAAATATAAGCCCTCGACCATTGTAAAATTGTTCACAACCATATCAATACAAACCGGCCCTGTGCCACCTTTGAGTCCTTAGTCGTGTCGTCGAGTTCTTCGAGAGGAATCATCGATCCGTCGACCTTCGTAAGTCCCGACAACCTTGCTATCATGTCTAGTATCATGCGGTGGATTTAGATATGATGCAAGTAGTCTCGTTCGTTAAGCTTAGTATCGTGCAGCGGATTTAAGCTTATGACGGGAGGTTTTTGCTTGTGCCTTGTATCGTGCGGCGGATTAAGTCATGAGTGAAAATAGTTATCGGCTCTATTAGATTTGGCAGATCTAATAGATTCATTAAGTTATCATGTGTTATATGTTTTATCATTCAATTCTTGTAACACTCTTTTGCCCAATCTAGATTGATCTTTGTTCGGCCTTGTTTCACAAGCTCACTTGTGTTTTGTTAATCATAAGATCATGATGGCCGGATCAACTTTCAATCTAGATTGTCACATGTTGTGGGTTCATGCATGTCAATCACGGTTAGGCTTTGATGGAACTGGGTATCGTGCGGCAGATGCAGGTTTTAGATTGGTTTGATCATGCTTGCTTGTATGTTCCTTCTTCATGGACCCCAACTCAGCTAGTTTGCCGATCTGGGTTAAGCTTACACGAGTAATGAGCTTTTATAGATCTGTTCAAAATACATGCATGCTTTTAGCTTGTTATAATTAGATTGTATCATGCGGTGGATTAATCTAATTATAAGGAGTGGTGTAGACTTATGGCAAGTGGTATCATGTGGTGGATTAGCTTCGCTTGAGTTTATGCTTGACGGGTCTATGAAGGCTAGACGTGCGGCAGACTAGTTGGATTAACCTATGCATGTGTTATTTGAATAGATTTATATTTGCAAGTTACCTGTTTACAATGTTTTAATGATACTTTTCATCTGTTCAAGCATGTCTTTCTAAACATGTACATTCGACAGTTAATATGTTTTACATACTCTGTTTTCATACTAGCCGAATGACTTTATAAACATGCTTTGACAGACAGCTTCTATAGCTGTATGCCGTCGTGATTGGCTTTCAAAGCCTTACATATGGAACTGTCTGGTCTCACCCGACATGTTCCATTGGTATTTCTCACAGTTTTATCCCTTGTTGGTTTTCAGGTCAAACCGACTGGCACGTTTCCGGATTCAACACACTCCGGGCACCAGATTGAAGCCAGCTTTTTCGGCTTGCTGTGTGTTAGGCGTGAGGTGTCACGTTTTACGCCAACAGAACTGTTACTGGTTGGAGAATGTGTATTGATTACAAAAAATTAAACAAGGCAACTAAGAAAGATCACTTTCTGCTACCTTTCATAGACGAAATGTTAGAACGGTTAGCCAATCACTCTTTCTTTTGTTTTCTTGATGGATACTCTGGATATCACCAAATCCCAATCCATCCAGATGATCAAAGCAAAACCACTTTTACATGTCCATATGGAACTTATGCTTATCGCTGAATGTCTTTTGGATTATGTAATGCACCTGCTTCTTTTCAAAGATGTATGATGTCTATATTTTCTGATATGATTGAAGAAATCATGGAAGTTTTCATGGATGACTTTTCTGTTTATGGAAAAACTTTTGATGATTGTCTTGAAAATTTAGACAAGGTTTTGCAAAGATGTGAAGAAAAGCACTTAGTCCTTAATTTGGAAAAATGTCACTTTATGGTTAAAGAGGGCATAGTGCTAGGTCACTTAGTGTCTGAACGTGGAATTGAGGTAGACAGAGCTAAAATTGAAGTAATTGAACGTTTGCCTCCGCCGATTAATGTCAAAGGAATTCGAAGTTTTCTTGGCCATGCTGGTTTTTACCGCATGTTTATAAAAGATTTTTCTTACATTGCTAGACCACTTGCAAATATTTTGGCCAAGGATGTTCCTTTTGAATTTGATGATGCATGCTTAGAATCTTTTAACACTCTTAAGAAAGCACTCACTTCTGCACCTATCATTCAACCTCCTGATTGGTCTCTACCTTTTGAGATCATGTGTGATGCAAGTGATTTTGTTGTAGGAGCTGTGCTAGGACAATATAAGGATAAAAAGCATCATGCAGTCGCTTATGCCAGCAAAACTTTAACAGGACCTCAACTTAATTATGCTACTACTGAAAAAGAACTTCTGGCTGTTGTTTTTGCTATATACAAGTTTAGATCTTATTTAGTGGGATCAAAGGTGATTGTTTTTACTGATCATGCTGCACTAAAGTACCTGCTCACTAAGAAAGATGCTAAGCCACGCTTGATAAGATGGGTTTTGTTACTCCAAGAATTTGACTTAGAAATAAAAGATAAGAATGGAGTAGAAAACTCTGTAGCTGATCACTTGTCTAGAATGTATTTTGAAAATCCTCAGGAATTGCCTATAAATGACTCACTCAGGGATGACATGCTTTTCCAAGTCTCTAGATCTGACCCCTGGTATGCAGATATTGTCAATTTTATAGTTGCAGGGTATGTACCACCAGGAGCAAAAAAGAAGCTGATCTATGAGAGTAGGATCCACATATGGGATGATCCATATCTATTCAGAGTATGCTCTGATGGGTTACTCAGAAGATGTGTGCCAGCTGAAGAAGGAATCAAGATCATTGAACGCTGTCACTCTTCACCATATGGA
Source organism: Coix lacryma-jobi var. lacryma-jobi (assembly GCA_009763385.1). Classification (NCBI taxonomy): domain Eukaryota; kingdom Viridiplantae; phylum Streptophyta; class Magnoliopsida; order Poales; family Poaceae; genus Coix; species Coix lacryma-jobi. Next base: position 82,820,320 of record CM019822.1, read on the forward strand.
GGACATTATGGGGCATTCTGAACACATGCGAAGATCTGGCAAAGTGAATTTTTCTGGCCAACTATGTACCAAGACACAAAAGACTTCATCCGGAGGTGTGGACCATGTCAGAGGCACGACCGCATCAACACCAGAGATGCCATGCCACTCACTAACAACCTTCAGATTGAGCTCTTCGATGTCTGAGGAATTGATTACATGGGACCATTCCCTAAATCAAGGAATCATGAGTATATCCTAGTTGCTGTCGACTACATCTCAAAATGGGCAATGCAAGTCTGCTAATGCAAGAAACTCTCAGAGGATGCTCGAGGAGATAATATTTCCAAGATTTGGAGTGCCAAGGATGGTAATTAGTGATGGAGGAACACATTTCATTGACAAAGGATTTCATAAATATCTGATAAATCATGGGATCCGTCACAATGTTGCCACTCCCTATCACCCTCAGACAAGTGGCCAAGCAGAAACATCGAACAAGCAAATCAAGAATATTCTGCAGAAAACGGTCGACAAGATGGGAACACAATGGAAAGATAGACTACTCGAAGCACTGTGGGCTTATCGTACTGCCTACAAAACACCACTGGGAATGTCTCCATATCAGCTCGTCTACGGAAAGACTTGTCACTTACTAGTGGAACTAGAATTCAAAGCTCACTGGGCAATCAAAAGATGGAACATGGACTTAGAAGCTGTAGGAGTCATGAGGAAAATGCAACTCTCTGAACTAGATGAATGGCGCGAAAAGGCATATCACAATGCAAAGATTTACAAGGAGAACAAAGAGGTGGCATGACAAGAGAATCAGGAAGAAGAGCTTCACTCCGGGAGACAAGGTATTACTCTTTAATTCCAGGGTAAAGTTGTTCGGGCATGGAAAACTACGAAGCAAATGGGAAGGACCTTTCACGATGGTAGCCACTTCATCACATGGAGCCATTACACTTCAAAATGACAAAGGCACGCTATTCAAGGTAAATGGACAACGTCTTAAGATTTTTCTATAACCTGAAAAGAATCCTGAAAAGTTGGATGTCATCCAATTCTTCATTGTCCCATAGATTTACACTATCATCATTTTTCCGATAAGTTTGCACATCGGGGATATATATTCTGGGATTAGGATCAAGTTTAAAGACACCACGAGCGACGGACCCACGAGGGCCCACAGGGTGGGACCGACCGGTCTCCTAGGGAGACCGACCGGTCTGCCCTGGAGTCTCCTCGCCGTCTGCCTTCTTTTGTTACGTGTCCAGACTCTTTCTCGTATCCATTCTGGTAACCTGATCCGCAGAATCGATAACTCTCGTAACAATCCTATCATGCCTATTATTCAGCCTCCTCAGCTATAAAACTAGCCCCAGGCCTGCCTCTAGATTCATTGTAGCCTCCTCCAGTATACCAGCAGCAGCAAAGCTCTCCTCCCACCAGCGCTAATGGCCTCCTATCCAAGGATTGACCTCAACGAGCCCGCCGACGACTCGATGGCTCTTGTCGTCGCCACATCTAAGGAGCTTGTCGTAAAGCCGTCAAAGGAGATCGCCCCCGTTGACTCGCCGACACCTGTTGATATGATCCCGCCAGAAGAGACCTCATCGCATCGTCAACAAGCTTTTTACGCTCAAGCGGTGCCGGCAAGAGGACTCCCGACTTTCTCTGTCTACAAGCAGCTCCCGCTTCTTCCTCCTAGGCCCAATGAGACACTCGTCGGGCTGAAGACGAACAAGCTTGGGGAACCCACAGTCATAAAATACACATCTACAAATCCGCGTCTGCGCATTGATGGAGTTCGTGGTCACCCTGAGCAGATCAAAGTCACTCCACCAGTAAAGAGGGCACCCACCACTCCTAATATCGCGGCTAAACGCAAGAGGACTACCCAGTTAGATCGCCTCGGGGACAGGATTGAAGACCTTGAGAGAGACAACTTAGAGCTTAAAAAGAAATACGCTTCTCTAGCTAAGGCTACAAAACAGGCGACTGATGTGCGGCATAAGTATGTAACTAAACACATTAGCCTAAAGGATAAGGTTGTCAGTGTAGCCACTACGCTAGGAAATCTACTCGAGGGAGAGAAGTGAGAGATAGTCCGTCGATAGTTTGATAAGGCACTCGTGTTTACAGAGTCTCGTGTTTAAGTCTTGTTTTGTTAAGAGTTTTGTTTAGTTAATTCATTGTATAATAAAAGTGCCTTGAATATCTATAAAGTTTTTGTTAGAGTTATCTTTTATCTTGTTATTTTTGTTATTTTGGATATATGTCTTGTCTCCACATGTTGTGATTAGCAGAAAAACAGAAAATAAGTGTGGGGGAGAAGACGATGACAGAATTACCGAAAACCGATCGCGAAAGCTGCATAAAACAGAAGACATCGTCACCGAAATCACGCACCTCGAAGCGGGCCACGGTTGGGCCCTAAGCCCAACCGACTAGTTGGTGGACCCCACCGGTCGGTCAGGGGTCGCCACCTCAGCTCTGACCTCCTCCTTCGTCCACGGTTCGGTACGTAATTACTACACTCTATTTCTCGATGTTTAAGCTTCTGTTAAAATTAAAATATATATTCTCGTCAATAACACACGATCATTAAACTTTGATTAAAAAGGGAAAGATTATTTTGACATGCTCATGGTATAGAGTCTCACAACACCTTTTCTGAAAAGACCCGCTTTGATAAAAAACTTGAAGGGACCCATATTATCTAGAGTTGTTATGGAAATATGATAGAAGAATGATGAGAACTCAATTCTTAAAGTATGAGCATTGGTGAATTTTACTTGCAAAGTTAAAAAAGAGACTAGCAACACTTCTCCTTTGTAGTAAATAGATCTCCTGCCAAAGTCATTCATAATCAATTGCTTACTATACTGAGTTCTTTGTTGAGAAATTTATTATGCTCTAAAGATCAAGATCCTTGCAAATAAAGAAAGATTCACTCTTCCGAAGTAGTATTGTATTAGAGGCATGGGCTATGCAAAAGTATGAAATATGAGGAAAGAAAAATGGACAAGTGTCCGACACACCTCAGAAAAAAAAGAGAGAGAAAAAGAAAAGTATTATGACAAAAATATAATAAAAAGAAAAAGAAGATAGCCCATGGTCCCTCTAATTACAATATGCCAGCAAGAGTGACAAAGTTTAAAAAGATTGATGTCTTGATCTAAGAGTATAGTATTTTTCTCCATTGACTTAGTAACATAAAACTGCTCTCCATAAATAAAATACCCTGGTAAGGAATTGAAGTACTACAAAAGGAGAAGGAAAGCTATGACTTGTTTCGAAAAAAAAATTCAAAAACTCCAATGTCTTATGCTAAAAGAAAAGGGTGATCTGTTTCAACTATTCTATTCTCCAACTACTCAAGGTTTTATGGTAAACACACTGAATCTTACAATGCAGGTATAAACAGAAAGGGCTAATGTTTGATATCTTATCCTACAGTTATGATCCAACCTTTTATCGAGGACGAGTAAAAGTCTAAGTGTGGGGGAGCTTGTTGACACTAGTTAACTCTTATTATTAAAGGTCAATTAAACATGAAAATGGATGAATATATAAACTCCACCTTAGTATAGGGATTAAAACTAATGAATTCCATGAGTTTTCGTGAATCATGAATCTGCAGCGATTAAACCGGGAAACAACCCTCAATTGCTTCCCCTAGAAGGAAACCGACGGGAAATAAAGCATTCGTCAAGTCAGGAACCTTCCAGAAGACTCTAGAGAACACCTAAAGACACCACGAGGCAGGGCACTGTTGGTAGTTCTTAACTTCACTAAAGATAGAGCTAGGCAACTATCCCCGGTAACGGCCCAGAAATGCTTGTTGACACTTGCTAACGTCGTTACTAGGAGTAGACTATGGAATCTATCCCTGGCAACGGCGCCAGAAATGCTTGTAGCAAGTCCAGTCACTATACCTAAAGGAGTGAAGCTAAAGCAGCTATCTACTAATGTCAAATGGGGTTGTCAATCCCGACACTAGTAGGAGCTAGCTAGAGAGATTGCAATGTACCTAGAGGAGATTCTGCAAGCGCACAGAACTATCGTAGTAGCACTTCGCCTGGGAGTACCAGGTGTCGATTTATTTGATCCCAAAGGAAGGCTAGGGTGGTGTATGAGTCGAGTCAAGGAGGGGATGAGAGTCGAAGAATAAGAAAGGGAAAAGGAGAGAAGAGAAGAGAGGAGATGAAAGGCTAGAAAGAATTTTTGAGTGGATAGGTAAGGATGAAATGAATGGTTAAGGTAAGGTGGATGGATAGGTAGATAGGGGGATAAGATAACTAAGGATAACTAATAACTAATAACTACTCCTAGATAACTACGAAGCAAGATAGGCAAATGCCAAATAAGCAACCAAGTTAAGTATAGTTTTATTCCTATCTTATCAAGTACCGAGGCGTACTGGCCTTTACCACTGACTTAGGTTGAACGCTAGCACAACGAGCCTTACTGTTAAACTAGACCAACTACGTGGTGGAATTCAAGGCGCACAGGGCTGTCACCACCTGCTTGCTACCACAGCTATCCGGGGGTCTAGCCATATCTGAAGGTAAGTCTATAACTAAGCACCACCCCTAATTATATTCTAACTATCTCTATCCTCGCCTAGAATAGAGACACCCTTGCGGACGTCAGAGCAAATACTTGACTTAATAAGATAAACACTAAACTAACTAAGCAACCTATTGGCAAAGATTAAACACTAAGCACACTAGAGATTAACTACTATGGCTAAGTGAATTGAAATGTAGGATAGCTAGGTACTCAAGCAATCAATCAAGTATACTACTCAATACTGGTAAGTAGAATAAAGTAATACTTGAAATGGTGAACAAGAAAATAGTAAAGTGCTTGAGTTACAAGAGCAAAACCTGAACTGGATATGAAGGAAGACTCTTCCCAACTCCACGACCGATTACTCGCACGCTTCTACTCTTGAGCTAAGCCTTGAGCAGCGCTTCCGTGAGGGCAATGAGGCAAGGATGCCTTGCTCTACTAGCTACCTACTTGCCTAAGCTTGGCTAAATCCTAAGCTATTAGCTCTCTAGCTTTAGCCTTGCTTTCCTCTTTGATTCTTCCTTGCTTTCCTTGCTTGATATGAAGTGACGCCTCCAGGGGGTATTTATAGCCCAAGTGAGTGAGGGGGGTACTTATAGGGGGCAGCCAACCGACCTAGGGCAAACCCTAGTGGCGGGCGCCAGCCCTAGGTGGCGACCGCCACCCCCCTGGCCCTTGGATGCACCGTCATGATTCCTACGGTCTCCAGGGACTCCTCCAAGGCGGTTCCAAGGTCGGTTGCATGTCCAAATAACCGTCACATGGGCAATTAGGTCATGATCCACGTGACATCTCTTCTTAGCCCTCCGATGCCACCGACCTAGTGACCAAGGGCTAAGATTTGGCCCTGGGGTGGTCACACGGATCAGTGACGTGGCAGGGGAGAGTTTGGGCCTCTCCTTTGTGGCGGGCGCCACCCCACTAGGGCCCAAATGGGCCCTGGTGAGTGGGCTCGGCCCCTGGTGGGTCCATTCTCCAAATTTGGTCCAAATCCTACATTCAAATAAAAATCTATGGACATGTCGAATTTGGTTAGTTTGAAACCAATTTGACTATTTTTCATGCCTTTTTGGTGAAATTTTGGGTAAAATGTTGATGGTAAAACAAGTGTTTAAGGACCATCAACAGGCACCACAGGAGGCTGACCTATGGGACCGACCGGTCCCCTGGGCCCACCGGTCGGTCCCCCCTGGGCACCGCCGGCCTCCCCCTTCTGGAATCTTCTTCCACCGCCTTTGAGGACCAATCTCAGCCGTACGTGAAGTCAGTTTGATCCAACGGTCGCGGTTGATCCCTCAGGGCTATATAAACAGGCCCCCAGGCCCCAGGTCAGAGAGAAGGTCCCTCTTCAGAAGACTACGCTTCAATTAGAAACCCCAGAAGAGACTTCAGGAGTTAGCTTTCAAGTAGAAGACTAGATACCCCTCTAGTAGGATTAGAACCTAGTCTTATTCTAGAACTAGAAGGGAGAGAGAGGAATTGATCAAGAAGGAGCTCCGGCCTGTCGGATCAACTTCTTTATCTTGTACCTGTGGATTCATGTTCTTCGTCAACTTGCTTCAACGATTGTTTCGGTAATCAACATCTATATTTAAGTTTGAGCTATTGTTCTTATTATTCTTAAGGTTTAATAACTCTGAAGGACCGAATTGGCGACCAGAGGGGGGGTGAATGGGAGCCTCAAATTTCTTCTCAAGAAATGATGGCCCTTGTCCCAGAAAATCACCCCAAAAGTGAAGACTCCAACAACCGGTGAGTTCACGACCTACGAATAGGTGGATACCCTAGGAGATGTCCTAGAGGTACAGTGGAACTACCGAAGAACCCACAAAACCAAGCGCCAAAGCAACGGGGCAAAAACTGCACAAGCAAGCTCCTAAAACAATCGAACCTCCGATAACGGAACACCCCACTCCTATGGAGAAGAGGAAAGTGTTTGACCAAAAATACTTCGGCCAACTGGTGGCAAAAGTACCTTGGAAAGATCCTTATGAAGTTAGGAAACTAACACAACAAACGGATCTCAAATCGGAGCTCGAACGCAAAAGATACAGACACAAAAGCCGTCGAAACTCCGAAAGAGGAACACTTAACTCCTATGGAGAAAAAGGAAGTGTCCGACCAAAAATACTTTGACCAATGGTGTGAAAAGTAATTTGGAATGATCCTTAAGAAGTTAGAAAACCAACGCAACAAACAGATCACAAATCGGAGCTCGTACACAAAAGATACAGACGAAATCAGCAAAACTGTGCAGTCGCGGACTGTCCGCTAGTGAACCGCGGACTATCCGCTATTGAACCCCGGACAGTCCGGGAATGAGTCCCGAACAGTCCGCCGTTCAAAAATAAAAACAGCGACCTCGCTGTCCGTGAACAGCCCCGACCCCCGGACAGTCCGGGGATGAGTCCCGGACAGTCCGCCACTATCCAGAAAGCCCAAAAACAGCTCGGGACAAAACCAAAATCGATTGGATCTTCACCAAATCGAACGGGGCTGCAACCAAACTTCTCCCAAGTGTTCTTCTACGTGTTGGGAAGCTAATCCTAGGATATCATCGCTCCAAACCAACTAATCCATGAGAAATCGGAAGAACACTAGAAAAGGGGGAAGAAATTGGAAGAGCTGCTCGTGAGGTTAGAGGGGAAATCTTTCGGTGGAAAGAAGGAGCTCACGACATAGAACAATTTGATTCAAACGGAATCGCAAATCGTCGCTCGGAGAGGGAGAACGAGGCAAATCTCCGAGAAGGGAAAAACGAAAACGCGAAGAACAAAAACGCGATTCGATCCAAATTGCAGCCAACAAAGAGGAGGGGCGAAATTGATCCTTGGATTGCTACTAGATGAAGAATAGTGTAGCACTCTGTGTCGGGTTACAAGCCACTCCTCGCAACACAAAGCATGGATGGCGAAAAGCTCAAGAACAAGAGCCGGTCTCTCCTCTCACCCTAGCCTCCTCTCACCTAAACAAAATGAGAGTGACACCTCCAAGGATGGGCTGCCCTAACCAGCCCCCTTCATATATATAGGCGCACGTCCGAAGACCAAAACACCCTCTCATGAAGCACTGACCCAAATACCCCCTAGGGGTAAAACCGTCCAACTCTGGCAGTTTCCATCCGACGGCCACGCGCCTTCTCATCCTTCGCTTCGCCTCGACGCAAGCTCCAGGATGCTGCCACATGTCGTCACCGTCGACCGCCGCGCCTTCTCACTGATAGCTTCGCCGCAACGCAAGCCTCTCGGTGCCGCCACGCGTCGACCGTCCTTTTGGACCTTCCCCCGGTTTTGAGGCCCAAACCGGGAAACCTGCCAGCCCAGGTTTTGATGCCCAAACCTGGAAACCGTCCACCCGAGTTTTGAGGCCCAAACTCGGAAACCCGCGAGCCCAGGTTTTGAGGCCCAAACCTAGAAACCGTCCATCCCGAGTTTTGGGGCCCAAACTCAAAAACCGGCCATCCCGAGTTTTGAGGCCCAAACTCGGAAACCGTCGAGGGTAGCTTTTTGAGGCTCAGCTACCGAACCCGCACTGTAGACGGGATGTGGTTCGCACACCCCGACCACCAGCACCGATGCCGATGCATGTCCAGCCTCCACGCTGGGCACAACGCCTTCGCCTTCCTTCTTGACATGGCCGACGGCACTTGCGCCGCACGCAAGCCCGTGTCCGACCTCCCGCCAAGTGTCACGACGCCATCGTCTTTGTCCCGACTCGGCCCATGCATCGCACATCCCCATGTGCTCTCGGTCGCTGATGCCACGTGTCAGCTACCACAGCTGGTCCTCCGGCCTCTCGGTCCGTCAGTCCAAGCCTCACGTCCACCCTTCACCGCTCTACGTACATCGGCATGGCACGTCCGCCGCACGGCACTCCCATCCTTCACCGATCCCAGTCCATCGGCACGGCACATCTCTACTTGACCTTCACCTCGCCATCGACCATTGTATCCGAGCTCAACACCTGCACATCAACACAGCCAAGAGACACATGTTGCACACGCACACCAACACAGAAACATTCATCATAGCGAGATATGAACTAAACTGGGAAAAGCCTCAAACCTTCCTCATCAATGTCAATCATTCATCATATATGTTCTCAATCTCCCCCTTGATGAATGCATTAACTAAAAGTAAACCACAAAGGAAGGGTTTGAAGGCAAGCCTCATCCAAGTGCCCAAAAGCCAAGCAAAAGCAAACACAAGGCCACTTGAGATGAGGAAGGATCATGAAAACTCCAAATACAACCTCTCGGTCCCAAAAGAAACGGGAAAAGCGGGAAAACCTTCACACAACCAAAGAGTCAAGAGAAACAAGAGTTTCATGAGATCCCAAAAGGTACTCGAAAACCAATCTCAAATAAGTTGTCAAACAATCATCACAAAAGAACCCAAGGTTCTTATCACATTGGAAGGGGTTCTTATCCACTTGGGTTTCGAAATTTCTCCCCCTTGATGATTGAATTGACAAAGACTAAACACAAAGAGATGGTTTGAGATACCAAAACAGAAAACTTGGTCCCCAAAGATATGGGCAACGGCTCAACGCAACCAAGCAAAGGATCAGAGTGTGGGACAGAGTCCCCGGGTACTCCGCAAGGAAGGGCGAAGACCTAGTCCAACTAGGACTCCTCGTATGTAATCCTAGTAGTATTGCTACCTTGTAATCCTACTAGGACTCCTAAGATTGTAACCGACTAGGACTCTGCCTTCTGGACTATATAAAGAGAGAGGCAGAGCTCCATAGATCGACATAACATAAGCCAGAGACATAAAGGGGTCATGGTACACAGCCAGACACCCATAAGCGCAGGGCGCAATACTATTCCCCCAAACTGGACGTAGGGATGCTATTCAGCAGACCGAACCAGTACAAATCATTGTCTCTGCGTTTACCATCGAGTTCTGCATACGTCGATCCCCACCGAACAAATCGTCTGAGATCCCTCAAGACGAGTTGCCGGTTAACAAACACCGACAGCTGGCGCGCCAGGTAGGGGCTTTCGGCGATTCGACGACCAAGAGCCCGACGAACCACGACAACATGTTCTCGGCGGGATCAATTTTCGTTTTTGGTTCATGGACTTGCATCGCGGATGATCAAGGAAAGCTGCATCGACAACTTCACACTGATCCAGAAGTGCAAGCCACACCAAAGATGGATGATCTCACCCAGAACCTAGCAAATCTTGCAGTCCAAGATCCACGAGATTCCGAGAACCAACCTGAAGCGCCCGACTCCTACTCGAACTCAAATTTTGAGAACGAAAAGGACTCGGAGATCAGACATGGCATCACCTTCGGGCTATGGAATTCAGCTCGGAACCTCCAAGACCTAACTGACTCAAGATTCAAAGAGTATCAACAGATACCTTTGACGGGAGCTCAGCAAGGACTCGTCTTCGGCTCTACCAAGGAGGGAAACATCGACCATTGGCCAATACAGCCAGCTCCGGCCAGGCTGGTTGGCACAATTGATCAGCAGCTCCCATATCAACACGGACATCAGCTCCCCCTTGAGGAACTCGACACCTCAACAGAACTAATCTCCAGCACTTCTACCTTGGAGTCGGTCACGCCAGGATCAATAATCCAAGGCTACACCCGTGAAGTCTTCATGGCGGGGCATCAGTCATCTCTACGACCACCGACCCCTCCAGATGTCTTCCAGGATGACGAAACTCCAAGTATGATATCTGACAATGATCCTGAAGGACCCGCAGAAACTGAGTCCTTAAAAGCTGAGAGAATTAGAAAGAATCTAGCAAAAGAAGCTCGCAGAAGGCGCACAAATCACCGCAAGGAGGCAGTCGACCGCTATAATGTACGACTCGAAGAATATAACACTCGGAGACGCCTAGAAGAGGACGCGGAAAATCATGCTCGCGCCCAACGTGATCAGTAGCATCAATCACAAAATGATCACAATCGCCGATGAGCCAATTGCTCCCGCAACCTCGAGCCCGAGTTTATGAGAGTCGCTGTTCACAAGGTTTTCCAGACACCCTACCAGAACATCATGGCCCTAGCCACAGAGATGGGAGCCAAAGTCAATCGCACCCCTGAGGAAGAGCGACGATTGGTCATGCTTCAGACTACCGTGCTACAACTTCGGGGACGGAACCTCGAGTCTCTAGCTGACAAGCAAGCTTCCTCTCACCCTAGCCAGAGGCGGCCTGTTCAAGAGCGACTCGGTCGAATCCCAGTAAGGAGTCGTCTGGGCCACCGAGTACCCGACCAAGCTGAGGGAGGAGCCGAATCTTCATACAGAGGAATCGCAGTCGCAGCATCCGACGCAATCGATCGCTTCCCTTGCTTCTCCCAAAGGCTACGAGCAGTCCCGTTCCCGCCAAAATTCAAACCCGGAAACTATTCAAAGTACGACGGGAAGACAGAGCCTAAACGATGGCTCAGGCTGTACGCTCAAGCAGTTGAGCTGGCCGGTGGAAGCAACGACGTCAAGGCACTCTATCTCCCAATGGCTTTAGAAACAATGTCGCTTGCTTGGTTCGACAGGCTTAAACCCGAGTCCGTCGACTCCTGGGAGCAACTCCATCGTATCTTCATCGAAAACTTTGCGGGTGTCCCAGAGAGATCAGACCCCCGGACTAAGCTCAGAACCTGCAAGCAACAGAAAAACGAATCAATGCGGGAATACTATAGGCGTTTCTCAGAGATCCGCCCTACAGTTATATATTGACTAGCTACTTCCAATCTAAGCTGGATGCTAGCCCCTCCGACTACTTCGATGCTGGCATCACTAGGTTGACTCTTAACCCAGAAGAAATAGCGGAAAAGAGTAAAAGAGGGGCAAATTCCTAGAAAAGCTTCACAGAGATGGGTGAAGATCGCAATATGAAGAACTGCATTAGGAGTAATATGGTTCAAAGTCAAACCATAATAATGCAGCAACCCCCGCAAAAAATCTGACGCCGGAAGTCCCAATCCCCACTCCACGAAGGACTTGAACATCACTATTTCAGTGGTGTTGGGGGCTGGGGCGCGGTGATCAGTGGGCACTCTCCATCCATCAAGTGGTTGTGCTCGCAGTAACCCTTGTTGTGCCAAGAACGCCAGCTCCGACAAGATGGTGTCCAGTTTTTTCCACGCTAGTACATCAGTCGGTGGATTGGGGTGCTTTGGTTTTCCGGTGGTGGTGATCCTAATTTTCTTCTCACCAGCAGCTTGTTTCTTGGGACCCATGTTGGTAACAAGGGATTTTCTCTGCATCAACTGATGGATGGCTGGGGGATTTCTAACTCTGAAGGCAATGGCTTGATGAAAGCGTGAGGAACATACAAGTCCGACGGCGTCTTCTTATAGATCTGTTTCGGCAACCGTTCGTCTCTAGCAGACGGCGTTAAGAGACTGTTCAAAACCCTAACGGGTGAGAAAGTGCTACAAACGGCGTCAGCTCCAGCCAAACAGACAAACTTCCTTCTTTCACAAGACACTTTTAGTACTCAGAGAACAAGACGGAGGACTCGGAAAATATTCCAAGTACCCGGATCTTATTTATTATTACTCAAAATTACAATAGAGATACATGGCAGCATCTTGACATACAGCAATTACCAGCACAAGTACAATCAGGATGTAAAACGCTACTTTAGTGTAATCAAGGTACAGATCCTTGATGCCTATTGCACCAAGGACAGGGTTCAGTGAGACGTAGTAAAGCAGACACAGAACCTTGGGTAGACACTATCTTTTCAGTGCATCCCAAGGTGGATCTCAGGCGCTACCCCAGTACTCAAGGAACTCCGGGCAAGGCCATCACCCTCAGCACCCTTTTGACAACCTGTGACTCCGAGGTTATCTACGAGTGGTAGTCACAAGAGTTCTTCTAGGCGTACCTCTGTATCCCTCTGCTCGCGACCACTTGGAAACCACCCTAGCGGATGGTCTCTTCACAAGAGTTCTTCTGGGCACCTCATCTTTTTTACATAAGGAAGACACCCGGGGGCTCGGCCATCTCCGTTATCACTACTATAAAACTCATGGGACTAAGAGAGGTTCTATACTCCTATAGGATATGAACTCCTTGCTTCCCAGGCAGGGTATTTATAGGCGGATTCTTCTCGGTCTATGGACATGGTTCATCAACAACAGTGACCGCTTGTGGCAGAACCTCCCATTAATGTGGCCCACCCGCACACGTCATCGTCGTAAGGACTCCAATGACAGTGCAAATGAAACACATCACTGGAAAGAACTGTCGGGTGTCCCCGAGAGAACCCCGAATCATCCACGAGTTACAGGATCGTCTTGTCTTCGGGTGGAATAATTACAACATTACAACAGTTGATACAAAATACGTCGGAGTGCGGAAGCAAGAGAGACAGACTTTACAAAATCATGAATAAGTTACTTTTTACATAAATATAACCGGTATTGCGGAAGCAGAATAGTATTACAGAACCACACTTAGGTGGAGCACCTAAGTTGGAGAAGAAGAACAACCAGATCACGTCAAGCCCACTGACATGTTCATGATCAACATCACCTATTAGAAACCTGCAACAGGGGATTAACAAACCCTGAGTACAAGGGTACTCAACAAGACTTACCCGACAAGAGAAGAGAAGGAACAGGTATGCTGGCTTGGGTAGGCTCAACAGTATTTTTCATTTGCATAAAAGCTTACTAAAGTAATCCTAGATCCAAATTTTTCTTAATCATTTCAGTATTTGGTAAGAATTGAAGGTGAACACTAGTGAAAGATCATTGTCATTCTTTCTTCAACCAGTTCCATTTTATTCTACGGTGCGTGTCGGAAGATTGAGTCTCCTTAACCGAGGAGCACGACGATTCGAACCGATTCAACCAGATCTAGGAGTTTTCCACGATCATACGATATATGTAGACCCGTGATCACACATATACCAACCCCAACCTCGGATCCTCCAAACAAGACCGGGTCCACGCCACCCGAGAGTACTTGTACACCTCCAATCCGGGACTTTAACCCACGAGGGTAGCTAGTACACTCGCCATCTCTCCACTCCCAGTGCGTGATTAGCCGTTCTCATTTAAGAACCACCAAGGTAGGGCTTACCGTAGCATATGATCGGTACTTCACAGTTTCTCAATCTAGCAGGCCAACAATGGTTAATCCTAATCTGACACATCCGGGTCACCCTGCACCAACCCAAGGTTCGATGCATGTGCCCGTCTGGTTTTAACCATCATTCTTTCTCATTATCATTCCAAAACGATAAGTATCGAAAACATTTATCAAAAGCTTCATAAAGCAAGGCTAAGCATTTCTATCATTTGCATAAAGCAGGTATCAAGGAATGATATATCGATAACAAGGTTGATCATGCATCAACAGGTTTAAAGCATTTATTTGATAAACATCTAATGCATCAGGTTATCGAAAGTAAGTGTGATTGTAAATCCAAGGAAATGGTTGAATGAACCGGGGCTTGCCTTCGTTGCAGGGAAGATAGGATCCAAGAATGATCCACAAAGGTTAGTTCCTTCATCTAGAAGTTAAGTCTTTTCGATGAAGCTTGTCCAACAAGAATCTCCTTCCGAGGCTTGTTCGACAAGGGTGATCACCAAAGCTTGATCAACACGACTCCAACACTCTCGAATACTACACGTAGATAAATGATGTATGCTTAGTATGATGCTATGGGATGTATGCTAAGGTGCAGGACAATTCAAAAGTATAACGGAAGCTAAGCACAAGATAAGGAAAGTCGAGTACAACTTTCCTTCACGGTAAAGTTGCAAACCAACAAAACCAACTTGCAACTTACCAACTAAGATTCCTAGCTATACATACAACTTCCACCAAGCACCTTTAGGAAGACAACTAAGGATGGCTAAGGTTCATTAAAACATCACTCAAGCCATAGGAGCACAAGATGAGAGGTGTCCCATGGTCTTCAAACAATAACCAAAAGTCACACAAGATGTAAACTTAAACTTAATGGTTTATTAACCATAACCAGAGCTACCATCATTCAAACAGGGTGATCCTAGACAATTTGAAAAGCTTATCAAATTGCCTACAAATTTCCTAATATCACCTAGGGTTGGTTCTATAGGCAACTAAGTCAACTAACTTGAATAACATTTCTGTCCAAAACTAGGACAGATTTGCTGATCCAACTTCCCACAACCATAACTGGAGCTATGGGTCACCAAAAATGGTGATCCTTAACAATCTAGAAAGCTTATAAAGTTTACTACATCTTTCCTATTATGGCCATCAGGTGATTCACAACTTAATTAGCTCAAACAACTACATTACACAGATCTGTCCAGAAAATAGGACAGATCTAACCTACTGACTTATAAAAACCATAACTCCTAATCTAGAAGGCCTAAAATCATGAAATTTTAGGACACGCTAGATATAGAAGTTGGCTATGACTTCTCTATACAACTCATTCACAGATAACAGAATCACAATCATGAAAACAGTCTCTTAACGAGAACCGATCTAGCAACCTCAGCCTTTCATGCATACAAGATCAAATGCACCACTTGATTCATTTCAAAGGTATACATGACAATTCAAAATCATGAAATACAACATATCAACAAAAGGTCATTAAGGTAACAAAGGTTAGTCCTAATCCTTTCTAATCATTTTTGTTAATTAACTACTTAAACAAACTTCATTACTATACTTTATTAATTAATTATGAAATCTAGGGTTTAACCAAAACTTTGCCAAACTAAGCTCAAGCTTTTAGGGATGATTGGTTATGGTGAATAATAGTTGCAAAACAAATTTCATAAATTTTGGATCCTTATTTTAGCCTATACAAATTATTTAAGTTTCATGCATTATTTAATTAATAAACAAAGCATAAAACTAGCATGAAAATTATTTTGTCCAAAAGACTTCAAAATTTTTGTGAAGATTAGTTACATGATACAAACAGTAGAAAAAATAGTTTCATGATTTTTGGACATATAAATAAGCCTACAAAAAATCATTAAAGTCCCATTTATTAATTAAAAGACATATTTAAATCACTTTCAAAAACTATCTATTTTTCAGGTTTTATATTTTTCGCTGATAGAACATATCACAAGGAACATGACAAAATTTATTTCACAATTGTATCATCACAGAATGATTAGTTATGCATTTCCCAAGGATCAACACATTTAAACATTTCTAGGAAAGATTAAAACGCGAAAAGACTTGTATTACTCACCCCCTCTCTACTTCTTCTCACTGACGGGAGGGCCCTGGTCAAGCTCGGCCCGAGTGGCTTGACTAGCCACCCGCCGGCGGGTACGGCGGCTACCTCGCTGCCGGTGGTCTCTCCGGCGAGGGCGAGGGCATCAAAGCCTTCCGGACAACCCTACACATCACCCCAAAGGACAAGCTCGGCGCCTAGAACACCAGAGCACGCTCCACCACGGCCATGGCGGATGGCGGAACAGAGACTGGCACGGCGATGACGAACTCGCCGTTGATGACCCTAACTAGCCTAGCTATGACTCAAAACGTGCTCAGGATCCTCACCTTGACTTGTATTGAGGCTCGGTTGGGTCAGCGACGAGACAGAGAAGTCCGCCGATGTTGAGGGTGGAGGCGGCGGCGCGAACAGAGACGGTGAGTTGGTTCCGGTGCTCACCAGGTGGTAACAACCGTACTAGCAGGCTTGGGAGCTTCGCAGGAGCTTGATGAAGCTCGAGAAAGGCGCAGGGAGGTGAGAAGATACTTTACCATGGCTGGCCACGCAAGCAGGTGCACGGCGGTGCTCTGGCCGGACACAGGGAAGAACGAATGACACGACCATTTCTGCCGAACAGAGACAGAGCAAGCGGTTTAGAAAGCTTCTCAAGATTGTGGCGGAGTCGGTTACGCGAGCAAACAATCAGAGGGAGAGCGAGGGTATCAGAAGACGCCGGCGGTGGAGCTCTGCCCCAGATGGCGCGAGAACAGAGGAGAAGAGAAAGTGTGCCACGGCACGACGGAAACGATGAGAGGTCGAACTGGAGCAGGCCACGTCGCGGAGGGACGAACCACGCGGCTCTTGATGTGCCCGCACGCGCGAGTTCGGCCGAAGGAGCACGGCAGTGCGGCGGCGGCGCTAGGTGCTCTGCACCTCCGTTTCCCTCCCCTGCCAAGTTCAATTAGAACTGAAACGTTTTTTTATTTTCTCTCTTCTATTTCTCCCAAAAACACTATGCAACAAACAAAACTCCCAACATGAAAGTTGTTCCAAAAATTATGGTCTACAACTTTCGTTTAAGGACCACACTCAAATTCTAGCTAGAAACCAAAATCACATTTTGAATTTGAAAAGCATTCAAACTTTGATTCAAAATTACTTTTGAATTTTCTGAACAACATCAAATTTTACCAATATAAAAGTTGTTCCTTATAAAATTATCTACAACTTTGTTTTTGGTCATATATAAAAATTATGCTTACTTTTCAAATTATAGGAAAAGGGGATAAAACTGATTTTGGAAATTGATCTTCAATTTGAAACTAAATCAAACTGGTTTTCCAAATTACTTTGGATTTTGTTTAAGAACATAAAAATCTACCTTAATAAAAGATGTTTCTTTTGATCTTCTCTACCACTTTGCTTAAAGGACCAAAGTCTAATTCCTTTTAGTTTTTGAAATCTAGTTTAGGGGTCAAATTTATGATTTGAAAGATTTCAAATCTTTTCAAACTTTTGTAGAGAAAATTTGAAAACTTTGAATACCAAAGTTGTACATCCCAACAAGAGCTACAACTTTTCTTTTGAAATCACTTTGAAATTTGACTTACTTTTTGACTTATTAAAAAGGGAATAAAAAGAGCTATTAAAACAAGAGTTTTTACTCATACTTATCATATCATGTGACACCTAACCACATCACGTTATGAAAGCATTACACAAGATTTATGCAACACTTATATTCAAGTATGTAAAGAATCACAACTATGCTTTAAACATGAAATGCTTTATGCCATGATGCCAAATGATTATGCATACTAAACAACTTAATTAGAATTTTAATTAATGCTTAACACTAGGGGTGTTACACCGCTGGAGCAATAATTCAACCAATGTACTGTGGTGCATGTGAAGCTCGGTACTGGTAACAGAGCTATTTCCCATACGCACTTCAAGACAAAAACGACAAAGTTTGCAGTTGCAGAAAACGACAAACATCATTATTACACACAGTTGGAACAGTCACCAGTCAATTATTGCTGGCCTCACGGTTATTTTTATTCAGTGGGGGGTGATACGGGATGTTTGTTGAAAACATTACCCACCTGAAGTTGAATATTTATTAATCGGACGGTTTAAGCAATGAATTGGTGTCATGATCCGATTCCTCATTTCTTTTATAGATTATCTGATCATATATTTCTGAAGATCCCAAGTGCCGACTACTAAAGTACTCAGAACTTAGGCTCGGGGGCTGCAGGGTATAATCTATAAAGAAAATGTTTTTTCTTACCCAAAGATTTACTTGGAAAAGGCTCAAAAGATCCTCAAAGTTATTATAAATAACAAGAGGCTCGGGGGCTACACCCTATGGGTGCACTTTTTAGGAAAAAGTGCACGCCATGGAAGTTCTTTACCTATGGAGCACTTCAAGATTTCCCAAGATATTACTCGGAGATTCTCAAAGAGAAACCAGAAGATAATGATCTGAGAAAATGATGAAGAGCTCGGGGGCTTGACGGACCACGATGTCAAAGATATCATCAGAAGATGATTCCTCCGACTAATACCGGACGGCATTGAGATCCGAAGACTTGATACGAAGCATATTAGGATTGGGACTCTTTTTGTAATCTAGTTGAGTTCTTAAAGTAAGTCTTGAAATTAGAATAGGACTCCTCTGATGTAACCGACTAGGACTTGGTCTGCGCTATGCTTCACCCGGATATATAAGGGGAAGCAGGTGCGAGCTCCGATAATCGAACATTGAATCATAATCATACACAAGGCAGATGCCGCACTGGACATAAGGTATTACGCTATTCAGCGGCCTGAACCAGTATAAATCGTTGTCCCTGTGTACTCGCCGAGTCCTACGAACGCCGATCCCCACCAAACAAATCGTCTGAGATTACTCAAGACGAGTTGTCGGTTAACAAACACCGACACAGAGCAACAACTCATAAAAGAGCAAAACTCGATCACATAGAGCGAAAGACTTGATTCCCAAAGACATGGGCAACGGCTCGACGCAACCAAGTCAAAAATGAGCTAGCCCTCAAGAAAAGGCAGAAAATGGCTCAACACCACTAGCTCAAGGCTCGATACCAATTAAGGCTGAATCAACGCATAAGAATGCAAAACTGCTAGTTCCTCAAGACAGAGGAACATAGGCTCGACGCAACTAGCCGAAGGCTCCATACCAATCGAAAATACCAAGCAAAAACTGCTAGTCTCTCAAGAGAGAGGCAACAATGGCCCAACACGACTAGCAGGCTCGATACCGATTGAGAAAAACACAAAGAGAAGCTCAACACTAAATGGAGCACAAACACTTGGAGCACGCGGAGAAGCAGCAAGACAAAAGCGACTCCTCCTGAAGGCAAGCCTACACACAAAGGCTATGCACCAAAGCTCACTATGAAGGATACCAATTGAAACACATAAAAGAGCTATACCAATTGAAGAAGAACATAAAAGAGCTAAACTCCCCCTAGCTCAAAACTCTCCCCAAAATGCATGACTCTCCCCTTTGTGCCAACACTCAAGCTCCCCCTTGCAAACAGCTTCTCCCCCTTGATAAAAGAGAACATGCTGAGGGGTTTTGACATTTTTCACAAAGTTGACACAAACACAAGACAAGTCATCAACCAAAAGCATATGGGGGCAGTGAAAGGCATTGAGAATGACCACAAAGAGTGTCGGAGCTGGGGGATATGTACACTAAGCTAAAAATGCATGATATGCACAATGCTACAGCTTCAAGTGTATAGCAATCAGAATGAAAAGATGCTCAAAAGGGTGCTACCCTGAAAGTGTAGCAATCAATACAAATGCTAGCAAAGGCTCAAACTGATCAAATGAATACGAAATATGAACAATAGAGCATATGAGCAGTTTTAAGCCATTCAAAAGGAGTTCACCACTAAAATAGCACTAAGCATGAAAAGACAGGAAATCAACCAAGTGCTAACTCAAGTATACAAGGTGAACTACCCCTAGCAAAGTTCAATCATCATGCCATAGAATGAAACATCGACTTGTGTCATTATCAAATTTTATCAGAATTTGCAGCGATATTAACACAAGTTCAAATTAAAAGCATGTGATTGTGAGAGGTTGAAAGCATGGTCATTGCCTAACTTTTCAACCGGGCTAAGCCTATGCAAGAAAAGCAATCAGAAGCTTAAAGCACCGGTTTCGGTCTTACACTACACGGCTCAAGTTTAACTCAAAAGTGCAATGAGAAACAGTCTCGATACCGTGATGTGCTGACACATGCAATCCCATCTCGATCTTTTTATTTCACTTAGACTTGGATCAAATTTTAAGCACAAGGTAAATATGAACAATCCAAGCAAGTGAATGACTCAGTGCAAGAGACATAGCAACCTAGCATACAAAAGATAGCACAAGTGATCTCAACACATTCTACCCATGCTAGTTGCCACTCTCAATGGTGAACAAATTAAAGGTTTCATAGTTGATTAAACAAGTTCACCATTTGCAAAAATAGCTTAGCTCATAACATGTATCAAGTGATCAAAAAGAGCCTAAGCTACAAGCATCATCATGAATAAGCAGGGCATACCAAAAAGAGCATAATCTCATTCTCATTGCTCTAAACATGAAGCTCTAAAAAGCACTAAAATACATGATGAGATGCATGCAAAAGCTAGTCTATCGAAGGACAAATCAAAACTAGCCTAAAAAGGAAAACCCAAAACAAAAGGGTATCAGAGAAGTCCAACTGAGATACAACAAGCAAAATGCTTCCCTAACTAAAAAGGGAAACACACACCAAACTCACAAATAAAGAGCCAAGAAACGCTCAAGCGACAGTCAGCAAAATCCACATCAAAAAGACCACACAGCAAAAAGAGGTCAAGGAAGAAGAGTACCAAAACCCGAACTCAGAAGTGTGTCGGAGGTACCTCATGATGCGTTTGACCACCAGCTTATGTGATGCCCGAGGGGACGCCTGAGTCTGGTCCATGGGCTCTCCATCCTTGTCTTCATCCATCGCAACTGTCGTCGCCATGGGCGTCGAAAGAGGCTTGGTCTCACCCATGTCGAACCCATCATCCACATCTCAACCTTCCTGCTCATAAAATCTGCAAACTTGCCAACAAGACCATGAGAGGAGCCACCAAAGGTGATATCATCCACATCCATCTGAAACGAGTCAGAAAGTATGTGTCCAACATCTCTGGGCTCAAAAAGGGACAGCAAAAGCAGAATGAGTGGAATGAGACACAGAAAGACCTGGACCGCATCTCGTGCTGGTCAATGTCGTCGTCCATCTGCAGAGGGGTGAATCTGCTGAAAGATCCAGGGCGCCTACCTCACCAAAGTCATCTCCCCCTCGCCAGATGCTATCACTCCCTCAGGTGCAGCTAGTGCTCACTGGAGAGCTGCTCGAACGGATCCCCAAGTCATGGAAGAAGTGGGATCGGGTCTGTGAGCCGAAATGCTCTCTCTAGGCTCCTGTTCTCCTGCACACTCAAAGGCAGAAGAAAACACAAGGCATTGTCTCGTCCAGTGTGACCTCAAGGTCTCCACAAAACGGTTAGTCACATAAAAGCATAAGGTAAACGCTCAACAAAAAGAGGTCTACCTATGAATGATACCGCAAGGAGAGCTGAATTCAAACTAGTCAAGACTACCTTGCAACAGGATAAAGCACTGTATAGCAAAATGCAACCTAAAAACATGATCAACTCAAACACAGCCTAAACCTCAACACATGCTACAATGCAAGATAATGATAGCAATAGATCCAAAAGCATGTAATATGATAAAATTGTGGAAAGGCTAGTGCTCAAACTAATCAAATCAACAGGATACATGTAGCTAACCAAAACTAGCACCTGAAAAGTGATACCTAATGAACATCATACCACTACAAATCAAGCTCATGGAGAAATATGGTAAAACATGGCACAATGTTCATGAGGGTCACAAACTAGCATGAAAAGTGGAATAGCCACCAAAACTGTACACAAGACTAGCATGACATGATATACAAGATAGCACATGCCAGACTAAAGCAAAACATGATACAAAGGAAAATGTACATGCAAGAACTATACAAGTGAGCACATGATAGTCCATCTCATACCACAAGAAAATAGAACATGAATGTACAAGGTATGAGTGTATAAGAATGCTCACCGAGTAGCAAAAACCTCTTTGGAGGCAAATCTATGCGGGATGCAGAGAACCATCAAAAACTTGATCACATCTAAAAGACCAAGTTCCATTCGGTGCATGTTCTCCACCCCGCGTCCTCATATCTACACACAAGAGGACAAAGCAACCCGAATCTTGGATCCCGAAGGGTTAGCAAGCATATACTTGGGAACCCAAGACTTGGTCACAAAACTCAACTTATCTTGTGGGTTAGCATGATGCAAATGTTGGTTCAAATGCAATTGTGAAACACCCTTGGAAGCATTCCTCAAAAGGACAACTCGAGGAGAAGAACGAGTCGTACCACGGGAAAAGAGGCAAACATCTTCCAAGGTTTTTGTAGAAGAACCAATAGAAGCACCATGAAAAGCATGACGTGGACCAAGAGAAGAAGCACTAGAAGCATGTCCACGACCATGACCTATCCCACTAGAAAAGAAGTCATAAAACCCATCAACAAAGAGGGGCTTCTTACTAGGAGCACAAGCGTTCATGCCATGAGAAGGGCTATGAACCACCATCTTCCTAGAAGAGCGAGCTTGGCGCAAATGTTTGGCATACCGATAGCAAAAGCTTTCTTGATGCCCATCTTTCTCACAAAAAGAGCAATGGTACAAAGGCCTATTGGAAGGCACACCATTCTCTGACAAGTGAGAAGTCCCTTGGGACTTAGAACAAGAAGCATCAACTACCAACTTGGTGCCAACACTAGGAGCACACGTGCCATGGGAAAGGCTACGCGGCTTCCTAAAAGCCTTAGCTCGAATTCGTCGCTCATGTTTGACATGGCAGAAACAAAAATCGAATGAGTGTCCATCCTTCTTGCAAAAGGTGCAATGGAAAACCGGATTGGGAGCACGAGTCCCAAAAATATGAGAAGCACCCTTATCAAGAGAAGTCCCTTGGACATCACTCGAAGAAACAGCAAGGTTAGGAGTAGCTATGAAAGATGTGCTATCGTCAAAAGACTCACGCGCAACATAAGAACTCAACTCCGGTTGCAAAGATGCAGACTTGGAAACATCAACATCGGAGTTGGAAGAAATGCTTGACTCAAACGACTTAGCACAAAAGCTCTTGCATGTTTTGGCCAAAACCTCATTTTCAAACATGAGGCGGTCACAAGTACCACTAGGAGTGTTTCTCAAGTTTTCCATCTCCTTTTCGATGCACTCGGCATATGTGGTACGCAAGAGCTCAATCTCCTTCTCAAGGTTGGCACTCATATCATTGTGCTCAACCAACTTAGCGCTCATATCATCGTGCAAAACATTCAAAGCCAAAACTTCTTTTTCTAAATCAATGCATGATGTGCACATGAAATAGGTGGAAGGAACATCACCATTCACATCAAGCAAAGAATCATGAATAGCACAAGAAGTAAGGCAAGCATTTTTATTCAAAGAGCACAAGCTACAAGGCCTAGAATTTATCTCATCAATTTCAGCCCTAGCATGCTCAAGTTCATCTACACATGTGATGTGAGTCAATTTTAATTTATTAATTTCAGCAAGCAAAGACTCACAAGAAACACATGGTAACAAAGCATTTGACTTAAGCAAGGTTATTTCAGTTTTAGCACATTCAAGATCCTTGCACAAGTCAATGCAAACTAATCATGGTTTGGAAGCATTGCATATCAACATTTCATTTTCAGATCTTAAGCTAGCAAGAGAAAAGCATAGCTCATCATTCTTCCTAACCATGTCACTACAAGAGGTGCAAGGTGAAGATGCACTAGACTTCCAATGAAAAAGACCATTTTTTAGCCTAGTGATGGAGCAATTCAACTTCCCAATCTTTCTACGCAAGGTATCACAAAGCTCATCATATCTAACATTATCATCACAACAAGCTTCAAATCATTGAGACAAAGCCCCAAGACTAGCAACAAGTGTACCTTTCTTGGCCTTGCCAAGTTCACGTACAAGATCCTCCGTTGAATGCTCATCATCTCCTAGAAAGTCCAGCAAAGCCTCCACCTCTCGTTCCGTCTCAAGAACCGCACTCCTCCTTCTTGCCAAAATGTCATCCTCAGACACATGTCCAAGACTCAAACCTAAGGATAAAGACACACTGGAAGAAGAGCTTGGTTCCATCTCCAAAAGCACCGTTAGTGTTAGCCAAAACACAAGCTCAACACCTCGACAAGCAAAGTTGGAAACAAAACCGCTCTCAAAAGGTCGCCTTCGCGGATCCGGAACCGGTTAAGGTAGAGAGATCCTTAACTGGCTCCGATACCAATTGAAGGACCGAATTGGCGACCAGAGGGGGGGTGAATGAGAGCCTCAAATTTCTTCTCGAGAAATGATGGCCCTTGTCCCAGAAAATCACCCCAAAAGCGAAGACTCCAACAACCGGTGAGTTCACGACCTACGAATAGGTGGATACCCTAGGAGATGTCCTAGAGGTTCAGCGGAACTACCGAAGAACCCCCAAAACCATGCGTCAAAGCAACGGGGCAAAAACTGCACAAGCAAGCTCCTAGAACAATCGAACCTCCGATAACGGAACACCCCACTCCTATGGAGAAGAGGAAAGTGTTTGACCAAAAATACTTTGGCCAAGTGGTGGCAAAAGTACCTTGGAAAGATCCCTATGAAGTTAGGAAACTAACACAACAAACGGATCTCAAATCGGAGCTCGAACGCAAAAGATACGGACGCTAGAGCCGTCGAAACTCCGAAAGAGGAACACTTAACTCCTATGGAGAAAAAGGAAGTGTCCGACCAAAAATACTTTGAACAATGGTGTGAAAAGTACTTTGGAATGATCCTTAAGAAGTCAGAAAACCAACGCAACAAACGGATCACAAATAGGAGCTCGTACGCAAAAGATACGGACGAAATCAGCAAAACTGTGCAGTCGCGGACTGTCCGCTAGTGAACCGCGGACTGTCCGCTATTGAACCCCGGACAGTCCGGGAATGAGTCCCGGACAGTCCGCCGTTCAAAAATAAAAACAGCGACCTCGCTGCCCGTGAACAGCCCTGACCCCCGGACAGTCCGGGGATGAGTCCCGGAGAGTCCGCCACTGTCCAGAAAGCCCAAAAACAGCTCGGGACAAAACCAAAATCGATTGGATCTTCACCAAATCGAACGGGGCTGAAACCAAACTTCTCCCAAGTGTTCTTCTACATGTTGGGAAGCTAATCCTAGGATATCATCGCTCCAAACTAACTAATCCATGAGAAATCGGAAGAACACTAGAAAAGGGGGAAGAACGAAGAACGAACTCGATTTCGACCCGATCTATGTGCTCGTGAGGTTAGAGGGGAAATCCTTCGGTGGAAAGAAGGAGCTCACGACATAGAACAATTTGATTCAAACGGAATCGCAAATCGTCGCTCGGAGAGGGAGAACGAGGCAAATCTCCGAGAAGGGAAAAACGAAAACGCGATGAACAAAAACGCGATTCGATCCAAATTGCAGCCAACAAAGAGGAGGGGCGAAATTGATCCTTGGATTGCTACTAGATG
Organism: Coix lacryma-jobi var. lacryma-jobi; assembly: GCA_009763385.1. Taxonomy (NCBI): domain Eukaryota; kingdom Viridiplantae; phylum Streptophyta; class Magnoliopsida; order Poales; family Poaceae; genus Coix; species Coix lacryma-jobi. The sequence continues at coordinate 82,845,708 of CM019822.1, forward strand.
AAGAATTGGGTAGCACTCTGTGTCGGGTTACAAGCCACTCCTCGCAACACAAAGCATGGATGGCGAAAAGCTCAAGAACAAGAGCCGGTCTCTCCTCTCACCCTAGCCTCCTCTCACCTAAACAAAATGAGAGTGAGACCTCCAAGGATGGGCTGCCCTTACCAGCCCCCTTCATATATATAGGCGCACATCCGAAGACCAAAACGCCCTCTCATGAAGCACTGACCCAAATACCCCCTAGGGGTAAAACCGTCCAACTCTGGTAGTTTCCATCCGACGGCCACGCGCCTTCTCATCCTTCGCTTCGCCTCGACGCAAGCTCCAGGATGCCGCCACATGCCGTCACCGTTGACCGCCGCGCCTTCTCACCGATAGCTTCGCCGAAACGCAAGCCTCTCGGTGCCGCCACGCGTCGACCGTCCTTTTGGACCTTCCCCCGATTTTGAGGCCCAAACCGGGAAACCTGCCAGCCCATGTTTTGAGGCCCAAACCTGGAAACCGTCCACCCGAGTTTTGAGGCCCAAACTCGGAAACCCGCGAGCCCAGGTTTTGAGGCCCAAACCTAGAAACCGTCCATCCCGAGTTTTGAGGCCCAAACTCGGAAACCGGCCATCCCGAGTTTTGAGGCCCAAACTCGGAAACCGTCGAGGGTAGCTTTTTGAGGCTTAGCTACGGAACCCGCACCGTAGACGGGACGTGGTTCGCACACCCCAACAACCGACACCGATGCCGATGCATGTCCAGCCTCCACGCCGGGCACAACGCCTTCGCCTTCCTTCTTGACTTGGCCGGCGGCACTTGCGCCGCACGCAAGCCCATGTCCGACCTCCCGCCAAGTGCCACGACGCCATCGTCTTCGTCCCGACTCGGCCGATGCATCGCACATCCCCATGTGCTCTCGCTCGCCGATGCCACGTGTCAGCTACCACAGCTGGTCCTCCGGCCTCTCGGTCTGATAGTCCAAGCCTCACATCCGCCCTTCACCGCTCTAGGTACATCGACATGGCACGTCCGCCGCACGGCACGCCCATCCTTCACCGATCCCGGTCGGTCGGCACGACACGTCTCTACTTGACCTTCACCTCGCCATCGACCATTGTATCCGAGCTCAACACCTGCACATCAACACAGCCAAGAGACACATGTTGCACACGCACACCAACACAGAAACACCACAACTCAACGCCACCGGTTAGTCATAAACATTAAGCGCATAGCGAGATATGAACTAAACCGGGAAAAGCCTCAAACCTTCCTCATCAATGTCAATCATTCATCATATATGTTCTCAGACTCTCTTTTGAGTACTTTAATTCTAGTCGCTCTAGAGTTAGAGTAGTTGGATAGTGTAAGCGTTGTGGTTATACTTGATAGCTCATATTTGCCTCCTATAACGCCGGTAGTAGTTGTTGTTCGCAAGGGTGACTCTTATAGCCTTGTTGATTCTTCTATAGTCCACTTACCCGTGTGTAGGCTCGGTAGGATTATCCATTTGCATAAAAGAATCATACTCTGTTTGTGACCTTTTATGACAATTTCCCCACTAAGAATAATATAAGCATATAACTCTTAAGTTGGATTTAGATAACCTTAGTGATCCCCTCTATGCTTTTAGCTTCTCCGTCCTTATTAGCTACTCAGGGGTTATATTCTTTGAGACTTAACACTATCCGTTCCTTTGGCTTCGATATTAAAACTGGGTTACTCCGGTGAAGTGCTACATCGGTAGATTTTATCTGTGCGCTTGCGGAAAAAGTAGAGTTTGCGTTCATTTATACCAATAGCCGGCTTCTATCATTGAATCTTGAATCATAACACAAGGCACACGCCGCATTGAACATAAGGTATTACGCTATTTAGCGGCCTGAACCAGTATAAATCGTTGTCCCTGTGTACTCGCCGAGTTCTACGAACGCCGATCCCCACCGAACAAAACATCTGAGATCCCTCAAGACGAGTTGCCGGTTAACAAACACCGACAACTGGCGCGCCAGGTAGGGGCTCTCGGTGATTCGACGACCAAGAGCTCGATGAACCACGTCAACATGTTCTCGGCGGGATCAATTTTCGTTTTTGGCTCATGGACTTGCATCGCGGATGATCAAGGAAAGCTACATCGATAACTTCACACTGAATAAGAAGCACAATCCACACCAAAGATTGATCATTTGACCCAGAGCCTAGCAAACCTTGCAATCCAAGATCCGCAAGATTCTGAGCACCAACCTGAAGCATCCAACTCCTACTCGGACTCTGAACTCTGAGAACAAAAAGGACTCGGACACCAGACATGGCATCACCTTTGGACTGCGAAAATCGGCTGAAGACTTCTGAGACCTGATTGACGCAAAATTCAAAGAGTATCAACAGATTCCTTTCACCGGAGCTCAACAGGGACTCGTTTTCAGCTCTACCAAGGAGGATAACATTGCCCATTGGCCAATACAGCCAGCTCCGGCTAGGCTGGTTGCCACAATCGACCAGCAACTTCCATACCAACACGGACATCAGCTCCCTTTTGAGGAACACGAGACCTCAACAGAGCTAAACTCCAGTGCCTCTACCTTAGAGTCGGTAACACTGGGATCAACAAACCAAGGCTTTACTCGTGAAGTATTCATGGCAGGACATCAATCATCTCTATGACCTCCAACTCCTCCAGATGTCCTTCGCGATGATGAAATATTGAGCATGATATCTGACAACGACCCAGAAGGACCCGGAGAAACCGAGTCTTTAAAGGCAGAAAGAATAAGGAAAAATCAAGCCAAAGATGCTCGCAGAAGGCGAGCAAATCATTGAAAGGAAGCCATAGAGCGCTACAACGTACAACTTGAGGAATATAATAATTGAAGGCGTCTATAAGAAGAAGCGGAGCGTCAAGCTCGCTCTCAACGTCATCAGGAGGATCAATCCCAGAATGATCACAATCGCCGACGAGCCGATTGCTCCCGCAACCTTGAGCCTGAATTTATGAGGGTTGCTGGCCACAGGGTCTACCAGATACCTTACCAGAACATCATCACTCTGGCCACAGAGCTGGGAGCCAAGGACAACGGCACCCCTGACGAAGAGCAACGATTCGTCATGCTTCAGACTACTGCGCTACAACTCAAGGGCCGGAACCTTGAGTCCTTAGCTGATGAACCAGCGTCATCCCACCCAAGCCAGAGGTGGCATGTTCATGAATGACTCGGTCGGGCACCAGTAAGGAGTCGCCTGGGCAACCGAGAACCTGATCAAGCTGAAGGAGGAGCCGAATCATCATACCGAGGAGTCGCAATCGCAGCTTGTGACGTCGTCGATCGCTTCCCCTGCTTCTCCAGAGGCTCCGAGCAGTCCCGTTTCCACGGAAATTCAAACCCGGGAACTACTCGAAATACGATGGGAAGACAGAACCTAAGCGGTGGCTCAGGCTGTATGCGCAAGCAGTCGAGTTAGCAGGGGGAAGCAACGACGTCAAAGCACTTTTTCTCCCCATGGCTCTAGAAAAAATGCCACTTGCATGGTTCGACAGGCTTAGACCCGAGTCCATTGACTCCTGGGAACAGCTCCATCGTATCTTCATAGAGAATTTTGCGGGTGTCCCCGAGAGATCAAATCCCCGGACTAAGCTCAGGACTTGCAAGCAGCAGAAAAACGAAACAATGCGAGAGTACTACAGACGCTTCTCAGAAATTCGCTCCACAGTGTCTGACATAACAGACAGAGAGGTAATCGACCTTTTTGGCAACGGAATTTGTGAAAGGTACAATTACAAGGACTTCATAAAGCACGACCCAACCACCGCCGACGAGTTTCATCGGGCAGTAAATTCCATGATGGCGACAGAAGAACGCACACAGGAACGCTTTCCCCAAAGGAACACGCAAGGCGATCGAGGCAACAATCAGAGAGGCAACCAGGCACCTCAGCAAAACACTCGCAAGAGAACAGGGGACAACACTGTTGCAGCTATGGAGCCTCAAAAGAAGGGAAACAAGCCATCCACCTTTGATGACTTACTCGACGGACCATGCCCTTTCCATCCGAAAGGAGGACATCAGGCTAGGCATTGTCGACAGCTCAAGGAGCGAGGCTTTAACTCTGACTTCAATAGAAACAAGAAAGATAATGGGAAGAAAGTAGTTGAAGACCCTCAGCAGGACGCCGGCGGTTTCTAACACCCCAAAGGGACCATCAATGTCATTTTTGGAGGAGTAACCACCAGCGACAGCAAACGTCTCTAGAAACTTTCCCTATGGGAGATCATGTCTACAGAACCGGCTACCCCCAGATACCTTGATTGGTCTGAGTATTCGATCAACTTTTCTCGAGAAGACCAATGGACCAATGTCTCCAATGTAGGGCATTATTCGCTAGTCTTGGATCCTACGGTCGCTGGGTTCCAATTGGGAAGAGTACTAATCGACGGAGGAGCAGGACTCAATGTCATCTTTGTAAGCACCCTATGCAAGATGAACTTGGACCTTGCAACTCAGCTCACACCATCAAACGCCCCCTTCTACGGCATAGTACCCGGAAAGGCGGCTGTACCACTTGGAAGGATCATACTACCCGTCACTTTTGGAACTCAGACCAATTACCGAACTGAGTACACCAGTTTTGAGGTAGCCGACTTCGAGTCATCGTACCATGCCATATTTGGACGACCAGCTATCGCTAAGTTTATGGCAGTACCTCACTACCCGTACCTTCTGCTGAAGATGCCGGGTCTTAAAGGCATTTTAACCTTCAAGGGTGACTTGAAGTGATCATTCGACTGCGACACAGAGGCTGTTCAAATCGCCAAAAAAGCTCAACTCGCCCTAGAAGTACAAGAACTCGCTCAGATGGTACATAACGCCAAGCCTGGAGATTCAGAAATCCCAACCAAGAAGGCAGGTGTTATCCAACCATCAGCAGAAGTCTCTACAAAAACCATTGACCTGGAAACCGGTGATCCTTCCAAGACAGCGGTTATCAGCGCCCACCTATCTGAAGAATAGGAACTCGCGCTCACCAGGTTCCTTAGAGCAAACAAAGATATATTTGCTTGGAAACCGGCTGATATGCTGGGAGTTCCAAGGAACTTGGTTGAGCACAAATTGGAATTAAAAGAGGGCTCTAGACCCATCAAGCAAAGACTACGAAGATTCTCACCAGAGAAGAAAGAGGCGATCAAAAAGGAGATAGCTAAACTACTCGCGGCCGGGTTTATCAGAGAAATCCTCCACCCCGAGTGGTTAGCTAACCCAGTACTAGTCAAGAAGAAGAACTCAGCCGTGTGGCGCATGTGTGTCGACTACACGGACCTCAACAAGCACTGTCCAAAGGATCCCTTCGGGTTACCGAGGATAGATCAAATAGTTGATGCCACCGCAGGCTCTGCTCTATTATCCTTTCTGGATTGCTATTTCGGGTACCATCAGTTTGCTCTCAAAGAAGAAGACCAACCCAAGACATCATTTATAACTCCCTTCACCGCTTACTGTTATAAAACCATGTCCTTTGGGTTGAAGAATGCAGGGGCTACTTACCAGCGTGCTATCCAAGATTGTTTGGGTGACCAAATCTGCCGCAACATGGAAGCTTATGTTGACGATGTGGTCATAAAGACAAAGGATCCGACTACCCTCATATCAGACCTGGAGGAAACCTTTACCCGGCTACGCGCCTATCAATGGAGGCTCAACCCCACGAAGTGTGTGTTTGGAGTACCCTTAGGCCAGTTACTCGGACTTCTTGTTAGCCATCGAGGCTAGTCAAAAGCAGATTACAGCTATCATCAATATGAAGCCACCTACCTCAACCAGGGATGTTCAGAAGCTCACCGGGTGTATGGCTGCGCTCAATCGATTTATCTCACGGCTGGGAGAAAAGGGACTACCTTTCTTCAAATTACTTAAAGTCGGTGATAAATTTCAGTGGACAGAAGAGGCGGACAGGGCCTTTGAACAACTCAAAGGATACCTAACCAATTCACCTATACTGACGCCACCAGAACCCAGGGAGCCGATGATGCTCTATATCGCAGCTACCACACACGTTGTGAGCACAGCAATTGTAGTGGAGCGCAAAGACGACAAGCACATTTATCACACCTAGCGACCAGTATACTACATCAGCGAGGTACTCTCCGACTCGAAGGTCAGGTACCCACAAGTACAGAAATTACTCTATGCTCTACTCATATCTTCAAGAAAGCTACGACACTACTTTGAAGCTCATGAGATCACGGTTGTTACGGATTTTCCATTGGGAGAAATCCTCCACAATCATGATGCTACCGGTAGAATTTCCAAGTGGGCAGTCGAGTTAGGGGCACTTAACATCAAGTTCACCCCAAGGAAAGCAATCAAGTCACAGGCTCTAGCTGATTTCGTCATCGAGTGGACATAAATATAGCAAGTCCAAAACAACGCTATTCCTGAGCATTGGAAGATGTACTTCGATGGGTCCTTAAAACTCGGTGGAGCAGGAGCTGGGGTACTACTTGTATCACCCACTGGAGAACAGCTCAAGTACGTCCTACAGATATTGTGGCCCGCTACCAATAATGAAGCAGAATATGAAGCATTACTACACGGACTCAAGCTAGCAGTCGCCTTGGGCATCAAGCGACTCCTAGCCTATGGCGACTCTTCCGTGGTAATTCACCAAGTAAACAAGGATTGGGATTGCACCAAGGAAACAATGAACGCCTATTGCATTGAAGTTTGCAAGCTAGAAAAGCACTTCTCAGGGTTGGAACTCATCCATATTACCGGGATCTCAACGTCGCAGCAGATATCCTAGCAAAATTAGGATCCGACAGAGCTCTAGTTCCCACCGGTACCTTCGTGCATGAGTTATCCAAACCTTCAATCCAAGAGCAGGAAGAGACTGATCCTACACCCTCCGCTCAGATTTTAACTCTAGCACCCGACTGGACACAAGCTTTTATCGACTACTTCAGGGAGCATAAAGTGCCCAGTGATAAAACTGCCGCAGAACAGGTCACCAGACATAGCAAAAATTACGTGTTACTCGGAGATAAGTTATATCGACACGGTGCCTCATCAGGAGTCCTCCTCAAATGCATTTCACCAGAAGAAGGCAAGGAAATTCTAAAGGAGGTTCATTCCTGGTGTTGTGGCAATCACGCAGCCTCAAGGACATTAGTCAGAAAGATCTTCAGATCAAGATATTATTGGCCCTCCGCTCTGAAAGATGTAGAAGACTTAGTCTGCCGCTGTCAATCATGCCAATTCTTCGCCAAACAGCAGCATGTACCTGCACATGAGTTAATTTGTATTCCCCCATCATGGCCTTTTTCATGTTGGGGACTCGACATGGTGGGTTCTCTTAAGCGTGCTCCAGGCGGATTCGAGTACATCTATGTCGCAATCGACAAATTCACCCAGTGGATTGAGTACATGCCGTTGGTCAAGTTCAATGCATCCAAGTCAGTACAATTCATGCAGAGCATCTTCCATCGCTTCGGGATGCCACACAGAATTATCACTGATCTCGGTTCCCCTTTCACAGCTATTGAGTTCAAGTCATGGGCCAGTGACTCTGGAATAAAGATAGACTACGCATCAGTGGCTCATCCACAATCAAACGACCAAGTTGAGAGAGCAAACGCTCTCATCCTCGCCGGTCTAAAGCCACGACTCTTCGATCTTCTAAAAGACCATGGCGGGAAGTGGGTCGAGGAGCTGCCTAAGGTAGTCTGGGGGCTACGGACACAGCGAGGCAGGGCGACATGCCAAACTCCTTTCTTCCTGGTCTATGGCACCGAAGCAATCCTCCCAGAAGACCTAATCTGGAACTCCCCACGAACAGAGTAGTACAATGAAGGCGAGGCGGATGATACAAGGCGACTAGAAGTCGACAGCCTTGAAGAGGCCCGATTAGCCGCACTCTTTCAGTCAGCAAGATACCTTCAAGGGATGAGGCGCTACTACGATAAGAACGTCCATCACCGTACCTTCCAAGTAGGCGACATGGTACTGAAGAAGATTCAGAATACCACAGGGCGCCACAAGCTTATGAGTCCATGGGAAGGACCCTACATAGTATCTAAAGTAACAAGACCCGGGTCATTTGAGCTAGTCATTGAAGATGGTTCTCCATTGCCAAATTCATGGAATATTGAGCATCTGAAGAAATTCCATACCTAAGGACTATGTTACAATTTCGACTCACGGCAAATGTACTTATTTCCCGGATATTAATAAAGTTCGAAGTTCATCAGAAACAAGAAGCTTCACGACTTATCCTTTTATTACACTTCATCATGACTACTTAGTCGGATAAAGTCCTTCCAATTATACAATAAGCTTTAGCTATTGTATCCCACCGACTAATATATAATATTACACGGATGGATGGTTCAGCGGCAACCATACTCGAGTTACGAGCTCCGAGCTCAATACAACTCAAAAGATAGTACGGTTTAATACCCGGCTATCAGCCTATAGCGAATATGGTATCTAAAGAAGATACTAGTTCCTATAAGGTATAACAAGGGGAGTAGTACTCACCCTGTTACATACTAATTGGACAGAGGTCCGTCTACTTTCACACTCAAGCTGCGACTACCAAGAGGATATGATTCACCCAACAGGAACCATCGTTCGGTCCTTTAGAGGTGCTTGATCAAAATTATCCCTTGGACAAGGGTACTAAGAGTAGTACTCGGGCAGACTAAGTTCTCTATAAGATCAATAAAGACTATTAGAGAAACGAAGTCATACGACCCAAACCTAAGTGCTAGAGAGCACTCGGATAGACCCGTCTAATAAGACGTCTGGTGACACATCCACAAAATGACCCATTGACAAGACATTCCTTGCAATGCCGAGTCGACCATGCATGAATTTTCATAAGTCTCAAGAGTAACTAATACTTTGATTCTTTATGCTTAATATTAATTGTTTACAGGCGATACAATCACGGCCAAAGGACCAAGGAGACTATACTACTCTACAAGATCTAGAATCTGCGAGTACTCCTCCGCTACAGCCTTGACGTCCTCCTACATCGCCGCAAGGTCCTCATCGTTCTTGCCTTCAGGAAGCGTCATGAGGGACGACAGGTCGAAGGATGGCACATGCAGTCGCAGTGTCGCCAGCAGACCTTGCACCACTGAAGTTGCCATGTCCCTGATATATTGAGCCAACCGCCCGGGCGCAGCCTTCGCTCGATCAATCAAGGACTCGTTGGCTCCTTCAGGGTGCGGGATCATATCTAGCACGGGCTCAACAGCAAGTTCCAGCGCCTTCAAAGAAGCCTGCGAAGTCTTCAGAGACTCCTGAGACTCCTTCAGTTGCGCTTGAACCGCTTCAAGAGCCTCCCGCGACTCCTTTGTCGATTTCAATGCCTGTAGGAGGTCCCGGTCAGCACCCTCACACATTAATTTGGCCTCTTGAAGAGTACTTTGCGCATTAGCATAAACCTCTTCGAGCTCCGCCTCCTTCCGGTTGAAAGCATTTGGCCACCCGGAAGCCAGCGTGTTTGCATCTGCAAATACATCAGTCAGATAAGTTTCATCAGTCTCCAAAGGCAATAAAGACTCGGGACAGTACTTTCAACTTACCAGCCAGCTGCTTCTTGGAAGACTTCTTGAGCTCCTTCAACTTCTGCTCCAAGGCAGTATATTTGGCTATTAGCGCAATCTCCCAGTTGTTGGCAGCATCGCGCTCATCAACAACAACCTTGAGATTGTTTTGCAACTCATTGATACGGTTGTGCAGGAGCTGAGTGGCTACCTTTTGGCTAATTTGATCTTGGGCGATGTAATCTTTGAGCTGCTGATTCTCATGAGATAGCTCCTGGCGAATCCGAGTGATTTGCTCAGTGACTTTTACATCAAAGCCCTGTACAATAAGCAATAATGTTAGTATTCAGATGAGACTACAACTTACGAAGAGGACTTCAAAGGAATTACCTCCACAAATTGATAAAGCCCTTTGCTCAACTCCTTCAACCGGGTAAGATCCTGGTTCTACCCCCATAACGTCAAGTGTCGCTCCTTGGCGCGAGGACTCGGGGGCTTCTTCGGACCCTCCCTGCAGATGAGTCGAAGCTTCAGCATTGACGTCGGCAACGACCATCTCCAGAGTCGGTTCATTTGGCTGTCGAGTGCGGAAAACCCACTGGTTCAACACACGGTCAAATTCCAATTGAGCAGGAGAGCGGAAGATTGAGTATGGCACACCAACCTGAGGCAAAGGGAGAACATCCGCTTTAGGCGCTGCATCGATCTGGGATCTGGACGGAGAGGAGACGGGCAGAGGATCTACCTGGCTAAAGATTGGAGGGACGCTGGATTCATCTTTGTTCAGCGTCTCCGACTCCTCTGCCGCCCGGGTCTCGGGGACAGCACTTGAAGGTGCTACAGTTGACTTCGTTTTCCTACAATAGACAAGAGTCCATGCTAGTACCAGAAACATGCGGGTATTCCAAGAAAAGTCTGTGACTTACTTCACAAGCTTCAATGCCCGTGGCAGCTTCAAGAGCGGCCTCTTCAGCTGCGGGTCTGAAGCCGGAGCTTCTTCAGCCACCGCACCGCTCGAAGTGCCCTGGGCTGTTTCAACATCTGGAACAAACAAAGATATAAGACAAGGGTTCATTAAAATCCAAACACAGAAAGAGTACAAAGTACTCGGGTTTCCCCTTACCAGGAGCACCCGTATTACAGTGCTTTTCAGCCAATTCTGTTGACAAAAGTATTTTTCCACAAGCACGGCGATTACCAGTGCGAGCCTTCTTTGGGATAGGTTCCTCGGCTTCTTGAAATGGAGTTGGAGACCTCTTCCGGCTACTCTTGGCTTCTGGGTCTATGAGCATGACATCAGAGTCAGTTGATTCTAAGTCAAGCCAATTAAGGTCACCAGGAGAGCTTGGTTTGTTTGGAAGGTCCTCACTTCAGATGGGACCTCCTAGAGCTATGCCTCCGCCTTCTTCAATTGCCGGAGGCAGGGGAGGACAATTATTGTTATCCCTCCCCTGGCCCTATAAAAAGAAGAAAATTCAGTCAAGTCAGAAAGATATCTACTAAGAATCTCAAAGACAAAACAACTCGACTACTCACCTGTGGAGGCGGGTTGATCGCAGAAAAGGTGGTCATCACTGAGACAAGATACTCACGGCTTTTCAACAGCCGGTTCATCCTCCTCAGGATCTCGTGGTCAGATAGCTGCTCGGCATCATGACGACCCGGGTCCTTCACGCCCAGGTACTCGAAGCCAAAATTGGCTCGTTGTTGGAGTGGGTGGATTCGGCGCACGATGAAGTCTTGGACAACGGTGTACCCGTTCAATCCGCAGAGCTTCAACGCCTCTATCATGTCAATGAGAGGTTGGACAGTCTCTACCGCCTCGGCGGTAATCTTGTCTTTCCACTCCCGGCATTTCTACGGCGGCCATCCATCATGGAGACGAAGGGCTGGTGGCGGGTTGCCTATGTAAAACCACCCGACAGCCCATTCTCGGACAGAATCCGATAGCTCTACAGTAATATACTGAGTGGCTACCTCTAATCTAAGCTGGATGCTAGCTCCTCTGACTACCTCTACGCTAGCATCACTGGGTTGACACATCACCAGAAGAAATAGCGAAACAGAGTAAAGGAAGGGCAGATACCCAGAAAAGCCTCACACAGATGGGTAAAGATAGCAATGTGGAAGCAGGCATTGGGGTGATATGGTTGAGAGTCAAACCATAGTAATGAAGCAACCCCCGCAGGAAGTCAGACGCTGGAAGCCCCAATCCCCGCTCAACGAAGGACTTGAACATGACTATCTCCGTTGTATTGGGGGCGGGAACGCGATGGTCAGTGGGTACCCTCCACCCATTAAGCGGCTGCGATCGGAGCAATCCTTGTTGCGCCAAGTAAGCAAGCTCCGTCTGCCTAGTATCTGGCATCTTCCACGCCAAGACATTAGTGGGCGGGCATGGATGGCGCGGCCTCCCGGTGGTGGTGATCATGGCCTTCTTCTTCTCCGCAGCGGCTTGCTTCTTAGGACCCATGTTGGTGACACGGGATTTTCTACGCATCAACTGACGATTGGCTATAGGATTTCTAACTCCGGAGGCAATGGCTTAATGAAAGCGTGAGGAAAACACAGGCCCGACGACGACTTATTATAGATCTGTTTCGGCAACCGTTCATCTTTTCCAAATGGCGTTATGAAACCGTTCAAAACCCTAACATTGGGGGGACGTTTCAGACGGCGTCAAAGTCAGTGAACAGGTACACCGCAAGCAGACAACGTTACTTCTTTCACAAGACATATGTAGTACTCGGAGAAAAAGACAAAGGACTCAGAAAATATTCCAAGTACTCGGATCTTATTGATTATTACTCGGAATTACAACAGAGATGTGTGGATACATCTTGAGATACAACAACTACCAGCACAAATACAATCAGGATGTAAAACCCTACTCTAGTGTAATCAAGGTACAGAGTCTTGATGCCTAGCGCACCAAGGACCGGGTTCAGTGAGACGCAGTAAAGCAGACACAGAACCTTGGGTTGATACTATCTTTTCAGTGCATCCCAAGGCGGGTTTAAGACACCGCCCCAGTACCCAAGGAACTCGGGGGAAGGCCCTAACCCTAGCGCCCTTTTGACAACCTGTGACTCCGAGGTTGTCTACGAGTGGAGTCACAAGAGTTCTTCTAGGCGCACCTCTGTATCCCTCTACTCGCGACCACTTGGAAACCACCCTGGCGGATGATCCCTTCACAAGAGTTCTTCTGGACACATACTATCTTACATAAGGAAGATACCCGGGGGCTCGGACATCTCCGCTACAGATACTACAATACTCATGGGACTAAAAGCAGTCATATACTTGAGAGGATATGGTTTCCTTGCTTCCCAGGCAGGGTATTTATAGGCGGTTCATCTTGGTCTATGGACATTGTCCATGGATATAAGTGACCGGAGAATCAATAATTTACCCTATGTACTGTTGCACATGTGAAGCCTGGTATCAGTGATAGGTTTGATTCCCATGCGCACTTCAAGAGGAAGACGACAAAGTTTGCAGTTGTGGAAAACGACAAGAACTATAAATACGTATAGCTAGAACAGTCATTGGTCAACTATTGCAGACTGCACAGTAATTTGTTTTCAGTGGGGGGTGATAAGGGATGTTTGTTGAAAACATTACCCACCTGAAGCTGGATATTTATTACTTAGATGGATTAAGCAACAGATCAATGTCATGTTTTAGTTTCTCAAAACCTTTATGGATTACCCAGTAATATATTTGGAAGACCCCAAGAACCGACTACTTAAGTACTCAGAACTCAGGCTCGGGGGCTACAAGGTATATTCCATAAAGGAAATGTTTTTTCTTACCCAAGGATTACTCGGAAAGGGCTCAAAAGATCCTCAAAGTTATTATAAATAACAAGAGGCTCGGGGGCTACACCCTATGGGTGCACTTTTTTAGGAAAAAGTGCACGACATAGAAGTTCTTTACCTACAGAGCACTTCAAGATTTCTCAAGGCATTACTCAGAGATTCTCAAAGAGGAACCAGAAGGAAACGTTCTGATGAAATAATGAAGAGATCGGGGGCTTGACGGACCAGGATGTCAGAGATATCATCAGAACATGAGTACTCGGGTTAATCCTGGATGGCACGGGAGATCCGAAGACTTGATACGAAGTGTACTTGGATTAGGACTCTTGATGTAACTTAGTCGAGTTCTTAAAGGAAGTCTTGTAATTAGAATAGGACTCCTCTGATATAACCGACTAGGACTCGGACTGTGCCTAGCTTCATCCAGATATATAAGGAGAAGCGGGCGCCGGCTTCTATCATTGAATCTTGAATCATAACACAAGGCACACGCCGCATTGGACGTAAGGTATTACGCTATTTAGCGGCCTGAACCAGTATAAATCGCTGTCCCTGTGTACTCCCCGAGTTCTTCGAACGCCGATCCCCATCGAACAAATTGTCTGAAATCCCTCAAGACGAGTTGCCGGTTAACAAACACCGACAGCGGTAGCTGTGTTCGTTAGTACCATAACCAAGTAGAAAGCCTTCGTGTACCTTAGGTGCAAACTTTGAGCTTTTGGCCCTCTTGTTAAGTATGAAACACTTGCAGCCAAAGACTCGAAAGTAATGCACCTTCGGTTTGTTATCAGTCAGCAGCTCTTAAGGCGTCTTGTCCCTTAGTTTGTGGAGGTAGAGGCGGTTGACGGCATGACACGCGGTGTTCATCGCCTCCGCCCAAAAGCCATGAGACGTCTTGTATTCATCCAACATAGATCTTGCGGCTTCAACAAGAGTTCGATTCTTCCTTTCCACAACCCCATTTTGTTGTGGGGTATATGGAACGGAGAACTCATGCTTGATTCCATCATCATCAAGATACTCTTCTATGTTGGTGTTCTTGAACTCGGTCCCGTTGTCGCTTCTCACCTTCTTGATCTTGAGCTCAAACTCATTTTGAGCCCTTCTAGCAAACTTCTTGAAGATGCCTTAGGTCTCACTTTTATCTGCTAAAAAGAACACCGAAGTGAAGCGAGAAAAGTCATCAACAATAACAAAACCATATTTGTTACCGCCGATGCTTTGGTAAGCAACGGGTCCGATGAGGTCCATATGTAGTAGCTCCAATGGCCTTGTGGTTGACACGACGTTCTTCATTGGATGCTTTGCTCCAACTTGCTTTCCGGCTTGGCATGCGCTGCAAATCCTATCTTTCTCAAAAGACACACATTGGTTAGTTCAGGGATGTGCCCTTCCCTTTGAAGTTGGGCCAAGTTCCTCATCCCAACATGAGCTAGTCGGCGATACCAAAGCCAACCCATGCTAGATTTTGACATTAGACATGTCATAGGTTCTACCTTACTAGTTGAGAAGTCAACTAGGTAAAGTTTTCCCTTCAACACACCTTTAAATGCAATAGAGGAATCCCTTCTTCTAGAGACGGTCACACCCTTATCCGTAAAGAGAGAATCGTAACCCATTTCACAAAGTTGAGAAACGGATAACAAATTGTAACTAAACGAATGCACAAGTAATACATTAGATATGGAATTGTCAGTTGAGATAGCAATTTTACCCAAACCAAGCACTTCTCCTTTTCCATTGTCACCAAACACAATGTTGTTGCATGAGTCACGACTTGGTTGAAAGGAGGTGAACATTTCTTTTGCACCGGTCATATGATTTGTGCATCCACTATCCAACACCCAACTTGATCCACCGGAGGCATATTCCTACAAAACAAGTTTATGTTCTTGATTTAGGTACCCATGTGAGATTGGGTCCTAGGGGATTAGTCACATAAACTTTGGGCACCCAAACATTTCTCATAATCTCCCTCTTCTTGAGTGCACCAACATACTTAATGACAATCTTGCCGTTCTCTCCCCAATAACACAAATAGTCACAAGTATAGCTTCGTGATATAGGCTTTTGTTGCTTGGGGACCTCCACTTGCTTCTCCTTGTTGACCTTGTCATTTGCAAGTGGAGCCTTTGGATTGGCAACCTTGTTTGCCTTGTTCATTAGGTCAAAGAGAGGAACCCCTTTGTTAATGTTAACAAAGGGTACCCCATTGACCATCTTCCTTCCATTGGCCTTGTCACCATACCTATTGTACCCAATCCCATCCTTGATGGATGGATGTCTTGCGGTCTTGAGGATATCCTTTGGTTGTTCCATCTTAGACTTGCAACCATTCCTCAAGATCATGTTCAACTGTTGGATCTCTTTGCTCTTCTTCTCTAACTCAATAATGTTAGTTGCACAAGCATTTATATCAACTTTATAACATCTTTTGCAACTGTTACTTATTGAAGCATTAGAGTTGTCGGAATCCTTAGGAGTAGTTGAAGAAGTACTACTCCAAAGAGTGTTGTAGCTTAGTTCAAGAGTTTGATATTTATCTTGAAAGCTTGTGAGGCTTTCTTGAACCAAGCTAACCTTACTCTTTAGATTCGCAATTGAGTCATTGCTCGTGGAACACTCCTTAGCCAACTTCTTGTTAGAGTCATTAGCTAAAGATAGTTCCATGGTCAATTTCTCAACCTTCAACCTCTCCTCGGCAAGAGAGGCTTCCAGTGCAAGGTTCTTTTCTCTCTCTTGAGAGATCAAGTCCCCTTGCAAGGCAAGACTCTCATTCTGACTCTCCAATTTAGTGAGCAGTTTTAATATTTTTGGTCCACCTTTCTTACCAAATTTTCTAATTAAACTTAGTTCAAATTCATCCATATCATCATCACTATACTCATCACTACAACAAGTAGGAGAGTTAGATGATACCTTCTCATCCTTAGCCATGAAGCAAGAATGAGTGAAGTCATCCTCATCATCGGAGAGGCTCTCGAACAAGCGTGATGAAGTGATCGAGGTAGTCGTGTTGGAGAAGAGGCTTGGAGAAGTGGTCATGTGTATGGCGATGTTAGCCGCTCCCTTCTCCTTCTCCTTGCCCTTGCTCTTCTCTTCATCACTTGAGTCATCTTCTGAGAACCATTCTTCACCAAGATGAGCTTCACCACCTCTTCTTCTTCTTTGGTTCTTGTCATCAATCTTGCTAAACTTGCTCTTGTTCTTCTTTTGTGGACAATCAACGATGAAATGATCATCTGCACCACACTCATAGCAATTCCTCTTCTTTGACTTCTTGAAGTATCCACCTTTGCCCTTCTTGTACATCTTCTTCCTCATGAATCTTCTAAAGTTCTTTACAAGAAGCGCAATCTCGTCATCGGAATCATCGCTCCCTTCACTTGATGAATCATGTTGGGCTCTACTTCCTTCTTCTTGCTTTGCCTTTGAGCTACCACCTTCTTGTTGCTTGCTTCTTGATCTTCTATTGCTTCATCATCCAAGACTTCATGATGCTTTATTTTGGCAAGCATCTCATGAGGTCCCACGCTCTCATAGTTAGGTCTCTCCATGATAATTGATGCAAGCGTCTTGTTCTTCTTTCTATAAGCTCTCAATAGCTTTCTTGCAGCTGAGTTGTCATCCCATTTGTTATCTCCGAGAGCTCTAATCTTGTTGATCAATGTCATGAATCTATCGAACATTTGTTGAGTGGTTTCACCACTCTTGATAGTGAAGTTCTCGATCTTCCCTTGAAGAAGCTCTATGTTGCACTTCCTCACACTTGCTCTATGTTGCTCTACCTTGCTCTATGTTGCACTTCCTCACACTTGCATCAGATATGATATCCTGATAGTGTCCCAAATCTTCTTTGCATTCACCATTCCATGTACCTTGTTGCATTCTTTGGGCCTGAGGCATGATAGGATCAAGGATGCCGCTTGGGCATTTTGTTGAAACTCGATTACATCATTGTCGGTGAATTCTTCTCCTTCAATGTGACTAGGTCCATTTTCAACAATCTCCCAAGCTCTTGCGGCAAGAAGATGTAGCTTAATCTTGTGTGCCCAATCATTGTAGTTGATTCCATCGAAGGAGGGTGGTTTGCCTAGATTGACGCTAGGCAATTGAAGGACCTTGCCCATTTGGCTATAGTCATAAGGTATGCTAGAGAACTCCTTGTCTCTCTTGCCTTTCTCTTCATCTTCCTTTTTCTTATCTTCTTTCTTCTTATCTTCTTTGGGCTGAAGTGGAACTTCTTCACTTCTAGATGATTCGGCTTTGCTACTCAAAGCTTGCTTCAAGCTCTCAATCTCATCCTTCATCTTCTTCATTTGATCTTCGAACTGCTTTGCTTGCTGTTCCAACAGCTGCTCAGAGACTCTCTTGACAATATCATTGATGGCTTCTTGACTTAGGGACGACATGATTTTCCCTTACGCGGTGAAGCGCTAACACAAGGGTTAGGCTCCGATACCAATTGAAAGGATCAAATCAGCCTACAGGGGGTGAATAGGTGTTTTTCTACAATCTAAAACTTCACAAACTAAAACTTGTAGTTAGATAACCACCGGTATTACCGGTTTGTTTGGGTAGGTACTACCGGGTATGAAACACCGATATTACCGACACAAACAAACGGCACTACCGGAGCCCTAAAGAGAAACTACAAATCCAATGTATGTGAGCTATGAATGTAAAACAAATAAACGCCCCACTTCCCTAAGTATTGTTGATGAAGATTCTAGCCTCTCCAAGCCATGGTTGCTTCCCACGGTGTAGATCGAGCCTTCCCAACCTAAGAAAGGGATAGGAAGAGGAAGAACAGGAAGAATACAAGTACAACCGTAATATCCAAAGTAGAGACAACAACAACAAGCACGCGGGACACAATGATTTATCCTGAGGTTCGGCCAAACCACTAAGGAGTGCCTACGTCCTCGTTGTTGAGGTGACCACCAAGGTCGGAGTCTCTTTCACCTCCTTGCCTCACTCAAGCAACCACAAAGGCTACTAGAGTTTCTCCACTAGAAATCACAGGGGAAATACAAACACTTCGGGGAGCCCTCACAAATGAAACAACACGGGCTACCACGAAGAACACCTAACCGGCTAGGGTTCAAAGAACCCAAGAGTAATAGACACAAATCAAGCCGGCTAGATGGAAACCAAGTGCTCAAGTCATAGATCGAAGCTTCCCACTCTCTAATCTCACTTCCCTAGCTCAAATCTTTCAAGGGAATGAATCTAGGAGCAAAGGGGGAGAGAGAGGGGAGGAGTCAATGCTTGGAGAGTGTTTTGTCAGCTCGTAGGTCGCAATGAATGAATGGAATGAGTGGGTAACGGTCAAAAGAGAAGCGGAGAGCTATTTATAGTTCCCTAGTCTCGAGGCCTGTCGACAGTACCGACCACCCATGGTCGGTAGTACCGACCGGCCAAAAACCGTTGCACAGATCTGAGTTGACCTAAAACCAACTACCGGCCAAAGGTCGGTACCACCGATGGTCGGTAGTACCGGCCCTATGGCGGTACTACCGCCAGGCCAAAACGGCCGCGAACAGAGAGCTTCGCAGAAAGAATGCTTGGCCGCTCGGTAGCTACCAGCCAGGGTCGGTACCACCGAGGGACGGTAGTACCGACAATATAGCGGTACTACCGCCAAGTCAAATGGTGCTCGAACAGAGAGCTTCGCAAAACTGCCTTTCTACCGGCGTGGGTCGGTACCACCGAGGGTCGGTAGTACCGGCCTTATGGCGGTACTACCGCCAAGCCATTACGAACACGAACAGAGAGGTCTGCAGCATGACCTTGCTACCGACCAAGGTCGGTACCACCTAGGGTCGGTAGTACCGGCCTTATGGCGGTACTACCGCCAAGTCATTTTTGAGCCTACACAGAGAGGGTGTTAGAATGGTCTAGATGGTCGGTACCACCGACCTTATGGCGATACTACCTATAGTTCAAAATGAACTCCATCCAGAGAGCATTGCGCGCTACCTCCCTGGTCGGTACTACCGACCCCCATGGTCGGTACTACCGACTGTACAAAAATATATTTGTGTTCGTGATCGTGCGGTGACTCTCAAGCAAACTTTAGTTGATTTGAGCACTTTTCGCCACATCTAGTCAACCTAATTTGTGACCCTCTTGATAGTCTGGCTTACCTGTAACTCAAGTTTAAAATTAAACTTTCAATCAACCACTTGAGCTAGGCAACTTTTGTCCAAATATAATCAAAGTGCTTTGTTCACGAGATTTCAACATTTCAAATCTTTCTAAGGACTAACACCTGCATATATGCTTTTATAAATCCGTTAGTCCCTAATTTGATTGTCATTAATTAGCCAAAACCCACATTGGGGGCGAATGCACTTACAACATTCCGAAAGAAATTTTACGGCTCTCTACCTTAACCGATTCCGGATCCACGAAGGTGACCTTTTAGAGTGGTTTTGCTTCCGACTTTGTTTGTCGAGGTGTTGAGCTTTTGTTTGGCTAATACTAACGATGCTTTTAGAAATGGCATCAGGTTCCTCTTCTAGCGTGTCTTTGTCCTCAGGTTTAAATCATGGACATGCGATCGAGGATGACATTTTGGCAAGAAGGAGGAGTGCGGCTCTTGAGACGGAACGTGAGATGGATGCTTTGCTGTACTTCCTAGGAGATGATGAGCATTCGATGGAGGATCGTATACGTGAACTTGGCAAGGCCAAGAAAGGTACACTTGTTGCTAGTCTTGGGATTTTGTCCCAACGATTTGAAGCTTGCTGTGATGATAACATTAGATATGATGAGCTTTGTGATACCTTGCGTAGAAAGATCAAGAAATTGAAATGCTCCATCACTAGGTTAAAATGTGGGCTTTTTTATTGGAAGTCTAGTGCATCTTTACCTTGCACTTCTTGTAGTGACATGGTTAGGAAGAATGATGAGCTATGCTTTTCTCTTGATACCTTAAGATCTGAAAATGTTGAAATCAAATGCTTCCGAACCATGTCTAGTTTGCATTGACTTGCGCAAGGACCTTGAATGTGCTAAAACTGAAATAGCCTTGCTAAAGTCAAATGCTTTGTTACCATGTGATTCTTGTGAGTCTTTACATGCTGAAATTAATAAACTGAAATTAACTCACACCACATGTGTAGATGAACTTGAGCATGCTAGGGCTGAAATTGTTGAGGTAATTCTAGGCCTTGTAGCTTGTGCTCTTTGAATAAAATGCTTGCCTTACTCCTTGTGCTATTCATGATTCTTTGCTTGGTGTGAATGGTGATGTTTCTTCGACCGATTTCATTTGCACATCATGCAATGAATTGGAAAAAGACGTTTTGGCTTTGAAGGTTTTGCGCGATGATATGAGTGCCAAGTTGGTTGAGCACAATGATATGAGTGCCAACCTTGAAAGAGAGATTGAACTCTTGTGTACCACATATGCCGAGTGCATTAGAATGGAGATGGACAATCTAAAAAATGCTCCTTGTCGTACTTATGATCGCCTCATGTTTGAAAATGAGGTTTTAGCCAAAAGATGCAAGAGTCTTTGTGCTAAGTCTTTTGATTCACGCAATTCTTGCAACTCCGATGTTGGTGTTTCTAAGCTTGATTCCTTGAAACTGGAGTTGAGTTCTTGTGTTGCGCGTGAGTCTTTTGACGATAGCACTTGTGCCAAGGCTTTGGATAGCTCTTCCATAGCTAGTCCTAACCTTGTTGTTTCTTCAAGTGATGTCCAAGGGACTTCTCATGACAAGGGTGCTTATCACATTTTTGGGAACCGTGTTCCCAATCCGATATTCCACTGCACCTTTTGCAAGAAGGATGGACATTCATTCGATTTTTGCTTTCGCCGTGTCAAACACGAGCGACGTATTCGAGCTAAGGCTTTTAGGAAGCCGCGTGGCCTTTCCCATGGCACGTGTGCTCCGTGTATTGGCACCAAGGTGGTTGTTGATGCTTCTTGTTCTAAGTCCCAAGGGACTTCTCACTTGTCGGAGAATGGTGTGCCTTCCAATAGGACTTTGTACCATTGCTCTTTTTGTGAGAAAGATGGGCATCAAGAAAGCTTTTGTTATCGGCGTGCCAAACGTTTGCGCCAAGCTTGCTCTTCTAGGAAGTTGGAGGTTCATAGCCCTTCTCATGGCATGAACACTTGTCCTCCTAGTAAGAAGCCCCTCTTTGTTGATGGGTTTTATGACTCCTTTTCTAGTGGGTTAGGTCATGGTCGTGGACATGCTTCTAGTACTTCTTGTGTTGGTCCACGTCATGCTTCTCAAGGTGCTTCTATTGGTTCTTCTCAAAAAACCTTGGGAGATGTTTGCCTCTTTTCCCGTGGTGCAACTCGTTCTTCTCCTCGAGTTGTCCTTTTGAGGAATGCTTCCAAGGATGTTTCAAAATTGAATTTGAACCAACATTTGCATCATGCTAACCCACATGATAAGTCGAGTGCTCCAATGAGATGTGTCACCAAGTCTTGGGTTCCCAAGTATATGCTTGCTAACCCTTCTGGATCTAAGACTCAGGTTACTTTGTCCTCCTGTGTGTAGATATGAGGACGCGGGGTGGAGAACATGCGCCTGATGAAACTTGATCTTTTAGATGAGATCAAGATTTGATGGTTCTCTCCACCCCGTTTAGAATTGCCTCCAAAGAGGATTTTACAGCTTGGTGAGCTTTCGTTTATACTCATACCTTGTACATTCATGGTCTATTTCTTATCGTATGAGATGGTCATTCATATGCTCAATTGTATAGTTCTAGCATATACATTTTCTTTTGTATCATGTTTTGATGTAGTCTAGCATGTGCTATCTTGTATATCATGTCATGCTAGCTTTGTGTATAGCTTTTGTGGAGTAGCCACTTTTCATGCTAGTTTGTGATCCTCATGAACATTATGCCATGTTTTACCATATTTCTCCATGAGCTTGATTTGTAGTGGTATGATGTTCATTAGGGGTTAGTTTTGGTTAGGTACATGTACCATGTTGACATGTTTAGTTTGAGCACTAGCCTTCCACAATTTTATCATGTTACATGCTTTTGGATCTATTGCTATCATTATCTTGCATTGTAGCATGTGTTGAGGATTAGGGTGTGTTTGGGTTGATCATGTCTCTAGGTTGCATTTTGCTATATAGTGCTTTATCCTGTTGCATGGTAGTCTTGACTAGCACTACACCACAACCCTTAATCAGCGACTGACCTGAGTTGTTGAAAGTTGATAATTAACATTGAACGGTAAGTCGCTAAAAGTTCCTCTCGGATGGTTAGTTGCTAATATCAAATACAGCGTTGGACGATCCATCGCTATATATATTTTGCTTTTGCATCGAATAGTCAGTTGCTATATGCCAATAATAGAGTCACGTAGTCCGTGGCTAAATAAATTATACATGGGCGCCATGGTTTTGGGCCTTTCGCGCTAAAATTTTGGCCCAAAACTCCCGGTAAACCCTAGACGCGCGCCACACACTTTCATTCTCCCGTAACTCTTTCCTCGCACGCGCCGCCTCCACTACACCCACCGACGCCACGCCCAACACCGCCTCCACATCCTCGCCTCTGTTGGCTGGTAGGCCGCCCCAGACGCCCGCCCGCCCACCCGTGAAGCCGTGACCCGTCGCCGCTCACCCTCCCCTCTCCTCCGCTCCGCCTCATCCTCCTTCCAATCCGAGCACGGCCGCACCTCGATCTGGATCTGGCGGCGCGTTGCTACTCAAGGGCGCATGGATCCAGACTAAGCCGCTCCCTATCCATGGTCCAAAGTCACCGACATTCTCTTTCCCCATCCGAAGTTGACGACGTCTGGTGGTTGCATCGGTTGGCCGGTCAGCCAAGGGCGCACGAGCGGCCTCAACCTCAGCTCGCCTCCTTCGGCACGCCATCTCTGTCTACGTCCTACGAGCCGCCACCTCCCTCTCATCTGCGTCTGTGGCTCAGCAGCTGATCCCAATCTGCGACCGATTCCCCGTCCTCATCAAGCAGCGCCAGTCTGCCCCTGTGGGTGGAGGCTTCCCCGTCTGCACTAGCGTACATGCGCCTCACCTGTGAAGGTTAGTTGTCACACGTTCATTTGACAACGTTAATCTTAGTCAATTTACATACTACAAGAGATGTGTGGTTTTTTGACATTCTAGTTATGTCAAAATATATGAAATTAATGTCATAACTTAAGATTTATGACATCCAGTTGACAAAAATTGAAACGTCAAAAAACCATCATCATAAATTGATTATATGACATTTGTATATTTACTATCATAAGTTTATGACATTTATTTTAATGTCATATAAGTTCATGACATTTATTTCTTGTCACAAGTCATGGCACCCTGCCATGTAGGCAGCTGACATGTGAAAGTGCATTCGCCCCCAATGTGGGTTTTGGCTAATTAATGACAATCAAATTAGGGACTAACCAGTTTATAAAAGCATGTATGCAGGTGTTAGTCCTTTGAAAGATTTGAAAAGTTGAAATCTCGTGAACAAAGCACGTAGGATATTTTTGGACATAAAAATGCCTAGCTCAAGTGGTAGTTTAAAATTTCAATTTTAAACTTGAGTTATAGGTAAGCCGAACTATGAAGAGGGTCACAAAGTAAGTTGGCTAGATGTGGAGAAAAGTGCTCAAATTGACTAACTTTAGTTCGCTTGAGAGACACCGCACAATCACGAACACGTAGAGGGTAATTTCATATGGTCGGTGGTACCGACCACGGCTTCTCTGCGCAGCGCTCAAACTCCCTCTCTGTGTTGGTCAAAAAATGACCTGGCGGTAGTACCGCCATAACCTCGGTACTACCGCCCGCGGTGGTACCGACGCAAGGTCGGTAGTAACCTGGTTTTGCAACCCTCTCTGTGTAGAGTTGTATTTGACCTAGCGATGGTACCGCCATATCCTCGGTACTACCGCCCGCGGTGGTACCGACCCATGGCCGGTAGTTTCCAAGTTTGCAAGGCTCTCTGTCCGCGCTAATTTTGGCCTGGCGGTAGTACCGCCATTACCTCGGTAGTACCGCCCCCGGTGCTACCGACCCAAGGCCGGTGGTAACCAAGTTTGCAGAGCTCCCTGTGTAGAATTGAAAATGGCCTGGCGGTAGTACCGCCATAACCTCGGTACCACCGCGGTGGTACCGACCGAGGTCGGTAGTATCTTGGTTTCGCGAAGCTCTCTGTGTTGAGTTGAAAATGGCCTGGCGGTGGTACCGGCATAACCTCGGTACCACCGACCTCGGAGGTACCGACCTTTGGGCGGTAGTTTCCGAGGGACCAAGTCCCTTTGTGAGATGCTCTCTGTTCGCGGCCAATTTGGCCTGGCGGTAGTACCGCCATAACCTCGGTACTACCGCCCGCGGTGGTACCGACGTGAGGACGGTGGTTGCTTGTTTGGTCAGATCTGGTTTCTTTCGACCGTTGTGAACTGGTCGGTGGTACCGGCCAGGGGTGGTCGGTGGTACCGACCAGCCTCGGGACTGAGGGAGTATAAATGCCTCCCCTCTTCACTTTTCACGGTCGCTCACTGACTCTATACACTTATTGCTGACCTAACTCGTGACAAACACTCTTCAAGCATTGACTCACCCCTCTCTCTCCCCCTTTGCTCCTAGATTCATTCCCTTGCAAGATTTGAGCTAGGGAAGTGAGATTCGAGAGTGGGAAGCATCAATCTTTGACTTGAGCACTTGGTTTCCATCTAGCCGGCTTGTTTTGTGTCTTTTACTCTTGAGCTCTTCGAGCTCTAGCCGGTTAGGTGTTCTTCGTGGTAGCCCGTATTGATTTACTTGTGAGGGCTCCCCGAAGCGTTTGTATTACCCTGAGATTTCTAGTAGAGATACTCTTGTAGCCTTTGTGGTTGCTTGAGTGAGGCGAGGAGGTGAAATAGACTCCGACCTTTGTGGTCACCTCAACAACGAGGAAGTAGGCACTCCTTAGTGGATTGGCCGAACCTCGGGATAAATCGCGTGTCCCGTGTGCTTGTTGTTGTTGTCTCTATTTTCTCTACTTCTCTTGTTATTGTGTTCTTCGTGTTCTTCCTACCCCTATCTCTTTCTTAGGTTGGGAAGGCTCGATCTACATCAAGGGGAGCAACCAAGGTTTGGTGAGAGTAGATTTACCATATATCATTCTTAGGAAAGTGGGCTAGAAACTTGTATTATTTTCATAGCTTAGATTCATCGGATTTGTAGTTTCTTTTAGGATCCCGGTTGTGCCGTTTGTTTGTGTTGGTAGTACCAGTGTTTCACACCCGGTAGTACCTACCCAAACAAACCGGCCTCTCCGGTTGCTATCTAACTACATCTTATAGTTTGTGAAGTTTCAGATAGTCAAAAATCACCTATTCACCCCCCCCTCTAGGCTGATTCGGTCCTTTCAATTGGTATCGGAGCCTAACCCTTGTGTTAGCGCTTCACCGCGTAAGGGAGAATCATGTCTACCATAAGTCAAGAATAGCTTAATGAGATTGTCAAGCAGGTTACTGCTCAAGTAATTCAAGATCAAGCAAAGAAGCATGAAGATGAGATGAAGAGGATGAAAGATGAGATGGAGAGTTTGAGGCGAGCTTTGGAAAGCAAAGCCGAAGCATCCGGAAGCGGTGGAAATCAGCCGCCCAAGGATGACAAGAAGAAGGAGGATGGAGAGAAAGGCAAGAGAGACACCGAGTTCACAAGAGTGGCATATGACTATAGCCAAATGGGCAAAGTCATTCAACTGCCTAACGTCAATCTAGGCAAGCCACCTGCCTTTGATGGAATCAACTACAATGATTGGGCACACAAGATGAAGCTACACCTTCTTGCTGCAAGAGTTTGGGAGATTGTTGAAAATGGACCAAGTCATGTTGAAGGTCAAGATGTAACAACCCACAAATTTCTACCTCAAAATCCCAACCATAAAATTTTTTTTTTCTTTTCTTTTCACCTTGCATGATGAGTGAGACAACCTACTTGTTTTCACCCTTAAACATATGCATTAACATTTATAATGGACCATTATGATTAGTAGCATAGTAAGCAACTAACTAACCAATTAATAAGCATATGTGATTTGGCTCTTCTTGGATTTCTTGTGTGAAATGCATCAAAACATATATATAAACTTTGCAAAGCATGTTACGTGACAAATCCATAACCTAAGATCAATATTTGGATTAAGGAGCAACACTAGCATTGAGTTAATTAGAAATGAAATGGAGAAACGGTAAACGAACTGGCTGGGCCGAAACCCTTTGCGCAGCCCAGCTAACCGCCGGAGGGAAAATCACTGCACGGCCATTGCGGCCCGGCGTCACCACGCGTGCACAGCACGGCCCAACCGCGCGCGGAGCGGCCCTGCCATCGCGTGCGCCCGCTCGCCTCCGCGCCGAGACCCTGACACACTGGCCCTACGCGTCAGCGAGCACCACCTCTGTTCTTCTTCTTGCGCAAGCCGGAAGGAAGAGCACGGCAACGGCGGCGGCCCCCACCGTGCCACCTCGGCCGACCGCGGCTAACAAACCCCTAACAAACTAGGGAATCTCGTCCCCTGCGATTTGAATTGGAGACGTGTGGAATCGGAGTGTCTCGTAACTCTTTGATCAAGGTTGCGCGGCCAATCCGCCCTCCGCCGTGACACGCACCCGTGCCTATATAAACCGAGCCCTCGCCGGAACCCCTGGGTTCCCAGCAAGCGTCGCCACACCGTGGCGCACTCACCACACCACACAGCCGAGAGGAGAGAGTAGCGAAGGAGCGGAGCCGTGGAGGATCGGGCGCCGCCGCGGAATTCGTCGGCGCCGAGGAAGAGGACCGCGAGCGGAGCACGGGGTGAACCAGGAGCTACACGGCACTGCAACCGGAGCTACACGGCCTCGAATCGCCCTGCACCGCTATCCTATCTTCACCGCCACCACGATAAGCCTCAGGCCACCTTCGCCATCTTCGTCCTCTACATCGGCCATGGCGCCCGTACCGGAGCGCGCAGGCCAGAGCCTCTACCGGCTCGGAGCGAACTCACGCCACCGCGCACACGTTGATGCCTCATGAACCGCACTCCGAACTAGGTAGGGAGACCGAGCTCACGGCGATGAAACGAATGCACGTCACCGCGGACTGACGCGCCGCGGCGAACCGGTGTCCCAAACGCTACAGCTCACAAGAGACGATGCGGGACAGCCGATGGTGATCACCACTCGAAGTAGAATCCCGTGCACACTTTAGTTGAAGCCATAGACCAAGGAGCACTCTAGCCGAGAGGGCGAAACGCCGTGACCATGCGCGACGTCGCGGCTGGGCATGCCGTGGCGAACCTGTGCTCCAGTTGCCACGGGCCTCGAGTTGGGAAACTAACTGGCCGCATAGCATCACCCAGTGATGGAGAACACCGTGCGCGCCGTAGAATTAACTGGTGCCTGTTAATGAGCTTGTCCCGATGTCGCATGGTCGCGCCGCTGTGTGCCGCCGTGCGGGATCATACGCTTGGAGTAGCTGCCGGGATTACCGATGTCAGCAGCATGATCTGGAGGCAGTAGAGGGGATGGGAAGGAGACCGTATGATTGAATTTGGTTGGGGAGGAGCGGAACTAGCCAAACGGCATAACACCGCCGCGGCTCCGCCGCCAAGTCACCCACGCTGGCCGATAGGATCACCAGAACACGGAATTGGTGGCTTGGATCGATCCGCCGTAGAAGCACGATCACGCTGGAGCACAGAATCGAGTCCGGGGAGGCGAAGTCGAGCACCGGCGCAAGCGCGCCGTTGGCGGGGCACCGCCGTAACAAAACAGAGGAGAAAGGGGGAGAGAACTCCGACACGCCCGAGGCTCGAGGCTGAGGGAGGCCTCGGTGCAAAAATCCGTCCCGCCCGAGGCTCGAGGCTGAGGGAGGCCTCGGTGCAAAAATCCGTCTCGCCCGAGGCTCGAGGCTGAGGGAGGCCTCGGTGCAAAAATCCGTCTCGCCCGAGGCTCGAGGCTGAGGGAGGCCTCGGAGCAAAGATCCGCCTCGCCCGAGGCGCAAGGCTCGAGAGAAGCCTCAGAGCAAAACACCGATTCGCCCGAGGCTCGAGGGTAACGTCCTCGGCATCACCGTCCGAGGGAGGCCTCGACTTACTAGAGGGTAGCGCCCTCGGCATCACCGTCCGAGGGGTAGGCCTCGACTTACTCGAGGGACGAGGAACAGAAGCGTCCGAGATGACGTAATGCTGACGTCATGCTGACATCAGCATCCGTTGACCAGAGTCAACGCTGACCGCGGACCCACCTGACATACTGTACAGACGCACCAGCCAATTAGTTTTGGACACGTGTCATCACCTGGTTAAATCGGCCATTTGTTATTTTCAGAAAATAGAATAAACTTCAGAAATCATAACTAATTCATATGGACTCCAAAAAATGTGTTCAAGTTGCTAAATTCATCTAAAATCGAGATCTACCTAATGGTACCATGTTGAGTGCATTTGGATCTTTTGAATGTCATTCGTTCTTTGTGCTATTCTATAGATGTCGCTAATGCGACCGTTTTCGTACGTTTTCAGAGCCGGAAGGGACGCCTGACAACGAGGATCACGACTACGAGGAGGAACAAGACAACGATCAATCTCAAGGTGCCACAGCCCATCCAACCTCGTAGATCCCATTACGCATGCTACATTTCTAATCTAATGATGCTCAGTATAGGACTTGCATGATAGATTTACTTGTAAGCCCATACCTTGACGCAACCTATCCCTGCTACCCAGCTGTTAGGATAGACACAGCGCTGTTGTAAATACTATCTCGAATATATTTATTATGCTACGGTGAAAACCGGTGCATATTGTTATACGGTGTATATTGGGGAGTGTGCTGTGCGTGTGTTTTGGTGAGTATGGTGGTGAGGGTGTGTGTCGACCAAGCCGGAATATATGACGAGCCTGGTGCGAGTCTTGCCGTGGGGCATATCTGGATGCCCCTGTGGTATGAAACCGTGGTGGGGTTAAATGGTGACATGAGGTGGATCTGGGTGTGAGCCGCTGGTGGAGCCCAGATCAGGAGCGTGCTGTGGTGGCACATATAATGAAAACCTTTGAGTAGACATTCCGGCTTAGTCACCTAGGTGGAACGGGGACCTGACCACGGGGAATACCTTTACATGCCACTCGCTCCTTATGGACGGGGACGGTCGGACTACCTGGTAGGTAATGCCACTACTGCTAGGCGAGAGAGTGCGAGGAAGGTACGGGTATCAGAGTCCCACACCTTCTGAGACGATCACGGCCCCCACTTCGGGAGAGGGAACGTGACTTCAGAGACTTAGCCATCCCAGACAGACTGGGATGATTCCAGGGCTGAGTGGTAGGGTGGCATTACTCTAGGCTGGCAAGCGGCCGGTATCCGCCTAGGCACATCCGGGGTGCTGATGATGGCGATCTTGTGGTTATTGTAGAACCTCTGCAGAGTGTATGGTTGATCGATCGATACGTTAGCCAACTTGTTGGCTGCGGACCTTTCCCTGACTGTTTCCGACTAGTGAGAGCTCCTCTTTTCTCCCTCTGGTAAGAGTGTGCCGGCCGTGAGTCAGGTGAGACTGCGGGCCGTTGAGACGAAGGCTGGGAGGGAGCTGGCCTCTGTCGACTGAGCGAGAGTATGTGTGTGTATGTGGGGGAATTGGTGATGAATATGGTGATATGGTGAACTGGTGTGAAACATGATAAACATATATACTATTACGATACTATTATGCATAGGAAAACCAGCCTAGTAGGTCTGCTTTTCTTTTACCTGGTGCACCTACTACCACATATAAATCATTTAGGATGGGAAAGTGTGGCCAGTACAAATCGTACTGAAAAATTGAGGTTTCAGGTTCCGAGGTGGAGTATCATTCCGAGGAGTTCGTTGATTAGGGGATTTTCGCCTCTACGCTCGAGTGTGGAGTTCGATCACGCTTCTTCGTCTACTTCAAGCTGTTCCGGATGCTGTTTATTAAATTTTCAGCCTTTTTGGCGATGTAATAAATGTATAACGTACTATGTATTTTATTACTCGAAGTATGGATTGTGATAATCGACTGGATTATCCGGTAATTTGACTCGAAAGAGTTTTATTACACGTGACTCTGTGGATTTTCCTTCGTGAAAAATCAGGCCATTTCAGTTGGTATCAAAGCCATACTTGACCTTAGGACGAAACCCTAGAAAATGGACGTTAGAAACAGGAAGCCACCCTCCTTCGGTATATACCGACCCTGCATTTACTTTTTCAATGCAAGGCTTATCTTACTATGGACTTGCTAACCTTAGCTTTTGATACGTGCAGATGGAGACAACCCCAGTGTATCCGCCGCTAGGACCTTTGCTCAGCCTTACTGCAAAGTGTGTTTCCAACGGCGAAGGATCGCAGGAATTCCACTTACCCTGCGTGAAGTCCTTGTGGCACTAGGAGTCCCAGTTGATCAAATTATGTATACTTGCTCTGGAGAGCCAGCACTTGAGGGCGGACTCAGGGCACCTATAGTGGCCAGACTGGAGATACCCGCAAGTCAAACCCTGCCATCCGTTCCAGTTACTCAGAGATGGTGATTGGGAGAGACCATTGATGAGTGCGTGCAGGCTGTGTCCTTTCAAGCACTCAAGGTTGTAACACGAGACAACAGAGACCACTTGAAGAATACAGAGTTCCGGGTACTACCCCAGGCCTTGCACCCTCACCTCACCCAGGTTGAGCAAGAGCATGCTTACACCCAGTCTGTGCTTGCCGAAGCCGATCCCTGCCTACGCACCACAGCTTACCATTTGTATGACCTGAACAACTATGCAAGTCACCTTGAGCTCAAACAGACTGCAGCTCGCAACCACCTGATGGAGTGCCAGGAAGCGACCAAGATTGAGAGATCCGTTCAGGAGGAACTAAGAGCTACTATAGCAAAACTACAAGACAAGTTGGAGCGACAAGAGGAACGGCACAAGGCGGAAGTGGCAGATCTGCGATACAAGGCTGCAGATTTGGGAAACGACAACTGGTTCTGGACTGTCGAGTGCTGGAATTGCAAAAAAAACTTGAAGAAAGAACGGAAGCATTAAACCAGAGTTGGAACCGGAAGAAGAATCAAGGCATGGAGTTTCTAAAACTTCAAAACAAGGTGAAGGCCCTGAAACAAGAAGTCAAGGAGATGCAGGTGAAAGCGTTGCGTAACCAAGGCCACCTGATAGAATATGTCAAGAACACAGAGTACTTACAAGAGAAATGCGAGCGAACTCGGGATGCCTGGAAGAAGTCAGACAGAGAAAACGACTCAGGGAGATGAAGAGCATCTGGGAGAAACTACCCAAAGAAGAACGCGTCAAAATCCGACCCAGGACTGAGGATTTTGAGCTGGCACCCACCCGACTCAACCTCGACGCTTGCCCTGTTCTACCTGGAGCCAAGCCTACTGAAGAGCTTGCCGAAGCGCTTAAGTATGTAGCCCGACTCCACAAGACTAACGAGGACATCGAAGCTGAGGACAGTCGCTTCCCGGAAGCAGTGTTCGGGCAGGAGTAGGTGTGAGTGATGACCCTGCGTGGTCATGTGATGAGTCCAGTGTGTGTCACCCATGAGATGTATTCCAGAGTTGTACCCACGATGCGTAGTACGAATAAATTATTTATTAAAAGACAAACATGTTATGAGTGTTCGGATTTTATTGCGTCTTATGGATCTTTATCGCTTCTTTGTTTGAGTGCAGGATAGAATAATGATTTCTTTAAATCGTTGAAATGACTCCAATAAAACTTGAAAGCAATGTTTAAACAATTAATATATATACTAAAACTCTATCTATTCTATGACACAGATGTCGCTACGCCGCTCAGTACGTCTGAGCCACCCGCGTGATCTGACTCCTGAACCCGCTGTAAGAGCTGGGCGATTCCGTGGACGAGGACGCGGAGCTGGAAACGGTCGTGGCCGTGGAGGAAGACGTAGAGTACCATTCAATATGGAGCAGACGCCACCACCAGCAGAGGATGACCATGTTCCCGCTGATGATCACGTGCCAATCGGCGCGGCACCACCGCCTCCACCACCGCCAGCACCACCAAGTCTGGCTGAAGTGATGGCTCATCAGACTCAGCTGCTAGCTGCACTCGTAGAGGGTGCAAATCGTCGCAATGGTGGTCAATACCATGACTTTCAAGGAAGCTTGAGGATTCATCAAGCTCAGACCACCTACCTATGATGGCACCGATCCTGATCCACTCGCCGCCAACGACTGGCTACGTGAGATGGAAAAGAAGCTCGACCTTACCATGCTGTCCGATGAAGAGTGTGTTGGAGCCGCAACCCATCAGCTCACTGGTGCAGCCCGCGCCTGGTGGGACAGTTTCAGTGACTCTCATGAAAATCCAGCTGGGATTACTTGGGATGAATTCGTAGAAGCTTTCACTGAATATCACGTTCCTGAAGGCTAGTGCAAGCTAAGGCGGAAGAATTTCGTAACATTAAAATGGGGAATGAGAAGGTAACTGAGTACACCACTCGCTTCACCAACCTACTTCGCTTTGCGCCACTTTCTATAGTGACCAGCGACAAAGAAGAGAAAGTTGTACTACTACCGCAGTGGTATCAGTTTCGCATCAAGGTAATATGGGAGGAGTTAAGGAGTCACACTTGCGGACCTCATAGATCGCAGAATCCAGATCGAAAAGGATCGGAAAAATGAAGCTGGAGAAGAAGTTCAGAGAGAGGAAGCGCAAAGCAGATGGCTCCCTTCATCACCCTGAGCGCGCAAGAAGGCACGAATGACCATGTTACCAGCTACTCTCGCCCTGGATCCAGTAGGAGCGGAGGCTCACATTCTGCTCATACTCTCGCTCATACCAAGACCGTACTCCGGCTCGACTCAGGATCGTTCAGGGAGCTTTCGTGCGTCACAAGACCGTACTGCTCAGAATCGCACCACGCAGAACACTCCTACTTGGAAGGCAACCGCACCAACTTCCACAGCGGTATGTCTTGGACATGTTTCAAGTGTGGACAGCCTGGCCACAAGATTGCCAACTGTCCAGAAAATGCCAAAGCCCCGAAGGCACCACCAAGAGCTCAACCCCAACCCGGGATCTGCTTCCCGTGGTCGCCTTACTCACCTGAATGCTGAGGATGCCCAAGATGCCCCAGATGTGGTGGTGGTATGTTTTTGGTTAACGGCATTAGAGCATCAGTTCTTTTCGATTCAGGAGCTACATGTTCTTACATATCATCAAAGTTTGCACATGAGCATTGCATTTCGGTCAGCCCACGCCAACTTCCAATCATAACTAGCTCACCCTTAGGAGACCTAAAAAGTACCCATATATGTAAGGGAGTGAAATTAACCATTGAGGGATTAGTTTTCACAGCCGACCTGACCCTACTACCTTCTACCAGCTTAGAGGTTATTTTAGGAATGGACTGGTTAACCAAGCACCGGAGTATTATATCCTGCTCACCCAGATACATTCAAATAACTCATCCAACAGGCCAAGCAGTGCGATGCACACCCCAAGCCGAGAAAACCGCTGCCCTTCTATGTGCCCTTAAAAACAAGGTTACACCCGGGAACAAACCTTTGACAGTAGATGATGTGCCCGTAGTCAGAGATCATGCCGATGTGTTTCCAGAAGAAAATACAGGGATGCCCCGGAACGGGAAGTGGAGTTTGTGATTAATTTGTTGCCGGGAACAGGGCCTATAGCCAAAAGACCATATCGCATGTCTGTTGATGAATTGGCAGAATTAAAGAAACAATTGAAGGAACTTGCTGATAAGGGATATATCAGGCCTAGTGCATCACCTTGGGGTTCTCCTGTACTGTTTGTGAGGAAGAAGGATGGCACAATGAGGATGTGTGTTGATTATAGGAGCCTGAATGCGGTGACTATCAAGAACAAATACCCGTTGCCGAGGATTGATGACCTGCTAGATCAGTTGCGAAATGCTAAGTACTTTTCTAAGATTGACCTCCGATCAGGGTATCATCAGATGAGGATCAGAGAAACTGATATTTCCAAAACAGCTTTTGTCACGAGGTATGGACAGTATGAGTTCACAGTGTGGTACCATTTGGACTCACAAATGCACCTGCTTATTTCATGAACATGATGAATAAGGTGTTTATGGAGGAGTTAGATAAGTTTGTCATAGTATTCATTGACGGCATTCTTATATACTCAGCCACAGCGGAAGAGCATGAGCTGCATTTGAGGACTGTACTTGAAAGATTGGCACAAAATCTGCTCTATGCTAATTCAGCAAATGTGAGTTCTGGCTTGAAGAAGTGGCATTTCTGGGGCACGTACTATCAGCCGAAGGAGTAGCTGTTGACCCACGAAAAATAGAAGCAATCAGAGATTGGGAATCACCACGTAATGTGAGTGAAATCAGAAGCTTCTGGGATTGGCGGGATATTATCGCCGATTCATTGAGAATTTCTCAAAGATTGCCCGCCCGATGACCAATCTGTTGAAAAAGACACAGGACTTTGTGTGGTCAGATGAATGTGAGAATAGCTTTCTTGAGCTAAAGAAGAGACTCACTACCACTCCTGTGTTAGCTCTGCCAGATATCAATCAGAGCTTCGTAGTCTATTGTGATGCTCCCGTCAAGGACTCGGGTGTGTCCTGATGCAGAATGGAAAGGCTATAGCATATGCCTCCCGACAGCTGAAAGATCACGAGCAGCGATATCCCACTCATGACCTCGAACTTGCAGCTGTGGTACATGCACTAAAGATTTGGAGGCACTACTTGATAGGCAACAAGTGCGATATTTACACTGATCACAAGAGGCTGAAATATTTCTTTACTCAAGAAGACCTAAATATGAGGCAGCGCCGATGGCTCGAACTTATTAAGGACTATGATCTAGAAATTCACTATCACCCAGGAAAGGCTAACGTTGTGGCAGATGCGCTCAGCCGCAAGAGTTATTGCCACGCCCTGATAACCAAATCTGTGTCAGCAGAACTGAAGGAGGAAATTGACCACTTTCAGATAGAAATTTACCTCATGGGCTGCTGAATGAGTTACGGGTTCAATACAACCTCACACAGACAGAATCCGCAAGGCTCAGGAAAATTGTGAGGAAATGAAGTATATCCGGGGCTTGATGAAGCTGGGTATCGCACCGATCACCGAGAAGATGAGCAAGGAACTCTTTGGTACAAGGATCGAATATGTGTACGCACTAACCTGGAGCTTCGTAATGAAATATTGACTGAGGCACATAGCTCTAAGTATAGCATTCACCCTGGAGGAGCCAAAATGTACCAAGATTTGAAGAAACACTTCTGGTGGAAAGGCATGAAAACCTCTGTAGCAGAACACGTGGCAAAATGCGACACATGCAGCAGGGTTAAAGCTGAGCATGGAAGACCCGCAGGATTACTCAAACCACTAGATATACCACATTGGAAATGGGAATGTATAACCATGGATTTTATTTGGACTCCCAAGAACACAAAAAGGGAGCAACGCTATTTGGGTAATGTGGATCGGTTAACCAAAGTTGCTCACTTCATACCTGTTCAGGCCACTCACCATACCGACAAGCTAGCTGACCTGTATATGGAGCATGTCCTTAAACTTCATGGGGCACCATCAAGCATCGTGTCTGATCGAGGACCACAATTTACTTCTCAATTGTGGAAATCCTTGCATAAGGCAATTGGGACGAAACTTGATTACAGCACAGCTTACCACCCACAAACCGACGGGCAAACAGAAAGAGTAAATCAGATACTGGAAGATATGCTCCGAGCCAGTGTGCTAAATTACGGCAAGGATTGGGAGAAATGCCTAGCACATGCAGAATTTGCATATAACAACAGCTACCAGGCTAGCATCAAGATGTCCCCATTTGAGGCCTTGTACGGAAGACCATGCCAGACTCCGTTAATGTGGTCTAACCCTGGAGAAAGATCACTCTTTGGACCCACAAAAATTAAGGAAGCAGAGGAAGGGGTGAATCAGGTTCGAGAAAATCTAAAGATAGCACAAACTCGATACACGAGTTACGCAGATAAAAGGCGAAGAGACCTCGCATTTGAGGTAGGAGATTTTGTTTACCTAAAAGTATCTCCACTTCGGGGCACCGTCAGATTTCATAAGAAAGGAAAGCTTGCACCAAGATTCGTGGGACCATATCAAATTACTGAGAAGGTTGGAAAGCTTGCATATGAACTAAACCTACCTAAAGAGTTAATAGGGGTACATCCTGTGTTCCACATATCTCAGCTACGTAAATGTTTACGAGTACCAGAAGAGGTTGTGCCCACTAATGCACTTGATTTACAAGATACACTCGAGTATAGAGAACATCCAATCAAGATATTGGGTTGGGACACAAAAGAGACCCGAAGCAAGATTATCGGAATGTGTAAAGTTCAGTGGAGTAACCACACTGAAAGAGAAGCAACGTGGGAGAAAGAATCCGATCTACGAGAACAATTTCCCTACCTATTCGCCGCGGTACGTATCGGTTTAATCTCGGGGTCGAGATCCTAATAAGGGGGGAGGACTGTAACAACCCACAAATTTCTACCTCAAAATCCCAACCATAAAATTTTTTTTTTTTTCTTTTCACCTTGCATGATGAGTGAGACAACCTACTTGTTTTCACCCTTAAACATATGCATTAACATTTATAATGGACCATTATGATTAGTAGCATAGTAAGCAACTAACTAACCAATTAATAAGCATATGTGATTTGGCTCTTCTTGGATTTCTTGTGCGAAATGCATCAAAACATATATATAAACTTTGCAAAGCATGTTACGTGACAAATCCATAACCTAAGATCAATATTTGGATTAAGGAGCAACACTAGCATTGAGTTAATTAGAAATGAAATGGAGAAACGGTAAACGAACTGGCTGGGCCGAAACCCTTTGCGCAGCCCAGCTAACCGCCGGAGGGAAAATCACTGCATGGCCATTGCGGCCCGGCGTCACCACGCCGGTGCACAGCACGGCCCAACGCGCGCGGAGCGGCCCTGCCATCGCGTGCGCCCGCTCGCCTCCGCGCCGAGACCCTGACACACTGGCCCTACGCGTCAGCGAGCACACCTCTGTTCTTCTTCTTGCGCAAGCCGGAAGGAAGCACGACAACGGCGGCGGCCCCACCGTGCCACCTCGGCCGACCGCGGCTAACAAACCCTAACAAACAGGGACTCGTCCCGCGTGAAGACGATTTGAATTGGAGACGTGTGGAATCGGAGTGTCTCGTAACTCTTTGATCAAGGTTTGCGGGCCAATCCGCCCTCCGCCGTGACACGCACCCGTGCCTATATAAACCGAGCCCTCGCCGGAACCCCTGGGTTCCCAGCAAGCGTCGCCACACCGTGGCGCACTCACACAACCACACAGCCGAGAGGAGAGAGTAGCGAAGGAGCGGAGCCGTGGAGGATCGGGCGCCGCCGCGGAATTCGTCGGCGCCGAGGAAGAGGACCGCGAGCGGAGCACGGGGTGAACCAGGATACACGGCACTGCAACCGGAGCTAAACGGCCTCGAATCGCCCTGCACCGCTAACTACCACGGTAAGCCTCAGGCCACCTTCGCCATCTTCGTCCTCTACATCGGCCATGGCGCCCGTACCGGAGCGCGCAGGCCAGAGCCTCTACCGGCTCAGAGCGAACTCACGCCACCGCGCACACGTTGATGCCTCATGAACCGCACTCCGAACTAGGTAGGGAGACCGAGCTCACGGCGATGAAACGAATGCACGTCGCCGCGGACTGACGCGCCGCGGCGAACCGGTGTCCCAACGCTACAGCTCACAAGAGACGATGCGGGACAGCCGATGGTGATCACCACTCGAAGTAGAATCCCGTGCACACTTTAGTTGAAGCCATAGACCAAGGAGCACTCTAGCCGAGAGGGCGAACGCCGTGACCAGGCGCGACGTCGCGGCTGGGCATGCCGTGGCGAACCTGTGCTCCAGTTGCCACGGGCCTCGAGTTGGGAAACTAACTGGCCGCATAGCATCCCAGTGATGGAGAACACCGTGCGCGCGCGTAGAATTAACTGGTGCCTGTTAATGAGCTTGTCCCGATGTCGCATGGTCGCGCCGCTGTGTGCCGCCGTGCGGGATCATACGCGTGGAGTAGCTGCCGGGATTACCGATGTCAGCAGCATGATCTGGAGGCAGTAGAGGGGATGGGAAGGAGACCGTATGATTGAATTGGTTGGGGAGGAGAGGGAACTAGCCAAACGGCATAACACCGCCGCGGCTCCGCCGCCAAGTCACCCACGCTGGCCGATAGGATCACCAGAACACGGAATTGGTGGCTTGGATCGATCCGCCGTAGAAGCACGATCACGTGGAGCACAGAATCGAGTCCCCGGGAGGCGAAGTCGAGCACCGGCGCAAGCGCGCCGTTGGCGGGGCCCGCCGTACAAAAGGAGGAGCAAGGGGAGAGAGAACTCGAAACGCCGAGGCTCGAGCGATGAGGAGGCCTCGGGCAAAATCCGTCCCGCCGAGGCTCGAGGCTGGGGAGGCCTCGGTGCAAAAAATCCGCTCGCCCGAGGCTCGAGGCTGAGGGAGGCTCGGTGCAAAAATCCGTCTCGCCCGAGGCTCGAGGCTGAGGGAGGCCTCGGAGCAAAGATCCGCCTCGCCCGAGGCGCAAGGCTCGAGAGAAGCCTCAGAGCAAAACACCGATTCGCCCGAGGCTCGAGGGTAACGTCCTCGGCATCACCGTCCGAGGGAGGGGCCTCGACTTACTCGAGGGTAGCGCCCTCGGCATCACCGTCCGAGGTAGGCCTCGACTTACTCGAGGGACGCAAACAGAAGCGTCCGAGATGAAGTAATGCTGACGTCATGCTGACATCAGCATCCGTTGACCGAGTCAACGCTGACCGCGGACCACCTGAATACTGTACAGACGCACCAGCCAATTAGTTTTGGACACGTGTCATCACCTGGTTAAATCGGCCATTTGTTATTTTCAGAAAATAGAATAAACTTCAGAAATCCATAACTAATTCATATGGACTCCAAAAATAGTGGTTCAAGTTGCTAAATCATCTAAAATCGAGATCTACCTAATGGTACCATGTTGAGTGCATTTGGATCTTTTGGTTTCATTCGTTCTTGTGCTATTCTATAGATGTCGCTAATGCGACCGTTTTCGTACGTTTCAGAGCCGGAAGGGACGCCTGACAACGAGGATCACGATACGAGGAGGAACAAGACAACGATCAATCTCAAGGTGCCACAGCCCATCCAACCTCGTAGATCCCATTACGCATACTACATTTCTAATCTAATGATGCTAGTATAGACCTTGCATGATAGATTTACTTGTAAGCCCATACCTTGACGCAACCTATTCCCTGCTACCCAGCTGTTAGGATAGACACAAGCGCTGTAAATACTATCTCGATATAGTATTTATGCTACGGTGAAAACCGGCAATTGTTATACGGTGTATATGGGGAGTGTGCTGCGTGTGTTTTGGGTGAGTATGGTGGTGAGGGTGTGTCGACCAAGCCGGAATATATGACGAGCCTGGTGCGAGTCTTGCCGTGGGCATATCTGGATGCCCCTGTGGTATGAAACCTGTGGTGGGTTAAATGGTGACATGAGGTGGATCTGGGTGTGAGCCGCTGGTGGAGCCCAGATCAGGAGCGTGCTGTGGTGGCACATATAATGAAAAACTTTGAGTAGACATTCCGGCTTAGTCAACCTAGGTGGAACGGGACCTGACCACGGGGAATACCTTTACATGCCACTCGCTCCTTATGGACGGGGACGGTCGGACTACCTGGTAGGGTAATGCCACTACTGCTAGGCGAGAGAGTGCGAGGAAGGTACGGGTATCAGAGTCCCACACCCTTCTGAGACGATCACGGCCCCCACTTCGGGAGAGGGAACGTGACTTCACAGACTTAGCCATCCCAGACAGACTGGGATGATTTCAGGGCTGAGTGGTAGGGTGGCATTACTCTAGGCTGGCAAGCGGCCGGTATCCGCCTAGGCACATCCGGGGTGTGATGATGGCGATCTTGTGGTTATGTAGAACCTCTGCAGAGTGTATGGTTGATCGATCGATACGTTAGCCAACTTGTTGGCTGCGGACCTTCCCTGACTTGTTTCCGACTAGTGAGGAGTCCTCTTTTCTCCCTCTGGTAAGAGTGTGCGGCCGTGAGTAGGTGAGACTGCGGGCCGTTGAGACGAAGGCTGGAGGGAGCTGGCCTCTGTCGACTGAGCGAGAGTATGTGTGTGTATGTGTGGGGAATTGGTGGATGAATATGGTGATATGGTGAATGGTGAAACATGATAAACATATACTATTACGATACTATTATGCATAGGAAAACCAGCCTAGTAGGTCTGCTTTTCTTTTACCTGGTGCACCTACTACCACATATAAATCATTTAGGATGGGAAAGTGTGGCCAGTACAAATCGTACTGAAAAATTGAGGTTTCAGGTTCGAGGTGGAGTATCATTCCGAGGAGTTCGTTGATTAGGGGATTTTCGCCTCTACGCTCGAGTGTGGAGTTCGATCACGCTTCTTCGTCTACTTCAAGCTGTTCCGGATGCTGTTTATTTAAATTTTCAGCCTTTTGGCGATGTATATATGTAAGAACGTACTATGTATTTTATTACTCGAAGTATGGATTGTGATAATCGACGGATTACCGGGTAATTTGACTCGAGAGAGTTTTATTACACGTGACCTGGGATTTTTCCTTCGTGAAAATCAGGCCATTTCACAAGAGTTCACCGACAATGATGTGTTTGAGTTTCAACAAAATGTTCAAGCCGCATCATTGATTCTATCATGCCTAAAGCCTGAAGAAAGCAACAAGGTACATGGAATGGAGAATGCCAAGAAGATTTGGGATACCCTCAGGATATCATATGAGGGTGATGCGAGTGTGAGGAAGTGCAACATAGAGCTTCTTCATGGAAAGATTGAGAACTTGCAATCAAGAAAAGTGAGACCACTCAACAAATGTTTGACAGATTCATGACGTTGGTCATCAGATTAGAGCACTCGGAGACACAAAGTGGGATGACTACTCAGCTGGAAGAAAGCTATTAAGAGCATATAGAAAGAGGAACAAGAACCTTGCATCAATCATCATGGAGAGACCTAACTATGAGAGCATGGGACCTCATGAGATGCTTGCCAAGATAAAGCATCATGAAGTCTTGGATGATGAAGATATAGAAGATCAAGAGGCAAGCCACAAAAAGGTGGTAGCACTCAAGGCTAATCAAGAAGAAGGAAGCAAGGCCCGAGATGACTCTTCAAGCGAAGGAAGTGAAGACTCCGATGATGAGTTGGCCCTTATTGTGAAGAACTTTAGAAGATTCATGAGAAAGAAGATGCACAAGAAGGGCAAAGGGATTACTTCAAGAAGTCAAAGAAGAGGAATTGCTATGAGTGTGGAGCGGATGATCATTTCATTGCCGATTGTCCACAAAAGAAGAACAAGAACAAGTATAGCAAGAGTGATGACAAGAAGCATAGAAGAAGAAGAGGTGGTGAAGCTCATCTTGGTGAAGAGTGGTTCTCGGAAGATGACTCAAGTGATGAAGAGAAGAGCAAGAGCAAGGAGAAGGAGAAGGAGAAGGGAGCGGCAACATCGCCATACACAAGACCTCTTCTCCAAGCCTCTTCTCCAACATGGCTACATCGACAACTTCGTCACGCTTGTTCGAGAACCTCTCCGACGACGAGGATGACTTCACTCATTCTTGCTTCATGGCTAAGAATGAGAAGGTATCACCAACTCTCCTACTTGTTCTAGTGATGAATGTAGTGATGATGATATGGATGAATTTGAGCTTAGCTTAATTAGAAAGTTTGGAAAGAAAGGTGGAGCTAAAATCATAAAATTGCTCACTAAATTAGAGAGTCGGAATGAGAGTCTTGCAATGCAAGGGGACTTGATCTCTCAAGAGAGAGAAAAGAACCGTGCATTGGAAGCCTCTCTTGCCGAGGAGAAGTTGAAGGTTGAGAAATTGACCGTGGAACTATCTTTAGCCAATGACTCCAACAAGAAGTTGGCTAAGGAGTGTTCCATGAGCAATGACTCAATTGCAAGCCTAAAGAATGAGGTTAGCATGGTTCAAGAGAGCCTCACAAGCTCTCAAAATAAATATCAAACTCTGAACTAAGCTACAACACTCTTTGGAATAGCACCTCTTCAACTCTTCTAAGGATTCCGATGGCTCTAATGCCTCAACTAGTAATGGTTGCAAAAGATGCTATAAACTTGATATAAATGCTTGTGCAACTAACCTTGTTGAGATAGAGAAGAAAGACAAGAGATTAATAGGTTGAACATGATCTTGAGGAATGGTTGCAAGTGTAAGGTGCAACAACCAAAAGATATCCTCAAGACCGCAAGACACCCATCTATCAAGGATGGAATTGGGTACAATAGGTATGGTGGTAAGGCCAATGGTAGAAAGATGGTCAATGGGGTACCTTTTGTTAACTTTAACAAAGGGGTTCCTCTCTTTGACCTAATGAACAAGGCCAACAAGGTTGCCAATCCAAAGGCTCCACTTGCTAATGGTAAGATCAACAAGGAGAAGCAAGTGGAGGCCCCCAAGCAACAAAAGCCCATATCAAGAAGCTATACATGTGATTACTTGTGTTGTTGGGGGAAGGATGGTAAGATAGTAGTCAAGTATGTTGGTGCCCTCAAGAAGAGGGAAATTATGAGAAATGTTTGGGTGCCAAAAGCTTATGTGACTAACCCCCAAGGACCCAATCTCGTTTGGGTACCTAAATCTAGAACATAAACTTGTTTTGTAGGAATATGCCTCCGGTGGGTCAAGTTGGGTGTTGGATAGTGGATGCACCAATCATATGACCGGGGCAAAAGATATGTTCTCCTCCTTTCAACCAAGCAACGACTCATGCAACAACATTGTGTTTGGTGACAATGGTAAGGAGAAGTGCTTGGTTTGGGTAAAATTGCTATCTCAACTGACAATCCATATCTAATGTATTACTTGTGCATTCGTTGAGTTACAATTTGTTATCCGTTTCTCAACTTTGTGAAATGGGTTACGATTGTCTCTTACGGATAAGGGTGTGACCGTCTCTAGAAGAAGGGATTCCTCTATTGCATTTAAAGGCGCTGTTGAAGGGAAAACTTTACTTAGTTGACTTTCAACTAGTAAGGTAGAACCTAAACATTCTAATGGCAAAATCTAGCATGGTTGGCTTTGGCATCGCCGACTAGCTCATGTTGGGATGAGGAAACTTGGCCCAACTTCAAAGAGAAGGGCACATCCTTGGACTAACCAATGTTTCTTTTGAGAGATAGGATTGCAGTGGTGCCAAGCGCGGAAAGCAAGTGGAGCAAAAGCATCCAATCAAGAACATTGTGTCGACCACAAGACCATTGGAGCTATTGCATATGGACCTCATCGGACCCGTTGCTTATCAAAGCATCGGCGGTAGAAAAAATACGGTTACGTTCGTTATTGTTGATGACTATTCTCGTTTCACTTGGGTGTTCTTTTTAGATAAAAGCGAAAACGCAAGGCATTTTCCAAGAAGTTTGCTAGAAGAGCACAAAATGAGTTCGACATCAAGATCAAGAAAGTGAGAAGCGACAACGGGACCGAGTTTAGGAACACCAACATAGAAGAGTATCTTGATGAGAAGGGATCAAGCATGAGTTCTCCG
This sequence comes from Coix lacryma-jobi var. lacryma-jobi, assembly GCA_009763385.1. Classification (NCBI taxonomy): domain Eukaryota; kingdom Viridiplantae; phylum Streptophyta; class Magnoliopsida; order Poales; family Poaceae; genus Coix; species Coix lacryma-jobi. Next base: position 82,889,668 of record CM019822.1, read on the forward strand.
TTCCATATACCCCACAACAAAATGGGGTTGTGGAAAGGAAGAATAGAACTCTTGTTGAAGCCGCAAGATCTATGTTGGATGAGTACAAGACTTCCCATGGCTTTTGGGCGGAGGCAATGAACACGGCGTGTCATGCAATCAACCGCCTCTACCTTCACAAGCTAAGAGGGAAGACGCCATATGAGCTTCTAACCGGTAACAAACCAAAGGTGCATTACTTTCGAGTTTTTGGCTGCAAGTGTTTCATACTTAACAAGAGGGCCAAAAGTTCAAAGTTTGCACCTAAGGTACACGAAGGCTTTCTACTTGGTTATGGTACTAACGAACATGGCTTACCGTGTATTCAATAATGCCACCGGCACTATTGAGTTAACGGTAGACGTGACTTTTGATGAATCCGACGGCTCTCAAAAGGAGCAAGTCAATGATGAGCTTGTAGGTAATGACGAGCCTCCATCCGAAGCTATCAAGAAGCTTGCAAACGGTGATGTGAGGCCCGTTGAAATACAAGATGATGAAGATGAACCATCACCACACCCACAAGATTCTCATATCCATCATGTGCATCCAAATGCGCATGATGAAGCTTCCGCAACTCCGAATGGTGGTAGTGTGGGTGATGTTCAAGTGATACATCAAGTTGATGATCAAACACAAGCTCAACATGAAGTCCGACAAGAAGATGGGGACATCAATGCATATGATGAAGATGATGAAGATGGACCCATCCAACGAAGATCACTTGTGCCACATCCAAGAGTTCATCATACAGTTCAACGGGATCATCCCGTTGACAACATATTGGGGAGCATACGGCGTGGGGTAACGACACGCTCTCGTTTAGCAAATTTTTGTGAACATTACTTGTTTGTCTCCTCTTTGGAACCTCTTAGGGTGGAAGAAGCACTTGACGATCCGGACTGGGTGATGGCTATGCAAGAAGAGCTGAACAACTTCACCAGGAATGAAGTCTGGTCCTTGGTGGAAAGGCCCAAGCAAAATGTGATAGGAACCAAATGGGTCTTCCGCAACAAGCAAGACGAGCATGGCGTGGTGACAAGGAACAAAGCACGGTTGGTGGCTCAAGGTTTCACTCAAATCGAAGGTTTGGATTTTGGGGAAACCTATGCACCTGTAGCTAGGCTCGAGTCAATTCGTATATTACTTGCCTTTGCTACTCACCATGATTTCAAGCTATACCAAATGGATGTGAAAAGTGCATTCCTCAACGGCCCCCTCTCCGAATTGGTCTATGTGGAGCAACCACCGGGTTTTGAGGACCCAAAGTTTCCCAACCACGTCTACAAGCTCGACAAGGCGCTCTATGGGCTTAAACAAGCCCCTAGAGCTTGGTATGATTGTCTTAAGGACTTCCTACTCAAAAAGGGTTTTGAGATAGGAAGGGCCGATGCTACTTTATTTACTCGCAAAGTTGATAATGATATCTTTGTGTGCCAAATATATGTCGATGACATAATATTTGGTAGTACTAATGTTGCTTTTGTGAGGAATTTAGTAGGATCATGACCAAAAGGTTCGAGATGTCCATGATGGGTGAGTTGAAGTACTTTCTTGGATTCCAAATCAAGCAACTCAAGGATGGCACGTTCATCAGTCAAACCAAGTATACAAGAGACATGCTAAAGAAGTTTGAGATGGACAAGGCCAAACCCATCAAGACCCTATGCCTACCAATGGACATCTTGATCTAAATGTGGATGGTAAGTCAGTGGACCAAAAGGTATATCGCTCTATGATCGGTTCATTACTTTACCTTTGTGCATCTAGGCCCGATATTATGCTTAGTGTGTGCATGTGTGCAAGGTTTCAAGCTAATCCGAAAGAATGTCATATTATGGCCGTTAAGAGAATTTTTCGATACTTAGTGCACACTCCGAATCTTGGCTTGTGGTATCCCAAGGGCTCCACTTTCGATCTACTTGGCTATTCCGATTCGGACTATGCCGGTTGCAAGGTAGACCGAAAGAGCACTACCGGGACTTGCCAATTTATTGGGAGGTCTTTGGTGTCATGGAGTTCTAAGAAACAAAATAGTGTTGCCCTATCCACCGCCGAAGCCGAGTATGTGGCGGCCGGCGCTTGCTGTGCTCAACTACTTTGGATGAAGCAAACACTAAAGGACTTCGGATGTGAGGAAACCAAAATTCCACTTTTGTGTGACAATGAGAGTGCTATCAAACTAGCAAACAATCCCGTAAACCACTCTCGCACAAAACACATAGACATCCGACACCATTTCTTGAGAGACCATGAAGCCAAAGGAGATATCGCAATACGCCATGTGAGCACCAAAAAACAACTAGCCGATATCTTCACAAAGCCTTTAGATGAGTCAAGATTTTGTGCTTTGAGGAGTGAACTAAATATCATTGATTCTCGTAACGTGGCTTGATGTCTTGCACATATTTGTTTTCACCTAGAGACCTAGATAAATGGTTTGACAAAATATTGTGTGATTTCAAAATCTATTTTGCATACTTCACTTATGTCCATGGCTATGTATTGGTTATATGAAATCTGGACATGTTTGAAGTATGTGTAGTATACCACACAAGGCTCTCTTGAAATCCCTCTCTGTCCTCTCTGTTTTTGTGTGTCGGTGGTACCGCCATACGGCGGTAGTACCGACGTCGGTAGTACCGGCCCTATGGGCGGTACCACCGACCGGGTTTGACCCGAGTATAAAAAGGGGCGCGGTGAATCTTTCTAACCCTAGTCAATCGTTTTGACCGCACCGCCTCCTGCCTCCTTCAGCCGCCGCCCGAGCCCGTGCGCCGCCGCTCCGTTCCTCCTCCTCGATCTCCCCTCCTCCACCCAAATCCAAATCCCTTCGGTGGAAAGGTGTTTGAAGGTGGAGATCGTCGTGGGTGTGTTCTTGAAGCCCGAAGTTTCCTCCTTCATTGGATTTCGACCTCTTCTTCACGAGTAGCAAGGTACTAGGGTGTTCATGCCCGATCTCTCAATGTACTTTGTTCTAGGTCGATTCCTTTGGTAGGATTGTTCTATCTAGTATGAAGATGCTTCTAGGATGTATGGTTAGCAAGTTCATAGCGATTTGGTAGATTGGATTGAAGGAAACCGCACGCTGCTGTGCGGTCGGTAGTACCGCCCCCATGGGTCGGTAGTACCGCCCGCGCGCAGCGAGCCGTTCTCCTTCCCGATTTCGATCGTCTTATTTGCTACATCCGTTGAAGTAATCTTTCCATCATCTTTGTCTCATGTTGGTCTATGCTATCTTTGTCTAGATGAGCCGGAGGCCCTCTCGTGCTCGTTCCCCTAGTGATGATGATGAGGAGTATGCCGCCTTGGAGCAAGGTGGTCATGTGCAAGGGGCGCCGCCGCGTCGCAATCCCGGGCGCCGTGTCGGTCTGGGAGTATGGATGACTCCTCTCGTCAGGTCCGTGGACGCTCGTCCGCGGGCCACACGGGCCGTCGCAGCGTGGATAGCGCAAGGGGGAGCGGGAGCGGTCATGCCCGTGGCAGTGGGCATGCTGCTCCTTCGCCTCCTCCGCCTCCTCAGCCTTCTCCGCCCCCTGTCGCTGGTCCGGCTGGACGCCTGCACAGCGTCATTGTGGGAGGAGTGCCTTCAGCTGGTCTCGATCGTGAGGGTCGCTCATCGATCCTCAAGTTGGACCGGCATCCCCTCGGACTTCAGGGTTGATGCTAATCAACCGGGCTTTTGACATGCACCCTGAAGCCGAAGCTGTCATGTCCGCCGTCCCTCCCGCTCTTCTTGGAAATCCCATGATTACTCCGATAGAAAGCGGGGTAGCTTGATGAGGAGGCAGCGTGAGGAGAACCCCTATCTGTTTGTTAGAGATGCTTCTGTGGATAGGAGGTTCTGGTCCAGGTTCCAGCAAGATTTCTATGTGACAGTGTGCTGGAAGGGTTTCTGTGCTAAGGGACATCCTCCTCTTTTTGCTCATAAGAGACTGGTTCTCTCCTCTCTGACCGACAAAGATTCTGAGGACATTCAGGCCCTGGTGCAGAGGTTAGAGGAGTGGAGAGTTTTGGGGCTGATCTCTGGCGAGCGCAGCTTCAACCAGGAGATTTTGCCAGTTCTGGGCAACTTTGTTCATTGATCAGGAGCTCGCGTGCTGCATTGGATGACCCAAGGGGTCCACTACAGATGTGCCTTCGTCACATTTGCTCGGTTGTTGGGCTTCGATCATGTGGACAGAGATGCCCCTCGTCTTTCAGAGATGTATGGAGGGGGTATGTACTTAGAGCAGTTGCAGAGCTCAGGTGTCTATTTGGATGGTGCAGTGGCGACCTTCAAGGTCCCTGGCCTGAAGCCCGCTTACTATGTCCTCAACAACATCATGCGCCTGACTCTGGATCCCAAATTGGAGATCAAGATAACTTGAGAGATGATGCTGCCAAGGTCCTAGTCCGCTTTGCTCTGCCAGATGGACGGTTTAGCATCTCTCACTTCTTTGGCAGAAGATCTCCGATGTATACAATGATCCTCACAAGGCCCTGCCATATGCTCCATATCTTATGCATATCATTGAGCATGTGGTTGGCGCCACCTTCGAGTATGATCGCACCATGAAGGAGTACAGTGTTCGCAAGTTCACCTCGGCTCCTTCCAAGGACAAAGAAAAAGTTGATGAAGGTGGTGAGGTCCCAGCAGATGCAGCAGCGCCTGGCGAGGCTCAGCCGGGTGGTGGAGATGTTCCCATGCTACCGCTCCTCCTCCGCGTCGTGAGAGGCGTAGGAGTGGCGGTATTCGCTCCGCCCTTGGCAAGATCTTTGAGTGGATGTGCTATCGGGCCGATCGCGACGAGCGACATCAGCAGGAGGTGCGTCACATCTCGGTCTTCCTCCGCGCTCTCCGGTCCGACCCCATCCAGATCCGTTTGCTGAGTACGATGCTCAGGCCCGGCGCGGTGGTGATGATGATGATGATGATGATGGTGGTGGTGGTGGTGGTGGTCTCCCCCAGCAGCAGCCCCAGCAGCAGGCCCGCAGCAGCCCCAGTTTCCAGGTGGTGGTGAGGCGGGTTTTTACAGCTCCATGCTGTATCCGCCCCATCAGTTCTATCCTCCGCCACCACCTCAGTACCAGCCTCATCCCTTCTTCCCTGACTATGGTATGGGCACGTCCTTTGCTGGCGGGTCCACGTCATATCAAGGTGGGGGTGGTGGCTCGTACATGGGCTTTGCTGGCCCCGAAGCCGATCCAGCTGGGAGTGGTGGCCCTCGTGACTCTACACCACCACCTGATTCTTCTGCTCCGTCATCCTTCCCTGGTGGTGACGTTGGTGAGAGTGCCTATTCCTCTCTCTTCGGGGGCTCTTATCATGATGGATCTTCCTGCAGCTATTATTGATTCTTTGCTTATCTTGGCCTACCCGCTTTGGTACTTGATGCCAAAGGGGGAGTGTTAGGCTTATCTTGTTGTAATAGCTGTGAGAAAGGGTAATCTTTGAGACTAAGTGTGGTATGCTACATTTTATTTGTGATATGCTGAGGATGTAAAACTTTTATGCTTAATGTTATATTCATGTTTGGTTCATCCTCATTTATGCTCTTGTCATGGTGATTGTTGTTTTCGATATGGCTATGTGATTTGAGTTCTTTTCTTGCTTCAATAGCCATTCGCTTTTCTTATTACATTGTTATGTGAATCACCATGTCATACCGTTTATGCATCACAAATTGATATATTTGATGTTGTCACACACTTAGGCACCCCACGGATTGCAAAATTTAGGGGGAGCTCTTGTTCTTGTGTATGCAACCTTGCTTTCTAATCAAGGTTTGAAATTCATATCCAAAGCATACACTAAGGGGGAGCTTCAACTAAATTTTGGAATTCAAAAGCTTCAATTCTTTCTATCCCTAATTGTAAGCCTAAGTTGGTTGTCATCAATTACCAAAAAGGGGGAGTTTGAAAGTGCATTCGCCCCCAATGTGGGTTTTGGCTAATTAATGACAATCAAATTAGGGACTAACCAGTTTATAAAAGCATGTATGCAGGTGTTAGTCCTTTGAAAGATTTGAAAAGTTGAAATCTCGTGAACAAAGCACGTAGGATATTTTTGGACATAAAAATGCCTAGCTCAAGTGGTAGTTTAAAATTTCAATTTTAAACTTGAGTTATAGGTAAGCGGACTATGAAGAGGGTCACAAAGTAAGTTGGCTAGATGTGAGAAAAGTGCTCAAATCGACTAACTTTAGTTCGCTTGAGAGACACCGCACAATCACGAACACGTAGAGGGTAATTTCATATGGTCGGTGGTACCGACCACGGCTTCTCTGCGCAGCGCTCAAACTCCCTCTCTGTGTTGGTCAAAAATGACCTGGCGGTAGTACCGCCATAACCTCGGTACTACCGCCCGCGGTGGTACCGACGCAAGGTCGGTAGTAACCTGGTTTTACAACCCTCTCTGTGTAGAGTTGTATTGTTAGACCTAGCGGTGTACCGCCATATCCTCGGTACTAACCCCGCGGTGGTACCGACCCATGGCCGGTAGTTTCCAAGTTTGCAAGGCTCTCTGTCCGCGCTAATTTTGGCTGGCGGTAGTACCGCCATTACCTCGGTAGTACCGCCCCCGGTGCTACCGACCCAAGGCCGGTGGTAACCAAGTTTGCAGAGCTCCCTGTGTAGAATTGAAAAGGTCTGGCGGTAGTACCGCCATAACCTCGGTACCACCGCGGTGGTACCGACCGAGGTCGGTCTAAGACTAGTCTGGTTCTTATTTCGAATGCTGCTCGGTGTATTGGTAAACGGGACCTGGCGGTAGTAGCCGCCATAAGTCGGTCCGTACCGACCTGGGGGACACTTGGGGTAGATGGTTACCGGACGCTTTCGGTAGGGTAGTTTCCGAGGACCAAGTCCCTTTGTGAGATGCTCTCTGTTCGCGGCCATTTGGCCTGGCGGTAGTACCGCCATAACCTCGGTACTACCGCCCGCGGTGGTACCGACGTGAGGACGGTGGTTGCTTGTTTGGTCAGATCTGGTTTCTTTCGACCGTTGTGAACTGGTCGGTGGTACCCAGGGGTGGTCGGTGGTACCGACCAGCCTCGGGACTGAGGGAGTATAAATGCCTCCCCTCTTCACTTTTCACGGTCGCTCACTGACTCTATACACTTATTGCTGACCTAACTCGTGACAAACACTCTCCAAGCATTGACTCACCCCTCTCTCTCCCCCTTTGCTCCTAGATTCATTCCCTTGCGAGATTTGAGCTAGGGAAGTGAGATTCGAGAGTGGGAAGCATCAATCTTCGACTTGAGCACTTGGTTTCCATCTTGCCGGCTTGTTTTGTGTCTTTTACTCTTGAGTTCTTCGAGCTCTAGCCGGTTAGGTGTTCTTCGTGGTAGCCCGTATTGATTTACTTGTGAGGGCTCCCCGAAGCGTTTGTATTACCCTGAGATTTCTAGTAGAGATACTCTCGTAGCCTTTGTGGTTGCTTGAGTGAGGCGAGGAGGTGAAATAGACTCCGACCTTTGTGGTCACCTCAACAACGAGGAAGTAGGCACTCCTTAGTGGATTGGCCAAACCTCGGGATAAATCGCGTGTCCCGTGTGCTTGTTGTGTTTTGTCCTATTTTCTCTACTTCTCTTGTTATTGTGTTCTTCGTGTTCTTCCTATCCCTATCTCTTTCTTAGGTTGGGAAGGCTCGATCTACATCAAGGGGAGCAACCAAGGTTCGGTGAGAGTAGATTTACCATATATCATTCTTAGGAAAGTGGGCTAGAAACTTGTATTATTTTCATAGCTTACATTCATCGGATTTGTAGTTTCTTTTAGGATCCCGGTTGTGCCGTTTGTTTGTGTTGGTAGTACCGGTGTTTCACACCCGGTAGTACCTAACCAAACAAACCGGCCTCTCCGGTTGCTATCTAACTACATCTTATAGTTTGTGAAGTTTCAGATAGTCAAAAATCACCTATTCACCCCCCCCCCCCCTCTAGCTGACTGATTCGGTCCTTTCAACATGGCATGGCAGAAAAATGTCATAAAGTTAAAATAGGGCCATTAAGGCCCATGTGGAAAACAGATTTATAATGAGCCACAAATATTTGGCTGACTTTTTTCATAGCCCATTTGAAAATTTTATTGAATATTTTTTCACAAGATTTAATGAGGCCCAACCATTCATATTGCTGTTGACCGATCATGGGGATGATATTTCTTCATCCCTATCTACCATATATTTTCTAGGAAGCCCACAATATTTTTTTATGGACAACCCAAACCAGCTTAGGCTTCCCAAATTGAAAATCCAGATTACAAATCAATTAGCCACTAAACATTTATTACATTCACATGATCGTACATTCACCAAATCATATCGAAAATTGTTTGCCTTACATTCAAAGTTTACATTCAAAGCGACATAAACATCATTCGAAGAATGAATGAGGGGTTTACCCCATGCGTGAGGTGATAATAGTATTCTAGTGATAAGCAAGTACCCAACTGCTTGTTTGTTATTTCCTCTCTGAAATTTAGAGCCTACAAACAAATAGTAAAAGGATAAGCTGCAATTATTCAAAAAAATCTCTATGAATTAAAAATATTAAGACTCGAAGTCTAGGGGGCAAAAAAAGATGTATTTTTCACACAACAAGAGACAATTCAGAGTACAAAGTTATTAGTACTACTAGAGATTAGTTAAATATCTATGCATAAACATTATAATAATATAATGTTCAAAAGTAGTTTTGTATGCTACATTCAGTCAATACGGCACCAGAAAAGCTAGATAAGTGTTGACGTCGGAAGTGATCCGGATCACACACCAGCCGGGCTTGAACGCCCGAAGAGGTTGCGGATCAACCTGAGACAGCAAAGGCCTTGACTGAATCGTCGAAGACCGATCTAGAGACCGGTCTAAGTCGATTTAGGGTTTTAGGCCCTTGTGTTGGTAACTCTAGAACTCCTCCCGGGAAGACCCATCGGGGAGAAGCACAGTAGAGGTTGTTCTAGGACCAGCAAGGCCGCCTAGAACGCCATCGAGTCTCGCCGGGAGACGCGCCGAACAGCAAAGTAGAGGGGAAAAAAGGGTAAAAGGGATAGTAGATTGATTTGATCGATTGATGTTGGATGCCTCAATCGGCCATGATCCTCTCATATATATAGAGGGGGCTGGTCTTATGCCAATAGGAAACATCTCCAGATACGATCTCCTAGTTTCCTAACCGGACTCTATCAAAATATGGAATCCTAGAAATCAATCCGGACATAACAAGGTAAACCTGATCTCGCCGATCCTTGAATCACCTAAATCGGTTTAATGGGCTTTATCAGCCCGACCTTACAAGAGAAAGATCTATATATTAACACCGAATCCATCATTCATCGTAACCATAAGGCCTCCGACCAACGCCACCTGGTCGGACACAAACATGACTGGTCGGAAGTCCAAAATAATCAGGCCCATTTGACTTAAAACATCCGACTTATCAAATATGAAATATTAAAAGACAAATTCAACACTAATATTACAGGCCGAATACCTTTTCTAAATTCATCTTTTATCTATGACACTTTTGAGTGTCAACATATGCCCCCCTGTTTTTAGGTGGTCTTTATCAGAACCTAAAAAACAACCGAATAACAACGATGTCCAACTCATCGGTCATTCAGTAATTAAAAATAAATGTTTCTGATTATTTTGTTCTAAGGGCGATACATATATCGGCCATTGCTTGGAGAGCACTCAGGCTTCTTGCCAAACACTCGGAAAGTACTTTTTCAAATACCTCCCATTTATTGCTCTTGAGAGACTTTCACCGTGTAACGTCTCTAGCATATATGCATTCCCGAATATCACTTTGATCACCTTATAAGGACCTTCCCAACTCGGCGACCACTTGCCAAACTTGTTGCTCCTCGACCCAAGTGGTAATATAGTCTTCCATACCAACTCTCCTACCTGAACGATTTGCTTCTCACCTTTTTGTTGTAAGCTCTGGCAACCCGAGCTTTGTCTTTCTCCATCTCCTTAAGAGCCTTTAACCTCTTATCAGTCACTTCATCAATGTTATCCATCATGGCATCATGATATATAATAGCAGATAAATCATTCTATTTAGCTAGTCTATATGCATCCAGATTTACTTCGACGGGTAACACTGCTTCTTGTCCATATACCAGCTCGAAAGGAGTAACTTTTGTAGCACCATGTTTTGATATACGATGAGCCCATAAAGCTTCAGACAAAACCTCATGCCACCTCCTTGGGTTATCCTCAATCTTCTTTTTGATAAGCTTGATCAAAGTCTTATTACTAGACTCAGCCTGACCATTAGCTTGAGCATAGTATGGAGATGAATTGAGCATTTTTATCTTATATAATTCGGCAAAATCCCGTACCTCTTTGGAGATAAAAGACGTTCCTTGATCTGTAGTTAACGTTTGAGGTATGTCAAATCTATGTACAATATGCTCAGTAATAAACTCAATTACCTCCCTATGTGTCATGTTCTTCAAAGGCACCGCTTCAGTCCACTTAGTGAAGTAATCTGTAGCAACCAGAACAAAACGATGTCCTTTTGAAGATGGGGCATGAATTTGACCAATGAAATCTAGCCCCCAACCACGAAAAGGCCACGGTTTGATAATAGGATGAAGCATAGCAGCAGGCGCAAGTTGTATGTTCCCAAACCGTTGACACTCTTCGCATCCTTTGTAATAACAAAAGCAATCGGCTATCATCATGGGCCAATAAAACCCAGCTCTACGCAATAACCACTTCATCTTCGGTGCGATTGATGTGTAACACAAATACCTTCATGAACTTCTCCCATAGCCACTTTTGCTTGATCAGACCCTAAACACTTAAGTAACAAGTCTTCGGTAGTCCTTCGGTAAACTCATCATTGTGCAATACAAATTTAAATGCACTCCGCCGAACACTCTAGTCAACCTTAGCACTCGGATCATTGAGATGTTTTATCAAGGGAGTCCTCCAATCTTCTAAATCAGTCCCACTTACATTAGAACTTGATGCGGACTGATTTAGAGTTCTTTCAGACAAATTAATCATTTCGTGATCGACCAGGCCAATCGGATGAATTAACCGTCTGGATTTACAAACAACCTGGTCGGCCGTAGTACTTACCCGACCATGCTTAACATGCACCTGGTCTCCGGGGTAAGATCTGACCGATCTGGTTTAAAACAAACTGGTCGGCTATGTGAGCCGACAATATTTCTGCATGTTGTTGCATCGGCTTTATGTGAAAATTGCGTTACTGATGCTATAGCCAGATGCTTGTTGAGCTAACATGTTAGCTTTATGATTTTCGTGCATTGGTATATGCCAAATCTGGAACTTGGTAAAATGAGCAATGAATCAAGGCACATGTCAAGATAACAGTTAACGATCCCTCTAGGCATTGAAACTCCACCAGCAAACCTGTTGCACTATCAGCAAGGAATCGCATAAGCTCAGAATGTCTAACCCCCATAGAACATAAGATTTCTATACCGAATAAAAAGAGCTTCATATTCAGCCTGATTATTAGTACAGAAAATCTAATCGGCTAAACATTTCGAATTCAGCGCCACTAGGAGAAATTAATGACCACACCAACACCTTGTCCCTCCTTACAAGCCGATCCATAAAATAAAGTCTCCATGGAGTAAAAAAGTCAATAACCGAGTTTTCATCTTCCAAATGAATACCATGCTCAACAATGAAATCAGCAAGGACTTGACCCTTTCAAGGTTTTTTAAAGGTTCATAAGTTAAGTCAAACTCAATCAACGGCATACGCCCATTTGCCAACCCTTCCTCTAAGGATAGGCCGATATAACATGTGCTTAATTACATCGGCCTGGCAGCAACGATACATGTACTAGATAGCAAATAGTGTCTCATTTTGGCACAAGCATAGTACAAGGATAAACATAACTTCTCAATATGGGCGTACCTTGTCTCAGGATCAAGAAGACGGCGACCAATATAAGCAATCACATAATCTTTATCTCCATCTTCTTGCGTCAAAACAGCTCAATAACCTTTATTCGGTGGCAATATATAATCGGAAAGGGACTCCTCTTTTAGGCGCTCGAAGAACTGGTGGAGATGACAAATATTCCTTTATCTTTCAACGCTTCTTGTTGTTCTGCCCCCAAGTGAATTTGTTTCATTCTTCAGCTTTAGTATAAGGGTAAAAAGGAATAATTTCCCGGACAAGTTTGCAATAAATCTCTCAAGTAGTTCACTTTTCCAAGAACTTCTGCAAGTCCTTTTTGCATGTAGGCGCTTGAACTTTCTTGATCTTCTCTATCCTCTTAGGATCAATCTCTATGCCTTGTCGTGAATGATAAACCCTAGGAACTTTCCAGCTGACACACCAAAAGCGCACTTCAACGGGTTCATCTTCAAACCATAAGGCGCATTCTCTCAAACGCTAGACGTAAATCGGCCAGGTGAGATGCTGGGCAGACGACTTAATCACAATATCATCAATATAAACTTCCATGATTACCCCAATCAAATCATGAAAGATTAGATTCATAGCGCGCTGATAGGTAGCACCCGCATTCTTTAAAACCGAATGTCATTATGACCCATTCAAAGAGACAAACAAACCCAGGACAAATAAAGGCCGTTTTGGACATGTCCTCTTCGGCCATAAAAATCTGATTATAACCAGCATTGTCGTCAAGAAAAACTGACAACCTGATGTCCTGAAGCGTCATTGATTAAACATATCGGCTATAGGCATAGGATACTCATCTTTAGGAGTGGCCCTATTTAAATCTCTAAAATCTATGCAAACCCTAATCTTTCTAGTGTCTTTCTTTTCTATAGCACACGAATTAGAGACCCACTCCACATATCTGCATGGCCGGATAAACCCCGCTTGCAACAACCGATTAATTTCCTCTTTAATCTGGTCATGTATCGTAGAATTAAATGGCGAGGATGCTGTTTGAAAGGTCGGAACCCCCGGCTTGTGATAGGAGAAGCCGATGCTCGACAAGTTCTCGACTTAGTCCAGGCATCTCCGTATAACTCCACGCAAAGCAATCAAAAAACTCTTTTAATAGGGCGATTATTTTAGCTTATAATCGGCCTCAAGATTTTGATTAACAAAGGTCGGCCTTGGTACATAACCATCTCCAATATCTACTTGTTCCAAAGGATCGGCCGAGGTAAAACCTTGGCCCAACTTATTGAGCTCATCAAATCATCAATAGCTTCACAAGTATCGGTCTCATGAGCCTGATATGTTCGACAAGATGCTTAACCAATCAACATTAGCATCCATTAAATTACACGATAATGTTGAACCGATTGTCAATCGCTTTAAAGACACTGGTACAAAACCCTCCTTAGTAACACTAACGAATTGAAAATCAGAAAGGTCCCGACCAGAAAATAGGTAATAGATCATGCCCCCCGAGCAAAGGAGCATCGGCCGTGGCTACATAGGCCGATGAATCTGAATGCACCACCTCCACATCGTCTCCTACCCATTGGATAAGAAACTGATGCAGGTTCTAAGGTATGCACCGATTAGCATGAATCCAGTCACGCCCAAGTATAAGGTTGTAACTACCTTGTATGTCGGCGACGAAGAAAGAAAGCAGTAGCCAACGTCTTGCTCCCAACGGTCAGTTCCATGGACGCAACTCCCTTGGCCGGGATGGGCTCTCCCCCTCTGACTCCAGTGATAGTCATGTTAGTCTTGATCAGCTCTTCATCAGTACCGCAAGCTTCTGGTAAAGGGAATATGGCATCAAGTTTACAATCGCCCCGCTGTCTACCAGCATCTTGTGGACTGGTATACCGTTGATGTGACCTTTATATGCAACGGTTAAGATGATTGACAGATTCCTCCGGCTTCTGAAACACAGCTGTGTTGTGTAACAAAGTCAAACTCTGTTGCCGTCGAATCATCTCCGACCACATAGTAGTCGGCTGATAAGTAAACTACATTGACCTCCGCCCTTCCTGGTGAAGGTTCATAGTCCACCATCTCCTCATCTTGTTCTTCAGGTAATTCATTACTGGTCGCAGCAACACTAGTAGAGGAAACAGGGCTATTAAGAAGCGAACCTAATCCCACCAGCATGTTAGGAAACGATTTAGTCTTGGATTCTGGTCGGGTCGGCTCGATCTCCGGTCAGCAGTAATCGGTTCAACCTGCTCGACCATCAAACTGGTCGGCATCTGTCCTGAGGTGGTCAGATCGGCGTCTGACCTGATTGACCCCGAAGCCGCTTGAGTAGATTCGGTGTTCAAACCGGTCGGTCCAGGATCCGACTTGTTTGGTTCTACGATCGCTTAAAGTCGGCTTTTGATTACAAGCCGGCTCTTCACCTCCTCGCTTGCCTTGAGGGAAAGTAGGATGTGTCGAGTTAATATATCTTCCCTCATTTTATCGAGCCGCTCCTTCCTTTGCTTGTTGCAGCGGGCCCTCTGCAGCTTCCTTCGCTGAGTCTTAGTCAAACCAGGAGGACACCATCTGGGCTGCATGTACTTGGGATCACGCTCGACAGGCTTTTCTACCTCCGCCTCGACCGATGTATCTTGGACTTCTGGTGCCTCTTCTGCAGCTGGTCCTTCAACCGCCATCGGCTCAGGCTCGTTAACAAGAGGAACCTCCATGGACCCGATTGTAATAGTAGGAACGGGTCGAGCTTAGTCGGAGAGGTAACAGGGACACTTTGCACCTTCTTTGGTACATAGTCTTTGTCGCGACCAGCTGATTCTAACTAGAGCTCGGTCGATCACCAGACGATCGAACACTAAAACTCTTGCAGGTTGATTAGTGGGCATCCCCCATCCTGGTTGATAATACATAGGTGCCGGCATAGGGTAAGGTATCCATACCCCTTGAGGACCCCATTGTGGTGGTGGCGAAATAGGAGGAGCCCACTGATGGTAATAAGGGCCAAATTCGGTGTCGGAGACGCCGCTCGGGACACCATCATCTGCTTGGACCTTTCGTCCTCACGCTTCGGAGGAGTAGATTCTCTCTTTTTCAAGGGCCGATTTTGGGAATCAGCCTTTGTTGCTTGTATTTAGCCATGAGCTTATCAAAGGTGCATGGCTCTCTAGCAACCCCCCTTACTCCTATCCTCATTGGTCTTCCAAGTTCCGACCTCGGGCTTCTGCGGGACAAACGTGCGAACAGCACGTGTTCTGGAAGGAGTAGGGTCTCCCGAACCAGCTAAACCGACTGCATCAGTCGATTTACCAGTCACACTGAGATTAGTAGAGACCGACTTGACCTGTCGGTCCTCTGTACTGGCAGCTTCGAAGATGATTCAGACTGGTCGGCCTGGAAGTCCGACCTGGTTGGCCTCTGCTGTGCCGCCCTGGTCTCAAAATACCTCTGTCTATGCAGGTGTCGTGCCGACCCTACAGTAATTGTAAGCTTATTTTTGCCATTATCACCCTTCTCGAGCACCACGTTGCGCCCTAAATCACTCTCAGCGTTCGGTGCCACCCGTGGCTCGCCTATGACAACATTCTTTCCTTTGGCCGTATCGGCTTGCTCTGGACGAATCAGAATAGCAGATTCCCTGCTTCCACCATATGAACTGGAAAAGGAGATGTATTGATCTGCATCTCAGTAATACTCAATCGTCCTTCATTAAGGGCCGATTGGACTATCGACAAAAAACATTACAATCATTAGTGGCATGAGAAAAAGAATTAGATATTTACAATAAGCCCTTCTCTTCAATTCGTCGGGTGATGGCCAAAGTGTAATTAATTTTAAAGATAACCGAATTTAAGCAACTCATTAAATATTCGGTCACATTTAGAGAAATCAAAAGTAAACTTTACTTCCTCACCCCGATTTTTTGAATCGGTTTAAGGGATGGACAAGTAACTAATTTGTTCTGCGCGGCATACAAATTTGGCAGCATAACAATCTTTGGATTCATCGTCGGAGCTATCAGAATTCATCTCGATCATGTGCACGCCCGACCGATGAGTTTTGTGAGGATCGTAGGTTCTTTAAGGCGCGATTCTATTGAAATGGCCTTCTATAACAACTGATTTACATTGAAGAAATCATGATGCCCAAGATTATCTTTAATCTCCCGACGTAGACCAGCGAGACATAGATCTGTTAAATCTCTGTCGGAGATCATTAGGTGGAAACATCAGTTTTTAATTTCTTTAAAGCGTTTAAAGAAGTCGGCCACAAGCTCGCTCTGCGCCTGTTGAAACCGATGTGAGATGTGACAACCTAGTTTCCTTGACCCCATCATAAAAGTGATTATGAAACTTTTCCTCTAATTCGGCCCAAGAACCTATGGTGCATTCTGGTAATGACTTGAACCAGGCGAAAGATGTACCGGTAAGAGACAAAGGTAAATGTCGTACATTCAGTAATCTAGAGTACTGGCTTCACCCATTTGTGCAAGGAACATGCTGACTGCTCCATAGTCATTTTGCTACCATCACCGCTAAAATTTATAAAAATCTGGTACCCTCCAGCCGTCAGGTGCTTTCATGAAATCGAAGCATGAAGGATACGGTTTAGAATACGTGGTCCTAGTAGCTTGAATGGACCCCTAAACTGGTTTCAAGCGACCTAGTTATTCTTCCTTGAACCGATTTATGGCTCGTCCAAAATCGGTGTTGGCAAGGTCGGTTGTGCCACCATGCGTGACATTGTGGCTTGGGTGCTTCAGTGGATTGGGCAACATTGTTCCCGTCCTCCTGAAGTCTTATTTGTTGTTGTACCCTGGTCGGTGTGTGTAGTCCCGATCAGAGTTATGATGGATGTTATTGGTTGCCGATGTACCGGCTTCACGACGTCTAGTCTCGGCAGACCCTAAATGTCCAAAATCAATGTGTGATGTCTGCCCCAAAGGAATTAAAATGCATGCCGAACTGTGGTTGCCCATTTGAAATTTCGGGTTCGACAGTTTTACCTTCTAACTTATCCATGCGATCGCTAAGCAATTTAAACGAATGTTGGATGGTATTGGTAAGAGTTTTTGAAGTATCGACCAGCATTGCAGAATAATTAGCATGGTAGGGTAAGAATCTTCAGGTACCTTGGCATTTACCTTATCCGTGGCGCCCTCAGCGTCTGTAGTGGATATGGTAGGGATGATCTCGCTGAAGTCCGGCTCCTTGTCCTGAGTAACCCTGTCGCGCCGATCCTTTGAACAACTTTCTAGGAAAGCCTTCAAGACGGCGTCGAGCTTGGCCTGCGCCTGTTGCTTCAACTCATCGGGAAGCTCGTCAATGCCCGCAGGACGAACGATGTTATCCTTGTCGGTAGCACTATCTTACCGCCCATGTTGGTAGTAGATGAGATTTCAATCGTCACTAGCGGAGTCACCAAAAAGTGTGTTGACGTCGGAAGTGATCCGAATCACACACCAGCAGGGCTTGAACGCTCGAAGAGGATGCAGATCAACCTAAGACAGCAAAGGCCTTGATTGAATTGTCGAAGACCGATCTAGACACGGTCTAAGTCGATTTAGGGTTTTAGGCCCTTGTGTTGGTAACTCTAGAACTCCTCCCGGGAAGACCCGTCGGGGAGAAGCACGTAGAGGTTGTTCTAGGACCAGCAAGGCCGCCTAGAACACCGTCGAGTCTCGCCGGGAAACGCGTCGAACAGCAAAGTAGAGGGGAAAAAGGGTAAAAGGGATAGTAGATTGATTTGATCGATTGATGTTGGATGCCTCAATGGCCATGATCCTCTCATAATATATATAGAGGGGGCTGGTCTTACCAATAGGAAACATCTCCAGATACGATCTACTGTTTCCTAACCGGACTCTATCAAAATATGGAATCCTAGAAATCAATCCGGACATAACAAGGTAAACCTGATTCTCGCCGATCCTTGAATCAACTAAATCGGTTTAATGGGCTTTATCAGCCCGACCTTACAGAGAAAGATCTATATATTAACACCGGATCCATCATTCATCGTAACCATAAGGCTTCCGACCAACGCCACCTGGTCGGACACAAACATGACTAGTCGGAAGTCAAAATAATCAGGCCCATTTGACTTAAAACATCCAACTTATCAAATATGAAATATTAAAAGACAAATCAACCCTAATATTACAGGCTGAATACCTTTTCTAAATTCATCTTTTATTTGTGACACCTTTGAGTGTCAACAATAAGTTAATATAAACATGTTAGCCATCCTATGAGAAAATAAATTTCTAATTGCTCTGTTGTAGTCTCTAAACAAGGCTCGCTTTTTTCTCCTTCCAAACTAGGAGCAAAAAGGAAGGCCATGGTTCAGTTACAAATAATTAAAACACCCAACTAGGCATCAACATAGCCACACAGGTCGAGATTACTTGTCAGACATAGGTATGGTTTCTGTGTTGATAAGAAATCATTATTTTAACATATACCAAACAATTGGATATTTTTGGACTTTTCTTTCTTGAGAACTGCACAAAATTGGATCGATGCTAAAGATCACTATTATAACATCTACCACACCGAGTCACCGACGGATGGATCTACGCAGAGTCAATAAGGGCTATGCCTGTCCCTCGTGCCGCCGTCCGAGCTTACCAACGCGACTACCCACCATGGCACCCCATGTCGACCCAGACAACCAGAACCATCGCCGCGCCGTCCCGCCATGTGGGATCTGATGGAGAGTGAGGGAGAGAGTTTGTGTGAGAGAGAGTGTGTGGGGTCGGGTAGCGGCGGCATGAGCGGCTGAGAGAGAGCGAGCAAGTTAGGGTTAGAAGGTACCAGAGGAGGCTTTATATTCACTTCAAAGTGAATCTCATCGTCGCGTCTGATCCAACGGTGCAGGATGAGACCAGCCATGGGTCATATCTGACGGACCCAATTTAAGATTGTCTTTGCCTGTTATTATTATATACTCTGTATACATAATTTCTATTGTTTTTTTAATTTTTCCAGATAAACAGTTCATTTTTTTAAAATAGTATTATGTTTTCCAACTAGATGTCATGCTAGTGATAATAAAGCTATTTTTATTGGTGGATTAATTAAGCATTTAAAGATAACGCTCATGGACAGTGTACTCCATATAGGTTGGTAATAATACAACTAATTATGTGTATTTAGTGGATTAATTAAGCATTTAAAGCTAATTAAGTATAAGTACTAGCCCGAAAGTCCCAAACCCACTATCCAGCCAAACTCCACCACAATTATGTATGAGCCCGCCACATCCCTTGATGATGTGATTTTAATTTTAAAATTCATTTAATAGTCATCTTATAAAATAAATATCTCCTATGTATCCGATTCTGTCAATACATCTTTCTAATTCATCTAAAATCAAACTCTCTCATCTGTACACGTGGTCGTGATTCTGACTTAAGTTTTTAATTTCCACCGTTTTCGTTGTCTTTCTGCAATTTCGCTCATATTTGCCCATTTCTTTTTTTTTGCGGAGACCCAGTTACAGACGCAGACGCTCACATACGAGCATGCATTCACCCTACCCCTACTATGAATGCACACACGAACACCCTACCCCTATGAGCACCTCCGGAGAACCGAGTTGGACCGTCATATTTGCCCATTTCTGAACCCAGATTTTCCGCCCTGCACCTCATCCAGCCTCTTCGATCTCGATCCCATTTTCGATGATAAAATGTGGAAATGGAAATGGAAAGAGGGTTTTTCGCTCGTCACCGTCCATTTTCAACCTTAGTTGCAGCTACAAAATAGTTCATGTTTTTCACTACTGATTAGGCGTATATAAAATAAAACATCATATTTAACAATGTGAGCATGAAATATGTATAGTCCCACATGGTGTGAAACATGCTAACATGGAGAACAATGTTTAATAATATCAATAAATTATTTTGTGACGCACAAAGTTTGTCATACGTCGATGGTATTTGTAAATTAGACTTTATGACACAGAAAATGTCTTTGTGACGTAGGAAATATCGTCACTGAATAGAGTTGAACTAGTGTGTGACGTTTTTTATGACATACAACTTTTTATTGTCACTAAGTCGAAATTTCTAAAACATAATGTCATAAACAAGATGATTATAATGACATTATGGTCTTTTGTCATACCAAATATGTCAAAAAACCACAGGTTTCTTGCAGTGACATTGTTTGGTAGTGCTTATTATTACAGACATGTGTACTGCTTTCAATCTGAAATTACTTTATTTTTGAACTCATGTAAGCAAGAAATTACTTTATTTGTGAAATTATGGTAAGCTAGCGTGCCATAAGGATGAGTTATATATAAGCAGATAATTAGTTGGTACAACAAAGGACAACAAAATAAACCATTAGTTGGTACAACATAGAACTAAAAGTTTGATGCCAAAAAGCTATTTTTCACTGCTTACCGATTTGTTTAAGTGTGATGAAAGTTGATGTCCATTTATTTAATTGTTTAATAGTATGGAGTAGTGTCGTGGCTGGTTTTGATAAGTTGGATACTGTATATCTCTAGCATTGACATGATGTGTGTATATTTAATGAAGACTTGGAATCATTAGCATGTAGAGGTATACAGGTCTTTCTTCTCCCTCCTTGGTATGAGTGTCCATGTCCACAACAACAGTCTCAATGGGATGGAGGGAGTAGGTGTTAACAGTTAGCAATGCCAAGTATAGTTGATCCAAACAGGCCATAATCTTTTCTTTTGTTGGTTGAAGTGTATAACAACTTAAACTATTATTTAGTATTTTTCTTGTTTCTTCTCAACCCGACTATGATATTTTATTAAGTGGTTAACATGTGTTATTTCCTTGACCATTTTTGTGATGTCTTTCATCTGTTTTACTTATCAATAATCCTTCGTAAAATAATTAGTCTCATGTATTTCATTTAGGTTGGAGACCTTACTGCCCTTGTAATTTCTCACAACTATTCTGTTCTACTGGAGGCCTTGGATCTTTCCTTCTGCCGTGGATCTTAAGCTATTGGTTGTACTCTGGTATGATAACCTTCCTAGAAGACAGAGCAATACTGCCTCCACGGTAAACATAAATAAATATACTTCTGTGATATGTCCTTTCTGTCAGCCGTTCCAATTATGTTTTTTTCCTATCAACAGTAAACATGCTTTATGTACACCTTTGATTGGTAGTATCATTGAGTAGTAAAGAGCATCTGTTCAATGGACTAGAGAGGTGGAAAAAATATCTACAATATGTCAATCTGATCTTCCTATGCTTGATGTAGAGCCCAAGATCTGAGAAAGTTGGTGAGGCCAATCAGCATCTTCAAGGTAAAGAATATGACTATGCAGAGGAAGACAACTATGATGAGGAACATGATGATCAGCAAGCTGCAGCCCCTACACCCTCGCCTGCCATGAATATTACAATATCACCAAGGAATGATGACCAACACTTTCACATGATGCACTTGTAATCTTCTCAACCTCTCATGCAAATTTTATACTTGTGATTTAATAGCTGCTGAATCTCTCATACTTGTGATTTAATCTTCTCAACCTAATGCAACGTTAGCTGTTGAACTAGCATTTATCCATTATTTCTCATAAGTTGATCACTTCAGGCTAGAAAAGAGGTCATCCTATTTGTCGTGTCGAGTAACAAAAAAGTGGCTAAGGCAACTGTCATTTCTGTTAATCCAAACAATAAACTAGTAGGTGTGGCTCTTGGAACAAAATTTTGTGAAGTGATTGTGAATTTTGTCTTTCGATGTGAAACATTAGTGTCACGCTTTATGCTAAAATCAAGACTCTAGGAATGTTGTAAAGGCAGGTTGCCTAACCATTTAATCGAGTAATGTCTACTTGATTTGATTCCTTTTTTTATATGTGGTGAGTGTATCTACAGTTCCTAATTGTTATACTTTTGACAGCTGAAGGTCTGTAGTCAGCAACCAAGATCTCAGGGTGTTGTTGGTTCTTCAGAGATCTTCTCAAGGTGCTCTCATTTCTCAGAGATCTTCTCAAGATATCAGCTCGCTGCTCCTTAATTAGGACATGTTCCTTCCTCCATAGCCTATTTGGTCTAAACACATGACTTAATTTTTCAGTTTGGACAAGATACCTACTAGACTCAGTAACAACCTAATTGAAATGTAGTGGTCAGATCTGCGGTAAAGTTTCTAGGATCAACGCTCAAAATTGAAGCCACATTATTAACTTTAGTGTGCTCATTGACAGACCAAATGTCATTAACTAGCAGCAGGACGCTGCAATAAATTTTAGCCATCAGTATAGAACTTGTTTCCTGTTACATTTAGCTTCATAATTCTTCATATGTTACATTCAACCATACCTAAAATTAGCAGAAATGACATATATTATACTGTACATATTTGTCAATATGTTATATGTGCTGGCTTGCTGGGTCTAGTAGGTCTTATATGACTCATGTCATTTTTTGTTTATAAATTTCATAATAAATCCTTGACCAAGTATACATAATGTATATATAATGTTTTATATCTATTGTGTCATGCTATGAAATACCATCAACATGCCCTAATTAGATTGCTTACTCTAGGTGATGCAGGATCATCTCAGAGACACTACGCGGTGTTGCTTTTGCCAAGAAGGGCGCTTACAACAAATTTGTTGCAGGATCATCTCACGGGGTTTTTGCTAGCGACTTGTTGATAGAAAGCCATTGAATTATCTTTGAATGCTTTTGGACTACGGTCTAGTAGTTTTAGTTAATTGGTGGACCTCAAACCTATCTTTTGATCATGGTGGGATCGCTTTTGGATGATGGCTTTCACTCAACAAGAAAACAATGCATGTTGTACAACCTGATGACTTAGCTACATTTTGTATTTAGCTACTACATATATATATATATATCTTGTATATGTTGCCTTCATGGCAAGAAGATTAAGCTAGTGGCATGATTATATATCGTACTCATTTGATATGGATGAATGAGAGTATGATTAATGTTATTTGTGTATGCCATTGAATACTGTATTGGTTCTGAATGTGGTTCAATTTTAAATGTCATAATGCCATTTGATGTGGATTGTTTTTTACATATTCAATTGAGCTTGACTGACTATCAGTTGCTAAAAGTTCTTACTGCGATGAACTATCCGTGGCTAAAAGTTCTAACACGCGGTCTTTTGCTGAAAGTTGGAGCGATGGACGGTCCGTCGCTAAAGATGAAGTCGGTCGCTGTACACATACAACCACGACTTCAACAGCAACTGCTAGGGTCCGTTGCTATACCTTTCAACAAAGGACTGTCAGTCGCTATAGACCCCTTACAGCAACTTTAAGTCAGTCGCTGATTAAGGTTGTGGTGTAGTGTAGTTTGAGTTCAGATCTCTTGCGGTATCTTTCATAGGTAGATCTCTTTTTGTTGAGAGTTCACCTTATGCTAATTATGTGACTAACCGTTTTGTGGAGACCTTGAAGTCACACTGGACAAGACAATGCCTTGTGTTTCTTCTGTCTTTGAGCTTGCAGGAGAAGAGGAGCTTGGAGAGGGCATTTTGGCTCACGGACCTGATCCCACTTCTTCCATGACTTGGGGTTCCGTTCGAGCAGCATCTCGAGTGAGCATTAGCTGCACCTGAGGGAGTGACAGCATCTGACGAGACGGAGACGACTTCGACATGGCAGGCGTCCACTCGGTATGGTATCACACAAGCAGGCGGTCAAGCGCATCATGAGGTACCTCCGACACACATCTGAGTTCGGGTTCTTGGTAGTCTTCTTCTTTGACCCTTTTTGCTGTGTGGTCTTTCCGATGTGGATTTTGCTGGTGTTCGCTTGAGCGTTTCTTGGCTCTCCGCTTGTGAGTTTGTGGTGTGTTTTCCTTTTAGTTGGAGAAGCATGTTGCTTGTTGTATCTTAGTTTGACTTCTCCGATACCCCTTTGTTTTGGGTCTTCCTTCTTAGGCTAGCTTTTGCTTTGATTTTGATAGACTAGCTTTTGCATGCATTTCATCATGTATTCTAGTGCATTTTAGAGCTTCATGTTTAGAGCAATAAGAATGAGATTATGCTCTTTTGGTATGCCCTGTCGATTCGTGATGATGCTTGTAGCTTAGGCTCTTTTTGATCACTTGATACATGTTATGAGGTAAGCTATTTTTGCAAATAGTGAACTTGATTAATCAACTATGAAACCTTTAATTTGTTCACCATTAAGAGTGGCAACTAGCATGGGTAGGATGTGTTGAGATCACTTGTGCTATCTTTTGTATGCTAGGTTGCTATGTCTCTTGCACTGAGCCATTCACTTGCTTGTTTGTTCATGTTTACCTTGTGCTTAAAATTTGAACCAAGTCTAAGTGAAATGAAAAGATCGAGATGGGATTGCATGTGTCAGCACGTCACGGTATCGAGACTGTTTCTCATTGCACTTTTGAGTTAAACTTGAGCCGTGTAGTGTAAGACCGAAATCGGTGCTTTAAGCTTCTGATTGCTTTTCTTGCATAGGCTTAGCCCCGGTTGAAAAGTTAGGCAATGACCATGCTTTCAACTTCTCGCAATCACATGCTTTAATAAGAACTTGTGTTAATACCGCTGCAATCTCCGATAAAATTTGAAAACAACACAAGTTTATGCTTCATTCTATGGCATGATGATTGAACTTTGCTAGGGGTAGTTCACCTTTTATACTTGAGTTAGCACTTGGTTGATTTCTTGTCTATTCTTGCTAAGTGCTATTTTAGTGGTGAACTCCTTTTCAAATGGCTTAAAACTGCTCATATGCTCAATTGTTCATATTTCGTATTCATTTGATCAGTTGACCCTTTCCTAACATGTGTATTGGTTGCTATACTTTCAGGGCAGCACCCTTTGAGCATCTTTCATTTAGATTGCTATACACTTGAAGCTATTGCATTGTGCATTTTCTGCATTTTTTGGCTTAGTGTACATACCCCAGCTCCGATACACGTTCAGACTACCGTGGCCACTTTTAGTGCTTTTCACCGCCCCATGTGCATTTGGATGATGATTTTATTTGTGTTTGTGTCAACTTTGTGGAGAAACTTCAAAACCCCTCAGCTTGTTTCCTTTGTCAAGGGGGAGAAGCTGTTTGCAAGGGGGAGCTTATGTGTTGGCATAAAGGGGAGAGTCGTGCACTTTTGAGAGAGCTTTGAGCTAGGGGGAGTTTAACTCTTTATGGTCTCTTGATTGGTATCCTTTTGTGTTCCAATTGGTTTTGAGCTTCTCTTGTGTTTTTCTCATTGGTATCGAGCCTGCTAGTCGTGTTGATTGTTGCGTTTGCCTCTGTCTTGAGGGACTAGCAGTTTTTGCTTGGTATTTTTGATTGGTATGGAGTCTTTGAGCTAGTGGTGTTGAGCCTTTTCTGCCTCTTCTTGAGGGCTAGCTCATTTTTGACTTGGTTGTGTCGATCCGTTGCCCTGTCTTTGAGAACCAAGTCTTTAGCTCTTTGTCTGAGTTTTCACTCTTTGTGGAGATTGGCTCGAATTTTGCTTGGTTGCGTTGAGCCGTTGCCCATGTCTTTGGGACCAAGTTTTTCGGTTTTGGTATCTCAAACCATCTCTTGTGCTTAGTTTTGTCAATTCAATCATCAAGGGGGAGAAATTTCGAAACCCAAGTGGATAAGAACCTTCCAAGTGGATAAGAACCTTGGTTTCTTTGTGATGATTGTTTGACAATTTATTTGAGATTGGTTTTTGAGTTCCTTTTGGGATTCATGAAACTCTTGTTTCTCTTGACTCTTCGGTTGTGTGAAGGCTTTGCCCGCTTTTCGTTTCTATCGGGACCAAGAGCTCTTGTTTCTCTTGACTCTTCGGTTGTGTGGAGGCTTTGCCCGCTTTTCCCGTTTCTTCGGGACCAAGAGCTTTATTTGGAGTTTTCATGATCCTTCCTCATATCAAGTGTCCTTGTTGTTTTCTTTTGCTTGGCTTTTGGGCACTTGAATGAGGCTTGCCTTCAAACCCTTCCTTTGTGGTTTTATTGTTAGTCAATGCATTCATCAAGGGAGATTGAGAATACATATGATGAATGATTCATTTATGAGAAAGGTTTGAGGCTTTTCTCGGTTGAGTCCATATTTCGCTATGCGCTTAATGTTTATGATAACCGGTGGCGTTGAGTTGTGGTGTGTTTTCATGTGCTGGTGTGCGTGTGCAACATGTGTCTCTTGGCTGTGTTGATGTGCAGGTGTGGAGCTCGGAAATAGTGGTCGATGGCAAGGTGAAGGTCAAGTAGAGACGTGTCGTGCCGACTGACCGGGAGCGCGGTGAAGGATGGGCGTGTCGTGTGCGGCGGACGTGCCATGCTGATGTACCCGGAGCGGTGAAGGGCGGACGTGAAGCTTGGACCGACGGACCAGGAGGCCAGAGGAGCCTGGTGTGTGGTAGCTGGCACGTGGCATCAACGAGCAAGCAGCACATGGGGATATGCGATGCATCGGCATCGGTGCCGGTGGTCGGGGTGTGCGAACCACATCCCGTCTACGGTGCGGGTTTGGTAGTGAGCCTCAGAAAAGCTACCATCGATGCGTTTCCGAGTTTGGGCCTCAAAACTTGGGGTGGCGGGTTTTCGAGTTTGGGCCTCAAAACTCGAGGTGGACGGTTTGCCAGGTTTGGACTCAAAAACCTGGGTTGGCGGGTTTACCGGTTGGGCCTCAAAACACCTGGGCCGAAGTTCCTATGCGGAACGGTCAACGCGTGGTGCACTGAGAGGCTTGTGTTGCGGCGAAGTTATCGTGAGGAAGGCGCGATGGTCGCGTGACGCAGCGTGACGGCGGCACGTGGTGGCATCCTGGAGCTTGCGCGTCGAGGCGAAAGCGAAAGATGAGAAGGCGCGTGGCCGTCGGATGGAAACTGCCAGAGTTGGATGGTTTTTACCCTTGGGGGTATTTGGGTTAGTGCTTCATGTTAGGGGCGTTGTGTCTTTTGGACGTGCCGCCTATATATATGTGAAGGGGCTGTGTTGGTCAGCTATCCCTAGACGGTGCCACTCTCATTTGTTCTTGTGAGAGAAGGCTAGGGTTAGAGAGAGAGGAGTGGCTCTTGTTCTTTGTGCTTTTTGCCATTCGAGCTTTGTTATTGCGAGGAGTGGCTTGTAACCCGACACCGAGTGCTAATACAATCCATCCTCTTGCTGAATCAAGGATCACAATTTGTGCTTTACTTTGTCTTGCAGTTTTGTTCTTTGCGTTGCACGTTTTCCCCTCTTTTGCTCTTCACAAAATCGGTTGTTTCGAGGGATGATTTGCAAATTCGTTTGAACCATCTTGTGTAGCTTCGTGAGTGTCTTCTTCCTACCGAAGGAATTTCTCTAGTACCTCACAAACTCACAGATCGGGCGGATTTAGTTTGGGATCAAGTTCTTGCCCATTCTTCACCGTTTTCTTCGATTCACCGATTTGGAGTTAGGTTCGAGCCATGATCTCATAGGAGTAGCTCACTAACATCCTTGTGACCCCTCACACGAAATTTGAGCCCTAGTGCTTTTGATCTGAGGGAGATCGGATCGATTCGGTGACGAATAGAGGGCTGCTCGGGTGACCGGACGCTGCATCGAAGGACCGGACTCACCCTGTCAGAGTCCGGTCGTTGAACACACGCGCAGTCCAGTTCGCGCGTGGTGACCGGACGCTGACCTGGCATTGACTGGACGCACCGAGTGCTGAGTCCGGTCAGTTCCAGAGAGCATTTTATGTGATCGGACGCACCTAGTTTGCTTGACCCGGACTCACAGCTCGCACTGTTCATTGAGTTGCTCATGACGGATGCTGCCCTGTGTATTGACCGAAACGCTCTAAGCCCTTGAGTCCGGTCCGACACAGACCAGACTGTACGCAGACCGGCATATGAGATTGGTCCTGCGTGACCGGAGCCCTTGAGCTCGCCGTTGATGACCGGACGCGTCCGGTTGAATCGGACGCGAGTCAGAGTCCGGTCAGTGCAGACAGAACGCATTTTCGTCTGTATCGTTTGCGTTCGTGCTCCATTTTGAGATCTGCTTTTTGTTGTGTTGGATTCCCGACTTCGTGCTCTACAGAAATCGGGCTTCACGCTTTGCGAAAAAGCCTGAATCCCCTCGCGTTGCTCTCGGGGGAGGTTGAGGTTACCCAAAGTCCATCCCGTCACTAGTTGACTTGTGTGAACTTGGGTGAGGAAGCTTTTGTGGTGTCCCGCTGTGTTCCTAGGGAACATCCACCCATTCTCTTGGGTCGTGGACATCACGCACATCGGCTTTGCTCTTGGGGCTGATTTTCTGGAACAGAGGCCTAAACATTTCGAAAGAAATTTTACGACTCCCATTCAACCCCCCCCCCTCTGGTCGCCAATTCGGTCCTTCAGTTATGAGAAATAGTGAGCATGCCAGCACCTTGGCCCTTTCTGCAAACGATTAACCATATTGTCACACCCATGAAGTAGAAACACATATATCATGCCCCGAGTCTTAAAGCCATCAAAGTGAATTCTATGGGGTTTTTCTAATAGCACGATGGTTGCAAGCATTCATCGACTATATTATTACACTAAGGGCGATAGCAAAGCATCGACCATATGAATTCATCCAGGTGAGTATGCATAGCTAAAATAAAGCAGTTCGGCTTTGGATCATTAGTAAGCAAAATAATTTGTCAACTCTCCATAATATAGACATTTATACCAATGATCAAAATAAGGGCTAAGGGGTAACCATGCATACCTTGGGATGAATTGACATAGACATAGACAGAGAATATGGATGATGCCAAAACCATTGATTTTGATGATACGGTGCAAATCTCCAGCTTGACAACTGCTTGTTGAATCTTCTTCTCTCCTTTGCCTTTGTTGCACTACTTGCTTGAGCATCATCTTTCTGAACTTGGATACTTCCTTTAGGAACCCACACCAAGCCCCTTCAACCCTGCTGCCACTTAACTTCTGTGCACAAGCTTCTTGCAACTTTCTTGCCACTTTGGTAAACCAATTGAGCATATTTGTTTTATTTCTGTTTTGGACAGCGGCAAATCTTTCTCGATTTTAGGCACTCTCACCTTCTTTTTTCAGATTTGGCACCTAGAATATAAGTCAGATGATTCTCCTATTTCTATGCCATCAATAGCCAGATTCTTTAGCACCGCAATCGGCTTTTCAATAGTTGAATTCAGATCTAAACTTTTATCTTTGCAGCCATCATATTTCACACGGTAAACCTGTTTTACCACTTTCTTCTTATGCTGGGCTCCAGATCGATTTAGATCAAAATGGTCTTTGTAAGATGATGACCTCTCTAAGTGTCCAAGAGCTGCATATTGTGGCCAAGAATATGGTGGAATGTGTGCCTCTTGATCAAACCAGCCCCAAGATGAACCAGGATGAAAATATGTGGGTTACGGTCCATATGACATAGGAATTGGCTGCTCAAAAGGAAATGTGTTGTTGCTGTTTGAGATTATTCCCTTGCCAATTCCGATCTTGAGATTTGTGCTTTGGAGACAATCTTTGTGTTCGGACCTTCTTTGGCCGATTGGTGACATTGGCTTTTGCTAAGTTCTCATACTTAGCTAGAAGCTCCTCGAAGCTAAGCTTCGGTCTTCCACTCTTTTGCTTGTCACGGCCTTTACCTCCAAAAGCTTTATGAGCATCCTCCTTCTTTTCTCCATCTTGATAGACATGCTCCAAAGGAGGATCCTTAGCCGATTCCCCTTGCTCAACGGGATCAATCGACCTTTGCTTTAGCTGGAGAGATTCTACCTGCCCCCCAATGTCTTCTGGAATTCTGATAACTTTGTTGTCCTCTGGAATATCTTCAATTTTCAATTCATGGACAACAACCTTGTCTTCACTTGAGGGCTCCACATCTCTCTCTTGGGCTTTTGAGCCTTGAGCATTGAGTGAATCGGCTAATGTCAGCCGATTCGAAACTTGCTTGCCATCAAGATCAATTGTATCCAATTGGTCCATTTGTTGAGCTTCAAAAAATCTCAATCGTCCTTTATTAATGGCCGATTGGATTACTCGACGAAACACATTGCAATCAGAAGTATTATGATCAAAAGAATTGTGCCACTTGCAAGATGTAAGCTCTTCAATGTTTTGAATAGATGGCAAAGCATCGTGATCAATGATTTTAATAAAATTATTCTTTAGCAAGATATCAAAGACAAGATCACAAAAAGTAAAGTCAAAGGTGTACTTTGATTTCTTTAGCCGATTCTTTTGTGGAGTCGGCTCAAAAGCTAAGCAAACGAGGGGATCAGATTTAATATCAATCCATTCAGCCACACCTTTGTAACTGCTTTTGGGAAGCTTTATCTTTGACAAACTACCACTATCGACCTTGCCATATGGCACAATATGTTGGCCGATAGAATCTGAATTTGTTTTAACATCACCAAATAAAATGCTATTCTCAATCGGTTTTTACAACTAGCAAGGATATCTCTAATAGATGTAGAAAGTGAGATAGTATGACTAGATTGTAATTTGAGCAAAATATTCATATTTGGTACCTCGTTGATCATGTCGAAGAAGCATAGGTTCTTGGTTTGAATGACGTTGTTCTTCATCTCCAGAGAACGATCAACAATAGATGTCGAATCACCCAAAAGCACTTCGGTAGCTGCTGGAACAGAGGAAATCGTTTAGCCGACCGGAAGTCTAGCCGACCGTCGGCCGAACAGGTAGGCAGTAACAGGTAACATGGGGAAGTCGGCTTAGCCGACTTAGAAGTCGACCTAGCCGATTCTAGGCAGGCGGCAATCGGCTCAGCCGACTTTAAAGTTGGCTTAGCCAATTTTGGGCAGGCAAGCGGTCCTTCTTTCTCGCTTGTAGGGATTTGATCTCCATTAATGATGCGGTAATCACTGGATAAGCGTATAACCCATTTAGCTCCTGAAAAATCAAGTCTAGCTATTTTCTGGCGCTTTTCATGCTTTTTGTAGCAAGACTTGCCTTTTGAGTTGCGATTGGTTCAGAATGGATATTATGTTGTTCTGCTTTGTTAGCAGAACCTTCGCTTACATCTACACTGACTTTTTCTTTCATTCCCATTAACAATGCCCTTTTAGCCGACGACTCAGTAATAATCGGCCTTTTGTCATTGGTCTTTCCAAAGTATTCATAGAATTACTCCTCTAATCTAGACCATGACCAAACAGTACATTCGGGTAAAGATGTAAACCATGCAAAGGCAATACCAGTGAGGGATAAAGGAAAATTTTGTACTCTCATATAGTCCTCTTTACCGGCAAAAACCAATTGTGAAAGATAAATACTAATATGTTCCACAGCGGTCTTATCATCTTCACCACTAAATTCATAAAAATCAGGTACCCGCCAACCATCAGGAGCTTCTAAGTAATCATAGTGTAACGGGTATGGTCTATGATAAGTGGGAACCTTCCATTTAGAGGAGCCATAAGGATTTCTAACATGGGCTAAATCTTCATCGATTCGGCTTGATTTGAGAGTAACATATGAAGCCGAATCACGATTGTTAGCATGCACACCCATTGCAGAATTTTTATTGATTCGGCTATAGTTTTCGGTATCATGTGAAGCCGAATCATAAGTTTTTGCACTCGAATATCTTGCTGGAATTTCACTAATTCGGCTATGGTTTTGAGTTAAATTTGAAGCCGAATTGTGAGGAGTGATCTTTGCATAAGGTGCTGAATTTTCGTTGATTCGGCTATGGTTACTAGTAATACGTGAAGCCGAATTATAAGTACTTGCACTTAAATGCTTTGCTGAACTTTCATGCATTCGGCCATAGTTATCAACATATGAGGCCGAATTATGAGTAGTAGCACTTGCATTTGATGCTGAATTTGAGAGCAATTGGCTAAATAATTATCATTGTCGTAGCCAATTCTCTCATTCATCGGCATGTCTTGTGTGGAGTCACGTATTGTGAACTTATAGCCGATGAATTAGAATTTACATGTTGTATGTTGCTAGTAGCATCAAAACTCAAAGAATTTATAGTTGACATCGGCTCTTGACCATAATATGCATGATTATGATGTGTATGATGAGGAGCATTAGCAAAAGTATTAATCGATGCAACATATCTACTATCATTATGACTAGCAACACCAACATAAGAGTTCATAGAACTTGCAAAATAATTATTATAATCATAAGATGTATTCGCAAGTTGTACCTCAGGGTAATTGTAGTAGTTTTGTGATGTAACACCTTGGTACTTCATGATTTAGAGCTTGACCGCCTTCCTGAATTTTCCAATATCAAGCACGCTGTGTCGCAAAATAGCAAACGAGATCACAAGGGTCAAAACAACATGTGATCGGCCTTTTAGGCCGAATACAGCGGTAATGGCGAGCACAAGAAAATAGATCAATGAAGGATAGGGCTAGGGCAAGAAGATTCGGCTGCAAAGTAGAGCCGAAGCAAATTCTTCCCCAGTGGAGTCGCCAAAAAGTGTGTTGACGCCGAAATGGTTCCAGATCACACACAAGCTAGGGCTTTGGACGCCCGGGTCGCCACAGACCGAAGAATGCAGCGCGGAGGTCACACTTACGTGGTGAAGAACGGCTAGGTTTACAAGCAAACCAGCAAAGGATAGCTATCACACTTACGTGGCGAAGAACGACTAGTTTTAGGGAACACTAGCAAAGGAAGCGTCGAAGGTCTCGTCCGGGAGGGACCCCGTCAGGGTAAGGTCATCGCCGGGTTGCCCTAGATCGGCCGACGAGCCTAGGGTGCCATCCTTGGTCGTCGGATCAAGGGATGAACAACATGAGGTTGGAGAAGAGGGTAAAAGAGTTGTAGTAGATTGATTTGACGATTGGATAGATGGGGTCTCAATCGGCCATGATCCTCTCATATATATATAGTGGGGGGTGGTCTTATCCCAATAGGAAACCCTTCCAAACCTTATTTTCCATTTTTCCCATGAATTTGGAATAGTTCGGATCAGAATCCAAAAGGACAGATCTGAACGGGAGTCAGAACTTCCAACTCGGGTCGGAACTTCTGGGGGTCAGAAGTTCCAACTCGGAGGGTCAGAACTTCAGGGGGGGTCAGAACTTCCGACTCGGAGGGTCAACAGTTCCGGGAGGGTCAGAACTTCCGACTCGAGTCAGAACTTCCGGGGGCCAGAAGTTCCGACTCGGAGGGTCGGCAGTTCCGACAGTGAGCCATCTCTATTAGGTCATAACTCTTCCATCCGGGCTCCAAATTGAACGTTCCATATATGTTTTTCGACCATCTCGACGAGAGAAACACAATGGTAAAGTCCATCCTTGCATTTGAGAAAATTCTACGAGCTGGTCTCCATTGCTGCCTTGCCGCCTTCGACCAGTTTTACCTGGTCGGAAGTCTCTTAAAAGGTCTCGTGACTGGTTTCTGGTCGGAAGATATCTGCAACAATTATTGGATCAAGCGACCAGACCGAACCTGCTCGGAAAATCTCAGAACACCCTACTCGTCATATATAAAGTGTTCAGGGACAATCGTTCTTCAGTTCGGCTGCAAATACGATGATCCAAGCATGCTTTCTAGCCATCTTAACGACAGAAACTTAATGGTGGAGTCCGTTATACTCTTTGGACACTTTTGAGTGTCAATACTTTGCTTTCTATTTTTTCATTTTTCTTAATAAGTTTCTCATCATTAGTTTGTGCTATCACTTAGCTTGCACTAGCTTCTAGTTTTTCAGTTTTACTAGATAGCTCAACATTGAGATTAGCAAAAGTTTCATATTGATCAACCAAAGTGTTATATGCTTGTTGGGAGAACTATCTAGTTTTTCCTTTCAGAGTATTTATTTTCTTGTTGTTGACTAGTGGCAAGCCTTAGCATAGTTGAGATGATCTAGCACAAGTTATCATAAGAAGGTAAACTCATCATCACTATCACTATCACTATCACTATCACTGTCACTAAGATAGAATTTGTGTCACCTCTTGCCCTATAGGCACACATGTAAGGAACTGTGATGATGATGCTGCCATCCGGCCATCAGCTCTTTGTTGTGTGGGTTTCATCTTCACTTGAATCATCCCATGTCTTGATGGTTTGTGAGGGCTTTGTCCTTGCATCCCTTCTTTTTCTTGTCCTTGGGTGTGGGCTTTTTGCTTTATACATGCCTCACACAATTGCCCACAGAAAGTGCCCGCTCTTTGACATATCCATAACATCCATTTTCCTTTACTCTTTTCTTTGATTGTGTGAAGAGGCAATCTTCAATTCATGTGATGGGCACACCCTTAACATTGGGCCTTATTGGATCATCCTCTTCAACTCCTGCACTAGCTTGATTGTTACTTCTTCCATATAGGAGGTGTTGGATGAGGTGGAGGCTCGATCATCGTCACTTGTTTCTTGATCACCACACTACACCACAACCACTTTTCCCTACAATTATGTGTTGGCAAAACTAGGATTTTGACAACACTATTTGTGTTGGCAATTCTTTACCTTTTTAGCGTCACATAAACCGTCGGCAATAGTTATATAAGGCTACAATTTAACTGTCGGTGTTTCCCCTGCAACATATAAAGTGTCGGTGAAAGTTTTTAGACAGAAGAAGTGTCGTTGTAGCCTACCTAAACAACAGTCTAAGTGTCGTCGAAGGGGTGAGCGCCGAGGGCGGGAGACTGCGCGCCGAATAGAACCCGCGCGGGCGGAGCTAAAATGCTAAATGTAAAAAAAATGACCCCTTGAGTCCACTAAAATAGGGCTGCCCGCCGCTCCTTTGCACACTCACATGACTCCATAAAAAAACGTGAGCGCCGCCAAGTTCGCAACTGGGAGCCGACAGCCGTCGTCCGTCGCCGAGCGCCACCTACACACAGGGTCCCCCGCCGGACGCCGCCTGCAGGCTCCCCCACCGGGCACGGCCAGCAGGTCCCTGCCGGGCGCAGCCAGCAAGGTCCGCCGCCGGGCGCCGCTGGCCAGCAAGCTCCGCCGTCGGCCGCCGCCGGCAGAGCGAGCACATAAGGCTCACTCCCAGCACTCACCGGCATCTCCATTCCCCTCAACATCCAGGTGCATCATCTCCACATTCCCTCTCATCTCGTCCCCATTCCCCTGCGTGCTAGGTTTTTGGCATACCTTAATTTCTTGTATTTTTTGATTTTTTTTCTGGTTGTAGAAAGGAGCAGAGGAAGGGAGAAAGGCTAGAAAGATTTAAGGTTTGGGTTACTTATCTTGCATAACTTTCATTCAATCCAGATCTGCCATCCTGTTCTATATAAAAACAGAGAGAATATAATTAATTTAACTTTAAATCTGCAAGTGGCAGCACTGAATTTTAGTCGGCGCCCCTCTCACTGTCTCAGCTTGCCCGTGCGTGTGAGCATGCATGTCATGTTGTGCTCCTTCCCTGATTACTTTATCATTGGCTGCTAGTCTGCTTCCCCCGGTTCTGCTTATTTTTAGTTGTTTATTTTATCTTTATAATCCTCAGAGGTTAGCTAGTTTTTGTTCTCTTACTACACTGATGACATCTCGCCTGGTATGCAAGTCTGCTGCATATCCATGGTGATGTTTTGGATCATTCAGGCCAAAAACAGCCAGAGAGGTGAGAGCTTTAGAATAACAGGGGACAGCAGACAAGCAGACAACAGTTTTTGTCAAGGAGCTCATGCAAACCTACAACAAATTTCAGTTAACAGGAGTGAGCGAGAAGATAACCAAGTGTTGCATGTTTTTGGTGAATCTTTCTGTTCAAAACAAAAATCTCAGGAGTGTCGACGAACGAACTTGTAGGAGAGCAGCCAGAGAGCCCAGAATGCTAGCTATGCCCCCGCCCCTATTTGTCTTTTAAGTTTAGAAAATGTTGTTCTAGTTGGCCACCGATATATCCTTTTGAGAAGGCAGCTCCACTGCACTCTGGCAAACTGCTTTTGCAAAGGAAACAATCGATGAGCTAGCCGGCCTCGTTTTCCCCTCCTGAAAATCATAAAGTAATTGCCCCCCCCCCCCCCCCCCCCCCCCCTCAAACCCCTGACGAAAGTAGGCTCTTTTAGCTTTAGAAGTATACAGAGGGAGAAGGAGGCATGAGGACATGAGGAGAACGAAACTGTACTAAACAAACTGCACACATCACACAGAGCAATGACCATGGCACACATGTACAGTACATAAGAATTATAAGTTAGTCTTGGAATTATTGAAATGCATACATGTCTCCTCATTGCAAAAAGATCAGTTCTGAGTATTTTCTCTTTTTTCTTGTGCATGTTGCAAAATATCCTATAAGGAAGCATTAAAGGATTCTACTCTTCGAATTTTCTTTCTACACTAATCGTCACCAACTG
Source organism: Coix lacryma-jobi var. lacryma-jobi (assembly GCA_009763385.1). Taxonomy (NCBI): domain Eukaryota; kingdom Viridiplantae; phylum Streptophyta; class Magnoliopsida; order Poales; family Poaceae; genus Coix; species Coix lacryma-jobi. Next base: position 82,925,798 of record CM019822.1, read on the forward strand.
TAGCTTCAAAGTAAGTTCTTGTGCTCAGGTTTTGGACTTATTTGTACTGTGTTATGTGATTAATTAGCGTTGGTAATATTGTTACAGGGAGCACAAGCAAGTTGGCCTCTAGTCTTCATCTGGTCTTCTACTGTCATTGCTTAGCTGTGCAGGGAGCACGGGCAAGTTGGCTTTCTAGCCTTCATCTGCTCTTCTAGTGTCATTGCTTGGCTGGTACGCTTATCTTCTCCTATGAACTTTGTCTTTGCATTTGTCTTAGGATTGTAGGTTGTGTGTGATCTGCGATGTGATGATTTGTTTTTTTAAAACTGGAATAAATTTCCCCTGTAGTTCTTGTTGATGGTTTGTGGTCAGACGATTTTTTAGCATTACTTGTGGTGAAATTGATTTAATTTGGACAATTGCTTGGCACGATTTTTAATTTTTTGTTGAAACGACCCAATCTGAACTAAATGATCATCATCCTCTTCTTCTTCCTCATCTTCACTTGAGGAGCTTGAACTTGAGCTTGTCTCAATTTGCTTCTTGCCGTTCATCTTCTTGTGCTCATCACATGTGAGAGTTATGCCTTTGCTTGATGAAGTGGCTTCTTCTTGACCCATCTTGCGTGACATCTCAAATGCCACTAATTTGCCAATGACTATGGTCGGGGTCATTGTGCTCAAGTCTTCCATGTTGTGGAGGATGGTGATGATGGTTGCATGCTTGTTCTTTGGAAGCACGAAGATGATCTTCCTCACAATATCCGCATCACCTAGCTTTGTAATTCTAATAGAATTGAGCTCATTTGTAATTAGATTCAAACGAGAATACATATCACGAACAAGCTCATTTTCATTCATTTTAAAAGAATCATAAATTGATTTAGCTAGGTGATGTTTTTGCTCTTGAACATTACTTGTGCCATCATGGAGCTCATGGAGTTTTAGCCAAATTTCATGAGATGTTTGTAAAGTAAAAACTTGGTTAAACACATCCATGCTAAAAGATTCAAACAAGCAATTTTTAGCTCTAGCATTAAAATGAAGCTCTTTTTCATCACCCACGGTAGGCTTCTCGGGATTCTTAAGGGGTTTCATCCCGTCACGGGTGACTCTCCAAACACCTAGATCAACTGCTTCTAGGTAGCAAGCCATTCTAGCACTATAGTAGGGAAAGTTTGTGTCGTCAAAGTGTGGAGGCCTAGATGTATCCATCCCAAACCACTCTCAATAGCGTCGGCTCAACGGCGGCGAGCCAAGGTTCCAAAAATGAGCCAACCGGCTCCAATACCAATTGAAAGGACTGTGATGCCTAAGAGGGGGGCGTGAATTAGGTAACTTAAAACTTCTACTCTAAACTATGGCTTCTAATTTCCACCTAGTCAAAACCTAAGCAAGAAAGTAAACTATCTATTGTGCAACTAAGGTTTAGCTAAGTGTGTTGCTATCTCTACCGTAAAAGAGTTATGCAACCTAGGTTCTAAACCTATCAACTAGCCTATCAACTAAGCTAGAAAAATAAAGCACAACCAAGATAGCAAAGTAAATGCGGAAGCTTAAAGAGAGATGTAGAGATGCAAACTCCTATCGACGGCTCCTGTATTTTTACCGAGGTATCGAGAAGCGCGCAAGCTTCCCCCTCGTCCTCGTGAGCCCCTCGCAAGGGCCAGCTCCCGGTCGGGTACTCCGTGGATAGCTCCGGTCCTTCCCCACGTGCAAGTGTCTCCGGTTAAGCCCCGCGTGGCAACTCTCTCGTGCGCCTAGCGCTCCTCGCTGTCTTTTTCTGCTAAGCTTCTGGCCGAACCACCCCGGGTCTTGTTCCCTTTGGTACACGGTGGCGGCCACACCCACAACACGGTTGGTGTGTGGTCTCGCAAGACTACAAGCCCCTCCGATGTACAACAATGGTGCGCGCAAGCACCGAGTAGCAAGAGGTATGCAAACCTCACTAAACACTAGGCCTAACACCTAGAGCAAGCGCAAAGCGGTGGTCTAACTAGCTTAAGCACTTCGCAGAGCACCTACACTAATCACCTAGTATATCACTAAGCACTTTTGTGGCTAGAGCAACTAAATATGTGTCTGAGAACATATATGATGAATGATTGACATTTATGAGGAAGGTTTGAGGCTTTTCCCGGTTGAGTCCATATCTTGCTATGCGCTTAATGTTTATGACTAACCGGTGGCGTTGAGTTGTATTGTGTTACTGTGTTGGTGCGCGTGTGCAACATGTGTCTCTTGGCTGTGTTGATGTGCAGGTGTGGAGCTCGGAGATAGTGGTCGATGGCGAGGTGAAGGTCAAGTAGAGACGTGCCGTGCCGACGGACCGGGAGCGGTGAAGGATGGCGTGCCATGCGGCGGACGTGCCATGCAGATGGACCCGGAGCGGTGAAGGGCGGACGTGAGGCTTGGACCGACGGACCAGGAGGCCACAGGACCAGCTGTGGTAGCTGGCACGTGGCATCGGCGAGTAGGAGCACATGGGGATGTCCGGTGCATCAGTCGTGTCGGGAGGAAGACGATGGCGTCATGACACTTGGCGGGAGGTCAGACACGGGCTTGCGTGCGGCGCAAGTGCCGTCGGCCGAGTCAAGGAGGAAGGCGAAGGCGTTGTGCCCGGTGTGGAGGCTGGACATGCATCGGCGTCGGTGCCGGTGGTCGGGGTGTGAGAACCACACTTCGTCTATGGCGCGGGTTCGGTAGTTGAGCCTCAAAAAGCTATCCTCGACGGTTTTCCGAGTTTGGGCCTCAAAACTCGGGGTGGCCGTTTTCCGAGTTTGGGCCTCAAAACTCGGGTGGACGGTTTCCAGGTTTGGACCTCAAAACCTGGCTGGCGGGTTTACCGGTTTGGGCCTGTTGGGTATATTAAACGCACATAGAAAATTCCGCAAACGCACGGATACCGATGTAGCCTTCACCCGAGAGTATTGCAGGGTATCGATTTCTACGGGGAACGTGAAGTGTACTAGAAGAATTAAGACGTCCAAGGGAAAAAATGATAAAATGGAGAGAGAGATCTTAGGGTTTTCTAAGCAGGTCTATCTAATTAAAGGCTCACTATACTTTACTTACTTCGGGACATCAGAACACTGGCCACAGAAGGGATGAGAAAGGGGCTAGGAAGCTCCGACTACGGTCCTACAAACACCAACCCGAACGTGGTGGACTACGTCGGCCGTCAGGGCTGTCACCACCTAGGGCTACCACAACTATCCGTGAGGCTGGGTGCAAACTCAGGTAAACCCTAGTCTAGACACGTCTACACTAATGTCTACTAGTCTAATTAACAAGTTTAATTAGAGCACTCGATACGAGCGGAGATCCAGTAAATAGAATAAAGAAAGAACTGAAATTAAATATAATACTCAAAAAGAATAAATGAAGCACCTAGAGATTACTTGAAGACGAACTAGATGCTGCACCAATACAATGTCGAGGAAGATCCGATAGCTCTGGCTCCTCCTCAGCTCTCTCCTTCTCCTCTCTCTAATCCGATCTCTAATTACAACTAGATGAACTAGACAACTAGAACTAGAACTAGAAGAACTAGAAGAACTAGAACTAGATCTAATTCTAGATGAACTAGAAGAGATTCATCTAGAGGGACCTATACTTCTAATTGAAACCCTAGTTTCTGATGTGGAGATGAATAATAAAGATGGAGATGCCTCCCCAGGGGGGTCTGGGTCTGGTTTTATAGCCTGGAGTGTGGAACGTGAGCCCTTGAATCAAACTGACTTAAACAACGTTTGAGATACAAACCCTAAGGCGGTTGGAAGCAGTCCGTCGAAGCGGGCCCCGAATGGGCTCTAGAGTGGGCCGGTCGGCCCAGGGAGGAGGCCGGCCGGCCTCCCCTTGTGACAGGTGGGCCCCGCCTTCGGTGAATCGCCTTCTTGTGTCTTCTAGAGTCTTCTAGTGTTGGTTTTGGTGTGGAACTGATATCTTTTGACTCCGGACTCCAAATAGGGCAAACCATATATCCGTTTCGATCGTCTCGATGAGCTCATCACAATGGTGCACTCGAAATCATTATTTGAGATACTTTTATTCTGTGCAAAATTGGATATACCTGCAAAACGATTAGAACAACACAACTCGTGGAACTTGTTAGAATCAAACCCTACAGCTATGATTTATGGTTCATTTCAAATCATTCTATGCATTAATTGATGGTATAATATTGACTATAAGGACCGTCAATAAGTTCCCCCAAACTTACCCTTTGCTAGTCCCTTAGCAAAGTCAGACTTTGCAGTGGATCAGGAGTTGCTACAATACCTGTATCTCTAACAACTACACATGTATTCAAACAAAAGTTCTCATATGGATTAGAAAAATATATCATATTATTTATCACGAGGCTTAGTACCTTACTTGAATCTTGAGTAACTGAAAGATAGAAAAATGAAATCAAGCACTATGTCTCTAGTTCTTCACTTCACCATTATCCCGAAGTTTTTATGAATTTTTAAAAAGCTTAAAAAACATATGTTGCCAAATTAAACAATGGATCCAAAAAGAAAGTCAACCATACCATCGAATCGAGAAGTGCATGTGTATGGAAAATGGAATCGGATGCTCTTTTAATATATCACTCTCTTCTGCTTATCAGAGACACATGGCTATCAGGCTAATTCTACTAGCGGGCACGTGCCTATTTTTTTTATATATATTATTTTTTCTTTTTTTGAGGTTCCGGACACTTGTCCTTTTTATTTCCTCGGGATCTATCTTTTTGAGGTTTTGGACACTTGTCCCTTTTTATTTCCTTAGATTTTCTCTCTTTTTTCTTAATAGCCATATGCTTCCAACAAACTTTTGAGAGGATAGCAACAGATAATCATGAGTATTTATGCGGAAAATGGATGGAATGGGTAAGTGATCTCAATTCAATAGCATGATAACTTCTCATAGGGTCAACAAAGCTTAATTTAACTTAATGCAATTATTACTCATATTAATATTGGAAACTCTCCGGAACTCTAGTGTTGTTTGAGAACAAGATAACAATAGCTCAGATCGTCACATATCATATCTGTCAATTACCTAGACTCTGGATTAACCATTTGCTACCCATTAATTTAATTTCATTTTAAGCATCATTATTAATTAGGAGAACTCATGCTTTGAAGGCTAGGTACTTGAAAAAATTAGATAGAGCAACTATTCATCATTTCCATGTAATAGATTAGAGAGAGAGGGTTCTTCTTTTATTATCAATTTTAAAAACAAACTAGACATACTATTTATTTAATCTAACACACACTTATTATAAATAACTAAGATAGTAAATAAGAGATACCTAGATTACGAAGATAACGGGGGTGCGTCTCCCCAAGCTGGTTCCCTTAATAGCGTTGTGCCTTCATGTGTCCATATAATTTTTTTCTTTTTATTTTATTAATGGTGAGCCTGTATACACGTGAGGGTGCTTCCCCCAAGCCAGATGTTGACATAGTCGTTCAATCTTGTAATGCAGCGGACTGGCAGTGAAAATGTGTTTCCTCTGTCAAAGCTTTGATTGATGTTGATGGTTGTGGAAACAGTGCTCCAACAGTGGATGGAACATCCACTTGCTCGTCAACTTTTCTTAGTCTTTCAATCCTGTGAAACTCAAATAGAACAAAAAAACTTGTGGAACAGATTAAGCATTAGTAATTGGCCACTTAAGCCTCAGTTGTCTAGAGTTTCAGTAAGATCTCTTTCTCAATATTTTTGTATTTAATATTTTTTTATGATGCAAGAGAAAATATAACAGGATGAATGTATGCATATTTATTTTTTTTAGTGCCACCACAGTGAATATTTCATGTGGATTTTTACACACCATAGAATTATTCGCATGGGGCTTTAGGTTTTATGATGCAGTGCAAAAAGTAAAATATTTTTATTTTCTTTTTATATATGTAATGCTAATGCAGAAAAGTAAATATGCTATAGAGAAATAATGATCGAAAGTAAATATGCAAAAATAGAAACTAATACAGAAAGATAAATATGGATAACTAACCGAATTTTACCTTTCGGCGAGGGTTCAATGTTTTAAGCCCTCTGAATAGGACTTCTCACCATGTTCATTCTTGAGGTGCATCATTTGATCTCAATATGTAGACCTTGATAACTGCACCTCTCGGTATGGTGTCACTCATGTTCTTCGTTGCCCAGCAGTGTAAAGTGAAGCTTTAGTTGTGAAAGCTGACAACATCTTGCTTAGTGCGCATATTCTTGTAAATCCAGGACCTTCACTCTGTAGAATTTGGGAGTTAACAAACTCCTCCTCCATTTTTTGCTCAAGAGTGCGTCCTGCTCATAAAGACAGGGAGAGATCAAGTGCATGGGCTCTGTTGGTGGAAAAACACCAACAGAACCAAAAGTTTTGTTCATTTCTCTCTAACCTTAGGCACATTGCACAAGATAAACTTGTTGTTTATGTGTTCTATTCAATCTTAACATGAGTGATAGGATCAAAAGATGAGCATGAAAGTAGCATCATAAAATATTTAACAGATCAGATTGTTTAACCCAAGGAAGGTTAATCTATGCATAATCTGTCGATCTTTTCATGATTGTGATATATCATCTTCCAAAGGTTGGATCCACAACATTTTAGCTCATTTGGTTAACATAGTGAGATCAGAGAGTGAAGCTAGGAATAAAGAGTAAAGAACTGAACATGTTAAGTTGATTAGGTTGGATCATGTGAGGTGCAACTTAAACATGTTTGGTTTTTATTTATGCACATACCAGAATTAAAGAAGCTTTTAAAGTGATGGTCACATACCTTGAGATGTTACCTTTATCATTGAAGAGTGATGTGTCGAACCACCTTGTGGAAGCTTCTCTTGTCTAGCTGGTTGTTCTTCATGAATAGCTTGTCTTCTCTTGCTTATCTCGTGAGCTTGAGTGATGGAGCTTGAGAGGAGGAAGGTATAGTAGGGTCATCTTTAGAGGGATCAACCTTCCTTCTCTATGTGTCAACCTATCAGTGAAGGTGTGTTGTTCCTCCCACGATGGTCTTTATCTTCTAGTGATCCAGCTTAGACTTGTTCACCTACTTCCATGGAGTGAGTGCTTTGATTGTAGGTATTGTTTTGTGGCACTCATCTTTTGTCTTGTTCCATGGATCTCATTTCTCCATGATCAGTGAGTTGTGTCTCCCTTGCGCAAGTTGTTGAAGTTCATGTGTCTCTTCATCTCCAGTGTGAGTTCATCTTAGGACTTTCCCATAATTGATATTGAAAGTTTTCCTGCAGGGGTTAGTCCAACAAAATATCCAGCATCCAGTATAGTATACCATTGGCTCAAAAATCAACCTAGACACCACGTCTAATTTGATCTAGGAAGGCATTTTAACCTAAGCACCATGCTTAATTTAAAAGCCTTTGAAAGCAAGATCATCACTCCTAAACTAGGCACCATGCTCAATTCAAGAGATGCATGAAAGTACTTCAAACCTAAACATATTCTATAGTAGATGAAGGTAGCATTAAAGTATTAATGAGATTTACTCAAATGGTGATGAGAGAGCATGATTAGTGTATAGCACATGAGCACGTCTTAAAGGTAGGGGTAACCAACATCTTAACTCAAAATAGCAACATAGTAAGAGATTGTCCTTACAAAGGTTGATCCCTAAAGCTTAGATTTTGCAAAAATTAAGATTGGATTACTGTATTTCAATGTTGCATGGTGATTGGTTGGACATTACCTTGTGTTGTCATTCCTTCGAACATTTTTTGCTCCAGACCTACAAAGATTAGTGACAAGAATACCCAAAGGAATATTTAAACAATTATATCTCTATGCTCATTACATAAGGGTAGTGTAGCAGGAAAGTGAACACTGATATGAAAAATGCTTGTTTTAGGACACTGAGCTTGTCCTGGGGAAACCTTCAAGATGTGATTTGATGAAGTGGTTTCCCCTTCAACACCAACTTAAGAGAACAACGAGATCTACAAAATTTGTGATAAACATATGCATCTACAACCACCCTTTTGAAGTTTTTGTAATCAAAAGTGTGAGGGGGTTGAAAATCTCGAGTGTGACAATGTTAGACAGACCAATTGAATTAGGAGATGTCTCATATGACCATGGATTTAAAGAGGTGTTTATGAAGTAGCTTCCATGCTCTTTGATATCATCTTCCTCGATTTCAGAGAAGAACACCGAAGGATGGGGTTTATCATTTTCTAAAATGTGGGGTGTTTTCTCTAGAGAAGGTTCTATGACAACCAAATTATTAAAAGGATTTGAAGGAATTTCAAATTTGGTTGTGTGTTCCTCCCGCGTTGGTCGGGGTTGGGCTCAACTTCTTCTTTGGGGAATTCATCAAAAATGCCAGTGTAAGGATTGTTTTCAAGGATTTTCTCAAGGATGGCTTTCCCTTCACTAACAGTTTTATGAGTGAATGATCCTCCCGAAGAGGTATGAAGAAAAAGGCAGCTTCTTTGCTAAGACCATAATGAAAATGTTGTAAAATAACGTCCTCAGTCAAAGAAAGATTTGGGCAGTGTTGACAAGCTCATAAATCTAGCCCAGGCTGCTCCTAGTGTCTCCTCTCTTTTTGTTTAAAGGTAAGAATTTCTATTCGAAGGGCAGTGATTCGAGACAGAGGGAAGAAAGCAAGACACAATTTGTCTCGAAGTTCATCCCAGTTTCCATCTACTCCTCTTACGTTATGAGCATACCACTGTTTCGCTCTTCCAAAAAGGGAGAACGGAAACAATTTCCATTTAATGGTCTCCTGTGTCATGCCAGCAATAAACAAGCAAGAACACAATTGCTCAAATTCACGAAGGTGGGTGTAAGGATTCTCGTCTTCTAGCCCAGAGAAAGGGTTGCTCCCGAACCATGGCTATAAAGCCGGGATGAATTTGGTAGCCATCTGTAAAAAGAATAGGATGTGATGATGGTGGTGGCTCCAACCATTCGCCCTTTGGAGCGGAGTATTTAAAGATAGGAGTTGAATTCATGTGGTAAGAAGTGTGGTGGTAGGTAATGGTGTGGTAAGAGAAAAAGGTGGTAAAAGAAAAGAAACACGAACGACTTGGTTCGAAACTAGCACAGCTACCGTTCCCCGACAACGGCGCCAGAAAGCTTGTTGGGTATTTTAACGCACACAGAAAAATCCGCAAATGCACGGATACCGATGTAGCCTTCACCCGAGAGTATTCCAGGTTATCGATTTCCACGGGGAACGTGAAGTGTACTAGAAGAATTAAGATGTCCAAGGGAAAAATAATAAAATGGACAGAGAGATCCTAGGTTTTTCTAAGCAGGTCTATCTAATTAAAGGCTCACTATACTTTACTTACTTCGGGACATCAGAACACTAGCCATAGAAAGGGATGAGAAAGGGGCTAGGAAGCTCCAACTACGGTCCTACAACACACCAACCCGAACGTGGTGGACTACGTCGGCCGTCAGGGCTGTCACCACCTGGAGCTACCACAACTATCCGTGGGGCTGGGTGCAAACTCAGGTAAACCCTAGTCTAGACACCACGTCTACACTAACATCTACTACTCTAATTAACTAGTTTAATTAGAGCACTCGATACGAGCGGAGATCCAGTAAATAGAATAAAGAAAGAACTAAATTAAATATAATACTCAGAAAGAATAAATGAAGAACCTGGAGATTACTTAAAGACGAACTAGATGCTGCACCAATACAATGTCGAGGAAATCCGACACTCGCTCTGGCTCCTCCTCAGCTCTCTCCTTCTCCTCTCTCTAATCTGATCTCTAATTACAACTAGATGAACTAGACAACTAGAACTATAAAAGAAACAAGAAGAACTAGAAGAACTAGAACTAGATCTAATTCTAGATGAACTAGAAGAGATTCATCTAGAGGGACCTCTACTTCTAATTAAAACCCTAGTTTCTGATGTGGAGATGAATAATGAAGATGGAGATGCCTCCCCAGGGGGGGTCTGGGTCTGGTTTGATAGCCCGGAGCGTGGAACGCGAGCCCTTCGATCAAACCGACTTAAACAATGGTTGAGATGCAAACCCTAAGGCGGTTGGAAGCAGTCCGTCGAAGCGGGCCCCGAACGGGCTCTGGAGTGGGCCAGCCGGCCCAGGGAGGAGGCCGGCCTGCCTCCCCCTGTGACAGGTGGGCCACGCCTTCGGTGAATCGCCTTCTCGTGTCTTCTAGAGTCTTCTATTGTTGGTTTTGGTGTGGAACTGATATCTTTTGACTGCGGACTCCAATAGGGCAAACCATATGTCCATTCTGATCATCTCTCGACGAGCTCATCACAATGGTGCACTCCAAACATCATTTGAGATACTTTTATTCTGCGCAAAATTGGATATACCTGCAAAAACGATTAAGAACAACACAATTCGTGGAACTTGTTAGAATCAAACCCTACCACTATGCTTTATGGTTCATTTCAAATCATTCTATGCATTAGTTGATGGTATAATATTGACTATAAGGACCGTCAACAGGCCTCAAAACCGGGCGGAGGTTCCTATGTGGAACGGACGACGTGTGGCGGCACCGAGAGGTTTGCGTTGCGGCGAAGCTATCGGTGAGAAGGCGCGGCGGGCGACGTGACGGCACGTGGCGGCATCCTGGAGCTTGCGTCGAGGCGAAGCGAAGGATGAGAAGGCGTTGGGCCATCGGATGAAAACTGCAGAGTTGGTCGGTTTTACCCCTAGGGGGTATTTGGGTTGAGTGCTTCATGTAAGGGCGTTTTTGTCTTCGGACGTGCGCCTATCTATATATGTGAAGGGGTTGTGTTGGACAACCATCCTTGGAGAGTGCCATTCTCATTTTGCTAGTATGAGAAGAGGCTAGGGTTAGGAAGAGAGGAGTGTTCTTGAGCTTTTCGCCATCCGCGCTTTGTTGTTGCGAGGAGTGGCTTGTAACCCGACATCGTGTGCTACACAATCCATCTTCTAGTTGAAATTCAAGGATCAATTTTCGTACTCCTCTTGGTTGTTTCTATTTTGGATCGAATTCACGTTTTTGTTCTTCGCGTTTTGGTTTTTCCCCTCCCGGAGATTTGCCTCGTTCCCCCTCTCCGAGAGGTGGTTTTCGATTTCGCTTGAACCAACTTGTTCTAGATCGTAAGGCGCCTCTTTTCACCGAAGGAATCCATTTCTAACCTCACGAGCTAGCAGATCGGTCGGTTTTCGTGTGTGGATCGAGTTCTTTCTCCCTTGGCCGTTCTTCATCGATTTTCTTCAATTCTCCAATATATAGTTAGGTTCGAGCCATGATCTCTTAGAGATAGCTCACTAACCTTGTTGTGAACTCCTCTGCAAAATTTCAGATTTTTTGGAGTTGATTTGTTTGAGTTTTAGCTTCGAAATCAGAATTTTCTGAAGCTGCAGCGTACAACCCGGACATGTCTGGTAGGCAACCCGGACATGTCCGGTAGTGATACCTTCGAATTTTGAGCTGCAATTTTGTGGAGATCTTCCCTTAGGTGTCTACTTGGTCCTATTAAAATTTCATAATTTTTGGACACCGTTTGATAGGGTTTTAGAATTTTCTTCTCCCAAACTGGTCTGGGCAGTGCATACTAGACATGTCCGGTAGAAACCCGGACATGTCCGGTATTGAGTCTTTGGATTTTTGAGCTGCAATTTTTGGGAGACCTTCCTGAGGGTGTCTAGTACCTGTGGTTCAAATTTCATAATTTTTGGACACCGTTTGATACAGCTTTTGGTTTTTCTTCCAATATTGGTCGCTGCAGTCTTGCAAACGCTCCGAGGCTCTCTTGTGCTCCAGTAGTGTCCCATTGTGCTTCTTGGAAGCATCCATCTTACATCTAGGGTCGTGGACACTACCAAGTTCTTGTCTTGCTTTTGGGTGACTCTCTGGTACAACGGTCATCGATTTCTCGAGAAGAATTTGAGGCTCTCATTCACCCCCCTCTGGTCGCCAATTCGGTCCTTCAGTGTCTAAACACTTGGTACACTTCCTTGAGCTCCAACCATATATTTTTGGGCAGCCATATGGGTATATATAGAGCCCGAAATAGAGCCGTTGGACACCAAAGATGGACTTCTCTACGTAGCATCGGATGCTCCTGTCGGGAGCATCAGACGCGCGTCCGATGTCACATAACGGCTAGTTGCCGACCTGACACTGAGTCATATCGGACTTTGACAAGGTCCGATGCTCCAACATCTGATATGTCTGATTCTTCAGAGCCTCTCTGGAACTCTCTGTATAGGCATCGGACGCTCGGGTCCTGTAGCGTCTGATGTTTCATTGGTGCGTCCGATGTATGTTGTGCAACACTGCACAGTGTTACCTCCGCCTCCGTCCGATGTGTCCTCGGATCGGCGCGTCCGATGCTTCTGCTGGCGCTTACTTGAGCTAGAGTTTACCATCAGTGCGTCCGACGCCTGTACGAGCCGCGTCTGATGTACCGTTTCCTTCGTTTCTTCGTGATTTCTTGCGTCGTTTTGGTTTCAGTCTTGTGCCTTGGACTTTACTTGATCTTGAGAGTCTTCTACTGAGTTTCAAATATCTTTGTTGAGGTGTTGATCATCGGATCATCACATTGCTTTTGTCCAAGTCACATTTGCACCTTATTGGACTACAAAACAAATACTCGCAAACACATTAGTCCGATATGGTTATGTTGATCATCAAACGCCAAAATCCAAAAGTCAAATGGGCTGAGGTCCATTTTCTTTAGAGCTGTAACACACCGCGTCTATTATTTTATTTATTTCTCGTATTCGCAGAGAGAGAAGACGAGAGAAATAACTTTATTTGCCCTCGTCTTCAACTCCCGTTGAGCACCAATTTTTGCTGTTACACATCGCCCCATTTTGACTTCTTCAGCAAGGCCTTCCATGTCCGACAATTTTGCTCTTCTTTTTGCAGCCCTTGTCTCGTGCAGCCATGTTATTTTCATGCTCAAGAAGAGTAGCCGTGCGCATCTTTGGCGGCCCCCTCCATTCCTCGTACACACGCATGCACGACGCGGCGGCGACGGCAGCTCGGCCAAGCATGACGTTGGCGTTTTCCATGCTCGATGGCCGCGGCACTAGTGGACCTGAATGCTGCCCCTGCTCAGCCCCGCACGGACAGGCAACTGCCATGCTGGGCAGTGGCCGCCGCACACAGAGCATGCAATTCTGCACCGCCGCCGCCGCGTTTGACGAACACAACGTCTACCGTGTCGGCCACCTCGTAGTCGCGATACAGCTGCTGCTGCACGTGCGCGTATACGCTTATCCTGGTACCCCAGCACGGCGCACTGGTACGCCGCCGCGGCGCCACTCGGTCCGTGCTCACCAGCAGTGCCACCAAGGGTGCTTCTCGGGCCCTGTGCGGTTCTCCACTGTCAGCTCACGCATCATGAACCTATCCCAAACACTGACAGCGTCGCCGTGTCGAATGTCCTGAGGCCGTCCCCAACGCTGCAGCGCCGACCACCACCGTCTGACCGGCGTCGTCACCGACGAGCATCAGGTTTATCTTGTTGTGTGGCACCTTGACATTCTCGTTGTACACGCCGACCTTGATTTAGAACACAACTTGGCCGGCGCTGGGCATGGGAGTAGCCTCCACAGCGTCGTCGATATTCTGGAACTTTCGTTGCCGTCCATATGGCCACGACAATGTCGGGCAAGATGTCAGCAAATGCACACGAAATCGGTGGCCATGAAAGGCCTCACCGAGAAGACAAACAATGGCGTTTGTGTTTCGACAAAAATTGGTGCTCAGGCGGAGGTCGAAGACGAGGGCAACAAGTTATTTCTCACCTCCTCTCTCTGCGAACACGAGAAATAAATAAAATAATAGGAGCAATAAAATAATAGGAGCGGTGTGTTATGGCAAATGCACGTGATTTTATAATGGTACTGGACAAATTTCGCTCGTTGCGCTGTCCATCAATATATTACGTATTTTAACAGTATCATGTAGCAAAATTTCCCAAAAGAATATGGAGATGGGAGACCACACATGGCCTGTGTACAAGCATTGGTACTCAGGGCAATGTGAAGGAATATGTAACAAAATCATCTAGCGGTTGTTTGAATATTATTATATGTTTTAAGGGGGATTTTACAGTTGAGGGGTTATATAGTCAACTCTTAACATATCAAGGGGTTATATACACTTTTTAGTATTGTTTGGTGACTCGTCCTTACATTAGCACACCATAATATGCTACATTAGCAAGACCTTATTTTATATGGTAGAATATCTAATTTTAGGGCCTCTTTAGAACCTAAGAATTTTATAGGAATTATACAGGGATTAATTTATTTTTCATAAGAAAAACGCAGAAATAGGAAAAAAATCCCGCATTCCAAAAGGAGCGTCATAGTTGAAGAGCACTTTCTCGCTGAAGACTCCAACTGTTTGTAATCTGGCCGAAGATTCCAACCCGAGTTAAGTGGTCTAGCCGTAGACCCCACCTATTCAAACATTATTTTAAAGTTGATTTCTTTTTCTGTATTAGAAAAAACTTGATTCGTGACGGCTAAACATCCACAGGGTATTATAGTTAAGAAAAGATCTTACCCAGATTGAGAAACCCCAAACCTCTATTCCATACTTACACAGATTGAGAAAACCCCGAACCTCTATTCCACACTTACACAGGTAATAGATTTGTGAGATTTACCGCCACAAAACTGTGTTTTGGATGCGGGACAGGCCAGGGAGTTTTTCCACCTCCAGTCAAATGTGGTTTCTGTATTAAGAAAGATTTTAAAGAAACAAAGCTGAGTTTCTACGAGTGAACAACTACATTTACGCAATAGAAATCCTTTCCGGACAGACGCTTGAATGCACAATAACACGTTACACCTGATGATATATCTGGTAGAAACGCAAAAGTGCAAAACAACCTGACATCAACCAACGTAAGTCATTTTGGTAGTTTGATAAGTTGCTACTGCATAATTTACGTCTAAATCACAAGGGGCAATCTGTATAATATTTTGCACTCTTTGTTGAACTTCTGAACTCAACTATTTTGTTACAGAGAATATATTTTTCCATGTTTTAGTCCTAGATTCCAGGGTTAGGCTACAACATCAAACAGCTCCAGATTGTTGTTACTAACAACAGAATCAAGGACTTGTGCCATTGAAATCTCCACCCAGCGGAGATATTTTGTGCGTTGACAATGTACACTGAGCCAGTCTTGTCATCCTCAATTTTAATGCTCGAGGAGCCTGAAACAAAAGAAACAAGTTCGGCATTTAACTCATGATGGCACCGTAGAATACAAAGGTCACAGTTTACGTATATTCCCATCGCAAAAAGATCCCACAATGAACTACACAAACAAGGTATAAGTTCAGGTTTCTGCGGGGGGAAAGGACAATTGTGATGAATGTGAAACTTACAGTTGTAGTTTGTCCATCCAATAACTTGTTTCTCCAAGTCATAAACTACTAGTTTATTTGAGAGGACCAGGTCTGCAACAGAGTACGTGAACTTTAGAAGCACGTCAAGCAACATACAGAAAAAACAAGTAGATCAATAATAAAACTGCTTGATCATACCTCCTAAGAGAATCATCTTTCCCATCTTTGGTCTGTACCCCACCATCCAGGAATCCCATACAGTATAAATCATTCTAGAAAACAAAAAAAAATATTTAGAGTATTAACATAAACCTTCATAATAATGGTAGTTTGTCTCACACGATGATTGAACAAATGGTTGTCCGCATTTATAAGATACTAATTAATAAAACATACATATCTTTGACCAAAATGATTCATAAGGACGAGCAACGTCAGAACAAGTCACTACCAAACCTACAACAGATTAGATGACAAAGACAAAGTTCAGATATAAATAGAAATCCAAAACCAGGCTTTTAGGTGTAAGATATTGGAGCAACAATGATTTCAAGTCACCCCAGTCTAAATTTGTGTGAAGCATGGGTAATTTTGTCTTCTAGTGCACTTGTACCTAAAATTTGTCTTTTTCCTATGAATTTTCAAAACCGAAATTGCATCTTAAACTTTTGTGGCATGTGGATGTTTTGAAAACTTCTAAATATGTTTTTGTAGGGGTTTCTCGATTCCATTCCACCAGAAGGCGGTTGCGTCAAATATTTTTAATTGCTTTTTCTCTGCTCCTTTTAGTATACGAAAAATCTCTCTCTTATAAAGCTCATCTCCACTACAAGTCTATCCACATGCAAGTTATCCACATCATCCCCCACTATCCAACATCTCCCACTAATAGCCATGTCATCCCACTAATTTCCAACTTCTTAATGCAAGCTATCCACATCATCTCCATTTACTTTATTCAAATTTTTTCGTAATCCTAGCAGCAACACGCAGGATATCTTCTAGTTTATTAAAATAACATTTTTCCTTTATTCTATGTCCTTCTACGATGGAATTCAGTAAGCTTTTGAAAAACAAAGCATAGAAAAACACTTAACATTTGGCTTGACACACTATTGTTGCTTATTATTACTCAGAAAAGGCAGGGAGAAGAGATGTTATCTTACCCCATTTTGGAAAAGGTAATCATGTGGGTAAACATTCAGTGTAGGGTCTCCCTCAAAACTAAAGGTGATTACGGGAAACCCATCATCTATACTGCAAAAAGAATGGGGGTGAAGTAGTTAGAAATATACACGAACAATTATTTGTCAAAAAAAAGCTCCATGCATGAGATGATCCCTGATTATAAATGTACAAATGCATGTAGCAATATAAATAATTCTTATATCAAAAACATGAGAGTATAAGAACCACCATAAAAATGTACCTTCCAGAAAACTGGAAACAGATGAAGTCTTGATAATTATGTAAGGCCAGATTTTGATACTTATCAAATACCTAAAATGGTCAAGAAAACATCATATGGTGGGCACAAATTGTTCTTCACTAGAAAGATTGTTTCATACAGAAGTTCCCATACCGCAGTCAACAAAGACTTATAAACTTCCTTCGGAAGATATGCCAGTGTTGTCCCGCTGTCAATGATAGTGCCTTTACTGTCACCCGAATCAAAATACTTGATGGAAGCTGAAGTGTAGCACCACCAACAGAAATTCCTTGCAGATTGACATTGTAGTGTGTCCTGTGGTAAATTTCAACAAGGTTCCAGAAAATTACACAGCGAACAGCATTCATAAGAATGGGTATATCAACCGATGTATGTTTGTCCTACTATATAAACCAGTTAGTGATACAAGCAGAGAAGTAATTGAAGAGAATGGTAGCTTTACTATTTCTACTCCCCTCCGTCCAACAAAACATACAATTCTCGCTTATCGAGGAGTCAAACAATTTGAACTTTGACCGAAGTTATAAAAAAGTACTAACATTCTTGATGCAAAAAATATACCATTAGATTAGTAATAGAATATATTTTCATAATAATTTTATTTAACGACATAAATACTATTACTTTTTATTATAATCTAGGTCAAACTTGAATCAATTTGACCGACACGGATCCCATAATTGCATGTTTTTGGACGGAGGGAGTACATAGATAAATCCAAGGGGCGCACATGAATAGTAAACCAAGGCATTGGCATTAAAAGCTGTAAAGACAAGGACTTGGGAGTTGAGACACTCAGTTACAGTACGAATCTTAATATTACATTGAACAGACAAAACTACTGCGCATAAACCAACTTATGACAAACAATTCATGCTTCAAGGTCAAATTTCAATGAATCATGCCAAGAAAAGAGTCAAAACATTTATGTCTATGAAATGCCGGTCAAAGCTTCTACATTCAGTACATTTCCTTCAATTTTTTTTAAGAAAATACATTTTGGCTAAAAACAGTTCATGCTTCAAGATCAAATTTCAACAAATCATGATTAGGAAACAGTCAAAGCTTTTATGTCTATGAAATACTGTCAAAGCTTTGGATGTTGGGTCGGTCAACTCGCTTAACTATCGTATAGACGAATAGAGCCTACCCCATTCAAAGAAAGAAATGCCGTTCCACACTCCACAATTTGACCGCATTATCATGCAAATAAATTGATAAAGGCCAATCAGTTCTTCCATGTATAGGCCATGGCAGAGAAGTATGAACAGGACACAGGCTGATAAGCCATGATGGCAGGGAAGACCACGGAATTTATGCAACGAACTAGGTAGCAGCCAACGAACTACTAGGTGCCAGAGCAGCTGAAGGAACATTCGCGCGCAAAGTAGACATGAGACAGAAAATAGATATGATGACTTGATGGAAACTGGGGAACAGAGCAGAGACCACATACACGTTGGGCACCAACGGCGTCGTCTTCACTTTGGCTGTACCACTTCCCAATAGCGAAGATGCCACACCACGCCAGTGTCCAGCTGAGCGAAAATCCCCTTAACGAGCGCAGCCACTGCGATAGCATCGACATTCCGACTGGCCGAACCCCATGTGATCCGAAAGCGCCAGATCGAGACAGCACCACAGCTCCGACAGCACGAAGCAGACTGATACGACGATCCAGTCCCAGCACTGGCGCGCCAGCACGTCACAGACCGCAGAACGGCTCACCCAAGCCACCCAAAAACCCACAAGCACCACAGCGCCAACGAAGATCGGCAGAGTGCCAGCGCCAGGCCGCAGCCCGTGTTCGACTCTCAGGACCAGAATCACAGGATCACCCAAGTGATGTGGCGTTGTACGGGGTGTCTGGCCGTTGCCGGACACCTGGTTGTACTGCACGAAATCTGAGACGTAGAAGCGGTGGTTAGCTCCCGTCTCCGTAGGTGATCCTGAACTGGCACGGCGACGACGCCGAGGAGCACGTGGGGGGCACACCGCCCGGCTATTGGCGACGCAGAACTCCTGGTCGCACCCCACCGTGGTCCCGCTCCCGGCGGGGTCGTACTGCGTCAGTTCTATCTACAACCAAACCAACACACAGGGAAGGACACGAAAAAATCACCATCACCAAGCAGACAAACAATCCAATCTCCCTATTCTCCCACCCCCAACCCCAATCATCAAATCAAAGGAATTAAATTAAATGCAGGGCGGAACCGAAGGGAGAAGCCATGGCGACGGAGCATTACCCCGAGGCCGCTCCTGGTGGGGCAACCGTCGCAGCGGATGCAGTTGACCCAGAGGATATCGCTGCCGGTGTCCACCTGCACGTAGTAGTCCTTGGGCGGCGAGCCGATCTCAATCTGCGTGTAGTACAGGCTGCGCTGCGCAGACCCCCAGTCAGACACGCCAAAGAAAGCTCGCTCTGTATCTCAAATCGGCGAGGTTGATAATCACCTACCCGGTCGCGGTGGGGAGCCCGACGCCGCCGAGGGGCAAGTCGACGGCGCCAAGGAGCCGGCCGACGTCGTGTGCCTCCGCAGCGCCGCGAGGTGCTCCGCCACATCCCCGCCTCCGTGGCGCGGGACTTGCGGCGCACCTGAACTGGAAGACGCCGGTGGCGGCCGCGCGCTCCACCGACAGCGCCAAGAGGAGGGCGAGGAGCACCGAGAAGATGAAGCTGGGAAGCGCGGGGCGCCGGCGCCATCGATCCGATCGGCTCTTGGTTGCTTAGCCCGGAGGGCTTCCTACTCCAAGCCGGCAGCCAGCAGCTAGCCAGCCGGTGAGGCGCAAGGAAGCGAGCAGGGGAGGAGGATGCGTTCGGGGAAGGAGGAAAACAAGAGTTGGAGGAGGACAAGCGGAAATTTAATCACGGCCGGTGTTTAAATCAGCCGGGAGATATTCTCGCCCACCCCTGTTCCTTTCGTTTCACGTTTAGTCCAAGCTCTAGCTTCATCTTCATGCGACTCTTATCGTGGAGCCACATCAAACAACCATCTAACAAATGCTTCTTCTTATTATTAGAAATCTAATGGAGATTGAACCCGTTGACGTCGGAAGTGATCCGAATCACACACAGCAGGGCTAGAACGCCGAAGAGGTTACAAGATCAACCTGAGACAGTAAAGAACTAGCTAAACTGGTGAAACCGATCTAGAGACCGGTTTTGACCAATTTAGGGTTTGATTCCTTGCGTTGATAACTCTAATCATCCCGCAAAGTCACCTTGGGCGTTCGGTCAGACCGAACCGAACCGATCGGTTCTTCGGTTATTTTAAAGTTTGGTCATGAGAAACCTGAGACCGATTGGTTAGTTCAAAAATCAAAGACCGAGCAACTTCGTCTAGGTTAGTTCGGTTCGGTCTCATCACGACCGAACTAACCGACAAACTAGCAGCCACAAAAAACAGCTCAATCTATAGGAAATTTTAGCAGCATTTTAGCTATTTGAAGGCAAAAATTAACAACACATATATAAAACAAACTACATAACCGGACGGGAACGCGACACGGCGTGGAGTGGAGGGCTGAGGCGGGGGCATGGCTCCGCTGGGGCGTAGTGGTGGAGCGTGGAGGGCCGAGCCACCGAGGGCAGGAGGCACCGTCATGCCGACGCCAAGGCGGGGCGGGCACGGCAAGCCGCAGTGGACCGGCAGTGGAGGGTCTGGAGGCGGGGGCGCGATGCGGAGTGGAGGCGACCACCAGGCGCGGCGAAGCGCGGTCGTGCTCGTGCGGAGCGCGGAGGCTTGCAGGCTCGGGGTCGGAGCGGCGTCGTGGACTCGGGCGTTCCTCTGTCGTCTCGTCGGATCGCCAGGCTTTGCTCGGGGTCGGCTGTGGGCGTGGGGATGGAAGACGGGAACAGAGAGACAGAGAGATATGTTCTAGGGTTCACGTACATGGGCTAATGGGCTAGGCTTTTTCATGGGCTTTCTCAACTGCTACAGTTAAGTTCGTTTTTTCGGTTAGTTCGGGTACCCGAGACCTATACCCGAACTAACCGTATAAACTTTGGTCAGTTGAAAACAGGGACCGAACTCATGACCGAAAATTTCGGTCTCGGTCTCGGTCAGTTCGGTTCGGTCTCGGTTAGTTCGGTCTCGGTCTCGGTCAGTTCGGTTCGGTCTTCGTCATCGGTTAGTTATGCCAGGGTGACCGGGAAGACCCGTCGGGGAGAAGCACGTAGATGTTGCCCTAGGAGCAGCAAGGCCGCCTAGAGCGCCGCCGAATCTCGCCGGGAGATGCGTCGAACAGCAGGATAGATGGAAAAGAGGGTAAAAGGGTATAGTAGATTGATTTTGGGTTGGCTCCTCAATCGGCCATGATCCTTTCCTATATATAGAGGGGGTTGGTGTTATCCCAAAAGGAAACATCTCCATATCGTGATCTCCAAGTTTCCTATCCGGACTCTATCAAGATATGGAATTCAAGAGTCCAATCCGGACTAGAAAAGGTAAACTCAATTCAACCGATCCTCAAACCAACTAAACCGGTTTAATGGGCTTTAACGTAGTAGATAATAGCCCAAACCAACTAAATCGATTAACAGACCTTTATAATCCCAGTGAAATCAGAGAAAAGATCTTTAAATCGATACCTTAATGACCACAAATTGTCATTCATCAACATTCTAATAATGCTTCTGACCAGTGTCACCTGGTCGAAAGTCTCGTAACTGGTCGGAATATACTTATAGTAATAAGTGAATCAAGGACCAGACCAATTCCGCTTAGAACATCCGACCTTATAACACAAATTACTTGAAGATGAAATCGGCTTCAAAATATTATGACTCGAATGCGTCTTCTAGCCTTATTATGTACTTATGACACTTTTGAGTGTTAAGAGACCATTTTATACCGATGAGTTATAGCCGTGAAATGTGGCTTCTTGACTCTCTTTATAAACATAACTTCAATTATTACAAAACTGATACTACAAGTATTTTTACTAGATACTATTTTTTTAATATAGCTTGAGCCTTATTAATGAAGTTGTTTCACAAGACAAGCCGATATGAAAGCCTATTATGAGAAGCTAGAGCTCTAAGGCCATCCTCAATGCAAGTTTCATGTCCCGGTTTTCAACGCACTCAAATTTTAGAAAGAGTGCATAAGAGTTTTATCCCCACGAAACTCTCTCTACTGCCATGAAACTCTCATCACCTCTCTCTCTCTCTCTTCGTTAATACAGTGACATATCAGTGTATTTAATGTTCATGAAACCCTATAAAACTCCATTAAGACTGGCCTAACAAACCAGCCTATCCTAAACTGAAATAGGATACCGATCATTAGGACACACAGGAAAGCTCTCAAAGTGCTAGAGATGCCTCGTGTTGCTTGTTGCAGCAGTAGAGACATTTTCCAAAGTGCACAGTCAATGAAGCAGAGGCGCGCACGCGCCCCTCCCACTATTGGAGGCGGCGGGCTCTTCGGCAAACTCTTTGCCGAGCGCCGCTCTCGGAAAAAAAGCTCTCGGTAAAAGTATCGGCGAAGGCAGCTTTGCCGAGTACCAAATGTCGGGCACTCAGCAAGGCTTTGTCAAGCGCCGCGCCAGCACTCGACAAAGAAAAGGGCCTGTGATGGCACCGCCAACATAGACGATGGCTTTGCTGAGCGCCGCTCTAACAGCTGATCAGCAAAGATTTTTTTAAAAAAACCTTTGCCGAGCGCTCGGATCCGACACTCGGCAAAGAATTTATAATTTCTTTTTGAAAAATCTTTGCCGAGCGCCTTGTATCCAGCGCTCGGCAAAGCTGGAAATTGGTTGCTTTGCTGAGTGCCCCGGCCCTGGCACTCGGAAAGCGACCATACCTCCTAGCTTTGCCGAGTGTCAGGGCCACGACGCTCGGCAAAGCGACCATATATCCTAGCTTTGCCAACGTGGTGGCCTTGGCGCTCGGCAAAGGACCTTTTGTCGAGTGCAACACTTCCGACCAAAAATGTTATTTTTTCTCTTTTTACAATCCATGATGACAAACATGAAATATAACATATATATCACATCATCATCATATATTTGTCACATCCATCATATATATCACATCCATCACCATATAAATCACATATATCACAACAATTCCATCCTTTGCTCAGAACAAGTTCATCACATCATCCAAAACAAATCCATCACAAAATCAAACTAGTCCATCACAGTTGTTGCAATAAAACAAGTGCATCAAACCAAGTTCATCTCACATCTGAGGAGGCCAAGGCGACCATCCTGGGTGAGGAGTGTCTTGTGGATTATTTGAACCCACCGACCGAGGCTGCACAAAGGAGAGGAGATTGCATGAGTCAAGATTACTTGAATAGCTAGTGTAGAAATTACTTTCATGACTGAGAATACTCACATGTGTAGAAGTTGCTGCATGAGGTGGAGGTGAGGTGGAGCCATTAGCCCAGGTGGCTTGACTAGACCCGCATGGGCCCCAAGAGTGTGCATGAACTGAAGCATTTCCATGAACCTCTTCTCCTAGGCCTCCCGCTCAGCCCGCTCGGCCGCCAATTGGGCCGCCATCCTGTGCTGCCCGACCTGTAGCTCCTCACTCCTCTTGTTTGCTATTTTGAGCTAGGCCTGCAATATTGCAAAGGCAATGTTAGAATAATGCAAAAGTAATAAAGTTATGTAAAGATCAAAGTAGGACTAGTAAAACATGAATAACCTGGAGTGCGTCGACCCGGTGCTGTGCAGTGCCCGGCCGTGGGCGTATGGGCGGGCCTATGCTTGTGCTCATGCTCCGTGCTTGAATCTGGGAGAGAGTGGGAGTAGAGGATGACACCGTCACCAATCCAGTAACTCCCATGCTTCTTGCCTCCTCCTATCCTCATGGCAACCTCTCCATCATTATTGTCGGGTGCTTGGATCGTAGTCTGGATCGTGGATCGACCTTGCCGCCGTCGTATAGTCACTGATGTGGTCGTAGATGCTCGCGTTGGTGTACGCCTCGGGTGGGTCATCCAGTTTGAAGGCGACGTCGAATGTCGCCTTGCCTTTATGAGCCATGGCATATGCCTGAAACTGGGTGCAAGGTTGGCCACCATGTGACGCCGACTGCGAGAAAGACAATAAGATGATTATGAATCAGGCAAAAATGAACGAATAGAAACATTACCCACATACCCATGCTTGCCCGTATCGGGAGAGGTTGCGGTTGCCCTGATGATATAGTACACCTAGCATCAACAAACGCTGTTGTGGGGCCACGTCGTGCGCCTTGGCCCACTCGGGGCCCAACCATCTGTCCATAATCTCCTCCCAGCACATATGAAACGAGGCGCACAACCACGAGGGAATCATGTACACATTATCAAGTATTTGACATATAAGAACATCAAATTAAGCAATGATATCTCAAAATGAATCAATATTAATGTTTGTAGCTACTCAAGGTACTGGTCTCTGGTCAGTGTCATCAGTCTTGCCTCCTTCTTGGTGATCTTCTATCCAAGCTTCATCCCATAGTAGTTTATGATGGCCTGGAGGCATGCCTCGTAGTGGATGTCCATGACGCGTTTTATGCAAGCTCTGGCTGCCACGACGTCTACCGTGCCCTCAAATCCCTCCGCAGTTTGTAGTACTCCTGCATATAGACACGATGTATCCATTTATTATTTCAAGGATAGACCAAAAATGCTATGTATTTAGACTTGTAGTGCAAGGAAGACTTACCCAAAACTCTCAAATAATCTGTGTTGCCTTGTTGCCATATTGCACATCAGGGGCGGCCTCGTAGTGGGCCCACGTGTAGGCCTGTTCATGCTTCGAAGTGTGCATGATTTTGCCGGGAAGTGGGTCTTGCACAAGAGACCTAGAATGCCATTGATATGGCGGGCTTGACCAGTCCCTGAAACAATCATCCAGTTCCTGCACAAGTGATTAAGAAAACATTTAAGTTTCTATTTCGATGTTGAACATATTATGAAGTAGTGATAACATGTAAGTTAACTTTTGCCCATCGAGGCGAATCACTGGGCGTAGGGATACGGCCACTGAGGAAGGCTCGCGGGACCTCACAAGTAGACAGTCGACGTACTAGAGGTAGTGGAACCTCCATCCTCGTCCTCGTCCACCTCTTGCTCACCCCTCGTCCGCCTCATGATCCTCCTCCTCCTCTGACCCTCCTCCTCCTCCCCTGGCCCGCGTCCTCCTCCTCCTCCTCCTGGACCGCCTCCTCCTTGTCCGTCTCCTCAGGCGGCATCATAGGAGTAGGCTCCCTCCTACGGGGCCTGCCCCTCCTCCTGTTCGACGACTCCTGAACCTCGTCATCACACGTGGAGGGTGTTGATGGTCCTTACAGTCAATATTATACCATCAACTAATGCATAGAATGATATGAAATGAACCATAAAGCATAATTGTAGGGTTTGATTCTAACAAGCTCCACGAGTCATCTTGTTCTCACTTGTTTTGTAGGGGTATCAATATTTCACCATATAAAAGTATCTCAAGTGATGAAACAAAGCACACCATTATGAAGAGCTCGTCGAGACGATCGAAACGGACATATGGTTTTCTACATTTGGGGTCCCGACGAGAGAGTCCTTGTTGGATACGACTTGGAAGCTTCTAGAACAACCTGGAGTGATCACCAAGCAATATAATTCAGGGGCTAAACTGACAGATTCAACAGCTTTGGTGAATTACTGTCTTCCATGGAGTTTTCCAGCAGATGGAAAGAGGTATAATCCTATTCCAACATGATGAATCACGCAAACAGATGGCAAGTCGCGTTAGGGCAACAAGGGAGGTTCCAGAAGACACCACGTCGAAGGAGGGATGGGTTGCCACAGGTGGGGCCGGCTGGCCCCACCCCCAGGCTGGCAAGCCTGGGCCAGAGGTCCCCTCGGCTCATCTTCGTGGAGCATGCCCTAATCGACCTCTACGACGCATCTCAACCCTTGTTCAAGGTCGGTTTGATCCGAGGGCTGCGGTTCATCCTTAGGGGCTATAAAACCAGACCAGACCCCCCCTAGGAGGCATCTCCATCTTCGTCTTCATTATTCATCTACATATCAGAAACTAGTGTTTCAAGTAGAAGTAGAGATCCCTCTAGTTGATCTAGTTCTAGTTCTTCTTCTAGTTCTAGTTCTTCTTCTAGTTCTAGTTCATCTAGTTGTAGAGAGTTACCCCAAGATTAGAATTAGAAGAGAGAGAGAGAGGTATTAAAAGAGGATTAGAAGGAGCTCCGACCTGTCGAATCTACTTCTTCAACTTGTACCTATGGATTCAAGTTCGTCAGAGCTTGGATCAGGATATTCTTCGGTTTTCAACTTCTAATTATCAGTAAGCGTTCTGTGTTATATTATTCTTCTGGCTTGCAACTCTAATTAGAGTACTCTAATCTAGTCATTCTAGAATTAGAGGAGTCATCATCATGTAAGCGTGGTGCTTAGACTCAATTACTGCGGATAAATGGGTGTATGCCGGATCTTGAGATGATGAGTGATTGTCAACTGGTATGATGCGCATGTTCTTTGGCTTGTGTTGTGCAGGTGTCGAGCACACAGAGACGATGATCGAAGGCAAGGTGAAGGTCAAGTAGAGACGTGCCGTGCCGATGGACCCGGAGCGGTGAAGAGCGGACGTGAGGCTTGGACTGACGGACCGGTGGCCTGAGGATCGACCGTGGTGGCTAACAGCCTGGGACAGCGACAAGTGAAGACTTGTGGGTGGATGGGGTGCATGGGCGGTGCATCCCTCTACGGCGTTGGTTTGGTGGTTCGGCCACAGAAAAACCACCGAGTGGACGGTTTCCAGGTTTGGGCCTCAAAACCTAGGTATGGCCGGTTTTCGAGTTTGGGCACAAAAACTCGGGCTGAGGACGGTTTCCAGGTTGGGTCTCAAAACCTAGGTGCTGGCGGGTTTCTGAGTTTGAGCCCAAAACTCAGCCGATGGACGACAGGTTTCCCGGTTTCAGCCTCAAAACCGGGGGAAGGCCCAGGTTTCCCGGTTTCGGCCTCAAAACCGGGGGCGAGGTCCGTGAAAAGGATGGAAGGCGCGAGGCGGCACGTGGCGGCATCCGGTGAGGTCGCGTCGAGGCGAAGCTACCTGATGTGCGGGCGTGGCCGTCGGATCGACATCAACTTCGAGTTGGTCAGGAATACCCTTAGGGTTAGCCTGCTCGCTCATTAGCAGTAGGGGTAGAAGGGGAATAATTGTATTAGGCTATATTAGGAGAGGCAACCCCTCCCTCCAAACTATCTCAGCCATTGCTATTTTGATTCTAGGGTTTCCTGCTTCCCATTCTCTGTTGTAGCTACTGAGATCCGCAGAGACGGCGAATCATACCTTGTGTATTTGGATTTTGCGGAAACGGGACTGGATTCCTGTTGCCTTTCGTGGGGACGAATTTTGGCTGGCAATCGTGATTGTGATTTGCGTTTTGAACTTTTTCTTCGCGTTCTTCATTTCTCCACGATTTTCCATCACTCGATCCCTCCCTCGCCGTGTCTTTTCCGAATCCACTTGAATCAACTTGTTCTTTGATGTGAGGAGAACATTTCCACCGAAGGAATTCATCTCAATCCTCACGAACAAGTAGATCGGGTCAATTCAAGTTTCGTGGCGCTTTTTCGGTTTTTGCACTTCCCTTTCGATTTCCCGGTGTTTGAGTTGATTTGAGCGGATGATTTTTTGGGGATAGTCTCCCAACTACCTCGTGATCATCTTCTCCAATTTAGGGATCGAGGGATTTGGATTTGGACCGGATTGGGAAGATTGGTGAGAAGGCGAGAAGGCGACCAAAATCGCCCTCACTGTGTGTTCCCGGATAGTCCGCCGGTTGAACCGCGGACAGTCCGGGCGTCGGGTCAGTGGCTATGTGGCTCGGCCGTTTTGCTTTTGGTTGAACGGCGGACAGTCTGCCGTAGTCGGTCGCGGATAGTCCGCGAGTCGAGGACGAGGAAACTTCAGCAGCTGTGCTGTTTTGGGGATTTTGCCGGCGAACAGTCCGCCCTTCCCCGCGGACAGTCCAGCAGTACCGCGGACAGTCCGGGACTGTACCCGCAGACAGTTCGAGAACTCGCTGTGTGTTGGTTTTTAGTGCGTTTTTTGCTCTCCCGGCTTTTCCGCTTGGTTTCCGAACTTCTCGTTTTGCCCTAGAGTTCATCAAGGAACCTCTCTAGGTATCTTTGCTACTTGTTAGCATCGGTATTTAGAGATTTCCCAACGTAGTCATCCATCTACGTTTGGGAGTCAGTTTTTGGGGTTGAACTTGAGTTGGAGTTTTCGGTGTTTGGCTTGCTGTCGTTTGGTGGTGCCTCGCTGTGATCCTAGGGATGATCCACCCTCTTCCAAGGGTCGTGGGCATCACATTTGCACTCGAAGCTTTTGGGGGTTGATTTGTGGGACAGTGGCCAAAGTTTTGAAAGAAATTTTTAGGCTCCCATTCACCCCCCCCTCTGGTCGCCTTGCTTAGCATTCTTGGTCCTTCAATTGGTATCGGAGCAGGTTAAGGATCTTCCACCTTAGCCGGTTCCAGATCCACAGAAGGCGACATGGATCGCGACGTGGGCAAACCGCCGTTTTTCGATGGGACGAACTATGCGTATTGAAAGATACGCATGTCGGCCTATCTCCAGAGTATGGGTGCTTTGATTTGGGATATTTGCAACTCTGCTGATTACATGGTCTTGGCTGCTCGTGTGACTCAGCTGCAGATCGATGAGCACGATGCCAATAGCCGAGCCCGTAATGCTCTTTTGTCATGTTTGAGTATGTCTGAGTTTGATCGCGTTTCTCACCTCCCCACGGCTCGAGAGATTTGGGCAACCCTCATGCGCTTCCATGAGGGAATCACTCAAGTCAAATCCCGTCTCTATGAGTCGCACAAGCGGGAGTATGAGAACTTTCGACACATGCCTGGCGAGAGCATAGAGAGATTATTCGCTCACTTTCAGATGATTGTCATCAGGATGAGGGACAACAAGGAGTTGTTGCCTTTTGGCAATCATGAGAGAGCTCTCAAGCTACTCTATACTCTTGATCAGTCAGTGTGGGATTCAAAGGTTCGGGCAATCATCGAATCGCCTAACTATGAGACTCTCACCTGCGACGAGCTCTTTAGTAAGCTGAAGTCCAGTGAGATTGACGCCATGGCGAGGGCTTCTTATGAAAATCCTTCTGGCCTATCGATGGCTTTGGTTTCTGGCTCTTCTACTAACCCATCTGGAGGCTTTGCATTGTCTTCTCTTATTTCTGTCATAGAGGAGCAACTGGAGTTCATGGCGGATGACGAGTTGGCCCTGCTTGACAACCGATTCTCGCGGTTTCACAACAACCGCTTGAACCATCGCCGCGGAGAGAGGACAAGGTGGCTGTTACGAGTGTGGAGGCTCGGACCACTTCATCGCCAATTGCCCGAAGAAGAACAAACAAGCTTTCGGCAAGGCGGATCACGACCACAAGTACGACTCCGGCAAGCGCAAGGAGAAGTACGTCCCCGCAAAGCACAAGCGAAGGGGCGGCTTCAACAAGGAGACATCAAGGAGATGTACTTGGAGAAGGCCCAGGCCGAGCAACGTGCCTTCTTTGCCACGCTCAGCGACGTCGACGACTCGGACGACGACTCCATTGCTTCAAGCGATGATGAGTCCGAGAAGAAGAAGATCGAGGACAAGCTGAATGGTCTGTGCTTCTTCACCGACGACGAGAGCTTCTGCACCATGGCCCTCGGCGATGAGGTCAACTGTGAGCTGGAGGAGATCCCTCAGAACGACGACGACGATGACTCCTCCCAGGTACCTCAGACCCTGATGAGCTTTCTGCTGAGGTCGATAAACTTACTGCTGCCCTCCTTAGTCAAGATAAGCTGCTTAGGCGTGCTGCTAGAGAAAGGAAAGAGTTTAGGCAGAAGTGGGAGGATGCGGTGAAGGAGCTTGAGTTTGTCAAGTCCACCGTTGTCGTGACTGAGGAGGATGAGTGTGAGATGTGCTCCAAGCAGATGACTGACCTTATCACCTTGAGGGGGGAAGTATGTTGCTTTGGTTGGAGAGATGGATGAGCTTAGGGCTAGACCTGGTTGCTGGGTGCGTGCAAGTCTTGTGCAGGCTTGCAATCCGAGTTGGCAGAGAAGAATGCCAAAATTGTGTCTCTTGAGAAGGCCAGCTCGAATAGCACTTGTGTGTCTAGGTGTGCCCTGTGTGAGGGTTTGGAGATCGAAATTGCGAATGTGAAGCATGACAAGATGCAAACCGAGGAAGAAAACACATACCTTCGGACCATCTTGTCATGGGTGTCTAGTGGTGAGCCGCAGCTTGGGATGATGATTGCCCAATTCAAACATGCTGCTGGAGGTCCTGGTGTTGGTTTACTCAGGGTGTGGAGAGTGCTACATCTTTTGGGATGGTTGGAGAGTTTAGTGGTCTTAAGCCGAGTGAGAAGCCCAACTCCACCACTACTCCTAAACTAACCAAGATTCCACCCAAAGAGCCTCTCAATCCGAACACCAAGGATGGAGTGTTTGTGGAACCTCCAAGAGCTCCACCCAAGAAACAAACATGGGCTCCAAAACCAAACCACCTCAGGAACAAGCTAGACACTATGCCACCAATCCAGGAGGAGCTCATGCCACAAAAGAACCAAGTGATCCACACCCAATACCGTGAGTACCAACAACCCCTATGAGAGCGGTGAGGTACCACTGTGAGCATTGTGGGAGAGATGGACACTTGAGGGAGTTTTGCTTTGGCGCAAGAGAGAGGAGCGCCATGCAAAGGAGATGAACAACTCGGACATGTACCATCCTTTCCGTGATGTACATGCGCCGAAGGTTTAAAGGAGGGTTGCTAGGCCTAGAGGTCCAATGCCTCAAGGTCCTAGGCCGCAAGAAGGACGTGCCCGACGGGATCCTACTTTTGTAGGCTATGGACCCCGTGGCGGTGGCTTTGTTGTTGAGCGTTACCCCCCACCGCGTTTTGACTATCGCGATAGACGCTCTTCCCTTAGCAGACCACGTTTTCCTATACGTGGTGATCGCTTTCCCCGTAGGCGTGCTAGGAATGTTTTTCTACTAACCGTTCTTTTGAGCAGCCGGGACAACACTGGTACACTTCCCATTTTGCTCACCCCAATGTTGGACTGTATGCTCACCCTATGTCTTTTTATTAATGTAGGTAAAGCGATTGGAGGACATTTGGTTGGTGGATTCCGGGTGTTCAAGGCACATGACCAAAACTCCAAATGGTTCTCCAGTCTTAGTCCAGTTGCCAGAAATTAAAGGAGTTTATCACCTTCGGTGACAATAGCAAGGGTAAGGTGCTATCCCGTGGGTCTGTGCGAGTTAATGAGCATTTTGTGTTGCGTGATGTTGCTCTTGTTTCTAACTTGCATTTTAACCTTCTTTCTGTTTCGCAACTTTTTGAGGATGACTATGGGATTCGTTTAAGCCGAATCTTAGTCGTATTTTGGATCCTCAGGGCAAATTGTGTGTTTGATTTTGCCCTTTGGGAAAGTCTTTCGTGCAAATTTCTCGGAGTCTTTTGGCATTTCTCGTTGTCTTGTGGCTGGACCTTCCTCCTCTGATCTTTGTAAGTGGCATAGGAGACTTGGTCACCTGAGCTTCGACTTGCTTGCAAGGCTTAGTTCACTTGGCTTAATCCGAGGATTGCCCAAGTTGTGCATGGAGAAGGATATTGTTTGCCATTCTTGTAGACATGGGAAAATGGTTGCTGCTCCCCACCATCCTGTGAATCAAGTTATGACCAAGCGCCCTGGAGAGCTTTTGCATATGGACCTTGTAGGTCCGGCTGGGTGAGCTCGGTTGGTGGGAAGTGGTATGTGCTTGTTGTGTGTGATGATTTTTTGAGATATTCGTGGGTTTTCTTTTTAACTGAGAAAACTGAGACTTTCGCTTTTACTCGCAATCTGATTTTGCGACTTCAGAACGAGTTCCCTAAGAACTCGATGAGAGCTATTCGTAGCGATAATGGTTCCGAGTTTAAAAACTCGGACTTTGAAAAGTTTTGTAACTCTTTGGGTTTGGAGCATCAGTTTTCTTTCCCCTACACACTGCCACAAAATGGTATTGTAGAGAGGAAAAATGGGACCCTTGTTGAGATGGTCAGGACGATGCTCGATGAGCATAGGCTCCTAGGCGTTATTGGGCCGAGGTATAAACACTGCATGCTATATTTCCAATCGCATTTTTCTCCGTGCGTTTGAAGAAGACTTCTTATGAGTTGCGATTTGGGAAGCAACCCAAAGTGAGTTATTTTAGAGTTTTTGGTTGCCATTGTTTTATACACTCAAGAAAGGCAACTTGGACAAGTTTGAGTCTCGCTCTTCTGACGGTGTATTTTTGGGTTATGGTAATTATACTCAAGCATATCGTGTACTTAACCTTGATACTAACCGAGTCATGGAGACATCCGATGTCACCTTCGACGAGACCATGCATTGTCCTCCTTCTTCTAGATTTGAACGTGCAGGTGATCACGAGGTCGGCGAACCTCTTTTTGATGATGAGGAAGAAGGTGCTGAAGGGATTGATGATCCAGCACTTCCTCCAACTGCTGTGCCGATTGGGTCGACTTCGACCACGACTGCTCGCGGCCCCGACCCGTCTCTTCCACTACATGGGGGCCGTGTGATCCACCACCTCGGGCTGTACCACTTGTACCCGAGGAGGCACCACCTACTATTGAGGGGGAGGTTACTTCAGCAGGGAGGGAGGCGCCATGACACATTCAGCGCTAACACCCACCTCAACAGATGATCGGCAACATCCACGAACGCGTCACTCGGTCAAGGTCACAACATATCTCTCACTTTGCTCATTCTGCATTTGTTGCTGATTTTGAACCCCGAGATGTTGGACACGCTTTATCTGATCCGGATTGGGTAAATGCCATGCATGAGAGAGTTAGAAAATTTGAGAGAAATCGAGTTGGGTTCTTCTTCCACCTCCTCATGAGTGTCACCCTATTGGTACAAAATGGGTTTTCAAAAACAAACAAGGAGAGGATGGCCACATTGTGACAAATAAGGCCAAACTTGTAGCCCAGGGGTATAGTCAGAAGGAGGGGATAGACTACGAGGAGACTTTTGCTCCTGTAGCTCGTTTGGAGGCAATTAGGATCCTCTTGGCTTTTGCTGCATCCAAGGGTTTCAAACTTTTTCAAATGGATGTCAAGAGTGCCTTCCTAAACGGCTACATAGAAGAAGAGATGTATGTGAAACAACCCCCGGTTTTGAAAATCCGAAGTTTCCAAACCATGTTTTTAAACTTCACAAAGCTTTGTATGGGTTCAAACAAGCCCCTAGAGCCTAGTATGATAGGTTGAAAACCTTTTTCTTGCTAAGGGTTTTAAAATGGTATGTGTTGATAAAACTCTCTTTCTCCTCAAGCAAGGCAATGATACTCTTTTGGTTCAGATTTACGTGGATGATATCATTTTGGTGGTTCTTCTCATGCTTTGGTTGCCAAGTTTGCAGATATTATGAGAAGGGAATTTGAGATGAGCATGATGGGCGAGTCCACTTTCTTTCTGGTTGCAAGTCAAGCAATCCCGAGAAGGGACGTTTGTGCACCAGGGCAAGTACACCAAGGACATATTGAAGAAGATCGATATGGGTGAGGCCAAGCCTCTTCCAACACCCATGTCGACCACGACGGCCCTGGATGCGGACAAGGATGGAGAAGCTGTGGACCAGAAGGAGTACCGAAGTATGATCGGGTCGCTGCTGTACCTGACGGCGACACGCCCGGACATTCAGTTCGCGGTGTGCCTTTGCGCGCGCTTTCAGGCGTCGCCGCACACTTCTCACTGTCAGGTGGTCAAGCGCATTATGAGGTACTTATGTTTCACACCTGAGTTCGGGATTTTGTATTTGCTTCTTCCACCCTCTCCCTTTGCGGTTACTCGGATGCAGATTTTGCTGGCTGCCAACTTGAGCGCAAGTCCACTTCTGGGACTTGTCAGTTTTTGGGTTCTTCTCTTGTGTCTTGGTCTTCTCGCAAGCAGTCTAGTGTCACTCAGTCTACCACAGAGGCTGAATATGTTGCTGCGGCTAGTTGTTGTTCCTAGTTGTTGTGGATGATGGCCACTTTGCGTGATTTTGGTCTAAGCTTTTCTCAAGTTCCATTGCTTTGTGACAGCACGAGTGCGATTAGCGTTGCTAAGAACCCCGTGCTGCATTCTAAGACCAAACACATTGATGTGCGCTTTCATTTCTTGCGAGACCACTATGAGAAGGGTGATATCGACCTTCACCATGTCGATACTCATCTTCAGTTGGCAGATATTTTCACCAAGCCTTTGGACCAATCAACCTTTGCTAGGTTGAGAGGTGAGCTTGGTGTGTGTTTCCCTTTTAGTTGGGGGAAACATTTTGGTTCTTGTATCATAAGACTGACTTCTCTTATTTTGTTCTTGTTTAATTTTTGCTTTTCATCATATTTGCATCTTTATCTTTTCAAGCTTCATGTCTATAATCTGTAGAATGAATATATGCTCTGATTAGTGTGTGCTCCGATGATATATGATGATGCTTATGGCTTAGGCTCTTTTTGATCACTGATACATGTTGTGAGCTGAGCTACTTTTCAGAACTGTGAATATGCTTAATTCAATATAAAATTTGACACATGTTCACCATTGAGATTGACAACTAGCATGTGTAGAATGTGTTGAAGTTGCTTGAGCTATTCCTATATGCTAGGTTGCTATGTCTCTAGTTCTGAGTCCTTCACTTGCTTGGTGTGTTCATATTCTGTTAAAATTTGAACCAAGTCTAAGTGAATTGAAAAGATCGAGAAGGGATTACTTGACAGCACATCATGGTATCGAGACTGTTTCTCATTGCACATTGAGTCAAACTTGAGCCGTTTATTGTAAGACCGAAACCGTTGCTTCAAGCTTCTAATTGCTTATGCATAGGCTTAGCTCGGTTGAAAAGTTAGGCAATGTCAAGTTTTCAACCTCTCGCAATCACATGCTGAAAATTCAAACTTGTGTAATCTCCGCTGCAACTCCGATAAAATTTTGAAAGCACATGTCTATGTTTCATTCTATCGCATGATGATTGAACTTTGCTAGGGGTAGTTCACCTTGTATACATGTTTAGCACTTGTGTAACTTCCTGTCTATACATGTTTGGTGCTTTTGATGGTGAAACTTTTCTGAATGGCTTACAAAAACTGCTCATATGTTCATATTTCATATTCTGTGATCAGTTTGAGCCTTGTTGGCATTCTTACTTGCTGTTGAGTCATTAGATCAACACTTTTTAGAGCATCTATTCTTTTTATCGACTATATACCTGAAGCTGCTAACCTGCATTTGTGACTCATATGCATTTGCCTTGTTTTGTGCATTTTCAGCTAAGGGGGAGAAATTTGACCAATCATGTCCCTAGTTGTGTGCACTATTGAAGGGAGAGTTTGCTCGCTTGTTTTATTTGACAAGTTTATTGGTCAATTGGTTCAGAGCGTTTTCAATTGGTTTGGAGCGTTTCTGAGCTAGTTGTGTTGAGCCTTTGCCTCTTTCTGGAGGGACTAGTTGATTTACTCAGTTTTGGCTTCCTTGCTTTGTTGAACTTCTCACTAGCGGTGTTGAGCCCGTTCTGCCTCTTCTAGAGGGCTAGCTTTGCTTTGCTTGGTTGCGTCGAGCCTTTGCCCATGTCTTGGGAACCAAGTTGTTTCGCTCACTCCATTCGACCTCTCTTGGCTTTGGTTTGCTTTTGGTCGATTGGTTGAGTTCGCTTCCTTCTTATTCTTTTCTTTCTACTCTATATGATTTGTGTTCGTAGTTGACAATGCACTCATCAAGGGGGAGATTGCGGATACATGGGTGTATGCCGGATCTTGAGATGATGAGTGATTGTAACCTGGTATGATGCACATGTTCTTTGGCTTGTGTTGTGCAGGTGTCGAGCACAGAGACGGTGATCGAAGGCAAGGTGAAGGTCAAGTAGAGACATGTCGTGCCGATGGACTCGAAGAGGTGAAGGGCGGACATGAGGCTTGGACTGACGGACCAGTGGCCTAAGGATTGGCCATGGTGGCTGACAGCCTGGGACAGCGACAAGTGAAGACTTGCGGGTGGACGGGGTGCACGGGCGGTGCATCCCTCTACGGCGTCGGTTTGGTGGTTGAGCCACAGAAAAACCACTGAGTGGACGGTTTCCAGGTTTAGGCCTCAAAACCTGGGTACGGCAGGTTTCCGAGTTTGGGCCACAAAACTTGGGCTGAGGACGGTTTCCAGGTTTGGGTCTCAAAACCTGGGTGTTGGCGGGTTTCTGAGTTTGAGCCACAAAACTCAGCCGATGGACGACAGGTTTCCTGGTTTCGGCCTCAAAACGGGGGAAGGCCCAGGTTTCTCGGTTTCGGCCTCAAAACCGGGGGCGAGGTCCGTGAAAAGAACAGAAGGCGCGAGGCGACACATGGTGGCATCTGGTCAGGTCGCGTCGAGGCGAAGCTACCTGATGTGCGGGCGTGGCCATCGGATCGACATCAACTTCGAGTTGGTCAGGAATACCCTTAGGGTTAGCCTGCTCGCTCATTAGCAGTAGGGGTAGAAGGGGAATAATTGTATTAGGCTATATTAGGAGAGGCAACCCTCCCTCCAAACTATCTCAGCCATTGCTATTTTCATTCTAGGGTTTCCTGCTTCGCATTTCTCTGCTGTAGCTACTGAGATCCACAGAGACGACGAATCATACCTCTGTGTATTTGGATTTTGCAAAAACGGGACCAGATTCCCGTTGTCTCCTCGTGGGACGAATTTTGGCTGGCAATCGTGATTGTGATTTGCGTTTTGAACTTGTTCTTCGCGTTCTTCATTTCTCCACGATTTTCCCGTCACTCGATCTCCCTCCTCGCTGCATCTTTTTCGAATCCACTTGAATCAACTTGTTCTTTGATGTAAGGAGAACATTTGCACCGAAGGAATTCATCTCAATCCTCACGAACAAGTAGATCAGGTCGATTCAAGTTTCATGGCGCTTTTCAGTTTTTGCACCTTCCCTTTGATTTCCCGGAGAGTTTGAGTTGATTTGAGTGGATGATTACTTGGGGATAGTCTCCCAACTACCTCGTGATCATCTTCTCTAATTTAGGGATCGAGGGATTTTGATTTGGACCGGATTTGGGAAGATTTGGTGAGAAGGCGACCAAAATCGCCCTCACTGTGTGTTCCCGGATAGTCCGCCGATTGAACCGCGGACAGTCCGGGAGTCGGGCTCCGGTCAGGTCAGTGGCTGTGTGGCTAAGCCATTTTGCTTTTGGTTTGAACAGCGGACAGTCCGCCGTAGTCGGTCGCGGACAGTCCGCGAGTCGACCAGGGAACTTCAGCAGCTGTGCTGTTTTGGGGATTTTGCCGGCGGATAGTCCGCCGTTCCACCGCGGACAGTCCGGCAGTACCACGGACAGTCCGGGACTGTACCCGCAGACAGTCCGAGAACTCGCTGTGTGTTGGTTTTTAGTGCGTTTGCTCTCCCGGCTTTTCCGCTTGGTTTCCGGACTTCTCGTTTGGCCCTAGAGTTCATCAAGAACCTCTCTAGGTATCTTTGCTACTTGTTAGCATCAGTATTTAGAGATTTCCCAATGTAGTCATCCATCTACGTTGGGAGTCAGTTTTTGGGGTTGATCTTGAGTCGGAGTTTTGGTGTTTGGCTTGCTCTTGTTTGGTGGTGCCTCGCTGTGATCCTAGGGATCATCCACACTCTTTCAAGGGTCGTGGGCATCACGTTTGCACTCGAAGCTTTTGGGGGTTGATTTGTGGGACAGTGGCCAAAGTTTCAAAAGAAATTTTTTAGGCTCCCATTCACCCCCCTCTGGTCGCCTTGCTTTAGCATTCTCGGACCTTCAATTGGTATCAGTACAGGTTAAGGATCTTCCACCTTAGCCGGTCCAGATCCACAGAAGGCGACATGGATCGCGGTGTGGGCAAACCGTCATTTTTTGCATGGGACGAACTATGCGTATTGGAAGATACGCCTGTCGGGGCCTCCGATCTCAGAGTATGAGTGATCGTTTGGGATATTTGCAACTCTGGCTTAACGTGGTCTTGGCTGCTCGTGTGACTCAACGCAGATCGATGAGCACGATGCAATAGCCAAGCCCGTAATGCTCTTTTCTCCTGTTTGAGCATGTCTGAGTTGATCGCATTGCTCCCTCGCTACAGCTCGGGAGTTTGGCGCGACTCTCATGCGGGTTGGTGGTGGTTTGTTAACGGTAAACCGTCTTGGGGATTCCTAGACGATTTGTTCGGTGGGGATGGACGTTCGTAGAAAAACCTCGGCGAGTACACAGGGGACAACAGTTTATACTGGTGCAGGCTGCTTATAGCGTAATACCTTACAGCAGTGGCGGCGTTTGCCTTGGTTAATGATCTGAGATTCAATGATAGGGGTAGGCGCCTGTTCCCTTATATAGTGGGTGAAGCCTCAACGCCATACCCGAGCCAAGGTCGGTTACAACAGAGGGAGTCCTATTCTAATTACAAGACTTCCTTAGAAACTCGCCTAAGTTTACAATGAGAGTCCCTCACTTCCATTAGACTTCGTACCACCTCTTCGGATCTTCTCGCGATGTCCTGGGCTTGCGGATACATGGGTGTATGCCGAGTCTCGAGTGATGAGTGATGGTCAACGGGGATATGCGCATGTTCTTGCTGTGTGTGCAGGTGTCGAGCATGGATACAGTGATCGAAGACAAGGTTGAAGGTCAAGTAGAGACGGTCGTGCCGATGGACTGAGAACGGTTGAAGGGCGGACGTGAGGTGGACTGAGGGACCGGTGGCCTGAAGATCAGCTGTGGTTGGTGATAGGCTGGACAGCGACGACGAAGACTTGCGGGCACGTGTTGGCTTGGGTCGAGGACCTGGAACACTTGTCGGTGGACGGGGTGCACGGGCGGTGCATCCCCCTCTTTTTTTTTTTATGGGGGCCAGTTTGATGGTGAGCCACAGAAAAAACCATCGAGTGGACGGTTTCAGGTTTGAGGCCTCAAACCTGGGTGCTGACGGTTTCCGAGTGTGGGCCACAAAACTCGGGATGAGGACGGTTTCCAGGTTTGGGCCTCAAACCTGGGCGCTGCGGGTTTCTGAGTTTGGGCCAAAAAACTCAGGCGATGGACGCTGTTTCCGGTTTGGGCCTCAAAAAACCGGGGGTTGGGTGAAGGCTGGTTTCCCGGTTGGGCCGTCAAAAACGGGGGCGAAGTTTCGGGAAAAGACGAGCAGAGCGGTGGCGGACGTGGCGGGCAATACGGTGAGTGGTGCGTCGAGGCAAAGCTACCGTTGTGCGGGGGAGTGGCCGTCGGAGTCACGACCCCTACCACGAGTTGGTCCAGATAACCCTAGGGTTTAGCTGGTTCTCTGTAATTAGTTAGGGGTAGCTGGTGGGAACTAGAATTAGGATGAGTAGAGGGAAGACACCCACCTCCCATCCGGATTGCCTAGTCATTAGCTCTTTGCTTCTAGGTTTTCCTGCTCTTCCAATACCCCTGCGTAGCAACTGAGATCCACAGAGAACCCTACCCTGAGTACTGGAGATTTTGAGGAGTGAGACCGATCAATCTCTTGAAGGACCGAGAAGCTACCCGAAAGCGACCAGAGGGGGGTGAATGGGAGCTTCAAAAATTTCCTTTCGGAAAACTAGATGCCACTGTCCCAAGATCAACCCCAAAATCGAACCTAGAGCTTGCTAATGTCCACGACCCTAGATGTAGGGTGGATGCTTCCTAGAAGCACAGCGGGACACTAGACAACCCTAGAAAGCCAACCCAAAAGACGGAACTCAAATCCGATCAAGAACGAACGAACCGCGAACGAAGACGCGCGAAACTGCAGCGACCGGACTCTGGCCTGCGTCCGGTCAGCAGGGACCGGACGCGTCCGGTCGTCAGAAAAACAGCTCTGGGAGCTCTCTGTTCGCGACCGGACGCACGGAGCTCAAGCGTCCGGTCGTTCACTGAGCGTCCGGTCAGATGAGACAATGACACGGGAAACAGTGCAAGCGTAGCGTCCGGTCGAAATGCAAACAGAGCGTCCGGTCGAGAGCGTCCGGTCAGTACGCAGAAAAGCTTGGCGCCGTGCTCAACGACCGGACTCTGAAAGCGTGCGTCCGGTCAGCCCGACAGAGCGTCCGGTCACCCCGCGACTGCACTGAAACTCCGGCGATTCAACCCGATCTCCGAATCAAGTGCTCTAGGCTTGGGATTCGATCTGAGGAGTCACAAGGAGGTTAGTGAGCTATCTCTAAGAGATCATGGCTCGAACCTAACTCCAAATCGGTGAATCGAAGGAATTCGGGGGGAAAGAAGAAAAAGAGACCCGAAACTAAAACTTGATCGATCTCCTAGACCGTGAGGTTAGAGATGATTTCTTTCGGTGGAAAGAAGTGCCTCACGATCTAGAGCAACTCAGTTCAAACGGAATCGTGAAAAGATGGACCGAGCACAAAGATCAAGCGACGGGAAAACTCAAGGCACAAAGCAATCCGCGAAGAACATGATGAACATGAAATCAAAACGCGAATTGACACCAAGAGATGGGATCCAAGGTGAGGATACGGCCTCACTTCCTCGAATCAACAGTACACAGAGTGGAGTCTCTCTGCGGATCTCAACTAGCTAAAGCAGGGGTGTGGGAGAGTGGAAACCCTAGGAAATGAAAGCTCTAACTGAGATTGAGATAGGGAGGAGGGTGTCTCCCCTAGACTACTTATACTAACCTAGCCTAAGTCTATTTCCTACTCTACCCCTCTCTACTCTAATTTACAGAGCGGACCAGCCTAACCCTAAGGCTATTCTAGTCCACCCGCTGGTGGTAGGTAGATCCGACGGCCACGCCCGCACGGTCTTCCGCGTCGCCTCCACCGCAACCTTTAGATCGCCGCCGCCACGTGCCGCCACCACTCTGCACCCCCCCGGTTTTGCGGCCCCAAACCGGAAACCAGCCTTTTCCATCAGCCCCCCCGGTTTTGAGGCCCAAACCCGGGAAACCACCTCCAGCCCGAGTTTTGTGGCCAAAATCGGAAACCGTCCGCGCGCCCAGTTTTGAGGCCCAAACTCGGAAACCGCCCACGCCCAGGTTTTGAGGCTCAACCTGGAAACCGTCGCGCCCAGGTTTTGTGGCTCAACCTGGAAACCCAGCACCCAGGTTTTGAGGCCCACCTGGAAACCGTCCACCGTTGGTTTTTCCCGGGCTCTACCAACAAACCGCGTCGTAGAGGGGATGCACCGCCTGTGCACCCCTTCCACCGGACATGATCGCACTTCTCCCGCCTGTCGCTGTCGCAGGCTGCCAGCCACCACTGACAGCACCACCAGCTGATCCTCCGGCCTCCAGTCCATCAGTCCAAGTCCACGTCCGCCCTTCACACGTCCGATACATCGGCATGGCACGTCCGCCGCACGGCACGCCCATCCTTCATCGCGCCCGGTCCGTCGGCACGGCACGTCGCAACTTGACCTTCACCCACGCCCATCGATCACTGTCTCCGTGCTGCTCGACACCTGCACACACAAGCCAAAGAACATGCGCATCATCTCCATTGACAATCACTCATCACACAGAGACTCGGCATACACCCATGTATCCGCAATCTCCCCCTTGATGATGCATTGTCAACTCCACAACAAATCATGAATAAGAAGAAGGAGGTAGGAAGGAGTGGGAAGAGAAAACCCAACCAAATGACCCAGAAGCCTTAACAAAAGCCGAAGAAGGTCAAGTGGATGAAGCAAAAACTTGGTCCCCAAAGACATGGGCAACGGCTTGACGCAACCAAGCAAAGCAAAGCTAGCCCTCAAGAAGAGTAGAACAGGCTCAACACCGCTAGCAGATAGCAATGAAGATCGGAGGACAACAGAAGCAAAATGCTAGTCCCTCAAGATAGAGGCACAGAGGCTCAACACAACTAGCAAGAAAATCACTCCGAACCAATTGAAAATCAACCCAAACCAAATGGGAAAGCACACCAGACGATACCAATTGAAAGCCAAATGAAAAAACTTATGAAAGCTCATGAGAAGCTAGGAACGTTTGCTAGTCCCTCAAGACAGAGGCAACGGCTCAACACAACTAGCAAACTCCCCCTCGACAAATGCAAGCAACTAGGACAAAAGATTTTCAGGGCATATGATTTGCGTAAATTTCTCCCCCTAGTTGAAAATGCACTTATCAAGGCCAAAAGGTATCGGAGAAGCAACTCTCTCTCTCACATAAACTCCCTCTGAACACAAGATCTCCTTCCACAATGCATATGAAGTCAAATGCAAGTTAGGAGCTTCAAGTATATAGTCAAAAGAGTGCAAAGATGCTCTAATCAGTATAGCTCCAACATCTCAATTAAGCACTCAAATAGCAAAGGCTCAACTGATCACTTATACGAAATATGAAGCATATGAGCATGTGAGCAGTTTTAAGCCAAAAGGATAGTCACCATCAACATAGCACTAGACATGTATAGAAGGAATCCAAACA
Organism: Coix lacryma-jobi var. lacryma-jobi; assembly: GCA_009763385.1. Classification (NCBI taxonomy): domain Eukaryota; kingdom Viridiplantae; phylum Streptophyta; class Magnoliopsida; order Poales; family Poaceae; genus Coix; species Coix lacryma-jobi. The sequence goes on from CM019822.1 coordinate 82,967,967, forward strand.
AGTGCTAAGCATATATACAAGGTGAACTACCCCTAGCAAAGTTCAATCATCATGCATAGGAATGAAGCATATACTTGTGATTTCAAATTCATATCGGAGTTGCAGCGGTAAAAGAATTCACAAGTTCATTTTTAGCATGTGATTGCGAGAGGTTGAAAGCTTGTCATCGCCTAACTTTTCAACCGTGCGAAGCCTATGCCGAAGCAATCAGAAGCTTAAAGCAACGGTTTCGGTCATACACTACATGGCTCAAGTTTAACTCAAAGTGCAATGAGAAACAGTCTCAATACCATGAGGTGTTGACAAGCAATCCCATCTCGATCTTTTCAATTCAACAATACTTGGTTCAGATTTTAAGCAAGTTATGAACAACCAAGCAAGTGAATGACTCAGAACTAGAGACATAGCAACCTAGCATATATGAAAAGCAGGAATGGACTCAACACACCCTACACATGCTAGTTGCATATCTCAATGGTGAACATTTTCAGATTTATATACATTAGGCATAATTCACCATTCCAAAAAATAGCTCGCTCATAACATGTAACAGTGATCAGAAAGAGCATCAGCTACAAGCATCATCATAAGTATCGGAGCAATACTAACAAGAGCATAATTACATTCTAGTGAATATAGACATGAAGCTCAGAATGTAAATGCGTATGCCCGACACAAAACTGAAGGAAAGAAGATACCAAAAGGAGAGACTCAAGAAACTCAAAAGAAAAGAGCCTCACAATAAAAGAGTCAGTCTGTACATCTCAAATGCTTCCCCCATCTAAAAGGGGAAACACACACCAAGCTCACCCCTCAACCTATTAAAGGTTGATTCGTCTAAAGGCTTGGTGAAAATATCAGCCAATTGGTGATGAGTATCGACATGGCGAAGGTCGATATCACCCTTCTCCTGGTGGTCTCGCAAGAAATGAAGCGCACATCAATGTGTTTGGTTTTCGAGTGAAGCACAGGGTTCTTAGCAACGCTAATGGCACTCGTGCTGTCACAAAGCAAAGGAACTCGAGTAAAGCTCAAACCAAAATCACGCAAAGTGGCCATCATCCAGAGTAACTGGGAACAGCAGCTAGCCGCAGCAACATATTCAGCCTCCGTGGTAGACTGAGCGACACTAGACTGCTTGCGAGAAGACCACGACACACCAGAGAAGATCCAATAAACTGGCAAGTCCCAGAAGTGGACTTGCGCTCAATGCGACAACCAGCAAAATCAGCATCAGAAAAACCACAAAGCGAGAGGGTGGAAGGAAGCAGAATACCAAATCCCGAGCTCGGCGTGAAACGAAGGTACCTGAAGATGCGCTTCACCGCCTGACGGTGAGAAATGCGTGGCGAAGCCTGAAAGCGCGCGCACAAGCACACGGCGAACTGAATGTCCGGCCGTGTCGCCGTCAGGTAGAGCAGCGATCCAATCATGCTGCGGTACTCCTTCTGGTCCACTGCTTCTCCATCCGTGTCGGCATCCAGGGCAGTCGTCGTCGACATGGGCGTCGGAAGAGGCTTAGCCTCACCCATGTCGAACCGCTTCAGCAAGTCCCTTGTGTACTTGCCCTGGTGCACAAACGTCCCCTCTCGGGATTGCTTAATTTGCAACCCGAGAAAGAAAGTCAGCTCGCCCATCATGCTCATCTCGAACTCCCTGCTCATAGTATCTGCAAACTTGGCAACCAAAGCGTGAGAAGAACCACCGAAAATGATATCATCCACGTAAATTTGGACCAAGAGAGTATCTTTGCCTTGCTTGAGGAGAAAGAGCGTTTTATCTACACATCCCATTTTAAAACCCTTAGCTAGCAAAAAGGTTTTTAATCTCTCATACCAGGCTCTAGGGCTTGTTTCAAACCATACAAAGCTTTGTGGAGTTTAAAGACATGGTTTGGAAACTTGGGATTTTCAAAACCGGGGGGTTGCTGGACATAGACCTCCCTCCTCAATATAGCCGTTTAAGAAGGCACTCTTGACATCCATTTGAAAAAGTTTGAAACCCATGGATGCAGCATAGCCAAGAGTACCAATCCTAATAGCCTCCAAACGAGCTACAGGAGCGAAGGTCTCCTCATAATCTATTCCCTCCTTCTGACTATAACCCTTCGCTACAAGCCGGGCCTTGTTTCTCACAATGTGGCCCTCCTCTCCTTGCTTGTTTTTAAAAACCCATTTTGTCCCAATAGGTTTACAGTCAGGAGGTGGTGGCACTAGAACCCAAACCCGATTTCGCTCAAAGTTCTCTAGCTCCTCATGCATGGCATTGACCCAATCCGGATCCGTCAATGCGTGTCCAACATCTCGGGGCTCAAAAGACGCAACAAAAGCAGAATGAGCAAAGTGCGAGATGTGCTGTGACCTGGAGCGAGTAACTCGCTCGTCGATGTCTCCGATCATCTGTTCAGGGGGGTGCTGGCGCTGGATGTGTCGTGGCGCCTCCCGGGAAGAAGTAACCTCCCCCTCAACAGTAGCTGGTTCCACCCCGGGTACAAAAGGTACCGCGCGAGGTGGATCCCACGGCCACGGCCCAGGAAGAAGACGTCTCGGGCCACGGGTCGTCGTCGAAGCCGCTCCCGGCGGCGCGGCAGGCGGAGGGGGTGCTGGATCATCTATACCTTCAGCACCCTCTTCCTCGTCATCGAAAAGAGGCTCTCCAACCTCGTGATCACCTGCACGCTCAAAACGAGAAGAAGGAGAAACAAGAGTCTCGTCGAAGGTGACATCTGATGTCTCCATGACTCGGTTAGTGTCAAGGTTAAGTACACGATAAGCTCGAGTGTGAGTGCCATAACCCAAAAACACACCGTCAGAAGAACGAGACTCAAACTTGTCTAGGTTGCCTTTTTCAATATAAAACAGTGGCAACCAAAGACTCTAAAATAACTCACCTTGGGCTGGCGACCAAAACGCAACTCATAAGAGGTCTTCTTCAAAACACTCTCAGAAAATGCGATTCGAAATATAGCATGCAGTGTTCATAGCTTCGGCCCAATAGCGCCTAGGAGTCCTATGCTCATCAAGCATCGTCCTGGCCATCTCAACAAGGGTCCGATTCTTCCTCTCTACAACACCATTTTGGGTGGTGTATAGGGAGAAGAAAACTGATGCTCCAAACCAAGGCATTTACAAAACTTCTCAAAATCCGAATTTTTAAACTCGGAACCATTATCACTTCTAATCGCTCGCATCGAGTTCAAAGGGAACTCGTTCTGAAGACGCAAAATCAGATCGCGAGCGAAGGAGAATGTCTCGGACTTCTCAACTAAAAAGAAGACCCACGAATACCTCGAAAAGTCGTCAACAATAACAAGCACATACCACTTCCCACCAACCGAGCTCACCCGAGCCGGACCAACAAGGTCCATATGCAAAAGCTCTCCGGGGTGCGAGGTCATAACCTTGGTCAAAGGATGGTGGGGAGCAGCAACCATCTTTCCATGCCGAAGCATGGCAAACTAGATCCTTCTCCAACGAAAGCTTGGGCAATCCTCGGATTAAGCCAAGTGAGCTAAGTCTTGCAAGCAAGTCAAAACTCAGGTGACCGAGCCTCCTATGCCACTTCCAAAGATCAGAAGAAGAAGGACTAGCCAAAAGACAGCGAGAAGATCCAAACGACTTTGAGAAATTCGCGCGAAAGACATTCCCAAAGGGTGAAATCAGACATACAAGATCACCCTGAGGATCTAAGATCCGGCTAAGGTTCGGTTTGAAACGAATCTCATAGCCTTCACGAAAAAGTTGCGAAACAGAAAGCAAGTTGAAATGCAGGTTAGAAACAAGAGCAACCTCGCGCAACACAAAGTGCTCATTAACCCGCACTGCACCACACGGACAATACCTTGCCCTTACCTTTGTCGCGAAGGTTATGTACTCTTTCCGGCGACCGGACTATGGCTGGAGAACCATTTGGCATTTCCGGTCATGTGCCTCGAGCAACCGGAATCCACAAGCCAAATGTCCTCCAACCGCTCCTCCTACATCAATAAAAAGACATAGGGTGAACATACGGTCCAACACACTGGGGTTAGTAAGATAAGAAGGAAACCAGTGTTGGGCCGGCTGCTCAAAAGAACGGTCAGTGTAAAAACCATCCTGTCTAGGGGGATAGCGATCACCACGCACAGGAAAACGTGGTCCGCTGGGGAAGAAGCGCTCACCGCGAAACTCTACCTGCGGTGGGACAAGGCGCTCAACAAAGCCTCCGCCACGGGGTCCGTTACCTGCAAAAACAGGACCTCGTCGGGCACGCTCTCTACGAGGTCTACGCCTAGGAGCCTGCTGCTCAACTCTAGCGTCTCTCCGGAGCTCTCTCCTGCCTAGGCCTCACAAACTGAGGTGCTCTACCTCTAGGCCTAGTCTCCCTCCTAGGGGCTCTCTCCTGCTGCCTAGGCTGGGTATGCTTCCCTCCAGACCTAGCAGCTCTCCCCTGAGGCTTCGGAGCATGTCCACCACGAGCTGGGTGAAACATGTCCGGGTTCTGCATCTCCCTAGCTCGGCGCGCCTCTCTCCTGCGCCTAAAGCAGAACTCACTCAGTGACCATCATCCCGCCACAAAAGTCACACTGAAACCTCACCGCGCGCAAAGGGGGTTGTTGGTTTGCAGGGATGTGGGTATGGTTCACCTTGCCCTTGCCCTTCTGTGGCAACTCCTCTCGGATGGGTGGCATTGTGTCAAGCTTGTTCTTTAGGTGATTGGGCTTGGGTTGCCATTGTGGATTCTTGGGTGGAGCCTTGGGGGGTTCAACTACAACTCCATCCTTGGTGACAGGCTTGGCAGGCTCTTTGGGTGGAAGCTTGGTTAGTTTGGGAGTAGTGGTGGAGTTGGGCTTCTCACAGGGGTTCAGACCACTAGACTCTCCAATCTTACCAAAAGCTGAAGGTCAACACTCTGGCCAAGACCTTACCAGGAGCCCCAGCAGCTCGCTTGAATTGGGAGATCATCATCCCGAGCTGAGGCTCACCACAAGACACCCATGACAAGACGGTCCGAAGGTATGTGTTTTCCTCCTCGGTACGCACCTTGTCATGCCTCACATTGGCCATCTCCTGCTCCAGGCCCTCACACAAAGCACACCTCTTGACACAAGTGCTATCCGAGCCGGCCTTCTCAAAAGACTCAAGCTTGGCATTCTTCTCTGCCAACTCGGATTGCAAGACAGGACAAGTCTTGCACGCACCCAACAGCTGCGGTCTAGCTCGGAGCTCATCCACCTCATCTACCAGCGCAGCATACTTACTCCTCAGAGTGAGAAGATCCGTCATGTGCGCGGCGCAACTCTCGCACTCCAACTCCTCCGACACAACCACGGTGGACCGAGCGAACTCAAGCTCCTTCACCGTGTCCTCCCACTTCTGCCTAAACTCCTTGCGCTCTCTAGCGGCACGCCTAAGCAACTTGTCTTGACTAAGGAGGGCAGCAGTCAACTTCTCAACCTCGGAGGAAAGCTCGTCGTAGGTGAGAGATACCTGGGAGGTGTCGTCGTCGTCGTCGTTCCGAGGGGTACGCTCCGGCTCGCCGTCGACCTCATCTCCGAGCGCCATGGTACACAGGCCTTCGTCGCCGGCGAAGAAGCACAAGCCGTTGAACGTGTCCTCCAGCTTCTTCTTCTCGGACTCGTCATCACTCGATCGAGCGGAGTCGTCATCCGAGCCGTCGACATCGCTGAGCGTGGCGAAGAACGCTCGCTGCTCAGCCTGCTGCTTCTCCAAGTACTTCTTCTTGATGTACTCTTTGTTGAAGCCGCCCCGCTTCTTGTGCCTTGGGGGAACGTGCTTCTCCTTGTACTTGGAGTCGCGCCTGTGGCCGTGATCGCCCTTCCCAAGATGCTTGTTCTTCTTCTTGGGGCAGTCGGCGATGAAGTGGTCGGGGTCGCCGCACTCGTAGCATCCGGTGCGTCCTCCTCCGCGACGACGGTTCATGCGGTTGTTGTGGAACCGCGAGAACCGGTTGGCAAGCAAAGCCAACTCGTCGTCTCCCAAAGACTCCAGCTGGTCCTCTGTCACAGAAAAGAGAGAAGAAAAGCGCAAAGCCAGCTGAGGGTTAGAGGAAGAGCCGGAAACCAAAGCCATGGACGGGCGAGAAGGATTTTCAAAAGAAGCCCTCGCCATAGCATCAATCTCACTGGACTTGAGCTTACTGAAGAGCTCGTCGCAGGTGAGGGTCTCATAGTTCGGCGATTCGATGATTGCCTGAACCTTGGAGTCCCACACCGAACGGTCAAGAGTGTGCAAAAGCTTCAAAGCACGCTCATGATCGTCAAATGGCAACTGCTCTCTGTTAGCCCTCATCCTGTTGACAATCACCTGAAAGCGAGCGAATAAACTTTCTATGCTCTCGCCAGGCTGATGTCGAAAGTTCTCATACTCTCTCTTGAACGACTCGTAGAGTCGGGTTTTGACTTGAGAGGTGCCCTCATGAAAGCGCATGAGGGTGTCCCAGATCTCCCGAGCCGTAGAGAGGTGAGAAACGCGATCAAACTCACCCATGCTCAAACAAGAGAAAAGAGCATTACGGGCTCGGCTATTGGCATCGTGCTCATCGACCTGCTGTTGAGTCACACGAGCAGCCAAGACCACGTAATCAGGGGAGTTGCAAATATCCCAGATCGAAGCGCCCAAGCTCTGCAAATAGGCCGACATACGTATCTTCCAATACGCATAGTTCGTCCCATCGAAAAACGGCGGTTTGCCCACGCCGCGATCCATGTCGCCTTCGGTGGATCTGGAACCGGCTAAGGTGGAAGATCCTTAACCCGCTCCGATACCAATTGAAGGACCGAGAAGCTACCCGAAGCGACCAGAGGGGGGGTGAATGGGAGCTTCAAAATTTTTCCTTTCGGAAACTAGATGCCACTGTCCCAAGATCAACCCCAAAATCGAAACCTAGAGCTTGCTAATGTCCACGACCCTAGATGTAGGGTGGATGCTTCCTAGAAGCACAGCGGGACACTAGACAACCCTAGAAAGCCAACCCAAAAGACGGAACTCAAATCCGATCAAGACGAACGAACGAACCGCGAACGAAGACGCGCGAAACTGCAGCGACCGGACTCTGGCCTGCGTCCGGTCAGCAGGGACCGGACGCGTCCGGTCGTCAGAAAACAGCTCTGGGAGCTCTCTGTTCGCGACCGGACGCACGGAGCTCAAGCGTCCGGTCGTTCACTGAGCGTCCGGTCAGATGAGACAATGACACGGGAACAGTGCAAGCGTAGCGTCCGTTCGAAATGCAAACAGAGCGTCCGGTCGAGAGCGTCCGGTCAGTACGCAGAAAAGCTTGGCGCCGTGCTCAACGACCGGACTCTGAAAGCGTGCGTCCGTCAGCCCGACAGAGCGTCCGGTCACCCCGCGACTGCACTGAAACTCCGGCGATTCAACCCCCGATCTCCTCCGAATCAAGTGCTCTAGGCTTGGGATTCGATCTGAGGAGTCACAAGGAGGTTAGTGAGCTATCTCTAAGAGATCATGGCTCGAACCTAACTCCAAATCGGTGAATCGAAGGAATTCGGGGGAAAGAAGAAAAAGAGACCCGAAACTAAAACTTGATCGATCTCCTAGACCGTGAGGTTAGAGATGATTTCTTTCGGTGGAAAGAAGTGCCTCACGATCTAGAGCAACTCAGTTCAAACGGAATCGTGAAAGATGGACCGAGCACAAAGATCAAGCGACGGGAAAACTCAAGGCACAAAGCAATCCGCGAAGAACATGATGAACACGAAATCAAAACGCGAATTGACACCAAGAGATGGGATCCAAGGTGAGGATACGGCCTCACTTCCTCGAATCAACAGTACACAGAGTGGAGTCTCTCTGCGGATCTCAACTAGCTAAAGCAGGGGTGTGGGAGAGTGGAAACCCTAGGAAATGAAAGCTCTAACTGAGATTGAGATAGGGAGGAGGGTGTCTCCCCTAGACTACTTATACTAACCTAGCCTAAGTCTATTTCCTACTCTACCCCTCTCTACTCTAATTTACAGAGCGGACCAGCCTAACCCTAAGGCTATTCTAGTCCACCCGCTGGTGGTAGGTAGATCCGACGGCCACGCCCGCACGGTCTTCCGCGTCGCCTCCACGCAACCTTTAGATCGCCGCCACGTGCCGCCACCACTCTGCACCCCCGGTTTTGCGGCCCAAACCGGGAAACCAGCCTTTTCCATCAGCCCCCGGTTTTGAGGCCCAAACCGGGAAACCAGCCTCCAGCCCGAGTTTTGTGGCCAAACTCGGAAACCGTCGCGCGCCGAGTTTTGAGGCCAAACTCGGAAACCGGCCCACGCCCAGGTTTTGAGGCTCAACCTGGAAACCGTCGCGCCCAGGTTTTGTGGCTCAACCTGGAAACCCAGCACCCAGGTTTTGAGGCCCAACCTGGAAACCGTCCACCGTTGGTTTTTCCCGGGCTCTACCAACAAACCGGCGTCGTAGAGGGGATGCACCGCCTGTGCACCCCTTCCACCGACATGATCGCACTTCTCCGCCTGTCGCTGTCGCAGGCTGCCAGCCACCACAGCTGATCCTCCGGCCTCCAGTCCATCAGTCCAAGTCCACGTCCGCCCTTCACCGTCCGATACATCGGCATGGCACGTCCGCCGCACGGCACGCCCATCCTTCATCGCGCCCGGTCCGTCGGCACGGCACGTCGCAACTTGACCTTCACCCGCCATCGATCACTGTCTCCGTGCTCGACACCTGCACAACACAAGCCAAAGAACATGCGCATCATCTCCATTGACAATCACTCATCACACAGAGACTCGGCATACACCCATGTATCCGCAATCTCACTGTTGTAGCGTGTGGTAGCCACACGGTTGCAGATCGATGTGTTGATTCGCGTTTTGTTCGTGTTCTTCGCTTCTCTTCGTTTCTCTCGCGTCTTTCTCCTCGAATTTCCCGTCACTCGATCTCCCTCTCTACTGCATCTTTTTTCGAAATCCGTTTGAATCACTTGTTCTTTATAGTGAGAAGATCATTTCCACCGAAGGAATTCATCTAACTCTTCACGAACAAGTAGATCGGGTCGATTTCGTTTTCGTGGTGCTTTTTCGTTCATACTCCTTCCCTTTCGATTTCCCGGTGATTGAGTTGATTTGAGCGGATGATTTCTTGGGATAGTCTCCTAACTACCTCGTGATCATCTTCTCCAAGTTTGGGAAACTAGGGATTTTGAGTTGAATTGGATTTGGGGAGATTTGAGTTGAGGGCGACCGAAATCACCCTCACTGGGCACTCGCGGACAGTCCGCCGTTGCGGGCGCGGACAGTCCACGCGTCGGGCTCCGACCGAGGTAGTGGTCGCGCGGCTCGGCTGTGTTGACTCGGATTGACCGGCGGACAGTCCGCAGTAGGAATCCACGGACAGTCCGGGAGTCGAACAAGGGGTGTTCAACAGCTGTGTTGTTTTCCGTTTTTGGCTGGCGGACAGTCCGCCAGGGAGCCGCGGACAGTCCGCCCATGGCGCGGACAGTCCGGGACTGGGAGTCCGGACAGTCCGGGAATCGGCTGTAGACTGAGCTTTAGTGCATTTGCTCTCCCGACTTCTTCGCTTGGATTTCGGACTTCTCGGTTGGCCCTATAGTTCACCTAGGAACCTCTCTAGGTATCTTTGCTACTTGTTAGCATCGGTATTCGGGGATTTCCCGACGTAGTCTTCATTCTACGTCCGGGACTCAGTTTCTAGGGGTCGAACTTGTGTTGGTTGTTTTAGCGTTTGGCTTGCTATCGCTTTGTGGTGCCTCGCTGTGATCCTAGGGATCATCCACCCTCTTCCAAGGGTCGTGGGCATCACGGTTTCGGCCGAAGCTTTTGGGGGTTGATTTGGGGACAAAGGCCAAAGTTTCGAGAGAAATTTTTGAGCTCCCATTCACCCCCCTCTGGTCGCCTTGCTATTGCATTCTCGGTCCTTCAATTGGTATCGGAGCGGGTTAAGGATCTTCCACCTTAGCCGGTTCCAGATCCACAGAAGGCGACATGGATCGCGGCGTGGGCAAACCGCCGTTTTTCGATGGGACGAACTATGCGTATTGGAAGATACGTATGTCGGCCTATCTTCAGAGTTTGGGTGCTTCCATCTGGGATGTTTGCAACGCTGCTGATTACGTGGTCTTGGCTGCTCGTGTGACTCAGCATATATCGATGAGCACGATGCCAATAGCCGAGCCCGTAATGCTCTTTCTCATGCTTGAGCATGACGGAGTTTGATCGCGTTTCTCACCTCGCTACGGCTCGGGAGATTTGGGCTACCCTCATGCGTTTCCATGAGGCAACCACTCAAGTCAAAACCCATCTCTACGAGTCGCACAAGCGAGAGTTTGAGAACTTTCGACATATGCCTGGCGAGATCATAGAGAGTTTATTCGCTCGCTTTCAGGTGATTGTCAACAGGATGAGGGCTAACAAGGAGCTGTTGCCTTTCGACGATAATTAGAGAGCTTTGAAGCTTTTGCACACTCTTGATCGATCAGTGTGGGACTCAAAGGTTCAGGCGATCATCGAATCACCTAACTATGAGATCCTCACATGCGACGAGCTCTTCAGTAAGCTCAAGTCCAGTGAGATTGATGCCATGGCGAGGGCTTCTTATGAAAATCCTTCTGGCCCGTCGATGGCTTTGCTTTCTGGCTCTTCTGCTAACCCCTCTGGAGGCTTTGCACTCTCTTCTCTTCTTTCTGTCACAGAGGAGCAGCTGGAGTTCATGGGGGATGACGAGTTGGCTTTGCTCGCCAACCTGTTCTCGCAGTTCCACAACAACCGCATGAACCGTCGCCGTGGAGGAGGACGCTCGGGTGTTTCGAGTGCGGTGACCCCACCACTTCATCGCCAATTGCCCGAAGAAGAACAAGCAAGTCTTCGGCAAGGCGGATCATGGGCACAAGTACGACTCCGACAAGCGCAAGGAGAAGTACGTCCCCGCGAAGCACAAGCGGAAAGGCGGCTTCAACAAGGAGTACATCAAGACGAAGTACTTGGAGAGGCCTAGGCTTAGCAGCGTGCTTTCTTCGCCACGCTCAGCGATGTCGACGACTCGGATGACGACTCCGCTTCCTCAAGTGACGACGAGTCCGAGAAGAAGAAGAGGATCGAGGACAGCTGAACGACCTCATGAGATGGAGAAGAGTGCTGCTTCTTCGCCGACAACGAGGGCTTTTGCACCATGGCCCTGCAAGGAAGTCGACGACGAGCTGGAGGAGATCCCTCGGAACGACGACGACGACGACACCTCCCAGGTATCTCAGACCCCCGATGAGCTTTCTGCTGAGGTCGAGAAACTTACTGCCGCCCTTCTTAGTCAAGATAAGTTGCTTAGGCGTGCTGCTAGAGAGCGAAAGGAGTTTAGGCAGAAGTGGGCGGATACAGTGAAGGAACTTGAATCTGTCAAGTCCACCGTTGTTGTCACCGAGGAGGAGGAGTGTGAGATGTTCTCCACACACATGACTGACCTTCTCACTTTGAGAAGTAAGTATGCTGTGTTGGTAGGAGAGGTGGATGAGCTTAAAGCTAGATCCTCGCTGTTGGGTGCATGCAAGTCTTGTGCGGGCTTGCAATCCGAGTTGGTAGAGAAGAATGCCAAGATTGTGTCTCTTGAAAGGCCAGCTCGGGTATCACTTGTGTGACTAGGTGCATTCTATGTGAGGGTTTGGAGATGGAGATTGCGAACGTGAAGCATGACAAGATGCAAACCGAGGAGGAAAACACATACCTTCGGACCATCTTGTCATGGGTGTCTAGTGGTGAGCCGCAACTTGGGATGATGATCTCCCAATTCTAGCGTGCTGCTGGAGGTCCAGGTGTAGGCTTTGCTCAGGGTGTTGAGTGCGCTTCATCTTTTGGGAAGATTGGAGAGTCGAGTGGTCTGAACCCGTGTGAGAAGCCCAACTCCACAACTACTCCCAAGCTTACCAAGATTCCACCCAAAGAGCCTCTCAAGCCTAACACCAAGGATGGGGTGTTTGTTGAACCTCCAAGAGCCCCACCCAAGAAACAGTCATGGACTCCAAAACCAAACCACCTCAAGAACAAGTTAGACACAATGCCACCTATCCAAGAGGAGCTTATGCCACAGAAGGGCAAAGTGATCCATACCCACTACCATGAGTACCAACAACCCCCTATGAGAGCGGTGAGGTACCATTGTGAGCACTGTGGGAGAGATGGACACTTGAGTGAGTTTTGCTTTCGACGCAAGAGAGAGGCGTGTCGTGCAAAGGAGATGAACAACACGGACATGTACCATCCTTTCCATGATGCACATGTGCCGAATGTTCAGAGGCGTGCTGCTAGGCCTAGAGGTCCAAAACCTCAAGTTCCTAGGCCTAGGCCGCGAGGAGGTCGTGCCCGGCGGGAGCCTGCAGTTGTGGGCTATGGACCCCGTGGCGGTGGCTTTGTAGTTGAGCGGTTCCCCCATCGCGTTTTGAGTATCGCGATGGACGCTCTTCCCTTAGCGGACCACGTTTTCCTCTACGTGGTGATCGCTCCTCCCGTAGGCGTGCTAGGAATGGTTTTTCTGCTAACCGTTCTTTTGAGCAGCCGGCCCAACACTGGTATTCCTCTTACTTCACTAACCCCAGTGTTGGACCGTATGCTCACCCTGTGTCTTTTTATTGATGTAGGTAAAACGATTGGAGAACATTTGGTTGGTGGATTCCGGTTGTTCGAGGCACATGACCGAAAATGCCAAGTGGTTCTCCAGTCTTAGTCCGGTCGCCGGAAAGGAGTTTATCACCTTCGGCGACAATAGCAAAGGTAAAGTGTTGTCTCGTGGGTCGGTGCAAGTTAATGAGCACTTTATGTTGCGCGATGTTGCTCTTGTTTCTAACTTGCATTTTAACCTTCTTTCTGTTTCACAACTTTTCGATGATGACTATGAGATTCGTTTTAAACTGAATCTCAGTCGCATTTTGGATCCTCAGGGCAATCTTGTATGTTTGATTTCGCCCTTTGGAAAAGTCTTTTGTGCGAATTTCTCGGAATCGTTTGAAATTTCTCATTGTCTTTTGGCTGGACCTTCCTCCTCTGTTCTTTGGAAGTGGCATAGGAGACTCGGTCACCTGAGCTTCGACTTGCTTGCAAGACTTAGCTCACTTGGCTTAATCCGAGGATTGCCCAAGTTGTCCATGGAGAAGGATCTTGTTTGCCATTCTTGTAGACATGGGAAGATGGTAGCCACTCCCCACCATCCAGTGACTCAGGTCATGACCAAGCGCCCTGGAGAGCTTTTACACATGGACCTTGTTGGTCCGACTCGGGTGAGCTCGGTTGGGGGATGTGGTACGTGGTTGTTGTTGTTGACGATTTTTCGAGGTATTCGTGGGTCTTCTTTTTAGCTGAAAAGACTGAGACTTTCTCCTTTTCTCGCAATCTGATTTTGCATCTTCAGAATGAGTTCCCTATGAACTCAATGCGAGCAATTCAGAGTGATAATGGTTTCGAATTCAAGAATTCAGATTTTGAGAAGTTTTGTAACTCCTTGGGTTTGGAGCATCAGTTTTCCATCCCTACACACCGCCACAGAATGTTGTTGTAGAGAGGAAGAATCAGACCCTTGTAGAGATGGCTAGGACGATGCTCGATGAGCATAGGACTCCTAGGCGATATTGGGCCAAAGCTATGAACACTGCATGCTATATTCCAATCGCATTTTTCTCCGAGCTTTCTTGAAAAAGACTTCTTATGAGTTGCGTTTTGGAAAACAACCCAAAGTGAGTTATTTTAGAGTTTTTGGTTGCCACTGTTTTATACTCAAGAAAGGCAACCTGGACAAGTTTGAGTCTCGTTCTTCTGACGATGTATTTTTGGGTTATGGCACTCACACTCAAGCATATCGTGTACTTAACCTTGATACTAACCGAGTCATGGAGACATCTGATGTCACCTTCGACGAGACCATGGTTTGTCGTTCTTCTCGTTTTGAGTGTGCAGGTGATCATGAGGTTGGAGAGCCTCTTTTTGATGATGAGGACGAGGGTGCTGAAGGATGGATGACCTAGCACCACCTCCACCTACTGTGCCACAAAGAGCGGCCTCTAGTACGAAGACTCACGGCCCCAACCCCTCTTCGTCGACTACTTGGGGGCCGTGGGATCCGCCACCTCAAGCAGTACCTTTTCTACCCGAGGAGGCACCAGCTGCTGTTGAGGGGGTGGTTTCTTCAGCTCGGGAGGCGCCACGACACATTCAGCGCCAACACCCACCTCAACAGATGATCGGCAGCATCGGCGAACGTGTCACTCGGTCAAGGTCACAACAAATCTCTCACTTTGCTCATTCTGCATTTGTTGCTGATTTTGAACCCTGAGATGTTGGACACGCTTTATCTGATCCGGATTGGGTCAATGCCATGCATGAGGAGCTTGAAAATTTTGACAGAAATCGGGTTTGGGTTTTGGTTCCACCTCCTCCTGAGTGTCACCCTATTGGTACAAAATGGGTTTTCAAAAACAAACAAGGAGAGGATGGCCATGTTGTGAGAAACAAGGCCAGACTTGTAGCCCAGGGGTATAGTCAGAAGGATGAGATAGACTATGAGGAGACGTTTGCTCCTGTAGCTCGTTTGGAGGCGATTAGGATACTCTTGGCTTTTGCTACATCCAAAGGGTTTAAACTTTTTCAAATGGATGTCAAGAGTGCCTTCCTAAACGGCTACATAGAAGAAGAGGTGTATGTGAAACAACCCCCCGGTTTCGAAAATCCCAAGTTTCCAAACCATCTTTTTAAACTTCACAAAGCTTTATATGGTTTGAAACAAGCCCCTAGAGCCTGGTATGATAGGTTAAAAACCTTTTTGCTTGCTAAGGGTTTTAAAATGGGATGTGTGGATAAAACACTTTTTCTCCTCAAGCAAGGCAATGACACTCTCTTGGTCCAGATTTACGTGGATGATATCATTTTCGGTGGTTCTTCTCATGCTTTGGTTGCCAAGTTTGCAGATACTATGAGCAGGGAGTTTGAGATGAGCATGATGGCGAGTTGACGTTTTTCCTTGGGTTGCAAATCAAGCAATCTCGAGAGGGAATGTTTGTGCACCAGGGTAAGTATACCAAGGATATCCTGATGAAATTCGATATGGGTGAGGCCAAGCCTCTTCCAACACCCATGTCGACCATGACGGCCCTGGATGCGGATAAGGATGGAGAAGCTGTGGACCAGAAGGAGTACCGGAGTATGATCGGGTCGCTGCTGTACCTGACGGCGACACGCCCGGACATTTGGTTCGCGGTGTGTCTTTGCGCGCGATTTCAGTCGTCGCTGCGCACCTCTCACCGTCAGGCGGTCAAGCGCATTATGAGGTACTTATGCTTCACTCTAGAGTTTGGGGTTTGGTATTCTGCTTCCTCCACCCTCTCTCTTTGCGGTTATTCTGATGCCGATTTTGCTAGTTGCCGGATTGAGCGCAAGTCCACTTCTGGGACTTGTCAGTTTATTGGTTCTTCTCTTGTATCGTGGTCTTCTCGCAAGCAGTCTAGTGTTGCCCAGTCTACCACGGAGGCTGAGTATGTTGCTGTGGCTAGCTGCTGTTCCTAATTGCTTTGGATGATGGCCACTTTGCGTTATTTTGGTCTGAGGTTTTCTCGTGTTCCTTTGCTTTTGTGACAGCACGAGTGCTATTAGCGTTGCTAAGAACCCTGTGCTGCATTCTAAGACCAAACACATTGATGTGTGCTTTCATTTTCTGCGAGACCACTATGAGAAGGGTGATATCGACCTTCGCCATGTCGATACTCATCATCAGTTGGCAGATATTTTTACCAAGCCTTTGGACCAATCAACTTTTGCTAGGTTGAGAGGTGAGCTTGGTGTGTGTTTCCCCTTTTAGTTGGGGGAAAATTTTGATTCTTATGTATCATAGTCTGACTCTTCTCTTTTAGTTTGTGCATTTCATCATGCATCTTTGCATTTTCAAGCTTCATGCATATAATCCTTAGAATGTGATTATGCTCTATCTAGTTTTGCTCTGATGCTGTACGATGATGCTTGTAGCTTATGCTCTTTCTGATCACTGATAAATGTTGTGAGCTGAGCTATTTTGTAAATGGTGAACTTGCTTAATGAACATAAAACTTGAAATTATCACCATTGAGATATGCAACTAGCATGTGTAGGATGTGTTGAATTCACTCGTGCTTTTCATATATGCTAGGTTGCTATGTCTCTAGTTCTGAGTCATTCACTTGCTTGGTATGCTCATATTCTACTTTAAATTTGAACCAAGTTAAGTGAATTGGAAAGATCGAGATGGGATTGCTTGTCAGCACATCACAGTATCGAGACTGTTTCTCATTGCACTTTGAGTTAAACTTGAGCTGTGTAGTGTATGACCGAAACTATTGCTTTAAACTTCTGATTGCTTCTGCATAGGCTTTGCACAGTTGAAAAGTTAGGCAATGACAAGCTCTCAACCTTGTTGATGGTCCTTAAACACTTGTTTTACCATCAACATTTTACCCAAAATTCAACAAAAGGCATGAAAGTAGTCAAATAGGTTTCAAACTAACCAAATTCCACATGTCCATAGATTTTTATTTGAATGCAGGATTTGGACCAAATTTGGAGAATGGACCCACCAAGGGCCGAGCCCACTCACTAGGGCCCATTTGGGCCCTAGTGGGGTGGCGCCCGCCACCCCTAGGTGGCGCCCGCCACAAAGGAGAGGCCCAAACTCTCCCCTGCCACGTCACTGATCCATGTGACCACCCCAGGGCCAAATCTTAGCCCTTGGTCACTAGGTCGGTGGCATCGGAGGGCTAAGAAGAGATGTCACGTGGAACATGACCTAATTGTCCATGTGACGGTTATTTGGACATGCAACCGACCTTGGAACCGCCTTGGAGGAGTCCCTGGGACCGTAGGATCAATGACGGTGCATCCAAGGGCCAGGGGGGTGGCGGCCGCCACCTAGGGCTGGCGCCCGCCACTAGGGTTTGCCCTAGGTCGGTTGGCTGCCCCCTATAAGTACCCCCCTCACTCACTTGGGCTATAAATACCCCCTGGAGGCGTCACTTCACTTCAAGCAAGGAAAGGAAGGAAGAAGCAAAGAGGAAAGCAAGGCTAAAGCTAGAGAGCTAATAGCTTAGGATTTAGCCAAGCTTAGGCATGTAGGTAGCTAGTAGAGCAAGGCATCCTTGCCTCATTGCCCTCGCGGAAGCGCTGCTCAAGGCTTAGCTCAACAGTAGAAGCGTGCGAGTAATCGGTCCTGGAGTTGGGAAGAGTCTTCATTCATCTCCAGTTCAGGTTTTGCTCTTGTAACTCAAGCACTTTACTATATTCTAGTTCATCATTTCAAGTATTACTTTATTCTACTTACCAGTATTGAGTAGTATACTTGATTGATTGCTTGAGTACCTAGCTATCCTACATTTCAATTCACTTAGCCATAGTAGTTAATCTCTAGTGTGCTTAGTGTTTGTTCTTTGCCAATAGGTTGCTTAGTTAGTTTAGTGTTTATCTTATTAAGTCAAGTATTTGCTCTAACATCCGCAAGGGTGTCTCTATTCTAGGCCAGGATAGAGATAGTTAGAATATAATTAGGCGTGGTGCTTAGTTATAGACTTACCTTCAGATACGGCTAGACCCCCGGATAGCTGTGGTAGCAAGCAGGTGGTGACAGCCCTGTGCGCCTTGAATTCCACCACGTAGTTGGTCTAGTTTAACAGTAAGGCTCGTTGTGCTAGCGTTCAACCTAAGTCAGTGGTAAAGGCTAGTACGCCTCGGTACTTGACAAGATAGGAATAAAACTATACTTAACTTGGTTGCTTATTTGGCATTTGCCTATCTTGCTTCGTAGTTATATAGGAGTAGTTATTAGTTATTAGTTAGTTATTTTAGTTATCCTTAGTTATCTTATTCCCCTTGTCTACCTATCCATCCACCTTACCTTAACCATTCATTTCATCCTTACCTATCCACTCATAAATTCTTTCTAACCTTTCATCTCCTCTCTTCTCTTCTCTCCTTTTCCCTTTCTTATTCTTCGACTCTCATCCCCTCCTTGACTCGACTCATACACCACCCTAGCCTTCCTTTGGGATCAAATAAATCGACACCTGGTACTCCCAGGCGAAGTGCTACTACGATAGTTCTGTGCGCTTGCAGAATCTCCTCTAGGTAGATTGCAATCTCTCTAGCTAGCTCCTACTAGTGTCGGGATTGACAACCCCATTTGACATTAGTAGATAGCTGCTTTAGCTTCACTCCTTTAGGTATAGTGACTGGACTTGCTACAAGCATTTCTGGCGCCGTTGCCAGGGATAGATTCCATAGTCTACTCCTAGTAACGACGTTAGCAGTGTCAACAAGCACTTCTGGGCCGTTACCGGGGATAGTTGCCTAGCTCTATCTTTAGTGAAGTTAAGAACTACCAACAAGCATTTCTGGCGCCGTTGCCGGGGAAGGCAATCGGTGTATCCTTCGAGTCCTTGTCGAATTTATCTTCGCTTAAGCTCCCGCTTAGCGAATCCCATCTTTTCCCATTCTTTCTGTCTTTAGTCCTTCTTATCTTTTTCCTTCATCTTCTTCAACTTCTTTCTTTCTTATCTCATTCTACCTTCACGATGGCCAACAAGGCCATTCGTGAGTTTTCTGCTCCTTCTGCCGCCAATGTAGCGACAGGACCAGCCGTGATCGATGCCAACCCCAACTTCGAGTTGAAACCGGCTCTGATCACGATGGCCAAGCTAGCCCGTTCTGTGGCAAAGCTCATGAGGATGCCAATGCTCACCTCCAGCAATTTTTGGAGATTTGCGGCACCTTCACCATTAAGGGGATAACCCAAGAAGCCATCCATCTTCGTCTCTTTCCCTTTTCTCTCCTAGGAAAAGCGAAGCAATGGTTCTATACCAATCGCAACGCTGTAGACACATGGGACAAGTGTTCCAATGCTTTTCTTGCCAAATTCTTTCCGATGGGAAGATGAACGCCCTTCGCAACAAAATCTCCAGCTTTACGCAACAAGCCCAGGAATCTATTCCCGAGGCTTGGGAGAGAATGCAAGAGTACGTCACTGCTTGTCCACACCATGGTATGGAAGACTGGCTGTTGATCCAGAACTTCTACCATGGCCTAACCCCACTCTCTAGAAGCCATTTGGATGCCGCCGCCGGTGGTGCATTCTTTTCTCTGAATGTTGCAGATGCTAAGGCTCTCATAGAGAAGATGGTGTCGATCCAAGGATGGAATGACGAGAGACTGCAGCCCCGTAAGCAAGGTATGCATTCCCTTAAGGAGGCCGACATGATCGTGGCCAAGATGGACCTGCTGGCCAAGAAGCTGGACAGCTGTGAGAAGATGAACCAACAAGAGAGTGTCCAATCTCTGTAATCCTACATGACTTGTGAAGCCTGTGGAGAAACCGGACATTCTGGGAACCACTACCCCGAGTTACATGAAGATTTGAACTTCATCAACCACAACAACAACAACAACGGTTTCCGTCAACAAAATCAAGGATGGAATCAGCACTCCAACTCTCAAGGTAATAATTCATTCTCTCGCTCTAATTTCCAAAGTACTGATAATTTCTTGTTCTTAAAGAATCTAGTCTACTCTCAAAGTAGAACTACTGAATTTTTGAATAAGAAATTAATGTCAAATGATAAAATGCTTGAGAACATAAATGCTAAATTGGAAGATTTCTCATCAGCTCTGAAAAATTAACTTAGCTTTAATAAGATGTTAGAAACCCAATTAGCTCAACTTGCTGCGATCATACCATCTTTTGAAACTAGCAAAATTCCGGCTAAACCTAACATGGAAACTGAAATATGGTTGAAATAAAATATTTTAACTATTATGAAGATCAAACCATGACTGTTAAAAAGGGTGATCCTGGTAGTCCCATAATTAGATGCTCAATCTTTGGTGAAGTCTTTAAAAATGCCAAGTGTGATTTAGGATCGAGTGTGAACATTTTATCTAAGGATTTCTATGAAATCTCGTTCTTTCCACCCATGTCATCCACATCTGCCTATGTCGTGCTAGCTGATCAATCAACATGCTATGTAGAAGGAATAATCACTGATTTACCTGTTCATATTAGAGGTTCATATGTTCATGTTGATTTCATAATACTAGATATGGGAAATAGGAAAGATGTGCCTCTAAACTTAGGTAGACCTTTCTTGAACACTGTTGATGCTTGCATATATGTGGGGAGTGGTAAAATGCAAATGACATTAGGAGGGAGGAAGGAAATATTCTCCTTTTCCCGTGGTCCTGCATATGCCGCTAACATGCAGGAAGCAAAACCCGTTCGTACCAAGAAGAGGCGCCTAAGAACAAGGTGGAACAGAAAGAAAGAACCACCTTCTCCTGAGTTGTGTAATTCACATAACAAAGGAGAGGTGCCAAAAGAAGAAGAACCCGATGAAGTACTTAAAGAAGAAGCACCCAAGGAAGAAGATCCACCCAATAATGATGAAATTCCATGGATCTAAGGTATGGATTTACTTTTAAATTTCCCTTCAAATTTCCCTTTTTCAAATAAATAACATATGTCATGCATGTAACTAAAAAAATTAGTTATAATTAGTTATATGCATAAGTATATGTTAACTTAGCTAGAAAAATAAAATATCATAATAGGATAGTTTCCCTTTTTCACAACATTAGATAGTTTCCTTTTTAATAAAATAAGAACAAGAGCTCCGACCGAGAAAGATGAAGACCCTTCACCAAGCAAGAAGCCAGCTTGGGGGAGATCCTTGCGCCAATAAGGTATGTTTCAACCTTACTCTTTAGGTTCGGTTCTTAAATTCTATATCTTTTGAAATTTTTTTGTTATATACTTGCCTAAGTAATTATCCCATGAGTAAAAATGATAAAATCTGCTTAAAAATGTTGGAACCTGAATAAGAAATAAAAGATGCCATGCAAATGCTATTGTTATAGTTAGAATAACTAGTTTTATCTAAGTTGTAGCTTTTGTGGGTTGCACATGTTTTAACTAAAATCATGCTTAGTGAATAAAGTTAGTTAGAAATGGAGTAATTCTTTAAACTTGCTAAGGTGAAATTAGGACCTAATCTGGAGGATTCCTTTTAAAAATCATGAAAACCTTGCTAAAAGTTCATCTTGGATTTTATCCCATCCCACCACTAGCCAAATATTTGTCAGTCAAAACCACAAAGTGCTTTGTTTGTGTTGAGCTTTGTTAGACCTCATAGATCTTAGTAGAGAAGCTTATCATTTCTTTTGATCAAGATACACACACCCACCATAAATTGCTTACTCTCCACTTTGGAAGTTTGCAACCACCAAATAAATTGCTCATTCTCTACACTGGAGATATGCAATACCTTGCCAAACGTTCCATTGCTAGCCTTATGCTATTCCTACATTGGGAATAAGCATTTCTCTCTCTTCTCCCTTTTCATTTCTAAAATCCTTTCCTATAAACAATCTGGGGAAATCTAGAGCTAAAAAAAGAGAGATATGAAAAAAAGTGAGCAAAGTAGCTCAAGAGAGGACTATGTCCTAAGAAAATGTGAGGACACATTTTTGTCTACTCACTATGTATCGAGTAAAAAAAAGTGAGCAAAGTAGCTCAAGAGAGGACTAAGTCCTAAGAAAATGTGAGGACACATTTTTGTCTACTCACTATGTATCGAAAAAAAGGAGAGAGAATTATCATTAGCTCTAGACCCCAGAAATTAACTAGGAAGGATTATGAAATATCTCTCTATACACTTCCACATAACCACACATGCACATCTTGATCAATATTTATGATTTGCTACTCCTTATGATCTGAGTGTCTAGCTTAGCAATAAACATTATGCAATTTGCTCATGATTCTTAGCCTACCTATAACTCCACATATCATTCTTTAGAAATAGGAGAGGCTACATTTTGGCCTAAGTGAGGATTTAAACACCATTGAGTGATTGAGTAAATCTTGGAGGACTTAAGCAAGTTTTTATCTTTTGAAAACCTTAAAAAACCTCCAGACAGAATCCTAGTCAAACCTAAGCAAGATAAAAGTTTCCTATCTACTGCTTTATTTCACTCTTGCATGTTTGAAGTGAAAAGCTATAAGCCCCACATTGCTATGATTAATGATATACACTAAGTTATTTCTCACTATACAATATGCACTTGTTTACATCTTAAGTTGCTATCTATTTCATGCTCAATGCTTAAACCGCATTGTTGCTCGAGGACGAGCAACAGGTTAGCTTGGGGGAGCTTGTTGATGGTCCTTAAACACTTGTTTTACCATCAACATTTTACCCAAAAATTCAACAAAAAATCATGAAAAGTAGTCAAATAGGTTTCAAACTAACCAAATTCCACATGTCCATAGATTTTTATTTGAATGCAGGATTTGGACCAAATTTGGAGAATGGACCCACCAGGGGCCGAGCCCACTCACCAGGGCCCATTTGGGCCCTAGTGGGGTGGCGCCCGCCACCAAGGAGAGGCCCAAACTCTCCCCTGCCACGTCACTGATCCGTGTGACCACCCTAGGGCCAAATCATAGCCCTTGGTCACTAGGTCGGTGGCATCAGAGGGCTAAGAAGAGATGTCACGTGGATCATGACCTAATTGCCCATGTGACGGTTATTTGGACATGCAACCGACCTTGGAACCGCCTTGGAGGAGTCCCTGGAGACCGTAGGATCAATGACGGTGCATCCAAGGGCCAGGGGGGTGGCGGCCGCCACCTAGGGCTGGCGCCCGCCACTAGGGTTTGCCCTAGGTCGGTTGGCTGCCCCCTATAAGTACCCCCCTCACTCACTTGGGCTATAAATACCCCCTGGAGGCGTCACTTCACTTCAAGCAAGGAAAGGAAGGAAGAAGCAAAGAGGAAAGCAAGGCTAAAGCTAGAGAGCTAATAGCTTAGGATTTAGCCAAGCTTAGGCATGTAGGTAGCTAGTAGAGCAAGGCATCCTTGCCTCATTGCCCTCGCGGAAGCGCTGCTCAAGGCTTAGCTCAACAGTAGAAGCGTGCGAGTAATCGGTCCTGGAGTTGGGAAGAGTCTTCATTCATCTCCAGTTCAGGTTTTGCTCTTGTAACTCAAGCACTTTACTATATTCTAGTTCATCATTTCAAGTATTACTTTATTCTACTTACCAGTATTGAGTAGTATACTTGATTGATTGCTTGAGTACCTAGCTATCCTACATTTTAATTCACTTAGCCATAGTAGTTAATCTCTAGTGTGCTTAGTGTTTGATCTTTTCCAATAGGTTGCTTAGTTAGTTTAGTGTTTATCTTATTAAGTCAAGTATTTGCTTTGACGTCCGGAAGGGTGTCTCTATTCTAGGCCAGGATAGAGAAAGTTATAATATAATTAGGCGTGGTGCTTAGTTATAGACTTACCTTCAGATACGACTAGACCCCCGGATAGCTGTGGTAACAAGCAAGTGGTGACAGCCTTGTGCGCCTTGAATTCCACCACGTAGTTGGTCTACTTTAACAGTAAGGCTCGTTGTGCTAGCGTTCAATCTAAGTCAGTGGTAAAGGCTAGTACGCCTCGGTACTTGACAAGATAGGAATAAAACTATACTTAACTTGGTTGCTTATTTGGCATTTGCCTATCTTGCTTCGTAGTTATCTAGGAGTAGTTATTAGTTATTAGTTAGTTATTTTAGTTATCCTTAGTTATCTTATTCCCCTTGTCTACCTATCCATCCACCTTACCTTAACCATTCATTTCATCCTTACCTATCCACTCATAAATTCTTTCTAACCTTTCATCTCCTCTCTTCTCTTCTCTCCTTTTCCCTTTCTTATTCTTCGACCTCATCCCCTCCTTGACTCGACTCATACACCACCCTAGCCTTCCATTGGGATCAAATAAATCGACACCTGGTACTCCCAGGCGAAGTGCTACTATAATAGTTCTATGCGCTTGCAGAATTTCCTCTAGGTAGATTGCAATCTCTCTAGCTAGCTCCTACTAGTGTCGGGATTGACAACCCCATTTGACATTAGTAGATAGCTGCTTTAGCTTCACTCCTTCAGGTATAGTGACTGGACTTGCTACAAGCATTTCTGGCGCCGTTGCCAGGGATAGATTTCATAGTCTACTCCTAGTAACGACATTAGCAGTGTCAACAAGCATTTCTGGGCCGTTACCGGGGATAGTTGCCTAGCTCTATCTTTAGTGAAGTTAAGAACTACCAACAAACCTCTCGCAATCACATGCTGAAATTTGAACTTGTGTAATTTAACCGCTGCAACTCCGATAAAATTTGAATACACAAGTCTATGTTTCATTCTATAGCATGATGATTGCACGTTGCTAGGGGTAGTTCACCGTGTATACATGTTTAGCACTTGTTTGACTTCCTGTCTATACATGTTTAGTGCTATTTTGATGGTGAATACCTTTTTGGCTAAAAATGTTCATTTTGCTCCAATGTTCAAATTTCGTATTTGGTGATCAGTTTGAGCCTTTGCTAGCATTCTGTGCATATTGTTGAGTCATCAGATCAACATTTTGTCGAGCATCTTCATGTTCTATTGACTATATTCCTGAAGCTGCTAACTTGTATTTTAACTCATATGCATTTGGAGGGGAGATACTTGATAGTGCATTTTCAACTAAGGGGGAGAAATTTGCCAAATCATAAGGGACAGAAACTTTATCTTGGTTGTGTGCACTATTGGAGGGGGAGCTTGAGCTGGCTTGGATTTTTCGGATTTTGTATTTTCCAATTAATTCGTAGCTTTTTCTGCTAGTTGCGTTGAGCCTCTTGCCTCTTTCTTGAGGGACTAGCGACTTTGCCTTTATGCTCTTCAGTTGGTATCGAGCTTTCTCGCTAGCGGTGTTGAGCCCGTTCTGCCTCTTCTTGAGGGCTAGCTCTATTCTGCTTGAATTTCAATTGGTGTCGAGCTTTCTTGCTAGCGGTGTTGAGCCCGTTCTGCCTCTTCTTGAGGGCTAGCTCTATTCTGCTTGAATTTCAATTGGTATTTCAATTGGTGTCGAGCTTTCTCGCTAGTGGTGTTGACCCTGTTCTACCTCTTCTTGAGGGCTAGCTTTGCTTTGCTTGGTTGCGTCGAGCCGTTGCCCATGTCTTTGGGGACCAAGTTGTCTTGCTCTTTCCACTTGACCTTCTTCGGCTTTGTTATGCTTTTGGGTCATTTGGTCGAGTTCTCTCTCCTTCTTCCTTCCTTCCTCTATTCCATTATGATATGTGTTGGTAGTTGATAATGCACTCATCAAGGGGGAGATTGCGGATACATGGGTGTATGCCGAGTCTCGAGTGATGAGTGATTGTCAACTGGGATAATGCGCATGTTCTTTGGCTTGTGTTGTGCAGGTGTCGAGCACAGATACAGTGATCGAAGGCAAGGTGAAGGTCAAGTAGAGACGTGCCGTGCCGATGGACTGAGAGCGGTGAAGGGCGGACGTGAGGCTTGGACTGAGGGACCGGTGGCCTGAGGATCAGCTGTGGTGGCTGACAGCCTGGGACAACGACGAGCGAAGACTTGCGGGCATGGTGTTGCTTGGGTCGAGGACCTGGGAACACGTGTCGGTGGACGGGGTGCACGGGCGGTGCATCCCCTCTACGGCTCGGTTTGATGGTTGAGCCACAGAAAAACCATCGAGTGGACGGTTTCCAGGTTTGGGCCTCAAAACCTGGGTGCTGATGGTTTTCGAGTTTGGGCCACAAAACTCGGGCTGAGGACGGTTTCCAGGTTTGGGCCTCAAAACCTGGGCACTGCGGGTTTTTGAGTTTTGGGCCACAAAACTCAGGTGATGGACGGCTGGTTTCCCGGTTTGGGCCTCAAAACCGGGGGTTGATTGTGAAGGCTGGTTTCCCGGTTTGGGACTCAAAACTGGGGGCGAAGTCCGGGAAAAGGACGAGCAGAGTCGAGGCAACGCTACCAGTTGTGCGGGCGTGGCCGTCGGATCACCACCTACCACGAGTTGGTCCAGAATAACCCTAGGGTTTAGCTGGTTCGCTCTGTAATTAGTTAGGGGTATAGTGGGAACTAGAATTAGGATAAGTAGAGGGAGACACCCACCTCCCATCCTATCTCAGTCATTTGCTCTTTGCCTTCTAGGTTTTCCTGCTCTCCAATCCCCTGTTGTAGCAACTGAGATCCGCAGAGAACCATACCTCTGTGTACTGGAGATTTTGAGGAAGTGAGACCATAATCTCACTGTTGTAGCGTGTGGTAGCCACACGGTTGCAGATCGATGTGTTGATTCGCGTTTTGTTCATGTTCTTCGCGTTCTTCGTTTCTCCATGAATTTCCCGTCACTCGATCTCCCTCTCTACTGCATCTTTTCGAAATCCGTTTGAATCAACTTGTTCTTTATAGTGAGGAGATCATTTCCACCGAAGGAATTCATCTAACTCTTCACGAACAAGTAGATCGGGTCGATTTCATTTTCGTGGTGCTTTTTTGTTCATACTCCTTCCCTTTCGATTTCCCGGTGATTGAGTTGATTTGAGCGGATGATTTCTTGGGGATAGTCTCCTAACTACCTCGTGATCATCTTCTCCAAGTTTGGGAACTAGGGATTTTGAGTTGAATTGGATTTGAGGAGATTTGAGTTGAGGGCGACCGAAATCGCCCTCACAGGGCACTCGCGGACAGTCCGCCGTTGGGGGCGCGTACAGTCCGCGCGTCGGGCTCTGACCGAGGCAGTGGTCGCGTGGCTCGGCTGTGTTGACTCGAATTGACTGGCAGACAGTCCGCAGTAGGAATCCGCGGACAGTCCGGGAGTCGAACAGGGGCTGTTCAGCAGCTGTGTTGTTTTCCGTTTTTGGCCGGCGGACAGTCCGCTAGGGAGGCGCGGACAGTCCGCCCTTGGCGCGGACAGTCCGGTACTGGGAGTCTGGACAGTCCGGGAATCGGCTGTAGGCTGAGCTTTAGTGCGTTTGCTCTCCCGACTTCTTCGCTTGGATTTTGGACTTCTCGGTTGGCCCTATAGTTCACCTAGGAACCTCTCTAGGTATCTTTGCTACTTGTTAGCATCGGTATTTGGGGATTTCCCGACGTAGTCTTCATTCTACGCCCGGGACTCAGTTTCTAGGGGTCGAACTTGTGTCGGTGCTTTTAGCGTTTGGCTTGCTATCGCTTTATGGTGCCTCGCTGTGATCCTAGGGATCATCCACCCTCTTCCAAGGGTCGTGGGCATCACGGTTTCGGCCGAAGCTTTTGGGGGTTGATTTTGGGACAAAGGCCAAAGTTTCGAGAGAAATTTTTGAGCTCCCATTCACCCCCCCCTCTGGTCGCCTAGCTATTGCATTCTCGGTCCTTCAGGGCTGGTCCGAGTAATCATCTTCTGATGATATCTCTGGCACTCTGGTCTGTCAAGCCCCCGAGCTCTTCAATATTTCTCTAAAACGTTATCTTCTGGTTTCTTTTGAGAATCTTCCGAGTAATGTCTTAAGAAATCTTGAAGTGCTCTGTAGATAAAAAGAACTCCATGGTGTGCACTTTTTCAAAAAAGTGCACCCATAGGGTGTAGCCCCGGAGCCTCTTGTTATTTTTAATAACTTTGAGGATCTTCAAGCTTTTTTCTGAGTAGTCCTTGGTTAAGAAAAAACATTTCCTTAATAATATATACTCTGCAGCCCCCGAGCCTGAGTTCTGAGTACTCAAGTAGTCAGTACTTAGGGTCTTCAATATATCATCCGGGTAAATCTTAAAGTCTGTATGAAGTTAACACATGACACTGATTTGATGTTTAATCCAACCGAGTAATAATTATTCGGCTTCAGGTGGGTAATGTTTTCATCAAACATCCCTTTTCACCCCCACTGAATAAAAATTACTGTGAAGGACAACAATAATTGACCAGTGACTGTATTACCTATCTGCATTAATGATTCCTTGTCGTTTTGGGCAATTGCAACACTTTTGTCTGTTTCCTCTTGAAGCATGCACATGAAGTGAATAACCCACCAGTGATGCCAAGCTTCACATGTGTAACAGTACACACAAGAGTGCAATTATTGAGCTCTGCTTGATTGTATCCGTGAACTAAGTCCATAGACCAAGAGCAATCGCCTATAAATGCCCTGCCTGGGGAGCAAGGATGCCACACCTTCCTGAGTATATGACCTCTCTTATTCCCATGAGTATTATAATGTCTGTAGCGGAGATGTTCGAGCCCCCGGGTGTCTTCCTTATGTAGGATAGTCAAAGTACCTAGAAGAACTCTTGTGAAAGGACCATCCGTCATGGTGGTTTCCAAGTGGTCGCGAGCAGAGGGATACAGAGTTGAGCCTAGAAGAACTCTTGTGACTCCCGCATCGCGGGCAACCTCGGGGTCTCATGTTGTCAAAAGGCGTTAGGGTTGAGGCTGACTATCGAGTTCCTTGTGTACTGGGGTAGAGCCTTAAACCCACCTTGGGATGCACTGAAAAGATAGTATCTACCCAAGGTTCTGTGTCTGCTTTACTACGACTCACTGAACCCAGACCTCGATGCACTGCGCATCAAGACTTTGTACCTTGATTACACTAGAGTAGTGTTTTACATCCTGATTGAACTTGTACTGGAAGTTGTTGTATCTCAAAATGTAACCATGTATCTCTGGTGTAATTCCGGTAATAATTGTTAAGAACTGGGTACTTGGAATGTTTTTCGAGTCCTTTGTCTTTGCTTCCGAGTACTAAATGCATCTTTTGAAAATAATATTGTCTGTTTGCTGGTTGCCTATGTCTTGTCACTAACGTCGTCCAGAACGTCTCTCAGCCGTTAGGGTTTTGGACGGTTCCATAATGCCGTTCATGAAAACTGAACGGTTGTCGAAACAGATCTATAATAAGCCACCGTTTGCTTCTCAAAATCTTCACGCTTTCATTGAGCCTGCGCCTTTGAGAAAAAAAATTCCCGTAGTTTGTGAATTTGATGCACAGGAAAACCCTTGTCAACAACATGGGTCCCAAGAAGCAATCTCAGGAGGAGAAGAAAAAGAGAGTCGCTGGCGGAAAACCGCGGCACCCATGCCCTCCCACTGATGTTCTCGCCTGGAAGGCGCCCAACACCAAGGAAGTGGAGCTGGCTTTTCTGAATCAGCAAGGGTTGCTTCGCTCGCAGCCGATGGATGGATGGAGGGTCCCGGTTGGTCATAGCGCTCCAGCCCCCAATACGATAGAGATCGTGATGCTTAAGTCGTTTGTTGAGCGCGGATTAGGGCTTCCGACATCCGATTTCCTGAGGGGATTACTGCATTATTATGGTTTGACCCTCAACCATATTACTCCAAATGCTTGCTTTCATATCGTGATCTTCTCCGACCTCTGCGAGGCCTTTCTAGGGATATGTCCCTCTTTTACCCTATTTCGCTATTTCTTCTGGGTAAAGTGTCAACCCAGCGATGCGAGGGTGGAGGTAGTCGGATGAGCTAGTATTCAGCTTAGGCTAGAAATAGCTACCCAATACATCTCTGTAGAGCTATCGGATTCCGTCCGAGAGTGGGCTAGCGGATGGTTCTACATAGCCAACCCGCCACCAGCTCTTCGTCGTCATGATGGATGGCCGCCCCAGAAGATCCGTGAATGGAAGGATAAAATTTCTTCTCAAGAGGAGAAGGCAATTCAACCATTGATTGATATGATAGCGACTTTGAAATTTTGTGGATTGACTGGATACACCGTCATCCAAGATTTCATCGCTCGCCGAGTCCATCCGCTGTAGCAACGAGCCAACTTTGGCTTCGAGTATCTTGGCATGAAGGACCCAAGCCGGCATTCTGCCGAGCAGCTGCCCAATGAAGAAATTCTGAAGAGGATGAACCGGCTATTGAAAAGCCATGAACATATCGTTCCGATGATGACTACTTTCTCCGCCATCAATCCACCTGTAGAGGTAAGGAATCGTAATATCCGTCTTTTGGATTTTTTATAGATATCACTTTGACTGAATATCGTCTTCTTCCTCTGTTTTGGTAGGCGCAAGGGCGAAACAACAATGATTGTCCACCCCTGCCCCCGGCGACTAAAGAGGGGAATGGCATCATTCTTGAGGGTCCTATCCGAAGTGAGGATCTTCATAATGAGTCAAGCTCTCTTGGTGATCTTGATGGGTTAGACTCCGAATCGACTGACTCTGATGTCATGATCCTAGATCCCAGGGCTAAGGGTAGTCGGAAGCGGTCTCCGAGTCCACTTCAGGCAGCCGACAATCCTGTCCCGAAGAGCGCGCACTGGTAATCGCTGTGCTTGTCAAAAAGTTCTTTTATCCAAAGAGTTGGCTGAAAAGCACTGTAAACTGGGTGCTCCTGGTAAGAGAACCCGAGTATTTTATTGATTATCCGCTTTGGATTTAACGGGCCCCTGTCTTATATCTTTGTTTGATACAAACATCGAGGCGGCTCAAGGGACTTCAAGTGGTGCTACCCCTGAAGAGACTCCACTCCCAGATCATCAGCCGAAAAATCCAAGTCTGAAGCTGCCTTTGACCTTGAGGCTAGCCAAGTGAGTCGTATTACTCGTTGTTATGATGGTTTTCTGAGTCGAATATTGATATCAATACTCGTCCATTGTAGGAAGGTGAAGCCCATCGATGCATCTTCAGGAGGTGCGACTGAAGCCCGGACGGGGGAAGAGTCGGAAGCGCAGGAGGAGGCTGAAACGAGCGTTCCTCCCATCAGTAGCCAGGTGAATGCAATGCCAGACTCTTCTCCATCGCATACTCAAATCAACCAAGGTTCTGAGGTGGATGCTCCTCCCTTGCCTCAGGTTGGTGTTCCCTATTCCATCTTTCGTTCTCCCGCTCAGTTGGAGCTTGACCGAGTGATGAACGATTGGTTTTTTCGTACCCGACAGCCTAAAGAACCCACTCTCGAGATGATCCTAGCTGAGACCAGTACTGGAGGAGGATTTGAGGCTTCGGTTCCTCCGCGAAAGGAATCTGGTGGTGTCCCCGAGTCCTCTCGTCAGGGCTCCAAACTTGAAGCTGTGGGATACAACCCAGATCTCATCCGGCTGAAAGAGCCGGGAGAACAAGTGATGGCGCCAGCCGTGGCGCTCAAAGAATTTATTGAGGTAACTTTTCGAAGTCCTCTTTATATTACTATATCATGTCCGGGTACTCAAATTGTTATTTCCGCCGGGGTTTTGACTTGAAGGTAACCAAGCAGATCACTCGGATCCGTCAAGAGCTTTCCCTTGAGAACCAACAACTGAAGGATTATACAGCTCAGGAGCAGATCAGTCAGAGGGTAGCCACCCAGGTGCTTCATAACTGCATGAACGAGCTTCAACACAATCTCAAGGTTGTTGTTGATGAACGTGATGCGGCCAATCATCGGGAAATTGAGCTACTCTCCAAGCATGCTACCTCGGAGCAAAAGCACAAGGAGGCCGTGAAGTCTTCCAAGAAGCAACTCGCTGGTTAGTCGGAAGTACTTTCACGAGTCCTTATTATTTGAAAGTTCGTGATACTCATCCGGTTGGTATCTGTTGTTCTTCAGAGTCGCAGAAACTAGCCGCTGGATGGCAGATTGCTTTTCACCACAAGGAGGCGTGTTGACGCAGAAAGTGGCGCTGCGCCAAGCACACAGCAAGCCGGAGAAGCTGACTTCAATCGTGGCCCGGGTGCTCAGAAGTCCGGTGCGTGCCAGTCAGTTTGACCTGCAACTAACAAGGGAGATAAACCGTTAAATACAAAGCTGGAACATGCCGGGTGTGACCAGACAGTTCCAAAATATACGGCCCTGAAGCCACTTACGACGACATATAGCTATGAAAGCTATCTGCCAACAGGTTTAAAGGTTATTCGGCAATATGAACGGAGTTACATGAATAACAGGTTGCCGAACACGTTTGCATGGGAATCGTACTCGCATGACGTATTGTATGTAGGTTGAAACTTAACCAATCTCGTTTGTACAACCGAGTTGGGTCCATGGAAATGAACATACAAGCTAAGCATGACTAAGCTAATCCAAAGCCTGCGCCTGCCGCACGACACCTAGCCTTGTCATAGATCAAACAAGCTTAGCATGCGTGAACCCTCACCATGTGGCAACCTAGATACGATCCAATCGGCTATTACGAACATTAGATCTACTGCATAACGACTCTTCAGTAATAAGCATGAAAGAACAGAAGAGATCTATAAAGATGGAGCCGAACCGGACGATATCTAGATTGGGCAAAAGTGTTATGATAGATAAACATAGCAAAACATATAACACAAGGTAACTTAATGAATCTATAGATTGCCAAATCTAACAGAGCCGATAACTATTTACTTATGTCTCAATCGCCGCGCGATACAAGACATAAACAAGACTTCCCGTCATAAGCTTAAATCCGCCGCACGATACTAAGCTTAACGTACGAGACTACTTGCACCATATCTAAATCCGCCGCACGATACTAGACATGATAACAAGGTTGCCGGAACTTACGGAGGTCGACGGATCGATGGCCCTCTCGAAGAACACGACGACACGACTTGGACTCGAAGACGCACGGGCCGGGGCGGGGTTGGTTGTATTGATTGTGAACGTTTTTACAATAGTCTCAGGGTTTATATTTATACCCTGGTGTTCTACGAATCCTAGGAGGACACGATTACAAAATAGGAAATTTATCTAAAATACGACGTCTTTTACTCTAAGCCTCCCTTAATAATCGGCACGTACTAACAACGACGAGATCCTCAGTTGCCGAATCTTCTGATATGCCGTATTTGTCGCAAACCGACTTAGCCTGAGGTAGCCGACCGCAGCGCCATATTGCCGAACCCGCTCGCTATCGACTAGTCGCCTTCACAGCCTTGCCGAATACACTAATTTAGCCGACCGCGTTCGCTGTTTGCCGAATCCCTTAGGTGGTGACTTCTTCTGAACCTGCGTTATGCTGGCCCACTTGTCATAGTGCGAAAATTCCGTGTTAACACATGCCCCCTCAATTTCTGAATAAAGGCATTTGTTCTGAAATTGACCACAAGTCCATCGTGCGACCTAGATCGGCACTGCTTCAAACTCCGCATTTTCCCCAAATCGCCAACAGTTTCAATTTCCACTTGAGCTCCATAATGGCAACCTGTGATGAGATTCCAGAGGTAATCCCCGCTTTCCCCTCAATACGTTCGGTCAATTCCTATCGGCATTCGGCTCTTTCAACTTTTCCTGCACATATCTTCTTTCAGGCCTTTAGGGACGAAATTCTGATTCCTTGTGATGCGGATCCCGATTCCTACTTTTTGGGTCCAATGGGAATCCCCAATTCAACCAACATCATCAGCATGGAGACCAACAGAATTCCCTTCAAGCATGGAGTCATTTCGCCGAACAGGTGGCGGTACACCTTCAAGAACTGGCCTTTGCCTGCGGTCACTGGCTGGAGGAACTGGTATAGAAGAATCCAGGCAAAATTTGGTCCCTATTGGGAAACTCAAGACATTCATCATGCCCTGGAGCTGTCTCTGGCCGAAATGCCCAAAAATGAGTCATTACTCATAGCAGCTTCTCATTTTTGGTCGGATGCTCTCAATGCTTTTGTATTTGGCCATGGTATAATGACGATCACATTAGCCGATGTCTTCATGATGAGTGGCTTGAATATTACTTCGACCACGAACGTCGATGAACTGTTAGAGAAAATTACCCAGAGGTCCATTGATGTCAACGTTGGATGGATGAAGTACGTCGAAATCCACAACAAAGCGCCAAGCCCAGTGGCAGAGACAGAGCACAGGGCCTTTCTGAACATGTGGCTATGCAGATTCATCTTCTGTGGGAGATCCAACGAGCCAACCCTTAACTACATTGCACTGGCTGACAAACTGTCCAAAGGAAAGCAAATTCCTCTAGGCAAACTTTTCCTGGGATCCATATACCATATGATGCATCAAACCTCCACCCAAATGTATCATGCCACTCATGCTGACACAGTCAGATTACCACCAATTGATTGTGTCAATGGCCCCTGGTGGTTTGTCCAGATGTGGCTTCAGCTATATATGCACCAAATAATTGCCGTGCCATTGGACAATCTCAGTTTCCCTTCCAGCAACTTTGCTGAGGATGAAGAAGCCACAGAAAAGGCCTGCCAAACTTATGGGGAAGCAGCCACTGCTATAACCATTAACAAAAGTATTGGCCATCTCTTCAAGTTATTTTACAAGGGCTTTAATCAGGTACTCTGGCTACCTTATAGGGAGGATGACAACCTTACTTTCCCTATTAAATTCAGCTTTGATGATGGCTGCGTAGATGAAATGGCCACAGGAGTCTTCAACTCATTTATCAAACCTTGCATTCTACCAGCCGAATTCAACAGGGGAAGACAAGTGAAGCACACCTATGAGTTCTATCACCCCAACATAGCAGCCAGGCAATTGGGTTGTGGACAGCTTCCTCCAAAACTCATCTTTTCTACTGTCATCAGGCCTAGAGAGCAAATTCAATCCAAAGAGCAGATCACAATAGGGATGCAGGCCCATCGGGTATTCAGGCTGGGACAAGATCTGCCAGACTACCAACCAGTACCACTCCACTTGATTCAGTCTGCTCATCCCCTTTTTGAGTCCTGGTGGCAAGAATGGCATGATCATATTTTTAACAGTCCAGTCCACCCCATGTGCCTAGAGGTCCAAGCAGATTTCAATTCTGACAGCGAGGTACAATAACAAATCATCTACTATTTTAGTGTTCAATCCTTGGGTTTCTAATTCTTTTAGAATTTCCACAGGACTTCATACCCAATCCCGACATCAGGCCCATCCAATATTATCAAGCTGGTCCAACCACTGTCCTGGGGCACAACGCTCCTTCATTGTCTCAGTTCATGAAATCCCAAGCAGCTTCATCAATCGTCCTTTCAGCTAAAGGAGGGAAAAGAAAGGCCTCTGAGGAATCCTCCCGTTCTAGGCACACCAAGACCAAGCAGAACACACCTCCTCCAAAAGTAAGATGTTTTAGCTCTTCCATCACTATTAACTTATTCCTGATTGGCTTGTATGTCACTACAGGCTTCTTCCTCTGAACAAGAAAACGTTCAAATAACAGTGCCCCCAGTCTCTACTACCTTGGAACATGAGCATGCAGACACCAGGGAATAGACATGATCACCCAGGATCCGGATGATGCCATCATTGGTATGTTCCTAAATCACCTCTTCAACCAGCAGATTTCGCCTCCCTCGACTGATCAATAATTTCACAGATGACACAATCGATGAGACTTTCATTGGTTCAACTCCAGACCCTGCTGGCCAATCCGGCCCTCAACCAGATCAAGACCTTGTCAATCAGCCGACTCATCAGGTAAGAATTAATTCCTCATTTCATCCCTCCTTCATACTTTACCTTGGCCGGCTAACCTATCCAAATCAACATAGACTTCCATCAGTTCAGCCTCCGAGTATGCATTTGACGTCAACAAGTTCCTGAGCAAAAGAACAGCGGCCGCGAAAGACCGTCGGCACTCGTCCAAGATGTCCTGAGCAACATAACAAATTTTCTGA
Source organism: Coix lacryma-jobi var. lacryma-jobi (assembly GCA_009763385.1). NCBI lineage: Eukaryota > Viridiplantae > Streptophyta > Magnoliopsida > Poales > Poaceae > Coix > Coix lacryma-jobi. Next base: position 83,003,343 of record CM019822.1, read on the forward strand.
ATCAAGACATCTTGTCCTTAGTCAGAGACGCCGACGAGGTTAAAAATTTCCTCGAGCCCATTGCTGAGGTCATTCCAGAAAATCTGAGGCTCCATCTGGAGGCCGTATCTGTACTGGATGACTGTTTTGCCAAGGTAAAACGAGCAATCAGAAGCACTGATCTTCGGACTGCCAAGTCTAAGTGTACTCAAGAAGTCAATGATCTGTACACTCATTTTCAAGAGGCCAAGAATTCCCAAGAGACTCTGGAGGCTCAGTTGAAAGAACTGCAGGAAAAGAGGTCTGAATTGGAAGTTCAACTAGCCCAGGTCAACTCTGATATTCAGTCATGCACCTCTCGGCTATCGGGTTTACCGAATATCATTGAAACAACATCCTCCAAGTTGTCAGCAGTGCTTGATGAGGATATCAAACTTAGCACGAGGCTTTCACAGACACAAGGCACCGAAGAGGAGGACCGAAAGGCACTGGAGCATGTTAATCAAGTCAAAGCCGATACTCTCGCGGCCATAAATCAATTCTTGAACAACTGAGATGGCCGCGTAATGAACTTTTAACTTCAGTAGCCCCGTATCAGAATGACTCAAACATCTTCTTGTAATATATCTGTATTTTGCATCCCATCAGTTACCATTCTGGTGACATCACGACTAACCGTGCAAACCCGTTCGGCAATTTGGCCGGTGTTTGTCCCGAACTCCTAAATCGGCAATTTTGCCGAAGCCATGCGTTCCAATCTCCGCCGAACATGTGAGTGCATCCAGACGGTTCGCACAGCCCGATACTGCAGAGGCCCATCTTGGGAAGCGAGAAAGCCCCAATCCGCCGGTTGATATTCGGCGTGCTATCCCGGGACTCTAGCCACAATCGCCGTTCCGATTTTATAAATCGCTCCTGGAGGCCTACCTTCTCCCCATCTTGCATCTGCTCCTCTAGAACTCTCGCCGCCTTGGCTTTCTTGCCTATTCCTCCTCAGAAAACCCTAACTCCCTGAGTGCAATGGCGAGCCATGATGACCGCGGCAAACGCCCGGCGACTGAGGAGGCCGAGGGGAGTCGCGCTCGGCGCCTCCGTCAGCGCGGGTAGGACTCCTCGCTTACGCCTTTTGTGGCAGTTTCTTGAAAACCCCGCTCACACTCTGTTACTGCCTGCCAACAGGATTCCCGTCATCTCTTCCGCCGGCGGGCATGCCCGGCCTTCTCCAGCGCTGGGAGGCCAGAGTCTCCACCATCCGGCTCGTCGAGCTCCTCCGACAGCCTCTCCTACCACTCCCATCCTTGGGAGGCGAACCCGGACCGGGACTCCGACGACGGCCTCTATGACCACAATGACGCCCTGAACTTCATGGCGCTGCGGGACGAGTCCCGGGAAGAGCTGGCCGCCGTCTCGAAGCAGTACGGGATTGACCAGCTGGAATGGGAGGACCAGCGACGGCAGTTCTGCGACGCAATCACGGGTATGAACGCCTAATCCTGGATCGGCTTCCGGTCGTTCGTGTTGATCTCTTAACCGATCCATTCTGCTTTGTCGTCCACAGCACTGTCAGAAGAACTGGAGCGCCTGAAGATGGCAGCGAACGCCGTCGCAGATCGGGTGAACGCCCAGGGCGTCACCGCCGATGCGCGCCTGGCCAACGTGCACGGCCGCATCGAGCAGGTCGCCCTGCAGGGTGTGCACCACGGCGTGGCGCTGGGGCTGTCGGCGCTCACGGTCCGCACGGAGGAGGACTTCTCCGTGACGCCAGTTGGCTTCCCCGGCGGGGTATGTCCGGAGGACGTCGAACAGATTGACGACTTTCTGGACTCCTACGAGGACCACGCTCACGCCCTTACCGCAGTCACCAATCCGCAGACGGTCATCAACAAGGTGCTTGGCAACTGATCTCTGCACCTTCGTACCGCCCAAACTTATGAACGATGCTATGTTCACGCGTACAATCCCTTCTGTGCTTGTCTAGCGTTCGATCCCTTCATTGAACCGATTGTACAGCACCGCGTGCACTTGGTTCTGTTTTAGCATTTTTCACGCTAAAGGCGACACATGCCGTGTCGGCTGTTTTTTGCTCTAAGGGCGATAGAACCTATCGGCCATTTTTGTGCTAAGGGCGACACAACCTTGTATCGGCCGTCGGCGCCCGCTAGTCCCTGATTCCGTTATGCACCGACTTCCACGCTAGGATGAAATCTCTTTAGATAACGTCCATTAATTGCCCTAGCAAACTCTTCTCCTTGAAGGGTTTTTAGAATGTACGCATTACCCGGAGCACGTCTCAGAACTCGAAAAGGCCCTTCCCAGTTAGGGGACCATTTGCCGAATACCTTGTCTTTGGTACCGATCGGCAAGACAATTTTCCAAACCAAGTCTCCCTCTTCGAATCCTTTTCCTTTACTTTCGAATTGTAGTACTTGGCAACGCGTATCTTGTTCTTTTCAATATTTTCCAAGGCCTTGAGACGAATCAAATGCAAATCCTCTAGCTCATCCATCATCAAATCTTTATAATCCTCTTTGGCTAGATCGTTCTGCAATGTAACTCGTCTTGACCCCGATTGCAACTCCCATGGTAGCACTGCGTGATGCCCATAGACCAACTCGTATGGTGACGTCTGAGTCGACCCATGACAAGCCATTCGGTAAGCCCACAAAGCTTCGTTGAGTACCAAGTGCCACCTTTTAGGTTTCTCTTCGACCTTCTTTTGAATGATCTTAATCATGATTTTGTTAGAAGCCTCTGCCTGCCCATTGGCCTGTGCATAATAAGGGGAGGAATTATAGAGCTTAATCCCCATTCCTTCGGCAAAGTCACAAAACTCCGAGGAAGTGAACTGAGTCCCCTGATCGGTAGTGATAGACTGAGGGATGCCGAATCGGTGAATGATGTGCTCCCTGACGAAGGACACCATGTTCTCTGATGTCACCTTCTTCAATGGGATGGCTTCAACCCACTTAGTGAAATAATCCGTGGCTAACAGAACAAACTTATGTCCCTTGCTAGATGGAGGGTGGATCTGGCCGATTAAATCAATGCCCCATCCTCTGAAAGGCCAAGGCTTAATGATCGGATTCATGGCCGATGCTGGGGCCCTTTGCACATTGCCGAATCGCTGGCAATCCTGGCAACCTCTGTAGTATTCGAAGCAATCTTCGAGCATAGTCGGCCAAAAATATCCTGTCCTCCTGATTATCCATCTCATACGGTGAGCCGACTGGTGTGCACCACATACACCTTCGTGCACTTCATACATCAGTTTCCTAGCCTCGTCTTGGTTCAGGCACTTAAGCAGAACCCCATCTATGGACTTGTGGTACACTGATTGCCCAAGAGCGTAAACTTAAGAGCCTTGTACCTGAGTTTTCGGGAGACTTTTCTGGACGGGTCCCTGAGGTAATCGGCGATGTTGTCTCTCCAGTCTTCAATTGCCTGATTATCACTTAGGATTACTTGATCGTCTTCTGGGGTTATTTGCTCTCCCTCAAGTGCAAAAATGTTTTGATTCTCCCTATACCCGGATGCTGCCTGAGCCAACTGGTTTGCTTCTTCGTTTTGCCCCCTAGGAATATGTTGCAAGGTTGCCGATCGAAACTGTCTGAGGAGCTCTTGGCAACCTTCGAGATATTCCTGCAGCGTGTCGTTCTTGCACTCGTATTTGCCGGTCAATTGCTTGATCACCAATTCCGAGTCACCGAAGATCTCCACGGCGTCTGCCTTTATGTCCACAAGCAACCGCATCCTCGGAGCAGTGCCTCATACTCTGCTTGATTATTAGTCACCGGGTACTCGATCGGTATAGAGTACTTGAAGGGTGCCCCCTTGGGAGAAATCAACATGATCCCGACTCCACCACCTTTGCTGCACGAGGATCCATCAAAAAACAATGCCCAAGGGATAATGGCTACTATGTTAGCATTAGGATCACGGTGGTGAGTGACGAAATCAGCCATAATCTGGCCTTTAACAGCCTTTGCCGATTCAAAACGCAAATCAAATTCAGAAAGGGCCAAAACCCATTTACCGATCCTTCCACTAAAATCGGCATTGATAACATGTGCTTGATTACATCAAATTCTGATACTACCACGCATTCGGCATTCAGTAGATAGTGCCGAAACTTGGTACAGGAATAGAAAACGCACAAGCACAACTTTTCCGTAGCCGAATACCTTGTCTCGGGGTCCAGTAGCTTTCGGCTAAGATAGGCTATGACTCTCTCTTTCCTTCGAATTCTTGCATGAGGGCCGACCCTATCGTTAGGTTGTCGGCCGCCACGTACAACTTGAAAGGCTTGTCGAGTTGTGGAGGAACCAATACTGGTGGTGCCTTCATGTACTCCTTGATCTCATCGAAAGCCTTTTGTTGCACGTCACCCCACACGAACTCCTGATCTTTCTTGAGCTTCAATAGTGGAGAAAATGGCAGCACGCGCTCAGACAAGTTGGATATGAACCTTCTGACAAAGTTGATTTTGCCGAGCAGTGATTGAAGTTCTTTGAGATTGGTCGGCGGCACTACCTTATCAATTGCTTCCATGCTCTTCTTGCCGACTTCGATCCCCTTTTGTGGACCAAGAATCCCAGAAACTCACCAGCCGACACCCCAAATGCACACTTGGTTGGATTCATCTTTAAACCATGTTTCCTCGTGCACTCCAAGGTCTTCCTTAAATCGGCTAAGTGTCTTTCTTGCTTCTGGATTTGACCACCACATCATCAATGTAGATCTCTACGATCTTGCCGATCAGCTCATGGAATATGTAATTCATGGCTCGCTGGTAAGTGGCACCGGCATTTTTCAAACCAAAAGTCATGACCATCCATTCAAACAAACCTATATGGCCGGGGCACCTGAAGGCGGTCTTCGCCACATCCTCTGCAGCCATGAAGATCTGATTGTAACCTGCGTTGCCGTCCATAAAGCTTATGATTTCAAAACCGGCCGAAGCATCTACTAGCAAATCGGCCACCGGCATTGGATAACCGTCCATAGGAGTGGCTTTGTTGAGGTTCCTGAAGTCGATGCAGACCCTCATCTTCCCGTTTTTCTTGTACACCGGGACAATATTGGAGATCCACTCCGCATATCGACACGGCCGAATGAAGTTAGCTTCTAGTAATCTTTCCACTTCTTTTTCACGTCGGCCAATACCTCCTCCTTGTAGATCCTGCGCGGAGGTTGTTTGTATGGGCGGTATCCAGGCTTGATCGGCAACTTATGCTCAACAATGGACCGATCAATCCGGGCATCTCTGTGTAGTCCCAAGCGAAACAATCTTTGAACTCTTTTAGGAGATCTACTAGCTGCACTCTGAAAGCAGGGTCTAAATTAGAACTTATGAACATCGGCCTTCTTTTACTTGTGTCGCCAACATCCACTTCTTCCAGTTGGTCGGCCGATGCGAAGCCACGTCCCAGTTTGCCCTCGCTGTCAGTTGGGTTGTCCATCTAAAAGAAACTTTGAGAGCCGATTGCTTGGATCGGCTGTTGATCTCTGTCGTAGATGTTGACAGGACCTTCTCCCCACACACGATCGGAGAAGCAATCTACTCCGTCAAATTCCCAGTAAGTGGGCTCAATGGTAGCAACACTCACCGAGTCATCAGCTTGGACAATCTCGATGTCATCTCCAACCCACTGGATGAGTATTTGGTGCATGGTCGAAGGTATGCAACAGTTGGCATGGATCCAATCCCTGCCCAAAAGCAGGCTGTATGCCCCCTTGCCGTCAATGACAAAGAAGGTCGTGATGAGCGTCTTGGATCCTATCATCAGTTCCACGTGCACGGCACCCCGAGTGTCAGAGGGATTGCCGGCAAAGTCACGGAGTATCATGTCCGTTTTGAGCAGATCTTCATCGTTCATGCCCAGCTTTCTGAAGGTGGCATAAGGCATGATGTTGATCGCTGCGCCGCCATCGACAAACATCTTGGTCAGCGGCTTTCCGTTGACGTACCCCTTGACATACAACGGCTTTAAATGCCGATGCTTGGCTGGTTTGTCAAATGCTGCCTTCTGAGACAACACGAGCTGTGCCGCGAGCTCGTCGTGCTCGGCCTCGTCGGAGTCCGAATACGCCTCGTCCTGTGCCCCCTGGCTGGTTGGAGCCATGAATTCCAGGGGAGGAAGAAAGTCATGGCCACGCCAGCGCCCTTGCCAGTGTCGTCTGGTTTGTTCTTCGGGCGCCACTCTTGCTTCTTCCCATCGGCGGCTGCTTCTTCCAATTCCTATTCCGGAGGCGCTGCACCCTCCTTTTCTGGCTCTTTCTGAGCCCTGGCGGGCACCACTGCCCCTTTTGCCACCTATATGGGCGGGGCTGTGCCTCCTCGCTGTCATCCTGGTGGTGCACCCACTCCTGGTCGGCATATCTTTTGGCCCGCCGATCCGGGCTTCTTATTTTTAGGCGCCGATCGTCCATTGGGATGCGTGCTCCCAACCTTTCATGGACGGGACGGCGGTTGACCCGATCCTGCCTATACCCCCTGTACTGATCGCTGCATTCGGGGCAGTTGTTGACGGCAGGCAGTTTCAAGCCTTCGTTCCAGCAGTGGCGGAAGAACGGGCAGTCCCAGTGCTCCTGCTCCCGCTCTTGGCGGTGTTCTTTTCCCAGCGATGGGCCTGTTCTCTGTGGTAAGCCCTCTCCTCCAGACGATACCGGTGCTCTCCCGTGTGACCGTCTTCACGCTGGCATTCCCCGCGAGTTCTCGCTCTTCGCGTTGGAGACGCCTCTGCTCTTTCTCATTTTGCCGGCGCCATTTGTTAAGGAGATCTCTGTGGGTAGGCCTGCGCCTGGGAGATGACTCTCTACGCTCGTATTGGTTATTCGTGGCTTGGGCGCGCTGCCGGAGCTCATCGCCAGTGATTTGCCGATCGGGATCCACTGCGCCAGATTCACGTGCCTTGTCGGAGGTGAGGACTTTGACTTTGCCCTTGCCTCTGGGATCTGCTGGGGCTACCATGTTTACTGAGAAGAACACGGCGTTCTGGGCGAAGGGGTTGGCATCGATCTTCATCTTGCCATTGAACTTGATGTGTCCGTCCTGGATGGCCTTCTGGATCCTTGTCCTGAACACACGGCAATCATTAATAGAATGAGTGTTAGTGTTATGAAAGCCGCAGTATTTCTTGTCTTTAACCCCTCCAGGACGCAGCATCGGGTGATCCGGAGGGTAGCCTGACTCTTCCTTCGGCGACTAGAAACTCGAAGAGCTTGTCGGTCTTGGTGACGTCGAAGTCGTATGCCCCCTTCTGCTGGCGCAGCCATTGCTTGTTGGCCTGGGTCGGCTCTTTGCCCCAGTTGAGCTCTGCAGCGGCCACCTCGTCTTCGGCATCGGTATAGTCATCGCTTCGTCCAGGAAAGCCTGATACATTTGGGCCGCGACATTGTCCTTCTGGAAGCGCCCTTCCCTCCGGAAACCTTGCGCTTGGATAGTCATTTCATTTAGCCGGCGAGAGAGATGACCCAGGTCCTCAAACTCCTGGCCGAAGAGCTTGTCTCTGACGCTCGGGAGCATGCCTGCCACGGCCAACGGTGGAAGCTGGTCGTCCGGCAGGTACATGCCGAAGCACTGGCTCTTGACTTCCCTAAACCTGCGCAGGTAGTCCTGCGGCGTCTCATTCGGCCTTTGTCGCACGTACATGATGTCCACCAGTTTCTTCTCTTTGGTACCCGTGTAGAGAAGTGTGTATGGAACTTTTGCTCCAAATCTGCCCAAGAGAGAATAGAGCCCGGCGGTAGTGACGTGAACCAAGCGAACGCCGGTCCGGTGAGTGACGACGGGAAATACCGAACCCTGAATGCGTCTTCGGTATTGGCCTCCCCAAGCTGGAGCAGATAGCGACTGATGTGCTCCACCGTGCTAGTGTCGTCTAAGCTGGAGAACTTGGACAGGTCTGTCGGCACTTTGACTCTGGGAGGCAGAGCCACACGGTGGAACCATTCGGGGAACGGAGATCTGTAAGCATAAGTGCCCTTAGGCTTCAAGCCGAAAGTGCGCTGCATCATATCTGCCATCTTCTCTAGCATGACATCGACATTAGAGTCGGCGGTCTTTTCGGTCGTCGGCTCCCATATCCTGGATGTGGGGCGCCCTCTATGTTGTGAGGTTCAAGCATTTCATGGTACCCGTTTCCGTAGTAGTCCTTTATGAGCCTATAGGTTTGCGGGGAGATCTTGCGTGTTGACTCTGGCGGCTGACCCTTAGTGCCGAACGCGAGCTGACCCACAGTCGGCAATTGGCCCCTGGCGGCGTGTGCTTCTCTTGAATGGTCAACCCGCCTGATTGAGCCTTAGGCGGGGTCTCCTCACCAGCAGCTTCTGCCCCCTTGAGGTGATCTGGCAGGTTGAAAAGATGTGGTCCGGCTATAGGGCCAAACTCCGCCTTCATGAGTTCATCGGCCTTGGGGCCAAATTGGGCGATCATGATGGTGCGGAAAGTGTGAGGAGGAACGCCCCATGCATGCGACCGATGGCACCAGAGACAGCTTCGTTGATTATGTGAGACATTTTCAGCACTGCCTCCGCCTCCTCGGGATCATTCGGGTTGGGCTGGACGGGCTTCGGCAGATCGTGCAGACGACGAACCTTTCCGCTCTTGTTCTTGGAGAAGGCTTCTAGGCACTTGGCCTGGAATTCGGCACAAGCATCATCCACCTGCTCTTTGTACTCGTCGGGTAGTTCAGCGAGCTGCACCTGCACGAGCCCCGCCTTGTTGCTGGCCTCGGCTTCAGTGACTTCAACCATGGCTGCAGGAAAAAGAGGTCCCACCAGGCGTGCCAAAAAGTGTGTTGACGCAAAAAAGTGGCGCTGCGCCAAGCACACAGCAAGCCGGAGAAGCTGGCTTCAATCGTGGCCCGGGTGCTCAGAAGTCCGGTGCGTGCCAGTCAGTTTGACCTGCAACTAACAAGGGAGATAAACGTTAAATACAAAGCTGGAACATGCCGGGTGTGACCAGACAGTTCCAAAATATACGGCCCTGAAGCCACTTACGACGACATATAGCTATGAAAGCTATCTGCCAACAGGTTTAAAGTTATTCGGCAATATGAACAGAGTTACGTGAATAACAGGTTGCCGAACACGTTTGCATGAGAATCGTACTCGCATGACGTATTGATGTAGGTTAAAACTTAACCAATCTCGATTGTACAACCGAGTTGGGGTCCATGGAGATTGAACATACAAGCTAAGCATGACTAAGCTAATCAAAGCCTGCGCCTGCCGCACGACACCTAGCCTTGTCATAGATCAAACACGCTTCATGCATGAACCCTCACCATGTGGCAACCTAGATACGATCCAATTCGGCTATTACGAACAATAGATCTACTGCATAACGACTCTTCAGTAATAAGCATGAAAGAACAGAGCAGATCTATAAAGATGGAGCCGAACCGGACGATATCTAGATTGGGCAAAAGTGTTATGATAAAATAAACATAGCAAAACATATAACACAAGGTAACTTAATGAATCTATCAGATTGCCAAATCTAACAGAGCCGATAACTATTTTACTTATGTCTCAATCCGCCGCACGATACAAGACATAAACAAAGACTTCCCGTCATAAGCTTAAATCCGCCGCACGATACTAAGCTTAACGTACGAGACTACTTGCACCATATCTAAATCCGCCGCACGATACTAGACATGATAACAAGGTTGCCGGAACTTACGGAGGTCGACGGATCGATGGCCCCTCTCGAAGAACACGACGACACGACTTGGACTCGAAGACGGCACGGGGCCGGGTTGGTTGTATTGATTGTGAACGTTTTACAATAGTCTCAGGGTTTATATTTATACCCTGGTGTTCTACGAATCCTAGGAGGACACGATTACAAAATAGGAAATTTATCTAAAATACGACGTCTTTTACTCTAAGCCTCCCTTAATAATCGGCACGTACTAACAACGACGAGATCCTCAGTTGCCGAATCTTCTGATATGCCGTATTTGTCGCAAACCGACTTAGCCTGAGGTAGCCGACCGCAGCGCCATATTGCCGAACCCGCTCGCTATCGACTAGTCGCCTTCACAGCCTTGCCGAATACACTAATTTAGCCGACCGCGTTCGCTGTTTGCCGAATCCCTTAGGTGGTGACTTCTTCTGAACCTGCGTTATGCTGGCCCACTTGTCATAGTGCGAAAATTCCGTGTTAACAAGGCGGAACTTGAAAGTATTGCTAACGTGCAAACCACTCTTCGAGAAGCCAAATTACATCATGAAGGTGCTGATCGAGACCTGCTGCAGGCTTTGAAGTCGACAAAAGAGTCGCGGGAAGCTCTGGTAGCGGTTCAGACGCAACTGAAGGAGTCCCAGGCATCTTTGAAGACTTCTCAGGCTACTTCGAAGGCGTTAGAGCAGGTCGTGGAGCCGGTCTGGGACTTAATACCACGCCCTGAAGGAGCTGAAGAATCTTTGATTGATCGAGCCAAAGCTGCACCCTAGCGGCTTACTCAATACATCAAGGATATGACAACTTCGGTGGTCTGTGGTCTTCTGGCTACTCTGCGACTTCATATGCCGTCCTTTGATCTGTCATCTATCATGAGGTTACTTGACGGCAGGAGCGATGAAGATCATGCAGCCATGCAGGAGGAGGTCAAGGCCGCTGCGGAAGAGTATTCTCAGATATTAGACCTTGTAGAGTGGTATGTCTTCCTAGTCCTTGGCCAGAGTTTTGTATCTCCTGTAAACAAGTATTATGATGGTTAAAGAATCAAAGTATAATTTACTTTTGAGTCTTGTTAATTCCGTGCGTTATCGGCTCATCATTGCAAGAAATATCTTGTCAATGGGTTTTTGTTTTTGATGGATGTATGACCAGGCGTCTTAATAGACGGGTCTATCCGAGTGCTCTTTGGCACTTGATGTTGGGTCGTATGACTTTGTTTCTCTTATAGTCTTTGGCGACTTGTTTAGAGAACTTAGTCTGCCCGAGTACTACTCTTAGTACCCTATTTCAAGGGATAAATTTGATCAAGCACCTCTTGAGGACCAATACGATGGTTCCTGTCGGGTGAATCATATCCTCTTGATGGTCGCAGTTTGAGTGCGAAGTCGGATTATCCTTCATCCGAGTAGTTTCTAATAGGGTGAGTACTACTCCCCTTGTTGTACCTTATAGGAACCAATATCTTCTCTGCAAGATATTGTATTCTCTATAGGTTAGTAGCCGGGTTGTTAAGCCATACTATCAGTTGAGTTATATTGAGCTCGAAGCTCGTAACTCGGGTATGGTTGCCTCTGAACCAAAAAGGGGTCCATCCGAGTAATGTTATATATTAGTCGGTGGGATACAATAGCTAGAGCTTATTGTATGCTTTAGAAGAATTTATCCAACTAAGTAGTCGTGATAAATGTAATAGCTTGAAAAGGAGTTGTGACGCTCTATGTTTCTGATGGAAACCAATCTTTATTAATATGTATAAGTAGATACAAAATTGCCCTAAGTCATATCTATAGCATAGTCCTTAGGTATAGTATCTTTTCAGATGCTCAATATTCTATGAATTTGGCAATTGAGAACCATCCTCAGTGACTAGCTCGAATGACCCGGGTCTTGTTACTTTAGATACTACGTAGGGTCCTTCCCATGGACTCATAAGCTTGTGGCGTCCAGTGGTATTCTGAATCTTCTTCAAGACCATGTCGCCTACTTGGAAAGTGCGGTGATGGACGTTCTTGTCGTAGTAGCGCCTCATCCCTTGGAGATATCTTGCTGATTGGAAGAGTGCGGTTATTCGAGCTTCTTCAAGGCTGTCGACTTCTAATCGCCTTGTATCGTCAGCCTCTCCTTCACTGTACTGCTCTGTTTGTGGAGAGTTCCAGATTAGGTCCGCTGGGAGAATTGCTTCTATGCCATAGACCAGGAAGAAGGGAGTCTGCCCTGTTGCCCTGCTTCGCTGTGTCCGTAGCCCCTAGACTACCTTAGGTAATTCCTCGACCCACTTCTCGCCGTGGTCTTTTAGAAGATCAAATAATCTTGGCTTTATACTGGCTAGGATGAGGGCGTTGGCTCTTTCAACTTGGTCGTTCGACTGTGGATGAGCTACTGATGCATAGTCTATCTTTATTCCGCAGTCGCTGGCCCATGACTTGAATTCAATTGCCATAAAGGGAGAACCAAGGTCAGTGATAATTCTATGTGACATCCCAAAGCGATGAAGATGCTCTGCATGAATTGTACTGATTTTGATGCGTTGAATTTGACCAATGGCATGTACTCGATCCATTTGGTGAATTTGTTAATTGTCACGTAAACGTACTCAAACCCTCCTGGAGCACGCTTTAAGGGACCCACCATGTCGAGTCCCCAACATGAGAAAGGCCATGACGGGGGAATGCAAATTAACTCGTGAGCCAGGACATGTTGTTGCTTGGCGAAGAACTGACATGATTGACATCGGCGGACTAAGTCTTCTGCATCTTTCAGGGCAGACGGCCAATAGTACCTAGATCTGAAGATTTTTCTGACTAATGTCCTTGATGCTGCATGATTACCACAACACCCAGAATGTACTTCATTCAATATTTCTTTGCCTTCTTCTGGAGAGATACACTTTAGGAGGACTCCAAATGAGGCACCGCGTCGATATAACTTGTCCCCGACTAGAACGTAGTTCTTGCTGCGTCTAGTGACCTGCTCTGCCATGGCTTTGTCACCTGGTAGTCCGTGTTCCTTGAAGTAGTCAATGAAAACTTTAGTCTAGTCGGGTGATAATGTTAGAATCTGTGTGGAGGGTGTTGGGTCGAGTTTTTCCTTCTGTTGGATAGAGGGTTTGGATAACTCATGTATGAAGGTGCCAGTAGGAACAGAGACTCTGTCGGATCCCAGCTTTGCTAAAATATCAGCGGCAACATTGAGATCTCGGGTAATATGGATGAGTTCCAACCCTGAGAAGTTTTTCTCTAGTATGCGGACTTCGGCGCAGTAGGCGTTCATTGTTTTCTTGGTGCAGTCCCATTCTTTGTTGACTTGATGAATCACCACAGAAGAATCGCCATAGACTAGTAGTCGTTGATACCCAATGTGACTGCTAGTCTTAACCCGTGTAATAGCGCCTCATATTCTGCTTCATTATTGGTAGCTGGCCACATAATTTGCAGAACGTACTTGACTTGCTCCCCAGCGGGTGATACAAGTAGAACTCCAGCACCTGCTCCTCCGAGTTTTAGAGACCCTGATGGCGGGAAAACGGGCGACTATGACCCGCCTCCGCGTCAGCAGAGACAAATTTAGTTTTGATTAAATTTAAATGGGACAAAAGTAAAAGAACAGGTATTGCAAGTCCATACTTCCATAATTCTTATATTTGCATAAAAATTATGTTAATTACATCTCCGTAGAGAATACCCCTGATTAAGAGTTCCAACATGAGTACATAAAAAAGAAGATTACATCATATGGCTTCCTATTACAAACTACAGAAGAAAATAAAGTCTTCAGTCTTGTAGTCGCCGATGGGCGCATATGCATGTCTGACGTGAGATTGGATTGGATTTGATATTTATCATTTCTTTTCAACATGGCATGAATTCATTGGGAAGTGAACATATACTCCTGATATATGTAATTGGTTGTTAGCTGATTTAGCTTATTAGCCAACCGTGATATGCATGTATTTAATCATGCATATGAATATTTTGTTATTTATTTAAGTCATGATATGGCGCCAAGTTTAACTCGCCACGGGACATCTTGATCATGCAGTGCGACATATATGCATGTCGACCAAGAGAAAAGAATTTATTTGATCAACAATTTATTTGGATGGTGCATTATCTCCATGTATATGCACCTAATTTACTTGAGAGACTAAATTTGATAATCTCATTATGTCATGCAAATCATGAACTGACATATTTTTGTTATATATGATGCACTATTTGATGCAATTAATATTTTACTTGGGTTAAAGCCCCCGGATTTGGCCATGGCGAAAGTGGTTGACCAAGAGAAGATGCAAAGTGCTCTCTTAGTGTTATGTTTTGACAATGGATTAGCATATGCGGTATTTGTAATTTAGCATATGTGATGCTATGTTTAATTTGATTTCATTTCTTTTTATCGCTTAGAAAGACATTTTATTCCATGGATGCGATCACAGATCTGACGCGATATTTATCTTTTGTATAGTTGTCTAAGTAAACAACAACGCACATGCCGGATGAAACATGCAGAGATACTTATCATTTATTGCGTGTAATCCGGTGTTGGCTCGTGTACTTAGTCATTAATGGTTTAGCTGGAGATAAACTGTCCAATGAACACTTGATCTTTCTTCCATTTGAAATATTAACATGGTGGTGATGATTAGATTCATATGTCGGAAACACTTGCAGCTAGCAATACTTCCGGCATATCGCATATGGACTAACGACTCCTACATGCAATACATGCTGATGATTGCTGTCTGGGTTTGGAAAAAACCGACGGATGACTTTCTATGTGCACATCACGACGTGCAGTTTATTTTTTTCCTTCACTTGCATATTGGTTTAGCATCTTGCGTGTACATGACATCTGTGCATCAAGACCTATTTACAAGCGTATTTCAATGCTTGGTCAAGTTTCTAATGACATGCTGAACAAATTAAATAATATTATATTGTTCTTATTATAATTTAAAATAAATAAATCCCGATACGGATTTTAATACATGGACGTGAATGATAGGCTGGGGACTTATGATGAGTATAACAAAGCTTGTTTAATTTAGCTAAGTTATGTTTATGATATTTTGGTTATTTTAACCACGGTGCTATAACAGATTAGTTGGCGATCATGACTTGAGATTTGGCATCGACAACCCAAAAGATGGTTTGACATGTGGATATTAGTTTAAATATGACGCTGGTTGCATGACTGTCTTTTGGACACAAGCTGGCCTTGAGGTTGGATTATTTAATTCCATCCGTTACCACTAATATAGTACGATGCATATATGTTGCGAGCTGACATATAGCACACTAATTTGATGAAACTTTATCTAGAGAGTATCATTTGGTCTATTTATTTTTGAATGGAGAAGTTGACCAATGATTTTGACCCTTTAGGTTCCAGGTTGACGTTGTGCAGTGCTTACCGTGGAACAATTTGTTTATTTTATTTTAATTTTTATTCTACTAAGTTGGCTGATTTGTTTAACCCACTAGTTTATCCCTTAGCAATGGCAAACGTGGATGAAAATAATTTAATTATAATAAAATTTTGATCGTTACTGCAACTATTATTACGATGCATATTATAGGATATGGCATGCAGGTGCTAACTAAGTCAAATTTTGTGCAGAGG
This sequence comes from Coix lacryma-jobi var. lacryma-jobi, assembly GCA_009763385.1. Lineage (NCBI taxonomy): Eukaryota > Viridiplantae > Streptophyta > Magnoliopsida > Poales > Poaceae > Coix > Coix lacryma-jobi. Next base: position 83,018,635 of record CM019822.1, read on the forward strand.
GTGCTAATAAGCCAGCGATGTACGAAGCTAAGACATATGCATGTACTGAATATGCAACATGTCAGCATGCATATGACTGCTTCTTTCATTATATTTCATAGCGCTAAGACCTGCTCTACCAGCACGCCGGTGTTCCTGTTGGATTGAACCCGTACGTGCAGCGTAGGCGAGGACAACACTTGTATGAGGATGGAATTTAGATATACGCCACGCAGCAATTCCGGCAAGAGTTCTTGTTGATTTGAACCCATGCGCGGAGTACGGCGAGGAGTATAATTTTACCATGATGGTAACTTTAGCGCTTGTTCTTGATCTCGTATCAATGGACCGAGTCGAAGAACAAGCCTCTTCCCATGGTGATCTGTATCAACCGACCAGAACGATCATGAGGCCTTGATACATCTCATGGGGACTTGCTCGAGAGAACAAACCCACACATGAGGTCTTGCATGTAGATGGATGGAGACTTTGCTGTTGCCGTCGCAGAGAGAAAAAGTTGGAGAAGAACGCTGTATATGCAGCGCCGCTCACCTTCTCGTGAGTCTCCGCTGGTCGACGTGCAGTAACTTGCCCAGCGTTGGGTGATTTGCTTCCCTTGTCGGTGGCGCTGCTCAGCACGGCGGGGCGGTGGTGAGCAGCGAACTGGAAGCGTGGCGGTGTCGGATGAACAGCACGGCAGCCTTCACAGCTCAAACTAGCAGCTTGTACTGCCCTGGTAGCCGGATGATCGACGTACTCCTAGTGGCCTTCTCTGCGATTGGGCGAAGTGGATCAGACCAACGATGATCACAGCGTCTGGCTTTGGATGATGGTGAACTGGTGCATGCAGCAGCCTGGCTGCACTTTGGATTGGAGAACGAGCGCGGCAGCCTGATGGCACTGTGGAACTGCAGAGCCGATGACTATTTATTTATAGGCTGTAACAGGGCGGTCGTTCCCTCAGCGAGGCGCGTAATTTGACACCTGGACGTGAGATCGTGCGCGAGTTCATGCTTGTGTGGAAGTTTTTCGCGTGCTACCACTTGGACTCGGTCGACGACCAGTCCACGTTTGAACGTCACCGGCGCGCTCTTCGATTTCATTTGAAAATAGGGCGCGTGTAGGAGCTTTCTCGTGCCTGGCATGTGGATCATTTTGGTCTATATTTAATGTGAAGTAATTTATTTAATTAAGGAAAATGAGGGCCGGTTTTATTATATTCTAGCCGGCATGCATATGTTGCATGAGTATATTTTTCATCCATAAATATGCACAAGCACATGAAAATATCTACGACCGGCAAGGTATAACCATGGGATATATATGTTATTAATTATAAATTACTTTGTCAACGTAGTAAATCACAAGCACATTTTATCAAGGCATAAACACGCTCATGCATGGATATATGTATTTTTTTTCCGTTCCATTTTTATTTTATATGGGACTAGATTATTCCTTATTTGTCTATATCTCATTCATCTGAGAGAAACTTGATCTTCTATTATTTTATTTATAATATGGTATGTATATTTCCATATATTTCAGACGAGCCAAAAATTATGTCAACAGATGCCCCCTCGAGATCCGGGTGCGGAAAATAAATGTTTAACGTATCCGGAGCTCGAAACTTGAGAGATTTATTTTTATTTGTGATATCTTTTTTTGGCAACATATTTTGGGATACTTTATGCGTATCCAAATTGCATTGTCATATAGTCTCACATTGTATGGAGACTATGCAAGTGTATACAGTCTGGCTGATCTTTGTACCAAACTCTGAGAAGATATAACAATTTACATGTTCTTTTTTCTTGGCTCACATTTCAAATTTAAGAGACTTGGGCCATGCATTTTTGTCAATCTCAGTCTAGGCTCATGAGGGAGTATTTTGTATCTCTCTATCTACCTTCCGTTTAGGCTTGTGAGCAATGGAGCATCATGTTTTTTTTTTTATTTAGGCTCATGTAGTTATGGAGCAATATTTTTTCATTCGTCGCTAACAGTTTAAGGTCATGTAGCGATATGAAGCATTTCTCGTTTCTTTTTTTTTTGGTTTAGGCTCAGGTAGCGATGGAGCATAATGATTTTTTTTTTCTGACTCGTCTCTGGTTTAGACTTGTGAAGCTACATGTCACATATTTCTTCTTGTAGCTTAGGCTCATGCGGGAGCTTTACCATTTTTTTTATTTCTCACCAATAGTTTAGGCTCATATAGCGATAGAGCATCATTTTTTATTTCTTGCTAACAGTTTAAGCTCATGTAGCGATGGAGCATCATGTTTCTTTTTGTTTGCCGCTAACAGTTTAGGCTCATGTAGCGATGGAGCATCATGTTTTTTTATTTGCCGATAACAGTCTATGGTCATGTAGCGATGGAGCATCGTTTTTATTTATTTTATTTCTCGCTAACAGTTTAGGCTCATGTAGCGATGGAGCATATGATTGATTTTTTTTATTTCAACTTCAGTTTAAACTCATAGAGCTGTATCATTTTTTCTTACAGTTTAGGCTCATGCGGGAGCTTTGTTACACATATATATATATATATATATATATTATATATTATTTCTTCTAGTTTAGGCTCATGAAGATACGGAGCATGATATGCAAATTTTATTTACGCATAGTAGCGCTTTAAAAATTTTCCGTTTACCGGCAGAGGACAATATTCGCCATCTGGAGACATGATTCTATATGCGCCGCTAGAGTAAACGTCCTTAACAATATATGGGCCCTCCCATTTAGGCTCAAATTTACATGCCATTCGGTGAGTAATATTCATAGGCCAAATGACCGCGAGTACCAAGTCCCCTTCTTTGAATGACCTTCTCTTTACGCGCTTATCAAAAGCTCGAGACATTCTAGCTTGATATGCTTCTAAATTTTGTAATGCACGAAGCCATTTTTCCTCCAGGTTGTCTAGTTCTTTTAAACGTAGTTTTGTTGACTCTTATTCGTTGAGCCCTTCTTGGATAGCAATTCTCAAGGAAGAAATTTGCACCTCCAATGGTAGGACAACTTCTCCTCCATACACAAGTGAGTACGGAGTCATTTTTGTTGGTGTTCGAGTCGTGGTTCTATACGCCCACAAGGATTCGAGTAATTTTTCATGCCAATGTCGTTTATTTTGTGAGACCACTTTTTTAAGCAATTTGCATAGCACTTTATTGAATGCTTCTGCTTGACCATTAGCGGCTGGGTTATATCTGTTGGCGCAAAATCTGGTTCGCCGCACCTCACACAGCAAGCCGAAAAGCTAGCTTCAATCGGGTACCCGGACGGTTTGGAATCCGGAAACGTGCGAGTCGGTTTGACCTGAAAACCAACAAGGGATAAAACTGTGAGAATACCACTGGAACATGCCGGGTGAGACCAGACAGTTCCATATGTACGGCTTTGAAAGCCAATCACGACGACACACAGCTATAGAAGCTGTCTGTCAGAGCATGTTTATAAAATCATTCGGCTAGTATAAGAAACAGAGCATGTAAAGCATATTAACTGCCGAATGCATATGTAAAGAAAGACATGCTTGAGCAAATGAAAGATAGTATTAAAACATTGTAAACAGGTAACTTGCAAATATAAATCTATTCAAATAACACATGCATAGGTTAATCCAACTAGTCTGCCACACGTCTAGCTTTCATAAACCCGTCAAGCATAAACTCAAGCGAAGCTAATCCACCGCATGATACCACTTGCCATAAGTCTATGCCACTTCTCATAATTAGATTAATCCACCGCATGATACAATCTAATTATAACAAGCTAAAAGCATGCATGTATCTGAATAGACTTATAAAAGCTCATTACTCACGTAAGCTTAACCAAGGTCGGCAAATTAGCCGAGTTGGGGTCCACGGAGAAGGAACATACAAGCAAGCACGATCAAACCAATCTAAAACCTGCATCTGCCGCACGACACCTAGTCCTATCAAAGCCTAACCGTGATTGACATGCATGAACCCACAACATGTGACAATCTAGATTGAAAGCTGATCCGGCCGTCATGATCTTATGATTAACAAAACACAAGCAAGCTTGTGAAACAGGGCCGAACAGAGATCAATCTAGATTGGGCAAAAGAGTGTTACAAGAATTAAATAATAAAACACATAACACATGATAACTTAATGAATCTATCAGATTTGCCAGATCTAACAGAGCCGATAACTATTTTTACCCATGACTTAATCCGCCGCACGATACAAGGCATAAGTAAAAACCTCCCGTCATAAGCTTAAATCCGCCGCACGATACTAAGCTTAATGAACGAGACTACTTGCATCATATCTAAATCCACCGCATGATACTAGACATGATAACAAGGTTGCCGATACTTACGGAGGTCGACGGATCGATGATTCCTCTCGAAGAACTCGACGACACGACTAAGGACTCGAAGGTGGCACGGGGCCGGTTTGTATTGATATGGTTGTGAACAAATTTACAATGGTCGAGGGCTTATATTTATACCCCGGACAAAACATGAGTCTGAAACGATTACGACTTATACAACGAATTTTTGGAAAGATACAAATATTATTCCTATTCTTCTCAGCGTCCTCCATCGTCACGTATCTTCTCGTGCAAGCCATCTTCACTTCCCGAATGGAGTCACCGCTTCGCAAAATAGCCAACTGTATAGGCATTTGCCGAAATCCCGAAGATTAGTCGACCGCTTGGTCTTTTACCGAATGCTCCTCTTACTACCGGCTGGGCCCTCTTGTCATCCTCTCGTGCGTGCGAAAATCTGGTGTCAACACATGCCCCCTCAATTTCGGGATAAAAGTCAATTTTATTTCGAAATTGTCTGCAAGCTTCTTCCCTCTCCTATGTTTTCACTTCTCGGCACTGTAGCCACCGCTCAAGAAATCCAAATCTCTGCGCAACCAGTTTCACTTCGAACTCTTGATGGCGACCCAAGACAAGATTCCAGAGGTAAACTCACATATTGAGTAATCTCTTGCTAGTCTCTTCTTTCGGTTCACTTTTCCCTTCTATTCGCTATTTCTTGAAGAAATATAGGAACCAAATCCTGATTCCTTATGCTGCCAACTCCGACTCTTATCTCCTCGGTCCAATGGGATATTCCGACCCAACGGAGATTATTGAGAAGGAAACCCAAAGAATTCCCTTTAAATCTGGAATCACTTCACCGAATCACTGGCCGAACACCTTCAAGAACTGGCCTTTTCCCCAATTGCTGGATGGCAAAATTGGTACCGGAGGATGTTTGAAAAAGCAGCAGCAACTGGGAAAATCAAGACATTGGCCATTGTCTGGAGTTATCTTTATCAGAAACACCCAGAAATGACCCTCTTCTGATAGCAGCTTCCCATTTCTGGTCTAACGCTATCAATGCTTTCATCTTCGGCCATGGTATGATGACTATCACCTTAGCTGACGTCTTCATGATGACTGGTCTGAATGTAATATTACCAGTATATCCTTACAAATACAAGAATAAAAGTAATCAAAGAGTTGTCAGTTCTGGATGTGGATGGGCTAAATACATTCAGACTTATATGGAGTCATCCAATACTGTTTCTGATAAAGAGCTGAAAGCCTTTATGAATATGTGGCTATGTAGATTAATCTTCTGTGGAAAATCCAATGAACCCACTCTGAACCATATGGTGATGGCTGAAGACTTATCTGCAGGCACTCAAATTCCATTAGGCAAATACCTCTTGGGGTCTGTCTATCATATGATGCATCAGATCACTCTCCAGATGCACACGGGTAGAGAAATTTCTTGCGTGAATGGTCCCTGGTGGCTAGTCCAGATGTGGCTCCAACTATATATGCATCAGATAGTTTCTGTGAGCCTTCTCAACCTGAGTTTCCCTTCAATTAATTACGCTGAAGGCAAAACAGCAAGAGTCAAAGCCTGTCAGACTTATGGAGAAGCAGCATCATCTATCAGCATCGATATGGACATTGGTCATCTCTTCAAGCTATTCTTCAAAGGCAGATAGTTTCTGTGAGCCTTCTCAACCTGAGTTTCCCTTCAATTAATTACACCGAAGGCAAAACAGCAAGAGTCAAAGCCTGTCAGACTTATGGAGAAGCAGCATCATCTATCAGCATCGATATGGACATTGGTCATCTCTTCAAGCTATTCTTCAAAGGCTTTGGCAATGTACTTTGGCTTCCCTACAGAGAAAATGAAAATCTGACTCTTCCCTGCAAGTTTAACTACGAATCCGGCTGCGCAGACAAAACATCTATTGACATCTTCAATTCTTTCATCAAACCCTGTGTTTTGCCAGCCGAATTTCACCATGGAAGATTAGTGCAGTCCACCTATGAGTTCTACTATCCAAACATGGTGGCCAGACAATTAGGATGTGGTCAATTGCCCCCCAGACCTTTCTTCTCAACAATAATAAGGCCCAGAGAAATAATTACAGAGGGGATAGTGGCTAATAAAGTCTTTGAATTAGGATGGGAGCTGCCAACATATGAACCATCCCCATTTGGGATAGTAGACATCACCCATCCTTCCTTCACTTCCTGGTGGGAGGAGTGGCACGCTCATCACTTCAATGTGCCAGTTCACCCCTTGTGTCAAAACTTGCAACCTGACTTTGCTTCTGACCGTGAGGCAATTTCATCACACTTACCATTTTCCATTCTGGAATCCAATCCTCTTCTAACATTCGGCCATACATAGGATCCTGAGCCTGCACCTCCTATCAGAGTGATCCAGTATTACCTAGCTGGACCCAATCCTGCTCTCGGTTTCAACGCTCCAAGCTTGAACACCTTCATGAAGATCCCTGCCACTTCAACCATTATGCCTTCAGGAGGAGAGAGCAAAAGAAAGGCACTTGAGAATGTCTCTTTGTCCAAGAAACCAAGGACCAAAAGGGATAAACTATCTCCCAAGGTACGAATCTCCCATTTTGTGCTAAGCAACTTTATTTGGCAATAAATCTGATCAAATCTATATTTCATCACTTGTTGTAGCCACAGGTCAAAGTCTTGAAATCAGGCCCTCCAGCAACTGCCAAACTATCTCCTGAAACTTCTACAAAAGATATCCAAGATGAGGCCGAAGACTCAAAAACTCCTGAAGGTTTAAGAAATGAAGAAACCGATGGAACTATAGGTAATACATTCGGCTATCCTCTTTTCTGTCGTCACATATTCATATTGCTTATTTGAAACAGATGAAATTCTAAAGAAACTGGGAGAAGAACCATCTCCTGATCATACTCCAAGCCCACCTCCTCTGAACACTCGACAAAGTCCTCGAGCAAGTCAGGACACAGCACCATCTGATGACCAATTAGCTCAGCAGGCAAAATTTTGTTTTCGAATTGTATTGCTTTCACCAAATACATTCAGTCTGCTAACACTCTTTCCCCCCTTTTTTAGAAAAATACCAAAGAGCCGACTGCGAGTTATTCTTTCCCTGCTGAAAATTATATCACTGAAAAGGGTGAAGAAAATACTTCCCAACACACTCTATCAACAGAAAACCAAGCTCGACTGAGGGAAGTAATCACTCTGTTGAACAAAGACATTGTCAATCTAGATCAAGATGCAGATCAGATAAGAGACATCCTCGAGCTCATTGATGAAGATATCCCCCTGTTCTTCTGACCCATTTGGAATCTGCAGCTTGCCTCGACAACTTTGTGGGAATGGTAAGAAGGGCAACTAAAAATATATCATCCAGGGCCGCCTTGCAGAATGATAGGTCTTCAAAGAAGCTAGAGCTTAAAAATTTACATTCCCATATTCAAACCGCAAAAAGTTCCCTGGCAACTTTGGAGTCTGAACTGAAAGTCATGGAGGAGGACAAGAGCAAGTTAGAAGCCCAGCTAGCCAATCTGAATACCAAAATCCAATTCCACAGGGCTCGTATGGCTGATCTACCGAAGAACATAGAAGCAGACTCATTAAGGATAACTTTGGCTCTCAAAGAAGATCAACAAATCAAAGCTAAACTCTCCAAAATCCAGAACTCCAAAGATGAAGATCAAAAAGTATTAGATACTGTCAGCCGAATCAGAGCCGAGGCTATAAAGACGATCAATCAGTTTTTGAATGAGTAGACATTGATCCTGTAACAAACTAAGTGTGGCATACTTCGTCTTATGTAAAACTATCTTGATACTTTTATGCTTCCATTTGTCCGAGAATGCAATCGGCTTTCCTCCCTTAATGTTCCTGTAATGAGATATAGCCGATTGTCTTCATTTTCTGATAGCCGAATGAGCTTCAATTAAGAAGATAACCGAGTAGCATTCGACTTAACCGAGCCTGGCCCAGTAAAAACGGCCCAGCCGAAAGGAAAACCCTACTCCGTCGCCTAGCATTCTTCCCCCACTACTCCGTAGACTTCGCTATGACTCCTTTTCCGGCTTATAAATAAACCTTCTCTGTAACCTCGATTAGCACTTGCAGTTACGCATCTTTGCCTCCGCCTCTTCATTTCCTCCATTAGATTCAACTTTGGAAGAAAAAGCCCCAATTCTCGCAGTAATGGCGAACGGTGACGACCGCGGCAAGCGACCTGCTGAAGGAGAAGTAGAGGGCAGCAGAGCCCCGCAGCGCCAGCGCCATGGGTAAGAATCAGTCATTTTGCCCCCTTGCAATTTCTATCTCCTTGTTCATCCATTATTTCGATTTCGATTCTCCTCTTACTTTCTAGGATAAGATTCATCTCCAGCAGTCAAGGCCATCTTCTTCCCCGGCCCGAAACTCCGTCATCTGGATCTTCCAGCTCCTCCGACTCCTTGGATTCTTCCTCGGATTCCTTCTACTCCGACTGGTGGAGCCACCGCAACGCCTGCCGCTTCAACGAGGAAAGGGACAAGGCCCGAGAGGAGCTGAGCGAGGTCTCCAAGCAGTACGGTATCGACCAACTCGACTGGGAGGACCAGCGGAAACAACTCTACGACGCAATCTCAGGTCAGTGAAATCTTCGCCCGATTTCTTTTCCTCTAATCGAACTTGTCTGTCTGATACATTCTTTCCCCAATCCAGCGTTATCTGCAGAGGTTGAGCATCTGAAGATCGCGGGAACCAAGGTGGCCGATAAGGTAAACGCCCAGGGGGAAACCGTGGAGGCGCGCCTTGATGATGATTGGACGGCCGTGTCGATCAAACCACCATTCATGGCGTACACCACGGCGTTGCCTTAGGGCTGGCGGCGATGTCCACCCAAACGCGCGAGGACTTCTCCGCCATGTCGACTGGCTTCTATGGTGGCGAGCTCCCGGAAGATATCAAGGTTCTTCTGGAAAATTATGAAGATCACGCGACCGTGCTTGCCCAAGCTTCTGATGCCCAATCTGTCTTGAACATGTTGTTTGATGAGTAGTTTGTACCTAGGGATGCCTGTAAATAAACTGCTTTTCTTGTGAAACATCTGCTTCTGCGAAGTGCTTGTCTGCAGTTTCATGAATTACCGAAAGCAAAACCCTCGCATGATATCATCTCCATTCGGTTAGACTGGCATTTTTGCTCTAAAGGCGACACATGTCATGTCGGTTGTTCAATCATTTTTTCTGCTAAAGGCGATGTTTTTCATCGGCTAACTCATTGTATATGATTTTTCATGCACCGACCTCCATGCTGGGATGAAACTTCTTGAGAAATCTCCCATTAATAGCTCTAGAAAACTCTTCTCCCAGCAAGGTCTTCAAAATATATGCATTGACAAGCACATATCTTACTATCAGAAAAGGACCTTCCCAATTTGGAGACCATTTACCGAATGCTTTGTCTTTCGTTCCGATTGGCAATACAACCTTCCAAACTAAATCCCCTTCTTCAAAGTATTTTTCCTTGACCTTTTTATTGTAGTACCTGGCAACACGCAACTGTTCTTCTTCTCTATTTCTCCAATGCCTTAAGACGAATTAAGTGTAAATCCTCTAGTTCGTCCATCATTAAACTTTTATAATCTTCTTTCTTTAATTCATTCTGCAATGTAACTCGCCTTGAACTCGATTTTAACTCCCATGGCAACACAACACAATGTCCATAAACCAACTCGTAGGGAGATACCTGAGTGGACCCATGACATACCATTCGGTAAGCCCATAATGCTTCATTCAGAACCGAATGCCATTTTTCGATTTTTCATCAATCTTCTTCTGGATAATCTTAATCATAATCTTATTTGATGCTTCGGCTTGACCATTGGCTTGCGCATAATAAGGAGATGAATTACACAGCTTGATCCCCATTTCTTCAGCAAAATCACAAAATTCGGATGATGTAAACTGTGAACTATATGCTCCTTGACAAAATTGATCATGTTCTCTAACGTAACATTCTTCAAGGGTACAGCCTCAACCCATTTGGTAAAGTAATCCGTAGCCAATAGTACGAATTTGTGTCCTTTACTAGAAGGAGGGTGAATTTGACCAATCAAATCTATATCCCATCCTCTAAACGGCCATGGCTTGATAATTGGATTCATAGCCGATGCTGGAACTCTTTGAACATTCCCGAATCTCTGACAGTTTTGGCATCCTTTATAATACTCAAAACAATCCTCAAGCATAGTCGGCCAAAAATGACCAGTCCTTCTTATTATCCATTTCATTCGGTAAGCTGATTGATGTGCACCACATAACCCTTCATGCACTTCATACATCAGCTTCCTTGCTTCTTCCTGACTTAAACACTTCAAGAGCACCCCATCTATAGATTTATAGTATAACTGATCATCTAGAAGTGTAAACTTGATAGCCTTGTACCTGAGCTTTCGGGAAACCTTCTGTGATGGATTTTTCAAGTAATCGGCAATTTCTGTTCTCCAATCATCAACCATATGACCTTCATCCAAAGCAAGAACTTCTTGATCCTCCCGATATCCTGAAGCAGCTTGAGCTAATTTATTTGCTTCTTCATTATGCCCCCTACGAATATGATGTAAAGTTGCTATCTGGAAACATTTCAAAAGCTCTTGACATTCTTCATAATATTCTTTCAATACGTCATTTTTACATTCATATTGACCGATCAACTGGTTGATGACCAACTCGGAATCCCCAAAGATTTCGACAGCAATAGCTTTTATCTCCACAAGAAGCCGAAGTCCTCTGAGTAGGGCTTCATACTCTGCTTGATTATTAGTAACATGAAACTCAATGGGGATGGCATATTTAAATGTTAATCCTTGTGGAGAAATCAAGAGAACACCTGCACCACCACCTTTACTGCAAGATGAGCCGTCGAAAAACAACGTCCAAGGTGCAATATTTATCATATTGGCGGAAGGATCACGATGATGAGTAATGAAATCGGCGATAGCTTGACCTTTTACTGCCTTTGCCGATTCGTATCTCAAATCAAACTCCGACAGTGCCAGAATCCACTTGCCGATCCTTCCATTCAGAATAGGCATTAATAGCATGTGCTTTATTACGTCAAATTCAGAAACTATTACGCATTCGGCATCCAATAAGTAGTGCCGAAATTTGGTGCATGAGTAATATACACATAAACAAAGTTTCTCCGTAGCCGAATACCTTGTCTCTGGGTCTAACAGTTTTTGGCTAACGTAAGCTATCACTCTTTCTTTTCCTTCAAATTCTTGCATAAGGGCCGATCCTATTGTCAGTCTATCGGCCGCCACATACAATTTGAAAGGTTTATCAAGCTGAGGAGGTATCAATACTGGTGGTGCCTTCATATATTCTTTAATTTCATCAAAAGCTTTCTGTTGTACGTCACCCCATACGAATTTTTGATCCTTCTTAAGCTTCAGCAATGGAGAAAAAGGCAAAACTCTTTCCGATAAGCCAGATATGAACCTTCTTACAAAATTAATCTTGCCAAGTAACGACTGCAACTCTGTGAGGTTGGTTGGAGGGACAACTTTGTCTATCGCCTCCATGCTTTTCTTTCCGACCTCAATTCCTCCTTTATGGATCAGAAACCCCAAAAACTCTCCTGCCAAAACTCCGAAAGCACATTTGTTTGGATTCATCCTCAAACCATGCTTCCTTGTGCACTCCAAAGTCTTCCTCAAATCAGCCAAATGTTCTTCATGATTCCTGGACTTCACGACCACATCATCAATATAAATTTCTACAATTTTGCCGATCAATTCATGGAAGATGTAGTTCATAGCTCTTTGATAAGTTGCGCCGGCATTCTTCAACCCGAATGTAATAACAACCCATTCAAACAAACCAATATGACCAGGACATCTAAAAGCTGTCTTTGAAATATCTTCTACTGCCATAAAGATCTGATTGTATCCAGCGTTACCGTCCATAAAGCTGATGACTTTGTAACCAGCTGCTGCGTCAACAAGCAACTCGGCAACCGGCATTGGGTAACTATCCATTGGAGTAGCTTTGTTGAGATCTCTAAAATCGATGCAGACCCTCATCTTCCCATTCTTCTTATATACTGGAACTATACTCGAAATCCAATCTGCATATCTACATGGCCGAATGAAATTTGCTTTCAATAATCTCTCAACTTCCTTTTTCACATCGGCTAGTACTTCTTCCTTAAAAATCTTCTGAGGAGGTTGCTTGTAAGGACAATACCCAGGTTTGATCGGCAATCGATGTTCAACAATGGAGCGATCTAATCCGGGCATCTCTGTGTAATCCCATGCAAAACAACCTTTGAACTCCTTTAAAAGATTTATTAATTTCAATCTATACTCTGGATCCAAATTTGCGCTAACATATATTGGTCTTGCTTCAGCTTCGTTACCAATATTTACTTCTTCTAACTTATCAGCCGACATGAAGCACTTGTCCCAATTTTCCTTCGTTTCCTCAATTGGTTGTCCATCCAAGAATTGCTTTGGGATCAATCACTTGGATCAACTGTTCTGTCCCACCGGGCGTGCCAAAAAGTGTGTTGGCGCAAAATCTGGTTCGCCGCACCTCACACACAGCAAGCCGAAAAGCTAGCTTCAATCGGGTACCCGGACGGTTGGAATCCGGAAACGTGCCAGTCGGTTTGACCTGAAAACCAACAAGGGATAAAACTGTGAGAATACCACTGGAACATGTCGGGTGAGACCAGACAGTTCCATATGTACGGTTTTGAAAGCCAATCACGATGGCACACAGCTATAGAAGATGTCTGTCAGAGCATGTTTATAAAATCATTCGGCTAGTATAAGAAACAGAGCATGTAAAGCATATTAACTGTCGAATGCATATGTAAAGAAAGACATGTTAGAGCAAATGAAAGATAGTGTTAAAACATTGTAAACAGGTAACTTGCAAATATAAATCTATTCAAATAACACATGCATAGGTTAATCCAACTAGTCTGCCGCACGTCTAGCTTTCATAAACCCGTCAAGCATAAACTCAAGCGAAGCTAATCCACCGCATGATACCACTTGCCATAAGTCTATGCCACTTCTCATAATTAGATTAATCCACCGCATGATACAATCTAATTATAACAAGCTAAAAGCATGCATGTATCTGAACAGACTTATAAAAGCTCATTACTCACGTAAGCTTAACCAAGGTCGGCAAATTAGCCGAGTTGGGGTCCACGGAGAAGGAACATATAAGCAAGCACGATCAAACCAATCTAAAACCTGCATCTGCCGCACGACACCTAGTCTTATCAAAGCCTAACCGTGATTGACATGCATGAACCCACAACATGTGACAATCTAGATTGAAAGCTGATCCGACCGTCGTGATCTTATGATTAACAAAACACAAGCAAGCTTGTGAAACAGGGCCAAACAGAGATCAATCTAGATTGGGCAAAAGAGTGTTACAAGAATTAAATAATAAAACACATAACACATGATACTTAATGAATCTATCAGATTTGCCAGATCTAACAGAGCCGATAACTATTTTCCCATGACTTAATCCGCCGCACGATACAAGGCATAAGTAAAACCTCTCGTCATAAGCTTAAATCCGCCGCACGATACTAAGCTTAATGAACGAGACTACTTACATCATATCTAAATCCACCGCATGATACTAGACATGATAACAAGGTTGCCGGTACTTACGGAGGTCGACGGATCGATGATTCCTCTCGAAGAACTCGACGACACGACTAAGGACTCGAAGGTGGCACGGGGCCAGTTTGTATTGATATGGTTATAAACAAATTTACAATGGTCGAGGGCTTATATTTATACCTCGGACAAAACATGAGTCTTAAACGATTACGACCTATACAACAAATTTTGGAAAGATACAAATATTATTCCTATTCTCGTGCAAGCCATCTTCACTTCCCGAATGGAGTCACCGCTTCGCAAAATAGCTAACTGTATAGGCATTTGCCGAAATCCCGAAGATTAGCCGACCGCTTGGTCTTTTACTGAATGCTCCTCTTACTGCCGGCTGGGCCCTCTTGTCATCCTCTCGTGCGTGCGAAATCTGGTGTCAACAATATCCAGTAGAGAAGTGGTGCTTAATTTTGAATTTGACGCACATCTTCTCTATTTGTCTATTTTTAAAAGATGGTCCGTTATCAGATATCATACGAGCTGGAACCCCAAACCGATATATGAGGTTGGTTCTTAAAAAATTTTCCACGTTTTCCGCTTTTACTTCCTTAAAGCTATGGCTTCTGCCCATTTAGAGAAGTAGTTTGTTGCGGCAAGGATGAATTTGTGCCCTTTCGATGATGGAGGATTTATTGGCCCACTACATCCATTCCCCACATTTCAAAGGCCTTGACATATTAGTTGGATGCAATGGTTCGTGTGGCTGATGTATGAAATTACCATGGATTTGACACTCATGGCATTTCTCGCAATTTCAAGGAATCGTCGAACATTGTAGCCAGTAAATAACCTAAATGTCTTAGTTGTAATGCAACTTGGGTCAGACTGGTGGGCACCACACACTCCAAATTCACTTTGTGTAAGCTTCAACTACCTCACTGCCGGCAAACAACAAAGTAAATGTCATCGCATGAACACCGATAGAGCGTATCATTTATGCAAGTATTTTATTGATCTCTTCCGATCCTAGACCTCTCACTAGAATCCAGAGGCAATATCCATGAGTAGGTAGTCGAGAAAAGGTGTTCTCCAATCACCATCTCGATTTTCAGTGTATCTATAGTCATGGTCGAGGTAGATGATATAACCCCTTCCTCAGCAAGTATGGGAAGACTCTTCGTCTTCTACATGAACATCCAATGTTTGTGCGGATACATGGGTGTATGCCGAGTCTCTGTGTGATGAGTGATTGTCAACGGAGATGATGCGCATGTTCTTGGCTTGTGTTGTGCAGGTGTCGAGCACGGAGACAGTGGTCGATGGCGGGTGAAGGTCAAGTTGCGACGTGTCGTGCCGACGCACCGGGCGCGATGAAGGATGGCGTGCCGTGCGGCGGACGTGCCATGCCGATGTATCGGACGGTGAAGGGCGGACGTGGACTTGGACTGATGGACTGGAGGCCGGAGGATCAGCTGTGGTGGCTGGCAGCCTGCGACAGCGACAAGCGGAGAAGTGCGATCATGTCGGTGGAAGGGGTGCACAGGCGGTGCATCCCTTCTACGACGCCGGTTTGTTGGTAGAGCCCGGAAAAACCAACGGTGGACGGTTTCCAGGTTTGGGCCTCAAAACCTGGGCTGGGTTTCCAGGTTGAGCCACAAAACCTGGGCGCGACGGTTTCCAGGTTGAGCCTCAAAACCTGGGCGTGGGCCGGTTTCCGAGTTTGGGCCTCAAAACTCGGGCGCGGACGGTTTCCGAGTTTGGCCACAAAACTCGGGCTGGAGGCTGGTTTTCCCGGTTTGGGCCTCAAAATCGGGGCTGATGGAAAAGGCTGGTTTCCCGGTTTGGGCCACAAAACGGGGGTGCAGAGTGGTGGCGGCACGTGGCGGCGATCTGAAGGTTGCGTGGAGGCGACGCGGAAGACCGTGCGGGCGTGGCCGTCGGATCTACCTACCACCAGCGGGTGGACTAGAATAGCCTTAGGGTTAGGCTGGTCCGCTCTGTAAACACAGTAGTGAGGGGTAGAGTAGGAAATAGGCTTAGGCTAGGTTAGTATAAGTAGTCTAGGGAGACACCCTCCTCCCTATCTCAGTTAGCGCAGTCATTTGCTTCCTAGCACCTAGGGTTTCCACTCTCCCATCCCCTGCTTTAGCTAGTTGAGATCCGCAGAGAGACTTCACTCTGTGTACTGCTGATTCGAGGAAGTGAGGCCGTATCCTCACCTTGGGTCCCATCTCTTGGTGTCAATTCGCGTTTTGATTTCATGTTTATCATGTTCTTCGCGGATTGCTTTGTGCCTTGAGTTTTCCCGTCGCTTGATCTTTGTGCTCGGTTCATCTTTTGCGATTCCGTTTGAACTGAGTTGTTCTAGATCGTGAGGCACTTCTTTCCACCGAAGGAATCATCCTCCAACCTCACGGTCTAGGAGATCGATCGATTTTCGTTTCGGGTCACTTTTCTTCCCTTCCCCCGAAATTCTTCGATTCAACGATTTGAGTTAGGTTCGAGCCATGATCTCTTAGAGATAGCTCACTAATCTCCTCGTGACTTCACTCACCAAGTTTGATCCCTAGAGGATTTTTTTGGGTGAGTTTGAGTTGAATCGGTGAAGAACAGAGGGGCTTCGGGGTGACCGGACGCTCGGTTTGGGTGACCGGACGCTGAGAGTGAGTCCGGTCGTTGAACTTTTCTCTGTTCAGTTTCGAGCTTCGACCGGACGCTTCATCCTGTGCATGACCGGACGCGCCGGACACACTGTTCATCGTTGTTGTCTTTGAGTGACCGGACGCACAAGTGAAGACCGGACACACTGTGTACCAGAGTCCGGTCCAACACAGTAAGGTCCCAAATCGGTTTTCGCTCGACCGGACGCGTCCGGTGCCTGCTGACCGGACGCAGGCAGAGTCCGGTCAGGTGCAGTTAGCACGTTTTTGTCCGCAGTTTGTTCGTCTGACCTTGATTTGCGATCCGCTTGTTGCGTTGGATTCCCGACTCCGTGCTCTACAGAAATCGGGCTCCTCGCTTTACAAAATAGCCTGAATCCCCCTCGCGTTGCTCGGGGGAGGTTGAGGTTACCCAAAACCCATCCTGTCACTAGTTGACTTGCGTGAACTTGGGTGTGGAAGTTTTTGTGGTGCCTCGCTGTGATCCTAGAGATCATCCACCCTCTTCCAAGGGTCGTGGTATCACGTTTTCGGTAGTATCTCTGGGGGTTGATTTTGGGACACTTGGCCAAAGTTTCATAAGAAATTTTTATTGGCTCCCATTCACCCCCCCCTGGTCGCCTTGCTTTTGTTTTCTCGGTCCTTCAATTGGTATCGGAGCAGGTTAAGGATCTTCCACCTTAGCCAGTTCCAGATCCACCGAAGGCGACATGGATCGCGGCGTGGGCAAACCGCCGTTTTTCGATGGGACGAACTATGCGTATTGGAAGATACGCATGTCGGCCTATCTCCAGAGCATGGGCTCTTCTGTTTGGGAGATTTGCAACAACGCCAACTACGTTGTCCTGGCTGCTCGTGTCTCTCAGCTTCAGATCGATGAGCACGAAGCCAATAGCCGGCGCGTAACGCTTTGTTCTCCTGTTTGAGCGTGGGTGAGTTTGATCGCGTTTCTCACCTCTCTACGGCTCGGGAGATCTGGGACACCCTCATGCGTTTTCATGAGGGCACCTCTCAAGTCAAAACCCGACTCTACGAGTCGTTCAAGAGAGAGTATGAGAACTTTCGACATCAGCCTGGCGAGAGCATAGAAAGTTTATTCGCTCGCTTTCAGGTGATTGTCAACAGGATGAGGGCTAACAGAGAGCAGTTGCCATTTGACGATCATGAGCGTGCTTTGAAGCTTTTGCACACTCTTGACCGTTCGGTGTGGGACTCCAAGGTTCAGGCAATCATCGAATCGCCGAACTATGAGACCCTCACCTGCGACGAGCTCTTCAGTAAGCTCAAGTCCAGTGAGATTGATGCTATGGCGAGGGCTTCTTTTGAAAATCCTCTCGCCCGTCCATGGCTTTGGTTTCCGGCTCTTCCTCT
Source organism: Coix lacryma-jobi var. lacryma-jobi (assembly GCA_009763385.1). NCBI lineage: Eukaryota > Viridiplantae > Streptophyta > Magnoliopsida > Poales > Poaceae > Coix > Coix lacryma-jobi. Next base: position 83,036,587 of record CM019822.1, read on the forward strand.
AACCCCTCAGCTGGCTTTGCGCTTTCTTCTCTCTTTTCTGTGACAGAGGACCAGCTGGAGTCTTTGGAGACGACGAGTTGGCTTTGCTTGCCAACCGGTTTTCGCGGTTCCACAACAACCGCGTGAACCGCCGTCGTGGAGGAGGACGCGCCGGATGCTACGAATGCGGCGACCCCGACCACTTCATCGCCGACTGCCCCAAGAAGAAGAACAAGCATCTGGGGAAGGGCGATCACGGCCACAGGCGCGACTCCAAGTACAAGGAGAAGCACGTTCCCCCAAGGCACAAGAAGCGGGGCGGCTTCGACAAAGAGTACATCAAGAAGAAGTACTTGGAGAAGCAGCAAGCTGAGCAGCGTGCATTCTTCGCCACGCTCAGCGACGTCGACGGCTCGGATGACGACTCCGCCAGCTCGAGTGATGACGAGTCCGAGAAGAAGAAGAGGATCGAGGACAAGCTGAACGGCCTCTGCTTCTTCGCCGACGACGACGGCTTCTGCACCATGGCGCTGGCGATGAGGTCGACGGCGAGCCGGAGCGTACCCCTCGGAACGACGACGACGACGACACCTCCCAGGTATCTCTCACCTACGACGAGCTTTCCTCCGAGGTTGAGAAGTTGACTGCTGCCCTCCTTAGCCAAGATAAGTTGCTTAGGCGTGCCGCTAGAGAGCGCAAGGAGTTTAGGCAGAAGTGGGAGGACACGGTGAAGGAGCTTGAGTTCGCTCGGTCCACCGTGGTTGTGTCGGAGGAGTTGGAGTGCGAGAGTTGCGCCGCGCACATGACGGATCTTCTCACTCTGAGGAGTAAGCATGCTGCGCTGGTAGATGAGGTGGATGAGCTCCGAGCTAGGCCGCAGCTGTTGGGTGCGTGCAAGACTTGTCCTGTCTTGCAATCTGAGTTGGCAGAGAAGAATGCCAAGCTTGAGTCTTTAGAGAGGCCAGCTCAGATAGCACTTGTGTCTTGAGGTGTGCTTTGTGTGAGGGCCTGGAGATGGAGATTGCCAATGTGAAGCATGACAAGATGCAAACCGAGGAAGAAAACACATACCTTCGGTCCATCTTGTCATGGGTCTCCAGTAGTGAGCCGCAGCTCGGGATGATGATCTCCCAATTCAAGCGAGCTGTTGGTGCCCCTGGTGTAGGTTTTGCTCAGAGTGTTGATCTCTCAGCCTTTGGGAAGATTGGAGAGTCTAGTGGTCTGAACCCATGTGAGAAGCCCAACTCCACCACTACTCCCAAACTTGCCAAGCTTCCACTCAAAGAGCTAGCCAAGCCTATCACCAAAGATGGTGTGGTTGAGGAACCCCTGAGAGCTCCTCCCAAGAACCCAGTTTGGGCACCCAAGCCAAACCACCTCAGAAACAAGCTTGATGCTATGCCACCCATTCGTGAGGAGTTGCCACAGAAGGGCAAAGGCAAAGTGAGCCACACCCACAGCCCTGGTCACCAACAACCCCTTTGCGTGCGGTGAGGTACCAGTGTGATTTTTGTGGGAGAGATGGCCACTTGAGCGAGTTCTGCTTTAGGCGCAGAAGAGAGGCGCGCAGGGCTCGGGAGATGGAGAACCCGGACATGTACCATCCAGCTCATGGTGGACATGTACCGAAGGCCCAGGGGAGAGCAGCTAGGTCCGGACGTCAGGGTCCCAGGCCTAGGCAGGAGAGAGCTCCGAAGAGAGACGCTAGAGCAGTTGAGCCCAGGCTCCGAGGCGTAAACCTCGTAGAGAGCGTACCCGACGGGGTCCTGCTTTTGCAGGTAATGGACCCCGTGGCGGAGGTTTAGTTGAGCGCTTTCCCCCACCGCAGTTTGAGTATCGCGGTGAGCGCTTCTTCCCCAGCGGACCACGTTTTCCTCAGCGTGGTGATCGCTTCCCTCGTAGACGTGCTAGGAATGGTTTTTCTGCTAACCGTTCTTTTGAGCAGCCGGCCCAACACTGGTATTACCCTTATTTCACTAACCCCAGTGTTGGACCGTATGCTCACCCTATGTCTTTCTATTGATGTAGGTAAGACGGTTGGAGGACGTTTGGTTGGTGGATTCCGGTTGTTCGAGGCACATGACCGGAAACACCAAGTGGTTCTCCAGCCTTAGCCCGGTCGCCGGAAAGGAGTACATAACCTTCGGCGACAATAGTAAAGGTAAGGTATTGTCTCGTGGGACGTGCGGGTTAATGAGCACTTGTGTTGCGCGATGTTGCTCTTGTTTCTAACCTGCATTTTAACCTTCTTTCTGTTTCGCAACTTTTTGATGATGACTATGAGATTCGTTTTAAACCGAACCTTAGTCGCATCTTAGATCCTCAGGGCGATCTTGTATGTCTGATTTCGCCCTTTGGGAAAGTCTTTTGTGCGAATTTCTCGGAATCGTTTGGTTCTTCTCGCTGTCTTTTGGCTAGTCCTTCCCTCCGATCTTTGGAAGTGGCATAGGAGGCTCGGTCATTTAAGTTTCGACTTGCTTGCAAGACTTAGCTCACTTGGCCTAATCCGAGGATTGCCCAAGCTTTCGATGGAGAAGGATCTAGTTTGCCATTCTTGCAGACATGGGAAGATGGTTGCTGCTCCCCACCATCCGGTGACTAAGGTCATGACCTCGCACCCCGGAGAGCTTTTACACATGGACCTTGTTGGTCCGGCTCGGGTGAGCTCGGTTGGTGGCAAGTGGTATGTTTTGGTTGTTGTTGACGACTTTTCGAGATATTCGTGGGTCTTCTTTTTAGCTGAGAAGACCGAGACTTTCTCATTTGCTCGCAATCTGATTTTGCGTCTTCAGAACGAGTTCCCTTTGAACTCGATGCGAGCTATTCGGAGTGATAATGGTTCCGAGTTTAAAAATTCGGATTTTGAGAAGTTTTGTAACCGCCTTGGTTTGGAGCATCAGTTTCTTCCCCCTATACACCACCTCAAAATGGTGTTGTAGAGAGGAAGAATCGGACCCTTGTTGAGATGGCCAGGACGATGCTTGATGAGCATAGGACTCCTAGGCGTTTTTGGGCCGAAGCTATGAACACTGCATGCTACATTTCGAATCGCATTTTTCTGAGAGCGTTTTTGAAGAAGACCTCTTATGAGTTGCGTTTTGGTCGCCAGCCCAAGGTGAGTTATTTTAGAGTCTTTGGTTGCCACTGTTTTATATTGAAGAAAGGCAACCTGGACAAGTTTGAGTCTCGTTCTTCTGACGGTGTGTTTTTTGGTTATGGCACTCACACTCGAGCTTATCGTGTACTTAACCTTGACACTAACCGAGTCATGGAGACATCAGATGTCACCTTCGACGAGACTCTTGTTTGTCCCTCTTCTCGTTTTGAGCGTGCAGGTGATCATGAGGTTGGAGAGCCTCTTTTTGATGATGAGGACGAGGGTGCTGAAGGTATAGATAATCCAGCACCCCCTCCACCTGCCGTGCCGCAAAGGGGCCTCGACGACGACTCACGGCCCCGACACTTCTTCTTCCTGGGGGCCGTGGGATCCTCCACCTCGCGCGGTACCTTTTGTACCCGGGGTGGAACCAGCTGCTGTTGAGGGGGAGGTCACTTCTTCCCGGGAGGCGCCACGACATATCCAGCGCCAGCACCCCCCTGAACATGATCGGCGACATCGACGAGCGAGTTACTCGCTCCAGGTCACAGCACATCTCGCACTTTGCTCATTCTGCTTTTGTTGCGTCTTTTGAACCCCGAGATGTTGGACACGCATTGACGGATCCGGATTGGGTCAATGCCATGCATGAGGAGCTAGAGAACTTTGAGCGAAATCGGGTTTGGGTTCTAGTGCCACCACCTCCTGACTGTAAACCTATTGGGACAAAATGGGTATTTAAAACAAGCAAGGAGAGGAGGGCCACATTGTGAGAAACAAGGCCCGGCTTGTAGCGAAGGGTTATAGTCAGAAGGAGGGGATAGATTATGAGGAGACCTTCGCTCCTGTAGCTCGTTTGGAGGCTATTAGGATACTCTTGGCTTATGCTGCATCCATGGGTTTCAAACTTTTTCAAATGGATGTCAAGAGTGCCTTCTTAAACGGCTACATTGAGGAGGAGGTCTATGTCCAGCAACCCCCCGGTTTTGAAAATCCCAAGTTTCCAAACCATGTCTTTAAACTCCACAAAGCTTTGTATGGTTTGAAACAAGCCCCTAGAGCCTGGTATGAGAGATTAAAAACCTTTTTGCTAGCTAAGGGTTTTAAAATGGGATGTGTTGATAAAACGCTCTTTCTCCTCAAGCAAGGCAAAGATACTCTCTTGGTCCAAATTTACGTGGATGATATCATTTTCGGTGGTTCTTCTCACGCTTTGGTTGCCAAGTTTGCAGATACTATGAGCAGGGAGTTCGAGATGAGCATGATGGGCGAGCTGACTTTCTTTCTCGGGTTGCAAATTAAGCAATCCCGAGAGGGGACGTTTGTGCACCAGGGCAAGTACACGAGGACTTGCTGAAGCGGTTCGACATGGGTGAGGCCAAGCCTCTTCCGACGCCCATGTCGATGACGACTGCCCTGGATGCCGACACGGATGGAGAAGCAGTGGACCAGAAGGAGTACCGCAGCATGATTGGATCGCTGCTCTACCTGACGGCGACACGGCCGGACATTCAGTTCGCCGTGTGCTTGTGCGCGCGCTTTCAGGCTTCGCCACGCACTTCTCACCGTCAGGCCGTGAAGCGCATCTTCAGGTACCTTCGTTTCACGCCTGAGTTCGGGATTTGGTATTCTGCTTCTTCCACCCTCTCGCTTTGTGGCTTTTCTGATGCTGATTTTGCTGGTTGTCGCATTGAGCGCAAGTCCACTTCTGGGACTTGCCAGTTTATTGGGTCTTCTCTTGTATCGTGGTCTTCTCGCAAGCAGTCTAGTGTCGCTCAGTCTACCACGGAGGCTGAATATGTTGCTGCGGCTAGCTGCTGTTCCCAGTTACTCTGGATGATGGCCACTTTGCGTGATTTTGGTTTGAGCTTTACTCGAGTTCCTTTGCTTTGTGACAGCACGAGTGCCATTAGCGTTGCTAAGAACCCCGTGCTTCACTCGAAAACCAAACACATTGATGTGCGCTTTCATTTCTTGCGAGACCACCAGGAGAAGGGTGATATCGACCTTCGCCATGTCGATACTCATCACCAATTGGCTGATATTTTCACCAAGCCTTTAGACGAATCAACCTTTAATAGGTTGAGGGTGAGCTTGGTGTGTGTTTCCCCTTTTAGATGGGGGAAGCATTTTGAGATGTACAGACTGACTCTTTTATTTTGAGGCTCTTTTCTTTTGAGTTTCTTGAGTCCTTCCAATTGGTATCTTCTTTCTTTCAGTTTTGTGTCGGGCATACGCATTTACATTCTGAGCTTCATGTCTATATTCACTAGAATGTAATTATGCTCTTGTTAGTATTGCTCCGATACTTATGATGATGCTTGTAGCTTATGCTCCTTCTGATCACTGTTACATGTTATGAGCGAGCTATTTTTGGAATGGTGAATTATGCCTAATGTATATAAATCTGAAAATGTTCACCATTGAGATATGCAACTAGCATGTGTAGGGTGTGTTGAGTCCATTCCTGCTTTTCATATATGCTAGGTTGCTATGTCTCTAGTTCTGAGTCATTCACTTGCTTGGTTGTTCATAACTTGCTTAAAATCTGAACCAAGTATTGTTGAATTGAAAAGATCGAGATGGGATTGCTTGTCAACACCTCATGGTATTGAGACTGTTTCTCATTGCACTTTGAGTTAAACTTGAGCCATGTAGTGTATGACCGAAACCGTTGCTTTAAGCTTCTGATTGCTTCGGCATAGGCTTCGCACGGTTGAAAAGTTAGGCAATGACAAGCTTTCAACCTCTCGCAATCACATGCCAAAAATGAACTTGTGAATTCTTTTACCGCTGCAACTCCGATATGAATTTGAAATCACAAGGATGCTTCATTCCTATGCATGATGATTGAACTTTGCTAGGGGTAGTTCACCTTGTATATATGCTTAGCACTTGTTTGGATTCCTTCTATACATGTCTAGTGCTATTTTGATGGTGACTATCCTTTTGGCTTAAAATTGCTCACATGCTCATACGCTTCATATTTCGTATAAGTGATCAGTTTGAGCCTTTGCTATTTGAGTGCTTAATTGAGATGTTGGAGCTATACTGATTAGAGCATCTTTGCACTCTTTTGACTATATACTTGAAGCTCCTAACTTGCATTTTGACTTCATATGCATTCTGAAGGAGATCTTGTGTTCAGGGGGAGTTTATGTGAAGGGAGTTGATTCTCCGATACCTTTTGACCTTGATAAGTGCATTTTCAACTAGGGGGAGAAATTTATGCAAATCATATGCTCCTGTGTTGATCAACTAAGGGAGAATCATTTGTCCTAGTTGCTTGCATTTGTCGAGGGGGAGTTTGCTAGTTGTGTTGAGCCGTTGCCTCTGTCTTGAGGGACTAGCAAACGTTCCTAGCTTTTCATGAGCTTTCATAAGCCTTTTCATTTGGCTTTCAATTGGTATCGTCTGGTGTGCTTTCCCATTTGGTTTGGGTTGATTTCCAATTGGTTCGGAGTGATTTTCTTGCTAGTTTGTTGAGCCTCTGTGCCTCTTTCTTGAGGGACTAGCATTTTGCTTCTGTTGTCCTCCGATCTTCAATTGGTATCTGCTAGCGGTGTTGAGCCTGTTCTACCTCTTCTTGAGGGCTAGCTTTACTTTGCTTGGTTGCGTCGAGCCGTTGCCCATGTCTTTGGGGACCAAGTTTTCGCTTCATCCACTTGACCTTCTTTGGCTTTTGATAGGCTTTTGGGTCATTTGGTTGGGTTTTCTCTTCCCACTCCTTCCTACCTCCTTCTTCTTATCATGATTTGTTGTGGAGTTGACAATGCACTCATCAAGGGGAGATTGCGGATACATGGGTGTATGCCGAGTCTCTGTGTGATGAGTGATTGTCAACGGAGATGATGCGCATGTTCTTTGGCTTGTTTGTGCAGGTGTCGAGCACGGAGACAGTGGTCGATGGCGGGTGAAGGTCAAGTTGCGACGTGCGTGCCGACGGACCGGGCGCGATGAAGGATGGGCGTGCCGTGCGGCGGACGTGCCATGCCGATGTATCGGACGGTGAAGGGCGGACGTGGACTTGGACTGATGGACTGGAGGCCGGAGGATCAGCTGTGGTGGCTGGCAGCCTGCGACAGCGACAAGCGGAGAAGTGCGATCATGTCGGTGGAAGGGGTGCACAGGCGGTGCATCCCTCTACGACGCCGGTTTGTTGGTAGAGCCCGGGAAAAACCAACGGTGGACGGTTTCCAGGTTTGGGCCTCAAAACCTGGGTGCTGGGTTTCCAGGTTGAGCCACAAAACCTGGGCGCGACGGTTTCCAGGTTGAGCCTCAAAACCTGGGCGTGGGCCGGTTTCCGAGTTTGGGCCTCAAAACTCGGGCGCGGACGGTTTCCGAGTTTGGCCACAAAACTCGGGCTGGAGGCTGGTTTCCCGGTTTGGGCCTCAAAACCGGGGGCTGATGGAAAAGGCTGGTTTCCCGGTTTGGGCCACAAAACCGGGGGTGCAGAGTGGTGGCGGCACGTGGCGGCGATCTGAAGGTTGCGTGGAGGCGACGCGGAAGACCGTGCGGGCGTGGCCGTCGGATCTACCTACCACCAGCGGGTGGACTAGAATAGCCTTAGGGTTAGGCTGGTCCGCTCTGTAAATACAGTAGTGAGGGGTAGAGTAGGAAATAGGCTTAGGCTAGGTTAGTATAAGTAGTCTAAGGGAGACACCCTCCTCCCTATCTCAGTTAGCGCAGTCATTTGCTTCCTAGCACCTAGGGTTCCACTCTCCCATCCCCTGCTTTAGCTAGTTGAGATCCGCAGAGAGACTTCACTCTGTGTACTGCTGATTCGAGGAAGTGAGGCCGTATCCTCACCTTGGGTCCCATCTCTTGGTGTCAATTCGCGTTTTGATTTCATGTTTATCATGTTCTTCGCGGATTGCTTTGTGCCTTGAGTTTTCCCGTCGTTGATCTTTGTGCTCGGTTCATCTTTTGCGATTCCGTTTGAACTGAGTTGTTCTAGATCGTGAGGCACTTCTTTCCACCGAAGGAATCATCCTCCAACCTCACGGTCTAGGAGATCGATTGATTTTTCGTTTCGGGTCACTTTTCTTCCCTTCCCCCGAAATTCTTCGATTCAACGATTTGGAGTTAGGTTCGAGCCATGATCTCTTAGAGATAGCTCACTAATCTCCTCGTGACTTCACTCACCAAGTTTGATCCCTAGAGGATTTGTTTTGGGTGAGTTTGAGTTGAATCGGTGGAAGAACAGAGGGGCTTCGGGGTGACCGGACGCTCGGTTTGGGGTGACCGGACGCTGAGAGTGAGTCCGGTCGTTGAACTTTTCTCTGTTCAGTTTCGAGCTTCGACCGGACGCTTCATCCTGTGCATGACCGGACGCGCCGGACACACTGTTCATCGTTGTTGTCTTTGAGTGACCGGACGCACAAGTGAAGACCGGACGCACTGTGTACCAGAGTCCGGTCCAACACAGTAAGGTCCCAAATCGGTTTTCGCTCGACCGGACGCGTCCGGTGCCTGCTGACCGGACGCAGGCAGAGTCCGGTCAGGTGCAGTTAGCACGTTTTTGTCCGCAGTTTGTTCGTCTGACCTTTGATTTGCGATCCGCTTGTTGCGTTGGATTCCCGACTCCGTGCTCTACAGAAATCGGGCTCCTCGCTTTACAAAATAGCCTGAATCCCCCTCGCGTTGCTCGGGGGAGGTTGAGGTTACCCAAAACCCATCCTGTCACTAGTTGACTTGCGTGAACTTGGGTGTGGAAGTTTTTGTGGTGCCTCGCTGTGATCCTAGAGATCATCCACCCTCTTCCAAGGGTCGTGGGTATCACGTTTTCGGTAGTATCTCTTGGGGGTTGATTTTGGGACACTTGGCCAAAGTTTCATAAGAAATTTTTATTGGCTCCCATTCACCCCCCTCTGGTCGCCTTGCTTTTGTTTTCTCGGTCCTTCAATTGGTATCGGAGCAGGTTAAGGATCTTCCACCTTAGCCAGTTCCAGATCCACCGAAGGCGACATGGATCGCGGCGTGGGCAAACCGCCGTTTTTCGATGGGACGAACTATGCGTATTGGAAGATACGCATGTCGGCCTATCTCCAGAGCATGGCTCTTCTGTTTGGGAGATTTGCAACAACGCCAACTACGTTGTCCTGGCTACTCGTGTCTCTCAGCTTCAGATCGATGAGCACGAAGCCAAGCCGGGCGCGTAACGCTTTGTTCTCCTGTTTGAGCGTGGTGAGTTTGATCGCGTTTCTCACCTCTCTACGGCTCGGGAGATCTGGGGACACCCTCATGCGTTTTCATGAGGGCACCTCTCAAGTCAAAACCCGACTCTACGAGTCGTTCAAGAGAGAGTATGAGAACTTTCGACATCAGCCTGGCGAGAGCATAGAAAGTTTATTCGCTCGCTTTCAGGTGATTGTCAACAGGATGAGGGCTAACAGAGAGCAGTTGCCATTTGACGATCATGAGCGTGCTTTGAAGCTTTTGCACACTCTTGACCGTTCGGTGTGGGACTCCAAGGTTCAGGCAATCATCGAATCGCCGAACTATGAGACCCTCACCTGCGACGAGCTCTTCAGTAAGCTCAAGTCCAGTGAGATTGATGCTATGGCGAGGGCTTCTTTTGAAAATCCCTCTCGCCCGTCCATGGCTTTGGTTTCCGGCTCTTCCTCTAACCCCTCAGCTGGCTTTGCGCTTTCTTCTCTCTTCTTCTGTGACAGAGGACCAGCTGGAGTCTTTGGGAGACGACGAGTTGGCTTTGCTTGCCAACCGGTTTTCGCGGTTCCACAACAACCGCGTGAACCGCCGTCGTGGAGGAGGACGCGCCGGATGCTACGAATGCGGCGACCCCGACCACTTCATCGCCGACTGCCCCAAGAAGAAGAACAAGCATCTTGGGAAGGGCTGATCACGGCCACAGGCGCGACTCCAAGTACAAGGAGAAGCACGTTCCCCCAAGGCACAAGAAGCGGGGCGGCTTCGACAAAGAGTACATCAAGAAGAAGTACTTGGAGAAGCAGCAAGCTGAGCAGCGGCATTCTTCGCCACGCTCAGCGACGTCGACGGCTCGGATGACGACTCCGCCAGCTCGAGTGATGTCGAGTCCGAGAAGAAGAAGAGGATCGAGGACAAGCTGAACGGCCTCTGCTTCTTCGCCGACGACGACGGCTTCTGCACCATGGCGCTGGGCGATGAGGTCGACGGCGAGCCGGAGCGTACCCCTCGGAACGACGACGACGACGACACCTCCCAGGTATCTCTCACCTACGACGAGCTTTCCTCCGAGGTTGAGAAGTTGACTGCTGCCCTCCTTAGCCAAGATAAGTTGCTTAGGCGTGCCGCTAGAGAGCGCAAGGAGTTTAGGCAGAAGTGGGAGGACACGGTGAAGGAGCTTGAGGTCGCTCGGTCCACCGTGGTTGTGTCGGAGGAGTTGGAGTGCGAGAGTTGCGCCGCGCACATGACGGATCTTCTCACTCTGAGGAGTAAGCATGCTGCGCTGGTAGATGAGGTGGATGAGCTCCGAGCTAGGCCGCAGCTGTTGGGTGCGTGCAAGACTTGTCCTGTCTTGCAATCTGAGTTGGCAGAGAAGAATGCCAAGCTTGAGTCTTTAGAGAAGGCCAGCTCAGATAGCACTTGTGTCTTGAGGTGTGCTTTGTGTGAGGGCCTGGAGATGGAGATTGCCAATGTGAAGCATGACAAGATGCAAACCGAGGAAGAAAACACATACCTTCGGTCCATCTTGTCATGGGTCTCCAGTAGTGAGCCGCAGCTCGGGATGATGATCTCCCAATTCAAGCGAGCTGTTGGTGCCCCTGGTGTAGGTTTTGCTCAGAGTGTTGATCTCTCAGCCTTTGGGAAGATTGGAGAGTCTAGTGGTCTGAACCCATGTGAGAAGCCCAACTCCACCACTACTCCCAAACTTGCCAAGCTTCCACTCAAAGAGCTAGCCAAGCCTATCACCAAAGATGGTGTGGTTGAGGAACCCCTGAGAGCTCCTCCCAAGAACCCAGTTTGGGCACCCAAGCCAAACCACCTCAGAAACAAGCTTGATGCTATGCCACCCATTCGTGAGGAGTTGCCACAGAAGGGCAAAGGCAAAGTGAGCCACACCCACAGCTCTGGTCACCAACAACCCCCTTTGCGTGCGGTGAGGTACCAATGTGATTTTTGTGGGAGAGATGGCCACTTGAGCGAGTTCTGCTTTAGGCGCAGAAGAGAGGCGCGCAGGGCTCGGGAGATGGAGAACCCGGACATGTACCATCCAGCTCATGGTGGACATGTACCGAAGGCCCAGGGGAGAGCAGCTAGGTCCGGACGTCAGGGTCCCAGGCCTAGGCAGGAGAGAGCTCCGAAGAGAGACGCTAGAGCAGTTGAGCCCCAGGCTCCGAGGCGTAAACCTCGTAGAGAGCGTACCCGACGGGGTCCTGCTTTTAGCACGTTAGAGCAGTTAGCACGTTTTTGTCCGCAGTTTGTTCGTCTGACCTTTGATTTGCGATCCGCTTGTTGCGTTGGATTCCCGACTCCGTGCTCTACAGAAATCGGGCTCCTCGCTTTACAAAATAGCCTGAATCCCCCTCGCGTTGCTCGGGGGAGGTTGAGGTTACCCAAAACCCATCCTGTCACTAGTTGACTTGCGTGAACTTGGGTGTGGAAGTTTTTGTGGTGCCTCGCTGTGATCCTAGAGATCATCCACCCTCTTCCAAGGGTCGTGGGTATCACGTTTTCGGTAGTATCTCTTGGGGGTTGATTTTGGGACACTTGGCCAAAGTTTCATAAGAAATTTTTATTGGCTCCCATTCACCCCCCCCTCTGGTCGCCTTGCTTTTGTTTTCTCGGTCCTTCAGTTTGATATGGATTTAGTGACATGCTAGCAGCTAAGCTCGCCAACGCATCAACTTTTTCGTATTGTCTTCTTATGACATGCTGAACTTTTAGATCAGTAAAGAGAGACATAAGTTCTTTCGCCTTCTGAAAATATGGCAAAAGTCCCTGCTTTTTTATAGTATATGTTCATAACAATTGATTGATTATTAATTGGGAGTCTCCATATACAGAGAGTGTGGTTAGGCCCATATTATGAGCAATTTCAAGCCCAATAATTAGAGCTTCATACTCAGCAGCATTATTTGAGATCGCCGAAGTCAATGTGAAGGAATATGGGAGTATTGCCTCATCGGGTGTAACAAACACAACCCCCGCACCTGCTCCTGATTTTCGGCAAGCACCATCAAAGAACATCTTCCATGTAGGGTCAGCCACCGTAGTGGCAAAAACATCCTCATCAGGCACATCATCATCAATGGGAAAATTATCAGGTATAGTATGCGCCGCCAAAAAGTTAGCCAATGCTTGACCTTTAACGACCTTCTGAGGTACAAACACAATATCAAATTGTGAAAGTAACATAGCCCATTTAGCCAATCTATCAGATAATGTCATTTTACTTTAAATATGTCAGAGCGGATCAGCTCTCGAGACAAGATGTACAGTATGCTCTAGCATGTAATGACAGAGCTTTTGAGCTGCGAATACAAGTGCTAGACATGTCTTTTCTATGTCTGGATAATTGCGTTCTGCCCCCAGCTGTGGCAGAACCTCCTAAATTAGGTGGCCCACATGCACCCATCATTGTCCTAAGGACCTTTGATCGGCGTGCACGAGTTCCAAGTGACTCAAGAGGTCTGTCGGGTGTCCTCGGGAAACCCGAATCATCCACGTTATATTCTTTCCAGGATAATCCCTCATCAAGCATTACAGTATTACAACAGTTTTATAGGTAAGATAAATCAGAGTAAAGCGGAAAGATTATAATACATAGATTAAAACTTATGTTTAAAGTTTACATCACCAAAGTACTTATTACATAACTTGTTCGGAACTTTATATTACATAACTCATTCAAAAGAGGTTACTTGCCCAAGGTCACACATCAGAATCGTTATCACTCTCTTCTACCAGAGTGAAGTAGCATTGTCCATCAAAAGGTGGATCCATGTACTCACCTACAACAAGGGTTAACAAACCCTGAGTACAAAAGTACTCAACAAGACTTAACCGTCTAGAAAAGAGGAGAAGACTCAGGTATGAAGGATATAGGGATTCAAGGTAAGGCTTTAGCAAGTTCAAAACATTTCTTTTGCATAAAAGCTTACTAATAGTAAAGCTTATTTTCAAGTTTTAACTCAAGATTAAACTTCATAACTATCCAAAGATTCTCAAACTTTCATAAACATACCACATCTTTCGTTCTTATTTCATAAAGATTCCATTCATTACTACGGTGCGGGTCAGTGGATTGAGGCTCCATATCCGAGGAAACACGGCGATTCGAATCATTTAAAACCCAGCTGGGGATTCAGTACCACACGACATATGTAGAACTTAATCTTGCATACGTCAACCCTATCTATAGATCCTCCCATACAAGACCGGGTTCGCGCCACCCGAGAGTACAGTACACCTCGAACCCGACTATCTCATAGCCCCGAGGGTACACGCTACTCCCGCCATCTCTCCACTCCCAGTGCGCGATTAGTCGTTCTCAAGTATCGGAATAGCTATAGACGAGGCTTACCACCGCATGTGGGCTGTACTCAAAGGTCTCAATCACAGCAGGCCAACAACGATAAGGTCCTAGGTTGAGTAACCTTACAACAAGACTCCATTCTTGATGTAAGTTACTTTCATTATCAAGTTATCTCAAGATTCATAACTTCTATAACATAGCAACCATTTTTAAAAGCACCTACTATAAAGAAGTAGTAAAGCATGGCTAAGCATACTAAGCATTTTCATAAAACGGGTATCAAGGTTAAGTATTGGAAACATCAAGGTTGGTAATGCATCAAATAGGGTTCACTCAACTCCTATTCACTTAATGCATCATATTAACTCAAGTGATATAAATAACTTTATAAAAATACAAGGATAGGTTTAATGTCTGGGGCTTGCCTTGAGGATCAGCGAAGTCCGAAGATTCTGAAAAACAAGAAAGGTCTGCACCCTCAGGAGAAATCCACCGAGAGTTAGGGCCTTCCGAAGCGGGATCTACACGTAGAAGTGCATATGCATGAATAATGAGATGCTTATGATATGATCATGGTAAAGATAGGAATTTTCTTAACTATAACCTTTACAGAGTACAACTTTCCATCGCGGTAAAGTTGCAAACCAACAAACCCACTTTAGCTATTATAAACACTAAACAGGTTTTATTATTTTCTGATAAAGCAACTTACAAGCAACAAAAAGGTATTTGTATAAAGAAAACCCATAACCAGGGAGCAAATCTTGCTAGTTTTCCACTGGTTGTCAAACAATTCCAAAAGTCACACAAATCTACAGGAATCAACTATTTCTATTTATTTTATTAATCATTTTAATTAGCCTTTTATTTATACACCAAGCATACTTTGTCAAACAGAGATGAAATTAAACATGAAGGTGTATATCAGTGATATAAACTCCCATGTCAAATTTCATGATTTTTGGATAACCACAGAAAATTACATAATTCCCCAAAGTTGCATTTATTAATTAAAGCACAGATTTTATTGGCATAGTAAAAATGCTCCAAACAAAAGTTTCATAACTTTTATATTAGCACAGACATATTAGCATCACTCATGTCAAATTTCATAATTAACAGAGCTATAGATTAATTATAGCAAAATTAACAAAATTAGCTACTGTGCATAAAACTGGAAAAAGAAAAACTCCAAACTAGCCCAACCTGGGCTTTCGGCCCGCTCCGCGCGGCCCAACGCACGCGAAAACGGCCCGGCCTGGCTCCCGCCCGCACGCCTCTGCAACTTTACAGAAAAGCCCTTTGGCTTAAACGAAACTAACCCGCAGTCCAAAGCGCTATTCACATGAGTCACAGGCTTTGCAACTAACACCCTGGACTTTATCATCTTCACAACAGTGAGGTCCCCGACACCGGCCAGAACAGACGGCGGCGCTCCGAGCGCCGGCGAGCCTTACGCCGGCCATCTCCGGCCAGAAGAGACTTAACAGACGCGAGCATCATCACCGGCGTGTCACCCGCGGCCGATAGAGCCTCTAACCCTAAACGCTACCGCTCCGGTGAGGTCTGGCCACGCACGGCGGCGGACCGAGCCACGGCGGAGCTGTTCCGGCGAACCTAGGTCGGTAGCAGTAGAACGGAAGGGCTAGGAAGCTTCAGTAGCTCACCCTGGTGCTGCCTGTGTAGTTGGTTCGAGCGGAGAAAGAACGGGAAGGAGGAGTCCACAGAGCAGTGGCTTGCGGCGGCGAACTCCGGCGAGACAAGCGATGTTCCCGCGAGACCTGAGCATCAAATGGAAAACCACCGAACCGATGAGCAACCTAGGGTCAAGGCGAAACAGAAACACAAGACAGGGAGAGTAGAGGAGTGCTCGGTTGAGCAGACCACGGCGAGGTCGAGCTCGGCGGCGTTTTTGTCCGGCGGAAAGAAGAATGGCGAGCACGAGCTCTCTGGGGCAGTAGAGGTAGAAGTGATGGGTTCCGGAGATGCGCAAGGAAGTAGGGAGTTTATAAACGCGGTCAATCTTGGATGAGGATGCTTGAGTGCGGTGAATTTGAGGATTGGGGTCAGATGGTTCCCATCGGTGCTTTGGTGGCAACTCGACGACGGCGAGCTCTGGAGAAGGTGCCACGACGTGAAGGAGAGCGCCAGCAGCTGCTTGGCTTTGCCACGAACACGGTTGCGAGCGCATTCGGGAGAGGTCGACGCCCAACGCGCGAGTAGCAGTGATCCAAACTCGGCTGTCCACCGCCATGAACAGGGAAACAAACTTATCCCCCCCTTCTCCTTTATACCCTTTCGGAAAATTTGAAATTACATCAGATTTTTGAATATAAGTTGAAAATATGTTAAAATATCAAATGTTCAGAATTCAATACTGAACATCTTTTATTTTTGCAACATATGCAGAATATGCTTAGATTTTGAATTAGGGTTTGCAAATCAAAAGGGGACAATTAGGGCAAAAGGGTATTTTCATAATTGCTTTTGATTTCGTATGAAAACTTGGAAAACTTTATACATCAAAGTTGATCCTTATCAAAAATGGAGCAACTTTGCTTTTTGAAGCATACTCAAATTTTTTTTAGATTTTGATTGCTATTAAAGGGGATAAAATAGGATTTTTGAATTAATAACATTACTTAAATGAATTCCAACCAAAATTTGAATTATACCTCAATGGTGACTTGAAACATGTTCCAAATACACCTTTGAGATACAATACCAAGATTTGGTAAAGATTTCATTACTATATAAGAAATTACCATAGTACCCTTATAGAGCATAAAAGCATTATTCACACATAAGAAAACATAAACTAGGGTTTTAAACTTAAGCACTTCTTATCAACTAAGCACAAGCATAATAAAATAAACTTGTTTTTAATGAATGCATACTCAGGTTATCACTCAAATGAAATGCTGATGCATATGATGACATGGCAAGTTTTAGTGTGGATAACACTGGAGTGTTACACCAGCAGGGTGCGGCTCAGATAATATAGGGAGACTTCCTTCCCTTCATCATTGTTTTGCGCTAAGAGAGCACCTAATGACGTCGGCATGGCTGCCGTATAGAGGATTAACGGTCGCCCTTTAATTGGTGCACCTAAGACAGGGGGATTTGTCAAATACTTCTTTATATCATCAAATGCATTTTGGCACGCTTGGTCCCATTGGAACGGGACTCCTTTTTTCATAAGCCGGGAAAAAGGCTTGTATCTCCCGGATAGATTCGAGATAAACCTCTTGATGTATGCTACATGGTCTTGAAGGCTTTTTAATTCATGTAGGTTTGTTGGCGGAGGCATGTCAACAATTGTCTTTATTTTGGTTGGCTCAATTTCAATGCCACGCTTGGTAACTATGAACCCAAGAAATTTTCGCGACGAAACACCAAAGGCACACTTCATAGGATTCATTTTTAACTTATGTTTTCTGAGGCGTTCAAACACCGTTTCTAAGTGTTTTAAATGATCATTTTCACGTTTAGATTTTACAACAATATCGTCTATATAGCATTCAACAATTTCATACAATAATCCATCAAGGACAATGGTCATTGCGCGTTGATATGTAGCACCCGCATTTTTTAGTCCGAAGGGCATTACCTTGTAACAATATATGCCCTTGGGTGTGCGGAACGCTGTTAATTCTTCATCTTCTGGTGACATTTTTATTTGGTTATATCCAGAAAAGCCATCTGTAAAGGAGAATATTTCATAACCCATAGTGGCATCAATGAGGATTTCAGAAATTGGAATTGGAAAATCATCTTTTGGACATGCTTTATTTAAATCTCGAAAATCCACACATACACGAATTTGCCCATTCTTCTTTTTCGTGGGCACAATACTAGACAACCATTTAGGATATTTAACTTCTCGAATAAACCCAGCAGCTATGAGTTTATCAACTTCGGCTTCTATTTGTGGGAGAAGCTCCGGACGATATCTCCTTTGTCCTTGCTTCACCGGAGAAACATCTTTCCGCATGGCCAATTTATGTACCGCAACCGTAGGATCTAGACCTGACATTTCTTCATAAGACCAAGCAAATACATCTCTATTCGTAGAAAGAAATTTATGGTATTCTTCCTTACTTTCTTTTGACAAATATTTGCTAATAAAGATTGGACGAGGATCATCATCCGTACCAATATTAATTTCTTCCAACTCATCGATGGTTGGTTGATTTCCATCTTCCATATGTGGAGATGCTTCAGTGGCATCAAGAGGTTCAACCGAAGTCATATTAACTTCATAGCCCAATCCATATTTTTCTTCTTTCAATACTTCGTCTTGATGTAAAGTGTTGAGTTGAGCCTGGGACAACAGCTTTTCGAAAGGTGCGAGCTGCCCCCGGCCATCACATAGAGAAGGACCAGTAGAGATATCATATCCCATCTGTTGCATAATGTATAGAACTTTGTCATCATATAAAGAGATGGGTAACATTTTATCATCTCTATTTAACAAAGTAACTTGTGTGGCCATTTTATTTTTATTATCCCTCTCAATTTGAGCTCGTTTTATTTTATATTGCACCAAAGGAGGTAAGGGAGTTGGAAATGAAATACCTTTATTGCGAGGGGATTTATCTATAATGCGAAATATTGGATCACCTCGCTTCCGTTGATCACTTGGTATATATTGATATGTCTTTTGGCTTGACGAACGCCCTTCATTTTTTATTTTTGGGATATTTTGTTCTAACGGCAGTGGCAATTTTGGCTTTGAGACTTTATCAATAGGCTCAAAGTAGAACTTTGCATCAGCATAGAAGGACTCTGCTATAGTGAATGGCTTTTTATCAGCAAAAATCCTTATTATGTCTCCTGAAGGGTCTTTATACTTGACGCATTGATGGAGAGTAGAGGGAACAACTCCATTCTCATGCAACCATGGGCGACCAATGAGGGCATTATATGAGGTAGCCGCATCAATGACATGAAAATTTATATATGTCATAAAATTTTCAAACTTTAGAACCAAAGATATGGTTCCTAGTGCCTCTTGTCCAGCTTGGTTGAAGCCATGGATGACCATATTCGAGCGACATAAATCTCCTTTCGAATACCCTATCTTTTTAAGAGTACGCAAAGGTAACAAATTTATCGCTGAACCACCATCAATCATGATGCGATTAATGGGGAGATCATCAATCTCATCGAACATAAGGAGGGGTCTATTGTGCTTTTTATTTCCTAACAATAGATCCTCATCATTGAATGTAATATTTTGAGTTTGAGGTAATTTTGCTTCAGCTTGTGAGACCTCAACTCTATAATCCTCGGGGAAGGAAAGTGCAGTAATGAATGCATTGCGCAAATCAGAAGAGAGACACAAAGCATCATACACAGACAACATAGCTGGTATTTTCTTTAAGTGCGCGATTACATCATACTTGACTGACACATTAGAAGTATGGTCAGTCGCATCATTCGGAGTTACATTTCTAGGACCTCTCTGTTGAGGAGATGGCCTAGGTAGTTGACGGCCCGATCTAAGCTGAATTTCATCAACTTCTGGTTCTTCTTCTTCAGTTTGCTGTTGCGGATGCCCAGAGAAAGGTGTATTAACATGCTCAGGTTTGGATATCATATATTGATCATAATAAGTGTTGGAAATATGCCCTAGAGGTAATCATAGAGATGATGATATTTCTATTGTATCCATGATTTATTATATGTTCGTTGAATATCCATTAAAGACAACTTGTATTGATTGGAAATTATGTGAATTATCTGTGAAACTCTTTTACTTGTATGGTTATTCGATAATTGTCCCTGATCGGAGTTCATGTGAGGACACACATGAATATTATATCAGCACATGTATTAGTTGATGACTATGTTTCACAAGTCATAGACATGGAGATGTCAAACTAATAATGTGGGCACATGTATGACATGGGGCTGGACTGACCCAACGTGAGATGTTCTTATTATCTCTTTACACATCATGTACGTTATGTCCTTAGACCTGAGATTGTGGTATGTACTCAAGATATGAATCGACTTACTTAGGGACTATCAAACGCTACTTCGTAACAGGGTAGTTATAAAGATAGTCTTCGGGTTTGTCAGGAAGTATGCTATGAGACATAGACGATCAAGATGGGATTTGCCCCTCTCCATGCGAGAGAGAGATATCACCGGACCACACAAATGATTGGATCATAAAATGCATGGCCGTGCTTAGGTTAAGTGTTAACCTATGAGTTGGACCAAATATTGTGTGGCAAGGGAATCACGTATATGTGATCGTGGTGGTTCGTCAGATATGATCTTTGCGTATACATAGGAGTTGACACGTCTTGCTAGAGGCCGCTGTCAACTATCGGGCGAGTAGGAGTACTCGGGCCGTGTCTATGTGTGCGTGAACCCATAGGGTCGCACGCTTAAGGGGCTGGAAGCCTGATTCGAGTTGGACTTGAGTCAGACCGGGATTAGGGTTTGCTAATGGGCCTCCAGGTCGGTGGGCTCATTAGGGACGCCTATATAAAGAGGGGTGGGGCGACCAGGGTTGGTGGACGTCATTAGACAGCCGTCGCCCACCCCACGCCCGCGCCTATTGCTCCTCGCAGACCTAGCAGTCTGGAGGCGTAACGCTTCCTCCTTGTACGTGTGGGATACCTCGGAGGTGCTGCATCTGGAGCACAAGGACGAACCGGACGTGGAGACGTGAAGGTCGGACGTGAACATCTACACGGCATCGCTGCGACGCGCACGTCTACACCGAGACATCTTCCACTGCACCTGCGCGTCTAGTGGTAATCCTGTGATCTATAACTAGCAGTAGTTCCTGGTTTATGGGGTCGAAAAATTTTGCGTTCGGCTAACACAGCAGAAGCGTTCGGCTAACGTAGCGGAACTATTTTTTCGGCTACCACAGCAGAAGCCATTCGGCTAGTGTAGTATCCGCGTAATCACCTTCAGTGGTATCAAAGCAGTTACTACCTCGTTATAGATTCGGTTGTGTGCATATAGAGATATGCACGGTTGTAGATCAGTCTCTGATCTTGATTCATGATCTTGCCGTATTGGTCATGTAACGATCTACTCCTACCGGTCGGAATTCCACCATCGGAGTTAAGTGATACATGTAAATCCAATCATGGCAAGATGGAGATCAATCAGATTGATCGAATCGAATCTAGGTCAAGAGCCGGGTGCATGAGATGTACCGCGGCATATGCAAAAGAGCGTTGTTCGGTAAAACGGCCATAACTTTTGCATACGACCTCGAATTGAGATGATCATTAAACGAAAATCGATCCACAAAAAATTTTACATCCAATTTTCACCGGCCCAGCCGGTTTCGTCAAATTTAGATTTGCGAAATAAGGCTGGGAAAATTATGTTTTCTGCGATTCAAGATTAGACGTCGGGAACGTTTAACTCTGTTTTGCAGGGATTGATGACTGGTATAGCCCTTATGTGTATGAGATGCATGTATGTAATTTTTTCATGACTTGCATGTTGTGATTATGACAATATGGCTGGAGCCACATATATATTGTCCATTTGATGTAATGGCCTGCGTGCCAAAATTATGATGATCCTACATGCGACTATGTAATTACTTTATTAATTACGCTAGTTGTAGCTAGTCGGTGGTTTCATCGTTGGAGGATGGCGTGCATGTACCATGTAGATGGAGATCATCATGGTGAACAGATTGGCGGAGATGGAGATCTCCAAAGAAACACTGGGCTATACCAAGTCATATCTGTGTTGATGCTATTCTCTTATTATGTTCTACTTTCACATGCATTTCATGTTTATTGTCTACATGCGGTAGTGAAAGTGTAGAACGATCCCTCTATAATGTTCAAGTCATATGCTTCCCCAAACCTTGCACTGACATATGTCTTGTACAATCGTTGGCGCGCCTATGAAATTAGGGTGTCATAGATTTTCCTTGACCAGGCAGGTTCGTATCGGATACTTACTGCAGAAGTGTTGGTTGCTTGAACAAGGTCATCCTAACGGTTAGGGACCTTGAAGCATAAGGAGTTGAGCACGCATAGAGATGCTGGCCAACAACAAGAGTCATATGTGATATGATTAGCAAAGAGTTGCTTACCGATCTACCATGTCCACTAGCGGTAATGCTAAAGCTCACTAGTAGACTTGTTAATTTGGGTCTTGAATCACTAAAATTCAATAGAGGGATATTGATCTTAGTGGGAGTAAATTTCATTAAAGTTTTAATATCATTTACTCTATCTTGTATACATTGTCTTAGTATTTTGCATTTACTTTTGTTGTAGATAAATGGCACCCGCACCTCAACCATTTACTTTACGTTCAATACTTGAGAAAGATAAGTTGACTGGAACAAACTATGCGGATTGGATCCACAACCTGAGAATTGTTCTCAGGGCTGAGAAAAAGGAAGATATTCTAGACACCCCACTACCAGAGGAACCTGCTGATAATGCACCTACTACTGAGAAAACCGCTTACAAGAAAGCATGTGATGCTGACCTTGAAGTGGGATGCCTGATGCTTGCTAGCATGGAACCAGATCTGCAGATGCAGTTTGATAATAACCATACAGCCTACGATATGATCGTAGCGCTAGATGAGATGTTCCAGACTCAGGCTAGAACTGAAAGGTTCAATGTTTCTAAGTCTCTTGCTGAGACTAAGTTAGCAGAGGATGCAGCAGTTGGACCACATGTGATCAAGATGGTTGGTTACACTCAGAGGTTGGAGAAGCTAGGCTTCCCAATTGGTCCAGAACTGGCTACTGATTTCATTCTCTCTTCTCTCCCACCTAGCTATGCGAACTTCATCTCGAACTACCATATGCATGGTGCGGAGATGGGCTTGAATGAGCTATGTGGCATGCTTAAGACAGCAGAGGCAGACATCAAGAAAGGTGCTGGCAGCAGCCATGTGATGGCGATCTAAAACAAGCCTAACTTTAAAAGGAAAGGCAACTTTTGGAAAAATAGGAAGGGCAAGGGCAAGGCCAAAGATGTGATCTCTAAGCCAAACCCTCCTGCGCCTGACGCTGCTGGACCAACTGCTAATTCTGAGTGCTTCCACTGTAAGGGGAAAGGTCACTGGAAAAGAAACTGCAAGGTGTACTTAGCATCCTTGATGAAGGATGGCGGTGGTAAAGGTACTCCCGTTGCTCATACACTTGCTGTTTATATTACAGATATTTTCCTCGTTGACTCTTATATTAATTCTTGGGTATTTGATACCGGCTCGGTTGCTCATATTTGCAATACGATGCAGGGAATGATAAGAGGTAGAAGCGTTGGAAAAGGGGAGGTTGATTTCCGCGTGGGCAATAATGCAAGAGTTGCTGCGTTGAACGTCGGGACGATGCAACTACACCTCTCATCAGGATTTATTTTGGAGTTGAATAATTGTTATTTTGTTCCAAGTTTAAGTCGAAACATTGTGTCACCTTCATGTTTGATGAAGGATGGCTATTCATTTGCGAGTAAAGACAATGGTTGTGTAATCTCTAAGAATGATATGTTTGTGGCTTTTGCATCCATTGTGAATGGGTTGTTTATTTTAAATCTTGATGATGCACCTATGTCTATCTGTAATATTACTACTAAAAGGCCTCGGCTTAATGAGTTAAGTCCTACCTATATGTGGCATTGTCGTTTGGGTCATATAAGTGAAAACCGCATGAAGAAGCTCCATGCTAATGGGATTCTAACTTCGTTTGATTTTGAATCATACGAGACATGTGAGGCTTGCTTGCTGGGCAAGATGACTAAGTCACCTTACACAGGTCTTCCTGAGAGGGCGTCTAACTTGTTGGAACTTGTACATACTGATGTATGTGGACCAATGAGTACGACAGCTAGAGGCGGATTCCAATACTTCATAACCTTCACTGATGATTTTAGCAGATATGGCTATGTCTATCTGATGAAGCATAAGTCTGAGACATTTGAAAAGTTCAAAGAATATCAGAATGAGGTAGAGAATCAACGTGGCAAGAAAATTAAGGCCTTGCGATCTGATCGTGGAGGTGAATATTTGAGCCACGAGTTTAGCAATCGTCTTAAGAGTTGTGGAATTGTTCCACAGCTTACGCCACCTAGAACGCCTCAGCGAAACGGCGTGTCCGAGCGACGTAATCGAACTTTGTTAGACATGGTTCGGTCTATGATGAGCCAGTCGGACCTTCGTTTATCATTTTGGGGATACGCTCTAGAAATAGCCGCTTTCACATTAAATAGGGTACCGTCTAAGTCCATAGTTAAGACACCACATGAGATGTGGACTGGTAAGAGTCCCAGTTTGTCTTTTCTAAAGATTTGGGGTTGTGAAGTTTATGTCAAACGACTTATTTCAGATAAACTAACACCCAAGTCGGACAAGTGCTTTTTCGTGGGATACCCAAAGGAAACTTTAGGGTATTACTTCTACAACCGCTCAGAGGGCAAAGTGTTTGTTGCTCGAAACGGTGTTTGCTTAGAGAAAGAGTTTCTCAAAAGAGACAAGAGAGGGCAGAAGGTGTATCTTGAAGAAGTTCAGGATGAGCCAACAGGGATTGACTCCACGAGTGATGCTAATGTAGCAGAACAAGTTGAGCTACCTGTGGCAACAGACACCCGGCCCCAACCACGAAGGTCGGCAAGAATCCGTGAGTTACGTGGGAATGTGTTATTGTTAGATGATGACGAACCTGCAACTTATGTCGAGGCAATGATGGACCTTCCGAGAAATGGCATAGTGCCATGAGATTCGAGATAGATTCCATGGGAGCCAATCAAGTTTGGAACTTGGTTGACCCGCCTGATGGGGTAAGACCCATAGAGTGCAAATGGATCTATAAAAAGAAAAAGGATATGGATGGAAACGTCCAAGCAGGGGTGGATCTACATGGGGGGCTGGGTGGGCTCCAGCCCCCCCTAAAGCTGGTACATCAATGCAAAATTAGAGATAATTATGAGAAAATTAGTAGAGAAAAGAAGAAGAAAAATAAAAAAAATAGAGGAAGAAGAAGAGATCAGCCCTTCCTTCGATCTTGTTCTGCATCCGCCACTGCATCCCAGTTTATAAAGCTCGACTTGTCGCAAAAGGTTTTCGACAAGTTCAAGGAGTTGACTACGACGAGACTTTCTCACCGGTAGCGATGCTTAAATCTATCCGGATCATTCTAGCAATTGCTGCCTATTATGACTATGAGATATGGCAGATGGATGTTAAAACAGCCTTTCTAAATGGAAATTTTGAAGAGGACGTGTATATGATACAGCCCGAAGGTTTTGTTGATCCTAGCAATGCTGGAAAAATATGCAAGCTTAAGAAATCTATTTATGGATTAAAGCAAGCATCTCGGAGTTGGAATATT
The DNA here is from genome assembly GCA_009763385.1 of Coix lacryma-jobi var. lacryma-jobi. Classification (NCBI taxonomy): domain Eukaryota; kingdom Viridiplantae; phylum Streptophyta; class Magnoliopsida; order Poales; family Poaceae; genus Coix; species Coix lacryma-jobi. The sequence continues at coordinate 83,061,484 of CM019822.1, forward strand.
CATTTTGATGAGGTGATCAAAGGGTTTGGCTTCCGTCAAAGTGAAGAAGAACCTTGTGTTTACAAGAAGGAAAGTGGGAGCACTGTTGTGTTTCTAATCTTGTATGTAGATGACATACTATTGATTGGGAATGACATTCCGATGTTGCAAACCGTAAAGACTTCATTGAATAACAGTTTTTCTATGAAGGATTTAGGAGAAGCAACATATATTCTGAGCATTAAGATCTATAGAGATAGGTCAAAGAGGCTAATAGGATTAAGCCAAGAAACGTACATTGACAAGGTGTTGAAGCGGTTCAACATGGAACAGTCCAAGAAAGGGTTCTTGCCTATGTCACATGGCATGCGCTTTAGCGAGAAATAGTGTCCTTCGACATCTGATGAGCGAGAGCGCATGAGTAAGGTTCCATATGCTTCGGCCATTGGTTCCATCATGTATGCCATGATATGTACGCGCCCAGATGTCTCATATGCTCTAAGTGTTGCGAGAAGATATCAAGCTAATCCAGGTGAGAGTCACTAGACACTTGCTAAAAACATCCTTAAGTACTTGAGAAGGACTAAAGATGTGTTCCTAATCTATGGAGGTGAGGAGGAGCTCGTTGTAAATGGTTACACCGATGCTAGCTTCCAAACTGACACAGATGATTCACAATCTCAATCAGGTTTTGTGTTCACAATAAATGGTGGTGCAGTCAGTTGGAAAAGTTCCAAGCAGGAGACCGTGTCTGATTCTACAGCAGAAGCCGAGTACATTGCAGCTAGTGGAGCTGCAAAGGAAGGTGTTTGGATGAGGAGGTTCCTCATTGATCTTGGTGTGTTTCCAAATGCGTCCAGCCCATTGTCTTTACATTGCGTTAGCAATGGGGCGATCGCGCAGGCTAAGGAGCCAAGGAATCACCAGAAGAACAAACATGTACTGCGGAAATTTCACCTCATTCGAGACTTCATTAAAAGAGATGAAATTAAGATGTGCAAAATACATACGGATTTGAATATAGCAGATCCTTTGACAAAGGCTCTTCCACAGCCTAAGTATGAGGCGCATGTGAGGTCTATGGGTATTAGATATCTAAAAGATTAACTCTAGTGCAAGTGGGAGACTGTTGGAAATATGCCCTAGAGGTAATCATAGAGATGATGATATTTCTATTGTATCCATGATTTATTATATGTTTGTTGAATATCCATTAAAGACAACTTGTATTGATTGGCAATTATGTGAATTGTCTGTGAAACTCTTTTACTTGTATGGTTATTCGATAATTGTCCCTGATCGGAGTTCATGTGTGGACACACATGAATATTATATCAGCACATGTATTAGTTGATGACTATGTTTCACAAGTCATAGACATGGAGATGTCAAAGTAATAATGTGGGCACATGTATGACATGGGGCTGGACTGACCCAACGTGAGATGTTCTTATTATCTCTTTACACATCATGTACGTTATGTCCTTAGACCTGAGATTGTGGTATGTACTCAAGATATGAATCGACTTACTTAGGGACTATCAAACGCTACTTCGTAACAGGGTAGTTATAAAGATAGTCTTCGGGTTTGTCAGGAAGTATGCTATGAGACATAGATGATCAAGATGGGATTTGCCCCTCTCCATGCGAGAGAGAGATATCACTAGACCACTCAAATGATTGGATCATAAAATGCATGGTCGTGCTTAGGTTAAGTGTTAACCTATGAGTTGGACCAAATATTGTGTGGCAAGGGAATCACGTATATGTGATCGTGGTGTTTCGTCAGATATGATCTTTGCGTATACATAGGAGTTGACACGTCTTGCTAGAGGCCGCTGTCAACTATCGGGCGAGTAGGAGTACTCGGGCCATGTCTATGTGTGCATGAACCCATAGGGTCGCACGCTTAAGGGGCTGGAAGCCTGATTCGAGTTGGACTCGAGTCAGACCGGGATTAGGGTTTGCTAATGGGCCTCCAGGTCGGTGGGCTCATTAGGGACGCCTATATAAAGAGGGGTAGGGCGACCAGGGTTGGTGGACGTCATTAGACAGCCGTCGCCCACCCCACGCCCGCGCCTATTGCTCCTCGCAGACCTAGCAGTCTGGAGGCGTAACGCTTCCTCCCTGTACGTGTGGGATACCTCGGAGGTGCTGCATCTGGAGCACAAGGACGAACCGGACGTGGAGACGTGAAGGTTGAACTTGAACATCTACACGGCATCGCTGCGACGCGCACGTCTACACCAAGACATCTTCCGCTGCACCTGCGCGTCTAGTGGTAATCTCGTGATCTATAACTAGCAGTAGTTCCTGGTTTATGGGGTCGAAAAATTTTGCGTTCGGCTAACACAGCAGAAGCGTTCGGCTAACGTAGCGGAACCGTTTTTTCGACTACCACAGCGGAAGCCATTCGGCTAGTGTAGTATCCGCGTAATCACCTTCAATAAGTTGGCCGCATTTTTAGAGTTGCGCAACTCACTGGATCATTTTGAATAGTGGCGACATTTGAGGCAGCCACCTTCTTTCCATTCTTCATGCTTTTGAGTAAATCATCGTCGATAGTGCCTTCATCTATGACCTTTTGTATAATATTTTTAACCACAAAACAATCCTTGAGTGTATGGCCCAGGATGCGATGGAAGTGGCAGAAATTCGGCTCATTGAATTTAGAAGCTTCTTCTGGCCTTTTTGGTTTGGGGAGCTCAATGAGTTTCAACTCACGGAGGCCCATGAAAAGATCCTCCACTTCTTCTACTGGGAAAGAATACTTCTGATTTTGGCGCTCACTAAGAGTTGGCCTCCTAGGAGCTGACGCATCTCCTCTGTTCGGGATTTTTGTGGCATTGCCCCCCGTGTGGAACTTTTGGGGGACCATTGTTGTCTCCATAGCCTGCATTTGCTTCGGCTTATCACGTTGGTTGTTTTTATCCAACGGCTTGTTGAATATCCTTGGCGGACGAGACACATGATGCATATAGTTCTCTATGTCCGTAGCTTTTGATGACAATTCTTGAAAAGTAATTGGCCTTACACCTTGTAGATAGATGGCCATATCCGGACTCAAATTATTCATACACATGCGAACCGCTTCTGGTTCGGTGATTGGCTGTGGGCAATGGAGGCTTAGATTCCTCCACCTGTTGATGAAGTCCGCAGCTTTCTCATTTGTTCTTTGTAAGGTTTGAGTCAACTCAGTTATACCCACCGTCCTTTGAGTGCTATAAAAGCGCTCTAAGAAGGCATCTTGCATTTGTTCCCATGTACGAATGGAGCCAGGTGCCAACTTGCTGTACCATGTGAAAGCCGGACCTGATAAGGTTTGCACGAATTGGCGGAGGAGGAGAGCTCCATTATGTGCTGTATCTTGGCAAGCAGCAAGGAAATGAGCCACATGTTCATGAGGTGACCCAGTTCCGTTGAATTTGCTGAATTGTGTCTGGCGATAATTGTTTGGAAATGGCACCATGTCCACCTCCGGAGGATATGGTTTAACATATCCCAGACGCATAGAGTAATGTGTTTGCATATATTGAGCTCTCACACCCTCTGAAATCATCCTCTGTATAGCTTCGAGGGTGATTGCAGGCTGGGGATGAGGAGCATTTTGACTGGTCGACGCATCTGCGTCATTTGTACGATTTCTATTGTTGGCCACCTGTTCACGGAGTGCGGCTAACTCTTCCTCTTTCCGTTGGAGTGCAGCCATCATTCGGGCCATCTGCTCTTCCACTGATTGACCCTGATTTGTGGTAAGTACTTGTTCAACATTCTCGGGCTCACTCTCACTATTTGAAGATCGTGAGTCGTCAACATTTGGGGCCTGTGGATCTTCACCATCTAGTGGATTCAGATCATTTGAGCCTGCAGTATCCAACAATTCATTTTCAAAATTAGATGGATCATCAAATAGGGGATTATAAGACCCTACATAGATCGCATGATTTTGTGAATTATCGGGATTTGATATGCTTCGAGTCACCGGGCGATGACCCAATGGAATTTGCCTGCGAGGCTTCTTTCTTTTGAAGTGCATAGAAGCAGAGGAAGTATCACTTGTGCTACAACCTGTTTCCTCTACCCCTATCGGCATCGAAGAGAATACCTCGAAACGATTGCTCGTGGCTCTCTTATGAGGAGGTTGATAAGGAACTGTGGTTGTACTTTCCATCCTTGGAGTGGCCGATGTTATTTCTTTCTGAGTGCCACCAGCACAACCTGATGATGCAGCTCCTTGTACTCTACTAGATGTAGAGCTGGCCGAGATCGCCATCTCCCTTTGCTTCAAGCTTGCGCGTCTTGCGCGTACATTGGCGACTTGTCTTGCATATTTTCCCCGTCGAGAGTCCTTCTTTATGAACTCTTGATATTCGGGTAACTTGGCCAAAGCTTCGGCACGTCGCATGATTTCACCCTCAATATTATCTGAGGATGTGGATGTTCCAGGCAACAAGCTTCTCAGATCCTGGCATATTGTTCTCTCCATGGAGATCAGAAGAGCTTGCCTCGCAGCATTTTGGATCCTGCGATATTCTCTGCTTTGCTGAGCCAAAATTGACTCACAAACATAATCACGTTGCTCATTCGACATGGAATCCATTGCATTGGAGAAGTCGTCCCATGCCTGATAAACATTGTGTTGTTGTTGATGGTGTCGCTTTGAAGACACAAAATTTTGCACAGAAGGCCGCGATGCTATCATCTCTGATGATATCGGATCAGAGAGTGATGCAGCCGGATCCATATGACCTTTCTTTATGTCATTGAGGGAGAGGTGGATCCCTTGCCAACGAAGCTCACACTTTGGTTTACCATCGCTGGGATTATGGACCAGCGTAGGGATGAACTCTAGGGCTTCAACCCGAAGTTGACTTCTTGTGGATGATTCACTTTCAGTGGACGACATACCATATTCTGTTGCCACAGCCTTTCCTTTGTTTGTGGGATGTGGGAGGTTCATTTGCACCCCTTCAGCCTTCTCCTTGTTGTAGGGTTGCGGGCGTTGAGACTGATTCCGTAGTACTATCCCTCTATTTGAAGATGAGAAAACCGTTGTTGATGTAGTCTCTGTTGGAGGTACCCCCAGTATACTTGGGGCCAGCTTGGAGGAACAAGCCCCCAACTTCTTAGGAGTTATCGAAGATGGCATCTTCATTGTTGCAGAAACCGTTGGAGGTGCCCCTAGTATGCTCGGGGCAGGCTGGGAGGAACAAGCCCCTAGCTTCTTAGGAGCTATCGAAGGTGGCATCACCCTCTTTGTCTTTGGAGCTGATGAAGAGGACGCCACTAGTGGCGTTGACTTGGTCGGTGATGCCCTCTTGGCACAGATGGGCCACTCCCCCAGCGTGATGGGGCGGAGCTTTGACATCTTCTTGGAGCTAGAGGACATAGTGCTCTTGGGCTTGGACGAGCTAGGAGCAACAGCCTTGGAGGATGCAGCCTCGCGCACATTTGTAGAGCGCTCGTTGGAGGCCATCACCCTTGCTTTGGCAGCAACTCTTCTTGCCCGCCGCTTTGCAGCTTTGGACATGACAGGGGTGAACCCATCTTCAGCCTTGGAGTTAACCTCTTGGTCGTGAGCAACTACAGCTGGAGAGGCAGCTGTGGTGTGGAGCGAACTTGTGCTATTGGAAGCTTGAACGGGACCCATGGGAACATCGACCCAAAGGGAACCAATGCGGATGGTGACGAACTCTTGGACACGTCCAGCCATACCTTCATATAAGAAAACCATTTATGAGTTTCCTTGAATGCATATATATGTGGATATAAATTTATTTGACAATTTGGGTCAAAGCCATATGATGCGACCATGTTGGAACTCAAAGATGAGGGGAGAAGTAGGTCCCACTGGGCGTGCCAGAATCTGATGGCGGGAAAACGGGCGACTATGACCTGCCTCCATGTGAGCAGAGACAAATTTAGTTTTGATTAAATTTAAATGGGACAAAAGTAAAAGAATAGGTATTGTCCATACTTCCATAAATCTTATATTTGCATAAAAATTATGTTAATTACATCTCCGTAGAGAACACCCCTGATTAAGAGTTCCAACATGAGTACATAAAAAAGAAGATTACACCATATGGCTTCCTATTACAAACTACAGAAGAAAATAAAGTCTTTAGTCTTGTAGTCGCCGATGGGCGCATATGCATGTCTGACATGAGATTGGATTTGATATTTATCATTTCTTTTCAACATGGCATGAATTCATTGGGAAGTGAACATATACTCCTGATATATGTGATTGGTTGTTAGCTGATTTAGCTTATTAGCCAACCGTGATATGCATGTATTTAATCATGCATATGAATATTTTGTTATTTATTTAAATCATGATATGGCGCCAAGTTTAACTCGCCACGGGACATCTCGATCATGCAGTGCGACATATGCATGTCGACCAAGAGAAAAGAATTTATTTGATCAACAATTTATTTGGATGGTGCATTATCTCCATGTATATGCACCTAATTTACTTGAGAGACTAAATTTGATAATCTCATTATGTCATGCAAATCATGAACTGACATATTTTTGTTATATATGATGCACTATTTGATGCAATTAATATTTTACTTGGGTTAAAGCATCCCCGGATTTGGCCATGGCGAAAGTGGTTGACCAAGAGAAGATGCAAAGTGCTCTCTTAGTGTTATGTTTTGACAATGGATTAGCATATGCGGTATTTGTAATTTAGCATATGCGATGCTATGTTTAATTTGATTTGATTTCTTTTTATCGCTTAGAAAGACATTTTATTCCATGGATGCGATCACAGATCTGACGTGATATTATTTATCTTTTGTATAGTTGTCTAAGTAAGCAACAACGCACATGCCGGATGAAACATGCAGAGATACTTTATCATTTATTGCGTGTAATCCGGTGTTGGCTCGTGTACTTAGTCATTAATGGTTTAGCTGGAGATAAACTGTCCAATGAACACTTGATCTTTCTTCCATTTGAAATATTAACATGGTGGTGATGATTAGATTCATATGTCGGAAACACTTGCAGCTAGCAATACTTCCGGCGTATCGCATATGGACTAACGACTCCTACATGCAATACATGCTGATGATTGCTGTCTGGGTTTGCAAAAAACCGACGGATGACTTTCTATGTGCACATCACGACGTGCAGTTTATTTTTTCCTTCACTTGCATATTGGTTTAGCATCTTGTGTGTACATGGCATCTGTGCATCAAGACCTATTTACAAGCGTATTTCAATGCTTGGTCAAGTTTCTAATGACATGCTGAACAAATTAAATAATATTATATTGTTCTTATTATAATTTAAAATAAATAAATCCCGATACGGATTTTAATACATGGACGTGAATGATAGGTTGGGGAGTTATGATGAGTATAACAAAGCTTGTTTAATTTAGCTAAGTTATGTTTATGATATTTTGGTTATTTTAACCACGGTGCTATAACAGATTAGTTGGCGATCATGACTTGAGATTTGGCATCGACAACCCAAAAGATGGTTTGACATGTGGATATTAGTTTAAATATGACGCTGGTTGCATGACTGTCTTTTGGACACAAGCTGACCTTGAGGTTGGATTATTTAATTCCACCAATTACCACTAATATAGTACGATGCATATATGTTGCGAGCTGACATATAGCACACTAATTTGATGAAACTTTATCTAGAGAGTATCATTTGGTCTATTTATTTTTCAATGGAGAAGTTGACTAATGATTTTGACCCTTTAGGTTCTGTTGGCGCAAAATGTGGTGCACCGCGCCTCACACACAGCAAGCCGGAAGAGCGTGGCTTCAATCGGGTGCCCGGACAGTTTGAAATCCGGAGACGTGCCAGTCAGTTTGACCTGAAAGCCAACAAGGGATAAAACTGTGAGAATAAAACTGGAACATGTCAGGTGATACCAGACAGTTCCATATTTACGGCCTTGAAGCCAATCACAATGACACACAGCTATAGAAGCTGTTTGTCAACAGGTTTAAACGTCGTTCGGCTAACGCTGAACATAAACGTACATAAGCAGTTGGTTGCCAAATGCATATACATAAAAAAGACATGCTTAGATGAATAAAGATAAATTATAAATTGACGTGTAAACAAGCTCGGCAAGCTAGCCGAGTTGGGATCCATGAGGAAGGAACGTACAAACAAACATGATCAAACCAATCTAAAACCTGCATCTGCCGCACGATACCTAGTTTTATCTAAGCCTACACATGGTTGACATGCATGAACCCACAACATGTAACAATCTAGATTAGAAAATAATTCAGCCATCATAATCATGCAATGAAGATCCACAATTATTGAAAGGTATAAATAAACTTGTAAAGCAAGGCCGAACAAAAATCAATCTAGATTGGGCAAAAGAGTGTTACAGAATTAATTAAAACATGCAACGCATGATAACTTAATGAATCTATTAGATCTGTCAAATCTAATAGAGCCGATAACTATCTCGCATTTGCTAAACATATGAATAAACGCCAGCCGCATGGTATCTACTCATAAGCAAAGCATAAGCAAAGACTTCTCGATCATTAACAAGGGTCCGCCGCACGACTATTGGAAACAAACAAGACTACTTGCATCATATCTAAATCCACCGCATGATACTAGACATGATAACAAGGTTGTCGGGACTTACGGAGGTCGATGGATCGATGATTCCTCTCGAAGAACTCGACGACACGACTAAGGACTCGAAGGTGGCACGGGGCCGGATTGTATTGATATGGTTGTGAACATCCCTGGTACAATGACCGACGATACATATTTATATCCTGTACTAATGGCTATTGATAAGCTACGTACATGACTTGCCAAGTAAATATCTAAATAAAAGGAAATATAAAGATATATGGACTCTAATTTTCCTTATGTAGAATCCGTGTCAATGAAGCTTCTTTGTCTGACTCCCTGCATGTGTGATTGATTCAGGCGGTAAGTTGCCTAAAAATCACTTTTGCCTTCACGTCCAGATGTTTGACGTCAATCAGATCTTCTTTATTTTTTTCTTGCTTGACCAATCTGATGATGCAAATATTAGAACTCTTGACTCCTCTTGCACGACGTCTGTATACTTCATCGTTGCATGTGACTCCTGCTGATGTACGCTAGAGCCGACTATTTCCAACTCTTGATTTTATGGAATAAATCAGCCAAAAACTGGTGTCAACACAGGCCCCCCGAGTTCGGAGTATGAATTTTCATGCTTCGAACTATTTTGATCCGATGTTCTTCTTTTTCTAGGCCGATGACATTTAAACTCATTTTCCTGATTATCTGCTTTAGTTGATCAGGAACGGGCCCCCGAGTCTTACAATCATAATCAGCTATATATTTGGAAATATTCTTATGCTGCATAAAAGCTTCAGACTTCATCTTTTGACCCCTTTGTCATAGTGTCTTCCCAGCAGAAACATCACCAATTATTTTCAATCCATTTGATATTCAATGGCAACAGAGGATGCCCTTTCACTTTGATTTTTTCAAGGAGCTGATGATCTTGCTAGCATAATAATTATTCCAAGCTTCACCCATACACGTGAACTTTGAAGTGTTTACCACACCATCTTGAGTGGTTGAGGAAAATGAATTAGAATCGAGATAGCCTCGCTTCTCTTGCTTGGAAACTTGGGTTTTTGAAAGACTTTAAAATAAAAACATAGCTTTTGCTCCTCAAATGATTCTCTCGTATCGCTCAATGTGTATAGTTTCTCACCGAGACACTGTTCATCTTTTTTTATATATCCTACCTCTAAAAGCTTATGTAGAGTTCAGGTAGGAATAAAATATGTCATATACTTACCTTGCATATATCGTAAAGTCAAACCCCGGATCTATGAAGAGAAGTGTCGTACTTTTAGACCAAGACGTGCATGTGTGTGAAATATATATATATATATATATATATATGTTTACCTCCTTGATCATGACCCTCTCTTTCTTTTAAAATGCTTCTGAGAGTATAGGCTATTTCATTCTCACTGGCAGGTATCTAAGTACCCATTGTTTTCTCTCTTGTTGGTGGGTATCGAAGTACCCATTGTTTTCTCTCTCTTTTATCAAGCTCTTTGGCATGCCCCCTTTTTTAAGCACTTTGGCATTTTAATATAGCCCACACTCTCTTTGGCATATGAATATTTCTAGAGAGAGTCAAGATATAAACTGGAGCATTTTTAGTGGATGGAAAGGACATGTCTTGCGTAACTCTTAGTGTAAAAATTAGCATTTTATAGGTGGGTGTACGTGAGTCTCGATCATGAGAGCATGATAAATCTCTCACAAGGGTCACAACGGTTTGACAAAACTCAATGCAAAAGCAAGTAGCATATATGTAAGGTTTTTAATGAGATTAACATATAGCCTTGGTAGGAAATTCGACATCATTGAGGAGACAAGCTATTGATTTTAAGTTTTTATAAGAAAAAATCCCAAGTACATTGCAAAAAGAAGCAAGGTTCCTTTTATCATACCATATCTCATTCTTCAACTACTTAGATGACATGATTTTCATTGTTCACAAGTGATAGGAAAAGCAAGGAATAAATAATATGCGAGCCAAGCTTTACCTCATATCTGCATGTACATTGATCCATTCTGAACTTAGTCATTCCAGTATGCTTTGCGACCTTCTTGGTGAGTTCTGATAGCTGGTGACACCCTGTCGCCAAAGAAGTCAGGAGTGATGGCGACCTTTTCATACTCAAAGTTGATTATTTGTGTGCTGATAATATTTTCTTGGTCAGTATCCGCTTTTCACCATTTGTACATAAATATTGACCATTAGCCGATTCATCTGTTGTGCATTTTTTTTAAGAGCTGGCCCCCAAGGCTTATCGGCTTTCTAGAGGCAACATTTCTGAACACTGGCCTCGTCCATATGCTACTAATCATTAATTATCTTCAGTCAAAAGAACGGTCTAGATTCTCATGCTCCAACCGAATCAACAACAGTGATCAGCTTTGTCTATCTTTATTGGTTTCACCTTTTAGCCGAATAATTAAGATGCAAGTAAAAATGCACACGACTACTTTCATTGCTTAATCGACTATTGCTTATTTGTCTGATCGGCTGTTTGTTCATTTATCCGACCGACTGTTGCTTCTTTGTTGATAACGCAAAAATTGCAGGTTGGTGATGGGTCTGCTAAGCAACGTGTAATCGCTCATGAACTGAGCTATGACATCATATTTTGGTTGCTAATCGGTGGTAGCAGCGACAATTGTTCTTCCTCTGGTGCATGAGTGTACGTGCATGATTAGAAATCGGTCACCTCCGGCAATTAGCTTGTTTGACCGCATTCCTCTCTGTACAATAGCCGATGGAAGGATAGTCTTCCATATCTTGAAATCGGCTATCATAGGCTGATGTTTCCTTTACGTACAATATAGTTCATTTGGCTTTTATTATGACTGGCAGCCGATACTCATTAGCATGGTTCATGAGCTAGTTTTGCTCCAGACGACTATATTGGAAATCCTTGTACAAACATCCTGCCTAGAGTTTTCCAAACCACTAATCACGGAAGCGTGATATCCGGTAAGCTTCCGATTTATTCCTAGCCAGGTTGCAGACTTCCTTCCAAACAAATCCGAACCACTCAGTTCGGTCATAGCCGTTGTTTTGATCAGTCTGATCGTGACCTTTATTTTTTCCAAAATTTGCCAAAGATTAGCTGATGAACATACCACGGTCTTTGGCAATCGAAGCAGGGATCCTTTGCACATATGTGACTTTTCTTCCATAATAATACGTCATTTTTTTAACTATGCATCATCTCCTCTTGACATACATTGGTTCGATGCCTTCCCACTCTGATTCGATGAATGTCTCTTTTGTACAGCCGAGGCAGGATAGTCGATCAGTACTCCTTGGCCGAATAAATAATTAGTGCAAAATTTTCTTGACCGTCTGGTTGCTATTCCTTTGCTTGATCGGCTCTTGCCTTCTTAACTACTCATAGTCGACTAACTGTTGTCCAATATACTGCTTTGCCAATACTACTTGAATCGGTTATTGTATGACTCTATATGAAGTAAGAAGCAGACAAAGATTCATTCCTTTCCTTGAGCTTGATAAAATATTTTCCCATTTATTTAGTCGATGTGCTCTCAACCGACTCATGTACGTGATCATTGAAAGCAAGGAACCATCGATCACGCATGTCTCTCTTTTCTAAAATATCCAATTGAATATATCCTCAGAATCGAATTGGCCTACTGGAATGATGTTCAGAGCATGCATGGGCCTGATTAGATGACCTGAAAGAAGACAACCTTCTGCTACATTCCACAACATACACCATGTAGATGACACGTACGCAAACGTACAGGATCGACTTCCGAATTTGATGAAGTGGTAAAATTTTTATATATCGGCTCAATCTCTTTTAATCTGAGCGCTGATACTCCTTCCAAAATAGATCAAACCTATCAGCTTTGGCTCGCTTCCGCAAAAAGCGATGTGGTAATATTGTTGGTGATGGCCTTGATGTATAGCCGAACCAGTCTGACCTTGAGGAGCTAAACTTCGATCCTTCTTGAGTGCTGACGTGTTGTCACATGCCACAACTGACACTACGGAGATGACAACAGGATCGGCTTGCAAACCTGGTGTGGTGGCAAATCTTGGCAATATAGACGTGATTGATTTGGTTAACACCTAATCAAACGATTGTGGTCCCACCAGGCGTGCCAAAAAGTGTGTTGGCACAAAATGTGGTGCACCGCGCCTCACACACAGCAAGCCGGAAGAGCATGGCTTCAATCAGGTGCCCGGACAGTTTGAAATCCGGAGACGTGCCAGTCGGTTTGACATGAAAGCCAACAAGGGATAAAACTGTGAGAATAAAATTGGAACATGCTGGGTGATACCAGATAGTTCCATATTTACGGCCTTGAAGCCAATCACAATGGCACACAACTATAGAAGTTGTCTGTCAACAGGTTTAAAGGTCGTTCGGCTAACCCTGAACATAAACGTACATAAGCAGTTGGTTGCCGAACGCATATACATGAAAAAGACATGCCTGGATGAATAAAGATAAATTATGAATTGACGTGTAACCAAGCTCGGCAAGCTAGCCGAGTTGGGATCCATGAGGAAGGAACATACAAACAAACATGATCAAACCAATCTAAAACTTGCATCTGCCGCACGATACCTAGTTTTATCTAAGCCTAAACATGGTTGACATGCATGAACCCACAACATGTAACAATCTAGATTTAAAAATAATTTGGCCATCATAATCGTGCAATGAAGATCCACAATTATTGAAAGGTATAAATAAACTTGTAAAGCAAGGCCGAAGAAAGATCAATCTAGATTGGGCAAAAGAGTGTTACAGAATTAATTAAAACATGCAACACATGATAACTTAATGAATCTATTACATCTGCCAAATCTAATAGAGCTGATAACTATCTCGCTTTTGCTAAACATATGAATAAACGCCAGCCGCACGGTATCTACTCATGAGCAAAGCATAGACAAAGACTTCTTGATCATTAACAAGGATCCACCGCATGACCATTAGAAACAAACAAGACTACTTGCATCATATCTAAATCCACCGCATGATACTAGACATGATAACAAGGTTGTCGAGACTTACGGAGGTCGACGGATCGATGATTCCCCTCGAAGAACTCGACGACACGACTAAGGACTCGAAGGTGGCACGGGGCCGGTTTGTATTGACATGGTTGTGAACATCCCTGGTACAATGACCGACGATACATATTTATATCCTGTACTAATGGCTATTGATAAGCTACGTACATGACTTGCCAAGTAAATATCTAAATAAAAGGAAATATAAAGATATATGGACTCTAATTTTCCTTATGTAGAATCCGTGTCAATGAATCTTCTTTGTCCGACTCCCTGCATGTGTGATTGATTCAGGCGGTAACTTGCCTAAAAATCACTTTTGCCTTCCGTGCAGATGTTTGACGTCAATCAGATCTTCTTTATTTTTTTCTTGCTTGACCAATCCGATGATGCAAATATTAGAACTCTTGGACTCCCCCTCTTGCACGACGTCTGTATGCTTCATCGTTGCATGTGACTCCTGCTGATGTACGCTAGAGCCGACTATTTCCAACTCTTGATTTTATGGAATAAATCAGTCAAAAACTGGTGTCAACATGTTCCAGGTTGACGTTGTGCAGTGCTTACCGTGGAACAATTTGTTTATTTTATTTTAATTTTTATTCTACTAAGTTGGCTGATTTGTTTAACCCACTAGTTTATCCCTTAGCAATGGCAAACGTGGATGAAAATAATTTAATTATAAGAAAATTTTGACCGTTACTGCAACTATTATTAGGATGCATATTATAGGATATGACATGCAGGTGCTAACTAAGTCGAATTTTGTGCAGAGGGTGCTAATAAGCCAGCGATGTACGAAGCTAAGACATATGCATGTACTGAATATGCAACATGTCAGCATGCATATGACTGCTTCTTTGATTATATTTCATAGCTCTAAGACCTGCTCTACCAGCACGCCGGTGTTCCTGTTGGATTGAACCCGTACGTGCAGCGTAGGCGAGGACAACACTTGTATGAGGATGGAATTTAGATATACTCCACGCAGCAGTTGCGGCAAGAGTTGTTGTTGATTTGAACCCATGCGCAGAGTACGGCGAGGAGTATAATTTTACCATAATGGTAACTTTAGCGCTTGTTCTTGATCTCGTATCAACGGACCGAGTCGAAGAACAAGGCTCTTCCCATGGTGATCTGTATCAACCGACCAGAACGACCATGAGGTCTTGATACATCTCATGGGGACTTGCTCGAGAGAACAAACCACACATGAGGTCTTGCATGTAGATGGATGGAGAATTTGTTGTTGCCGTCGCAGAGAGAAAAAGTTGGAGAAGAACGCCGTATATGCAGCGCCGCTCACCTTCTCCTGAGTCTCTGCTGGTCGACGTGCAGCAACTTGCCCGGCGTTGGGTGATTTGCTTCCCTTGTCGGTGGCGCTGCTCAGCAAGGCGGGGCGGTGGTGAGCAGCGAACTGGAAGCCTGGCGGTGTCGGATGAACAGCACGGCAGCCTTCACAGCTCAAACGAGCAGCTTGTACTGCCCTGGTAGCCGGATGATCGACGTACTCCTAGTGGCCTTCTCTGTGATTGAGCGAAGTGGATCAGACCAACGATGATCACAGCGTCTGGCTTTGGATGATGGTGAGCTGTGTTAGAATCTGATACCCCTAGTTATGCGCAACAGCCCTCGGATCTTTGAAAGGATGTTGCGAATATGACACAAGCTAGCACCGTATCAAGAACAATGTAGCCGAATCGCGTAGAAAACCCTAGATGATGATGAAGCAACCACGACAAGAGATTAGGATTTGGCGAAGCCGACCGCAAATTCTATTAGCACAACTCCAAAAGAGTACAAGAGATTGTCGCTCTCTCACAACCCTACTTGACCCTCCAGGACCCACCTATTCTTGCCCTATACAAGAATCTAGTGCAATAGAACTGTCTAGCCTAATCCTCTTGAGCGCTCCTAATTGCTCCGTACAAGCCTTGGATGAGACCCCTTGTGTTGGCTTATGATCTTGTTGTGATGCCTATGGCCTCTACCCCTTGATTTATATAGTCCCCTCCAAGGCTCTCATACATACAAATAGGAGTCCTACTCCTAGTAGGATTCTACACTCAAGACCTAGTAGAACTAGAAGTCCTAATAGCACACCTTTTTGAGTCCTATTCTAAGTAGGATTTGAGTCACCATACAACAAACTCCACCTTGACTCTAATCCTTTGAAGTCATCGTGCTCCTCCAAAAATTTGCTCCAAATCGGCTTCTTCTTTTTTTATTTATACTCCCCCCTCGAGAGTGCCTCCACCACAGAGGCTCATGCACATCACCACAATGTGCTTGTCAGTTCCAGGCTGGAGTGTCTGAACCTTCCATCTGAGAGCTCCATCGTTGTGTAGTTTGGTTAACCACAACACCTTCTCCTTTGGCCCTCCATGCCATAGGTTTGTACCGCCTTCGAGCTCCACCTACTCGTTGGTACTGCGTGGTTGGTCCGACCACGTCTTCCTTCCTCCAACAGCTCGTAGCTTCGCCCCTACGATTGTTAGATTTTGCAACCGTCTTTGTAGCCTTGCACTTGACCACAATTGAGATTTGAGCACCTGCCGTTGACGAGACGACTTCCTTCTCCTGATCAGGATTTTTATCAAATCTCCCTATGGTTGCACCACCCATAAGATTTCCTATCACTCGGTATCCTCCATTAATCCAGATACTTTTCATAATTACCTGCCCTTTGCAAGTAACTCGCATGACTCCACCTTGAAGTGATAATTCACAACCTTGGAGTTCTAGCGACCTCACAGATATTAGATTCTTTTTCAATCCCGGGATATACCGAACTCCCGTTAGTGTGCAAAGTATTCCATTATGCATCTCCAATGTAATTGTTCCCACCTCAGTGACTGCATACTCCTGGCAATCCGCTAAGTGAACAATTCCATTCGCTGGGTGTAGAGATCCTTCGTCAAACATCTCCCTCACCGAACATATATGGAAACAGCTTCCTGAATCAAATATCCAATCATGAATAGTACCTGGTTGACTGACGATAAGTATGTCACCTTCATCCCCACTTGCCACTGAGCATGTTCCTCTCATAGTCTTCAAACTTGGACAGTCCTTTATCATATGACCCTCATTGTCACATAGATAGCATGTACGTCCCTTGATCTTGCCTTTCTTCTTCCCATGATTCTTGACTTTTCCTGCTCCACTTGAAACAGTCAAAGCTTGATCACCCGAGAATGAAGAATCCTGCGGCTTCTTCAAGGACTCTGCCTCCAGTAGATATGCAACTGTCTCGTTGAAGTTCAGAGTAGTCTTCCCGACGAGAATATTTATC
The DNA here is from genome assembly GCA_009763385.1 of Coix lacryma-jobi var. lacryma-jobi. Lineage (NCBI taxonomy): Eukaryota > Viridiplantae > Streptophyta > Magnoliopsida > Poales > Poaceae > Coix > Coix lacryma-jobi. Next base: position 83,078,385 of record CM019822.1, read on the forward strand.
ACTAGCTGCTCCCACGATGGTGGTAAGGATGAAGCCAATATGATGACTTTATCGTTCTCCTCAATTTTCTCATCCACACTAATCAGCTGCGTGACAAGCTTGTTGAAGATATTTAGATGGTCGACGAATCGTGTACTTTCCTCCATGCGTGACCTAAATAGTTGACGCTTCAGTACCCACCGATTTGTCAGCGACTTTGCCATATACAACTCTTCTAGGCTCTTCCATAATTTCGTCGGTGAATTCTCCTTGATTACCGAGTACTTTACCTCATCAGACAGACATAGTCGAATTGTACTGACAGCCTTTCGCTCCATCACCTTCCATTCTTCATCAGTTATCTTATCCGGCTTGGTGCCCTCGAGAGCATCAATCAATCCTTGTTGGACAAGCACATCTTGTACCACGCATTGCCACACGCGGAAATTCCCTTTGCCATCAAATTTCTCTACTTGATTCCACATCCCTGACATCGCCTTAATTTTGTGCTTCCTAGCCCTGTCAACCTTCTCACAAAATCAAATCAATCCGACCTTGGCTCCGATACCACTTGTTAGAATCTGATACCCCTAGTTATGCGCAGCAGCCCTCGGATCTTTGAAAGGATGTTGCGAATATGACACAAGCTAGCACCGTATCAAGAACAATGTAGCCGAATCGCGTAGAAAACCCTAGATGATGATGAAGCAACCACGACAAGAGATTAGGATTTGGCGAAGCCGACCGCAAATTCTATTAGCACAACTCCAAAAGAATACAAGAGATTGTCGCTCTCTCACAACCCTACTTGACCCTCCAGGACCCACCTATTCTTGCCCTATACAGGAATCTAGTGCAATAGAACTGTCTAGCCTAATCCTCTTGAGCGCTCCTAATTGCTCCGTACAAGCCTTGGATGAGACCCCTTGTGTTGGCTTATGATCTTGTTGTGATGCCTATGGCCTCTACCCCTTGATTTATATAGTCCCCTCCAAGGCTCTCATACATACAAATAGGAGTCCTACTCCTAGTAGGATTCTACACTCAAGACCTAGTAGAACTAGAAGTCCTAATAGCACACCTTTTTGAGTCCTATTCTAAGTAGGATTTGAGTCACCATACAACAAGCTGGTGCATGCAGCAGCCTGGCGGCACTTTGGATCGGAGAACGAGCGCGGCAGCCTTTGGATGATGGTGAGCTGGTGCATGCAGCAGCCTGGCGGCACTTTGGATCGGAGAACGAGCGCGGCAGCCTGATGGCACTGTGGAACTGTGGAACTGCAGAGCCGGGACTTTCTTCTACCGATGACTATTTATTTATAGGCTGTAACAGGGCGGTCGTTCCCTCAGCGAGGCGCGTAATTTGAAACCTGGACGTGAGATCGTGCGCGAGTTCATGCTTGTGTGGAAGTTTTTCGCGTGCTACCACTTGGACTCGGTCGACGACCAGTCCACGTTTGAACGTCACCAGCGCGCTCTTCGATTTCATTTGAAAATAGGACGCGTGTGTAGGAGCTTTCTCGTGCCTGGCATGTGGACCATTTTGGTCTATATTTAAAGTGAAGTAATTTATTTAATTAAGGAAAATGAGCGCCGGTTTTATTTTATTCTAGCCGGCATGCATATGTTGCATGAGTATATTTTTCATCCATAAACATGCACAAGCACATGAAAATATCTACGACCGGCAAGGTGTAACCATGGGATATATATGTTATTAATTATAAATTACTTTGCCAACGTAGTAAATCACATGCACATTTTATCAAGGCATAAACACGCTCATGCATGGATATGTATTTTTTTTCCGTTCCATTTTTATTTTCTTATATGAGACTAGATTATTCCTTATTTGTCTATATCTCATTCATCTGAGAGAAACTTGATCTTCTATTATTTTATTTATAATATGGTATGTATATTTCCATATATTTCAGACGAGCCAAAAATCATGTCAACGGACCCGTCGAAGTACATCTTCGAATGTTCTGGAATAGCATCGTCTTGAACCTGCTGAAATTCTGTCCATTCGGCGACAAAATCAGCTAGGGCTTGCGACTTGATTGCTTTCCTTGGAGTGAATTTAATATTGAGAGCGCCCAACTCGACTGCCCATTTGGAAATTCTTCCTGTAGCATCGCGGTTGTGAATGATTTCTCCCAATGGAAAATCCGTGACAACTGTGATTTTGTGGGCTTCGAAGTAGTGCCTTAGCTTTCTTGATGACATGAGTAAAGCATAAAGCAACTTTTGGACCTGCGGGTACCTGACCTTCGAGTCGGAGAGTACCTCGCATATATAGTATACTGGTCATTGGGTATTGTAGATGTGCTTCTCATCTTTGCGCTCCACTACTATTGCTGTGCTTACAACATGTGTGGTAGCTGCAATATATAGCATCATTGGTTCCCTGGGTTCTGGCGGCGTTAGTATCAGAGTATTGGTTAGGTATCCTTTGAGTTGTTCAAAGGCCCTGTCCGCTTCCTCTGGCCACTGAAATTTTTCACTTGCTTTGAGCAATTTGAAGAAAGGTAATCCCTTTTCTCCTAACTGTGAGATGAATCTGTTAAGCGCGGCCATGCACCCAGTGAGCTTCTGAACATCCTTGACCGAAGTTGGTGGCTTCATACTAGTGATAGCCTTGATCTGCTTTTGGCTAGCCTCGATGCCTCGATGACTAACAAGGAATCCGAGTAGTTGGCCTGAGGGTACTCCGAATACACATTTTGTGGGGTTGAGCCTCCATTTGTAAGTGCACAGTCGAGTAAAGGTTTCTTCAAGGTCTGATATGAGGGTAGTCGGATCCTTTGTCTTTATGACCATGTCATCAATGTAAGCTTCCGCATTGCAGCCAATTTGATCGCCTAGGCAATCTTGGATAGCTCGCTGATAAGTGGCTCCTGCATTCTTCAATCCAAAGGACATGGTTTTATAACAATAGGCACCGAAAGGAGTTATAAACGATGTCTTTGGTTGGTCTTCTTCTTTGAGGGTGATCTGATGGTATCCCGAGTAACAATCCAGAAAGGATAATAGAGCGGAACCTGCGGTGGCATCAACTATTTGGTCTATCCATGGTAATCCGAAAGGATCCTTTGGACAGTGCTTGTTGAGGTCTGTGTAGTCAACACACATGCGCCACTCTGCAGAGTTCTTCTTTTTTACTAATACTGGGTTAGCTAGCCACTCAGGGTGGATGATTTCTCTGATGAACCCGGCTACTAGTAGTTTAGCTATTTCCTTCTTGATTGCCTCTTTCTTCTCTGGTGAGAATCGTCGTAGTCTTTGCTTGATGGGTCTGGAGCCTTCTTTTAACTCCAATTTGTGCTCAGCCAAGTTCCTTGGAACGCCTGGCATGTCAGCCGGCTTCCAGGCAAATATGTCTTTGTTTGTCCTGAGGAACTTGGTGAGCGCGAGTTCCTATTCTTCGGATAGATGAGCGCTGATAACCGCCATCTTTGAGGGATTGCCGGTTCCCAGGTCAATAGTCTTTGTAGAGACTTCCGCTGATGGTTGGATGGTGCCTGCCTTTTTGGTTGGGATTTCTGAATCTCCGGGTTTGGCATTATGCACCATTTGCGCGAGTTCCTGTACTTCTAGGGAGAGTTGAGCTTTTTCAGCAATTTGGACAGCTTCTGTGTCACATTCGAAGGATCGCTTCAAGTCTCCCTTGAAAGTTAGAATACCTTTAGGACCCGACATCTTCAGCAGCAGGTATGGATAGTGTGGCACTGTCATAAACTTGGCGATAGCTGGTCGTCCAAATATGGCATGGTATGATGATTCAAAGTCGGCTACGTCGAAACTGATGTACTCTGTTCGATAGTTGGTCAGAGTTCCAAAAGTGACGGGTAGTATTATCCTTCCGAGTGGTATAGCCGCCTTTCTGGGTACTATGCCGTAAAAGGGGGCGCTTGATGGTGTGAGTTGAGTTGCTAGGTCCAAGTCCATCTTGCATAGGGTGCTTGCAAAGATGACGTTGAGTCCTGCTCCTCCATCTACGAGTACTCTTCCCAATTTGTACCCGGTAACCGTAGGATCCAAGACTAGAGGGTAATGCCCTGCATTGGAGACGCTGGTCCATTGGTCTGCTCGGGAGAAATTGATTGGATGCTCAGACCAATCAAGATATCTAGGAGTTGCTGGTTCTGATGTCATAATTTGCCGCAAGGAAAGCTTCTGGAGACGCTTCCTATCGCTGGTGGTTACTCCTCCAAATATGACAATGATAGTGCCTTTGGCCTGTTGGAAACCGCCAGCGCCCTGCTGGGGATCTTCAGCTGCCTTCTTCCCTTTGTCTTAACTGCTTTTGTTGAAGTCGGAGTTTAAACCTCGCTCTTTAAGCTGTCGACAGTGCCTGGCCGGGTGTCCTCCTTTCGGATGGAAGGGGCATGGACCATCGAGAAGGTCGTCGAAGCTTGACGGCTTGTTCCCTTTTTTGTGAGGTTCCATGGCTGCAACAGTGTTGTCCCCGGTTCTCTTGCGGGTGTTTTGCTGAGCTGTCTGGATTCCTCTCTGGTTATTTCCTCGATCACCTTGCGTGTTCCTCTCGGGGAAGCGCTCTTGTGTGCATTCTTCTGTTGCCATCATGGAGTTTACTGCCCGATGGAACTCGTCAGCGGTGGTTGGGTCATGCTTGAAGAAATCCTTGTAATTGTACCTTTCACAAATTCAATTGCCGAAAAGGTCGATTACTTCTCTATCTGTTATATCTGAGACTGTGTTGCGGATCTCGGAGAAGCGTCTGTAGTACTCTCGCATGGTCTCATTTTTCTGCTGTTTGCAGGTTCTGAGCTTAGTCCGAGGGTCTGATCTCTCGGGAACACCCGTAAAGTTTTCTATGAAAATGCGATGGAGTTGTTCCCAGGAATCGATGGACTGAGGCTTAAGTCTGTCGAACCATGCAAGAGGCATTGTTTCCAGAGCCATGGGGAGGAATAATGCTTTGACATCGTTGCTTCCGCCTGCTAGCTCGACTGCTTGTGCATATAGTCCGAGCCACCGCTTAGGTTCTGTTTTTCCGTCGTACTTAGAGTAGTTCCCGGGTTTAAACTTGCGTGGAAACAGGACTGCTCGAAGCCTCTGGGAAGAACAGGGGAAGCGATCGACTGCATTCGATGCTAAATTGTCGACTCCTCGAAGGATGATTCAACTACTCCTTCTGCTTGGTCGGGTACTCGGTTGCCCAGGCGACTCCTGATCGGGACCCGACCAAGCCGCTCATGAACAGGTCGTCTCTGTCTTGGGTGAGACAAGTCTTGATCATCAGCTAAAGACTCAAGGTTCCGACCTTTGAGCTGAAGCGCGGTAGTCTGAAGCATGATCAATCGTCGTTCTTCTTCAGGTGTACGGTTGTCCTTAGCTCCCATCTCTGTGGCTAGGGCCAGAACGTTTTGGTAGGGTGTCTGGTATACTTTATGACCAGCGACCCTCATGAATTCAGGTTCGAGGTTGCGTGAGCAGTCGGCTCGTCGTCGATTGCGGTCATCTTGAGACTGAATTTCCTGGTCACGCAGATTACGAGCTTGACGCTCGGCTTCCTCTTCCAAACGCCTTCGATTATTATATTCTTCTAGCCGCACATGGTAGCGCTCCGTAGCCTCCTTACGATGAGTTGCTCGCCTTCTACGAGCGTCTTTGGCTAGATTCCTCCTTAGTCTTTCTGCCTTTAAGGTCTCGGTTTCACCGGGTCCTTCTGGATCATCATCAGATATCATACTCAAGGTTTCATCATCTCGGAAGACGTCCGGAGGAGTCGGAGGTCGTAGAGATGGCTGGTGTCCTGCCATGAAGACTTCGCGATTGTAGCCTTGGTTGGTTGATCCCGGTGTAACCCATTCCAAGGTAGAAACGCTGGAGATTAGCTCTGTTGAGGTATCATGCTCCTCAAAGGGGAGTTGATGTCCATATTGGTAAGGGAGTTGTTGGTCGATTGTGGCAACCAACCTAGCCGGGGCTGGTTGTATTGGCCAATGGACGATGTTACCTTCCTCGGTTGAACTGAAAACGAGTCCCTGTTGGGCTCCAGTCAGAGGAATCTGTTTAAGATTTGGGAAGTTTGATCCAATCAACTCTTGGAAGTTTTTAGCCGAGTTGCGCAGTCCAAAGGAGATACAGTGTCTGGAACCCGAGTCCTTTCCGGACCGAGAGTTCGTGTCCGAGTAGGAGTCGGATAATTCAGCTCGATCCGTAGATTCTTGCGACTCTTAGATTGTTAGGTTTTCTAAGTCCCAGGCGAGATGGTCTGTCTTTGGTGTGGCTTGCGCTTTTGATTCAGGTTGAAGGTGTCGATGCAGCTTTCCTTGATCATCTGCGATGCGGGTCCATGAGCCAAAAACGAAAATTGATCCCACCGAGAACATGTTGAAGCGGTTCGTCGAGCTCTTGATCGTGGAATCGCCGAGAGCCCCTACCTGGCGCGCCAGCTGTCGGTGTTTGTTAACCGACAACTCGTCTTGGGGATTCCTAGACGATTTGTTCGGTGGGGATCGATGTTCGTAGAACTCGGCGAGTACATAGGGACAACAGTTTATACTGGTTCAGGCCGCTTAATAGCGTAATACCTTACGTCCAGCGGCGGCATTTGCCTTGTGTTATGATCTGAGACTCAATGATAAGGGTAGGCGCCCGCTTCTCCTTATATAGTTGGGTGAAGCAAAGCGCATACCAAGTCCTAGTCGGTTACAACAGAGGAGTCCTATTCTAATTACAAGACTTCCTTTAGAAACTCGACTAAGTTACAATGAGAGTCCCTAATCCATGTAGACTTCGTACCACGTCTTCGGATCTCTCGCGACGTCCTGGGCTAGTCTGAGTAATCATCTTCTGATGATATCTCTAGCACTCTGGTCCGTCAGCGTTTTCATGAGGGAACCACTCAAGTCAAAACCCGTCTCTACGAGTCGCACAAGCGAGAGTATGAGAACTTTTGACACATGCCTGGCGAGAGCATAGAAAGTTTATTCGCTCGCTTTCAGGTGATTGTCATCAGGATGAGGGCCAACAAGGAGTTGTTGCCTTTTGACGATCATGAGAGAGCTCTCAAGCTACTCCATACTCTTGATCGGTCAGTGTGGGATTCCAAGGTTCATGCAATCATCGAATCGCCTAACTATGAGACTCTCACCTGCGACGAGCTCTTTAGTAAGCTCAAGTCCAGTGAGATTGACGCCATGGCGAGGGCTTCTTATGAAAATCCTTCTAGCCTGTCGATGGCTTTGGTTTCTGGCTCTTCTGCTAACCCATCTGGAGGCTTTGCATTGTCTTCTCTTCTTTCTGTCATAGAGGAGCAGCTGGAGTTCATGGCAGACGACGAGTTGGCCCTGCTTGCCAACCGGTTCTCGCGGTTTCACAACAACCGCATGAACCATCACCGCGGAGGAGGACAAGGTGGCTATTACGAGTGTGGAGGCTCGGACCACTTCATCGCCAATTGCCTGTAACACCTCTGGTGTTTAGCATGTAATTAACTTGACATACCATCATTATCATCATTAAGCATCTTAATCATGATTTCATGTGTATGCATTTTGCTAAGTGTATCATGTGAATTACCTCTATTTCAAAAACCCTAATTAGCCCACTTCTCTCTACTAGGGCAAAATGGTAATTTCATCTCTGTGATTAGCTTTGTGTAATTCTTGTTCCTTTGGTGTCTTGTAGTGTTGTTGTGTTGGCCAAAGTTCAAAGATCAGAATTTGATTTCAAATCCCTTTGTGAAACCCTGATTTCCAAATCCTGGATTTTATCCCTCTTTTTGTAATTCAAAAATTATTCAAAATTTGGGATTGGCCCAAAAAGCAAAGTTGTAGATCTGTCAAAGAGAAACAACTTTGGTATTTACAAATTTTCAAGTTGCAGTACAAAGTTTTGAGTTATTTCAAATTCAATCAAACTCCAGTTTTTGTCCCCTTTTCAGTTTTCAAAATGAGTTCAAAAACTAATGAGTTTCTGGAAAAGTGTATAATAGCAAAGTTGTAGGTTTTGATAAAAGGAACAACTTTCATGTTTACAGATTTTCAAGTTTCAGTTTGAAATCCAGAGTAATTTTGATTTGAATCAAGTTTGAAAAAAATGTCCCCTTTACTGTTTTCAAATTTGTTCAAAAACTATTTGGAATTTGAAAATGTTCATTTTGACAAAGTTGTAGATCTCCTTTTTCTTAACAACTTTGGTATTTTGAGTTTTTGCTGCACAGTTCAATTTTTGAGAGTAATTTGCAAAATACAGAAAGTCAAACCCTACCCTAGCTACTGTTCTTCTTCTCCGGTAGGGGGGGGGGGACCCGGCCGCGCGCCCTCGCCGGAGTTGGCGTTTGCCGCGTGTCCGAAGCTCTTTCGCCCGAACCAACTCCACGCCGATGCTCAGCGCATCATTGCGCACGCGAACCGTCCCCAGTTGACAATGCTACCGGCCCCTACCGCCCGCAGCACCTTGCCGCCGCGTGTTCGCCGCCGGCGAGCACAGCGCCCGGTCCCTGCAAGCCAAACCAGCTGACTTCTGGCCTCGCACTCGATTGCGCACGCTCCGTGTGATCTTATCCGCGCCAGAATACGCTCCGCCAGCCTCTTGCCGCGGCTATAAAAGGCCCGACGAGGTCGCCGGAGTAGAACTCATCTCCGCCACCGTCGCCAGAGCAAGCCAGTGCCTCCGCTTCCCTCCCAGCTAGCCCTAAAGCTCCGCCGTGGTCTCACGCAGCTTCACCGCCCCTCAATTGGGTCGCTACCGCCTCCATTCACCCGGCGTAGTTCGCCGTTGTCATCTCCGGCGAAAAACCCGGTGAGCTCGGATTCGGGAAATCCGTCCTCTCTGACCTTGATCATCCTCCACTGACCCCCGCATCACCTTCCTCACTCCTTTGCGCCTCTGCCTGACCCCTTGCGGTCGCTTGTGTCGCGCAGGGTCGCCGAGTCGACGATCGCCGCCGCGAGCTTTCCGCCGGTCGCCGTCGACCACCTCCCTCCGTGCATCCCCTTCCCTCGCCGAGCAGCCTAATCAACGCCGGTGAGCTCCCTGTTGCCTTCCGTGCCCTCGGTTTCGCCGCGGAGTGCCCGCAGTGGCCGGCATAGCAGCGCCGCCGCCGTCCGGTCGCCGGAGCGCGCGGGGGAGATAAACAGTGCCCTTTTCTTTTTTCAGATTTATGTGAATAGTGTTCTGTTTTCTCTTTTTTGTGTGATTTTCTGTAGACCTCCGAAAATTCTGAAATTTTTGTGGTAGACTCTTCATGCTCTGAAGTATTTTATAAAAATATGAAACTTGAGTTTTGTGCAAAAATTTGAAAATGAAAAATCTCCCTTTTTATTAATAAATGATGGTTTTGGATTTTTAGAAAATGATTTATAACTCCAAAATTTATGAGATCACTTTTTGTGAGCTAGTTATGCCATGACAAGTCTCTGGTGAAATTTTGAAGTCTTTTGAAACAAGTTGATTTTTGAGCTTTATTTTAATTAAGGAATAGTGCCTTTTGTTAATTAAATGTCTAGATTTTATTGAGCACCTTAATGACCTCCAAAAATTATGAAATTTGTTTTGCCATATAGTTGTACTCTAATGAACTTGTGTGATTAATTTGGTAATTTTTGGAGCACCTTCATAAAATGACCTTTTTAAATAATTAAGAAAATAGAAAAGGTGATTAGAGTTAGCGTTGAATGCCCTGTGAAGTGACTTTTGGGATTGCTTGATGTTCATAGACCCCTACCCTTTGGTCTATGATGTTTGTGATGCTATGTTGGTTGATGCTTAGGATAGTTATGATAAAGTCTAGTTTAATCAAATTTTGCTTAAGGAAGAAATGGTTACTTTTATGCTCAACCTAGATTTCGATTATGCCTTGCCTAAGAGTAATCTTGAATCAGTGGTTTGTCTTGCACCTTAAGTCCATATCACCATTCTCATGAGCATTCATCATTGCATCCGTATAGTTGACGAAGAAGGCCCTGAAGTCGAGGTAGCCACCGAAGGATCTGTCCCCGAGGCAACCCCGAGCTCCGACGCTTATACCTACCCCGAGTCTACTCTTTTTGCCGTCCAAGGCAAGCCCCGGTGCATCTAACCCTACCTTGCTTTTATAAATGCTTTCTTTAAATGTTTTGAGTTAAATTATTCCATTAGGTTGATAGGAGTTGAGTGAAATCCTATCTGATGCATTATCTACCTTGACCAATGATACACCCGACACCTGCTTTTCAAAAACTATTTGAAAAATGCTTAGCAATGCTATATGATAGATTTGCAATAAAAATGCCAATTTCAAAGGTGTGATCACTTTAAGAATATTTATGGGAATTTCTGGTTTACTCCCACCATTGGCTAAGTATCTGATCCGTACCTAGTCAATGGGAATGAGAGGTTGTCCTTGCGTACGGTGCCGTCATGTTGTAGTCCGGGACTCAACAGTTGACACCGACCGGGACAGGGTTGAAAAACTGACAGGACCTGTACTCTTGGGTTAGAGTCCCGAGGTGCTTGTCGCTGGCTGGAAAATTTAGGGACCACCTGTATGGGGGCCTGATTGACTAAGACTTGCAACTATTCACATACTACGGAAAGCTTCGGCTCCGAGGAATCCTTGATTGGACCGACAACCGCGCACTGGGAGTGGAGAGATGGCGGAAGTAGCATGTACCCACGTGGGTTAGAGGCCCGGATTGGAGTGGTGTACTGTGCTTCCGGGTGGCGTAGGACCGGGCCCAATCTTGGAGGAATCGTGGTAGACGAGTTGGCATATGCAAGCTTGGGTGCTACATATGCAGTGTGGATAGGGACCCTCAGCTGAGTATTATTTATCCGGATTAACGCTGCTCCTCGGTTATGGAGACTTAGTCACTGACCGTCAACAGGGAGTGGTTCTCAACTAGGTCTGTTTTGAAATGTAAAATGAATCATGAATGATTATGATGGAACAAGGAATACCGAATCTTTCAAAATAAAAATAAGGTTTACCAAAAATGCTTTTCTGCAAAATACTTGAACTTGCTTAAGCCTTACCTTGACTACCCTAAGCCTGCATTCCTGAGTCTTCTCCCTTTTCTTTAGTCGGGTAAGTCTTGTTGAGTACCTTTGTACTCAGGGTTCTTTTACCCATGTTGCAGGTATGGCAGACTCCTCAGTATGCCTCGGACCCTGCTGTGTGACTGTTGTTCAGGAAGAGGCCGACGAGGCCGATGAGTGATTATTCACCCTCGGGCTGGGTGATGTATCTTTATCTTTTAGTTGTTGTCATCTGCTACCCTGCCAACTCTATTTGAACTATGGTCTGTAATAATTTCACTTTAAGTTTATGTTGAACACTGGTTTGTAAAACTATTGTTATTTAAGTCTTCCGCTATTTACTCCGATGTTATTTGTCAAAATGTTCAAGAGATTGTAACTGAATTGTGAGCTGATCCTGCGGACATCGGGCACTGATGTAGCCCAGTGGCGAACCCGGTCTTAATCTCTTGGCTGTACGGATCGACTGTCAGTGGTTGATAGTGATCAGTGGGCCATGGGATTAGGGTCGTTACGTCACAGAGTGGTATCAGAGCATCTCACTACGACGTTGCAATCTTTTTGCGAAAATTTCAAAAGGTTTTTAAGTTCAAAAACTAAACTTGACTATTTTGAGTCCAAATTGCTTCTCTCATCTCATCTTGTCTTTGGCAACTAGTAGCAAGACAACTTGTATAAGCCCTATGTACCTTACCTTAGTAGTTGCATTGCCTTGTTCCGTAGGAACGAATCATGCATCATGTCATTATCACTTAAGTTAACTTCCTCTCTAAGTCGGTTGGGTTAGTATGCCTTTACCTTTTTCTTGCTAGCCTTTCTCACCTATAATCTCTTGTCCAGATATGGTCATCCAAAAGCGGACTGCTCGCAAGTCGACTGGACCGCATGGTGTGCCGCGTCACCAGCTGGCGCCACGCACCGGAGAAGAGACTGGAGAATCCTCCAACGGACGTCGCTCGTCCCGCCGCAACCGCAAGCAGCTGAAGGAGGAGATCAAGAATCTAAAGGCTGAAATGGAGAACATGGAGCATGACTTCTATCTTTCTCGCATGGAGTTTTATGAGGCACGAGCTTCCCTGGAGCAGGCCAATCGGAACACAGTTCGCGCTATCGAGCAGCGCAACGATGCTTGGACCCGCGAAGATGTCACCAGAGCCCAACTCCATGGACTGCAGCAATACACTGCCCAGATTGAGCAGTACAATGATATACTTCATGAGGAGGTACATCAATTGTACAACCAACTTCACCCCGTGGCTCCACCTGTTGCTGAGGATCCAGAAGATGGAGTCGTGGAGGAACCTGAAGAAGAACATGAGCCAGTCCAGAATGTAGAAATGGAACCTGCTGGAGATGTTCACGTTGAAGATGAAGATGAGGAGGAAGAGCCTGAGCTCATCATCGAAGATGAAGATGACGATGAAGAGATGATCATCATCGATGACGACTAGATTCCTTGTGTCTGTACCATCTGCTCACCTAAAGCCTTAGTCTAGGTTTGGGACGTTAGTTGGTCTTCTGTCTAGTCGAGTCTGTATCATGTCTTGTACCTTTCCTTTGTCAGTTAGTAGCTATCTATCGAACTTCTGTATCAGTTATCTACCCTTACATCAATGAATCTTATCAGTCAGTTTCGTTCAAAAGCAATCTTTGGATGCTAAGTTCCCAAATTCTTAACAGATGCCTGTGAACACCCGCACTGGAGCCGGAAGTTCCGGAGGTGCCAACCTTCCAAACCCTCCACCAGTTCCTGCTACCCTGGCAGATGCCATTGCAGCCTTGGCCGCCGCTGCCAACCTAATAGCTCAGAACCAAGGACAGCAGAATGTTGGTCACCGTGGTCGTCACAACCAAGAGACCACCTACGTGGAGTTCACTGAAACCCGTCCACCGGTTTTCACCAGAGCCGACGAACCCCTCGAAGCTGATGATTGGCTCCGCACCATGGAGCAGAAGTTTGGTCTCATCCGATGCACTGAAATCCAGAAGCCTCGGTTCGCTTCTCAGCAGCTCCGTGGTCCAGCAAGTGCTTGGTATGCCAACCTCTTGGCTGCCCAGCCTGAAGGACACCAGCTGACCTGGGAAGAGTTCCGCACCGCTTTTCGTGCACACCACATCCCATCAGGTCTGATGAAGATGAAGCTTGATCAGTTCCTAGCCCTGCAGCAGAAGGAATCCACAGTGATGCAGTATGTGGGTCAGTTCAACCACCTGAGCCAGTATGCCTCCGACTATGTCAACACGGATGAGAAGAAGAGAGATTGTTTCCTTAGGGGTCTGCACCCTAAGATTCGCAGAGGTCTATCCAACAACCTCAACGGATCTTATCATGATGTCGTTGACCGTGCTGTCGCTTTCGAGGAAAGTAACCGCCAGTATCAGGAGGAGAAGAAGAAGAAGAAGGCTGGGTCTAGCAGCTTCTCCAGCAACCATAAGCGCCCAAGAATCATCTACCACCCCAGTCACCACCAAAACCGTGCCCCATATCCCCATCAGCAAGTGGTCGTTCGTACCGCGGCCACCACTCATAATGCCAACCAGCAAAGTGCCACTCAGCCGAACGCCCCAGGTGTTCGTATCACCACCCCACAAACAGCTTACAACCATCCATGCTACAACTGTGGCCAAGTTGGTCACTGGTCTCGTGATTGCCCAAAACCCAAGAAGAATGCCCAGCATGCACAGAAAGGCCCTGGAGGATCACAGCAGCAGCACCGTGCACCGCAGCAGCACGTCCAGAAGGGCAAGTTTGTCAAGAAGCACGGGCAAGTCTACTTCACCACCGTCAGTAACATCCCAGAAGGAGAGCCCGTCATGCTCGGTAGGTTCCCTGTTGCCAATCATCCTGCAGTCGTCTTGTTCGATTCTGGTGCATCGCATTCCTTCATCAGTCGCACTTTTGTCATCAAGCATGAGTTACCCATGGGGGAGTTAAAAGAAAGTTTCTGTATACTTTCGCCTGGAGGGCGGATAAATACTAAGGAAGTGGTCCGCAGTATACCAGTAATGTTGGGGGAACATGTCTTTCCTACCACCATGATAGTACTGCGCAATCAAGAGATAGATGTCATCTTAGGCATGAATTGGATGTGTCAGTATAAAGCCATGATAGACATCTTGAATAGAGTTGTGAGAGTGGATATTCCTAACAGCACTTCCAAACTCCTTCTCCAACTTCCTATGCCTCAAAAACCAGCAACCACCCAGTTGAATACCGCCTGTGTTCCGGAAGTCAGGGATATTCCCGTGGTCTGTGAGTTCCCTGATGTCTTTCCAGAAGATCTACCCGGTCTGCCTCCTGACCGTGATGTTGAGTTTGCCATAGAGCTAAAGCCCGGGACTGCTCCTATATCCCGCAGAGCTTATCGAATGCCTCCCAGAGAGTTGGCAGAGCTGAAGATCCAATTGCAAGAGCTATTGGACAAGGGTCTCATTCGCCCAAGTTCATCTCCTTGGGGCTGTCCTGCTATTTTTGTGAAGAAGAAGGACAAAAGTCTTCGTCTGTGCGTTGACTATCGCCCGCTCAACGAGGTCACCATCAAAAATAAATATCCCTTGCCCCGCATTGACCTCCTTTTTGACCAGTTATCTGGAGCCAGAGTGTTCTCCAAAATTGATCTCAGATCTGGCTACCACCAGATAAAAATCCGTCCAGAAGACATTCCTAAAACAGCTTTCACCACCAGATACGGCCTCTATGAGTATTTGGTCATGTCCTTTGGCTTGACCAATGCCCCCGCTCATTTCATGTATCTCATGAACTCTGTGTTCATGCCAGAGCTCGATAAATTTGTAGTCGTGTTCATTGATGACATCCTTGTCTATTCAAGAACTCCTGAAGATCACGCCAAGCATCTTCGAATCGTTCTCTCTCGTCTCAGAGATCACCAGCTGTATGCCAAGTTCAGTAAATGTGAATTCTGGCTAGATCGAATTCAATTCCTTGGTCATGTCCTGTCCGCTGAAGGTGTGTCAGTTGACCCTGAAAAAGTGGCAGATATCTTGGATTGGAAGCCACCTACCACTGTCCGCGAAGTTCGCAGCTTCATGGGAATGGCTGGATACTATCGTCGTTTCATCCCAGATTTCTCCAGAGTCGCCAAGCCTATCACAGAGTTGTTGAAGAATTCCGTGGATTTCGTTTGGTCACCAGCCTGTGAGCAAGCCTTTCAAGCCTTGAAGAAACTGCTAACTACCTCACCAGTCCTAGCTCAACCAGATATCGAGAAACCCTTTGATGTATACTGTGATGCATCTGGTACTGGTTTGGGCTGTGTTTTGATGCAAGAAGGACGAGTAATCGCTTATGCCTCACGACAGCTTAAGCGACATGAGGAAAACTACCCCACCCATGATCTTGAGCTAGCAGCAGTCGTGCATGCCTTGAAGATTTGGCGTCACTATCTGTTAGGCAGTACCTGCAATATGTATACGGATCACAAGAGCCTAAAGTATATCTTCACTCAAGAAGAATTGAATATGAGGCAGAGAAGATGGCTTGAGCTGATTAAAGATTATGATCTCAAAGTACATTACCATCCAGGTAAGGCAAATGTAGTTGCCGATGCCCTCAGTCGCAAGTCACACTGCAACTGTCTGATGACGAAGCCCTATGATTTTTCCTTGTGCCATGATCTCGAAAGGATGGGTATCGAAATAATTTCGCAAGGAAGCCTGAACAATGTCAGCATCGAAACAACCATCAAGGATCAAGTCATTGCTGCTCAGAAGGATAACCCTGGAATCAAGCACATCATCGAAAAGGTCCAGACTGGAAAGACTGATTGTTTCAGGATCGATGATGTAGGAGTTGTTTGGTTCAAGAACCGCCTAGTAGTTCCCAAGGTGCCTGAATTGAGACAGTTAATCCTTGATGAAGCACACTTGACCAGATTCTCTATTCACCCCGGCAGCAACAAGATGTACCAAGACTTAAAGCAGAGATTCTGGTGGACTAAAATGAAGGTTGAGATTGCCCGGTATGTCGCTCAGTGTGATACCTGCCAAAGAGTCAAGGCAGTACACATGAAGCCTGGAGGAGAATTGCAACCTTTGTCAGTACCCGCTTGGAAATGGGACGACATTAGTATGGATTTTGTCAATGGACTACCCAAGACCCAGAAAGGTTTTGATTCCATTTGGGTAATTGTGGACCGACTCACTAAGCAAGCTCACTTTCGGCCAGTGAAGACCAGTTACACCGTCCCCATGTATGCCACCTTGTACAAGAACCACATAGTGAAGCTTCATGGCATACCCAAGACCATTGTCTCTGACCGTGGTACCCAGTTTGTCGCTAAGTTGTGGAAAGCGTTCCATACCTCACTTGGAACCAAGCTCTTACATAGTACGGCATATCATCCGCAAACAGATGGACAAACTGAGCGAGTCAACCAAGTGCTGGAGGACATGTTGAGAGCCTGTGTTCTTACCTTCGCAGATACTTGGGATGACTGTTTGCCTTTGGCAGAGTTCTCTTATAATAACAGTTACCAAGAGAGCATCAAAATGGCACCCTTTGAAGCACTGTACGGTCGTCGTTGTCGTACACCCCTCAGTTGGTCTGAGGCCGGAGAAAGAGAATTCTTTGGAGTTGACCTGGTCAAGGATATGGAAGAGAAAGTCAAGCAGATACAAGAGAATATGAAGATTGCCCAATCTCGACAGAAGAGTTACGCTGACAAGAGACGTCGACCTCTGAAGTTTCAAGTTGGAGATTATGTATATCTCAAGGTCTCACCAACCAAAGGAGTCACTCGTTTTGGAGTCAAAGGAAAGTTAGCACCCCGTTACATTGGTCCGTTTGAGATTTTGGAATGTTGTGGCAAGGTAGCTTACAAGCTGAAGTTGCCCGATCATCTCTCCGCTGTCCACAATGTTTTCCATGTCTCCCAACTCAAGAAGTGTCTCAGAGTACCAGAACATGTCGTGGAAGTTGAAGGTGTTGAGCTAGAGCCTGATCTGTCCTACTCAGAATATCCAGTTCGCGTGTTGGACCACAAGGATCGCGTTACTCGAAGAACTACCACGAGATGGTACAAAATACAGTGGAACCAGCACTCTGAAGAAGAAGCCACCTGGGAATCCGAAGACTTCTTAGCAAAGAACTACCCCGACTTTCTCGAATCCCTGTCTATGTAAGGTTTTGTCTTTATCCCCTCTTTGTCCTTCCTTAAGACGCAGAATCTCGGGGCGAGATTTCTTTTAGGGGGGGAGGCTGTAACACCTCTGGTGTTTAGCATGTAATTAACTTGACATACCATCATTATCATCATTAAGCATCTTAATCATGATTTCATGTGTATGCATTTTGCTAAGTGTATCATGTGAATTACCTCTATTTCAAAAACCCTAATTAGCCCACTTCTCTCTACTAGGGCAAAATGGTAATTTCATCTCTGTGATTAGCTTTGTGTAATTCTTGTTCCTTTGGTGTCTTGTAGTGTTGTTGTGTTGGCCAAAGTTCAAAGATCAGAATTTGATTTCAAATCCCTTTGTGAAACCCTGATTTCCAAATCCTGGATTTTATCCCTCTTTTTGTAATTCAAAAATTATTCAAAATTTGGGATTGGCCCAAAAAGCAAAGTTGTAGATCTGTCAAAGAGAAACAACTTTGGTATTTACAAATTTTCAAGTTGCAGTACAAAGTTTTGAGTTATTTCAAATTCAATCAAACTCCAGTTTTTGTCCCCTTTTCAGTTTTCAAAATGAGTTCAAAAACTAATGAGTTTCTGGAAAAGTGTATAATAGCAAAGTTGTAGGTTTTGATAAAAGGAACAACTTTCATGTTTACAGATTTTCAAGTTTCAGTTTGAAATCCAGAGTAATTTTGATTTGAATCAAGTTTGAAAAAAATGTCCCCTTTACTGTTTTCAAATTTGTTCAAAAACTATTTGGAATTTGAAAATGTTCATTTTGACAAAGTTGTAGATCTCCTTTTTCTGAACAACTTTGGTATTTTGAGTTTTTGCTGCACAGTTCAATTTTTGAGAGTAATTTGCAAAATACAGAAAGTCAAACCCTACCCTAGCTACTGTTCTTCTTCTCCGGTAGGGGGGGGGGGGGACCCGGCCGCGCGCCCTCGCCGGAGTTGGCGTTTGCCGCGTGTCCGAAGCTCTTTCGCCCGAACCAACTCCACGCCGATGCTCAGCGCATCATTGCGCACGCGAACCGTCCCCAGTTGACAATGCTACCGGCCCCTACCGCCCGCAGCACCTTGCCGCCGCGTGTTCGCCGCCGGCGAGCACAGCGCCCGGTCCCTGCAAGCCAAACCAGCTGACTTCTGGCCTCGCACTCGATTGCGCACGCTCCGTGTGATCTTATCCGCGCCAGAATACGCTCCGCCAGCCTCTTGCCGCGGCTATAAAAGGCCCGACGAGGTCGCCGGAGTAGAACTCATCTCCGCCACCGTCGCCAGAGCAAGCCAGTGCCTCCGCTTCCCTCCCAGCTAGCCCTAAAGCTCCGCCGTGGTCTCACGCAGCTTCACCGCCCCTCAATTGGGTCGCTACCGCCTCCATTCACCCGGCGTAGTTCGCCGTTGTCATCTCCGGCGAAAAACCCGGTGAGCTCGGATTCGGGAAATCCGTCCTCTCTGACCTTGATCATCCTCCACTGACCCCCGCATCACCTTCCTCACTCCTTTGCGCCTCTGCCTGACCCCTTGCGGTCGCTTGTGTCGCGCAGGGTCGCCGAGTCGACGATCGCCGCCGCGAGCTTTCCGCCGGTCGCCGTCGACCACCTCCCTCCGTGCATCCCCTTCCCTCGCCGAGCAGCCTAATCAACGCCGGTGAGCTCCCTGTTGCCTTCCGTGCCCTCGGTTTCGCCGCGGAGTGCCCGCAGTGGCCGGCATAGCAGCGCCGCCGCCGTCCGGTCGCCGGAGCGCGCGGGGGAGATAAACAGTGCCCTTTTCTTTTTTCAGATTTATGTGAATAGTGTTCTGTTTTCTCTTTTTTGTGTGATTTTCTGTAGACCTCCGAAAATTCTGAAATTTTTGTGGTAGACTCTTCATGCTCTGAAGTATTTTATAAAAATATGAAACTTGAGTTTTGTGCAAAAATTTGAAAATGAAAAATCTCCCTTTTTATTAATAAATGATGGTTTTGGATTTTTAGAAAATGATTTATAACTCCAAAATTTATGAGATCACTTTTTGTGAGCTAGTTATGCCATGACAAGTCTCTGGTGAAATTTTGAAGTCTTTTGAAACAAGTTGATTTTTGAGCTTTATTTTAATTAAGGAATAGTGCCTTTTGTTAATTAAATGTCTAGATTTTATTGAGCACCTTAATGACCTCCAAAAATTATGAAATTTGTTTTGCCATATAGTTGTACTCTAATGAACTTGTGTGATTAATTTGGTAATTTTTGGAGCACCTTCATAAAATGACCTTTTTAAATAATTAAGAAAATAGAAAAGGTG
This sequence comes from Coix lacryma-jobi var. lacryma-jobi, assembly GCA_009763385.1. Taxonomy (NCBI): domain Eukaryota; kingdom Viridiplantae; phylum Streptophyta; class Magnoliopsida; order Poales; family Poaceae; genus Coix; species Coix lacryma-jobi. The sequence continues at coordinate 83,097,778 of CM019822.1, forward strand.
ATTAGAGTTAGCGTTGAATGCCCTGTGAAGTGACTTTTGGGATTGCTTGATGTTCATAGACCCCTACCCTTTGGTCTATGATGTTTGTGATGCTATGTTGGTTGATGCTTAGGATAGTTATGATAAAGTCTAGTTTAATCAAATTTTGCTTAAGGAAGAAATGGTTACTTTTATGCTCAACCTAGATTTCGATTATGCCTTGCCTAAGAGTAATCTTGAATCAGTGGTTTGTCTTGCACCTTAAGTCCATATCACCATTCTCATGAGCATTCATCATTGCATCCGTATAGTTGACGAAGAAGGCCCTGAAGTCGAGGTAGCCACCGAAGGATCTGTCCCCGAGGCAACCCCGAGCTCCGACGCTTATACCTACCCCGAGTCTACTCTTTTTGCCGTCCAAGGCAAGCCCCGGTGCATCTAACCCTACCTTGCTTTTATAAATGCTTTCTTTAAATGTTTTGAGTTAAATTATTGCATTAGGTTGATAGGAGTTGAGTGAAATCCTATCTGATGCATTATCTACCTTGACCAATGATACACCCGACACCTGCTTTTCAAAAACTATTTGAAAAATGCTTAGCAATGCTATATGATAGATTTGCAATAAAAATGCCAATTTCAAAGGTGTGATCACTTTAAGAATATTTATGGGAATTTCTGGTTTACTCCCACCATTGGCTAAGTATCTGATCCGTACCTAGTCAATGGGAAGGAGAGGTTGTCCTTGCGTACGGTGCCGTCATGTTGTAGTCCGGGACTCAACAGTTGACACCGACCGGGACAGGGTTGAAAAACTGACAGGACCTGTACTCTTGGGTTAGAGTCCCGAGGTGCTTGTCGCTGGCTGGAAAATTTAGGGACCACCTGTATGGGGGCCTGATTGACTAAGACTTGCAACTATTCACATACTACGGAAAGCTTCGGCTCCGAGGAATCCTTGATTGGACCGACAACCGCGCACTGGGAGTGGAGAGATGGCGGAAGTAGCATGTACCCACGTGGGTTAGAGGCCCGGATTGGAGTGGTGTACTGTGCTTCCGGGTGGCGTAGGACCGGGCCCAATCTTGGAGGAATCGTGGTAGACGAGTTGGCATATGCAAGCTTGGGTGCTACATATGCAGTGTGGATAGGGACCCTCAGCTGAGTATTATTTATCCGGATTAACGCTGCTCCTCGGTTATGGAGACTTAGTCACTGACCGTCAACAGGGAGTGGTTCTCAACTAGGTCTGTTTTGAAATGTAAAATGAATCATGAATGATTATGATGGAACAAGGAATACCGAATCTTTCAAAATAAAAATAAGGTTTACCAAAAATGCTTTTCTGCAAAATACTTGAACTTGCTTAAGCCTTACCTTGACTACCCTAAGCCTGCATTCCTGAGTCTTCTCCCTTTTCTTTAGTCGGGTAAGTCTTGTTGAGTACCTTTGTACTCAGGGTTCTTTTACCCATGTTGCAGGTATGGCAGACTCCTCAGTATGCCTCGGACCCTGCTGTGTGACTGTTGTTCAGGAAGAGGCCGACGAGGCCGATGAGTGATTATTCACCCTCGGGCTGGGTGATGTATCTTTATCTTTTAGTTGTTGTCATCTGCTACCCTGCCAACTCTATTTGAACTATGGTCTGTAATAATTTCACTTTAAGTTTATGTTGAACACTGGTTTGTAAAACTATTGTTATTTAAGTCTTCCGCTATTTACTCCGATGTTATTTGTCAAAATGTTCAAGAGATTGTAACTGAATTGTGAGCTGATCCTGCGGACATCGGGCACTGATGTAGCCCAGTGGCGAACCCGGTCTTAATCTCTTGGCTGTACGGATCGACTGTCAGTGGTTGATAGTGATCAGTGGGCCATGGGATTAGGGTCGTTACGTCACATTGCCCGAAGAAGAACAAACAAGCTTTCGGCAAGGCGGATCATGACCACAAGTATGACTCTGGCAAGCGCAAGGAGAAGTACGTCCCCGCAAAGCACAAGCGGAGGGGCGGCTTCAACAAGGAGACATCAAGGAGAAGTACTTGGAGAAGGCCCAGGCCGAGCAAAGTGCCTTCTTTGCCACGCTCAGCGACGTCGACAACTCGGACGACGACTCCACTGCTTCAAGCGATGATGAGTCCGAGAAGAAGAAGATCAAGGACAAGCTGAATGGTCTGTGCTTCTTTGCCGACGACGAGGGCTTCTGCACCATGGCCCTCAGCGATGAGGTCAACTACGAGCTGGAGGAGATCCCTCAGAACAACGACGATGATGACTCCTCCCAGGTACCTCAGACCCCTGATGAGCTTTCTGCTGAGGTCGATAAACTTACTGCTGCCCTCCTTAGTCAAGATAAGCTGCTTAGGCGTGTTGCTAGAGAAAGGAAGGAGTTTAGGCAGAAGTAGGAGGATGCGGTGAAGGAGCTTGAGTCTGTCAAGTCCACCGTTGTCGTGACTGAGGAGGATGAGTGTGAGATGTGCTCCAAGCAGATCACTGACCTTATCACCTTGAGGGGGAAGTATGTTACTTTGGTTGGAGAGATGGATAAGCTTAGGGCTAGACCTGTGTTGCTGGGTGCATGCAAGTCTTGTGCAGGCTTGCAATCCGAGTTGGCAGAGAAGAATGCCAAGATTGCGTCTCTTGAGAAGGCCAGCTCGGATAGCACTTGTGTGTCTAGGTGTGCCCTGTGTGAGGGTTTGGAGATAAAAATTGCGAATGTAAAGCATGACAAGATGCAAACCGAGGAAGAAAACACATACCGTCGGACCATCTTGTCATGGGTGTCTAGTGGTGAGCCGCAGCTTGGGATGATGATTGCCCAATTCAAACGTGCTGCTGGAGGTCCTGGTGTTGGTTTTACTGAGGGTGTGGAGAGTGCTACATCTTTTGGGAAGGTTGGAGAGTTTAGTGGTCTTAAGCCGAGTGAGAAGCCCAACTCCACCACTACTCCTAAACTAACCAAGATTCCACCGAAAGAGCCTCTCAAGCCGAACACCAAGGATGGAGTGTTTGTGGAACCTCCAAGAGCTCCACCCAAGAAACAGACAAGAGCTCCAAAACCAAACCACCTCAGGAACAAGCTAGACACTATGCCACCAATCCATGCGGAGCTCATGCCACAAAAGAACCAAGTGATCCACACCCAATACCTTGAGTACCAACAACCCCCTATGAGAGCGGTGAGGTACCACTGTGAGCACTGTGGGAGAGATGGACACTTGAGGGAGTTTTGCTTTCGGCGCAAGAGAGAGGAGCGCCGTGCAAAGGAGATGAACAACTGGGACATGTACCATCCTTTCCGTGATGTACATGCGCCGAAGGTTCAAAGGATGGTTACTAGGCCTAGAGGTCCAATGCCTCAAGGTCCTAGGCCGTAAGAAGGACGTGCCCGACGGGATCCTACTTTTGTAGGCTATGGACCCCGTGGCGGTGGCATTGTTGTTGAGCGTTACCCCCCACCGCATTTTGACTATCGCGATGGACGCTCTTCCCTTAGCGGACCACGTTTTCCTATACGTGGTGATTGCTTTCCCCATAGGCGTGCTAGGAATGGTTTTTCTACTAACCGTTCTTTTGAGCAGCCGGGACAACACTGGTACACTTCCCATTTTGCTCACCCCAGTGTTGGACCGTATGCTTGTAACACCCCCGGTGTTAAGCGTTAATTAAAAATCTAAGTATGGCGAATAGTATGTATAATCATCTAGTGTCATGGCATATAAGCATATCATGTGTGATGATTTCCATGTTTGATTATGTGTGTTGTATGAATGTGTTATGTGTGTCACGTGAAATGACGAATTAAAATAATACTTAACAGACTTTGGTGAACTCTAAAATGAACTTTCTTAAATAAACTTGGGGCAACTAAGGTACTATTTGTTGGGTCAACTTTTACTCTAATCAATAGTGAGGTTGGTTGCTTGTAATGAACACCAAAAGACCCCTAATTAAATTCCTTAAGACTTGAAGGTTTTAAATTAGCAAAAACCCTAATATTAGGATTTATCGGGACGATTGCTTTGACCAGCTTTGAAATATTATTTGAAGAGCTCGCATGATAGTGAGTCCTAAATGAAAGTTGTAAGTAAAGATCAAGAGGAACAAACTTCGTTTAATGGTCAAGACCTAGATCGGTTCCGAAAATAGCGAAACAGGGCTCCCAAGATCAGATTAAGTGCTGATTTCAAGGATTCCAAAAATTGGAATTTCGGGTACCGCAGAGCTTTCTTCGATAATTATTGCCTCATAAATGATTTCGAATTTGATCTAGCCTCTTTAAGGAAAGTTGGAGTACTCCTCAAGACAACGACAACAAATCAAGTCTCGTCGGAATCGGAGTTCGTTTGGACAGTGGTTGCAATTTTGGGAAATAGCGAAGATTTTCGGCGGGGGAAAGAAATTTGAAGAGCAATTTTGTTGAGGCCGTGGGTAGTGCCGCGTGGCCTCCCACGCGTCCTATTCTCGTGCCCCCTCCCACCGCAGAAAGGACCGAGCCCCTTCTCCTTTTGTCCCTCGGTCTCTCCTCCCTCCCATCCATCTCTCGTTCTTCCTCCTCCCATCCATGGCCAGCACACCACAGAAGGCAGCAGCAGTCCTGCTTCTCCTTCCTCCTCCCATCCATCTCTCGTTCTTCCTCCTCCCATCCATGGCCAGCACACCACAGAAGGCAGCAGCAGTCCTGCTTCTCCTTCCTCCACCTCTTCTTCTCCATAACAGTAGCAAGGCAGCAGCTCCACCCTTCCCTCTCTCTTCCTCCTCCCCTCCTTCCCCTCCCCTTCCTGCATAGTCTTGCTGCTCTCCCTTTTTTTGGCTGCAGCAAGCAGCAGCGCCTGCAGGCAGTCAAGCAGCAGCCATGGTCGCCTCCCTCTTCCTGCTCCTCCTCCATGGCCGAATCTGAGCAGAGCACAGGCAACAGCACCTCTCTCCTCCCCTTTCCCCTTTTCTTCTCCCTCTGTTCATGGCAACCAGCAGCAGCACTTGGCGTCCCTCCTGCTCCTCCCCTCCCTCCATGGAAGCAAGCAAGTGCCCTCCCCCTTTCCTTCCCATGGCAGCAGCCCCTTTTCCCTTCCTGGTGTTTCCTTCCCCTCCTCCCTGGTGAGCAGCAGCAGCAGCCAGCAAGGACCAGCAGTGACGCCGGCAACAACAATCCTAGGGTTGAGTTGGAGATGAATTTCGTTTTTCCCTTAATGCTTAATGTATGGTTGATATTGTTAATAATGTGCTCTGTTCATAAGTGTTGATGTATATATATATAGTATAGGAGTGTTCAAATGTAAATCAAACAAGTGATGGATCAATTTACTTATGTGCTGAAATTTTGGCTGCATACATAGTTTCTGTGGGAGTGATAATTTCGTAATTTAAATCATATTTTCTGTAGGTTTGGTCAATACAAAAGTTGTAAATAATTGGATGATCTACTTGCTGTTAAAATTTCATGATTTTTAGCCTAGTAGTTTAGGAGATACAGCTGTTCAAAGTTCAATCTCAGAAATAGGTGTTCTCTGGAATTTCTGGACCAGATTTGAGAAATGCATTAGTTTGGATATGTTAACTTGAGAATCATGCTGAGATGTTTAAAGATGATTTGTGGGACATTTTATAAGCTTTCTAAAATGTCTTGTTGCATGTCTTTGGGAGTCATGTAGCTCTAGTTATGATTTAATTACTCAGCTGTTATGTGTATGCCCATATTTGCAAAATTGGTTGGATGACTTGATTATTTTGGTTTACTCTTGTGTGATTAATATTGTTACTTACCTCTTGATTGAACAAACTAGATTGTTAGTTCTTGAGATGAGGGATCCCTCATAGGTTTAAAGTTGAATGTGATCCTTGTATTTAGAGTATTTGTGTGCTCTCATGTTAATCAAACAATTGATGAGTTGATTTACTTATATGCTGAAATGGCTGCAGAAGCAGTTTCTATTAAGGTAATAACTTCATGAAGTAAATTATGTTTTCTGTAGATATAATCCATATAAAAGTCGTAGATAATTCTCATATCTTGCTTGCCCAAAATTTTTATCATTTTAGGCCAAGTGGTTTGAGAGTTATGGCTTCTGCAAATCTGCTGACAGGTTTTGCCCACATTCTGTCCAGATCTGAATATGTGGCTTGTTTCACCTTGAAGGACCGAAGATGCTAAAGCAAGGCGACCAGAGGGGGGGTGAATGGGAGCCTCAAAAATTTCTTTCAAAATTACGGCCTCTGTCCCAACAAAATCAACCCCAAGAGCAAAGCCGACACACGTGATGTCCACGACCCAAATGATTGGGTGGGTGTTCCCTAGGAACACGGCGGGACACCACAAAAACTCCCTCGCCCAAGTCCGCGCAAGTCAACTAGTGATGGAGCATTTCAATTTCTTGATCTTTCTATGCAAGGTATCACAAAGCTCATCATATCTGAGGTTATCATCACAACAAGCTTCAAAACGTTGGGACAAAATCCCAAGACTAGCGAGAAATGTACCTTTCTTGGCCTTGCCAAGTTCACGTATACGATCCTCCGTTGAATGCTCATCATCTCCTAGGAAGTCCAGCAAAGCTTCCACCTCACGTTCCGCCTCAAGAGCCGCACTCCTCCTTCTTGCCAAAGTGTCATCCTCAATCGCATGTCCAAGACTCAATCCTAAGGACAGAGACACACTGGAAGAAGAACTTGGTGCCATTTCCAAAAGCACCGTTAGTGTTAGCCAAAACACAAGCTCAACACCTCGACAAGCAAAGTCGGAAACACAACCGCTCTCAAAAAGGTCGCCTTCGCGGATCTGGAACCAGTTAAGGTAGAGAGATCCTTAACTGGCTCCGATACCAATTGAAGGACCGAAGATGCTAAAGCAAGACGACCAGAGGGGGGTGAATGGGAGCCTCAAAAATTTCTTTCGAAATTACGGCCTCTGTCCCAACAAAATCAACCCCAAGAGCAAAGCCGACACACGTGATGTCCACGACCCAAATGATTGGGTGGGTGTTCCCTAGGAACACAGCGGGACACCACAAAAACTCCCTCGCCCAAGTCCGCGCAAGTCAACTAGTGACAAAATGGACTTTGGGTTACCTCAACCTCCCCCGAGCAATGCGAGGGGGATTCAGGCTTTTTCGCAAAGCGGGAAGCCCTGTTTCTGTAGAGCACAGAGTCGGGAATCCAACGCAAAAAGCAGATCTCAAATCGGCGCTCGAATGCAAATGATACGGACGAAAATGCGTTCTGTCTGCACTGACCGGACTCTGGCCAGCGTCCGGTCAGTGAGCACCGGACGCGTGGAACGCAAATGATACGGACGAAAATGCGTTCTGTCTGCACTGACCGGACTCTGGCCAGCGTCCGGTCAGTGAGCACCGGACGCGCCCGGTCAGAGAAAAACAGTTCTGGACCCTTACTGTTCACGACCGGACTCACTGGTGGCGAGCGTCCGGTCACGTCTCAAACGTCCGGTCACAAGAAGACGGACACAATGAACCGTGTGTTCGGCGAGTCCGGTCATGCAATCGTAGACCGTCCGGTCAGTTCGCAGGACTGGTTACGCTCGGCCTTCAACGACCGGATGCACAAGGTCAGCGTCCGGTCACCTCGCGCGAACTGGACAGTGCAGGTGTTCAACGACCGGACTCTGGCTCGGTGCGTCCGGTCGCTATGAGGCAGCGTCCGGTCACCCCGACCAGCCCATTGTTCTTCCACCGAATCGACCCGATCTCCCTCAAATCAAAAGCACTAGGGCTCAAATTTCGTATGAGGGGTCACAAGGATGTTAGTGAGCTACTCCTAAGAGATCATGGCTCGAACCTAACTCCAAATCGGAGAATCGAAGAAAACGATGAAGAACGGGCAAGAACTCGATCCCAAAACTAAATCCGACCGATCTGTGAGTTCGTGAGGTATTAGAGAAATTCCTTCGGTAGAAAGAAGACTCTCACGAAGCTACACAAGATGGTTCAAACAGAATTGCGAATCTTCCCTCGAAACAAGAATTCTCGTGAAGAACGAAAGAGGGGAAGCGTGCAAACGCGAAGAACAAAATCGCAAGACAAATTAAAGCACGAATTTGCTCCTTGGATTCAGCAGAATGGATGATTGATTAAGCTCTCGGTGTCGGGCTACAAGCCACTCCTAGCAACACAAAGCTCGGATGGCGAAAAGCTCAAGAACAAGAGCCAACTCTCCTCTAACCCTAGCCTTCTCTCACAAGCACAAAATGAGAGAGACACCGTGCAAGGATTCCAAGGGATAGCTGCCCTAGCAGCCCCCTTCATCTATATATAGGCGTACGTCCGAAGACCAAAACGCCCGTACATTAAGCACTCAACCCAAATACCCCCCAGGGGTAAAACTGTCCAACCCTAGCCTTTTTCACCCGACGGCCATGCCCGCACATCCAGTAGCTTCGCCTTGACGCGAGCTCCAGGATGCCGCCACGTGCCGCCACCGTCGACCACCGCGCCTTCTCGTAGATAGCTTCGCCGCTGCGCCAGCCTCTCCACGCCGCCACGCGTCGACCATCTTTTTGGACCTTCCCCCGGTTTTGAGGCCCAAATCGGGAAACCTGCCAGCCCAGGTTTTGAGGCCCAAACCTGGAAACCATCCACCCTGAGTTTTGAGGACCAAACTCGGAAACCCGCAAGTCCAGGTTTCGAGGCCCAAACCTAGAAACCGTCCATCCCGAGTTTTGAGGCCCAAACTCGGAAACCGGCCACCCGAGTTTTGAGGCCCAAACTCGGAAACCGTCGATGGTAGCTTTTTGAGGCTCAGCTACCGAACCCGCACCGTAGACGGGATGTGGTTCGCACACCCCGACCACCGGCACCGATGCCGATGCATGTCCAGCCTCCACGCCGGGCACAACGCCTTCGCCTTCCTTCTTGACGAGGCCGACGGCACTTGCGCCGCACGCAAGCCCGTGTCCGACCTCCCGCCAAGTGCCACGACGCCATCGTCTTCCTCCCGACTCGGTCGATGCATCGCACATCCCCATGTGCTCTCGCTCGCCGATGCCACGTGCCAGCTACCACAGCTGGTCCTCTGGTCCGTCAGTCCAAGCCTCATGTCCGCCCTTCACCGCTCTGGGTACATCGGCATGGCACGTCCGCCGCACGGCACGCCCATCCTTCACCGCTCCTGGTCCGTCGGCACGGCACGTCTCTACTTGACCTTCACCTCGCCATCGACCACTGTATCCGAGCTCCACACCTGCACATCAACACAGCCAAGAGACACATGTCGCACACGCACACCAACACAGAAACACCACAACTCAACGCCACCGGTTAGTCATAAGCATTAAGCGCATAGCGACATATGGACTTAACCGGGTAAAAGCCTCAAACCTTCCTCATCAAAGTCAATCATTCATCATATATGTTCTCAATCTCCCCCTTGATGAATGCATTGACTAACAATAAAACCAAAAAGGAAGGGTTTGAAGACAAGCCTCATTCAAGTGCCCAAAAGCCAGGCAAAAGCAAACACAAGGCCACTTGGAATGAGGAAGGGTCATGAAAACTCCAAATAAAAGCTCTCGGTCCCGAAAGAAACGGGAAAAGCGGGCAAAGCCTCCACACAACCGAAGAGTCAAGATAAAACAAGAGTTTCATGAAATCCCAAAAGGTACTCGAAAACCAATGTCAGATAAATTGTCAAACAATCATCACAAAAGAAACCAAGGTACTTATCCACTTGGGTTTACTTGGGTCAAAATTTCTCCCCCTTTTTCTCTTTCTCTTTCTCTTTCTCCCCCTTGATGATTGAATTGACAAAAACTAGTCACAAGAGATGGTTTGAGATACCAAAACCAAAAACTTGGTCCCCAAAGACATGGGCAACGGCTCCACGCAACCAAGCAAAGGATCGGAGCAACAACTCATCAAAGAGCAAAACTCGATCACACAGAGCGAAAAACTTGGTTCCCAAAGACATGGGCAACGGCTCGACGCAACCAAGTCAAAAATGAGCTAGCCCTCAAGAAAAGGCAGAAAAAGATCTCAACACCACTAGCTCAAGGCTCGATACTAATTGAGGCTGAATCGACGCATAAGAATGCAAAACTGCTAGTCCCTCAAGATAGAGGCACAGAGGCTCAACACAACTAGCAGAAAACTCGATATCAATCACAAACAGCCAAAAAATTGGTGAAGACAGCTAGTTCCTCAAGATAGAGGCAAAAGTGGCTCGACACAACTAGCTGAAGGCTCCATATCAATCGAAAATATCAAGCAAAAACTGCTAGTCCCTCAAGACAGAGGCAAAACTGCTCAACACGACTTGCAGGCTCGATACCGACTGAGAAAAACACAAAAGAAGCTCAAAACCAAATGGAGCACAAACACCCAGAGCACACGGAGAAGCAGCAAAGCAAAAGCGACTCCCCCTGAAAGCAAGCCTATATACAAAAGCTATGCAACAAAGCTCGTGACACCAATTACACTCCATACCAAAAGATGGATACTAATTGAAACACATAAAAGAGCTATACCAAGTGAAGAAGGACATAAAAGAACTAAACTCCCCTAGCTCAAAGCTCTCCCCAAAATGCATGACTTTCCCCTTTGTGCCAACACATAAGCTCCCCCTTGCAAACAACTTCTCCCCCTTGACAAAAGGGAACATGCTGAGGGGTTTTAACATTTTTCACAAAGTTGACACAAACACAAGACAAGTCATCAAACAAAAGCATATGGGGGCAATGAAAAGCATTGAAAGTGACCACAAAGTGTATCGGAGCTGGGGGTATGTACCCTAAGCTAAAAATGCATGATATGCACAATGCAACAGCTTCAAGTGTATAGGAATCAGAATGAAAGGATGCTCAAAAGGGTGCTGCCCTGAAAGTGTAGCAATCAATACAAATGCTAGCAAAGGCTCAAACTGATCAAATGAATACGAAATATGAACAATTAAGCATATGAGCAGTTTTAAGCCATTTGAAAAGGAGTCCACCACTAAAATAGCACTTAGCATGAATAGACAGGAAATCGAGCAAGTGCTAACTCAGGTATAAAAGGTGAACTACCCCTAGCAAAGTTCAATCATCATGCCATAGAAAGAAGCATAGACTTGTGTCATTATCAAATTTTATCGGAATTTGCAGCGGTATTGACACAAGTTCAAATTAAAAGCATGTGATTGCGAGAGGTTGAAAGCATGGTCATTGCCTAACTTTTCAACCGAGCTAAGCCTATGCAAGAAAAGCAATCAGAAGCTTAAAGCACCGGTTTCGGTCTTACACTACACGGCTCAAGTTTAACTCAAAAGTGCAATGAGAAACAGTCTCGATACCGTGATGTGCTGACACATGCAATCCCATCTCGATCTTTTCATTTCACTTAGACTTGGATCAAATTTTAAGCACAATGTAAATATGAACAATCCAAGCAAGTGAATGACTCAGTGCAAGAGACATAGCAACCTAGCATACAAAAGACAGCACAAGTGATCTCAACACATCCTACCCATGCCAGTTGCCACTCTCAATGGTGAACAAATTAAAGGTTTCATAGTTGATTAATCAAGTTCACCAATTGCAAAAATAGCTTAGCGCATAACATGTATCAAGTGATCAAAAAGAGCCTAAGCTACAAGCATCATCATGTATAAACGGGGCATACCAAAAAGAGCATAATCTCATTCTCATTGCTCTAATCATGAAGCTCTAAAATGCACTAGAATACATGATGAAATGCATGCAAAAGCTAGTCTATCAAGAACAAAGCAAAACTAGCCTAAAAAGGAAAACAAAAAACAAAAGGGTATCGGAGAAATCCAACTAAGATACAATCAAGAAAAATGCTTCCCCAACTAAAAGGGAAACACGCATCAAACTCACAAGCGAAGAGCCAGGAAACGCTCAAGCGACAGCCAGCAAAATCCACACCGAAAAGACCACACAGCAAAAAGAAGTCAAGGAAAGAAGAGTACCAAAACCCGAACTCAGAAGTGTGTCGGAGGTACCTCATGAAGCGCATGACCGCCTACTGGTGTGATACCCGAGGGGACGCCTAAATCTGCTGAACTCTGGGGTGCCTACCTTGCCGAAGTCATCTCCCCCTCGCCTGATGCTGTTGCTCCCACAGGTGCAGCTAGTGCTCGCTGGAGAGCTGCTCGAACGGAACCCCAAGTCGTGGAAGAAGTGGGATCGGGTTCGTGAGCCGAAATGCTCTCTCCAGGATCCTGTTCTCCTGCACACTCAAAGGCAGAAGAAACACAAGGCATTGTCTCGTCCAGTGTGACCTCAAGGTCTCCACGAAAACGGTTAGTCACATAATAAGCATAAGGTGAACTCTCAACAAAAGGAGATCTACCTATGAATGATACCGCAAGGAGATCTGAACTCAAACTAGTCAAGACTACCATGCAACAGGATAAAGCAATGTATAGCAAAATGCAGCCTAAAGACATGATCAACCCAAACATAGCCTAAGCCTCAACACATGCTACAATGCAAGATAATGATAATAATAGATCCAAAAGCATGTAACATGATAAAATTGTGGAAAGGCTAGTGCTCAACCTAAACATATCAACAGGGTACATGTAGCTACACAAAACTAGCACCTGAAAAGTGACACCTAATGAACATCATACCACTACAAATCAAGCTCATGGAGTAATATGGTAAAACATGGCACGATGTTCATGAGGATCACTGACTAGCATGAAAAGTGGCTCCTCCACAAAAGCTATACACAAAGCTAGCATGACATGATATACAAGATAGCACATGCTAGACTAAGACAAAACATGATACACAAGAAAATGTACATGCAATATCTATACAAGTGGGCACATGAAGAACCATCTCATACCACAAAACATAAATCATGGATGTACAGGGTATGAGTGTATAAGAAGGCTCACCGAGCTACAAAAGCCTCTTTGGAGGCAAATCTAAGCGGGGTGTAGAGAACCATCAACTCTTGATCACATCTAAAAGATCAAGCTCCATCAGGCGCATGTTCTCCACCCCACGTCCTCATATCTACACACAAGAGGACAAAGTAACCCGAGTCTTGGATCCCGAAGGGTTAGCAAGCATGTACTTGGGAATCCAGGACTTGGTCACAAATCTCAACTTATCATGTGGGTTAGCATGATGCAAATGCTGGTTCAAATGCAATTGTGAAACACCCTTAGAAGCATTTCTCAAAAGGACAACTCGAGGAGAAGAACGAGTCGTACCACGGGAAAAGAGGCAAACATCTTCCAAGGTTTTTGTAGAAGAACCAATAGAAGCACCATGAGAAGCATGACGTGGACCCAAAGAAGAAGCACTAGAGGCATGTCCATGATCATGACCTAACCCACTAGAAAAGGAGTCATAAAACCCATCAACAAAGAGGGGCTTCTTACTAGGAGCGCAAACGTTCATGCCATGAGAAGGGTTATGAACCACCATCTTCCTAGAAGAGCGAGCTTGGCGCAAACATTTGGCACGCCGATAGCAAAAGCTTTCTTGATGCCCATCTTTCTCACAAAAAGAGCAATGGTACAAAGGCCTATTGGAAGGCACACCATTCTCTGATAAGTGAGAAGTCCCTTGGGACTTAGAACAAGAAGCATCAACAACTAACTTGGTGCCAACACTAGGAGCACACGTGCCATGGGAAAGGCTACGTGGCTTCCTAAAAGCCTTAGCTCGAATTCGTCGCTCGTGTTTGACACGGCGGAAACAAAAATTGAATGAGTGTCCATCCTTCTTGCAAAAGGTACAATGGAAAACCGGATTGGGAGCACGAGTCCCAAAAATATGAGAAGCACCCTTATCAAGAGAAGTCCCTTGGACATCACTCGAAAAAACAGCAAGATTAGGAGTAGCTATGAAAGAGCTATCCGAAACCTTGACACTAGTGCTAACGTCCAAAGACTCATGCGCAACACAAGAACTCAACTCCGATTGCAAAGATGCAGACTTGGAAACATCAACATCGGAGTTGGAAGAAATGCGTGACTCAAACGACTTAGCACAAAGACTCTTGCATCTTTTGGCCAAAACCTCATTTTCAAACATGAGGCGGTCACAAGTACCACAAGGAGTGTTTCTCAAGTTTTCCATCTCCTTTTCAATGCACTCGGCATATGTGGTACGCAAGAGCTCAATCTCCTTCTCAAGGTTGGCACTCATATCATTGTGCTCAACCAACTTAGCGCTCATATCATCGCGCAAAACCTTCAAAGCCAAAACTTCCTTTTCTAAATCAATGCAAGATGTGCAAATAAAATCAGTGGAAGAAACATCACCATTCACATCAAGCAAAGAATCATGAATAGCACTAGAAGCATGGCAAGCATTTTTATTCAAAGAGCATGAGCTACAAGGCCTAGCATTTATCTCATCAATTTCAGCCCTAGCATGCTCAAGTTCATCAACACATGTGGTGTGAGTCAATTTTAATTCATTTATTTCAGCATGCAAAGACTCACATGAAACACATGGTAAAGAAGCTTTTGACCTAAGCAAGGCTATTTCAGATTTAGCATAAACATGGTCCTTGCGCAAGTCAAAGCAAACAACACATGGTATGGAAGCACTTGATTTCAACATTTCATTTTCAGATTTTAAGCTAGCAAGAGAAAAGCGTAGCTCATCATTCTTCCTAACCATGTCACTACAAGAGGTGCAAGGTAAAGATGCACTAGACTTCCAATGAAAAAGGCCATATTTTAACCTAGTGATGGAGCATTTCAATTTCTTGATCTTTCTATGCAAGGTATCACAAAGCTCATCATATCTGAGGTTATCATCACAACAAGCTTCAAAACGTTGGGACAAAATCCCAAGACTAGCGAGAAATGTACCTTTCTTGGCCTTGCCAAGTTCACGTATACGATCCTCCGTTGAATGCTCATCATCTCCTAGGAAGTCCAGCAAAGCTTCCACCTCACGTTCCGCCTCAAGAGCCGCACTCCTCCTTCTTGCCAAAGTGTCATCCTCAATCGCATGTCCAAGACTCAATCCTAAGGACAGAGACACACTGGAAGAAGAACTTGGTGCCATTTCCAAAAGCACCGTTAGTGTTAGCCAAAACATAAGCTCAACACCTCGACAAGCAAAGTCGGAAACACAACCGCTCTCCAAAAGGTCGCCTTCGCGGACCCGGAACCGGTTAAGGTAGAGAGATCCTTAACTGGCTCCGATACCAATTGAAGGACCGAAGATGCTAAAGCAAGACGACCAGAGGGGGGGTGAATGGGAGCCTCAAAAATTTCTTTCGAAATTACGGCCTCTGTCCCAACAAAATCAACCCCAAGAGCAAAGCCGACACACGTGATGTCCATGACCCAAATGATTGGGTGGGTGTTCCCTAGGAACACAGCGGGACACCACAAAAACTCCCTCGCCCAAGTCCGCGCAAGTCAACTAGTGACAAAATGGACTTTGGGTTACCTCAACCTCCCCCGAGCAATGCGAGGGGGATTCAGGCTTTTTCGCAAAGCGGGAAGCCCTGTTTCTGTAGAGCACAGAGTCGGGAATCCAACGCAAAAAGCAGATCTCAAATCGGCGCTCGAATGCAAATGATACGGACGAAAATGCGTTCTGTCTGCACTGACCGGACTCTGGCCAGCGTCCGGTCAGTGAGCACCGGACGCGTGGAACGCAAATGATACGGACGAAAATGCGTTCTGTCTGCACTGACCGGACTCTGGCCAGCGTCCGGTCAGTGAGCACCGGACGCGTCCGGTCAGAGAAAAATAGTTCTGGACCCTTACTGTTCACGACCGGACTCACTGGTGGCGAGCGTCCGGTCACGTCTCAAACGTCCGGTCACAAGAAGACGGACACAATGAACAGTGTGTTCGGCGAGTCCGGTCACGCAATCGTAGAGCGTCCGGTCAGTTCACAGGACTAGTTACGCTCGGCCTTCAACGACCGGACGCACAAGGTCAGCGTCCGGTCACCTCGCGCGAACTGGACAGGGCAGGTGTTCAACGACCGGACTCTGGCTCGGTGCGTCCGGTCGCTATGAGGCAGCGTCCGGTCACCCCGACCAGCCCACTGTTCTTCCACCGAATCGACCCGATCTCCCTCAAATCAAAAGCACTAGGGCTCAAATTTCGTATGAGGGGTCACAAGGATGTTAGTGAGCTACTCCTAAGAGATCATGGCTCGAACCTAACTCCAAATCGGTGAATCAAAGAAAACGATGAAGAACGGGCAAGAACTCGATCCCAAAACTAAATCCGACCGATCTTTGAGTTCGTGGGGTATTAGAGAAATTCCTTCGGTAGAAAGAAGACTCTCACAAAGCTACACAAGATGGTTCAAACGGATTTGTGAATCTTCCCTCGAAACAAGAATTCTCGTGAAGAACGAAAGAGGGGAAGCGTGCAAACGCGAAGAACAAAATCGCAAGACAAATTAAAGCACGAATTTGATCCTTGGATTCAGCAGAATGGATGATTGATTAAGCTCTCGGTGTCGGGCTACAAGCCACTCCTAGCAACACAAAGCTCGGATGGCGAAAAGCTCAAGAACAAGAGCCAACTCTCCTCTAACCCTAGCCTTCTCTCACAAGCACAAAATGAGAGAGACACCGTCCAAGGATTCCAAGGGATAGCTGGCCTAGCAGCCCCCTTCATCTATATATAGGCGTACGTCCGAAGACCAAAACGCCCGTACATTAAGCACTCAACCCAAATACCCCCCAGGGGTAAAACTGTCCAACCCTAGCCTTTTTCATCCGACGGCCATGCCCGCACATCTGGTAGCTTCGCCTTGACACGAGCTCCAGGATGCCGCCACGTGCCGCCACCGTCGACCACCGCGCCTTCTTGTGGATAGCTTCGCCGCTGCGCCAGCCTCTCCACGCCGCCACGCGTCGACCGTCCTTTTGGACCTTCCCCCGATTTTGAGGCCCAAACCGGGAAACCTGCCAGCCCAGGTTTTGAGGCCCAAACCTAGAAACCGTCCACCCCGAGTTTTGAGGCCCAAACTCGGAAACCCGCAAGTCCAGGTTTTGAGGCCCAAACCTGGAAACCGTCCATCCCGAGTTTTGAGGCCCAAACTCAGAAACCGGCCACCCGAGTTTTGAGGCCCAAACTCGGAAACCGTCGATGGTAGCTTTTTGAGGCTCAGCTACCGAACCCGCACCGTAGACGGGATGTGGTTCGCACACCCCGACCACCGGCACCGATGCCGATGCATGTCCAGCCTCCACGCCGGGCACAGCGCATTCGCCTTCCTTCTTGACTCGGCCGATGGCACTTGCGCCGCACGCAAGCCCGTGTCCGACCTCCCGCCAAGTGCCACGACGCCAACGTCTTCCTCCCGACTCGGCCGATGCATCACACATCCCCATGTGCTCTCGCTCGCCGATGCCACGTGCCAGCTACCACAGCTGGTCCTCTGGCCCTCTGGTCCGTCAGTCCAAGCCTCACGTCCGCCCTTCACCGCTCTGGGTACATCGGCATGGCACGTTCGCCGCACGGCACGCCCATCCTTCACCACTCCCGGTCCGTCGGCACGGCACTTCTCTACTTGACCTTCACCTCGCCATCGACCACTGTATCCGAGCTCCACACCTGCACATCAACACAGCCAAGAGACACATGTCGCACACGCACACCAACACAGAAACACCACAACTCAACGCCACTGGTTAGTCATAAGCATTAAGCGCATAGCGACATATGGACTTAACCGGGTAAAAGCCTCAAACCTTCCTCATCAAAGTCAATCATTCATCATATATGTTCTCACACCTACTTAAGTTGGGATTCATGCTTAGGTCTTAATATAAAAGTTGTAGATAACTTACATATCTAGCTTGTGTTAAAGTTTTATCATTTTAGTCCAATTGGCATAGGAGTTATAGCCTGTGCAATTTCAGTGTCCAGTTTTGCTTGCTCTCTGGACAGATCTGAAAGAGTGGATTGTTTGACTTAGATAAGCTTTGAATCATCCTTTGATGTTAATATATGAGTTATAGTGATCTTCATATGCTTTCTAAATTGTCTTAGCTCATATTTGTTGGAGTTTTACAACTTGAGTTATATCTGTTTTACCTTGGATGGCTAAATCTGTCCAAGTCTGGACAGAGATGCCTTCCTTGTTTTGTTTGGCTATGATAACTTGTGAATTACCTTAGGTGGAAAGTAAATGGTTTAATTAGAACTAATACATGGTTATACTCTGATGATCAACTTAAACATTTTAATGACCTTAGTTAAGTATAGCACTTAGTCACTTAACCACATAATATAATAATAAAAGCTTAAACCTAAATCACTTTGCTAATTGGTCTCTATTAATTAAGATACATAAATGATGGTTAGAGATTGACCTATGTTAGAATTAACCTTCCTGTCCTAGTAATCTTTTGCTTCATGATTTTGTCTTGCATAGAATTGGTTGGTTATATATGGCTATGGTATTTGATCAAGAGATACACTTGATCTCATTGGTGAATTGCATGGCTGCAGGATCAGTTTTTGTTGAGTGGTTGTTTCTACTAAGTAAACCATGTTTTCTGTGAAAGTGATAAATACTAAAGTTGTAGTTAACTTTTGTATCTAGCCTGTCCTAAAATTTCATGATTTTAGGCCAGCTAGATTAGGAGTTATAGATTTTCTAAGTTACTAGATCAAATCTGTTATACTATCTGGACAGGTCTGAGAAAATGAGATGTTTAAGTTATTTAACTTGCGAATCACTTGTTAACTATAATAGGAAAGTTGTAGTAAACTTATATGTCTAGTTTGTCCTAACATTTCATGATTTTAGGCCTGTGAGACTAAGAGTTATGGATTTTATAAGATTCAGGTCAAATCTGTGCTTCCTTCTGGACTGATTGGAGAAATGAAGTTGTTGAACTGTTTTAACTAGGAAATCAACTCTTGACCATAAAAAGAAAGTTGTAGTAGCTTTCTTGAGCTTTCTAAATTGTTAAGGATCATATGTTTTAATGGTCTAGAACTCCAGTTATAGCTGTTTGAAATTGGATGATCAAATCTGTCCAGAATCTGGACAGGGATGTTTGCCCAACTTGTTTGACCTAAATTGCTGTAGAACCAACTCAAGATCATAAGAAAAAAAGTGTAGGTAGTTAGATAAGCTTTCCGAAAAGTCTAGGTTCATAGTTTGAAATATTTTGAAACTCCAGATATGGCTGTTCTTTGTGCAGTGTTGGAATCTGTCCAAATCCTGTACAGAACTTCTTCTTTGTGCTGTTTGACCTTGTTAATTCTAGAATCAGCCTTCGGTGCTAATAACAAGTCTGTAGAAATTTATATAAGCTTTCTAAATTGTCCTTAATCACTATTTTTGGAGGTCTGGAACTCTAGTTATGGATAGATAAGGTTGATTGTACAAATCTGTCCAAAATCTGGACAACAGTGTTTGATTGTATTGTTTGACTTAGTTAACTCTAGAATCACTTAAAGATGATAAAAATGAAGTCATAGCTAACTTAATGAACTTTCAAAAAAGTCAGTATAACCTTATCATTGCTTAGGGTGAACTAGAATAGTCTGCTCCAACAACTGTAAAAATGGTTAATAAACAATTAAGTTTTGCTTTGCACCGCGTATGGTTAAAGTCTTGATTGAAAACCATGGGACATCCCCACTCCGAGGTCCCATGGCAGTGGATGATGCTTGTGATACACTCTTAAGCACTTTAGTTAATCCATCTATTGATTATGTATGAAAATGACACACTACCCTAAGAACACTAGTTGATAGGTTACAAGTTGGTTTTGTTGGTTTGCAACTTTATCATGAGGAAAGTTATACTCGACCTTTCTTATCTTGTGTTAACTTTTGTTATGCATTTATTTGTCCTGCACCTTAGCATATATTGCATCATACTAAAGCATGCATCATGGTATACGTGTAGTTCATACGAGAGAGTCGATGGTCGTATTGAGCAAGCTTCGGAAGGTTGTGTTGAGCAAGCTTCAGATCGAGGAGGTCCAGTTGATCAAGTTCGTCAGACAAGCTTCTTCGAGAAGATTCAACTTCAAGTCGATAAGGAACTAACTTCTGTGGATCTTTCGGAGATCGTAGTCTTCTCTGCAACACAGGCAAGCCCCGGTGCATACACCCACTCTCTGTTTTACAAATACTTTATTACACTGTAGGTCTTGTGGAATGTGCATTAAGTAAGTAGGAGTTGAACAAAACCGTTGCTGCATGAATACCTTGATTTCCAGATAATCCCCTGATGATATCCTATCAGTAGTGATGAGACGATCTCGAAATGCTTAACAATGCTTAGACTTCGGTAGAAGTCGATCGATGGTTTCATCGTTCGCGAGATATAGGTTTTACCCGTTCTCTCTTCGACTCTGTCTATGGGTTGTGAGAACCCTAATATGATGATAACTATTAAACTGAGACCGGGCGGGTAACTTGCACAGGAATGGAGTCCTGGTGTAGTGTTTCCGCCTGTGTCGTTTAGGACCCGTCCGCTGTTGGCCCGTTGGATCGAGAACTATTTGTTAGTAATGGTCACATGCTACGGTAAGCCCTACTGTGGCTATGCTCTTACTGGAACGGCGCACCCGCGCACTGGGAGTGGAGAGATGGCGGGAGTAGCGTGTACCCACCCTGCTCGGTCCACTGATGAACGTTACTCATCAAGGCCGTTGTAGGGCGGTGGTGTACTGTACTTCCGGGTGGCGCGGCTCCGGTCCGGTATGAGCGGATCCACGGGAAGGTTGATATATGCAAGTTCGGTCTTGCATATGTCGTGTGATAAGGAAGCCCCAGCTGGGTAGATCAAGCGGTTCGAATCGTCGTTTGCTCCACGAGAAAAGGAGACTCGTCCTCGCCCCCTCAGCGTAGTTTAATCAAGTGAAGATGATGGCAAGAGAAGTTTATCATGAGATGTGATGCTTAAACAAGTGTTTGATTTAGATAGGTGCAAAGTGGACACTGCTTAATAACTGAATGCACTGCTAAAACTTGAAAATAGGATGAACAAGTAGAAAGCTTTTCTGCAAAGCTCTTCTCTTCTGCTAGCCCCACTACATCCCCTAAGCCAGCATGCCCTTGGAGTCTTTTTCTTAGTCGGGTAAGTCTTGTTGAGTACCCTCATGTACTCAGGGTTTTATTCCCCCTGTTGCAGGTTTTAGCTTGTGGTGTCTTTCTGGATCATGTCCGTGGGCTCGATATGATTCCGTGGTTCTCTTCGACTTGGGTGCTCTACCTAAGTCTGGCTCTGTAGTGCTGCTCTTCTCCCGCAGTCCAAGTAAAGTTTATTTGAAATGTAACTTACTCATGCTTTGTAAAAGTTTATCTTACCTTGCTTCCGCACTCCGATGTTATTTTGTATCAACTGTTGTAATGTTGTAGTTATTTCACTCAAGGTGAGGATGATCCTGTCACTCGTGGATAATTCGGGGTTCTCTCGGGGACTTCCGACGGATCTTTCCAGTGATGTGGTACACATGCACAGTCATCAGAGCTCTAGAAGATGATGATGTGTGCAGGTGAGGCCACATTATTGGGAGGTTCTGCCACAATGCTCACCCTATGTCTTTTTATTGGTGTAGGTAAAGCGATTGGAGGACATTTGGTTGGTGGATTCCGGGTGTTCAAGGCACATGACCGGAAACTCCAAATGGTTCTCCAGTCTTAGTCCAGTTGCCGGAAAGGAGTTTATCACCTTCGGTGACAATAGCAAGGGTAAGGTGCTATCCCGTGGGTCTGTGCGAGTTAATGAGCATTTTGTGTTGCGTGATGTTGCTCTTATTTCTAACTTGCATTTTAACCTTCTTTCTGTTTCGCAACTTTTTGAGGATGACTATGAGATTCGTTTTAAGCCGAATCTCAGTCGTATTTTGGATCCTCAGGGCAATCTTGTGTGTTTGATTTCGCCCTTTGGGATAGTCTTTCGTGCGAATTTCTCGGAGTCTTTTGGCATTTCTCATTGTCTTATGGCTGGACCTTCCTCCTCTGATCTTTAGAAGTGGCATAGGAGACTTGGTCACTTGAGCTTCGACTTGCTTGCAAGTCTTAGTTCACTTGGCTTAATCCGAGGATTGCCCAAGTTGTGCATGGAGAAGGATCTTGTTTGCCATTCTTGTAGACATAGGAAAATGGTTGCTGCTCCCCACCATCCTGTGAATCAAGTTATGACCAAGCGCCCTGGAGAGCTTTTGCATATGGACCTTGTAGGTCCGGCTCGGGTGAGCTCGGTTGGTGAGAAGTGGTATGTGCTTGTTGTTGTTGACGATTTTTCGAGATATTCTTGGGTTTTCTTTTTAGTTGAGAAAACTGAGCCTTTGTCTTTTACTCACAATCTGATTTTGCGACTTCAGAACGAGTTCCCTAAGAACTCGATGAGAGCTATTCATAGCGATAATGGTTCCGACTTTAAAACCTCGGACTTTGAAAAGTTTTGTAACTCTTTGGGTTTGGAGCATCAGTTTTCTTCCCCCTACATACCACCACAAAATGGTGTTGTAGAGAGGAAAAATCGGACCCTTCTTGAGATGGCCAGGACGATGCTCGATGAGCATAGGACTCCTAGGTGTTATTGGGTCGAGGCTATAAACACTGCATGCTATAATTCCAATCGCATTTTTCTCCATGCGTTTTTCAAGAATACTTCTTATGAGTTGCGATTTGGGAAGCAACCCAAAGTGAGTTATTTTAGAGTTTTTGGTTGCCATTGTTTTATACTCAAGAAAGGCAACTTGGACAAGTTTGAGTCTCGCTCTTCTGACGGTGTATTTTTGGGTTATGGTAATCATACTCGAGCATATCGTGTACTTAACCTTGATACTAACCGAGTCATGGAGACATCCGATGTCACCTTCGACGAGACCATGCATTGTCCTTCTTCTAGATTTGAACGTGCAAGTGATCACGAGGTCGGCGAACCTCTTTTTGATGATGAGGAAGAAGGTGCTGAAGGGATTGATGATCCAGCACTTCCTCCACCTGCTGTGCCGATTGAGTCGAATTCAACTACGACTGCTCGCGGCCTCGACCCGTCCTGTTCCACTACATGGGGGCCGTGTGATCCACCACCTCGGGTTGTACCACTTGTACCCGAGGAGGCACTAGCTACTGTTGAGGGGGAGGTTACTTCAGCGAGGGAGGCACCATGACACATTCAGCGCCAACAGCCACCTCAACAGATGATCGACAACATCCACGAACGCGGCACTCGGTCAAGGTCACAACAAATCTCTCACTTTGCTCATTCTGCATTTGTTGCTGATTTTGAACCCCGAGATGTTGGACACGCTTTATCTGATCCGGATTGGGTAAATGCCATGCATGAGGAGTTAGAAAATTTTGAGAGAAATCGGGTTTGAGTTCCTCCTCCTAAGTGTCACCCTATTGGTACAAAATGAGTTTTCAAAAACAAACAAAAAGAGGATGGCCACATTGTGAGAAACAAGGCCAGACTTGTAGCCCAGGGTTATAGTCAGAAGGAGGGGATAGACTATGAGGAGACTTTTGCTCCTGTAGCTCGTTTGGAGCCAATTAGGATCCTCTTGTCTTTTGCTGCATCCAAGGGTTTCAAACTTTTTCAAATGGATGTCAAGAGTGCCTTCCTAAACGGCTACATAGAAGAAGAGGTGTATGTGAAACAACCCCCCGGTTTTGAAAATCCCAAGTTTCGAAACCATGTTTTTAAACTTCACAAAGCTTTGTATGGGTTGAAACAAGTCCCTAGAGCCTGGTATGATAGCTTGAAAACCTGTTTGCTTGCTAAGGGTTTTAAAATGGGATGTGTTGAAAAAACTCTTTTTCTCCTCAAGCAAGGCAATGATACTCTTTTGGTTCAGATTTACGTGGTTGATATCATTTTCGGTGGTTCTTCTCATGCTTTGGTTGCCAAGTTTGCAGATATTATGAGCAGGGAATTTGAGATGAGCATGATGGGCGAGTTGACTTTCTTTCTCGGGTTGCAAGTCAAGCAATCTCGAGAAGGGACGTTTGTGCACCAGGGCAAGTACACCAAGGACATATTGAAGAAGATCCATATGGGTGAGGCCAAGCCTCTTCCAACACCCATGTCAACCACGACGGCCCTGGATTTGGACAAGGATGGAGAAGCTGTGGTCCAGAAGGAGTACCGAAGTATGATTGGGTCGCTGTTGTACCTGACGGCGACACGCCCGGACATTCAGTTCGCGGTGTGCCTTTGCGCGCGCTTTCAGGCATCACCGCGCACTTCTCACCGTCAGACGGTCAAGCGCATTATGAGGTACTTATGTTTCACACCTGAGTTCGGGATTTGGTATTCTGCTTCTTCCACCCTCTCCCTTTGCGGTTACTCGGATGCTGATTTTGCTGACTGCCGACTTGAGCGCAAGTCCACTTCTGGGACTTGTCAGTTTTTGGGTTCTTCTCTTGTGTCTTGGTCTTCTCGCAAGTAGTCTAGTGTCGCTCAGTCTACCACAGAGGCTGAATATGTTGCTGCAGCTAGCTGCTGTTTCCAATTATTGTGGATGATGGCCACTTTGCGTGATTTTGGTCTGAGCTTTTCTCGAGTTCCATTGCTTTGTGACAGCACTAGTGCGATTAGCGTTGCTAAGAACCCCGTGCTGCATTCTAAGACCAAACACATTGATGTGCGCTTTCATTTCTTGCGAGACCACTATGAGAAGGGTGATATCGACCTTCACCATGTCGATACTCATCTTCAGTTGGCAGATATTTTCACCTGGCCTTTGGACCAATCAACCTTTGTTAGGTTGAGAGGTGAGCTTGGTGTGTGTTTCCCCTTTTAGTTGGTGGAAACATTTTGGTTCTTGTATCATAAGACTGACTTCTCTTATTTTGTTCTTGTTTAGTTTTTGCTTTTCATCATATTTGCATCTTTATCTTTTCAAGCTTCATGTCTATAATCTCTAGAATGAATCTATGCTCTGATTAGTGTGCTCCGATGATATATGATGATGCTTATGGCTTAGGCTCTTTTTTATCACTGATACATGTTGTGAGCTGAGCTACTTTTCAGAACTGTGAATATGCTTAATTCAATATAAAATTTGACACATGTTCCCCATTGAGATTGGCAACTAGCATGTGTAGAATGGGTTGAAGTTGCTTGAGCTATTCCTATATGCTAGGTTGCTATGTCTCTAGTTCTGAGTCCTTCACTTGCTTGGTGTGTTCATATTCTGTTAAAATTTGAACCAAGTCTAAGTGAATTGAAAAGATCGAGAAGGGATTACTTGACAGCACATCACGGTATCGAGACTGTTTCTCATTGAACATTGAGTCAAACTTGAGCCTTGTAGTGTAAGACCGAAACCGTTGCTTCAAGCTTCTGATTGCTTATGCATAGGCTTAGCTCAGTTGAAAAGTTAGGCAATGTCAAGTTTTCAACCTCTCGCAATCACATGCTGAAAATTCAAACTTGTGTAATCACCGCTGCAACTTTGATAAAATTTTGAAAGCAGAAGTCTATGTTTCATTCTATCGCATGATGATTGAACTTTGCTAGGGGTAGTTCACCTTGTATACATGTTTAGCACTTGTGTAACTTCCTGTCTATACATGTTTGGTGCTATTTTGATGGTGAAACCTTTTCTGAATGGCTTACAAAAACTGCTCAGTTTGCTCATATGTTCATATTTCATATTCTGTGATCAGTTTGAGCCTTTGCTGGCATTCTTACTTGCTATTGAGTCATCAAATCAGCACTTTTTAGAGCATCTATTCTTTCTATTGACTATATACCTGAAGCTGCTAACCTGCATTGGTGACTCATATGCATTTGCCTTGTTTTGTGCATTTTCAACTAACGGGGAGAAATTTGACAAATCATGTCCCTAGTTGTGTGCACTATTGAAGGGGGAGTTTGCTCGCTTGTTTTATTTGACAAGTTTTATTGGTCAATTGGTTCGGAGCGTTTTTCAATTGGTTCGGAGCATTTCTCAGCTAGTTGTGTTGAGCCTTTGCCTCTTTCTGGAGGGACTAGTTGATTTACTCAGTTTTTGGCTTCCTTGCTCTGAACTTCTCGCTAGCGGTGTTGAGCTCGTTCTGCCTCTTCTAGAGGGCTAGCTTTGCTTTGCTTGGTTGCGCCGAGCCGTTGCCCATGTATTTGGGAACCAAGTTGTTTCGCTCACTCCATTCTACTTCTCTTGGCTTTGGTTTGCTTCTGGTCGATTGGTTGAGTTCGCTTCCTTCTTCTTCTTTTCTTTCTACTCTATATGATTTGTGTTGGTAGTTGACAATGCACTCATCAAGGGGGAGATTGCGGATACATGGGTGTATGCCGGATCTTGAGATGATGAGTGATTGACAACTGGTATGATGCGCATGTTCTTTGGCTTGTGTTGTGCAGGTGTCGAGCACAGAGACTTCTCATTGAACATTGAGTCAAACTTGAGCCTTGTAGTGTAAGACCGAAACCGTTGCTTCAAGCTTCTGATTGCTTATGCATAGGCTTAGCTCAGTTGAAAAGTTAGGCAATGTCAAGTTTTCAACCTCTCGCAATCACATGCTGAAAATTCAAACTTGTGTAATCACCGCTGCAACTTTGATAAAATTTTGAAAGCAGAAGTCTATGTTTCATTCTATCGCATGATGATTGAACTTTGCTAGGGGTAGTTCACCTTGTATACATGTTTAGCACTTGTGTAACTTCCTGTCTATACATGTTTGGTGCTATTTTGATGGTGAAACCTTTTCTGAATGGCTTACAAAAACTGCTCAGTTTGCTCATATGTTCATATTTCATATTCTGTGATCAGTTTGAGCCTTTGCTGGCATTCTTACTTGCTATTGAGTCATCAAATCAGCACTTTTTAGAGCATCTATTCTTTCTATTGACTATATACCTGAAGCTGCTAACCTGCATTGGTGACTCATATGCATTTGCCTTGTTTTGTGCATTTTCAACTAACGGGGAGAAATTTGACAAATCATGTCCCTAGTTGTGTGCACTATTGAAGGGGGAGTTTGCTCGCTTGTTTTATTTGACAAGTTTTATTGGTCAATTGGTTCGGAGCGTTTTTCAATTGGTTCGGAGCATTTCTCAGCTAGTTGTGTTGAGCCTTTGCCTCTTTCTGGAGGGAGTTGATTTACTCAGTTTTTGGCTTCCTTGCTCTGAACTTCTCGCTAGCGGTGTTGAGCTCGTTCTGCCTCTTCTAGAGGGCTAGCTTTGCTTTGCTTGGTTGCGTCGAGCCGTTGCCCATGTATTTGGGAACCAAGTTGTTTCGCTCACTCCATTCTACTTCTCTTGGCTTTGGTTTGCTTCTGGTCGATTGGTTGAGTTCGCTTCCTTCTTCTTCTTTTCTTTCTACTCTATATGATTTGTGTTGGTAGTTGACAATGCACTCATCAAGGGGGAGATTGCGGATACATGGGTGTATGCCGGATCTTGAGATGATGAGTGATTGACAACTGGTATGATGCGCATGTTCTTTGGCTTGTGTTGTGCAGGTGTCGAGCACAGAGACGGTGATCGAAGGCAAGGTGAAGCTCAAGTAGAGAAGTGCCGTGCCGATGGACCCAGAGCGGTGAAGGGCAGACGTGAGGCTTGGACTGACAGACCGGTGGCCTGAGGATCGGCCGTGGTGGCTGACAGCCTAGGACAGTGACAAGTGAAGACTTGCGGGTGGACGGGGTGCACGGGTGGTGAATCCCTCTACAGCGTCGGTTTGGTGGTTGAGCCACAGAAAAACCACCGAGTGGACGATTTTCAGGTTTGGGCCTCAAAACCTGGGTACAGCCGGTTTCCGAGTTTGGGCCACAAAACTCGGGCTGAGGACGGTTTCCAGGTTTGGGTATCAAAACCTGGGTGGTGGCGGGTTTCTGAGTTTGAGCCACAAAACTCAGTAGATGGACGACAGGTTTCCCGGTTTCGGCCTCAAAACTGGGGGAAGGCCCAGGTTTCCCAGTTTCGGCCTCAAAACCGGGGGCGAGGTCCGTGAAAAGGGCGGAAGGCGCGAGGCGGCACGTGGCGGCATCCGGTGAGGTCGCGTCGAGGCGAAGCTACCTGCTGTGCGGGCGTTGACGTCGGATCGACATCAACTTCGAGTTGGTCAGGAATACCCTTAGGGTTAGCCTACTCGCTCATTAGCAGTAGGGGTAGAAGGGGAATAATTGTATTAGGCTATATTAGGAGAGGCAGCCCCTCCCTCCAAACTATCTCAGCCATTGCTATTTTCATTCTAGGTTTTCCTGCTTCCCATTCTCTGCTGTAGATACTGTGATACGCAGAGATGGTGGTTCATACCTCTGTGTATTTGGATTTTGCGGAAACGGGACCGGATTCCCGTTGTCTCCTCATGGGGACGAATTTCGGCTGGCAATCCTGATTGTGATTTGTGTTTTGAACTTGTTCTTCGCGTTCTTCATTTCTCCATGATTTTCCCGTCACTCGATCTCCCTCCTCGCTGCGTCTTTTTCGAATCCACTTGAATCAACTTGTTCTTTGATGTGAGGAGAACATTTCCACCGAAGGAATTCATCTCAATCCTCACGAACAAGTAGATCGGGTCGATTCAAGTTTCGTGGCGCTTTCGGTTTTTGCACCTTCCCTTTCGATTTCCCGGAGTTTGAGTTGATTTGAGCGGATGATTTCTTGGGGATAGTCTCCCAACTACCTCATGATCATCTTCTCCAATTTAGGGATCGATGGATTTTGATTTGGACCGGATTTGGGAAGATTTGGTGAGAAGGCCACCGAAATTGCCCTCACTGTGTGTTCCCGGACAGTCCGCCGGTTGAACCGCAGACAGTCTGGGCGTCGGGCTCCGGTCAGGTCAGTGGCTATGTGGCTCGGTCGTTTTGCTTTTGGTTGAACGGCAGACAGTACGCCGTAGTCGGTCACGGACAGTCCGCGAGTCGACCATGGAACTTCAGCAGCTGTGCTGTTTTGGGGATTTTGCCGGCAGATAGTCCGCCCTTCCCCCGCAGACAGTTCGAAAGTACCGCGGACAGCCCGGGACTGTACCCGCGGACAGCCCGGGACTGTACCCGCGGACAGTCCGGGAACTCGCTGTGTGTTGGTTTTTAGCGTGTTTGCTCTCCCGGCTTTTCCGCTTGGTTTCCGGACTTCTCGTTTGGCCCTAGAGTTCATCAAGGAACCTCTCTAGGTATCTTTGCTACTTGTTAGCATCGGTATTTAGAGATTTCCCAACGTAGTCATCCATCTACGTTTGGGAGTCGGTTTTTGGGGTTGAACTTGAGTCGGAGTTTTTGGTGTTTGGCTTGCTCTCGTTTGGTGGTGCCTCGCTGTGATCCTAGGGATCATCCACCCTCTTCCAAGGGTCGTGGGCATCATGTTCGCACTCGAAGCTTTTGGGGCTTGATTTGTGGGACAGTGGCCAAAGTTTTGAAAGAATTTTTTTAGGCTCCCATTCACCCCCCCTCTGTTCGCCTTGCTTTAGCATTCTCGGTCCTTCAATTACTTGCATAATGTATCCTATATTCCGGACCGGTGGTAGCTCATGAGGGTGACTCTTATAGCCTTGTTAAATCTTCCATAGTCCACCTCCCGTCTATAGGACTGAGCAGGAGTATATTACTTGAGAATAGCCATACTCTAGATGTGGTCTCCCAACGTAATCCACAATAGAATAATAATCGCATAGCTTCCTGAGATTAGAGCCGGAAACCTTAGTTATCCCCTTTATCTTTTGAGTTCTCATCTTTGCTAGTGCTCAGGGTTTAAGCAATAGACTTAAGACAATCACCCCGTTCCTTTGGGTTCGATATAAAACTGGGTCTACATCCAGTGAAGTGCAGGTATCTAATCTGTGCGCTTGCGGATTTATCTCTTGTGTTCTGATAACATACCCTAGTGTTGTTTTAGGGCCAGAACCCTAAAATAGTGGGGTGTTGCGTAAGCGAACACGTGAAGAAAGACGAAAGGCGAATTCACTAGCGAGAGCCAGTAATGAAGTCAATAGATTGGACAGTGATCCTCCCCCCTCCATATGGAGGAAGGGGCTATTTCTATTAATCCAGGCTAGTTTACAAGTACGGAGATGCCCTTCCAACCACTCTCTCAGAATTACAAGAATGCCCCCTCTAACTACCCCATGGCTTCTTCTGCTTCTTGAACTTGAGGGGTGCTATTGCAATTTCATCTCGTGGTGGACCCAGGCACGCGCGGCTCCCGCCTCTGACCTGTGGGCCCTCTCCTCCCGATCGAAGCCTCCGACATCCTGCGAAAGATCACACGGCGATTATGGTGAATGGCGAAAGCGCCTTGCTAGCTACGCCAGTCTTCTTCCGCGCGAAAGATATTCACGCTACAGCCATTCGCCTAAGTTGCTGTGCGTCATCAAGCGTCCGCCTGAAAGCTTGCTCTTGCTCCCACTCGCACGAAAATCCCTTTTGCTAGCACGTTCCTGGTGCCCTT
This sequence comes from Coix lacryma-jobi var. lacryma-jobi, assembly GCA_009763385.1. Classification (NCBI taxonomy): domain Eukaryota; kingdom Viridiplantae; phylum Streptophyta; class Magnoliopsida; order Poales; family Poaceae; genus Coix; species Coix lacryma-jobi. The sequence continues at coordinate 83,128,037 of CM019822.1, forward strand.
TCCAGACGAAAGCGCACTCGATCCTATCGGCGAGCTGTCGCTCGAAAGCCACTCCGGCTCGGGCGTGGCGACAACGCTTTGGCCTCGCGGGCTGGGGGCGCTTGTGTGTTGGGTACCGTACCAACAATAGCCCCTCACGATCGACCCTCATGCCGGCATGGTTCGACCGTGTCTTTTAATAAAGCCTTTACGCCCGCCCGGAAAAGATCCTCGCTGCGATATTTGCCGAAAGCGAGGTATTTTTGCTGTGCTATTCGACGCGCTTAAGGTTGGCGGCGTCGCTTGGTCTTTTTCCTGGGTGGTGTTGCTTTAGCTTTGACTTTCGCGAGCCTATCTGTTTATTTGTTCTTTTTGTCTTATCTCTTTTTTCTTTTTCTTTTTAACTGATTTGACGTTTGGGACTCAACGGTCATGATGCTTCGTTTGCCATGCCTAGATGACTTTTTGTCTTCTCGAAATCCGTTCCCGCCCACACATGTGTATATATAGCGGGGAAAGGAGTCGTCTTTCAAGTTGCCCTGGCCTTTGCTTCACTTCTTCTCCTTGTTGCCTGCGCGTCTTTCGCCTTGCGCCTATTCGCTGAGTGCAGCCTTCATCGTATCGCCTTACTACTCCAATCTTTTGGCTTGGTTAGTGCCCTTTTTCCTCTCTTTCAATTCGCACTGCATTTGCTGGCGCTCCTTTAAGATTTTTCCTTTTGCATAGACTCTTCTTTATTTATGTTTCGCCGCCATGTTAGATGGCGTCGTCCACTTCCACATCATCTACCAGCTCGTCTAGCAAAAGCAGTGGTACTTCGAGGTCCTCGCATTGCGAGCATAGTGTTGATGTGTCTATCGGTTCAGGGGAAGCTCCAAGGGCCCCAGATCACAGCAGGAGTTTATCTGACGATGGAGATTCTATTTCTGTGACAGTACCTTCCGATTGCTCGTTTTTTCTTGGGACTTTGCAGATGTCCTCTGTAGGGCTGCAAACTTTGGTCAACAAGGGACCGCTGTGAGAAGATCATCTTCCTTCTTGCCGTGTTCTTGATGATGAAGAGGTTACGCTGCCGCGGCCCTATGAGGTCGTTGTCTTTCGTGACTATTTCGCTGCCGGATTGGACTTTCCGCTCGAAGAGTTTGTGGCCAACGTCCTTTGCGGGTTTGAGATACAGCTGCATGAGCTGACGCCGAATGCATTTGTTAGGCTCAGTGTTTTCGCGATGGCAATGAAAATGCTTGGATGCACACCTCGGGCTGTCGTTTTCGTGCGATTTTATGATATCCATCAACGGGCCTCAAAGGTAGATGACCCTCTGTTGTGGAAGGAGCTGCCCAGCGAAATTGGTTGCATCAACTTCGTTCCACGGAAAACCCGAGGCAGTGTCTCTATTTCGCTGACATATCGCAACAAATGGCTGGAATGGACTCATCATTGGTTCTACTACCGGGTTTGCTCTGATGAAGCGGTTGTTGCTGGGCGGGAGAAGGGGGAGAAGAAAGCTTCTCCGCTTGTGTCTGTTCTAGAGAAATATCCTAGCAGGCATCTTCCGCCTATTGCTTTGACGGATGAAGCGGGTATTCGTTGCAGCGATGCCTCCGCCCTTACTTCAAGGTTTCAGATAAGCCGAGATTGTCGAGGAATGGATGGCTTTGGGCATGAATTCGCTTTGCAGCGAAACTTCATTTGAGGGCTTCAAAGACTGAAATGGGTACCGAGGTCCTCTATTGCTGATTGAGAAGCCCAGCAACTTCACTGAAGATGCATCATATGTGAAATATATAGAAGGGGAGGCTAGAAAGATATGTGGTCCTTATCTGCAGTAGGAAAGTGAATTTCAACTTGGCACTCTCGGCAAGCGTCGCCGATTGAATCGCGTGTTCGATGCCATGGGAGTTGAATATGGTGAAAGACCCTTGCTTGATGAAAGCAAGGAAGAAGATACCTCCAAGGCGAAAGCTAAGGGCCCTATCCGCCAGCGCGGCCGAAAGGTAGTAATCCCCGGACGCAAGGTTGCTGAAGTTGGTGACATTTGTATCGGGCGCTTAATCGTGAAACCCCTTCGGAAGAGCCAAGGGGGCGCCTTGGAGTCGATTCCTAATGTTGGTACATTTGATTGTCCTAGGGTGGTTAGTGACTGCGCTTTCCTTTCGTTTTCTATTTGCACGACCATGGCTCTTTTTACTGACCTATTGTTTTCGGTTTTCGTGTAGGGTGCAACTTACACTATTTTCTTAAATTTTGATAGAGTTCATCGCGCTCTGCGGAAATGGCTCCCAAGAAAGCGAATGTGCAGATTTCGCACTCTGCCTTCGATGAAGATGCCTCTGTTGCAGACCTTCCCACATTTGCCAAGCTGGGTTCGTGAAAGGGTCCCCGCCCATCGAAGCTGGTGGACCGTGAAGCGAAGAGGCAAAAAACACAGCGCCCTGAGGTTTCTACTTGGGCGTCCACCGAAAGAGACATTGCTGGGGAGAAAGCTCCTTCCTCTTCAAAAATGCATGCACCTGCTGTTGTTGAGAAAGGTCAGGGAATCCATTCGCTTCACATAGGAGATGGTGGATGGACAACTTCTTGGCTATGGTCGCTTGGTTCTCGAAGCTGCGCATGCAGATTACGAAAACCCTTGCTTTTACACTGGGTTGAGCTCGTCAAGTGAAACATATGACGCGAGGGAGGAGTCTTATCGCATTGCTCATTCTTTGGGTGCAGTCTCAGACGCTCAACTTGCGTGCCGCATTGACTACCGACAAGTGGGGGTTCTTCCTGGCGAGGGCAAGGAAGTTACAAAGTTTGTGGAGTTTTCTCAGAAGGCATTCGTTGCTCCGGAGATGGAGAGGGATCTCCTTAAAGTTAACAGCGCAAAGCTTGGGGATGCGCTCTCTTTTCATCTGGCCAGTGTGAGTGTCGTATTTTATTGTATTTCGCGTTCTTTGGGCTTTTTCTGATTAGGTGTATGTTTCGTTCTATGTATCCTTCGTAGGCTGCTGTTATCGCTCGTAGCCAAATCTGGCAAAGCAATCTGTACCTTCGGAAGCTTGAGCACAGCCAGCAAGAAAAGGACGAACAGATTAAGAATCTTGGTACTAAATTGGAGATGCAGACGAAGAAAGCTGACGATGAGCGTACATCCCGGAAAGCGAGCCAGCACGAGGTTGAAAATTTGAAAAAGGAACTATCAGAGCTGCGGTCCGCTCAAGCCGAAAAGGAGAAAACCCTTTTGGCTTCGACGGCCAGCGCCGTGTCCCGTTTTCGAGAGTGCCTTCGCAGTATTGGCATGGAAGCCGACGGTCCACCCGAAAACAATGTTGAAGGTTTCGTCGATTGGCTTCACTCGGAGATGGAGTCACTGGAAGGGCACATGGCCCTTGGCCGCGACTACGCGGCAATCACGGGCATTAAGGCTATTGGCCATAGTCTTGTTGACGCCGGTTGTACCCACATCTCGGACCTTCCGGTTAAAGAGGTGGACTAATACTAGCGAACCCCCGAGGCGGCGAAAGTGCTTGGAAAGAGATTCTTTAACGATTTTTGGCTTGCGGGCAGGAATGATATGTCCCAAATGCAAGCTGCAATGGGCCATGGCAAGGTGAATTTGAACTTGCTCAAACACGCCTTTTCGCCTAAATCTATTGACCATCGCGTTTTGCCCTATATTCGAGGGAAGTGACTTAGCTTTCGCTTGTTTGCAGATCCCAGAGGAAAAAGCTCACATCAAGGCGGTGTTTTCGGCTTTCATCTCTGAGCGGCGGAGGCGCGAGGCTGAACAGGATGGTGAGGAGACTCCCAATCACTTGAATGAAGAGATTCCCAAAAGCTCGGCCACGACCACTGCTCACGACAAAAGCAACGCGCGAGATGGGGTAGATGCCTGAGCGGGCAATGTCTAATTTGAGAGTTGGTTGCATATGTAATGGATACTATCGTTTGTAGCTTTGGAACCTAAGTCATATTGTTGTATTGAACAGGATGCAGATGCGGGAATGCCGGACGTTCTCGACATTTGCCCCTTAATGATTAGATCCGGTGATCTATGTGTCGTAGGTGACTTGTGGAGGAGCTTCCACTCTAGGTTTCCACTGGTAACACTTTCGTCGTATTTGAAAAAATGCGCTAGAAAAATTCAGCGCGCCGAGGAGCGTTTACGTGCATTTTATGACAGTTTCGACCCGCGTGAGCTCGAGAACAGGCAAAAGAAACGCGAAGCTTTGCATGCATTGTCGACCTTTGAAAGTGACCCATCCGTCAAGGTGGAGCCCGAAGACAACACATTTTTGCCCGATGAGCGTAGATATAGTGTATTCCTAGGATCAAAAAGTTGTTTTTGAGTTTCGCTTTATTTCGGTAAATGTACATGCTTTCCTGGTTAAAGAAGCATTGTGTTTTTATTTTCGAATGGTTGATTACATCTTAAGTTATTAATACTGCGTTGGCTGCTCATTTGAATCATTTTTATTTAGTCGAAAGTCTGCAGCATTCGCGCGAGGGTGCTTTCATTGTGAGCCCCTCGGCTTGGATTTTTTTAAAACACCCACCCCAAAACTCTTTAGTCGAGGGGCGGTTGCATTCGCGCGAGGGTGCTTTCGTTGCGAGCTTCTCGGCTTGAATTTTGAAAACGCCCGCCCCAAACTCTTTAGTCGAGGGGCGGTAGCATTCGCGCGAGGGGTGCTTTCGTTGCGAGCCCCTTGGCTTGAATTTTGAAAACGCCCGCCCCAAACTCTTCAGTCGGGGGGCAGTAGCATTCGCGTGAGGGTGCTTTCATTGCGAGCCCCTCAGCTTGAATTTTGAAAATGCTCGCCCCAAACTCTTCAGTCGAGGGGCGGTAGCATTCGCGCGAGGGTTCTTTCATTGCGAGCCCCACAACCTTAATTTTGAAAACGCCCGCCCCAAACTCTTCAGTCGAGAGGCGGTAGCATTCGCGCGAGGGTGCTTTCGTTGCGAGCCCCTCGTCCTGAATTTTGAAAACGCCCACCCCAAACTCTTCAGTCGAGGGGCGGTAGCATTCGCATGAGGGTGCTTTCATTGCGAGCCCCTATTCCTGAATTTTGCTTGGTAAACCATTATTGAAGGCTCACCATGTTTATGAATTAGTGCCAAAAGTTATGTTGCCTTTCAAAGTTTCAAAATTAAGCGCACGACGTTCGAATGGAAGCTTGATTGATTATAGAGGAAAGGCAGTTACAGATGGCTCTCTGGGACGTCGCACTTATTGTCTTTTCGCAGCAGACTGCTTATGTCTTTGGCGTGGGCTTTGTTTTGAGACAACTCCCTTATTGCCTGGTGCTTGCGCTTGTGCTTCTTTTTCTAAGGGTATTTTCTACTTGGCTTTCTGGTGACACAATCATTAAAGCGGAAGTTGCCATCCTAACACTTCCTATTCACAACTAATACACCATTCAGCTGTGATGCTCTACGCTTGCTGCCTTGATAACCCGGGAGGACGCGCTCTAGCCTTTTTTTATAGGCTTTTTCCTGGGGCGTGGGTCTTTGCATCTATTTAGTGCCTGTACTCGATGGTTGTTGCACCATAAAAACTGGCAGGTTTGGTTGGGGCTGGGTATTAGGGGAGCGCTTTTAATTTTACCATGCTTTTAGCCATTGTTTCTGTCCTCTTGGTTTTGGAGGTTGTTTTTATTCGCCCTTGGGTTTTCTTGGAGGGTCGGTTTGCCTTGCTCTTAGGCTTTGCCTTCATTTTGCTGGAAGGTGAGTGCGTATTTACCCGTAGGCTTTTCTTTCGGCCCTCTCGCTTTGTTTGAGGGTTGGTTTGTACCGCCCTTAGGCTTTGCTTTCCACCTTCTCGTTTTGCTGGAAGGTGGACGCCTATTCGCCCGCAGGCTTTTCATTCCGCCCTCTCGCTTTGTCGGAGGGTCAGGTTGTTCTGCCCTTAGGCTTTGCCTTCGACCTTCTCGTTTTGCTGGAAGGTGGATGCATATTTGCCCGCAGGCTATTCATTCCGCCCTCTCACTTTGTCGGAGGATCGGTTTGTATTGCCCTTAGGCTTTGCCTTCCACCTTCTCGTTTTGCTGGAAGGTGGACGCATATTTGTCCGCAAGCCCTCTGTGACGGAACGGCCCTAATCTCATGGCCCACGTGTCCTTGTCAACCTCTGACAGCCGAACCCATGTTCCATGTGATTAAGACCTGTTCGCCACCGGGCTACATCAGTGCCCAATGTCCGCAGGATCATCTCACAATTCGGTTACAGCATTGCATACTTTTACAAATAACATCGGAATAAAGAGCGGAAGACTTAAATAACATTAGTTTTGCAAAGCAGGGTTCCAAATAGAAATTAAGGTGCAGTTATTACAAACCAAGTTCTGATAATAGAAATAGACAAAGGCAACGTAGCGGAGTACAACAAAAAACGATACTGATTATCACCCAGCCCGAGGGTGCACAACTATTCTTCGGCCTCATCGGCCTCTTCCTGGACGATGGTCATGCAGCAGGGCGCAAGACACATCGGGGTCTCAGTCATACCTGCAGCATGGGTAACAAACCCTGAGTACTGGGGTACTCAACAAGACTTACCCGACTAAAGAAAAGGGAGAAGACTCAGGAATGAGAGGCTTAGGGTAGTCAAGGTAAGGCTTAAGCAAGATCAGGTATTTTGCAGAAAAGCATTTTTGTAAACCTTATTTTATTTTGGAAAGATTCAGTATTCCTCAATTCTTCATCGTTCATGATTCATTTTACATTTCAAAACATTCCTAGTTGAGAACCACTCTCCGTTGACAGTCAGTGACCAAGTCTCCATAACCGAGGAGCAACGTTAATCCGGATAAATAATACTCAGCTGAGGATCCCTATCCACACTGCACATGTAGCACCCAAGCTTGCATATGCCAACTCGTCTACCACGATTCCTCCAAGATTGGGCCCGGTCCTACGCCACCCGGAAGTACAGTACACCACTCATATCCAGGTACGACGACCACGTGGGTACATGCTACTTCCGCCATCTCTCCACTCCCAGTGCGCGGTTGTCGGTCCAATAAAGGATTCCTCGGAGCCAGAGCTTTCCGAAGTATGTGAATAGTTACAAGTCTTGACCAGCAGGCCCCCATACGGATGGTCCCTAATTTTTTGCCAGAACTACACCTCGGTTATATCTCACCCGAGCGTAATAGTCCTGTCAGTTTTTCAACCCTGTCCCGGTCGGTGTCAACTGTTGAGTCCCGGACTTCAACATGACGGCACCGTACGCTCGGACAACCTCTCCTCGCAATTGACTAGGTACGGATCAGATACCTGGCCAATAGCCGGGGAGTAAAGCCAAATTCCCATAAAAGTTCTTTAAGTGATCACACTTTTGAAATTGGCATTTTTATCGCAAATCTATTGTATAGCAATGCTAAGCATTTTGCAAATAGTTTTTAAACAGGGTAGGGGATCTTTGGTGGAGGTAAAGTGCAGGTAATAGGTCATCACACAACTCCTATCACCTAATGCAGTAATTTAACTCAAAAGCATTTAAGTAAAACTTTTTATAAAAGCAAGGAAAGGCTAAATGCACCGGGGCTTGCCTTGAAGAGCAAAGAGGGCAGGCTCGAGGGCGGCAGGGCAGGTGTCAGAGCTCGGGGTAGCCTCGGGGACAGGTTCGTCAGCGGCTGCCTCGATCTTGACGCCTTCTCCTTCGGTCACTAAACGGATGCAATGATGTATGCTTATGAGGATGCTCACATGAACTATGCAGCACAGGACAAAGCACTGATCCTAGAGTATAACTTTCTAACAAGAGAGTAACTTCTAGGGTAGACACAAGGTTACCTATCTTTTATCTTTAAACAAGATTAGTTAAACCTATTAAGCATCATTGATCTAACCTAAGCATAGACCAAGGCTTGACATCACAAACATCATAGACCAGATGGGTGGGGGTCTATGAACAGCAAACAATCCGAAAGTCACACACAAAGGCATACAACAGTGAAACCTAATTATTTTTCCATTTTAATTATCCAAAAGGTCTTTTTACGAAGCTGCTCCAAACTTTGCCAAATTAAACTCATAGGTTCATTATGGTATAAATAGGTGACAAAACAAATTTCATAATTTATGGAGCTATGCATGTTTTTCTAAAAATCTAAAACTATCCATTTATTAATTAAAAGGAGGATTTTTCATTTTTCAATTTTTGCAGAAAAGTCAAGTTTCATATTTTTCTAAAATACTACAAGGTATAAAGAGTTAACTGTAAAATTTTCAGAATTTTTAGAGCGACACAGAAAATCATACAAAAAGATGAAATAGCAAGACTATTCAAATTTTTTGAAAAAGAAAAGAGCACTGAGCTCGAGTCGGAGCGGGCTCGACGTCGAGGCTCGAGGCTCGGCTGAGAAAATAGAGGCTGGGCTCACCGAGAGTCAGAGGCGAGGCTCGGCGAGGCGGATGGAAAAGAGGGCTCGACGGGCGAGGCCTCGGCGGGGTTCTCTTGCGGCAGACTTCTCGAGGGAGGCCTCGGCTTACTCGAGGCTTGCGACTCGAGGGTAGTGCGATTCGCCCGAGGCTGAGGCTAGCCTCGGCTGCTTCGAGGGGCGGGGTTCGAGGGTGTGCTCGAGGGTGTGGCTCGGAAACGTGCTCGAGGGTGAGGCTCGAGGGAACGCTCGAGGCTTGGGGCTCGATACGGCCGAGGGTGCGGGTCGAGGAAGGAGACGACCGCGGCGGACTTCGGCGATCCGGCGACTCTGTACACCAGGCACGGTCACCAGTAACCAGTTAGGAACGCAAGGAAACAAGGAAGAAAGATTAAGGGTCAGAGAGAGAAGGGATGGAGCGACGGCGGCGAATTCCGTCGACCCGAGCCGGTCGGTCTCTCACCGGTGCTGAGGAAGAAGGGCTCGCACTCGGTGGTGGGAGTCGGTAGCGGTGGAATTGAGGGGTTGGGGAGCTGCGCGACGATGAGGCGAAGCTGCTGGGCTAGGTGGTTGAGCGGCGGAGTCACTGAAATGAGCTCGAGACGGTGGCGGAGGAAGTGAGCTGCTCCGGCCGGTCGGCGGGCCTTTTATAGGTGCGACCAGGGGCAGATAGAGAGCGCGCGGGGTGGATAAGAATGCCCGTGGCGCGTGCTATCGAACGCATGATGAAGAAAGGTCGGAAATCAGTTTGGGACCCGGGCGCCGTGCTTGCCGGCGACGGCCACGCGGCGGCGTCGTCGGGGAGCAGTGGGGGACGGGATAGAAGTCAACTGTGGCGCGCGTGCGGGGGCGGAATGATAACACTGTTGAGGGCGATGGGTCGGGAGCAGGCGGGCGGCTGCCAGGCGCGCGGCCATGGCCGGGGCCCCCTAGCTGTAGGTTGAAGATGAACAGGGCTAGGTCTTAGGGTTTGACTATGGGCTGATTTCTGAATTTTGCAAATTACTCCCAAAACTTGAACTGCACGGGAAAAACTCAAAACACCAAAGTTGTGCAGAAAAAGGAGATCTACAACTTTGTCAAAAAGAATATTTTCAAATTCCAAACAGTTTTTGAATTAAATTCGAAATCAGAAAAGGGGACACTTTTAGGATTTGAATAATTTCAAAATTACTTTTGAATTTATAAAGAAACTTGAAAATCTGCAAATACCAAAGTTGTTCCTTTTGACAAGATCTACAACTTTGCTTTTTGGACCAAGTCCAAATTTTTAATAGTTTTTCAATTATTAAAAGAGGGTTAAAAACTAGGGTTTGGAAATTAGGGTTTTTCAAAAGGGATTTGAAATCTGTTTTAGATTTTGGGTTTTGAACAACACAACAAAGCTTCAAGACACAAAACTGAACAAGAATTTACACAAGAAAGTTACAGAGGTGAAATTACCATTTTGCCCTTAAAGGAAGATTTGGGCTTTTAGGGTTTTTCGAAAAAGAAATCATTACACAGGTATTAAGCAAACTTAAATGCATGACAAGAATGATTAATGACTAATGATGATGATGACATGTCAGGTTAATTACATATTAAACACCAGAGGTGTTACAGCCTTCCCCCCTAAAAGAAATCTCGCCCCGAGATTCTGCGTCTAGAGAAGGACAAAGGCAAAACCTTACATCTACAGAGTATCGAGAAAGTCGGGATAGTTCTTTGCTAAGAAGTCTTCAGATTCCCAAGTGGCTTCTTCTTCAGAGTGTTGGTTCCACTGGATCTTGTACCATCTCGTGGTAGTCCTTCGGGTAACACGGTCCTTGGAATCCAACACACGAACTGGATACTCCGAGTATGACAGATCAGGTTCTAACTCAACACCTTCAACATCTACCACATGTTCGGGCACTCGGAGACACTTCTTGAGTTGGGAGACGTGAAACACATTGTGGACTGCGGAAAGATGGTCAGGCAACCTTAGCTTGTAAGCTACTTTGCCACAACATTCCAGAACTTCAAAGGGACCAATATAGCGTGGTGCTAACTTCCCCTTGACTCCAAAACGAGTAACTCCTTTGGTGGGTGAGACCTTCAGATACACATAATCCCCGATTTGAAACTTCAGAGGTCGACGTCCTTTGTCAGCATAGCTCTTCTGTCGAGACTGTGCAATCTTCATATTCTCTTGTATTTGCTTGACTTTTTCTTCCATATCCTTCACTAGGTCAACTCCAAAGAATTCTCTTTCTCCAGGTTCAGACCAACTGAGAGGTGTACGACAACGGCGACCGTACAGTGCTTCAAAGGGTGCCATCTTGATGCTTTCTTGGTAGCTGTTATTATATGAGAATTCTGCCAAGGGCAAACAGTCATCCCAAGTATCTGCGAAGGTGAGCACGCAGGCTCTCAACATATCCTCTAGCACTTGGTTGACTCGCTCAGTTTGTCCATCTATTTGCGGATGATATGCCGTACTATGCAAGAGCTTGGTTCCAAGTGAGGTATGGAATGCTTTCCAAAACTTGGCGACAAACTGGGTACCACGATCAGAGATAATGGTCTTGGGTATGCCATGGAGTTTTACTATGTTGTTCTTGTATAAAGCGGCGTAAGTGGGGGCGGTGTAACTGGTCTTGACTGGCAGGAAGTGAGCTTGCTTAGTGAGGCGATCCACGATCACCCAGATGGAATCAAAACCTCTTGATGTCTTGGGTAGTCCATTGATAAAATCCATACTGATATCGTCCCATTTCCAAGCAGGTACAGGTAAAGGTTGCAATTCTCCTCCGGGCTTCATGTGCACGGCTTTGACTTTCTGGCAGGTATCGCAATGAGCGACATACCGGGCGATCTCAATCTTCATCTTTGTCCACCAGAACCTTTGCTTCAAGTCCTGGTACATCTTGTTGCTGCCGAGGTGGATGGAGAATCTAGTCAAGTGTGCTTCATCAAGGATTAATTTTCTTAACTCAGGCCCTTTAGGAACTACTAACCGATTCTTAAACCATACTACTCCTGCATCATCAATCCTGAAACAATCAGCCTTTCCGGATTGGACCTTTTCGATGATGTGCTTGATTCCAGGGTTATCTTTCTGTGCAGCGATGATCTGCTCTCTGATAGGGGTTTCTATTCTGATATTATTCAGAGTTCCTTATGGAATCATTTCAATATTCAACTTTTCCAGCTCATAACACAAAGAAGAATCATAGGGTTTCATCATCAGACAGTTGCAATATGACTTGCGACTGAGCGCATCGGCAACCACATTCGCCTTACCCGGATGGTAATGCACTTCAAGATCATAGTCCTTAATTAACTCAAGCCATCTTCTCTGCCTCATATTCAGTTCCTCTTGAGTGAAGATATACTTCAGGCTTCTGTGATCAGTGTACACATTACAGGTACTGCCCAATAGATAATGACGCCAGATCTTTAAGGCATGCACTACTGCTGCTAACTCGAGATCATGAGTTGGGTAATTCTCTTCATGTCGCTTAAGCTTTCGGGAGGCATATGCGATCACTCGACCTTCTTGCATCAAAACACAGCCCAAACCAGTACCAGATGCATCACAGTAGACATCAAAGGGCTTTTCAATGTTCGGCTGGGCTAGCACAGGTGACGTGGTTAACAATTTCTTCAGAGTTTGAAAGGCTTGCTCACAGGCTGGTGACCAGACAAACTTCACAGAATTCTTTACTAACTCAGTGATAGGCTTGGCGATTCTGGAGAAATCCGGAATGAATCGACGATAATATCCAGCCATTCCCATAAAGCTGCGGACTTGATGAACAGTGGTAGGTGGCTTCCAATCCAGAATGTCTGCCACTTTACCAGGGTCAACTGACACACCTTCAGCGGATAGGACATGACCAAGAAACTGTATCTGATCTAACCAGAACTCACATTTACTGAACTTGGCATAAAGCTGATGATCTCTGAGACGGGATAGAACGATATGAAGATGTTCGGCATGATCTTCAGGGGTTTTTGAGTAGACAAGGATGTCGTCAATGAACACGACCACCAATTTATCAAGCTCTGGCATGAACACAGAGTTCATGAGGTACATGAAATGAGCAGGGGCATTGGTCAAACCGAAGGACATGACCAAGTACTCATATAGGCCGTATCTGGTGGTGAAAGCTGTTTTAGGAATATCTTCAGGACGAATCTTTATTTGGTGGTAGCCAGATCTGAGATCGATCTTGGAGAATACTTTGGCTCCAGCTAACTGGTCAAAGAGAAGATCAATACGAGGCAAGGGATATTTATTTTTGATGGTGACCTCATTGAGTGGGCGATAATCAATGCACATTCTGAGAGTCTTGTCTTTCTTCTTTACAGAGATTGCAGGACAGCCCCAAGGAGACGAGCTTGGGCGAATGAAACCCTTGTCCAACAAATCTTGTAATTGGATTTTTAGCTCTGCCAACTCTCTGGGAGGCATTCGATAAGCTCTGCGGGATATGGGAGCAGTCCCGGGCTTTAGCTCTATGGCAAACTCGACCTCACGGTCAGGAGGCAGACCAGGCAAATCCTCCGAAAAAACATCAGGGAATTCGCAGACCACGGGGATGTCTCCAGTTTCCAGAACATAGGCGGTATTTATTTGAGTGGCTGCTGGTTTTTGAGGCATTGGAAGTTGGAGAAGGAGTTTGGCGGTACTGTTAGGAATATCCACCCTCACAACTCTATTCAGGATGTTGATCATGGCTTTATACTGACACATACAATTCATGCCTAGGATGACATCTATCTCCTGATCACGAAGCACTATCATGGTGGTGGGAAATACTTGTTCCCCCAACATTACTGGTATACTGCGAACCACTTCCTTAGTACTTATACGCCCTCCAGGCGAAAATATGCAGAAACTTTCTTTTAAATCCTCAATTGATATCTCATGCTTGGTGACAAAAGTACGACTGATGAAGGAATGCGATGCACCAGAATCAAACAACACAACTGCAGGGTGATTGGCAACCGAAAACCTACCGATCATGATGGGCTCCCCTTCTGGTATATCGCTGACAGCGGTGTAGTAGACTTGCCCGTGCTTCTTGACAATTTTGCCCTTCTGAGCATGCTGCTGCTGTGCACGGTGCTGCTGCTGCTGCTGAGATCCTCCAGGATTCTTCTGAGTATTCTGGGCATACCTCTTGGGCTTTGGGCACTCACGAGACCAGTGACCAAGCTGGCCGCAGTTGTAGCAGGGATGGTTGTAGGCTGTTTGTGGAGTGGTGATACGAACACCTGGGGCGTTCGGCTATGTGGCACTCTGCTGGTTGGCATTATGGGTGGTGGCCGCGGTACGGACGACCACTTGCTGGTTGGGGTAAGGTAGGCGATTTTGGTGGTGACTGGGGTGGTATATGATCCTCTAGCGCTTGTGACCGCCAGAGAAAACTGCTGGATCCTGCTTTCTTCTTCTTCTTTTCCTCTTGATACTGACGGTTGCTTTCTTCATATGCAACAGCACGATCAACGGCATCATGATACGAACCGGTCAGGTTATTGAACAGACTTCTGCGGATCTTAGGATGCAGACCTCTAAGGAAACAATCCCTCTTCTTTTCATCTGTGTTGACATACTCTGAGGCATACTGGCTAAGATGGTTGAACTGACCCACATACTGCATCACTGTGGAGTCCTTCTGCTGCAGTGCCAGAAACTGATCAAGCTTCATCTTCATTAATCCCGAAGGGATGTGATGTGCACGGAAAGCTGTGCGGAACTCTTCCTAGGTCATCTGATGACCTTCTGGCTGGACAGCTAACAGGTTGGCATACCAAGCACTTGCTGGACCACGAAGCTGCTGGGAAGCGAACCGGGGCTTCTGGATGTTGGTACAGCGGAGAAGACTGAACTTTTGCTCCATAGTGCGGAGCCAATCATCAGCCTTCAGGGGTTCATCTGCCTTGGTGAAAACTGGTGGACGGGTCTCGGTGAAATCCACATATGTAGTCTCATGGTTGATGTCGTGATGACCACGGTGACCATTGTTCTGTTGCACTTGGTTTTGAGCCATCAGGTTAGCAGCGGCTGCCAAGGCTGCAATGGCATCTGCCAGGGTAGCAGGAACAGGTGGAGGGTTTGGAAGGTTGGCACCGTCAGAACCTCCAGCTCCAGTACGAGTGTTCACAGGCATCTGTTAAGCAACTTGGAACTTAGCATTCATAGATAGAGTTCTGAAAACACAGACTGATAGCTTCTTCTGATACTAAGGCTGATAGATTGATAAAGATCTCTGACAGATACAACTGACCGATAAGGGAAAAAGGTACGAAAAGAAAGATACAGACTGACTTAGCAAAAGACAGACTAACGCTCCCAAACCTAGACTAAGGTTTTAGGTAAGCAGGTGGTACAGACGCATGGGAACTCCATCTCCTAAAGACGGGTCTAGTCCTCATCGATGATGATCATTTCTTCGTCGTCGTCTTCTTCTTCGAGGATGAGCTCAGGCTCTTCCTCCTCGTCCTCGTCTTCAGCGTGGACGTCCTCAGCAGGTTCAATTTCTTCGTCCACGTCTGGCTCTTGTTCCACATCGGGTTCTTCCACTACTCCGTCCTCAGGGTCTTCCATAACCGGGGGTACCAAGGGGTGGAGTTGATCATACAGCTGATGCACTTCCTCATGAAGCATATCATTGAACTATTCAATCTGAGCTGTGTACTGCTGCAGTCCGTGGAGCTCGGCTCTGGTGACATCCTCGCGGGTCCAAGCATCATTGCGCTGCTCGATAGCGCGAACCGTGTTCCGGTTGGCCTGCTCCAGGGAAGCTCGTGCCTCATAAAACTCCAGGCGTGAGTGGTAGAAGTCATGCTCCAAGTTCTTCAGCTCAGCCTTCAGATTCTTGATCTCCTCCTTCAGGTTCTTACGGGTGCGGCGGAGAAAGCGACGACTGTTGGAAGATTCTCCAGTCTCCTCCCCAGCGCGTGGTGCCAGCTGGTGGCGTGGCACACCATGCGGTCCAGTCGACTTGCGGGCGGTCAGCTTGATGCGAGCCATGTCTGGATAAGAGAAGATGGATGAGAAAGGCTAGCAAGAACAGGTAAAGGCATACTACCCCAACGAACTTAGAGAGGAAGCTAACTTAAGTGATTATGACATGATGCATGAATCGTTCCTACGGAACAAAGCAATGCAATAAATAAATAAGGTACATAGGGCTTAAAACATGTTGTTCCACTAGCTAGTGTTGCCATATGAGAGACAAGATGAGAGCAGCAATTTGGACTCAAAATAGTCAAGTTTAGTTTGTTTGGACTCAAAAGGTCTTTTGAAGTTTTCGCAAAAACGAACACTGCAACGTTAAAGTGAGATGCTCCGATACCACTCTGTGACGGAACGGCCCTAATCTCATGGCCCACGTGTCCTTGTCAACCTCTGACAGCCGAACCCATGTTCCATGTGATTAAGACCTGTTCGCCACCGGGCTACATCAGTGCCCAATGTCCGCAGGATCATCTCACAATTCGGTTACAGCATTGCATACTTTTACAAATAACATCGGAATAAAGAGCGGAAGACTTAAATAACATTAGTTTTGCAAAGCAGGGTTCCAAATAGAAATTAAGGTGCAGTTATTACAAACCAAGTTCTGATAATAGAAATAGACAAAGGCAACGTAGCGGAGTACAACAAAAAACGATACTGATTATCACCCAGCCCGAGGGTGCACAACTATTCTTCGGCCTCAATCGGCCTCTTCCTGGACGATGGTCATGCAGCAGGGCGCAAGACACATCGGGGTCTCAGTCATACCTGCAGCATGGGTAACAAACCCTGAGTACTGGGGTACTCAACAAGACTTACCCGACTAAAGAAAAGGGAGAAGACTCAGGAATGAGAGGCTTAGGGTAGTCAAGGTAAGGCTTAAGCAAGATCAGGTATTTTGCAGAAAAGCATTTTTGTAAACCTTATTTTATTTTGGAAAGATTCAGTATTCCTCAATTCTTCATCGTTCATGATTCATTTTACATTTCAAAACATTCCTAGTTGAGAACCACTCTCCGTTGACAGTCAGTGACCAAGTCTCCATAACCGAGGAGCAACGTTAATCCGGATAAATAATACTCAGCTGAGGATCCCTATCCACACTGCACATGTAGCACCCAGGCTTGCATATGCCAACTCGTCTACCACGATTCCTCCAAGATTGGGCCCGGTCCTACGCCACCCGGAAGTACAGTACACCACTCATATCCAGGTACGACGACCACGTGGGTACATGCTACTTCCGCCATCTCTCCACTCCCAGTGCGCGGTTGTCGGTCCAATAAAGGATTCCTCAGAGCCAGAGCTTTCCGAAGTATGTGAATAGTTACAAGTCTTGACCAGCAGGCCCCCATACGGATGGTCCCTAATTTTTTGCCAGAACTACACCTCGGTTATATCTCACCCGAGCGTAATAGTCCTGTCAGTTTTCAACCCTGTCCCGGTCGGTGTCAACTGTTGAGTCCCGGACTTCAACATGACGGCACCGTACGCTCGGACAACCTCTCCTCGCAATTGACTAGGTACGGATCAGATACCTGGCCAATAGCCGGGGAGTAAAAGCCAAATTCCCATAAAAGTTCTTTAAGTGATCACACTTTGAAATTGGCATTTTTATCGCAAATCTATTGTATAGCAATGCTAAGCATTTGCAAATAGTTTTAAAACAGGGTAGGGGATCTTGGTGGAGGTAAAGTGCAGGTAATAGGTCATCACACAACTCCTATCACCTAATGCAGTAATTTAACTCAAAAGCATTTAAGTAAAACTTTTTATAAAAGCAAGGAAAGGCTAAATGCACCGGGGCTTGCCTTGAAGAGCAAAGAGGGCAGGCTCGAGGGCGGCAGGGCAAGGGTGTCGGAGCTCGGGTAGCCTCGGGGACAGGTTCGTCAGCGGCTGCCTCGATCTTGACGCCTTCTCCTTCGGTCACTAAACGGATGCAATGATGTATGCTTATGAGGATGCTCACATGAAACTATGCAGCACAGGACAAAGCACTGATCCTAGAGTATAACTTTCTGACAAGGGAGTAACTTCTAGGGTAGACACAAGGTTACCTATCTTTTATCTTTAAACAAGATTAGTTAAACCTATTAAGCATCATTGATCTAACCTAAGCATAGACCAAGGCTTGACATCACAAACATCATAGACCAGATGGGTGGGGGTCTATGAACAGCAAACAATCCGAAAGTCACACACAAAGGCATACAACAGTGAAACCTAATTATTTTTCCATTTTAATTATCCAAAAGGTCTTTTACGAAGCTGCTCCAAACTTTGCCAAATTAAACTCATAGGTTCATTATGGTATAAATAGGTGACAAAACAAATTTCATAATTTTTGGAGCTATGCATGTTTTTCTAAAAATCTAAAACTATCCATTTATTAATTAAAAGGAGGATTTTTCATTTTTCAATTTTTGCAGAAAAGTCAAGTTTCATATTTTTCTAAAATACTACAAGGTATAAAGAGTTAACTGTAAAATTTTCAGAATTTTTAGAGGCGACACAGAAAATCATACAAAAAGATGAAATAGCAAGACTATTCAAATTTTTTGAAAAAGAAAGAGCACTGAGCTCGAGTCGGAGCGGGCTCGACGTCGAGGCTCGAGGCTCGGCTGAGAAACAGAGGCTGGGCTCACCGAGAGTCAGAGGCGAGGCTCGGCGAGGCGGATGGAAAAGAGGGCTCGACGGGCGAGGCCTCGGCGGGGTTCTCTTGCGGCAGACTTCTCGAGGGAGGCCTCGGCTTACTCGAGGCTTGCGACTCGAGGGTAGTGACGATTCGCCCGAGGCTGAGGCTAGCCTCGGCTGCTTCGAGGGGGCGGGGTTCGAGGGTGTGCTCGAGGGTGTGGCTCGGAAACGTGCTCGAGGGTGAGGCTCGAGGGAACGCTCGAGGCTTGGGGCTCGATACGGCCGAGGGTGCGGGTCGAGGACGGAGACGACGCGGCGGACTTCGGCGATCCGGCGACTCTGTACACAGGCAACGGTCACCAGTAACCAGTTAGGAAACGCAAGGAAACAGGAAGAAAGATTAAGGGTCAGAGAGAGAAGGGATGGAGCGACGGCGGCGATTCCGTCGACCCGAGCCGGTCGTCTCTCACCGGTGTCTGAGGAAGAAGGGCTCGCACCCGGTGGTGGGAGTCGGTAGCGGTGGAATTGAGGGGTTGGGGAGCTTCGCGACGATGAGGCGAAGCTGCTGGGCTAGGTGGTTGAGCGGCGGAGTCACTGAATGAGCTCGAGACGGTGGCGGAGTGAAGTGAGCTGCTCCGGCCGGTCGGGCGGCCTTTTAGTAGTCGCGGCCAGGGGCAAGATAGAGAGCGCGCGGGGTGGATAAGAATGCCCGTGGCCGCGTGCTATCGAACGCATGATGAAGAAAGGTCGGAAATCTGTTTGGGACCCCGGGCGTCGTGCTTGCCCGGCGACGGCCACGCGGCGGCGTCGTCGGGGAGCAGTGGGGGACGGGATAGAAGTCAACTGTGGCGCGCGTGCGGGGGCGGAATGATAACACTGTTGAGGGCGATGGGTCGGGAGCAGGCGGGCGCTGCCAGGCGCGCGGCCATGGCCGGGGCCCCCTAGCTGTAGGTTGAAGATGAACAGGGCTAGGTCTTAGGGTTGACTATGGGCTGATTTCTGAATTTTTGCAAATTACTCCCAAAACTTGAACTGCACGGGAAAACCTCAAAACACCAAAGTTGTGCAGAAAAAGGAGATCTACAACTTTGTCAAAAAGAATATTTTCAAATTCCAAACAGTTTTCGAATTAAATTCGAATCAGAAAAGGGACACTTTAGGATTTGAATAATTTCAAATTACTTTTGAATTTATAAAGAAACTTGAAAATCTGCAATACCAAAGTTGTTCCTTTTGACAAGATCTACAACTTTGCTTTGGACCAAGTCCAAATTTTAATAGTTTTTAAATTATTAAAAGAGGGGTAAAAACTAGGGTTTGGAAATTAGGGTTTTTCAAAAGGGATTTGAAATCTGTTTTAGATTTTGGGTTTTGAACAACACAACAAAGCTTCAAGACACAAAACTGAACAAGAATTTACACAAGCAAGTCACAGAGGTGAAATTACCATTTTGCCCTTAAAGGAAGATTTGGGCTTTTAGGTTTTTCGAAAAGAAATCATTACACAGGTATTAAGCAAACTTAATGCATGACAAGAATGATTAATGACTAATGATGATGATGACATGTCAGGTTAATTACATATTAAACACCAGAGGTGTTAACCCTTCTCGCTTTGTGGAGGGTCAGTGTATTGGATAGAAACATATATGATGAATGATTAAACTTTGTAGCAAAGGTTTGGGCTTTTTCTCGGTTTGAGTCATCCTATTCGTTCTATGCGCTTGGATGTTTTATGACTTAACGGATTGGCGTTGAGTTGTGGTTGTGTTTACCGTATTGTGTGCGGTGCACATGTGCTCTTGGCTGTGTTGTGTGCAGGTGTGGAGCTCGGAGATAGGGTCGATGGCGAGTCTGAAGGTCAACGTAAGACATGCTGTTGCGACGGACAGGGAGCGGTGAAGGATTTGGCGTGCCATGCCCGATGGACCAGAGCGGTGAAGTCGCGACGTGAGGCTTGGACCGAAGACCAAGAGGCCGGAGGACCAACTGTGGTAGCTGGCACTTGGCAGTGGCGAGCGAGAGCACATGGGGATGTGCGATGCATCGACCGAGTCGGGAGGAAGACGATGGCGTCGTGGCACTTGGCGGGAGGTCGGACACGGGCTTGCGTGCGGCGCAAGTGCCGTCGACCGAGTCAAGAAGGAAGGCGAAGGCATTGTGCCCGGCGTGGAGGCTAGACATGCATCGGCATCGGTGCCGGTGGTCGGGGTGTGTGAACCACATCCCGTCTACGGTGCGGGTTCGGTAGTTGAGCCTCAAAAAGCTACCCTCGACGGTTTCCGAGTTGGGCCTCAAAACTCGGGGTGGCCTGTTTCCGAGTTTGGGCCTCAAAACTCGGGGTGGACGGTTTCCAGGTTTGGGCCTCAAAACCTGGGCTCGCCGGTTTCCGAGTTTGGGCCTCAAAACTCAGGGTGGACGTTTTGCCAGGTTTGGGCCTCAAAACCTGGGCTGGTGGGTTTACCGGTTTGGGCCTCAAAACCGGGCGGAGGTTCCTATATGGAACGGTCGACACATGGCGGCACCGAGAGGCTTGCGTTGCGGCGAAGCTATCGGTGAGGAAGGCGCGGTGGTCGACGGTGACGACACGTGGCGGCATCCTGGAGCTTGCGTCGAGGCGAAGCGAAGGATGAGAAGGCGCGTGGCTGTCGTATGGAAAATGACTGAGTTGGACGGTTTTACCCTCAAGGGGGTATTTGGGTTAGTGCTTCATGAGAGGGCATTTTGGTCTTCGGACGTGCGCCTATATATATGAAGGGGGCTGGTTAGGGCAGCCCATCCTTGGAGGTGTCACTCTCATTTTGTTGATTTGAGAGGAGGCTAGGGTTAGAGAGAGGAGTGGCTCTTGTTCTTGAGTTTTTCGCCATCCACGCTTTGTTGTTGCGAGTAGTGGCTTGTAACCAGACATAGTGTGCTACACCAATTCAATTCACATCCCGTAGCAATCCAAGGATCAATTCATACTCCTCTTGTGTTGGCTGAAATTTGGATCGATTCGCGTTTTTGTTCTTCGCGTTTTGGTTTTTTCCCTCCCGGAGATTTGCCTCATTCTCCCTCTCTGAGCGACAATTTGCGATTCCATTTGAATCAAATTGTTCTATGTCGTGAGCTCCTTCTTTCCACCGAAGGATTTCCCCTCTAACCTCACGAGCATATAAATCGGGTCGAAATCGCGTTTGTTCTTCGTTCTTCCCCCCTTTTTCTAGTGTTCTTCCGATTTCTCATGGATTAGTTGGTTGGAGCGATGATATCCTAGGATTAGCTTCCAACACGTAGAAGAAACACTTGGGAGAAGTTTGGTTGCAGCCCCATTCGATTTGGTTGAGTTCCAATCGAATTTGAGTTTGATACTGGCTGTTTTTAGGCTTTCTGGGCATTCCCGGACTGTCCGGGACTCATCCCCGGACTGTCCGGGGGTCGGGGCTGTTCACGGACAGCAAGGTTGCTGTTTTCGTTTTTGAACGGCGGACTGTGCGGGACTCATTCCCGAACTGTCCAGGGTTCAATAGCGGACAGTCCGCCACTGCACAGTTTTGCTGTTTGCGTCCGTATGTTTTGCGTACGAGCTCCGATTTGAGATCCGTTTGTTGCGTTGGTTTTGTAACTTCTTAAGGATCATTCCAATGTACTTTTGCCACCATTGGTCAAAGTATTTTTGGTTGGCACTTCATTCTTCTCCATAGGAGTTAAGTGTTCCGCTTTCGGAGTTTCGTTGGTTCTAGCGTCCGTATCTTTTGCGTTCGAGCTCCGATTTGAGATCCGTCTATTGCGTTAGTTTCCTGACTTCATATGGATCTTTCCAAGGTGCTTTTGCCACGAGTTGCCCTAAGTAGTTGTGGTCGAACACTTTCCTCTTATCCATAGGAGTGGGGGTGTTCTGTTATCGGAGGTTCGATTGTTGAGCTTGCTTGTGCAGTTTTTGCCCCGTTGCTTTGGCGCTTGGTGTTGGGGGTTCTTCGGTAGTTTGGCTATACCTCTAGGTCATATCCTAGGGTATCCACCTATTCGTAGGTCGTGAACTCACCGGTTGTTTGAGTATTTTCTTTTGGGGTGATTTTCTGGGACAAGGGCCATCGTTTCTCGAGAAGAAATTTGAGGCTCCCATTCACCCCCCTCTGGTCGCCAATTCGGTCCTTCAATTGGTATCGGAGCCAGTTAAGGATCTCTCTACCTTAACCAGTTCCGGATCCACGAAGGCGACCTTTTGAGAGCGGTTGTGCTTCCGACTTTGTTCATCGAGGTGTTGAGCTTTTGTCTTGCTAACACTAACGGTGCTTTTGCAAATGGCACCAAGTTTCTTCTACTAGTGTGTCTTTGTCCTTAGGTGTGAATGATGGACTGCGATCGAGGACAACATTTTGGCAAGAAGGAGGAGTGCGGTCTTGAGATGGAACGTGCGGTAGATGCTTTGTTGGACTTCCTAGGAGATGATGAGCATTCGACGGGGCATCTTATACGTGAACTTGGCAAGGCCAAGAAAGGTACACTTGCTGCTTGTCTGGGATTGTGTCCCAACAATTTAATGCTTGCTGTGATGACAACCGTAAATATGATGAGCTTTGTGATATCTTGCGTAGTAAGATCAAGAAGTTGAAATGCTCTGTTGCTAGATTAAGATGTGGTCTTTTCATTATAAGTCTAGTGCATCTTTACCTTGCACCTCTTGTAGTGACATGGTTAGGAAGAATGATGAGCTATGCTTTTCTCTTGCTAGCTTAAAATCTGAGAATGAATTGTTGAAATCAAATGCTTCCAAACCATGTTTAGTTGCATTGACTTGCGCAAGGACCTTGATTCTGCTAAATCTGAAATAGCCTTGCTTAAGTCAAATGCTTTGTTACCATGTGATTCTTGTGAGTCTTTGCTTGCTGAAAAATAAATTAAAATTGACTCACACCACATGTGTAGATGAACTTGAGCATGCTAGGGCTGAAATTGATGAGATAAATTCTAGGCCTTGTAGCTTGTGCTCTTTGAATAAAAATGCTTGCCTTACTTCTTGTGCTATTCATGATTCTTTGCTTGATGTGAATGGTGATATTTCTTCCACTGATCTCATGTGCACATCATGCATTGATTGGAAAAAGAAGTTTTGACTTTGAAGGTGTTGCGCGATGATATGAGCGCTAAGTTGGTTGAGCACAATGATATGAGTGCCAACCTTGAGAAAGAAGTTGAACTCTTGCGTACCACATATGTCGAGTGCATTAGAGAGGAGATGGAAAATCTGAAAAATGCTCCTTGTGGTACTTGTGATCGCCTCATGTTTGAGAATGAGGTTTTAGCAAATGATGCAAGAGTCTTTGTGCTAAGTCTTTGAGTCACACATTTCTTGCCACTCCGATGTTGGTGTTTCTAAGCTTGATTCCTTGAAACCGGAGTTGAGTTCTTGTGTTGCGCATGAGTCTTTTGACTATAGCACTTGTGCCAAGGTTTCGGATAGCTCTTTCATAGCTACTCCTAACCTTGTTGTTTCGTCGAGTGATTTCCAAGGGACTTCTCATGACAAGGGTGCTTCTCACATTTTTGGGACTCGTGTTCCCAATCCGATTTTCCATTTCACATTTTGCAAGAAGGATGGACATTCATTCGATTTTTGTTTCCGCCGTGTCAAACACGAGCGACGTATTCGAGCTAAGGCTTTTAGGAAGCCACGTAGCCTTTCCCATGGCACGTGTGCTCCTAGAGTTGGCACCAAGTTGAATGTTGATACTTCTTGTTCTAAGACCCAGTGGACTTCTCACTTGTCGGAGAATGGTGTGCCTTCTGATAGGCCTTTGTACCATTGCTCTTTTTGTGAGAAAGATGGGCATCAAGAAAGCTTTGCTATCGGGTGCCAAATGCTTGCGCCAAGCTCGCTCTTCTAGGAACTTGGTGGTTCATAGCCCTTCTCATGGCATGAATACTTGTGTTCCTAGTAAGAAGCCCCTCTTTGTTGATGGGTTTTATGACTCCTTTTCTAGTGGGATAGGTCATGGTCGTGGACATGCTTCTAGTGCTTCTTCTCTTGGTCCACGTCATGCTTTTCATGGTGCTTCTATTGGTTCTTCTACAAAAACCTTGGAAGATGTTTGCCTCCTTTTCCCGTGGTACGACTCGTTCTTCTCTCGAGTTGTCCTTTTGAGGAATGCTTCCAAGGGTGTTTCAAAATGCATTTGAACCAACATTTGCATCATGCTAACCCACCAGATAAGTGAGTTTTGTGACCAAGTCTTGGGTTCCCAAGTACATGCTTGCTAACCCTTCGGGATCCAAGACTCAGGTTATTATGTCCTCTTGTGTGTAGATATGAGGACGCGGGGTGGAGAACATGCACCGAATGGAACTTGGTCTTTTAGATGTGATCAAGTTTTTGATGGTTCTCTGCATCCTGCTTAGATTTGCCTCCAAAGAGGTTTTTTTTCGACTCGGTGAGCATTCTTATACACTCATACCTTGTACATTTATGTTCTATTTTCTTGTGGTATGAGATGGACTATCATGTGCTCACTTGTATAGTTCTTACATGTACATTTTTCTTTGTATCATGTTTGTTTTGATGTAGACTAGCATGTGCTATCTTGTATATCATGTCATGCTAGCCTTGTGTACAGCTTTGGTGGCTATTCCACTTTTCATGCTAGTTTGTGATCCTCATGAACATTATGCCATGTTTTACCATATTTATCCATGAGCTTGATTTGTAGTGGTATGATGTTCATTAGGTGTCTCTTTTCAGGTTCTAGTTTTGGTTATCTACATGTATCCTGTTGACATGTTTAGTTTGAGCACTAGCCTTTCACTCTTGTGTCAAGTTACATGCTTTGGATCTATTGCTATCATTATCTTACATTGTAGCATGTGTTGAGGTTTAGGCTGTGTTTGGGTTGATCATGTCTTTAGGCTACATTTTGCTATATAGTGCTTTATCCGGTTGCATAGTAGTCTTGACTAGTTTGAGTTCAAATCTCCTTGCGGTATTATTCATAGGTAGGTGTTGACGCTGGTTATCTATCAAAACTGAAGGATAAATAAATATAAAAAGGGCATGAATTCAATCACCAACAAAGGTTTAGGGTTTTAATTGACAATATTCCACGAGTTTTGGTGAATTGTGATTCTGCAGGGACTAAACCAGGAAATCAGCGCTGATTGCTTCCCCTAGAAGGAAACCGACGGGAGATAACGCAACCGCCATGTCAGGAAGTTTCTAGAAGACTCCAGAGGACACTAGAAGACACTAGGAGGTCGACCACCACGAGAGGATGCCAGGTGGGACCGACCGGTCCCACCATGAGACCGGTCGGTCTCCCCCCGGGCCCGCTGGCTTCCGTCTTCTGCAAGCTTCCTCCACCAACCTCTAGGACTCATCTCGGCCGTACCTTAAGTCGGTTTGATCCAACGGCCGCGGTTGATCCCTCAGGGCTATATAAGCAGCCCCAGAGCCCCCTCTCCAGGCATCTCCATCTTCATTATTCATCTCCACATCAGAAACTAGGGTTTCAATTAGAAGTAGAGGTCCTCTAGATGAATCTTTTCTAGTTCATCTAGAATTAGATCTAGTTCATCTAGTTGTAATCAAGAGCCAGCTATCAAGTAGAAGACTAGATACCCCTCTAGTAGGATTAGAACCTAGTCTTATTCTAGAACTAGAAGAGAGAGAGAGAGAGAGGAAGAGATCAAGAAGGAGCTCCGGCCTGTCGGATCAACTTCTTCATCTTGTACCTGTGGATTCAAGTTCTTCGTCAACTTGCTTCAACGATTGTTTCGGTAATCAACATCTATTTAAGTTTGAGCTATTGTTCTTATTATTCTTAAGGTTTAATGACTCTCTTTTGAGTACTTTAATTCTAGTCGCTCTAGAGTTAGAGTAGTTGGATAGTGTAAGCGTGGTGCTTAGACTTGATAGCTCATATTTGCTTCCTATAACGCCGGTAGTAGTGGTAGTTCGCAAGGGTGACTCTTATAGCCTTGTTGATTCTTCTATAGTCCACTTACCCATGTGTAGGCTCGGTAGGATTATACATTTGCATAAAAGACTCATACTCTATTTGTGACCTTTTATGGCAACTTCCCCATTAAGAATAATAAACATATCACTCTTAAGTTGGATTTAGATAACCTTAGTGATCCCATCTATACTTTAGCTTCTCCGTCCTTGTTAGTTACTCAGGGGTTAGACTTAAAGACTTAACATTATCCGTTCCTTTGGGTTCGATATTAAAACTGGGTTACTCCGGTGAAGTGCTACATCGGTAGATTTTATCTATGCGCTTGCGGATAAAGTAGAGTGTGCATTAATTTATACCAACAGTAGGCCTCTTTTTGTTGAGAGTTCACCTTATGCTTATAATGTGACTAACCGTTTTGTGGAGACCTTGAGGTCACACTGGACAAGACAATGTCTTGTGTTTTCTTCTGCTTTTGAGTGTGCAGGAGAACAGGAGCCTGGAGAGAGCATTTCGGCTCACGGACCCGATCCCACGACTTGGGGTTTCGTTCAAGCAGCATCTCCAGCGAGCACTAGCTGCACCTGTGGGAGCGACAACATTAGGCGAGGGGAGATGACTTCGGCGAGGCAGGCGCCCCGAAGACTTCAGCTGAATCAGGCATCCGCTCGGGTATCACACAAGCAGGCGGTCAAGCACATCATGAGGTACCTCTGACACACTTCTGAGTTCGGATTTTGGTACTCCTCTTCTTCGACCTCTTTCTGCTGTGTGGTATTTTTGATGTGGATTCTGCAGGCTGTTCGCTTGAGCGTTTCTTGGCTCTTCTCTTGTGAGTATGGTGTGTGTTTCCCTTTTAGATGGGGAAGCATTTTGCTTGTTGTATCATAGTTTGACTTCTCTGATACCCTTTTGTTTTGGGTTGTTCCTTATAGGCTAGCTTTTGCATGCATTTCATCATGTATATCTTGCATTTTAGAGCTTCATGTATATAGTAATGAGAATGAGACT
Source organism: Coix lacryma-jobi var. lacryma-jobi (assembly GCA_009763385.1). Classification (NCBI taxonomy): domain Eukaryota; kingdom Viridiplantae; phylum Streptophyta; class Magnoliopsida; order Poales; family Poaceae; genus Coix; species Coix lacryma-jobi. The sequence continues at coordinate 83,154,946 of CM019822.1, forward strand.
ATGCTCTTTTTGGTATGGCCTATTGATTCATGATGATGCTTGTAGCTTAGACTCTTTTTGATCACTTGATACATGTTATGAGCTAGGTTATTTTTGCAATGGTGAACTTGATTAATCAACTATGAAACTTTTAATTTGTTCACCATTGAGATTGGCAACTAGCATGGGTAGGATGTGTTGAGATCACTTGAGCTATCTTTTGTATGCTAGGTTGCTATGTCTCTTGCACTTAGTCACTCACTTGCTTGGATAGTTCATATTTACCTTGTGCTTAAAATTTGATCCAAGTCTAAGTGAAATGAAAAGATCGAGATGGGATTGCATGTGTCAGCACCTCACGGTATCGAGATTGTTTCTCATTGCACAAATGAGTTAAACTTGAGCCGTGTAGTGTAAGACCGAAACCGGTGCTTTAAGCTTCTGATTGCTTTTGTTGCATATGCTTAGCCCGGTTGAAAAGTTAGGCAATGACCATGCTTTCAACCTCTCGCAATCACATGCTTTAATTTGAACTTGTGTTAATACCGCTGCAATCTCCGATAAAATATTGAAAATAGCACAAGTCTATGCTTCATTCTAGTGCATGATGATTGAACTTTGCTAGGAGTAGTTCACCTTTTATACTTGAGTTAGCACTTGGTTGATTTCCTGTCTATTCATGCTTTGTGCTATTTTATTGGTGAACTCCTTTTCAAAATGGCTTAAAACTGCTCATATGCTTAATTGTTCATATTTCGTATTCACTTGATCAATTTGAGCCTTTGCTAGCATTTGTATTGGATGCTACGCTTTCAGGGCAACACCCTTTTGAGCATCTTTTCATTCTGATTGCTATACACTTGAAGCTTTTGCATTGTGCATATCATGCATTTTTAGCTTAGTGTACATACCCCCAGCTCCGATACACTTTGTGGTCACTTTCAATGCTTTTCATTGCCCCCATATGCTTTTGGTTGATGACTTGTCTTGTGTTTGTGTCAACTTTCTGAAAAATGTCAAAACCCCTCAGCATGTTCCCTTTTGTCAAGGGGGAGTTTGTGTGTTGGCACAAAGGGGAGAGTCGTGCATTTTGGGGAGAGCTTTGAGCTAGGGGGAGTTTAGCTCTTTTATGTGTTTCAATTGGTATCCTTCATAGTGAGCTTGTTGCATAGCATTTGTGTACAGGCTTTTTCAGTGGGAGTTGTTTTGTTTTGAAACTTCTCCGCGTGCTCCGAGTGTTTGTGCTCCATTTAGTTTTGAGCTTCTCTTTGTGTTTTTCTCAGTCGGTATTGAGCCTGCTAGTCGTGTGAAGCCGTTTTGCCTCTCTCTTGAGGGACTAGCAGTTTTTGCTTGGTATTTTAGATTGGTATGGAGCCTTCAGCTAGTTGTGTCGAACCTCTGTGCCTCTGTCTTGAGGAACTAGCTATTTTCACCAATGTTTGGCTGCTTGTGATTGGTATCGATTTTTTCTGCTAGTTGTGTTGAGCCTCTGTGCCTCTATCTTGAGGGACTAGCAGTTTTGCATTCTAATGCATTGTTTCAGCCTCAATTGGTATCGAGCCTTGAGCTAGTGGTGTTAAGCCTTTTCTGCCGCTTCTTGAGGGCTAGCTCATTTTTGAATTGGTTGCGTCGAGCCATTGCCCATGTCTTTGGGAACCAAGTCTTTCGCTCTTTGTCTACTCTTTTGTGGAGATTGGCTCAAACTTTGCTTGGTTGCATTGAGCCGTTGCCCATGTCTTTGGAGACCAAGTTTTCGGTTTTGGCATCTCAAACCATCTCTCGTGCTTAGTTTTTGTCAATTCAATCATCAAGGGGGAGAAATTTCGAAACCCAAGTGGACAAGAACCTTCCAAGTTGATAAGAACCTTGGTTTCTTTTGTGATGATTGTTTGACAATTTATTTGAGATTGGCTTTTGAGTGCCTTTTGGGATTCATGGAACTCTTGTTTCTCTTGACTCTTCGGTTGTGTGGAGGCTTTACCCGCTTTTCCCGTGTCTTTCGGGACCGAGAGTTTTTATTTGGAGTTTTCATGATCCTTCCTCATATCAAGTCACCTTGTGTTTGCTTTTGCTTGGCTTTTGGGCATTTGAATGAGGCTTGCCTTCAAACCCTTCCTTTGTGGTTTTATTTTTAGTCAATGCATTCAACAAGGGGGAGATTGAGAACATATATGATGAATGATTGACATTTGTGAGGAAGGTTTGAGGCTTTTCCCGGTTGAGTCATTATTCGTTTATGCGCTTAATATTTATGACTAACCGGTGGCGTTGAGTTGTGGTGTGTTACCATGTTGGTGTGCATGTGCAACATGTGTCTCTTGGTTGTGTTGATGTGCAGGTGTGGAGCTCGGAGACAGTGGTCGATGGCGAGGTGAAGGTCAAGTAGAGACGTGTCGTGCCGACGGACCGGGAGCGGTGAAGGATGGGCGTGCCGTGCGGCGGACGTGCCATGCCGATGGACCCAGAGCGGTGAAGGGCGGACATGAGGCTTGGACCGAAGGACCGAGAGGCCGGAGGACCAGCTGTGGTAGCTGGCACTTGGCATTGGCGAGCGAGAGCACATGGGGATTGCGATGCATCGGCCGAGTCGGGAGGAAGACGATGGCGTCGTGGCACTTGGCGGGAGGTCGGACACGGGCTTGCTTGCGGGGCAAGTGCCGTCGACCGGGTCAAGAAGGAAGGCGAAGGCGTTGTGCCCGGCGTGGAGGCTGGACATGCATCGGCATCGGTGCCGCTGGTCGGGGTGTGCGAACCACACCCCGTCTACAGCGCGGGTTCGGTAGTTGAGCCTCAAAAAGCTACCCTCGACGGTTTCTGAGTTTGGGCCCCAAACTCGGGGTGGCCGGTTTCCGAGTTTGGGCCTCAAAACTCGGGGTGGACGGTTTCCAGGTTTGGGCCTCAAAACCTGGGCTCGCCAGTTTCCGAGTTTGGGCCTCAAAACTCGGGGTGGACGGTTTGCCAGGTTTAAGCCTCAAAACCTGGGCTGGCGGGTTTACCGATTTGGGCCTTAAAACCGGGCGGAGGTTCCTATACGGAACGGTCGACACATGGTGGCACCGAGAGGCTTGCGTTGCGGCGAAGCTATCGGTGAGGAAGGCGCGGTGGTCGATGGTGACGACACGTGGCGGCATCCTGGAGCTTGCGTCGAGGCAAAGCGAAGGATGAGAAGGCGCGTGGCCATCGGATGGAAAATGACTGAGTTGGACGGTTTTACCCTCAAGGGGGTATTTGGATCAATGCTTCATGAGAGGGAGTTTTGGTCTTCGGACGTGCGCCTATATATATGAAGGGGGCTGGTTAGGGCAGCGCATCCTTGGAGGTGTCACTCTCATTTTGTTGATTTGAGAGTAGGCTAGGCTAAGAGAGAGGAGTGGCTCTTGTTCTTGAGCTTTTCGCCATCCATGCTTTGTTGTTGCGAGGAGTGGCTTGTAACCCGACATAGTGTGCTACACAATTCATCATCCCGTAGCAATCCAAGGATTAATTTCTTACTCCTCTTGTGTTGGCTGAAATTTGGATCGATTCGCGTTTTTGTTCTTCGCGTTTTGGTTTTTCCCGTCCGGACATTTGCCTCGTTCTCCCTCTCTGAGCGACGATTTGTGATTCTTTTGAATCAAATTGTTCTATGTCGTGAGCTCCTTCTTTCCAACGAAGGATTTCCCCTCTAACCTCACGAGCATATAGATCGGGTCGAAATCGTGTTCGTTCTTCGTTCTTTCCCCTTTCTTCCCCCTTTTCTTCTTCGTTCTAGTGTTCTTCCGATTTCTCTTGGATTAGTTGGTTTGGAGCGATGATATCCTAGGATTAGCTTCCCAACACATAGAAGAACACTTGGGAGAAGTTTGGTTGCAGCCCCGTTCGATTTGGTTGAGTTCCAATCGAATTTGAGTTTGATAGAGGCTGTTTTTAGGCTTTCTGGGCATTCCCGGACTGTCCGGGAGTCATCCCCGGACTGTCCGGGGGTCGGGGCTGTTCACGGACAGCAAGGTTGTTGTTTTCGTTTTTGAACGGCGGACTGTCTGGGACTCATTCCTGGACTGTCTGGGGTTCAATAGCGGACAGTCCGCGGTTCACTAGCGGATAGTCCGCCACTACATAGTTTTGCTATTTTCTTCCGTATCTTTTGCGTACGAGCTGCAATTTGAGATCCGTTTGTTGCGTTGGTTTCGTAACTTCTTAAGGATCATTCCAAAGTACTTTTGCCACCATTGGTCAAAGTATTTTTGGTTGGCACTTCCTTCTTCTCCATAGAAGTTAAGTGTTCCGCTTTCGGAGTTTCGTTGGTTCTAGCGTCCGTATCTTTTGCTTTCGAGCTCCGATTTGAGATCCGTCTGTTGTGTTAGTTTCCTAACTTCATAAGGATCTTTCCAAGGTGCTTTTGCCACCAGTTGCCCTAAGTAGTTTTGGTCGAACACTTTCCTCTTCTCCATAGGAGTGGGGGTGTTCCGTTATCGGAGGTTCGATTGTTCTAAGAGCTTGCTTGTACAATTTTTGCCCCGTTGCTTTGGCGCTTGGTTTTGGGGGTTCTTTGGTAGTTCCGCTGTACCTCTAGGACATCTCCTAGGGTATCCACCTATTCGTAGGTCATGAACTCACCGGTTGTTTGAGTATTTTCTTTTGGGGTGATTTTCTTGGACAAGGGCCATCGTTTCTCGAGAAGAAATTTGAGGCTCCCATTCACCCCCCCCCCCTCTGGTCGCCAATTTGGTCCTTCAATTGCCCTTAGGCTTTGCCTTCCACTTTCTCGTTTTGCTGGAAGGTGGATGCATATTCGCCCGCACGCTTCTTGAGATTGTCACGCCATGTTTAAGACTGCTTTTGTCTAACAGGCAGACATTCTCAAATAATACTCTAGTTTTGGCGAATTTCTTAACCGTATGCCGGGTTGATTTCGCCGGTAAGTGCGTACACAATAATGTGGGGAATAGGAGATGTATTAATAAGTTCAAGGTTACATTTGGCTGCCTCATTAAAAAACCTCGCACCCTGATGAAGGGCTTCCCCAGCGAGGAAAAAGAGTGCAGTCGACTTTTCTTACAAAAATTGAAATTGAAAAATTACATCAAGATCACAGAACATCTAAGGATAAAAACGGCGTAGATTGTTTGCATTCCAGGTGTGACTTGTCACTTCTCCCTTTTCGTTCGCCAACCGAAATACTCCGGGCGCGGCCATGCTCGCTACGAGGAAAGGTCCATACCATTGTGACTGCAACTTACCCTGCTTGTCTGGTTGTCGAATGATGACCATATCACCGGGTTTGATGTCCTTCCGAATCAAATTCTTATCCCTGCTGAATTTTGTTTCTGCATGATATTTTTCAAGGTTGTTGACTGCTTGCAATCTTATTTCTTCAACAGTATCCAGTTCGACGTGCCTCTGGTCTTGAGTTGCTAGCAAAATTTTGGTTCTGAAGGAACCTAATTTCACTTCTTCTGGAGTGACTGCCTCGTCGCCGTATAGCAAACGAAAGGGGGTGAAGCCGATAGCTCTGGAGCGAGAAATGTTGTGCCGCCAAACCGATGATGTTAAGGTGTTGGCCCACTTACCTTTCGGTGCATCAAACAAGCTTTTTGATATTGCTTGAAAAATCAATCTGTTTGCCCTTTCGACGGCCCCATTTGCTTGCGGGTAATTCACCGATGCGAAGTTGAGCTTAATGTTAATTTCATTGCAGAAGTTTCTGAATTCGGCGCAACCGAACTGCTTTCCGTTATCGTAGTTGATGAAGGAGGGAACGCCGAAACGACAGATTATCCTTTGCCAGACGAATTTGGTTATGGAAGCTGAAGTTATGCTTGCCAAAGCCTTTGCCTCTATCCACTTGGTGAAGTACTCAAGAGCGACCACTGCGAAACATAGATTTCTCGGGGCAGACGGTAGTGGCCCCACTATATCAATGCCCTATCTTTGCAGGGGCCAAGTCGGAACCACTGACGAGGTTTCGTTTGTTGGTGCTTTTCGATTACTCGTGAACATCTGGCAACCCTTGCAGTGCTTGACCAACTCTTTAGCATCTGTGGCAGCGGAAGGCCAATAGAATCCTTGTCTCATTGCTCTGTGTGCTATTTCATGAGGCCCCCTGTGCGCTCCGCACATTCCAGCATGCATTTCCTGAAGTAACTGGATGCCTTCCAGCCTGCTTATGCACTTCAGCGATGGAGGTATTGTTCCGCTCTTGTAAAGATGTTCCCCAACGATAGAGTAAATTTTGGCCCGACTGGCCATCCTTTCGGCTTCCTTTCTGGATTCCAGCTCGTATGCTCCGGTCAGGTAAGCCAATATCTGCGACCTCTAATCGTCGCTCGCAATGGTATGGACTGAACGTAAATGGTCTTCTTCTTCCTTAACTTCCTTGGCCGTATGGACCTGATAGAATACATCTGGTGGAAGTGACAAATTTTGCGCTGCAGCCTTGGCTAACTCATCGGCTTCAGTGTTTTCAGCTCTTGGTATATGCCGTAAGGGGAATCCTGCGAAGTATTTTTCCATTCTCCGGAATGTTGCTAGATATTTCGCTAGCTCTGGTTCTTTCGCTGCATATTCCTTTTCGGCCTGCCCGACGACCACTTGGGAATCAGATCTTACGATGCATCTTCTTGCCCCGATTGCCCGGAGCTTTCGCAGGCCCAGCAGTACTGCTTCATATTCGGCAGTGTTGTTTGTTGTCAGAAACTGTAATCTTGTAGTGAATCTAACTTTTGGGCCATTCAGTGGGGTTAGGATCGCCGAAATTCCGGCTCTGGTCATCCCCAAGCGCCGTCACAATGTACTGTCCATACTTGTTCCTCGAACTTAACTGTTGTGTCGAAAGCTGCGGGAGTCCAATCTGTTATGAAGTCGGCTAAGGCTTGGGACTTGATTGCTGATCGATGCTGGAAGTCAATCACATACTCGTTCAATTCCACTGCCCATTTGCCTACTGGACCGATAGCTTCATTGTTATGAAATAGGGCTTCCAGCGGCTGAGCTGATAGGACTATGATATGATGAGACTGGAAGTAATGATATGGCATGACCACCGTGTATGCTATTTTTTCCAAGTTGGAATAGTTCAGCTTTGCTCCTGACAAGGCCTCAGAGACAAAGTAGATTGGAAATTGCACCAATTTGTTTTCATGCTCCTTTTCTTCCACCAGCACTGCACTTACGGTAGCATGAGAGGCTGCAAGATACAATAGGAGCGTGGCGTCCGCTGATGGCTTCAATAACGTTGTCAGCTTTGTTAGGTATACTTTCAGTTGCTGGAAAGCCCGCCGCTGCTCTTCCCCCCAGTCAAAAGGGTCGGAACTACGCAAGGTTCTGAAAAAGGTAGGCCCTTTTCGGCGCACCTCGCAATGAATCTGTTCAAGGATGCCAATCTTCCAATCAATTTCTGCACTTGCTTGCGATTTGTTGGTGGCTGCATGTTCATGATTGCCGCTATTTTGTCCGGATTAGCTTCGATTCCTCTTGCAAACACCAAACAACCCAAGAGCTTCCCCTTCTTGATGCCGAAAATGCACTTGTCTGGATTGAGCTTCAGGGCGCTCTTGCGGAGGTTGCCAAAAGTTTCAAGCAAATTTGCTTGATGGTCTTCTTCTCTATCGCTCTTGACTACTATATCATCAACATAAGCCAACAAATTTTTCTTTTGCTTCTGGTTCTCAAAAACCTTGTTTGCCATTCAAGAAAAAGTTGGGCCTGCGTTCCTGAGTCCTTCTGGCATTTGCCGATAACAATACGTGCCGGTAGGGGTGATGAAACTCATTTTTTCCTCGTCATCAGGATGCAACCATATCTGATGATAACATGAAAAGCAATCTAACAAACTCATTATTTCACAAATGGCTGCAATGTCAACAAGCTTGTCGATGCGTGATAAAGGATACAGGTCTTTTGGACAACACTTTTTGAGGTCAGTGAAATCCACGCATATTCGCCACTTCCCATTCTTCTTTTTTACCAGAACCACGTTTGCCAGCCATTCAGGATATTGGACTAGGCGAATTACCCCTGCATCGAGTAACCTTTGCACCTCCACTTTTGCTGCGTCTGCCCTTTCGTTTGACATTTTTCTCAGCTTCTGCTTTCGGGGCTTTGCACTGCCTGCGACATTTAAGTGATGTTGAGCCAGATCTCTGCTGACTCCCTGCAAATCATTTGCTGACCAGGCGAAAATGTCGCCATTATCTGCTAAAAAGGATACCAATGCATTTCTTTCGCCTTCCGGCATACTTGCACCGACGTGCACGGTCCTTTCGGGCCATGCTGCTACGAGTGAAATTCTTATTGTTTCCTCAGCTGCTCCAGCCTTGCTTTCCGGCACAAAAATGGTAGCGTGCTCTCCCGCGGTGGTTTCCATTTCATCCATTTTTGCGACCTCGTTTATTAGACTGTAACCCGGGGTCGGCTTGCCCTCAATTCTTCTGGAAGCTTGTTGATCTCCATGCACAGTAATGATGCCGAAAGGGGATGGCATCTGCATACATAAGTAGCTTTTCTTGATCACAACATTGATCTTGTTGGTGAAGCCCCTGCCAAAGATGGCGATATAGGGATAGTCCATGTTTACTATGTCGAAAGTCACCGTTTCAGTTCGCACCCTTTCACCTTCGGCGAAGGAAATAGGAATCTGTTTCTTGTCGATAGCATCAATTTTCCTTCCACCGAACCCGTACAGAGAATTACCGGCTTGATCCAGACTTCGTCTGTCCATTCCCATAGCCTGAAAAGCCTTGACGAACAGAATGTCGGCAGAGCTACCTGTGTCAATAAGAATGTTGTGTAGTGTGAATCCAACCACGTTGGCGGTGGCCACAAAGGCATCGCAATGAGGATAATCACGGACTTTGAAGTCTGACTCATCGAAGGTTATCAGCATCAGCGACCACGTTGGTCTGTTCATCGGAAGCCTTGGTGAAACGGTCTGCACTCTTTGATGGTAATCCCTCCTGGCTCTTTTACTTTCGTGCTCCAGGTTAGATCCGCCCATCATGGCGAATATGTGCCCCCGAGACGGTAGGATGCTATTAACTGCGTTAGGCTCGTTCTCGCCATCCTGCCCCTGCTGGAAGCTAAGTTGCGCTGGCTGTCCCTGAGGCTGGGCTTGGGCCGGGAGTGTTGGAGGTGGCGTTGGCTGATGCTGATACTACATTGGCGAAGACACTGCAACTGACTGAGCCGGGAAATTGAGGAAGTGATAAGCCTGATATGCTGGATTGAACCAAGGCATACTCTGAGTTGGCAAGTACTGAGGGGGATGTTGAGGCGCGCTCGCGTAGCTACCGCCCAAAACTGCGGATACATGGGTGTATGCCGAGTCTCGAGTGATGAGTGATTGTCAACTGGGATAATGCGCATGTTCTTTGGCTTATGTTGTGCAGGTGTCGAGCACGGATACAGTGATCGAAGGCAAGGTGAAGGTCAAGTAGAGACGTGCCGTGCCGATGGACCGGGAGCGGTGAAGGGCGGACGTGAGGCTTGGACTGAGGGACCGGTGGCCTGAGGATCAGCTGTGGTGGCTGACAGCCTGGGACAGCGACGAGCGAAGACTTGCGGGCACGGTGTTGCTTGGGTCGAGGACCTGGGGACACGTGTCGGTGGATGGGGTGCACGGGCGGTGCATCCCCTCGATGGCTCGGTTTGATGGTTGAGCCACAGAAAAACCATCGAGTGGACGGTTTCCAGGTTTGGGCGTCAAAACCTGGGCGCTGCGGGTTTCTGAGTTTGGGCCACAAAACTCAGGTGATGGACGGCTGGTTTCCCGGTTTGGGCCTCAAAACCGGGGGTTGGTCGTGAAGGCTGGTTTCCCGGTTTGGGCCTCAAAACCGGGGGAGAGGTCCAGGAAAAGGACGAGCAGAGCGGTGGCGGCACGTGGCGGCAATCAGTGAGGTTTCGTCGAGGCAACGCTACCAGTTGTGCGGGCGTGGCCGTCGGATCACCACCTACCATGAGTTGGTCCAGAATAACCCTAGGGTTTAGCTGGTTCTCTCTGTAATTAGTTAGGGGTAGAGTGGGAACTAGAATTAGGATAATTAGAGGGAGACACCCACCTCCCATCTTATCTCAACCATTTGCTCTTTGCCTTCTAGGTTTTCCTGCTCTCCCAATCCCCTGCTGTAGCAACTGAGATCCGCAAAGAATCATACCTCTGTGTACTGGAGATTTTGAGGAAGTGAGACTGTAATCTCACTGTTGTAGCGTGTGGTAGCCACACGGTTGCAGATCGATGTGTTGATTCGCGTTTTGTTCGTGTTCTTCGCGTTCTTCGTTTCTCCGTGATTTTCCCGTCACTCGATCTCCCTCTCTACTGCGTCTTTTCGAAATCCGTTTGAATCGACTTGTTCTTTATAGTGAGGAGATCATTTCCACTGAAGGAATTCATCTAACTCCTCACGAACAAGTAGATCGGGTAGATTTCGTTTTCGTGGCGCTTTTTCGTTCTACTACTTCCTCCCTTTCGATTTCCCGGTGATTAAGTTGATTTGAGCGGATGATTTCTTGGGGATAGTCTCCTAACTACCTCGTGATCATCCACTCCAAGTTTGGGAACAAGGGATTGTGATTTGATTTGGATTTGGGGAGATTTGAGTTGAGGGCGACCGAAATCGCCCTCACTGGGCACTCGCGGACAGTCCGCCGTTGGGGGCGCGGACAGTCCGCGCGTCGGGCTCCGACCGAGCAGTGGTCGCGTGGCTCGGCTGTGCTGACTCGGTTTGACCGACGGACAGTCCGCAGTACTGAGTCGCGGACAGTCCGGGAGGCGTCCAGCAGCTGTTCAGCAATGTTGCTATTTTCTCTTTTGGTCGGCGGACAGTCCACCACCTGAGCCCGGACAGTCTGCCGTTGGGCAGACAGTCCGCGGTCTGAACCCCGGACAGTCCGCGAGTTGGCTGCTTGTTGGTTTTTAGTGCATTTGCTCTCCCGGCTTCTTCGCTTGGTTTCCGGACTTCTCGTTTGGCCCTAGAGTTGAGCTAGGAACCTCTCTAGGTATCTTTGCTACTTGTTAGCATCGGTATTTGGGATTTCTCGACGTAGCATTCAATCTACGTTTGGGACTAGGTTTTAGGGGTCGAACTTGTGCCAGTGCTTTTAGCGTTTGGCTTGCTATCGCTTTGTGGTGCCTCGTTGTGATCCTAGGGATCATCCACCCTCTCCAAGGGTCGTGGGCTCACGGTTTCGGTCGAAGCTTTTGGGTTGATTTTGGGACAAAGGCCAAAAGTTTTTGAGAGGAAATTTTTTGAGCTCTCCCATTCCCCCCCTCTGGTCGCCTTGCTATTGCATTCTCGTCTCAAAAACGCCACACCTGACACCGATTTCATGCGATTATGGACGTGCTTGGAGCTTTCGTCGGAAGCTGAGCCTTCATCTTTGTCCTTAGTTCTTGGCCATTTTGCTATATATTGCAATCCTTCCGAGTGTGTGCCCCAAATTTTCATCACAATGACACAGTACGAGGGCTTTGCTCCCCTTCCGCACCTTTCTGTTCGCAAACCTCGCGCCACATCCTGACCTTCCGCCGTGTCCTCTGCGGAAATCTTGATCAATTCCCCTTTGCTGTTGGAAATTGGGTGGGTTAGGCCTTTCTGAGTTTGCGGCTGTTGATGGTGCTTAAAGCATCATTTCACCCAAAACCAAGGTAAAACAACATAAAAGGTAGAAGATTTGGTTTATAAACTAACCTATTTCCACATGTGCATAGTTTCTTATCTTAATGCAGGAAATGATGGAATTTGGGCCAAACAAGAGTACCAGAGCAAGGCCAAGCCACTCTGGCCCATTTGGGCCTGAGCAGGTGGCGGCCGCCACCTATTACTGGCGGCCGCCAGGTCACTCGTGCCAAAAGTGGCCCAAGCCACGTCATCGATCCGTGGGAGTCACCTCAAGCTCAAATCCTGGCCATTGCACACTAAGACGGTTTGATCCAAGGGCTAAGAAGAGTGTCACCTGGATAGTGGGCTTTGGACACGTGTCTAAACCCTAACCGACCCTCAAACCGACTTAGGAGAGCAGTGAAGACCGTTGGATGAATGGCGGTTGCAATGGACGGCAGAGAGGTGGCGGGCGCCAGGGTTTAGTGGCGGGCGCCACCCCTAAACCCTAACCGACCTCCCTTCACTCTATAAGTACCCCCCTAGCTTCCTAGCACTATAAATAGGCCCCTAGAGTTCTCATTCGGAGAGCCTCACATCATTCTTCACCATTTGGTTAGATTAGCACACTTGCTATGCTAGAGAGATTAGAGAGAGTGTGAGTGCCTCACTAGAAGAGGAGCTGGAGAGGAGAAGAGTAGAAGTCTGGAGAGTTCCGGAGTTGTCGGAGACCTCTGCTTCTCTCTGCTCTGCGCTTCAACTTTGGTAACTTAGTATCTATTTTATCTTCAAGTATTTATTTTCAGTACTTGTGTGCTTGTTTCATTGCTTGATATTAGTTTCAAGTGCTCTAGTTCTAGTACAGGGCTAGTTAGTATATATAGATTAAGTGTGGTACTTAGGCTATATATTGAGTGAATACGGCTAGGCCCCGGATAGCTGTGGTAGCAAGCAGGTGGTGACAGCCCTGTGCGCCTTGAATTCCACCACGTAGTTGGTCTAGTTTAACAGTAGGGCTCGTTGTGCTAGCGTTCAACCTAAGTCAGTGGTAAAGGCTAGTACGCCCACAGTACACTAGTAAAGAACTTAAATCACTAGAAGTCTAATAGAACTAGGATCTACCCCAGTAGATAGTGCCCGTTCCCTTCATCTATCCTAGATATCCTTACCCCCCTAGTTTTCTCAAAATCACTTCGCGTTCCTCGTGGATTCGATACCCCGGAATACTCTGAGGTGAAAAGCTACAACTGACAGCCGTGCGCTTGCGGTTTCTTCTGCGTGCCACCCGAGGTGTCAACAAGCTTTTCTGGCGCCGTTGCCGGGGAACGGTAGCTGATTTTTGAGACTAGAGTTAGGATCATCTTTACCCTCTCCGCATGGAGAATCAATCTATCTTACAATTCGCAGCTCCTAAGAGTTCGCGATTAGAGCCACATTCATCATCACAACCTATATATGCCGATAGTTACGAATTGCGCCCTGACTTTATTAACAAAGTTCAGGAGAGCATGTTTACGGGATCAGAAAATCCCTACACACATCTACGTGAGTTTGAGCAAGTCTGTGCATGCTTGAACATTTCGGGCATTTCACCTGACACTGTCAAGTGGAAGCTGTTTCCGTTCACTTTGACGGGAGCAGCTAAAACATGGCATGCTCGAACCGTGGGAAGTGCCAGAGGAGACTGGGGAACTTTACGGACCAAGTTTATCTTGACGTATTTCCCTGTCCACCGAGTGGTACGACTACGAGTAGAAGTGTTGACCTTTAGACAAAATGATAAGGAGACATTAGGGGAGGCTTGGGACCGTTTTATTGGTTTAATCAATTCAGGACCCGATTTAGCCATACCCGATCCAGTGCTCCTTCAGCATTTTTATGTCGGTCTAGAGAAAGAGAGCGCTCTTCACCTTGATCATTCGTCAGGTGGAGCGTTTCTTCATCTTTCTCCACGAGGTGGAAAGGAGGTTCTTGATAGAATTCTCGAGAATACTCCTTATACTGGAGTTTCCGATGAAATCCCTGAGGAAGAAGTCGTAGAAACCCAAGTTTGACCGTAGAACAACAAGAAGAGCCCGAGTCTAGCTCGCTGGACTTAGCGGAGCCTATTCCGTCCACATCTGGGAAGAAATTCTTCCGGAATTTTTGGGCGAGATAGAGGATGATGTGTTTGAGGATTACGGAAATGCTATGAACTACTCCGTTCAAGCTCTCCCATCCGACAAACCACTTCCTGAGTCTTCTGATGGAATCTATAGCCGAGAGCGTCTTTTGGAACTTTCAGCTGTCATGAGTCATGAATGGACAATGGAAGCCGAAGTATCAGAAAACATCCCTCGCATAGATAAAGTACCTAGCATAATAGATTGTCGAATTAGGGGAGAAAGAGCCTTTGCCTTTTACGACCCTGTCGTGGGAATTAATGTTCTTGCTAGTAATTACGTATCCAGAACATTCCCCGACCTTCAACGACACCAACTAAACGGTGTTTAAGAGACCCAAATGGTGACATCTTGGAAAGTGAAGGAATCCTAAAGATGGTCCCCATCCAAGTAGATGGAGCGGACATGGTCTTAGATTTCTACATTTTCGATGTAGTCCTTTTTGACGTCTTCTTAGGACAACCTTGGTCCATACTTGCCTTGCAAGGACCATGTCAAGAGCACTTTAATGCTCAAATCGGTGGAAAAGAGTACTCAGTACCTTTCGTTCGTGCATTAAATTCTATTGCCGAACAACCACCAGAACCAGATCTTCTCGATCAAGCTAGAACCTCTACCCTTTATGAGTTGGCTCAGCCTGATTTTGAAGAAGATTCTGAGTTCTTTGTCGAAGAAGAAGCCGAGACAGATGAACCGTTTCGCTTAGACGAATCGGAAAAGCCATCTCGACCTTCCATAGAGCTAAAACCTCTGCCTGAAGGCCTGAGATACATTTTCTAAACAATGACCCCGAGACTCCCGTAATCATTAGCAGTAAGCTATCTGAAGAGGAAGTCCGTAGGTTGACCCTTGTCTTAGAAAAACACCGATCTGTCTTTGGCTATTCACTTCAAGATTTGAAGGGAATTAGTCCAAATCTCTGCACCCATCGTATCCCTCTCGATCCTGAGATACCCCTTCAAGAGAGCCCAAAGACGACTTAATAACGCTATGCGTGAAGTCGTGAAAAAGGAGGTTCTGAAACTCTTGCACGCGGGAATTATTTATCCAGTTCCTTATAGTGAATGGGTAAGTCCCGTGCAAGTAGTTCCAAAGAAAGGAGGCATGACAGTCGTTAAGAATGAGAAAAATGAGTTAATCCCTCAACGCACTGTCACTGGATGGAGGATGTGTATAGACTATAGGAAGCTGAATAAAGCCACAAAGAAAGATCATTTCCCACTTCCTTTTATAGATGAGATGCTAGAGAGATTGGCAAACCAACATTCCCTCTTTTGCTTCCTGGATGGATATTCTGGTTATCACCAAATTCCAATCCAATCCAGATGACCAAAGTAAAACACTTTCACATGCCCGTATGGAACTTATGCCTATAGACGCATGTCCTTTGGACTTTGCAATGCGCTGGCATCTTTCCAACGGTGTATGATGTCCATCTTTTCCGACATGATTGAACAAATCATGGAGGTATTCATGGACGACTTCTCGGTCTATGGAAACCTTTGACGATTGCCTAGCCAAGTTAGACAAAGTCCTCCAACGCTGTGAAGAGAAGGACCTATTTCTTAACTGGGAAAGTGTCACTTCATGGTGCGGGAAGGAATTGTCCTAGGCCATCGAATTTCAGAACGTGGGATAGAAGTGGATAAAGTCAAAATTGATGTAATTTAACAATTGCCACCACCCACGAATGTGAAAGAAATCCGAAGCTTCATGGGCCATCCCGGTTTTTATAGAAGGTTTATTAAGGATTTCTCACAAGTCGCTAGACCCTTAACGAGCCTGTTAGCAAAAGACGTCCCGTTCAAATTTGACGAGGATTGTCTACAAGCTTTCAATATTTTGAAAAAGGCTCTAACTTCGGCACCAATCATCCAACCCCCAAATTGGAATTTGCCGTTTCAAATCATGTGTGATGCTAGTGATTATGCTGTGGGAGCCATCCTTGGTCAAACTAAAGATAAGAAGCATTATGCAATTTCTTATGCTAGTAAGACCCTGACTAGCCCCCCAGCTAAACTATGCAACCACAGAAAAGGAACTTTTGGCCGTAGTCTTTGCCATAGACAAGTTTAGATCTTACTTAGTGGGAGCTAAGGTGATCGTTTATACCGATCACTCTGCTCTGGAATATCTCTTCACTAAGAAAGATGCTAAGCAAGGTTGATCCGTTGGATCCTACTCCTTCAAGAATTTGACCTTGAAATAAGAGACAAAAGGAGTAGAGAATTCAGTAGCTAATCACTTGTCTAGACTACAAGTAAATAATTCGGACAATCTCCCAATAAATGAGTTTCTTTTCGCGATGATACCCTTTTAAAAGTCACATATACCAACCCTTGGTATGCAAACATCGCGTGATTTATAGTCGCCGGCTATGTCCCGTCCCGGGGGAGAATAGAAAGAAACTGCTATATCAAAGCAGAAACACCTATGGGATGAACCATATCTCTATAAGGTCTGTGCAGATGGACTCTTGAGAAAATGTGTCCCCATAGAAGAAGCAACAAAAATCATAGATAGATGTCACTCCGCCGAATATGGAGGACACTATGGAGCTTTTCGGACACATGCTAAAATATGGCAAAGTGGTTTTTTATTGGCCATCCATGTACGAGGACACAAAGAATTTTGTGAGACGTTGTCCTCATTGCCCAAAGCATGGTAACATCAGTGCTCGAGATGCTATGCCTCTCGTGAACAATCTCCAAGTTGAGTTGTTCGATGTTTGGGGTATAGATTTCATGGGCCCCTTTCCTAAATCCTATGACGCCGAGTACATTCTTGTGGCTGTGGATTATGTCTCAAAATGGGTAGAAGCCATACCCTATCGAGCGGCAGATGCTAAACATTCGAACATTCGAAGAAAATGTTTCAAAGGAAACATCTTTCCTCGTTTTGGAGTTCCTAGACTGGTCATTAGTGACGGAGGCCCTCATTTCATAGATAAGAGCTTCCAACATTTCTTAGCAAGTCAAGGAGTCCAACATAATGTAGCCACTGCATACCACCCCAAACAAGTGGACAGGCCAAAACGTCCAATAAACAAATAAAGAATATCTTGCAAAAGACGGTAGAAGAAATGGGAAAGGGATGGAAACATAAGTTCCCCGAGGCTCTGTGGGCCTATCAGACCACCTATAAGATCCCGATTGGAATGTCCCCATACCAACTAGTTTATGGGAAAACTTGTCATCTTCCTGTGGAACTTGAGTTCAAAGCTCATTGGGCCATTAAGAAATGGAACATGGACCTTGACCAAGCTGGCCAAATAGGAAGATGCAAATTTCCGAACTAGAAGAATGGCGAGAGAAAGCCTATCATAGTGCCAAGCTCTATAAAGAAAGGACTAAGAGATGGCACGATAAACGGATCAAAAAGAAAGAGTCAAAGTAGGAGATAAAGTTTTACTCTTTAACTCCGTGTTTGACTTTTCGGACATGGTAAACTTCGAAGCAAATGGAAGGACCTTTCAAGGTTGTTGCAACCTCTTCCCATGGAGCCGTCACATTGGAAAGTGACGATGGGCAAATCTTCAAGTCAATGGACAAAGATTAAAATGTTCTATGACTTTGATAAAAATGAGCTAAACGAAATTGATATATTAACTTTGAAGTAGCTCAAGCCCATGACCATTAATAGATGGACCCAGTTCATCCCTTGTCCATTTCATGCACCTAGTCCAACCAAAAACCCGAGAAAGGCCTCTTTAGGCCCAACCAAGCCATTTCAACCTCGGGACTTTGAATTTTAGGAGGCTTACCTTCTCCCGCTCGATGCCCGGCGAAGGAGGAGTGGCGGCCGCCACTCTCAACTGGCGGCCGCCACCAAACCCTGGCGCCCGCCACGCTAGGCGACAGTTTAGAGAACCCCCTCCAGGTGGCAACTAATCCCGAGCTCGGGAGAGTGAAAGAAGGAAGAGATGAGGACGTGTTAGTTCATCTAAGGCCTATCCCTCCAATTCTTCCCCTTCTTAAAAGAAGAACTCTTTCTTCTTCCATCCACCCACGAAGTCTAGCCAAGCCTCCTCCAAAACCATGTCATCTCCACGGAAATCTATCTCCTATAACCCTCAAGGATCCATCTCGTCCTCCACCAAAGCCATCATCCGGTCTCTGATCGATGACGACATGGAGGTGCTTGACGTACCCCCTTTAGCGATGGTGCTGCCTGATGGAACTTATGTCGAGGGGACACCACCGGAGGATGCAGGGAAGGCACCAGCCACAACTCCAGTGGCGGGCGCCACCCCTGCTGGGCGGCCGCCAGGGGTGAAGCGCCCCCTGGCCTCGCCTCCTCTCCCGTCTTCATCCTCCTCCGTACTCCACCGGGTGACGCCCACCCGGGAAAAATTTGAGGACCCCCACCAGGCCGACCACGGGGAGATCACCCCGAGGAAGTCTCCGGCCGTCAAAACCAGGGGCGATGAGATGCCCACTCTGTCAAGGGTGAAATCCTGGGTCAGCTTTGGCTCGGATAGCCGCACCCGTAGTTACAGCCCCAATCCAAAAAGGGCTAAACTGGAGGTGTATGGCGTGAGGATGCCCGATGGGCATTATGAGAAGGCGCTGCATGAGCGCGAGGCGAGCACTCATGATTCCAATGGGTCGCTCTCCGAGCCATCCGTGGCGAGATGGAGCACAGCGGTGGTGAGGAGGGGTTAACCCTCGAAAAACTCGCCGCCGAGGTGAAGAAGCTGCGCAAGGAGAAGAGCGCCTTGGAGGATCAAGTCGTAGAGATAGCCCTGTGGCGGATGGATATGGAGGATCGGTTCACCATCCTCCGCAAGGGCTGCACCTCGAAGATCAAGTGTCTCTTCAAAGAGACGGGCTTCGAGGATCTCTACGAAGCTCCTTCAGTAGATTAGATTAGATTTAGGGTGTCTAGTTAGATTTTTAGTTTGATTTAGTTTAAGTTTAATTTTGCTTGATTTAAATTTTAGATTGTTTAATTTTCAATTTAGAACTTTTCTTTAGGAAGTTTTTATATAATGAATAAAAAGACACCCTTATTATTTTTCCCTTCATCAAGATTGTTATTTTTAAAATAAAAAGTGCAAAACTTCTAGTGTGGGGGAAATCCCCTCTCTAAACACTTCTGTAAAACATGAAAAAATGTTCAAAGTTGTAACCTGAACTTAGCAAGGTAACCACCACGCTGTTTGCAAGCCGTTTGGGCCAAAGCCCATGGCGGCCGCCACCTTTTACTGGCGGCCGCCAGGCCACTCTGCGCCGAAACACTCCCGGTGAACCCCTAAACCCGTGTTTTAAATTCTGTACAATTTGGATCACTGGATGTCTCGGTTTGAACTAAAAATGCAGCTAGGAAATAAAAAAAATGCTGAAACAATTTCTTTTGAATTGAGTGTTTACACGACATGTTATTCTACCTTTTATTCATGTGTAGTAGCCTACTCATTTTGATAGGGAAGTCAACCTAGGTTGTTGTTTGATAAGATATAGAAGTAGTAATTGAAATTGCATTAGTACTCTGCTACAACCTTGAGGTTTTTATTTTGAAAACCAAAATTACCATGGTTCATGATCTTTCTTTCCTATCCACCTACCAAAGCCAAAATATTAGAGTATAGGAAAACAACCCATAAAGCCTTCTAAATCAATCTTTGAGCTTTGTCAAGAATAGTTGATCTAGGTAGAAGAGTTTAGTCATGCTCTAAAAGCCAAGGCAAACCATACCTTTTTGAGAGAACTCTCACACTGAGAGTATACTCATGTAGTTCTCCTCCAAATTTTGTTCTAAAAGAATTGTATAAATTTTCTCATTCCTTCAAAGGACATGGCTATATAGCATCTAAAAAAAAGGACAAGTGTCCAAGTATTCAAAAAAAGGACAAGTGTCCAAGTATTCAAAAAAAAAAGAAAAAGAGAGAGATGCACATAGCCATGATCCTTGGTAAGAGAAGAGTTTCAAAAAAAAGAACAAAGGAGTTGAGTTAGTCCACCCTATACCTTGGCTAGTGCATGACTATACTCTCCCATGATCCTAAACTTGACTTAGCAATAAAGAGAGATAGAAGTGCCTTACATTCCTTCCTTTCCCTATAAACTCCACATAAACCATAGGATAGACTCTGGCATTTTCTTTTGCCATAAAGTGAGGATATACACCATGAGTGCCTTGAGATTTAAAGAGACATTCAATGAACCATGATTTTCATTTTGAAAATATCCTGAAACCCCAAGGTATGTAAAATAGGAAAGTGT
This sequence comes from Coix lacryma-jobi var. lacryma-jobi, assembly GCA_009763385.1. NCBI lineage: Eukaryota > Viridiplantae > Streptophyta > Magnoliopsida > Poales > Poaceae > Coix > Coix lacryma-jobi. The sequence continues at coordinate 83,174,884 of CM019822.1, forward strand.
GTTTCTCTTGCTTGCATGCTATTCTATCCTTCAACCGCCATAGGTATGATTTATTAGCCACTTGGAAAGGTTACTAACATGAGTATAGGTAGTTGAACATCTTGTGTGAATGCTTAGTTCAATAAATTGTTTCAATTCTTAATGTCCAAGCTTGCTCTGGACGAGCAAGAGGTTAGTGTGGGGGAGCTTGTTGATGGTGCTTAAAGCATCATTTCACCATCAACATTTCACCCAAAACCAAGGTAAAACAACATAAAAGGTAGAAGATTTGGTTTATAACTAACCTATTTCCACATGTACATAGTTTCTTATCTTAATGCAGGAAATGATGAAATTTGGGCCAAACAACAGTACCAGGAGCAAGGCCAAGCCACTCTGGCCCATTTGGGCCTGAGCAAGGTGGCGACCGCCAGGTCACTCGTGCTAAAAGTGGCCCAAGCCACGTCATCGATCCGTGGGAGTCATCTCAAGCTCAAATCCTGGCTATTGCACACTAAGACGGTTTGATCCAAGGGCTAAGAAGAGTGTCACCTGGATAGTGGGCTTTGCACACGTGTCTAAACCCTAACCGACCCTCAAACCGACTTAGGAGAGCAAGTGAAGACCGTTGGATGAATGACGGTTGCAATGGACGACATAGAGGTGGCGGGCGCCAGGGTTTAGTGGCGGGCGCCACCCCTAAACCCTAACCGACTTCCCCTTCACTCTATAAGTACCCCCTAGCTTCCTAGCACTATAAATAGGCCCCTAGAGTTCTCATTTGGAGAGCCACACATCATTCTTCACCACTTGGTTAGATTAGCACACTTGCTATGCTAGAGAGATTAGAGAGAGTGTGAGTGCCTCACTAGAAGAGGAGCTGGAGAGGAGAAGAGTAGAAGTCTAGAGAGTTCCGGAGTTGTAGGAGACCTCTGCTTCTCTCTGCTCTGCGCTTCAACTTTGGTAACTTAGTATCTATTTTATTTTCAAGTATTTATTTTCAGTACTTGTGTGCTCATTTCATTGCTTGATATTAGTTTCAAGTGCTCTAGTTCTAGTACAGGGCTAGTAGTAGTAATATATAGATTAAGTGTGGTACTTAGGCTATATATTGCTAGTGAATACGGCTAGGCCCTCGGATAGCTATGGTAGCAAGCAGGTGGTGACAGCCCTGTGCGCCTTGAATTCCACCATGTAGTTGGTCTAGTTTAACAGTAGGGCTCGTTGTGCTAGCGTTCAACCTAAGTCAGTGGTAAAGGCTAGTACGCCCACAGTACACTAGTAAAGAGCTTAAATCACTAGAAGTCTAATAGAACTAGGATCTACCCCAATAGATAGTGCCCGTTCCCTTCATCTATCCTAGATATCCTTACCCCCCTAGTTTTCTGAAAATCACTTCGCGTTCCTCGTGGATTCGATACCCCGGAATACTCTGAGGTGAAAAGCTACAACTGACAGCCATGCGCCTGCGGTTTCTTCTGCGTGCCACTCGAGGTGTCAACAGTGGCTGACTGAGCTGGTTCTTTTGCAAAGTGTTGTTTGATCGGAAGGGCCTGACGATCCTTTGATTCGGCACTTGAGGTGGGCGTGCCGCTTTTGTCATTTGCCTTTGCACTAAACGGGTGACCTTTCATTGCTGAAAGTCATCATCCGATCTTGCATATGCATTCGTCACATCGAACAGTTCATTGACCGACTTGGGCGGCTCTCTGGACAAATGGGCAGCACATTGTCCTGTACCCAAGCCCTCGATGGCTGCCGCAATCAACGCCGCTTCCGGCACATTGGGAGCTTGCGCCTTTAGCTGGATAAAGCGTCTGAGATATTCGGACAGGGGCTCATCATCTTGTTGAGTGCAATTCATGTGATCGCGTGTGGTTTTGACGTCCGCCCGAAAGCCTGGGAAAGTGGCGAGTAACTCAGCCTTCAATTGGGCCCAGGAATAGATGGCCATTGGCTTAAGGGTCGTGTACCAGTCATGAGCTACATCTTCAACTGCCAGAATGACAGACTTAGCCAAAGCTTGATTGTCTCCGCCTGCCGAAAACACGGTCGTTTCTTAACTCGCCAAAAACTCAAGCGGGTTGGCCTTGCCATCGAAAGTCGGAATTCGGGGCTTGTCATTGAGCGGCCAGGGATGCACTTGCAGCTCTCTCGAGAGCGGAGAGGTTTCATCAATGGCGCTGACGAAAGCAAGCGGTTGCTCTCGCGGTGGTATGAATATGTTCTCTGGAATTCTTGGATGCGGGCCTCCTCCAGCCCTTTGCAGTTCTTGCACCTCTCGTTCCAACTACCTTCTCTATTCTTTCCCCTGACGAATGGCGTTGCGAGTTTCATCTTCTCTTGCTCTGGCGGTAACCTGCTGCTGAAGCTGGTCTCTTTGCTACAACAACTTTTGCATCTCTTCCTGGTAATGAGTCAACATCCTCAGTGCCTGAGCGTGCCTGGTGACTTCCGCATTATCATCTTCCTCTTCGTCGGTCGCGTTCTGGACATGTCCTTCCAACGTTCCCTCTCTACCGAATGGCTGCTGGCTTGGAGGCTGCATGTCTTGGTTTGAGGATGCCCCTGCTGGCTGCTGAATTCTGGGTGGAACCGTGCCAGTGAAAGCTGAGGGGTTTAGGGTTGGGTTTGGGTTTGGGTTTGGTGGGATTTGGGCTGTGGGAGCGGATGCTGCGATCGTGCCATGGACATTTGTGTTTGCAGCAGCCGCCCTTTTGTTTTCCTGAGGAGCAACCATCTTTGACGTGTTCCTTGGTGCCATGATAAGCTCGAGAAACAACCACGGTGGGTGCCAATGTTGTTTTAGGGCCGGAACCCTAAAACAGTGGGCTGTTGCATAAGCGAACACGTGAAGAAAGACGAAAGGCGAATTCACTAGCGAGAGCCAGTAATGAAGTCAATAGATTGGACAGTGATCCTCCCCCCTCAGTATGGAGGAAGGGGCTATTTATATTAATCCAGGCCAGTTTACAAGTACGGAGATGCCCTTCCAACACTCTCTTGGAATTACAAGAATGCCTCCTTCGAACTACCCCACGGCTTCTTGAAGGACCGAGAACGCTAACAGAAAGCGACCAGAGGGGGGTGAATGGGAGCCTAAAAATTTCTTTCAAAACTTTGGCCTCTGTCCTACAAATCAACCCCAAAAGCTTCAAGTGCAAAACGTGATGCCCACGACCCTTGGAAGAGGGTGGGTGATCCCTAGGATCACAGCGAGGCACTGCAGATACATGGGTGTATGCCGGATCTTGAGTGATGAGTGATTGTCAACTGGGATAATGCGCATGTTCTTTGGCTTGTGTTGTGCAGGTGTCGAGCACGGATACAGTGATCGAAGGCAAGGTGAAGGTCAAGTAGAGACGTACCGTGCCGATGGACTGAGAGCGATGAAGGGCGGACGTGAGGCTTGGACTGAGGTACCGGTGGCCTGAGGATCAGCTGTGGTGGCTGACAGCCTGGGACAGCAATGAGCGAAGACTTGCGGGGCACAGTGTTGCTCGGGTCGAGGTCCTGGGGACATCTGTCGGTGGACGGGGTGCACGTACGGTGCATCCCCTCTACAGCGTCGGTTTGATGGTTGAGCTACAGAAAAACCATCGGGTGGACGGTTTCCAGGTTTGGGCCACAAAACCTGGGTGCTGCGGGTTTGCCGAGTTTGGGCCACAAAATTCGGGCTGAGGACGGTTTCCAGGTTTGGCCCTCAAAACCTGGGCGCTGGCGGGTTTCTGAGTTTGGGCCACAAAACTCAGGCGATGGACGGCTGGTTTCCCGGTTTGGGCCTCAAAACCGGGGGTTGGTCGTGAAGGCTGGTTTCTCGGTTTGGGCATCAAAACCGGGGGCGAGGTCCGTGAAAAGGACGAGTAGAGCGGTGGCGGCACGTGGCGGCAATCGGTGAGGTTGCGTTGAGGCAACGCTACCAGTTGTGCGGGCGTGGCCGTCGGATCACCTTCATCTTCGAGCTGGTCCAGGATAGCCTTAGGGTTTGGCTGGTTCGCTTTGTAAATAACTAGGGGTAGAGTGGGAATTAGAATTAGGATAAGTAGGGGGAGACACCCACCTCCCAAACTATCTCAGTCATTTGATCTTTGCTTCTAGGGTTTTCCTGCTCTCCCAATCCCCTGCACTGGAGATTTTGAGGAAGTGAGACCGTAATCTCACTGTTGTAGCGTGTGGTAGCCACACGGTTGCAAATTCGTGGTTGTGATTCGCGTTTTTTTCTTGTTCTTCGCGGATTGTTTTTCTCCATGTTTTTCCCGTCGATCGATCTCTTTGTTCGTTGTGTCTTTTGCGATTCCATTTGAACAGAGATGTTCTAGATCGTGAGGCACTTCGTTCCACCGAAGGAATTCTCCTCTAACCTCACGAGCTAGTAGATCGGTCGACTTTCGTTTCGGGTCAAGTTTTTCTCCCTTCCCCCGAATTTCTTTGATTCATCGGTTTGGAGATAGGTTCAAGCCATGATCTTTTAGAGATAGCTCACTATCCTCCTTGTGACTCCTCTCACCAAGTTTGATCCCTAGAGGATTCGTTTTGGGTGAGATTGAGTTAAATCGGTGGACGAACAACAGTTTTTCGGGGTGACCGGACGCTGGCACCAAACTGACCGGATGTTGACTCCATGCATCCGGTGGTTGAATGACACGCGAGGATTTTCTGTAGCAGACCGGACGCTCCCTTTGCTCAGTGACCGGACTCGCCCCTTGTATTGTTCATTGGGATTGATTCTTGTGACCGGACGCTTAGACTTAGTGAGTCTGGTCAGGAACAGAGAGTTCCCAAACCGAGTTTTACAGGACTGGACGCGTCCGGTGGTCAGTGACCGGACGCAGGCAGAGTCCGTTTAGTGCTGTTTCGCGTGGTTTCGTCCGTGGTTCATTCGTCCGTTGTCGGTTTTGATTTTCGGCTTTTGCGTTGGGTTTCTACAGTTGTATTGTGTCTCGCTGTGCTTCTTGGATGCATCCACCCTATCTCTAGGGTCGTGGAAACTTGCAAGCTCTAGGGTTTGCTCTTTGGGGTTGATTCTCGGGACAGTGGCGACATGTTTCTGAAAAGAAATTTGAAGCTCCCATTCACCCCCCCCTCTGGTCGCTTTCTGGTTGTACTCTCGGTCCTTCAATTGGTATCGGAGCAGGTTAAGGATCTTCCACCTTAGCCGGTTCCAGATCCACCGAAGGCGACATGGATCACGGCGTAGGCAAACCGCCGTTTTTTGATGGGACGAACAATGCGTATTGGAAGATACGCATGTCGGTCTATCTGCAGAGTTTGGGTGCTTCCATCTGGGATATTTGCAGCTCTGCCGATTACGTGGTCTTGGCTGCTCGTGTTACTCAGCATTAGATCGATGAGCACGATGCCAATAGCCGAGCCCGTAATGCTCTTTTCTCATGCCTGAGCATGACGGAGTTTGATCGTATTTCTCACCTCGCTACTACTCGGGAGATTTGGGCTACCCTCATGCGTTTCCATGAGGGAACCACTCAAGTAAAAACTCGTCTCTATGAGTCGTTGAAGCGAGAGTACGAGAACTTTCGACATATGCCTGACGAGAGCATAGAAAGTTTATTCACTCGCTTTCAGGTGATTATCAACAGGATGAGGGCTAACAAGGAGCTGTTGCCTTTCGACGATCATGAGAGAGCTTTGAAGCTTTTGCACACTCTTGATCGATCGGTGTGGGACTCAAAGGTTCAGGCGATCATCGAATCACCTAACTATGAGACCCTCACATGCGTTGAGCTCTTCAGTAAGCTCAAGTCCAGTGAGATTGACGCCATGGCGAGGGCTTCTTATGAAAATCCTTCTGGCCTGTCGATGGCTTTGCTTTCTGGCTCTTCTGCTAACCCCTATGGAGGATTTACACTCTCTTCTCTTCTTTCTGTCACAGAGGAGCAGCTGGAGTTCATGCGGGATGACGAGTTGGCTTTGCTCGCCAACCGGTTCTCGCGGTTCCACAACAACCGCATGAACCGTCGCCATTGAGGAGGACGCTCGGGTTGTTTCGAGTGCGGTGACCCCAACCACTTCATTGCAAATTGTCCGAAGAAGAACAAGCAAGTCTTCGGCAAGGCGGATCATGGGCACAGTTGACTTCGGCAAGCGCAAGGAGAAGTACGTCCCCGCGAAGCACAAGCGTAAGGGCGGCTTCAACAAGGAGTAACATCAAGACGAAGTACTTGGAGAAGGCCAGCTGGCATCGTGCATTCTTCACCACTCACGCCAGCGATGTCGACGACTCGGATGACGACTCCGCTTCCTCAAGCGATGACAAGTCCGAAAAGAAGAAGAGGATCGGGGACAAGCTGAACGGTCTCTGCTTCTTCGCCGACAACGAGGGCTTCTGCACCATGGCCCTCGGCCAGGAGGTCGATGGCGAGCTGGAGGACATCTGTGACAGAACCGACCAATTTATACCAGATTAGGCACCGAACCCCCGCTTTCACAGAGATTACAGGTACTTAAGCTCGTACAAACCCGGTAGTCCGAAAATCTCGAAGGATTTCAATCATTCAACAGTAGCCAAGATCGTAATAGATTAGCGTACATGTCCACGAGGTACATTCAGTTCGCACATAGTTCAAATACATCGGAGTTCAACAGTTATTACAAACCATAGTTCGAATTTCGAAAGCGGAAGCAACATAGTTTTAAACATAAGTTCTCAGTTCACAATACGGTGCCATTGCCTGATCAGTCCACAAAAGCATCAGGAGAGATAAGAGTTGACCATGCCCATGGTCTAGTCACCACCCTCGACGGGGTACAGACAGTTCTCGCAATAGCCGTAGAAGCATTGCCCATCTGCAACAACAAGGGAATAGAACCCTGAGTACGAGAAGGTACTCAGCTAGACTTACCCATCATAACCGAAATAAACGACACCAAGGAGTATGCAAGGCTGTATCTGGGGTTGGCTATACTTACTTTTTGCATAAAAGCATTTTCATTATTAATAATCATCATTAGGGTATTAGCAGTCAATTTAAGTAATCAACCTGATTAACTAGATTTTGCACCTGATCTAGAGCAATCACTTGGCTAATTAATCAAGCAAGAGTGACTATTTCATCAATAGCCTTTCAGATTAAACATCATAACCATCTTTAGTTCCATAAGTTACTACGGTAACACATGCCCAGTCAAGTTACTCACTAACCAGGAGCGATGGCGATTATAATCGATTCCTACCCAGCTGGGGACAAAGATGTCGCACACTCGCCCGATCACACCTTGCCAGGCAGCCGTCGGCGACCACTTCAGGAAATTCGAGAACACAACACGCGGACGGTCATGGGCCCTTCTACACCGGGGGTTATCTCAATGCCAGGTCGCTCAAGCTATAACTGCCCACGGTCATGCCAGGTCAATCAGGCCCGCCTGTCCACGGACCATGCCAGGTTGCTCAGAATAGTTGCCCACGGTACATATAAGGCCCTGGGTGTTAGGCGTCAACATCTCCATCACCGGCTCGAATAGCCCTACTCGGCTTCACGGGAGGTACTCCGACCTACTCCGTTAAGTGATTGACGCGTTCAAAATGACTGAGGTGTGCCTTCGTCGGGTCCTAATCGACACAGACGGGAGACTACTAGCACACAGGACCCATGTCCTGCTGCTCCTACATCCCGCCCGGTCTCAGATTAATTATCACATGGTTATCTCCATGATAGCACGAGGCTAGTCATGATCAGTATCCACCTATATGCGGGAGACAGGAAATCACCCGACTTTTACCGGTCTAAGCAGGCTAAGCAGAAACGAGCCTAGACTTAACAGGGATATTAAGACAATATTTGCAGGTGGACAAGGATAAGTAATTAATGCAGCAAGGGTGTCACTCAACTCCTATAACCTAATGCAGCAAACCATAGGAGTGGTATGCTCTGGGGCTTGCCTCGTTCAAAGTCGGAGGGTCGATGGTCGCGGCACTCAGGCAGGTCCTCGACGTCTCCTTCTTCGGTCCTCTCGTCCTGGGTCTCCTCCGGACACGGCTCCTCTGGTGGCGGGTTCTGGACTTCCACTACCGACCCTGTATGATGCATAACACGTATAAGTAATATGAATGCACATGGAATGCATGGGGATGCAACATGGAACAAGATAACTCAGGAGATAAGCACATGTCATCTACTAAGATAACTCAGGAGAAACACATGTCATCTACTGCGTTCTCTTCAACAAGGTAGTCAACATCAAACTAGTGATTACAAAAGACCTTAACATCCAACAAACAATTAACCTACCTAATTAGTTGGTTAGGATTTACAATTACCACAGCAAGCACTTTACTTAATTAATTTATTCTCCTTTAATTGCTTGCTGAAATAAATCCATTTAATCAAGCCTATAACAGCAACCCATCCTAGACAGCTTCAGAAAAATCTACAGAATTACTGGAAGTTAACAACACATAAACTAGTCCTCTGTCCAAATCTCAACCCATTTGGACTTAAACTCCATCCTCTATGAAAAAGACAAATTCTACCATGAAAAGGTGCTTTGAACTACACACCCTAACAAAAAGTGTCAAACAGCAAATTTCCCAATTTTCTACTGAACTTCTTAGCACAAGAGCAGTGTATAAAAATTCTCAGGTTCATATTCATCATATTTTAATTACTACAAATTAAACAAGAAAACACATTTCATCACTTTAATTGCTACTGCTACTGCCAAAATATCCACACAAACACATCATATTATATTTTTCCCAGAAACTATTCATCAATACAAACCTAACAAAACAAGAATCATATTTTTCTGAGCAATACACAGATTACTATGCATTTAACAAGATTTCAGCCTAAACATAAATTAAATATAACTACACATAAATCTATCACAAACTGGACATAATATATTTTTCATGCATAGAACTCATCACAACAAACTTAACAAAACTTATTTCACCATTTTAGCATTTACAGAACTCAAGATATGAATTAAACAAGCTAATCAAGCATTTCTGAAATCTATTTAAACAAAACCCTGAAAACCCTCTTTAACCTAAACTGCTACACCGTACCCAGACTATTGCACCCAAGACACTGACAGCCGGGACCCGAGCCACTGACTGGCGGGACCCCGGGTCAAACCGACCCCACCTGCCAGCCACACAGAAGCAGGGGAAGGGTTGACCGCGGCGAAGCTCGCCGGCGGCGACCCTCCCCGCGAAACGGACCTCACCACTCTACTCCTCTCCTTCTTCTTCCGCACCCGCGATACCACACACAGGGCCTAGCGCATGCTCGGATCGAGCTCGCCGTCGACCATGGCGGACACGGCGGCGCGGCCATGCTACGCCGGCCGGCTCCGGTCATCCCGAGCTAAACCAACTCTCGATTCCTACTCCGGCGACCTTCACAACCCTAACCCGAGGCTCAGAAGCCAGGGTTCTCACTCCGAGCATCCGCGACCACGGCCATGCCGACTCCGGCGACCATGGCGAGCGGCGGACGCGGCGTACCGTCCCTACCAAACCCTAATCGGCTAAACCAACACCACCAACTTCTTCTATGGTTCAAGGCGACTCGTGAACGCTAGCTAGGACAAACGGACGGGCACGGAAGGGTTGGCCACGGCGGACCGAGCTCGCCGGCCATGGCGGACACGGCGGGCGGGCGTACCGCGGTCACCAAACCCTAACCGGCCAAAGTCACCTTCTACCTCTTCCACGAACCTCACTGACCCTCGAACGTGAGCTAGGGCGACACGAAACCACGGGAAGGAGGCCGGCCATGGCGAACCGAGCTCGGCGGTCATGGCGGCCATGGCGGCGGCTCATCCCGGGGCTTGCCTAGGGTTTCCTACGGGGCGCTAAGGGTAGCAAGAGGTGCGGGGGCTCACGGCGAAGCTTTGTGGGTGGTTGGGCTTGCGGCGAGGCGGCCGGACGACGGTGAACGGCGGCGAGCGCTCTGTTTTCCCCCCCCCCTTTTCCGCCCGAGCGCCGGCGAGAGCGAGAGGACAGAACGGAGGGAAGTGGAGCGGCTTTGGTCAGTGCGGGGGCGAGCTGGCGACTTGAGCTCGCCACGCCGCGCGCGAACGCTGGCTCGGCCGGGCGTCGGGCGCCACGCGGCGGCCAAGTTCTGGCGCGGTCGGCCATGACCACGGCCGATTCAAACTGAATCGCCGGGTTCAGGCGCTGATGGCCGACTGACGACCGGATTTTGGACGCGATTATCTCCTAATCCACTCGATGAAACGCTAAACCACTTGTTCCATTGAGTAGAGCTACATGCCGACTACAACTTTGGTTACAAGATCAAGCTTTGGTTCGGCCTAGATTGCTCTCAGGAAAGCTCCAAAGATCACTCATCAGCGAAACTGATTCGGCAGTTAGGACTTAGAAGAATTTTACTAAGTCTAAACTCTCCCCATTTCTGCCTTGTGGGTCCTAAACACCTTGTTAAACTCATTTTCATGAGTTGGCCCTTAAACACTTTTTGTTCTACTCTAAATTCTACACACTTTTGGTTAAGGGCCCACAGCCATGCAAAGCTTCTATCAAGGAGGTCTCAGTTAGTCAAACAAAGGACTCCTAGGGCTCTATTAAGGCATCTAGGGTTAGTGACTTGGTTAGCCATAATGACCAACACAAACCTAGCTTCATTTTGACTCCTCAACAAGGTTCAACTACTAGGAGACTCACACACTCCAAAGCAAGTCAAACAAGCATCACACCAAGCATAACATTACAAGCCAACACATGAAATGACACTTTACAAAAGAATGCAACATGATGATGATGATGATGCTATGCTCATGAGATGTCAAGTTATGCATTTAGGGTTGCTTAACACCAGGGGTGTTACAGCCCTCCCCTCCTTAAAAGAATCTCGTCCCGAGATTTAAGTTACTAACCATTTCTTATAAAAGTGTGGGTACACCTCTTTTAGATAGTCTTCCGTTTCCCAAGTGGCATCTCGGTCATCTTGTTCATTCCAAGACACTTTATATTGCTTCACTATTCTTCCGCGAGTTACTCTTTCCTTTTTATCAAGTACCCGATACGGTTCCACTGAGTAAGTGAGATCGGACTGCAACTTGATGCTGGCCGGTTGTACCTCTTCTTCTGGAACTCGAAGACATTTCTTTAATTGTGACACATGGAATACAGGGAATATAGCCTTCAAATGTTCAGGTAGCTGTAGCTGATAAGCTACTTCTCCCCTCCTTTCCACAATCCTGTAAGGTCCCACAAATCTTGGCGCTAACTTCCTTTTTACGCCAAAGCGTCTGACACCTTTCATGGGACACTTTCAGATACACATAATCGCCTTCGTTGAATTCAAGCGGCTTTCTCCTCCTGTCTGCATAGCTCTTTTGTCGAGACTGCGCAGCTGCTGCATATGTTGTTGGATTATTCTAACTTGTTCTTCTGCTTCGTTAACAAAATCAATTCCATAGTAACGACGTTCTCCCGGTTCAATCCAATTCACCGGTGTCCTGCACCTTCTACCATAAAGAGCTTCAAAAGGTGCCATCTGTATGCTTTCTTGATAGCTATTGTTATATGCAAATTCAGCTAAAGGTAACCATTTCTCCCAAGATCCTTTTGCTGAAATCACACAGGCTCTCAACATGTCCTCCAAAACTTGATTCACTCTTTCAGTTTGTCCTGATGTTTGGGGATGATAGGCAGAGCTACGGATTAGCTTTGTGCCTAATTCTTTTGCAGTTTCTCCTCCCAAAACGGTGCAGTAAACTGCGATCCACGATCCGAAACTATGACCTTGGGTATACCATGTAGTCGAACGATTTGATTGATATAAATCTCCGCATAGTCCGGTGCTCGATAACAGGTTTTGACTGGAATGAAATGAGCGGTCTTGGTAAGACGATCAACTATCACCCAAATTGAGTCATTTCCTTTCTGGGTGGTTGGTAAACCGGTGATGAAATCCATACCCACTTCTTCCCATTTCCACTCGGGTATTGGTAACGGTTGAAGTGTTCCGGCTGGCTTCAGGTGAATAGCTTTTACTCGACAACACGTGTCGCATCTGGCTACATATGCGGCAATCTCTTTCTTCATCTTGGTCCACCAAAATCTTGGACGCAAATCTTGATACATCTTAGTACTTCCAGGATGAATAGACAACTTGGATAAATGAGCTTCATCCATGATCCGGTTTTTGAGTTCTCTGTTCTTAGGCACTACTAAGCGCTTGTCAAACCATAACACTCCTTTATCATCAATCCGAAAATGTTTTACTGGTTCAGTTGCGGTCTTCAGCCTTTCCTTGATATGATAAATTCCCTTATCTGTTTTCTGCCCTTCAAGAATCTGATCAACTAGGGTGCCTTGCAGCTTGATATTGTGTAAAATCACAGGGTGTACGAGACTAAACTCGTCTTCTGGTTGTAACCTCAAATTGTTGCAGTGTGATTTCCGGCTCAAAGCGTCGGCAACCACATTTGCCTTTCCTGGATGATAATGTATCTGCAGATTGTAATCCTTGATTAGTTCAAGCCATCTTCTCTGCCTCATATTCAATTCAGGTTGAGTGAAGATATACTTGAGACTCTTGTGATCAGTGTACACGTTACAGACGTTACCAAGCAGATAATGTCTCCAGATTTTTAGAGCGTGCACCACAGCGGCTAACTCTAAATCATGTGTAGGATAGTTAATCTCATGTTTCCTCAATTGGCGTGAAGCATAAGCAATCACTCTGCCTTCTTGCATAAGAACACAACCTAACCCAACCTTCGATGCATCACAAAAGACATCAAAAGGCTTCTCGATATCTGGTTGAGCTAAGACAGGAGCAGTGGTCAATAGTTTCCGCAAGGTACGGAAAGCTATTTCACACCCTTCTGTCCATTCAAACTTATGATCTTTCTGGAGCAAACTTGTCATTGGTTTGGCAATCTTAGAAAAGTCGGGAATGAAACGACGATAGTATCCTGCTAATCCAAGAAAACTCCGAATTTCACCAACTGAAGTAGGAGCTTCCCAATCCATCACTTCTTGTACCTTACTGGGGTCCACAGAGATTCCTTCTTCTGACAGGATATGACCAAGAAATTGTACTTGCTTCAACCAAAACTCACATTTGCTAAACTTAGCATAAAGTTTATGTTCTCGGAGCCTCGTCAAAACAACCCTCAAATGCTCCGCATGATCGTCCGGGTTTCAGAGTATACTAGAATGTCATCAATGAACACCACTACAAACTTATCCAATTCCGGCATAAACACTGAATTCATCAAACTCATGAAATATGCTGGGGCATTTGTCAATCCAAAAGACATGACAAGATACTCATATAATCCATATCTGGTCGAGAAAGCAGTCTTTGGGATATCTTGCGGTCGGATTCGGATCTGGTGATACCCCGATCTCAAATCGATCTTGGAAAACACCTTAGCTCTGGATAACTGGTCAAACAGAATATCTATTCGTGGCAAAGGATACTTGTTCTTGACAGTCACGGCATTGAGCGGCCGATAATCCACACACATACGTAGTGACTTATCCTTCTTCTTGACAAACAACGCTGGGCAACCCCACTCGGATATACTAGGTTGAATGAATCCTTTGTCCAGAAGTTCCTTAATCTGAGTTTTAAGTTCAGCTAATTCATTGGGCGGCATACGGTAAGGTCTTCTAGAGATTGGTGCAGTTCCAGGTAACAACTCAATTGCAAATTCCACTGCCGCTTGGGCGGTAATCCTGGTAATTCATCTGGAAACACATCCGGGAAATCTCGGACGACTGGGATTTTGGACAGGTCTTCTATAGATAAAGTGCAAGATAAATCAACAAAGTCAGCACCCCGGGGAAGAGAGATGCGTAACTTGGTATTTGTCCTTCCATCAGATAAGGTAAGAACCCTATTTGCAGTGTCTAACACCGCATTCCACATACTCATCCAACTCATCCCTAGGACTACATCCATACTTAGTCCTGGCAAAACTACTAAATTAGCTCCGAATTTGTGCCCTCCAATGTCGATGGTTGCATTACAAACCATCTGCCTAGATAACACGCTACTCCCCACGGAGCTTACGCGAAACCCATAATCCATTTCAGACACCTCTTGATTATGTTTTTGTGCAAATGCTTTGCTCATGAATGAATGTGATGATCCAGTATCAAATAAAACAACTGCAGGATGATGGTTAACAAGACACATACCGGCAGTCACGGGCTCTCCGGCTCGAGCTTCTTCAGCAGTCATGTTGTGCAGACGTGCGGGATAGTTAGCTTGTTGCTTCTTTGGGTGAGGGCAATACTTGCGAAGTGCCCCTCTTGGTTGCAATTGTAACAGGGTCCCCGAACCAAAGGTTTCCCTCCGGTTGAGCTGCCCTGACCTCCACGAGCTTGGGTAGCAGCTATCTTGTATGGCCTTTGATTGCGCTGAGCTTGCGGCTGACTTTTCTTTTGCGGCGGCCTGAAACGTGCCCCCGGCGCTGGTGGTCGATACTGGTTCGTTGAGCTGGTGGTCCCCTAGGTTGAGATGGTCCTGAATCAAAGGTCCTCTTCCGGGCCTTACTTGCAGCATGCTTATTGTTGTGATTCTCTTGGATCAAGCAATCACTGATAAGTCATTGAAGACTGCCCGGGAAGATGTACCCACGGACTTTCCCATTTTGGTGTTCAAACCTCTCTTAAAACTAGCAATCTTTTTAGCATCTGTGTTCACGAAGTCTGGAGCATAACGTGACAAGAGTTAAACAGGTGATGGTACTCGGTAACAGATCGAGTTTCCTGCGTTAAGCTCATGAACTCTGCCACTTTCATCTGAGTCAGACCTGGCGGAATATAGTGCCCTCGAACAGCTTCGGTGAACATCCTCCAAGTGACAGGAACGTTGGCAGGATAGGTGGTGCGGTGATGCCCCCACCAAATCCCGGCTGGCCCCTGCAGCTGGTGCGCGGCATACTCTGCCTTGAGCTCCTCTGTGAGCCTTAGCAAACGAAACTTTTGTTCCATGGTATGCAGCCATTCTTCTGCCTCTAAGGTTCAGTAGCTTCCTTGAAGATGGGTGGCCTAGTATCCAAGAAATCCCTGAAAGAACTATACTGATTTGGCTCGGGACGCTGTTGACCGTGCGCCAAATTCTCACGCAGCAAAGCTTCAATGTTGCGCTGGCTTCCCAGAATTGAGCGAAAAGCTGCTCGGGAGTGGCTGGTGGAGGAGGTGGTGGATTGCGGTTGTCTCTGGATCCTCATTTCCACCACTACCGCCCGCCAGCTCCACTACGAGTTGTCGTCATCTGCATGTATTAATAACAAGTGATCATTAGGCGGAGTTGCAATTACTGTAGAGAACAATAGATCATGCCAACTGAATTTATTCGGAAAACGAATTCGCCAAACAATCACAGAGGCATAATAAATTTCAATCCACATCGCAGCATCACATAATAGATCGCTTAATACATATCATGCAAAAGCCAACATAAACATCCATAGTTTTGCCCATACATATGGGACTTTCCAAGGTCTCACACCACGTGCACATAAGAGTTCACTACTCATGCTTACATCCAGCCCATAACAAAAGCAAAAGATCGGGCTTGCCAACATACATAAAAGATCACTAAGCTCTAAGCATACGATCTAGACTACTCTCTAGCGATGTCACCATCGTCGCCATCCATCACTAGACACATCTGAAGAACCACTAGAAGAGCTACTCGGATCCGGGTCCTCCTGTGGAAAGATGGGATTCCTCTCATTCTCCCTGCGGTGGATCTCCTCGTGCAGACGATCATTGTAGTCCTGCAGGTGGTGAAGTTGCAGCTCTAGGTCTCCTACTCGCAACCTCAACAGCCTGTTCTCCTCTGAAGCGCGTATGCCCTCAAGGCAAACACCTCGGAGTGACTCCTCGGTCTCCCTCATGATCAAGGCTAAGAAGGTAGCAGACTCCTGCTGGATGCTGAGCTGATGAGCGGTCTCCTGCTCTCTCTGAAGCGCCTGGTCCCTCTCCACGGTCAGGTGAGCTAGCTGTGTGGTGAGGAGGTCTATCTCTGTAGCATGCTCCTCCTGCCTGCGATGCTGTGCAGCCGTCTCCTCACTAAGAATATGGTCCAGGTGATCATAGCTACGCGATAGGCATCCATAAGTAGCCATGAGTGCAGCCATAGCACTCCCTGCTGGTCCTGCACAATGCTCCCTCTCAAGCGAACTGGCCTCAAGAACTGCGGCTCCTGGCTGACGCCACACTGACTGATAAGGATCTGCTGTCGGGAAGATGCTGGCTGTAGCCTGGGCAACAACCTCCGGATGGTCCTCCATAATGTCCCGGAGAACGGTGTAAGCAACTCTGTTGGCTCCATCCCATGGGGTCCTCCCCTGCAACGCGAACACCCGGCGGCACCAGACGTGATCCTGGTCATCACGGCTAGGCACGTCAACCTCCACCGTGTACATATGGCGATCCTCCGAAATCTGCACGCGGTGCCAGTCGTACTGTGGCTCCTGGCCCTCCTGGTATCCCACCAAGTGCAATACCCTCCAAAGGATGGTAGGCATGCCGAACTCATCTAAGAAGTCCTCCGATCCTTCAGCGGTCCATGGCCCCAACATGTAATTAGGCCTCTTGCCTCCGGTTGACTTACGAGCTGTGCGCTTGGTACGGGCCATCTGTAAGAAGTTTATCCACACATATTTTCATTAGTTGTAGAACAACTTTTATTAGGAAAAACGGGACGGATAACATAAGGAAGGAAGTAAGATTAATGCAAGGTTATATGATCATGATGCATGCACGTAACATACGTCCTCACTGTCTAACAAGCTAACGGCTAGACGGTGGCATACACGTTCACTCATAGCGTTAACTAGACGTACTATACGTTCGCAAGTTAGTGTACCTGCAGAAATTCACTTCAGCCCTGCCCACAGTATGAAAATCATGCATTGCTGAAATTAAATCTAATACTAACTCAGGTGCACACCCAGTATACACGTAAGCAGTATATGCACCCATCAGAATAATATTACTCCCACAATTAAGTACCTTCACACATGCGTTGTGTGCAACAAGCATACATGTCAGGTACCATTCAAGCACTCCCCTAGATTGGCGGTTGTCCAATCATGCTCTCTCAACTCGCTTATTACCTTGGCGTAGAGGCAATTGATCCATACATTACTATTCCGAAGAATAGCACCCATACAATTTCACCCTTGCCGTATGGACGACAGAAACAACAGAATTTAAATATGATGCACAACCCCCAAGTTAGTACTTAAATAGCCACCTGAAAACCTACTGGGCATAAGGACTTGATCACTGGCACACCTTAATTCTTATTTATAAGATTTTTCAAACCCTATTATAGTTTATAAGTTTTTGCAAAGAAAATTTTGATTTGAAATACAATTTTTCAAATACACTCATGAACAGTAACGCCAACCATGCTCCGATGCCAGCTGTGACAGAACCGACCAATTTATACCAGATTAAGCACCGAATCCCCGCTTTCACAGAGATTACAGGTACTTAAGCTCGTACAAACCCGGTAGTCCGGAAATCTCGAAGGATTTCAATCATTCAACAGTAGCCAAGATCGTAATAGATTAGCGTACATGTCCACGAGGTACATTCAGTTCGCACATAGTTCAAATACATCGGAGTTCAACAGTTATTACAAACCATAGTTCGAATTTCGAAAGCGGAAGCAACATAGTTTTAAACATAAGTTCTCAGTTCACAATACGGTGCCATTGCCTGATCAGTCCACAAAAGCATCAGGAGAGAATAAGAGTTGACCATGCCCATGGTCTAGTCACCACCCTCGACGGGGTACAGACAGTTCTCGCAATAGCCGTAGAAGCATTGCCCATCTGCAACAACAAGGGAATAGAACCCTGAGTACGAGAAGGTACTCAGCTAGACTTACCCGTCATAAATCGGAAATAAACGACACCAAGGAGTATGCAAGGCTGTATCTGGGGTTGGCTATACTTACCTTTTTGCATAAAAGCATTTTCATTAATAATAATCATCATTAGGGTATTAGCAGTCAATTTAAGTGATCAACCTGATTAACTAGATTTGCACCTGATCTAGAGCAATCACTTGGCTAATTAATCAAGCAAGAGTGACTATTTCATCAATAGCCTTTCAGATTAAACATCATAACCATCTTTAGTTCCATAAGTTACTACGGTAACACATGCCCAGTCAAGTTACTCACTAACCAGGAGCGATGGCGATTATAATCGATTCCTACCCAGCTGGGGACAAAGATGTCGCACACTCGCCCGATCACACCTTGCCAGGCAGCCGTCGGCGACCACTTCAGGAAATTCGAGAACACAACACGCGGGACGGTCATGGGCCCTTCTACACCGGGGGTTATCTCAATGCCAGGTCGCTCAAGCTATAACTGCCCACGGTCATGCCAGGTCAATCAGGCCCCGCCTGTCCACGGACCATGCCAGGTTGCTCAGAATAGTTGCCCACGGTACATATAAGGCCCTGGGTGTTAGGCGTCAACATCTCCATCACCGGCTCGAATAGCCCTACTCGGCTTCACGGGAGGTACTCCGACCTACTCCGTTAAGTGATTGACGCGTTCAAAATGACTGAGGTGTGCCTTCGTCGGGTCCTAATCGACACAGACGGGAGACTACTAGCACACAGGACCCATGTCCTGCTGCTCCTACATCCCGCCCGGTCTCAGATTAATTATCACATGGTTATCTCCATGATAGCACGAGGCTAGACATGATCAGTATCCACCTATATGCGGGAGACAGGAAATCACCCGACTTTTACCGGTCTAAGCAGGCTAAGCAGAAACGAGCCTAGACTTAACAGGGATATTAAGACAATATTTGCAGGTGGACAAGGATAAGTAATTAATGCAGCAACGGTGTCACTCAACTCCTATAACCTAATGCAGCAAACATATCAGGTTAATTTCGTAATTGCATTGCAAACCATAGGAGTGGTATGCTCCGGGGCTTGCCTCGTTCAAAGTCGGAGGGTCGATGGTCGCGGCACTCAGGCAGGTCCTCGACGTCTCCTTCTTCGGTCCTCTCGTCCTGGGTCTCCTCCGAACAAGGCTCCTCTGGTGGCGGGTTCTGGACTTCCACTACCGACCCTGTATGATGCATAACACGTATAAGTAATATGAATGCACATGGAATGCATGGGGATGCAACATGGAACAAGATAACTCAGGAGATAAGCACATGTCATCTACTAAGATAACTCAGGAGATAAACACATGTCATCTACTGCGTTCTCTTCAACAAGGTAGTCAACATCAAACTAGTGATTACAAAAGACCTTAACAACCAACCAAACAATTAACCTACCTAATCAGTTGGTTAGGATTTACAATTACCACAGCAAGCACTTTACTTAATTAATTTATTCTCCTTTAATTGCTTGCTGAAATAAATCCATTTAATCAAGCCTATAACAGCAACCCATCCTAGACAGCTTCAGAAAAATCTACAGGAATTACTGGAAGTTAACAACACATAAACTAGTCCTCTGTCCAAATCTCAACCCATTTGGACTTAAACTCCATCCTCTATGAAAAAGACAAATTCTACCATGAAAAGGTGCTTTGAACTACACACCCTAACAAAAAGTGTCAAACAGCAAATTTCCCAATTTTCTACTGAACTTCTTAGCACAAGAGCAGTGTATAAAAATTCTCAGGTTCATATTCATCATATTTTAATTACTACAAATTAAACAAGAAAACAACATTTCATCACTTTAATTGCTACTGCCAAAATATTCCACAGAACAACATCATATTATATTTTTCCCAGAAACTATTAATCAATACAAACCTAACAAAACAAGAATCACATTTTTCTGAGCAATACACAGATTACTATGCATTTAACAAGATTTCAGCCTAAACATAAATTAAATATAACTACACATAAATCTATCACAAACTGGACATAATATATTTTTCATGCATAGAACTCATCACAACAAACTTAACAAAACTTATTTCACCGTTTTAGCATTTACAGAACTCAAGATATGAATTAAACAAGCTAATCAAGCATTTCTGAAATCTAATTAAACAAAACCATGAAAAACCTCTTTAACCTAAACTGCTACACGTACCCAGACTATTGCACCCAAGACACTGACAGCCGGGACCCGAGCCACTGACTGGCGGGACCCCGGGTCAAACCGACCCCACCTGCCAGCCACACAGAAGCAGGGGAAGGGTTGACCGCGGCGAAGCTCGCCGGCGGCGACCCTCCCGGCGAAACGGACCTCACCACTCTACTCCACTCCTTCTTCCGCACCCAGCGATACCACACACGGGCCTAGCGCATGCTCGGATCGAGCTCGCCGTCGACCATGGCGGACACGGCGGCGCGGCCATGCTACGCCGGCCGGCTCCGGTCATCCCGAGCTAAACCAACTCTCGAATCCTACTCCGGCGACCTTCACAACCCTAACCCGAGGCTCAGAAGCCAGGGTTCTCACTCCGAGCATCCGCGACCACGGCCATGCCGACTCCGGCGACCATGGCGAGCGGCGGACGCGGCGTACCGTCCCTACCAAACCCTAATCGGCTAAACCAACACCACCAACTTCTTCTATGGTTCAAGGCGACTCGTGAACGCTAGCTAGGACAAACGGACGGGCACGGAAAGGGGGTTGGCCACGGCGGACCGAGCTCGCCGGCCATGGCGGACACGGCGGGCGTGGCGTACCGCGGTCACCAAACCCTAACCGGCCAAACCGTCACCTTCTACCTCTTCCACGAACCTCACTGACCCTCGAACGTGAGCTAGGGCGACACGAAACCACGGGAAGGAGGCCGGCCATGGCGAACCGAGCTCGGCGGTCATGGCGGCCATGGCGGCGGCTCATCCTGGGGCTTGCCTAGGGTTTCCTACGGGGCGCTAAGGGTAGCAAGAGGTGCGGGGGCTCACGGCGAAGCTTTGTGGGTGGTTGGGCTTGCGGCGAGGCGGCCGGACGACGGTGAACGGCGGCGAGCGCTCTGTTTTCCCCCCCCCTTTTCCGCCCGAGCGCCGGCGAGAGCGAGAGAGACAGAACGGAGGGAAGTGGAGCGGCTTTGGTCAGTGCGGGGGCGAGCTGGCGACTTGAGCTCGCCACGCCGCGCGCGAACGCTGGCTCGGCCGGGCGTCGGGCGCCACGCGGCGGCCAAGTTCTGGCGCGGTCGGCCATGACCACGGCCGATTCAAACTGAATCGCCGGGTTCAGGCGCTGATGGCCGACTGACGACCGGATTTTGGACGCGATTATCTCCTAATCCACTCGATGAAACGCTAAATCACTTGTTCCATTGAGTAGAGCTACATGCCGACTACATCTTTGGTTACAACATCAAGCTTTGGTTCGGCCTAGATTGCTCTCAGGAAAGCTCCAAGGATCACTCAGCGAAACTGATTCGGCAGTTAGGACTTAGAAGAATTTTACTAAGTCTAAACTCCCCCATTTCTGCCTTGTGGGTCCTAAAACACCTTGTTAAACTCATTTTCATGAGTTGGCCCTTGAACACTTTTTGTTCTACTCTAAATTCTACACACTTTTGGTTAAGGGCCCACAGCCATGCAAAGCTTCTATCAAGGAGGTCTCAGTTAGTCAAACAAAAGGACTCCTAGGGCTCTATTAAGGCATCTAGGGTCAGTGACTTGGTTAGCCAAAATGACCAACACAAACCTAGCTTCATTTTGACTCCTCAACAAGGTTCAACTACTAGGAGACTCACACACTCCAAAAGCAAGTCAAACAAGCATCACACCAAGCATAACATTACAAGCCAACACATGAAATGACACTTTACAAAAGAATGCAACATGATGATGATGATGATGCTTATGCTCATGAGATGTCAAGTTATGCATTTAGGGTTGCTTAACACCAGGGGTGTTACAACATCCCTCGGAACGACGACGACGACACCTCCCAGGTATCTCAGACCCCCGATGAGCTTTCCGCTGAGGTCGAGAAACTTACTGCCGCCCTCCTTAGTCAAGACAAGCTACTTAGGCGCGCTGCTAGGGAGAGGAAGGAGTTTAGGCAGAAGTGGGAGGATACGGTGAAGGAACTTGAATTTGTCAAGTCCACCGTTGTTGTCACCGAGGATGAGGAGTGTGAGATGTGCTCCACACACATGACTGACCTTCTCACTTTGAGAAGTAATTATGCTATGTTGGTAGGAGAGGTGGATGAGCTTAGAGCTAGATCCTCGCTGTTGGGTGCATGCAAGTCCTGTGCGGGCTTGCAATCCGAGTTGGCAGAGAAGAATGCCAAGATTGTGTCTCTTGAGAAGGCCAGCTCGGGTAGCACGTGTGTGTCTAGATGCGCTTTGTGTGAGGGTTTGGAGATGGAGATAGCCAACGTGAAGCATGACAACATGCAAACCGAGGAGGAAAACACATACCTTCGGACCATCTTGTCATGGGTGTCTAGTGGTGAGCCGCAGCTTGGGATGATGATCTCCCAATTCAAGCGTGCAGCTGGAGGTCCAGGTGTAGGCTTTGCTCAGGGTGTTGAGTGTGCTTCATCTTTTGGCAAGATTGGAGAGTCGAGTGGTCTGAACCCATGTGAGAAGCCCAACTCCTCCACTACTCCCAAGCTTACCAAGATTCCACCCAAAGAGCCTCTCAAGCCTAACACCAAGGATGGGGTATTTGTTCAACCTCTGAGAGCTCCACCCAAGAAACAATCATGGGCTGCAAAACCAAACCACCTCAAGAACAAGCTAGACACAATGCCACCCATCCAAGAGGACCTTATGCCACAGAAGGGCAAAGTGATCCACACCCACTACCGTGAGTACCAACAACCCCCCTATGAGAGCGGTGAGGTACCATTGTGAGCACTGTGGGAGAGATGGCCACTTGAGTGAGTTTTGCTTTTGTTGCAAGAGAGAGGCGCGTCGTGCAAAAGAGATGAACAACACGGACATGTACCATCCTTTCCATGATGTACATGTGCCGAATGTTCAGAGGCGTGCTGCTAGGCCTAGAGGTCCAAAACCTCAAGTTCCTAGGCCTAGGCCGTGAAGAGAACGTGCCCGGTGGGAGCCTGCAGTTGTGGGCTATGGACCCCATGGCGGTGGCTTTGTAGTAGAGCGTTTTCCCCCATCGCGTTTTGAGTATCGCGATGGACGCTCTTCCCTTAGCGGACCACGTTTTCCTCTACGTGGTGATCGCTCTTCCCGTAGGCGTGCTAGGAATGGTTTTTATGCTAACCATTCTTTTGAGCAGCCGGCCCAACACTGGTATTCTTCCTACTTCACTAACCCCAGTGTTGGACCGTATGCTCACCCTATGTCTTTTTATTGATGTAGGTAAAACGATTGGAGAACGTTTTGTTGGTGGATTCCGGTTGTTCGAGGCACATGACCGGAAACGCTAAGTGGTTCTCCAGTCTTAATCCGGTCGCCGGAAAGGAGTTTATCACCTTCGGCGACAATAGCAAAGGTAGAGTGTTGTCTCGTTGGTCGGTGCGAGTTAATGAGCACTTTGTGTTGCGCGATGTTGCTCTTGTTTCTAACTTGCATTTCAACCTTCTTTCTGTTTCGCAACTTTTCGATGATGACTATTGTAACAGAACCAACCAATTTGCACCAGATTAAGCACTGAAATCTCCGCTTAGCGCAAAGATCATCTAGTACTTAAGCTCGTACAAACCCGGTAGTCCAAAAATCTCGAAGGATTTCAAATCATTTCAACATTCAGCCAAGATCGTACTAGTTCAATGACATGTCCACAAGTTACAACATAGTTCAAATACATCGGAGTTCGAAACAATATTACAAACCATAGTTTTGAGTAATAGCGGAAGCAACATAGTCTTAAACATAAGTTTGGATTGTTCTCAATACAGTGCCATTTAGCTGACCAGGTCCACAAAAGCATCAGATAAGGGAAGTGGTGACCATGCCCCTGGTCTAATCATCACCCGCCACCGGGTACAAACAGTTCTCGCAGTAGCCAAAGAAGCATTGGCCATCTGCAACAACAAGGGAATAAACCCTGAGTACAAGAAGGTACTCAGCTAGACTTACCCGACATAAACCAGAAATAAAGTGACACCAAGGAGTATGCAAGTCTATATCTGGGGTTGGCTATACTTACCTTTTTGCATAAAAGCATTTTCATTATTAAATAATCATCATTAGAGTATTAGCAGTCAATTTTATGTAATTAACATGATTAACTAGATTTGCACCTAGGCTAGAGCAATCACTTGGCTACTTAATCAAGCAAGAGTGACTATTTTATCAATAGCCTTTCAGATTCAACATCATAACCATCTTTAGTTCCATAAGTTCTACGACAATGGTCTACAATCAATTGCTCACTGTCTAGGAGCGATGGCGGTTATAATCGATTCCTACCCAGCTGGGGATAAAATGTCTCACACTCGCCCGGCACATCCGGCTACGGCAGTCGTAAGCTACCAGCCATGAGATTCGAGAACACAACGCTCGGGACGGCCATGGGCCCTTCTACACCGGGGGTTATCTCAGTGCCAGGTCGCTCAAGCTATAACTGCCCACAGTCATGCCAGGTCGATCAGGCCCTGCCTGCCCTCGGACCATGCCAGGTTGTTCAGAATAGTTGCCCACGGTACATCTGAGGCCCTGGGTGTTAGGCTTCAACATCTCCATCACCGGCTCGAATAACCTTACTCGGCTTCGCGGGAGGTACTCAGACCTACTCCGTTAAGTGATCGACGCGTTCAATTTGACTGAAGGGACATTCCCAAACGGGTCCAATGCGACACAGACGGAAGACTACTAGCACACAGAACCCATGTTCTGCTGCTCCTACATCCCGCCTCTGTCTCAATTAATTATCATATGGTTATCTCCATGATAGCACAGGCAAATCATGATCAGTATCCACCTATATGCGGGAGACAGGAAATCACCCGACTTTTACCGATCTAAGCAGGGCTAAGCATATATCGAGCCTAGACCTAAACAGGGATATCAAGATTTAATTGCAGGTGGACAAGGATAAGTAATAATGCATCAACGGTAGCAATCAATTCCTATAACCTAATGCAACAGTCATCATCAGGTTAATTGTAAGACGTTTGCAAACCGTAGGAGTTGGGTTGCTCCGGGGCTTACCTTTCTCGAAATCAGACGGACGGTGGTCGCGGCACTCGGGTAGTTCTTCGGCGTCGGTCCCTCCGGCTTCCTCGGTCAGAGTCTCCTCCTGGTTCGGCTCTTCCTACGACGGCTGGTTCTGGGTCTCTTTCGTTGATCCTGTATGATGCATAATATGTATGAATAGGATGAATGCACGTAGAATGCATATGTGATGCACACGATTAACAACAACTAGGAGATAAGCACATGTCATCGACTGCATTCTCTTCAACAAGGTAGTCAACATCATCCTAATGGTTATAACTTTATGCAAAAGACCTTACATCTACCAACCATTTTAACCTTCCTAAGTCAGAAAGGTTAAGATATTATAATTACCACAGCAGCAACACCTACTAATTAATTTATTTCATCTAACTACTTGCTGAAATAAACTATTTATTCATGCCTATAACAGCAAACCCATCCTAGAAAGCTTCAGAAAAATCTACAAAAATTACCCTAGATTGATAACATGCATATCAGTTCACTGTCCAAATTTTAAGCCATTCGGATTTAAACACTGTCCCCTATGAAAAAGACAAATACCATGATGAAAAGGTACTTTGAACTACACTTCATAACAGAAAGTGTCAAACAACAGATTTCATATTTTTCTCCTAAACTTCTTAGCACAAGAGCAGACCACAAAAATTATCAGGTTCAAATTCCTTATATTTTAATTACTACAATTTATACAAGAAAACACCATTTAACCATTTTAATTGCTACTGCAAAAGTATTTCATAGAACATCCCCATATTATATTTTTCTCTGAAACTACTCATCTACACAAACTTAATAAAACTGAAATCACATTTTTCTGAGCTATACAGAATTAGTTATGCATTTTCCAAGTTAACAGCAATTTCCTAGATTAAATCAAACTGCATATAAAGGTGTCACCAAAAATGCATTTCACATTTTTCACAGGTAGATCTATTCATTCTTAATGCAACAAAATTTGTTTCACAGGATTTGGACTTAAAATGAGCCTTGAATGAATTTTTGAAGCTTTTTAACCAAATCTGCAAAACCAATTTTAAAGAAAACCTAACCTAAACTGCTATGGACACCCGGCTACAAGCACCTGCAGACACAACCAAAAACACTATGCGCACCCGGCTATCCCGAGCGCTAGCGTAACCAGACTTTTCTTCTTCTCTCTCCCTCTCACTGCCAAAGGGCCCCGCTGGTCAGACGACCCCACTTGCCAGCGGTCAACGGGCCGACGCGTCGGAGGCACACGGCTCCTGCCGGAGTTGACCGGCGTTATCTCGCCGGCGGCGAGGTTTCTGGCGACACCAACTACCCGGCTAGACTCACCAAAGCAAGGCGGACACGGCGGCTAGGTCTCATGGCCAGAGCATCACCGTAGCAAGCTCGACGGCGGCAATGGCGGAGCGGCAACTCTACGGCGCGGCTTTCCCCGGCTAACCCAGGGCTCGGCGGCGCGAGCATCGGCTCAAGCACTCCCTAAGCTACCTTCCGAGGCTGCTATTGAGCCCTGCCGGCCTCGGCATTGCCCGGCCGCACACACGGCGGCGGTCCGCAGCGGACATGGCGGCGGCCGGCCCTGTTCCGGGCAAACTACGACGAGAGGAGGGTCTCCATCTAACCCTAAGCACCTACGGAGGAACGCAAAGCTAGGACGGGGCTTGGCTCGGGCTGGTTCGGCCAGGAATGGCCAGTCCACGTCAAGGTCATGGCGGCGGCCATGGCGAGAACCCAAGGGTTGCGCTCGACGTTCCGCCGGCTAGAGAGGGGAAGAAGGGGAACCAACCCTTGCTGGTGAAAGAGGAGGTTTGGGCAGATAGGTCGACGAGAGGAATCGGGCGGTGGTGGTTGATGGTGGAGTTGCTCGCGAGAGATTGCGAAGTGGGGGAGCGGCGGCTTTGGTGAACGAAGAAGATGAGTGGGAGGAGGAGTGAGAGGCGTTTGCTCGCGAGAGAGTGGGTGGAAGTGAGCTTGGCTCGCGACGCAAGGTGGAGAGGAGGCAAAGGGAACGAAGGGCTCGGTGCATTGCACCTGGCCGGTTCCCATCGGGAGGGGCTCCCGACCGGGGCGGGGGCGCTAGGAGTCGGCGGCCATGTGGCGAGCGCGCAGAGAGGGGGCAGAGCGGCGGGCGGTTTGGTCGGAATCCAGGGGCGGCGAGCGGGGTTTGAACGGCCTGGCCAGCGGGCGGCGGGCCTTCGGCGCAGCGGCGGCGAGCAGCGGCAGCCAGCGGCGGCGCGGGGGAGGGGAAGAAGGGGCTGACAGGTGGGGCCCACGGGTAGGTTTAAAACAAAAGAGGTTTTTGAAATTTCTTTGTTGCTCTTTATCTCCCAAATTAAGCCGAACTAGGAAAAGGTCCTAAAGGCAAAGTTTCTTAGAATTTTGCAAAGAACAATTCATCTTTAAGGCTCAAGTCAAATTCTGGTTAGAAAAAGAATTTTACTCCTAATCCATTTTTTCTAATGCAAGAAATCATATTTTAAAAACTTTTTCTGAGATAGTGCTTTTAAGCAAAGTTGTTCCATTCATCTGGATCTACAACTTTGGTTTAAGGCACTAGGTCAGAAACAGTAAGCAAAACATGGGTGTACTAGAAGCTAAACAAGGACTTGACACTCATACATACCAATGCACATGAAAACATGAGATGCTATGCTCATGCTATGTCAAATTATGCATCTTAGGGTTGCTTAACACCTAGGGTGTTACCGCCCTCCCCTCCTTGAGGAAATCTCGTCCTGAGATTTGAATTACGAACCATTTCTTATAAAGTGCGGATACACCTCCTTTAGATAGTTGTCCGTTTCCACGTAGCATCCCGGTCATCTTGCTCACTCCAAGATACCTTGTATTGTTTTACTATCCTTCCACGAGTTGCTCTTTCTTTTTCGTCAAGCACTCGACACGGTTTCACTGTGTAAGTTAGGTCGGGTTGCAATTTGACACGGGCTGGCTGTACCTCTTCTTCCGACACTCGAAGACACTTCTTTAACTGCGAAACATGGAACACAAGAAATATAGCCTTCAAATGTTCTGGTAACTGTAGCTCATAAGCTACTTCTCCCCTCCTTTTCACAATCCTGTAAGGTCCCACAAACCTCGGCGCTAACTTTCTCTTAACCCCAAAGCGCTTAACACCTTTCATAGGCGAAACCTTCAAATAGACATAGTCACCGACATTGAACTCAAGTGGTCTTCTTCGTTTATCGGCATAGCCCTTCTGTCGAGACTGTGCAGCTGCGATATGTTGCTGAATTATTCTATCTTGTTCTTCTGGTTCTTTGACGAAGTCAATCCCAAAGTACCGACGTTCTCCTGGTTCAACCCAGTTTATTGATGTTCTGCATTTTCTACCATATAAAGCTTCAAAAGGCGCCATCTGAATACTCTCTTGATAACTGTTATTGTAAGCAAATTCTGCCAAAGGCAACCATTTTTCCCAAGAACCTTTCGCTGATATCACACAGGCTCTTAACATATCTTCTAACACTTGATTCACTCTTTCAGTCTGTCTGATGTTTGCGGATGATAGGCCGAACTTCGAATTAAATCCGTGCCTAACTCTTTTTGCAACTTCTCCAAAACGGTGCAGTGAACTGCGATCCTCGATCTGAAACTATAACTCTCGGTACCCCATGTAGCCGAACAATTTGACTCACATAGATCTCTGCATAGTCTGGTGCTTTATAGTTGGTTCTGACCGGGATAAAATGTGCTGTTTTGGTGAGACGATCCACAATTACCCAAATCGAGTCATTTCCCTTTAAGTAACGGGCAATCCAGTGATAAAATCCATGCTCACCTCTTCCCATTTCCATTCGGGTATAGCTAACGGCTGAAGCATTCCGGCTGGTTTCAAGTGAATAGCCTTCACTCGACAACATGTGTCACACCTAGCCACGTAAGCAGCAATTTCCTTTTTCATCTTAGTCCACCAAAATCTAGGACGCAAATCTTGATACATATTTGCACTTCCAGGATGGATAGACAATCTAGACAAATGTGCTTCATCCATGATCCGATTTCTGAGTTCTCTATCCTTGGGTACCACTAGTCGTTGGTCGAACCATAGAATTCCCTTGTCATCAACTCGAAAATGCTTATCAGATTCCGCTGCAACTCTGAGCCTATCCTTGATATGATAGATTCCCTTATCAGTTTTCTGTCCTTCTATGATTTGATCAACTATTGCACTACGTAACTCTAAACCATGTAGTACTGCAAGATGCATTAGACTGAACTCATCTTCCGGTAGCAACTTCATAGCATTACAGTGTGATTTCCGACTCAAGGCATCGGCTACCACATTTGCTTTACCGGGGATAGTGAATCTGCAGATTGTAATCCTTAATTAACTCAAGCCATCTTCTTTGCCTCATGTTCAATTCTGCCTGAGTGAAGATGTACTTAAGACTTTTATGATCTGTGTACATATTACAGACATTACCAAGCAAATAATGTCTCCAAATCTTCAGAGCGTGCACGACTGCAGCCAATTCCAAATCCTGTGTCGGATAGTTCTCTTCATGCTTCCTTAATTGTCGAGATGCATATGCGATTACTTTGCCTTCTTGCATAAGAACAAAACCTAAGCCAACTTTTGATGCATCACAAAAGACATCAAATGGCTTCTCAATATCTGGCTGAGTGAGAACAGGAGCAGTGGTCAACAATTTCTGCAAAGTACGGAAAGCAGTTTCGCACTCCTCCGTCCATTCACACTTTTGATTCTTTTGCAGCAGACTTGTCATAGGCTTTGCAATCTTGGAGAAATCCGGAATGAATCGGCGATAATATCCTGCTAAGCCGAGAAAACTTCGAATCTCACTAACTGAAGTAGGAGCTTTCCAATCTATCACTTCTTGTACCTTACTGGGGTCAACTGAGATTCCTTCTTCCGACAAAATGTGACCAAGAAAATGTACCTTCTTCATCCAAACTCACACTTACTGAATTTAGCATAGAGCTTATGCTCTCTGAGTCTAGACAAAACTATCCTCAAATGTTTTGCATGGTCTTTGACATTTTTCTGAATAGATTAAGATATCATCGATGAACACTACCAGAAATTTGTCTAATTCTGGCATGAACACGGAGTTCATCAAACTCATAAAGTATGCTGGAGCATTCGTCAATCCAAAGGACATGACAAGATACTTATATAATCCGTATCTGGTTGAGAAAGCAGTCTTTGGGATATCCTGCGGTCGGATTCGGATCCGGTGATAACCCGATCTCAAATCAATCTTGGAAAACACTTTAGCTCTAGATAACTGGTCAAAAAGGATATCTATCCGTGGTAACGGGTACTTATTCTTAACGGTCACAGCATTGAGTGGACGATAATCCACACACATGCGTAAAGATTTATCCTTCTTCTTGACAAACAAAGCTGGGCAACCCCATTCTGACACACTAGGTTGAATGAACCCTTGTTCAACAGTTCCTTGATCTGAGTTTTGAGTTCTGCCAATTCATTGGGTGGCATACGATACGGCCTCCTTGAGATAGGTGCAGTTCCTGGTAACAACTCGATTGCAAATTCCACTACTCTTTTGGGTGGTAACCCTGGTAAGTCATCTGGGAAAACATCTGGAAAATCTGTGACAACTGGAATTTTGGAGAGGTCTATAGCAAGAGTGCCAAGATAGGTCAACAAAATCGTCACCTCGGGGAAGAGATACGCGAAGTTTGTTACCTGCCCAACTATCAGATAAGGTAAGAGTTCTGTTTGCAGTGTCTACCACCGCGTTCCACATGGTCATCCAACTCATACCTAAGACTACATCCATACTTAGTCCCGGTAAGACCACTAAATTAGCTCCAAATTTTTGCCCTCCAATATCGATGGTTGCATTACACACCATCTGTCTAGATAGCACGCTACTCCCAACGGAGCTTACGCGAAACCCATAATCCATTTCAGACATTTCTTGGTTATGCTTTTGTGCAAATGCCTTGCTCATAAAAGAATGCGATGATCCAGTATCAAACAAAACAACTGCAAGATGATGGTTCACGAGACACATACCGGCAGTCACGGGCTCTCCTGCATGAGCTTCTTCAGCAGTCATATTATGCAGGCGTGCTGGTAATTGGCCTGCGGCTTATTCGGGTGGGGCAATACCTTGCAAAGTGCCCCTCTTGATTACAATTGAAGCATGGCCCACGAACTAGAGGCTTGCTTCGGCTGAGCTGCCTTGACCTGCTCGAGTTTGAATTGCTGCTATCTTGTACGGCCTTTGCCCACGCTGAGCTTGCTACTGACTGTTGACACTCATTAACTCCTATTATTAAAGGTCAATTAAGCATGAAAATGGATGAATATATAACTCCACCTTAGTATAGGGATTAAAATTAATGAATTCCACAAGTTTTGGTGAATTGTGAATCCGCACGGACTAAACCAGGAAACAGCCCTCGATTCCTTCCCCTAGAAGGAAACCGACGGAAGATAACGCATTCGCCAAGTCAGGAACCTTCCAGAAGACTCCAGAGATCATGTAGAGACACCACGAGGAGGGGCACCCCGATTCACTTCCAGGTGGGACCGACCGGTCCCCTGGGCCCACCGGTCGGTCTCCCCCTGGCTTCCGTCCTCTGCAAGCTACTTCCACCGCCTTTGAGGATCAATCTCAGCCCTACGTGAAGTCGGTTTGATCTAACGGTCGCGGTTGATCCCTCAGGGCTATATAAACAGACCCCCAGGCCCCAGGTCAAAGAGAAGGTCCCTCTTCAGAAGACTACGCTTCAACTAGAAACCCTAGAAGAGACTTCAGGAGTTAGCTTTCAAGTAGAAGACTAGATACCCCTCTAGTAGGATTAGAACCTAGTCTTATTTAGAACTAGAAGAGAGAGAGAGAGGAAGAGATCAAGAGGAAGCTCCGGCCTGTCGGATCAACTTCTTCATCTTGTACCTGTGGATTCAAGTTCTTCATCGACTTGCTTCAACGATTGTTTCAGTAATCGACATCTATATTTAAGTTTGAGCTATTGTTCTTATTATTCTTAAGGTTTATGACTCTCTTTTGAGTACTTTAATTCTAGTCGCTCTAGAGTTAGAGTAGTTGGATAGTTTAAGCGTGGTGCTTAGACTTGATAACTCATATTTACCTCCTATAACGCCGGTAGTAGTGGTAGTTCGCAAGGGTGACTCTTATAGCCTTGTTGATTCTTCTATAGTCCACTTACCCGTGTGTAGGCTCGGTAGGATTATACATTTGCATAAAAGAATCATACTCTGTTGTGACCTTTTATGGCAACTTCCCCAATAAGAATAATATAAACATATCACTCTTAAGTTGGATTTAGATAACCTTAGTGATCCCCTCTATACTTTTAGCTTCTCCGTCCTTGTTAGTTACTCAGGGGTTATACACTTGAGACTCATTGCTATCCGTTCCTTTGGGTTCGATATTAAAACTGGGTTACTCCGGTGAAGTGCTACATCGGTAGATTTTATCTGTGCGCTTGCGGATAAAGTAGAGTGTGCATTAATTTATACCAACAAGCATTTCTGGCGCCGTTGCCGGGGAACGGTAGATCATTTTACGTCTTGAGTATAACCTTGTATTATACTTTTATCTTTACCTTTATATTTTACTTTGCTCTCTTCACAATGGATTTCTCAGAGCCAACCACTAGCTCCACAAATTCCATTCCACTGAACCAGTATACCTATCACACTGTCGTAGACTTAGAGTTGCCCAAATCTGCTAAGCCTATCCTTTCAGACAACTACGAGCTACGCCCATGTTTGATAGAAATGGTTAAGAATCAAATTTTTCTGGCTTAGAAGACGAAAACCCACATATTCATTTAAATGAGTTTGAACAAACCTGTGCGTGCCTACATATCGCAGGCATGTCTGACGAAACCCTTAGATGGAAACTTTTTCCATTCTCCTTAGAGGGAAAAGCCAAAACATGGTACCTTCAAACTGCACCAAGAAAAATGGGGATTGGAAAGAACTCTGCTCTAGCTTTTGCTTAGAATACTTCCCTATCTCCAAAATTATTTGTCTTCGCTTAGAGATTTTGTCCTTCATCCAAGAGGATAATGAGTCTCTAATTGCAGCCTGGGAAAGATTCGATAATCTTGTCCGCTCTGGTCCAGCCTTATCTATTCCAGACCCTGTTTTGCTTCAACACTTTTATAATGGTCTGAATAGAAAAACTTCTAATTACCTTAACTTAGCTTCAAACGGATCATTCCTACATACCCCAGCCTCCAAGGCAAGGGAAATGTTGCAAAACTTATCTCAAATCACTCCTACTCCTGAAGCTAAACCACAAGAACCACTAGAAGTAAATCTAGAAGCTGATCCTATATCTATTCTTAATCATAAACAAACCCAGCTTTAATTCCTAGTGAGAGGGAAACCTCAATCTTAGGAGACACCTTTGATTTGAGGATGAATACTTTACCGAATTTGGTAATACCTCGAAATATCACACAATTAGGAAACCACAAAATCAAAAATCATCTTTAGAAGAACTTACTGATAAGGTTTTCCTAAAAGAGACTACGAAGAAACTAATCTCTATAATAAGTCATGAATGGTTAGAAGAATCAGAGCTTTCCACTGATATAATCCGCTTAAATTCACCTTCTACACACATTCAATGTCAAAT
Organism: Coix lacryma-jobi var. lacryma-jobi; assembly: GCA_009763385.1. Taxonomy (NCBI): domain Eukaryota; kingdom Viridiplantae; phylum Streptophyta; class Magnoliopsida; order Poales; family Poaceae; genus Coix; species Coix lacryma-jobi. The sequence continues at coordinate 83,208,581 of CM019822.1, forward strand.
CCATCAACAACCCTTCGAAGCTCTCTATAATCCTGTTGTGGGAATCAACATTATGTCTGAAACCTTTGCTCAAGATTTATTAAAACAAATGCCACTTACCCCAACAGCTAAATTATTGAAAACCCCTTTAGGACATGTTATTCCTAGCTCAGGAATCATGTATGTCCTGCCTGTCACAGTAGATAACACTCCACTTCACTTAAGCTTTTATATCTTTGATATTAAAGAGTTTAATCTGCTGATAGGCCAACCACTTAAGCAACTCATTCATGAAGGACAATTAGGGATCTTAAACTTCCATCTTGGGAAAAATCTTAAAGGAACCATACCTATCACTCACTCTAAATGCTGAGAATGAATCATGTCCCGAGCCAGATCCTATGGAAGAAATTAAGGAAGCATCTTTTGAAATAATAAATGAATCCGAATATGAAGAAGATGCTCAGTTCTTCACTGAGGAAGAAGATAACACACCTGATCCAGATCCTCTAGATTCCTTAGAAGAACCTCCTAAACCTCCCATAGAGTTAAAACCCTTACCTTCTGGGCTTCGATATGCTTTCTTGAATAATGATCCTGAATCTCCTGTAATCATAAATAATAATCTTACTCGAGAACAAACTTCTAGGTTGATCACTGTCTTAGAAAAGCATAAGTCAGCCTTTGGCTATTCACTCCATGATTTAAAGGGAATCAACCCCGCTTTCTGCACCCATCGCATTCCTACTGATCCTAACATATCACCATCTAGAGAGCCACAACGCAGGCTTAACAATGCGATGAGAGAAGTAGTAAAGAAAGAGGTTTTGAAACTCTTGCACGCCGGGATCATTTATCCTGTGCCACACAGTGAGTGGGTAAGCCCTGTCCAAGTTGTGCCTAAAAGGGAGGCATGACTGTGGTAAAGAATGAGAAGAACGAATTAATTCCACAAAGAACTGTTACTGGTTGGAGAATGTGCATTGATTACAGAAAACTAAACAAGGCAACTAAGAAAGATCACTTTCCGCTACCTTTCATAGATGAAATGTTAGAACGGTTAGCCAATCACTCTTTCTTTTGTTTTCTTGATGGATATTCTGGATATCACCAAATCCCAATCCATCCAGATGATCAAAGCAAAACCACTTTTACATGTCCATACGGAACTTATGCTTATCGCCGAATGTCTTTTGGATTATGTAATGCACCTGCTTCTTTTCAAAGATGTATGATGTCTATATTTTCTGATATGATTGAAGAAATCATGGAAGTTTTCATGGATGACTTTTCTGTTTATGGAAAAACTTTTGATGATTGTCTTGAAAATTTAGACAAGGTTTTGCAAAGATGTGAAGAAAAGCACTTAGTCCTTAATTGGGAAAAATGTCATTTTATGGTTAAGGAAGGCATAGTGCTAGGTCATTAGTATCTGAACGTGGAATTGAGGTAGACAAAGCTAAAATTGAAGTAATTGAACGTTTGCCTCCACCGATTAATGTCAAAGGAATCCGAAGTTTTCTTGGCCATGCCGGTTTTTACCGTAGATTTATAAAAGATTTTTCTTACATTGCAAGACCACTTACAAATCTTTTGGCCAAAGATGTTCCTTTTGAATTTGATGATGCATGTTTAGAATCTTTTAACACTCTTAAGAAAGCACTCACTTCTGCACCTATCATTCAACCTCCTGATTGGTCTCTACCCTTTGAGATCATGTGTGATGCAAGTGATTTTGCTGTAGGAGCTGTGCTAGGACAATATAAGGATAAAAAGCATCATGCAGTCGCTTATGCCAGCAAAACTTTAACTGGACCTCAACTTAATTATGCTACTACTGAAAAAGAACTTCTGGCTGTTGTTTTTGCTATAGACAAGTTTAGATCTTATTTAGTGGGATCAAAGGTGATTGTTTTTACTGATCATGCTGCACTAAAATACCTGCTCACTAAAAAAGATGCTAAGCCACGCTTGATAAGATGGGTTTTGTTACTCCAAGAATTTGACTTAGAAATAAAAGATAAGAAAGGAGTAGAAAACTCTGTAGCTGATCACTTGTCTAGAATGTATTTTGAAAATCCTCAGGAATTGCCTATAAATGACTCACTCAGGGATGACATGCTTTTCAAATCTCTAGATCTGACCCCTGGTATGCAGATATTGTCAATTTTATAGTTGCAGGGTATGTACCACCAGGAGCAAATAAGAAGAAGCTGATCTATGAGAGCAGGATCCACATATGGGATGATCCATATCTATTCAGAGTTTGCTCTGATGGATTACTCAGAAGATGTGTGCCAGCTGAAGAAGGAATCAAGATCATTGAACGCTGTCACTCTTCACCATATGGAGGACATTATGGGGCATTCGAACACATGCAAAGATCTGGCAAAGTGGATTTTTCTGGCCAACTATGTACCAAGACACAAAAGATTTGTCCGGAGGTGTGGATCATGTCAGAGGCACGGCAGCATCAACACCAGAGATGCCATGCCACTCACTAACAACCTTCAGATTGAGCTCTTCGACGTCTGGGGAATTGATTACATGGGACCATTCCCTAAATCAAGGAATCATGAGTATATCCTAGTTGCTGTCGACTACGTCTCAAAATGGGTCGAAGCAGTGCCATGCAAGTCTGCTAATGCAAGAAACTCTCAGAGGATGTTCGAGGAGATAATATTTCCAAGATTTGGAGTGCCAAGGATGGTAATTAGTGACGGAGGAACCCACTTCATTGACAAAGGCTTTCATAAATATCTAACAAATCATGGGATCCGTCACAATGTTGCCACTCCCTATCATCCTCAGACAAGTGGCCAAGCAGAAACATCAAACAAGCAAATCAAGAATATTCTGCAGAAAACAGTTGACGAGATGGGAACACAATGGAAAGATAGACTACCTGAAGCACTGTGGGCTTACCGTACTGCCTACAAAACACCATTGGAATGTCTCCATATCAACTCGTCTACGGAAAGACTTGTCACTTACCAGTAGAATTAGAATTCAAAGCTCACTGGGCAATCAAAAGATGGAACATGGACTTAGAAGCCGCAGGAGTCAAAGGAAAATGCAACTCTCGAACTAGATGAATGGCGCGAAAAAGCATATCATAACGCAAAGATCTACAAAGAGAGAACAAAGAGGTGGCATGACAAGAGAATCAAGAAGAAGAGCTTCACTCCTGGAGACAAGGTATTACTTTTTAATTCAGGGTAAAATTGTTCGGGCATGGAAAACTACGAAGCAAATGGGAAGGACCTTTCACGGTGGTAGCCACTTCATCACATGGAGCCATTACACTTCAAAATGACGAAGGTACGCTATTCAAGGTAAATGGACAACGTCTTAAGATTTTTCTAGAACCTGAAAAGAGTCCTGAAGAGTTGGATGTCATCCAATTCTTCATTATCCCATAGATTTACACCATCGTCATTTTTCCGATAAGTTTCTGGGATTAGGATAAGTTTAAAGACACCACGAGCGACGGGCCCGCGAGATCCCACAGGGAGGGACCGACCGGTCTCCTAGGGAGACCGACCGGTCTGCCCTGGAGGCCCCTCGCCCTCTGCCTTCTTTCGTTACGTGTCCCGACTCTTTCTCGTACCCATTCTGGTAACCTGATCCGTAGAAACGATAACTCTCATAACGAACCTATCATTCTGCCTCCTCAGCTATAAAACCAGCCCCAGGCCTGCCTCTAGATTCATTGCAACCTCTTCCAGAAAACCAGCAGCAACAGAGCTCTCCTCCCACCAGCGCTAATGGCCTCCTATCCAAGGATCGACCTCAACGAGCCCGCTGACGACTCGATGGCTCTTGTCGTCACCGCATCAAAAGATCTTGCCGTAACGCCATCAAAGGAGATGGCTCTTGTTGACTCGCCTACACCCGTTGATACGATTCCGCCAGAAGAAACCTCGTCGCATCGTCAGCAAGCTTTCTACGCCCAAGCGGTGCCGGCGAGAAGACTTCCGACTTTCTCCGTCACCAAAGAGATTCCGCTCCTTCCTCCTAGGCCCAATGAGACACTCGTCGGGCTGAAGACGAACAAGCATGGGGAACCCATGTCGTAAAATACACATCTACAAATCCGCGCCCGCGCTTTGAGGGAGTTCGTGGTCACCCTGAGCAGATCAAGGTCACTCCACCAGTAACCAGGGCACCCACCACTCCTAATATCGCAGCCAAACGCAAGAGGACCACCCAGTTAGATCACCTCGGGACAGAATTGAAGAGCTTGAGAGAGATAATTTAGAACTCAAGCAGAGATACGCTTCTCTAGCCAAGACTACGAAAAGATGGCTGTACGATGCATGAATATGTAACTAAACACATTAGCTTAAAGACAAGGTCGTCAGTGTAGCCTCTACAATAACAAATCTGCTCGAGGGAGAGAAGTAAGAAATAGTTCGTCGATAGTTTGTAAGGCACTTGTGTTTGCAGAGTCTTGTGTTTAAGTCTAGTTTCGTAATGAGTTTTGTTTAGTTAATTCATTGTGTAATAAAAGTGCCTTGAATATCAATAAAGTTTTTGTTATCTTTTATTATTTTGGATATATGTCTTGTCTCCACATGTTGTGATTAGCAGAAAACAGAAAATAAGTGTGGGGGAGAAGACGACGACAGAATTACCGAAATCAATCGCGAAAGCTGCATAGAACAGAAGATATCATTACCAAGATCACGCACCACGAAGCGGGCCACGGTTGGGCCCTAAGCCCAACCGACCGGTTGGTGGACCCCACCGGTCGGTCAGGGGTGGACCCCTCTGGCCTCCTCCTTCGTCCACGAATCGGTACGCAACTACTACACTCTATTTTCTGATGTTCAAGCTTCTGTTCAAATTAAACCATATTCTCGCAGTTCAGAACTTTAAAGAAAAGAATATTTTGACATGCTCATGGTATAGAATCTCACAATACTTTTCTGAAAAGACCTGTTTTGATATTTTAACCCATATTATCTAGAGTTGTTGTGGAATATGATAGAGAATAATGAAAACTCAATTCTTAAGGTATGAGCATTGGAGAATTTTACTTGCAAAGTTAAAAAGAGATTAGCAACACTTCTCCTTTGTAGTAAATAAGTTGCCTGCCAAAGTCATCAATCAATTATTGTTTACTTTAATACTGAGTTCTTTGTTGAGAAATTTATTATGCTCTAAAGATCGAGATCCTTGCAAATAAAAGAAAGATTCACTCTTCCGAAGTAGTATTGTATTAGAGGCATGGGCTATGCAAAAGTATGAAATATGAGGAAAGAAAAATGGACAAGTGTCCGACATACCTCAGAAAAAAAATAGAGAAGAAGAAAAAGTATTATGATAAAAATATGATAAAGAGAAAAAGAAGATAGCCCATGGTCCCTCTAATTGCAATATGCCAGTAAGAGTGACAAAGTTAAAAAGATTAATGTCTTGATCTAAGAGTATAGTATTTTTCTCCATTGACTTAGTAACATAAAACTGCTTCACATAAATAAAATGCTTTGGTAAGGAATTGAAGTGCTACAAAAGGAGAAGGAAAGCTATGACTTGTTTCAAAATTTCAAAAAACTCCAATGTCTTATGCTGAAAGAAAAGGGTGATCTGTTTCAACTATTCTATTCTCCAACTTCTCAAGATTTTATGGTAAACACAAAAAGCTTAATGTTTGATATCTTATGATCCAACCTTTTATCGAGGACGAGTAAAAGTCTAAGTGTGGGGGAGCTTGTTGACACTCATTAACTCCTATTATTAAAGGTCAATTAAGCATGAAAATGGATGAATATATATACTCCACCTTAGTATAGGGATTAAAACTAATGAATTCCACGAGTTTTGGTGAATTGTGAATCCGCAGGGACTAAACCAGGAAACAGCCCTCGATTCCTTCCCCTAGAAGGAAACCGACGGAAGATAACGCATTCGCCAAGTCAGGAACCTTCCAGAAGACTCCAGAGATCACGTAGAGACACCACGAGGAGGGGCACCCCGGTTCACTTCCAGGTGGGACCGACCGGTCCCCTGGGCCCATCGGTCGGTCTCCCCCTGGCTCCTCTGGCTTCCGTCTCTGCAAGCTACTTCCACCGCCTTTGAGGATCAATCTCAGCCCTACGTGAAGTCGGTTTGATCTAACGGTCGCGGTTGATCCCTCAGGGCTATATAAACAGACCCCCAGGCCCCAGGTCAGAGAGAAGGTCCCTCTTCAGAAGACTACGCTTCAACTAGAAACCCTAGAAGAGACTTCAGGAGTTAGCTTTCAAGTAGAAGACTAGATACCCCTCTAGTAGGATTAGAACCTAGTCTTATATAGAACTAGAAGAGAGAGAGAGAGGAAGAGATCAAGAGGAAGCTTCGGCCTGTCGGATCAACTTCTTCATCTTGTACCTGTGGATTCAAGTTCTTCATCGACTTGCTTCAACGATTGTTTCGGTAATCGACATCTATATTTGTTTGAGCTATTGTTCTTATTGTTCTTAAGGTTTATGACTCTCTTTTGAGTACTTTAATTCTAGTCGCTCTAGAGTTAGTAGGTAGTTGGATAGTTTAAGCGTGGTGCTTAGACTTGATAACTTATATTTACCTCCTATAACGCCGGTAGCAGTAGTAGTAGTTCGCAAGGGTGACTCTTATAGCCTTGTTGATTCTTCTATAGTCCACTTACCCGGTGTAGGCTCGGTAGGATTATACATTTTGGATTAATTTTAGGTTGGATTAAGGATTTTATACATTTGATCATAAAAAAGAATCAGACTCTGTTGTGACCTTTTATGGCAACTTCCCAAGAGTTAGAATAAAAATATAACTCTTATCAGTGGGATTTAGATTTTTTTGGATTTAGATAACCTTAGTGATCCCCTCTATACTTTTAGCTTCTCTGTCCTTGTTAGTACTCAAAGGGGTTATAAACTTGAGACTCATTGCTATAAGTTCCTTTGGGTTCGATATTAAAAAGGGTTAACTGGGGTGACGGAACCCGATGGTGAAGGAGAAATAGGTAGATTTTACTCTACATGGTGATCAAAGTGCTATGTAGTGAGTATTGCATTTAAGAGTAAGTAGAGTGTGCATTAATTTTATCAACACTGACCTTTCTTCTGAGGCAGCCTGAAACGAGCCCCGGGTGGGTGGCCGATACTGAGAACGCTAGGCTGGTGGATGCTGAGAAGAGATTGTCCTGAGGTCCCCTCCAGATTCCAAGGTCCTCTTTCTAGCCTTGCCTGCAGCATGCTTATTGTTATGATTTTCCTGAATCAAGTAGTCACTGATAAAGTCGTTGAAGATGGTACGGGACGAAGTTCCCACGGATTTTCCCATCCTGGTATTTAGCCCTCTCTTGAAACTAGCTATCTTCTTGGTATCGGGGTCTACAAAGTCCGGAGCATAACGAGACAAGGAGTTGAATAGTGATGGTACTGATAGGTGATCGAGTAATCATATGATCGAGTATTCCTGTTTGCATGCATTACTCTGCCACCTTCATTTGAGTCAAGCCTGGCGGAATATAATGCGCGAATGGCCCCGCGAACAACAGGGTACGGTACAGGATGGGCGGATAGGTGGCTGCTGATGATGTCCCCACCAAATTCGGACGGTCCTTACAGCTGATGCGCAGCATATTCTGCCTTTAACTCTTCTGTAAGCCTGAGTAGCCGAAATTTCTGCTCCATAGTATGCAGCCATTCTTCCGCTTCTAGAGGTTCTGTGGCTTCTTTGAAGATCGGTGGCCTTGTATCTAGAAAATCTTTGAATGAGCTGTACTGATTTGGCTCTGGGCATTGATGGCCCTGTGCCAAATTCTCCCGCAGAAGTGCCTCAATGTTGCGCTGACTCCCTAGAAATTGAGCAAATAGTTGCTCGGTCGTGGGTGGTGGAGGAGGTGGTGGATTGCGGTTCTCTCTGTTATCATCATTACCACCACTACCGCCTGCTCCACTGCGAGTCATCGTCATCTGCATGTACCGATAGCAATGATCATTAGGCGATGTTGCCGTTATTGTAGAGAATATTAAATCATGCCAACGGGAATTATTCAGAAAAACAAATTCGCCAAACAATTGCAGAGGCATAAATAATTTCAATCCACATTGCATCATCTCATAATAGAAGCGCTCATCACATAACATGCAAAAGCCAACATAAACATCCACAGGTGCCCATACATATGACTTTTAAAGGTCTCGCACCACATGTGCACAGGTCCATAACACAAACTTACATCATCACGATCACCACAAAAGATCAAGCGCGAAGGATATGTGACAAAAGGTTACTACGTGCTAACACTATCTAGTCTACTCCCTATCGGCGCCATCATCATCATCGTCGTTGCCATCGTCGCTCGAGATATCTGAAGAACCACTGGGATCCGGGTCCTCATGAGGAAAGATGGGGTTCCTCTCATTCTCGCGGCGATGGATCTCCTCATGTAGGCGGTCATTGTAATCCTGGAGATGGTGAAGCTGTAACTCCAGGTCTCCCACCTGAAGCCTGAGAAGCCTGTTCTGCTCGGTTGCACGCATACCCTCAAGGCACACACCTCGAGGTGACTCCTCAGTCTCAGTCATGATCGTGGATAGGAAAGTCGTTATCCCTTGCTGATCACTAAGCTGCCGCGTCGCCTCCTGCTCCCTCTGACGAGCCTGGTCCCTCTCGACAGTCATGTGAGCTAGCTGGGTGGCGAGGAGGTCTATCTCTGTAGCATGCTCCTCCTGACTCTGGTGATGTGCAGCTATCTCCTCACTGAGAATATGGTCCAGGTGGTCGTAGCTACGTGACAAGCACCCATAGGTAGCCATGAGTGCAGCCATAGCACTCCCAGCTGGTTCTGCGCAGTGCTCTCGCTCCAAAGAACTGGCCTCAAGTACGATGGCACCTGGCTGACGCCACACCGACTGGTAAGGGTCCGCCGTAGGAAAGATGCTAGCAGTGGCTTGCGCGACCATCTCCGGGTGATCCTCCATAATGTCCCGAAGAACAGTATAGGCAACCCTGTTAGCTCCGTCCCACGGGGTCCTACCCTGCAGTGCGAACACCCGGCGGCACCATACATGATCCTGTGGATCACGGCTGGGCACGTCCACCTCAACTGTGTACATGTAGCGATCCTATGAAAACTGAACACGATGCCAATCATACTGCGGCTCCTGGCCCTCCTGGTACCCAACCAAGTGCAGCACCCTCCACAAAATGGTAGGCATGCCGAACTCCTCCAGAAAATCCTCTGACCCCTCAGCAGTCCAGGGTCCCAGCATGTAATTTGGCCTCCTGCCTCCAGTTGACTTACGGGCTGTACGCTTGGTACGGGCCATTTGAAGAAGTTTTATCCACATAGTTTTAATTAGTTGAGAACAACTTTTATTAGGAAAAACGGGACGATAATCATAAGGAAGGAAGTGAGATTAATGCAAAGTTATATGATCATGATGCATGCGCGTACATACGTCCTCACTGTCTAACAATCTAACGGCTAGACGGTGGCATACAACGTTCACTCATAGCGTTAGCTAACGTACTACACGTTCGCAAGTTAGCGTACCTGCAGAAACTCATTTCAGCCCTGCCCACAGTATGAATATTATGCAATGCTGAAAATAAATCTAATACTAACTTAGGTGCATACCCAGTATACACGTAAGCAGTGTTGACACTGGTTAACTATCATAATTAAGAGATAAATAAATATAAAAAGGGCAAGAATATGATCACCAACAAAGGTTTAGGGCTTCAACTGACAATATTCCATGAGTTTTGGTGAGTTATGATTCTGCAGGGACTAAACCAGGAAATTAGCACCAATAGCTTCCCATAGAAGGAAACCGTCGGGAGATAACGCAACCGCCACATCGGGATACTTCTAGAAGACTCCAGAGGACGTAATAAGACACCACAAGGAAGGACACCAATAGAGGCCGACCTATGGGACCGACTGGTCCCAAAGGGCCCACCGGTCGGTCGTCCAGGGAGCCCCCACGCTCCCGTCCTCTGCAAGCTACTTCCACCGACCTCCAGGATGCATCTCGACCGTACCTCAAGTCGGTTTGATCCAAGGGCCACGATTCATCGCCCAGGGCTATATAAACAGACCCCTGACCCCCTCTCTAGGCAATAGGGTTTCAGGCAATTCATTCATCAGGGTTAGACCCACCAGAGGGAGATCAATCGGAAGCTTTAGGACTACATCCACCTAGATTAGTAGATAGAATAGGATTAGAGGAGGCAAGCTTCGCTTGGATTCCTGATCTAGTCATGAGAAGGCTCGGTAAACCCAAGATCTTCTCTCTTGTATTAACATTATGGATCTATTTCATAATTGCTCTTCTAGTTCATCATTGTTCTTCATTGTTTATGTTCTAGTTCATCGTCTAGTTCATGTTCATCGTCTAGTTCATCTTCTAGTTCATAATCCTGTTCTAGTTAATGTTCTAGTTCGTACTTTAGTTCTTCTCGATGATCTAATTCACCTTATTGTTCATTATTGTGTTCTAGATAGCAATACAATTGATATGATTAAGACATCAATGATTATATTCTTAATTATAATGCTTATAGTCTGCATTGATTATATATTGGCATAGACAGTTCATCTTTATGTTTATACTCATGTTCGTATAACGCTCATCTTAAAGTACAATGGGTGAGTGATGAATGCTGTGTAGGCATGGTGCTTATACATTATTTATCTGCGAATGCGTTTTATGTTCCGGATAGAGTGGTAGATCGCGGGTGTGACAGACCTGTTGAGTCCTCTATATTCCACCTCCCGAATGTAGTGTTCAGTATGGCTCAGTTAACTCATGGTTTAAGGGTTACTTTGCTTAACACCTTAGCTATGGAGTTGCCTCTTGATTATAAATATGATGTGACCTAGCCAATGATTGCCAAATATAATTGCACTAATCAATGTATGCTATGACTTGTAATTAGAATAACTTAGGGATGTTCCTTATTAATACCTGTTCTAATCATCATCTTGCTAGGCGGTACTGTTCTAAGTTTATCCTTGATTGATCTGATCTCTGTTATCTTTTATCAATTATTTACCATATCCTTTACTCTGTACCCGATTCCTGTTCATATTAGTTAGTGTGTTATCAGTCTTGCTATAAGTGTGTGCCATATTAAATACTGTTAAGTCCTTATAATACCATCATATCTTGAATTGATTAGTCTCTAGGCTAAAATATAAATAACGATACATGAGACTAGCTTGGGTGAAATGCTCTACAACGGGTTTGTTTATCTGTGCGCTTGCGGGTAAATATCTATCTCTAAAATCCAGTGCCCTGATATAATTACATTGCTAGCTTCATGTTGGGGATGACAACTTGACGTTAAGTGGAGTTAGTAGTGTCCCGTACACTCTTTTGTGCTTTCACTAGATTATTATTTTATGTGACTCATTCTTAGAGTGGATCCATTAAGGAGTGTCAACAAGCATTTCTGGCGCCGTTGCGGGGACCACATCAATTCAACTAGGGATGGTACCTAGGGTTTTTCATTAAAATCTTTTTTATGAACATTGATAAGGACATTGCATTAACAACATTTAAAACGGTAGCTAGAACGTATCATTTTACTTACACACATTTGATGATGCACTAATTATTTACTTTTACAGGCTTACCCTGGCTTTGTTTATCTTTTATATCTTATGCAGGGTGATGTATGACTGGTTTCCAACTTCCGAACAACTACACTGAGGATCCCGAAGCTTTACTAAGGAAAACTAGACGCAAACTTAAGAGACCCTCAGCACCACTACCAGAAGTTAGCCAGATAAGAAGAAGCTTAACACCAGTGTTGGATACCATGGCCGACAAGACACTCCGCGAGTTCTCTGCACCAACCACTGCCAACATCAGGACTGGACCAACAGTCAATGTGGGGGACAACGGATTTGAACTCAAGCCAGCTTTGATCAACATGGTGCAAGCTAATCAATTTTGCGGAAAGGCACATGAAGACGCAAGCGCTCATCTCCAACACTTTCTGGAGATTTGCAGCACTTTCACCATCAGAGGAGTCAAAGGGACGCCATTCTACTTCGCTTGTTCCCATTCTCACTTTTGGGAAAAGCAAAACAATGGTTTTACGCCAACAAAGATAAAAACACCTCGTGGGCGATCTGTTCAACTGCCTTCCTAGGAATGTTCTTTCCAGTGGGCAAGACGAATGCCCTCCGTGCCAAGATTTCAACTTTCCAACAACAACATGAAGAATCAATCCCAGAAGCTTGGGAACGCTTTCAAGACTACATATCAGAATGCCCTCACCACGGGATGGAGAATTGGCTACATGCAGACCTTCTACCACGGGCTCACTTCAAGTACCCGAGGGAGAATGTAGATGCCGCTGCTGGAGGATCATTTTTATCACTCACAATCAACAATGCAACTACACTCATAGAGAAGATGGCCTCGAACCAAGGATGGAATGAGGAACGCTCTCAGCCACGCAAGAGGGGAGGAATACATCAACTAAAGGAAGTAGACATGCTGTCTGCCAAACTTGACCTACTCATGAAGAAGTTTGATGAACACACTCCCAAGAGAGAAGACGTCAAGCAAATCTACGAATCTCGCATGACATGTGAAGAGTGTGGAGGCACTGGTCATTCAGGGAGCAACTGCCCTGAGATTCAAGAGGATGCGAAGTACATCAACAACAACACCAACTATCGTCCTCAACAAGCTCATGGATGGAACCAGCAATTAAGGCCTAATTACTGAGGTAACTACTCAGGTAATTACCAGGGTAATACTTTTAATCAACCACCTTTGAGAGAGATGATATCTAATCAAAATAAAATTATTGATAATATGTCTAAAAAGATAGCTTCCAATGATAAACTACTTGAAAATATTAATACTAGAATGGATAGCTTTACTTCTGCCATAAAGAATCAGCATAGCTTTAATAAGATGATAAATCTCAGTTATCTCAGTTAGCAGCTTCAGTCCCTATGACTGAAAACGGTAAGATTCCAGGAAGTCCAAAAGAGCTAGAAACTGCAAATCTTGTAGACATCTTTGATGCAGGACACCCCATACCTAGACCTTCGAGGGAATGGATGGACGATTCCATTGCCCCAAAGAAAGGAGATCCAGGAAGACCTGTGATTCCAATTCATATTGGACCTCACAGTTTTATAGAAGCAGTCTGTGACCTTGGAGCAAGCGTCAACATTATGCCAAGGGTAATATACGAACAAATGCATGGTGCACCTCTATTATATACAACCATGTGTTTGCAGCTTGCAGATCAGACACTGTGCTACCCATTGGGAATTCTAGAAGACATCTGTATACGAGTGGGACGCTCGTATATATGTGCAGACTTTATGATCATTGAAACAGGTGGAGACAAAAGAGCACCCATCATTCTTGGACGCCCGTTCCTAAGCTCAACCAAAGCCATCATCTACGCGGACAGCGCCAAGATCTGTTTCACAATCACAGGCAACAAAGAGAGATTCAGCTTCAAGAGTCGTACACTCACTACCAAAGTCCACCCTCAGATGCCCTATGAAGATACAAACATCATATCATCAAAGAAGAAGAATAGAAACAGAAGAAGGAAGAACAAGGCTACACAACCACATCAAGACACAGTATGGATGGTCAACTCTGTCCAAAACAGAATACGACCACCTTCTTGCATCACCATTCCTCGCTAAGAGAGATGACCCAGGCGTACCCACCATCGATTGCAAGATCGAAGGAAGTACATTCCACAAGACGTTCTGCGACATTGGCTCAAGTGTCAATATAATGTCTAAGGTAACATATGAACACTTATATAAAAATAGACCTATGTATTCGACATATGTGTAGCTGCAGATGGCGGACCAAACTTATCAATTTCCGGAAGGAATGATAAAAGACGTGATGATCCAAATTAAAGACCACTATGTTTCCACCGACTTCTTAGTACTAGACATGGGAAAAGAAGACGACACATTCACATCATCCTAGGAAGACCTTTTCTCAACACCACTGGCGCCATCATCTACATGAGATCTGGAGAGATCCACTTCCAGTTTTCAGAGAGAAGGTACGCTGTTACTTCAATAGTTATGCCACTAATGTACAGGAAAAGAAGAACCACTCAAGAAGGAGACGCCGCACATCCCAACACAACAAGAGATGACAAATCAAGGATGGATGGGCTGACTATGAAGGAGAAGTTACCAGAAGTGAAGATGTCCCATTGAAGGAAACGAAGGACGAAGAAGTAAAGGAGATAAGTCCACCAGTCAAGCAAGTATGGAGAAGGAAAGAGAGTTCTACTGACGTGAAATCATCGAGGTCCTTCTCAGGATCCGCTAATACACCTAAGGAAGAATAGAGAGCATACAAGGAGTCTTGTTCGATAGACTATAAACGTCGAATCCTCGCCGGAAGGTAACTCGGTAGTTATCCATAATCATTAGCATTAAACTTATCTCTGCGTAATCAGATAAAGCATGATCATTTACTATTAGCATCATATTTACTTTTTAAGCAATTATATTTGCGTTAGAAAGCAAAAATAATAATAAAATAAAATAAAAAAAAAAATATATATAAATATTGAGAAAGAGATCATACTGAAATTCTAAACAACGAAGGCTAGAGTGGCCAATCACTAATGCTTAATCTGTTCCACAAGTTCTGTTGTCTATTTGAGTTTCACAGGATTTAAAAGGCCAAGAAAAGCTAACGAACAATTGAATGCTCCATCCACTATTTGAGCACTGTCTTAAACATCAACATCAATCAAAGCTCTAATAGAGGAAGGACATATCCACTGCCAGTCTGCTACATTGCAAAGTGACTACGTCAACATTCAGCTTGGGGGAAGGCACTCCCATGTATCCACGTAAGTATCTTTATCCTCTTAAGTTTTTCATAAATAAATTCAAAATACCAAAAATATGTGAGCACATGAAGGCTCACCCTTAAAAAGAAAAAACAAAAATATGTGGGCACATGAAGGCTCACCATTAATTAAAAGAGAGACAAAAATATGTGGGCACATGAAGGCTCACCATTAAATCTAAAAAGAGACACTATAGAGAACTGCTGAATTTTTGCTTAGTGGAAAGGAAAAACATAAATGATCTTAAGAGCTTTAGACAACTAGATAAAGGGAAATAATATTTATCACTAACACTTAATCAAGTTCCACTAGTTGTGTTGTCTATTTTTAAGTTCAGCAGGAAAAAAGGAGGGACTTAAGCCACTGCTGATGGTCTACTCATCTTCTGGGGAAGAGATCACGTCAAGATCCAGCTTGGGGAGAGCACCCTCAGTTATCACGATAAGTATCACGGCTTTTTATCTATTATTATTAGTTTGGTTTAGTTAGATCAGGTTAATAAATGTAGAAACACCTAAAAAGATGAATAACTATTACAAAACCAAATAAAGATATTATATAAATGCCTAAGTGGATATGAACTTAATTTTGCTCATGATGAAAATGATGAATAGTTGCTCTGCCGTAATTCCTCTTAAGTACCTACTGTTCAAACTTAAATTTTCTTGAGTTTTAGACAAAGCTGTTCTGAATAAACTTTGAACCTAAAACCTGTGGATGACAAATGCTTGATCAAAAGTCTAGATAATTGTGAGATATGATATAAAAGTTTGAGCTGCTTTTATCTAATTCCTAGAGATACTAGAGTTCTGGAGATTTACACTTTGAAAAGATTAAAAACACATGATGAGATCCTGTATGACACCACATGAATCCCTACCCAGAGCCATTAATATGATTTTAAGATAAGGCTACTTGCTTTGTTCTAAGTTTTTAGTTGTGGTCGAGAAATTTATCATGCCTAGAAATCAAGAATGTTTCATTAAAAGATTCACTCTTCCGAAGTAGTATTGTGTTAGAGGCATGGGCTATGCAAAAGTATAAAAGGAGGAAATAAAAAGGGACAAGTGTCCGACTACCTCAAAGAAAAAAAAAGAAGAGAGAGTTATGATAAAAGTATGAGAAAAAGAATGATAGCCCATGGTCCCTCTAATTACAATATGCCAGCAAGAGATGACAAATTTCAAATGTTCTAAGTCTTGATCTATGAGTATGACATCTTTCTTCCTAAACTTTGAACTTTGACTTGGTAAGATATGCTTTTCACTTCTTAAAGCTCCAGATATTTATCCATAGAAAGAAGGAAAAATGCATCAGTGAGGAATCATAAATATAAAAGAGCGATTTGAGAGTATCATACAAAGGAATCTCTGATTTTCATTTGAAAATATATAAAAAACTCCAGAATGAAGGTTGATCAAAGAGTTAGAGATACAGTGCTTAACTTGATTGTTCTGTCTTTCAATTGTTAAAGACCAGGTGAAGGCAAAAGCTCCATAGTTAAAGGTAATATGAGAAAGTCAGAATAGTTAACTCTAAACCAAGGAAGATTTTGTTTTTTAACGTAAGTGGAGGCATAGTAACAGTTCCAGATTCATCATGAAGTGTTTGCTAAGGGACTAGCAAAAGGTAAGCTTGGGGGAATTGTTGACACTGGTTAACTATCATAATTAAGAGATAAATAAATATAAAAAGGGCAAGAATATGATCACCAACAAAGGTTTAGGTCTTCAACTGACAATATTCCATGAGTTTTGGTGAGTTATGATTCTGCAGGGACTAAACCAGGAAATTAGCACCAATAGCTTCCATAGAAGGAAACCGTCGGGAGATAACGCAACCGCCACGTCGGGGATACTTCTAGAAGACTCCAAAGGACGTAATAAGACACCACAAGGAAGGACACCACCAGAGGCCGACCTGTGGGACCGACCGGTCCCACAGGGCCCACCGGTCGGTCGGCCAGGGAGCCCCCACGCTTCCGTCCTCTGCAAGCTACTTCCACCGACCTCCAGGATGCATGTCGACCGTACCTCAAGTCGGTTTGATCCAAGGGCCACGATTCATCGCCCAGGGCTATATAAACAGACCCCTGACCCCCCTCTCTAGGCAATAGGGTTTCAGGCAATTCATTCATCAGGGTTAGACCCACCAGAGGGAGATCAATCGGAAGCTTTAGGACTACATCCACCTAGATTAGTAGATAGAATACGATTAGAGGAGGCAAGCTTCGCTTGGATTCCTGATCTAGTCACGAGAAGGCTCGGTAAACCCAAGATCTTCTCTCTTGTATTAACATTATGGATCTATTTCATAATTGCTCTTCTAGTTCATCATTGTTCTTCATTGTTTATGTTCTAGTTCATCGTCTAGTTCATGTTCATCATCTAGTTCATCTTCTAGTTCATAATCCTGTTCTAGTTAATGTTCTAGTTCGTACTTTAGTTCTTCTCGATGATCTAATTCACCTTATTGTTCATTATTGTGTTCTAGATAGCAAAAATTGATATGATTAAGACATCAATGATTATATTCTTAGTTAAAATGCTTATAGTCTGCATTGATTATATATTTGGCATAGACAGTTCATCTTTATGTTTATACTCATGTTCGTATAACGCTCATCTTAAAGTACAATGGGTGAGTGATGAATGCTGTGTAGGCATGGTGCTTATACATTATTATCTGCGAATGCGTTTTATGTTCCGGATAGAGTGGTAGATCGCGGGTGTGACAGACCTGTTGAGTCCTCTATATTCCACCTCCCGAATGTAGTGTTCAGTATGGCTCAGTTAACTCATGGTTTAAGGGTTACTTTGCTTAACACCTTAGCTATGGAGTTGCCTCTTGATTATAAATATGATGTGACATATCCAATGATTGCCAAATATAATTGCACTAATCAATGTATGCTATGACTTGTAATTAGAATAACTTAGGGATGTTCCTTATTAATACCTGTTCTAATCATCATCTTGCTAGGCGGTACTGTTCTAAGTTTATCCTTGATTGATCTGATCTCTGTTATCTTTTATCAATTATTTACCATATCCTTTACTCTGTACCCGATTCCTGTTCATATTAGTTAGTGTGTTATCAGTCTTGCTATAAGTGTGTGCCATATTAAATACTGTTAGTCCTTATAATACCATCATATCTTGAATTGATTAGTCTCTAGGCTAAAATATAAATAATGATACCTGAGACTAGCTGGGTGTGAAATGCTCTACAACGGGTTTGTTTATCTGTGCGCTTGCGGGTAAATATCTATCTCTAAAATCCAGTGCCCTGATATAAGTACATTGCTAGCTTCATGTTGGGGATGACAACTTGACGTTAAGTGGAGTTAGTAGTGTCCCGTACACTCTTTTGTGCTTTCACTAGATTATTATTTATGTGACTCATTCTTAGAGTGGATCCATTAAGGAGGAGTGTCAACAAGCAGTATATGCACCCATCAAATAAAATACCCACAATTAAATACCTTCACATATACTGTGTGTAACAGGTATATGCTCCAATACTAAATCTAACACACCCCTAGACCGGCGGTTTTCTGATTATGCTCTCACAAACTCGCTCATTACCTTGGCGTAGAGGCAAATGATCCATAATTACATCCCGAAGAATAGCACATATATAATTTCACCCTTGTCGTATGGACGACAGAAGAATAGAATTTAAATATGATGCACGACCCCAAGTTAGTACTTACATAGCCACTAAGATCCTAATGGGCATAAGGACTTGGTCACTGGCACACTTTTTAGTTTTAATTCTTGCAAATTTTGAATCCTACTATAAACTATAAGTCGGTAATTACATTTTCTTTATAAAATACTGTTTTCAAATACACTATGAACAGTACACTGAACTATGCTCCGATTCCAGCTGTAACAGAACTGACCAATTTGCACCAGATTAAGCACTGAAATCTTCGCTTAGCGCAAAGATCATCTAGTACTTAAGCTCGTACAAACCCGGTAGTCCAGAAATCTCGAAGGATTTCAAATCATTTCAACATTCAGCCAAGATCGTACTAGTTCAATGACATGTCCACAAGTTAAAACATAGTTCATATACCTCAGAGTTCGAAACAATATTACAAACCATAGTTTTGAGTAATAGCGGAAGCAACATAGTCTTAAACATAAGTTTGGATTGTTCTCAATACAGTGCCATTTATCTGACCAGGTCCACAAAAGCATTAGATAAGGGAAGTGGTGACCATGCCCCTGGTCTAATCATCACCCGCCACCGGGTACAAACAGTTCTCGCAGTAGCCAAAAAAGCATTGGCCATCTGCAACAACAAGGGAATAAACCCTGAGTACAAGAAGGTACTCAGCTAGACTTACCCAACATAAACCAGAAATAAAGTGACACCAAGGAGTATGCAAGGCTATATCTGGGGTTGCTATACTTACCTTTTTGCATAAAAGCATTTTCATTATTTAAATAATCATCATTAGAGTATAGCAGTCAATTTTATGTAATTAACCTAATTAATAACTAGATTTGCACCTGGGCTAGAGCAATCACTTGGCTACTTAATCAAGCAAGAGTGACTATTTTATCAATAGCCTTTCAGATTCAATATCATAACCATCTTTAGTTCCATAAGTTCTACGGCAATGGTCTACAATCAATTGCTCACTGTCTAGGAGCGATGGCGATTATAATCGATTCCTACCTAGCTGGGGATAAAATGTCTCACACTCGCCCGGCACATCCGGCTACGACAGTCGTAAGCTACCAGTCAGGAGATTCGAGAACACATACAACGCGCGGGACGGCCATGGGCCCTTCTACACCGGGGGTTATCTCAGTGCCAGGTCGCTCAAGCTATAACTGCCCATGGTCATGCCAGGTTGATCAGGCCCTGCCCGCCCTCGGACCATGCCAGGTTGTTCAGAATAGTTGCCCACGGTACATCTGAGGCCCTGGGTGTTAGGCGTCAACATCTCCATCACCGGCTCGAATAACATTACTCGGCTTCGCGGGAGGGACTCAGACCTACTCCGTTAAGTGATCGACGCGTTCAATTTGACTGAAGGGACATTCCTGAACGGGTCCTATGCGACACAGACGGAAGACTACTAGCACACAGAACCCATGTTCTGCTGCTCCTACATCCTGCCTCTGTCTCAATTAATTATCATATGGTTATCTCCATGATAGCACAGGAAAATCATGATCAGTATCCACCTATATGCGGGAGACAGGAAATCACCCGACTTTTAGCGATCTAAGCAAGGCTAAGCATATATCGAGCCTAGACCTAAACAGGGATATCAAGATATAATTGCAGGTGGACAAGGATAAGTAATAATGCATCAACGGTAGCAATCAATTCCTATAACCTAATGCAACAGTCATCATCAGGTTAATTGTAAGACGTTTGCAAACCGTAGGAGTTGGGATGCTCCGGGGCTTGCCTTTCTCGACATCAGACGAACGGTTGTAGCGGGCCTCAGGTAGTTCGGGTCGCCCGTCGGTCCTCCGGCTTCCTCGGTGGGCGGCAACTCTATGGCGCGGCTTTTCCCCGGCTAACACCAAGGCTCGGCGGCGCGAGAATCGGCTCAAAACACTCCCTAAGCTACCTTCCGAAGGATGATTGCGTGGTTGATGCTATGGAGCCATGAAGGCCTCCCGGCCATTGACACGGCGCAACGATAAGGCGGCGGTCCGAGGCGGACATGGCGGCGGCATGGCCATGGTTTGTTCCGGGCAAAATAAGGCGGGAGGAGGGTATCCATCTACCCTAAGCACCTACGGAAGGAAGGCGAAGCTTAGGACGGGGCTTGGCTCGAGATGGACGGAGGGCCGGGACGGGAGGGATCCACGTCAAGGTCATGGCGGCGGCCATGGCGAGAACCCGAGTGTTGCCCTTGACATTCCGCCGGCTAGAGAGGGGAAGAGGGGGAACCAACCCTTGCTGGTGAAAGAGGAGGTTTGGGCGGATAGGTCGACGGGAGGAATCGGGCGGCAGTGCGTTGAGTGGTGAGAGATTGCTCGCCGGAGTTCGGTGGCGGCGGCGGCTTTGGTGAATTGGAGAAGATGAGTGGAGGAGGATGGCGAGTTTGCGGGCGAGAGAGTGGGCGAGGAAGTGAGCTTCTGGCTCGCGAGCACAAGGCAGAGAGGAGGCAAAGGGAACGAAGGGCTCTGTGCATTGCACCTGGCCGGTTCTCGTCGGGAGGGCTCCCGACCGGGTGCGGCGGCGCCAGGAGTCGGCGGCCACGCGGCGAGCGCGCAGAGAGGGGGCAGAGCACGTGGGCGGTTTGGTCAGAATCCAGGGGCGGCGAGCGGCGGTTTGAACGGCCTGGCAGGCGGGTCTTCGGCGGCAGCGGCTGCGGCGGCGAGCAGCGGCAGCTAGCGGCGCGCGCGGGGAGGGGAAGAAGGGGCTGACAGGTGGGGCCCGCGGGCAGGTTCAAACAAAAGTGGTTTTTGAAATTTCTTTGCTGCTCTTTATCTCCCAAACTAAGCCGAACTAGGAAAAGGTCCTAAAGGCAAAGTTGCTTAGAATTTTGCAAAGAACAATTCATCTTTAAGGCTCAAGTCCAAATTCTGCTTAGAAAAAGAATTTTACTCCTAATCCATTTTTTCTAATGCAAGAAATCATATTTTAAAAACTTTTTCTGAGATAGTGCTTTTAAGCAAAGTTGTTCCATTCATCTGGATCTACAACTTTGGTTTAAGGCACTAGGTCAGAAACAGTAAGCAAAACATGGGTGTACTAGAAGCTAAACAAGGACTTAACACTCATACATACCAATGCACATGAAAAGATGAGATGCTATGCTCATGCTATGTCAAATTATGCATCTTAGGGTTGCTTAACACCTAGGGTGTTACAACTATGAGATTCGTTTTAAGCCGAATCTCAGTCGTATTTTGGATCCTCAGGGCAATCTTGTTTGTTTGATTTCGCCCTATGGGAAAGTCTTTCGTGCGAATTTCTCGGAGTCGTTTGGAGTTTCTCGTTGTCTTTTGGCTGGACCTTCCTCCTCTGATCTTTGGAAGTGGCATAGGAGACTAGGACATTTGAGCTTCGACTTGCTTGCAAGGCTTAGTTCACTTGGCCTAATCCGAGGATTGCCCAAGTTGTGCATGGAGAAGGATCTTGGTTGCCATTCTTGTAGACATGGGAAGATGGTTGCCACTCCCCACCATCCAGTGACTCAGGTCATGACTAAGCGCCCTGGAGAGCTTTTACACATGGACCTTGTTGGTCCTGCTCGGGTGAGCTCGGTTGGGGGAAAGTGGTACATGCTTGTTGTTGTTGACGATTCTTCGAGATATTCATGGGTCTTCTTTTTGACTGAGAAGACTGAGACTTTCTCTTTTGCTCGCAATCTGATTTTGCGTCTTCAGAATGAGTTCCCTTTGAACTCAATGCGAGCTATTCGTAGTGATAATGGTTCCGAATTCAAGAATTCAGACTTTGAGAAGTTTTGTAACTCTTTGGGTTTAGAACATCAGTTTTCTTCCCCCTACACACCGCCATAGAATGGTGTGGTAGAGAGGAAGAATCGGACCCTTGTAGAGATGGCCAGGATGATGCTCGATGAGCATAGGACTCCTAGGCGATATTGGGCCAAAGCTATGAGCACTGCATGCTACATTTCCAATAGCATTTTTCTCCGAGCTTTCTTGAAAAAGACTTCTTATGAGTTGCGTTTTGGAAAACAGCCCAAGGTGAGTTATTTTAGAGTTTTTGGTTGCCATTGTTTTATACTCAAAAAGGGCAATTTGGACAAGTTGGAGTCTCGTTCTTCTGATGGTGTATTTTTGGGTTATGGCACTCACACTCGAGCTTATCGTGTACTTAACCGTGATACTAACCGAGTCATGGAGACATCCGATGTCACCTTCGACGAGACCATGGTTTGTCCTTCTTCTCGTTTTGAGCGTGCAGGTGATCATGAGGTTGGCGAGCCTCTTTTTGATGATGAGGACGAGGGTGCTGAAGGGATGGATGACCTAGCACCACCTCAACCTGTTGTGCCGCCAAGAGCGATCTCTACTACCACTCACGGCCCCGATCCTTCTTCTTCGACTATTTGGGGGCCGTGGGATCCGCCACCTCGGGCTGTACCGTTCGTACCCGGGGAGGCACCAGCTGCTATTGAGGGGGAGGCTATATTAGCTCGGGAGGCACCATGACACATTCAACGCCAACACCCGCCTCAATAGATGATCGGCAACATCGACAAACATATCACTCGGTCAAGGTCACAACAAATCTCTCACTTTGCTCATTCTGCATTTGTTGCTGATTTTGAACCCTGAGATGTTGGACACGCTTTGACGGATCCAGATTGGGTCAATGCCATGCATGAGGAGCTTGAAAACTTTGAGAGAAATCGGGTTTGGGTTCTAGTTCCTATTCCTCCTGAGTGTCACCCTATTGGGACAAAATGGGTTTTCAAAAACAAACAAGGAGACGATGGCCATGTTGTGAGAAACAAGGCTAGACTTGTAGCCCAGGGGTATAGTCAGAGGGAGGGGATAGACTATGAGGAAACTTTTGCTCCTGTAGCTCATTTGGAGGCAATTAGGATCCTCTTGGCTTTTGCTGCATCCAAAGGGTTTAAACTTTTTCAAATGGATGTCAAGAGTGTCTTCTTAAATGGCTACATAGAAGAGGAGGTGTATGTGAAACAACCCCCCGGTTTCGAAAATCCCAAGTTTCCAAACCATGTATTTAAACTTCACAAAGCTTTGTATGGTTTGAAACAAGCCCCTAGAGGCTGGTATGATAGGTTGAAAACCTTTTTGCTTGCTAAGGGTTTTAAAATGGGATGTGTGGATAAAACGCTGTTTCTCCTCAAACAAGGCAATGATACTCTCTTGGTCCACATTTACGTGGATGATATCATTTTCGGTGGTTCTTCTCACGCTTTGGTTGCCAAGTTTGCAGATACTATGAGCAGGGAATTTGAGATGAGCATGATGGGCGAGTTGACGTTTTACCTTGGGTTGCAAATCAAGCAATCTCGAGAGGGAACGTTTGTGCACCAGGGCAAGTATACCAAGGATATCCTGAAGAAATTCGATATGGGTGAGGCCAAGCCTCTTCCAACACCCATGTCGACCACGACGGCCCTGGATGCGGACAAGGATGGAGAAGCTGCGGACCAGAAGGAGTACCGGAGTATGATCGGGTCGCTGCTGTACCTGACGGCGACACGCCCGGACATTCAGTTCGCGGTGTGTCTTTGCGCGCGATTTCAGTCTTCGCCGTGCACCTCTCACCGTCAGGCGGTCAAGCGCATTATGAGGTACTTATGCTTCACTCCAGAGTTTGGGATTTGATATTCTGCTTTCTCCACCCTCTCCCTTTGCAGTTATTCTGATGCCGATTTTGTTGGTTGCCGCATTGAGCGCAAGTCCACTTCTGGGACTTGTCAGTTTATTGGTTCTTCTCTTGTATCGTGGTCTTCTCGCAAGCAGTCTAGTGCCCAGTCTACCACGGAGGCTGAGTATGTTGCTGCGGCTAGCTGCTGTTCCCAGTTGCTTTGGATGATGGCCATTTTGCGTGATTTTGGTCTGAGCTTTTCTCGCCTTCCCTTGCTTTGTGACAGCACGAGTGCTATTAGCGTTGCTAAGAACCCAGTGCTGCACTCTAAGACCAAACACATTGATGTGCGCTTTCATTTTCTGCGAGACCACTATGAGAAGGGTGATATCGACCTTCGCCATGTCGATACTCATCATCAGTTGGCAGATATTTTCACCAAGCCTTTAGACCAATCAACTTTTGCTAGGTTGAGAGGTGAGCTTGGTGTGTGTTTCCCCTTTTAGATGGGGGAAACATTTTGACTCTTGTATCATAAACTGACTTTGTGTTTTTCAATTGGTATCTTTTCTACATTTCATCTTGCATATTTACATTCAGAGCTTCATGTATATAATCTTTAGAATGTGACTATGTTCTGTACAATGTATGCTCCGATGCTTTATGATGATGTTGTAGTTTATGCTCTTTCTGATCACTGATACATGTTGTGAGCTGAGCTATTTTATGAATGGTGAATTTGATTAACGAACATAAAACTTAAAAATGTTCACCATTGAGATATGCAACTAGCATGTGTAGAATGTGTTGAAATCACTTGTGCTTCTCATATATGCTAGGTTGCTATGTCTTTAGTGTTGAGTCATTCACTTGCTTGGTATGTTCATATTCTGCTTTAATTCTGAACCAAGTTAAGTAAATTGGAAAGATCGAGATGGGATTGCTTGTCAGCACATCACAGTTTCGAGAGTGTTTCTCATTGTACTTTGAGTTAAACTTGAGCTGTGTAGTGTATGATCGAAACTGTTGCTTTAAGCTTCTGATTGCTTCTGCATAGGCTTCGCACAGTTGAAAAGTTAGGCAATGACAAGCTTTCAACCTCTCGCAATCACATGCTGAAATTTGAACTTGTGTAATTTTTTAACCGCTGCAACTCCGATAAAATTTGGATACACAAGTCTATGATTCATTCTATAGCATGATGGTTGAACTGTGCTAGGGGTAGTTCACCTTGTATACATGTTTAGCACTTGTTTGACTTCCTGTCTATACATGCTTAGTGCTATTTTGATGGTGAATACCTTTTTGGCTGAAAACTGCTCTTTTTGCTCAAATGTTCAGATTTCGTATTTAGTGATCAGTTTGAGCCTTTGCTAGCATTCTGTGCATTTTATGAGTCATCGGATCAGCACTCTGTCGAGCATCTTCTCATTCTATCGACTATATTCCTGAAGCTGCTAACTTGCATTTTGACTCATATGCATTTGGAGGGGAGATTCTTGATAGTGCATTTTCAACTAAGGGGGAGAAAATATTGCAAATCATGTGCTTTCCGAGTTGAACTAAGGGGGAGAAATTAGATCAACTACGGGGAGATTTCCTGGTTGTGTGCACTATTTGAGGGGGAGTTTGCTCTGCTCGCTGCCGAGTTTTTGAGCTGGTAACAGTTGGTTCGGAGCATTTTTGGTAGCTAGTTGTGTTGAGCCTTTGCCTCTTTCTTGAGGAACTAGCACCTTTGCTTTTATGCTCTTCAGTTGGTATCGAGCTTTCTCGCTAGCGGTGTTGAGCCCGTTCTGCCTCTTCTTGAGGGCTAGCTCTTTTCTGCTTGACTTTCAATTGGTACTTCAATTGGTATCGAGTTGTCTTGCTAGTGGTGTTGAGCCTGTTCTACCTCTTCTTGAGGGCTAGCTTTGCTTTGCTTGGTTGCGTCGAGCCGTTGCCCATGTCTTTGGGGACCAAGTTGTCTTGCTCTTTCCACTTGACCTTCTTTGGCTTTGTTATGCTTTTGGGTCATTTGGTCGAGCTCTCACCTCTTCTTCCTTCCTTTCTCTAATCCATTATGATTTGTGTTGGTAGTTGACAATGCACTCATCAAGGGGGAGATTGCGGATACATGGGTGTATGCCGAGTCTCTGAGTGATGAGTGATTGTCAATAGGGATAATGCGCATGTGCTTTGGCTTGTGTTGTGCAGGTGTCGAGCACGGATACAGTGATCAAAGGCAAGGTGAAGGTCAAGTACAGACGTGCCGTGCCGATGGACCGAGAGTGGCGAAGGGCGGACGTGAGGCTTGCACTGAGGGACCGGTGGCCTGAGGATCAGCTGTGGTGGCTGACAGCCTGGGACAGCAACGAGCGAAGACTTTCGGGCACGGTGTTGCCTGGGTCGAGGACCTGAGGACACGTGTCGGTGGACGGGGTGCACGGGCGGTGCATCCCCTCGACGGCTCGGTTTGGTGGTTGAGCCATAGAAAAACCACCGAGTGGACGGTTTCCAGGTTTGGGCCTCAAAACCTCGGCGCTGATGGTTTCCGAGTTTGGGCCACAAAACTCGGGCTGAGGACGGTTTCCAGGTTTGGGCCTCAAAACCTGGGCGCTGCGGGTTTCTGAATTTGGGCCACAAAACTCAGGCGATGGACGGCTGGTTTCCCGGTTTGGGCCTCAAAACCGGGGGTTGGTCGTGAAGGCTGGTTTCCCGGTTTGGGCCACAAAACCGGGGGCGAAGTCCGGGAAAAGGACGAGCAGAGCGGTGGCGGCATGTGGCAGCAATCGGTGAGGTTGCGTCGAGGCAACGCTACCAGTTGTGCGGGCGTGGCCGTCGGATCACCTTCATCTTCGCGTTGGTCCGGGATAGCCTTAGGGTTTGGCTGGTTCGCTGTGTAAATAACTAGGGGTAGAGTGGGAATTAGAATTAGGATAAGTAGGGGGAGACACCCACCTCCCAAACTATCTCAGTCATTTGCTCTTTGCTTCTAGGGTTTTCCTGCTCTCCCAATCCCCTGCTGTAGCTAATGAGATCCGTAGAGAACCATACCTCTGTGTACTGGAGATTTTGAGGAAGTGAGACCGTAATCTCACTGTTGTAGCGTGTGGTAGCCACACGATTGCAAATTCATGGTTGTGATTCGCGTTTAGTTCTTGTTCTTCCCGGATTATTTTTCTCCACGTTTTTCCCGTCGATCTATCTCTTTGTTCGTTGTGTCTTTTGTGATTCCATTTTAACAGAGATGTTCTAGATCGTGAGGGACTTCTTTCCACCGAAGGAATTCTCCTCTAACCTCACGAGCTAGTAGATCGGTCGACTTTCGTTTCGGGTCAAGTTTTTCTCCCTTCCCCCGAATTTCTTCGATTCATCGGTTTGGAGATAGGTTCAACCCATGATCTCTTAGAGATAGCTCACTATCCTCCTTGTGACTCTTCTCACCAAGTTTGATCCCTAGAGGATTCGTTTTGGGTGAGATTGAGTCAAATCGGTGGACGAACAACAGTTTTTCGGTGTGACCGGACGCTGGCACCAAACTGACCGGACGCTGACTCCATGCGTCCGGTGGTTGAATGACACGCGAGGATTTTCTATAGCAGACCGGACGCTCCCTCTGCTCAGTGACTGGACTCGCCCCTTGTACTGTTCATTGGGTTTGATTCTTGTGACCGGACGCTTGCCTCCTGACCGGACGCTCAGACTCAGTGAGTCCGGTCAGGAACAGAGAGTTCCCAAACCGAGTTTTACAGGACCGGACGCGTCCGGTGGTTAGTGATCGGACGCAGGCAGAGTCCGTTCAGTGCTGTTTCGCGTGGTTTCATCTGTGGTTCATTCGTCCGTTGTCGGTTTGGATTTCCAGCTTTTGCGTTGGGTTTCTAGAGTTGTATTGTGTCTCGCTGTGCTTCTTGGAAGCATCCACCCTATCTCTAGGGTCGTGGACACTTTCAAGCTCTAGGGTTTGCACTTTGGGGTTGATTCTCGGGACAGTGGCGACAAGTTTCTGAAAAGAAATTTGAAGCTCTCATTCACACCCCCTCTGGTCGCTTTCTGGTTGCACTCTCGGTCCTTCAGGGAGACACCCACCTCCCATCCTATCTCAGTCATTTGCTCTTGGCCTTATAGGTTTTCCTGCTCTCCCAATTCCCTACTGTAGCTACTGAGATCCGCAGAGAACCATACCTCTGTGTACTTGAGATTTTGAGGAAGTGAGACCGTAATCTCAGTGTTGTAGCGTGTGCTAGCCACACGGTTGCAAATTCGTGGTTGTGATTCGCGTTTTGTTCTTGTTCTTCGCGGATTGTTTTTCTTCACGTTTTTCCCGTCGATCGATCTCTTTGTTCGTTGTGTCTTTTGCGATTCCATTTGAACAGAGATCTTCTAGATCGTGAGGCACTTCTTTCCACCGAAGGAATTCTCCTCTAACCTCACGAGCTAGTAGATCAGTCGACTTTCGTTTCGGGTCAAGTTTTTCTCCCTTCCCCCGAATTTCTTCGATTCATCGGTTTGGAGATAGGTTCAAGCCATGATCTCTTAGAGATAGCTCACTATCCTCCTTGTGACTCCTCTCACCAAGTTTGATCCCTAGAGGATTTGTTTTGGGTGAGATTGAGTCAAATCGGTGGATGAACAACAGTTTTTCGGGGTGACCGGACGCTGGCACCAAACTGACCGGACGCTGACTCCATGCGTCCGATGGTTGAATGACACGCGAGGATTTTCTGTAGCAGACCGGACGCTCCCTCTGCTCAGTGACCGGACTCGCCCCTTGTACTGTTCATTGGGTTTGATTCTTGTGACCGGACGCTTGTCTCCTGACCGAACGCTCAGACTCAGTGAGTCCGGTCAGGAACAGAGAGTTCCCAAACCGAGTTTTACAGGACCGGACGCATCCGGTGGTCAGTGACCGGACGCAGGCAGAGTCTGGTTCGTGCTGTTTCGCGTGGTTTCGTCCGTGGTTCATTCGTCTGTTGTCGGTTTTTATTTCCGGCTTTTGCGTTGGGTTTCTAGAGGTGTATTGTGTCTCGCTGTGCTTCTTGGAAGCATCCACCCTATCTCTAGGGTCGTGGACACTTGCAAGCTCTAGGGTTTGCTCTTTGGGGTTGATTCTCGGGACAGTGGCGACAAGTTTCTGAAAAGAAATTTGAAGCTCCCATTCACCCCCCCTCTGGTCGCTTTCTGGTTGCACTCTCGGTCCTTCAGGGAGACACCCACATCCCATCCTATCTCAGTCATTTGCTCTTTGACTTCTAGGTTTTCCTGCTCTCCCAATTCCCTACTGTAGCTACTGAGATCCGCAGAGAACCATACCACTGTGTACTTGAGATTTTGAGGAAGTGAGACCGTAACCTCACTGTTGAAGCGTGTGGTAGCCACACGGTTGCAAATTCGTGGTTGTGATTCGCGTTTTGTTCTTGTTCTTCGCAGATTGTTTTTCTCCATGTTTTTCCCGTCTATCGATCTCTTTGTTCGTTGTGTCTTTTGCGATTCCATTTGAACAGAGATGTTCTAGATCGTGAGGCACTTCTTTCCACCGAAGGAATTCTCCTCTAACCTCACGAGCTAGTAGATCAGTCGACTTCTGTTTCGGGTCAAGTTTTTCTCCCTTCCCTCAAATTTCTTCGATTCATCGGTTTGGAGATAGGTTCAAGCCATGATCTCTTAGAGATAGCTCACTATCCTCCTTGTGACTCCTCTCACCAAGTTTGATCCCTAGAGGATTCGTTTTGGGTGAGAATGAGTCAAATCGGTGGACGAACAGCAGTTTTTCGGGGTGACCGGACGCTGGCACCAAACTGACCGGACGCTGTCTCCATGCATCCGATGGTTGAATGACACGCGAGGATTTTCTGTAGCAGACCGGACGCTCCCTCTGCTCAGTGACCGAACTCGCCCCTTGTAATGTTCATTGGGTTTGATTCTTGTGACCGGACGCTTGTCTCCTGACCCAACGCTCAGACTCAGTGAGCCCGGTCAGGAACAGAGAGTTCCCAAACCGAGTTTTACAGGACCGGACGCATCCGGTGGTCAGTGACCGGACGCAGGCAGAGTCCGGTTAGTGCTGTTTCGCGTGGTTTCGTCCGTGGTTCATTCGTCCGTTGTCGGTTTTTATTTCCGGCTTTTGCGTTGGGTTTCTAGAGTTGTATTGTGTCTCGATGTGCTTCTTGGAAGCATCCACCCTATCTCTAGGGTCGTGGACACTTGCAAGCTCTAGGGTTTGCTCTTTGGGGTTGATTCTCGGGACAATGGCGACAAGTTAATGAAAAGAAATTTGAAGCTCCCATTCACCCCCCCCCTCTGGTCGCTTTCTGGTTGCACTCTCGGTCCTTCAGGGAGACACCCACCTCCCATCCTATCTCAGTCATTTGCTCTTTGACTTCTAGGTTTTCCTGCTCTCCTAATTCCCTACTGTAGCTACTGAGATCCGTAGAGAACCATACCTCTGTGTACTTGAGATTTTGAGGAAGTGAGACCGTAATCCAACTGTTGTAGCGTGTGGTAGCCACACGGTTGCAAATTCGTGGTTGTGATTCGCGTTTTGTTCTTGTTCTTCGCGGATTGTTTTTCTCCACGTTTTTCCCATCTATCAATCTCTTTGTTCGTTGTGTCTTTTGCGATTCCATTTGAACAGAGATGTTCTAGATCGTGAGGCACTTCTTTCGACCGAAGGAATTCTCCTCTAACCTCACGAGCTAGTAGATCAGTCGACTTTCGTTTCGGGTCAAGTTTTTCTCCATTCCTCCGAATTTCTTCGATTCATCGGTTTGGAGCTAGGTTCAAGCCATGATCTCTTAGAGATAGCTCACTATCCTCCTTGTGACTCCTCTCACCAAGTTTGATCCCTGGAGGATTCGTTTTGGGTGAGATTGAGTCAAATCGGAGGACGAACAACAGTTTTTCGGGGTGACCGGACGCTGGCCGCAAACTGATCGGACGCTGACTCCATGCGTCCGGTGGTTGAATGACACGCGAGGATTTTCTGTAGCAGACCGGACGCTCCCTCTGCTCAGTGACCGGACTCGCCCCTTGTACTGTTCATTGGGTTTGATTCTTGTGACCGGACGCTTGTCTCCTGACCCAACGCTCAGACTCAGTGAGCCCGGTCAGGAACAGAGAGTTCCCAAACCGAGTTTTACAGGACCGGACGCATCCGGTGGTCAGTGACCGGACGCAGGTAGAGTCCGGTTACTGCTGTTTCGCGTGGTTTCGTCCGTGGTTCATTCGTCCGTTGTCGGTTTTTATTTCCGGCTTTTGCGTTGGGTTTCTAGAGTTGTATTGTGTCTCGATGTGCTTCTTGGAAGCATCCACCCTATCTCTAGGGTCATGGACACTTGCAAGCTCTAGGGTTTGCTCTTTGGGGTTGATTCTCGGGACAATGGCGACATGTTAATGAAAAGAAATTTGAAGCTCCCATTCACCCCCCCCCCCTCTGGTCGCTTTCTGGTTGCACTCTCGGTCCTTCAGGGAGACACCCACCTCCCATCCTATCTCAGTCATTTGCTCTTTGACTTCTAGGTTTTCCTGCTCTCCCAATTCCCTACTGTAGCTACTGAGATCCGTACAGAACCATACCTCTGTGTACTTGAGATTTTGAGGAAGTGAGACCGTAATCCAACTGTTGTAGCGTGTGGTAGCCACACGGTTGCAAATTCATGGTTGTGATTCGCGTTTTGTTCTTGTTCTTCGCGGATTGTTTTTCTCCACGTTTTTCCCGTCTATCAATCTCTTTGTTCGTTGTGTCTTTTGCGATTCCATTTGAACAGAGATGTTCTAGATCGTGAGGCACTTCTTTCCACCGAAGGAATTCTCCTCTAACCTCACGAGCTAGTAGATCAGTCGACTTTCATTTCGGGTCAAGTTTTTCTCCCTTCCCCCGAATTTCTTCGATTCATCGGTTTGGAGCTAGGTTCAAGCCATGATCTCTTAGAGATACCTCACTATCCTCCTTGTGACTCCTCTCACCAAGTTTGATCCCTGGAGGATTCGTTTTGGGTGAGATTGAGTCAAATCGGTGGACGAACAACAGTTTTTCGGGGTGACCGGACGCTGGCACCAAACTGACCGGACGCTGACTCCATGCGTCCGGTGGTTGAATGACACGCGAGGATTTTCTGTAGCAGACCGGACGCTCCCTCTGCTCAGTGACCCGACTCGCCCCTTGTACTGTTCATTGGGTTTGATTCTTGTGACCGGACGCTTGTCTCCTGACCGGACGCTCAGACTCAGTGAGTCCGGTCAGGAACAGAGAGTTCCCAAACCGAGTTTTACAGGACCGGACGTGTCCGGTGGTCAGTGACCGGACGCAGGCAGAGTCCGGTCAGTGCTGTTTCGCGTGGTTTCGTCCGTGGTTCATTCGTCCGTTGTCGGTTTTTATTTCTGGCTTTCGCGTTGGGTTTCAAGAGTTGTATTGTGTCTCGCTGTGCTTCTTGGAAGCATCCACCCTATCTCTAGGGTCTTGGACACTTGCAAGCTCTAGGGTTTGCTCTTTGGGGTTGATTCTCGGGACAGTGGCGACATGTTTCTGAAAAGAAATTTGAAGCTCCCATTCACCCCCCCCTCTGGTCGCTTTCTGGTTGCTCTCTCGGTCCTTCAGGGAGACACCCACCTCCCATCCTATCTCAGTCATTTGCTCTTTGCCTTCTAGGTTTTCCTGCTCCCCCAATTCCCTGCTGTAGCTACTGAGATCCGCAGAGAACTATACCTCTGTGTACTTGAGATTTTGTGGAAGTGAGACCGTAATCTCACTGTTGTTGCGTGTGGTAGCCACACGGTTGCAGATCGATGTCTCAATTCGCATTTTGACTTTGTTCTTCGCGTTCTTCATTTCTCCGCGTTTTTCCCGTCACTCGATCTCCCTCTCTACTGCGTCTTTTTGAAATCCACTTGAATCAACTTGTTCTTTATAGTGAGGAGATCATTTCCACCGAAGGAATTCATCTAACTCCTCACGAACAAGTAGATCGGGTCGATTCATTTTTCGTAGCGCTTTTTCGGTTCATATTCCTTCCCTTTCGATTCCCGTTGATTGAGTTGATTTGAGCAGATGATTTCTTGGGGATAGTCTCCTAACTACCTCTTGATCATCCTATCCAAGTTTGGTATCAAGGGATTTTGATTTGGATTGATTTGGAGGAGATTTGAGTTGGGGACTGACTGCCCAATGGCGGACAGTCCGCGCGTCGGGCTCCGACCAAGTCAGTGGTCGCGCGGCTTGACTGTGTTGTCTCGGATTGACCGACGGACAGTCCGCAGTAGGAATCCACGGAGAGTCTAGGAAGTGTCCAGGGACTGTTCAGCAATGTTGCTGTTTCACACTTTTAGCCGGCGGACAGTCCGCCACCTGAGCCCGGACAGTCCGCCATTGGGCAGA
This sequence comes from Coix lacryma-jobi var. lacryma-jobi, assembly GCA_009763385.1. Classification (NCBI taxonomy): domain Eukaryota; kingdom Viridiplantae; phylum Streptophyta; class Magnoliopsida; order Poales; family Poaceae; genus Coix; species Coix lacryma-jobi. The sequence continues at coordinate 83,242,059 of CM019822.1, forward strand.
CAGTCCGCGGTCTGAACCCTGGACAACCCGCGAGTTGGCTGAGTGTTGAGTTTCAGTGCGTTTGCTCTCCCGGCTTCTTCACTTGGTTTCCGGACTTCTCGTTTGGCCCTAGAGTTGACCTAGGAATCTCTCTAGGTATCTTTGCTACTTGTTAGCATCGGTATTTGGGGATTTCTCGACGTAGCCTTCAATCTACGTTCGGGACTCAGTTTTCAGGGGTCGAACTTGTGCCTGTGCCTTTAGTGTTTTGGTTCGCACTTGCTTTGTGGTGCCTCGCTGTGATCCAAGGGATCATCCACCCTCTTCCAAGGGTCGTGGGCATCACGGTTCGGTCGAAGCTTTTCAGGGGTTGATTTTTGGGACAAAAGCCAAAGTTTCGAGAGAAATTTTTTTAGGCTCTCATTCACCCCCCCTCTGGTCGCCTTGCTTTTGCATTCTCGGGCCTTCAATTGGTATCGGAGCGTGTTTAGGATCTTCCACCTTAGCCGGTTCCAGATCCACCGAAGGCGACATGGATCGTGGCGTGGGCAAACCGCCGTTTTTCGATGGGACGAACTATGCGTATTGGAAGATACTCATGTCGGCCTATCTTTAGAGCATGGTTGCTTCTGTCAGGGAGATTTGCAACAAGGATGATTACGTAGTCTTGGCTGCTCGTGTTACTCAGCTGCAGATCGATGAGCACGATGCCAATAGCCGAGCCCGTAATGCTCTTTTCTCCTGCCTAAGTGTTTCTGAGTTTGATCGGGTTTCTCATCTCCCCATGGCTCGTGAGATTTGGGCGACCCTCATGCGCTTTCATGAGGGAACCTCTCAAGTCAAATCCCACCTCTACGAGTCGCACAAGCGGGAGTATGAGAACTTTCGACACATGCCTGGCGAGAGCATAGATAGTTTATTTGCTCGCTTTCAGGTGATTGTCAACATGATGAGAGTGAACAAGGAGCTGTTGCCTTTCCACGATCATGAGAGAGATTTGAAGCTTTTGCATACTCTCGATCGATCGGTGTGGGACTCAAAGGTCCAGGCGATCATCGAATCGTCTAACTATGAGACCCTCACGTGCGATGAGCACTTCAGTAAGCTCAAGTCCAGTGAGATTGATGACATGGCGAGGGCTTCTTATGAAAATCCTTCTGGCCCGTCGATGGCTTTGCTTTCTGGCTCTTCTGCTAACCCCTCTGGAGGATTTGCACTTTCTTCTCTTCTTTCTGTCACAGAGGAGCAACTGGAGTTCATGGGGGATGATGAGTTGGCTTTGCTCGCCAACCGGTTTTCGCGGTTCCACAACAACCGCATGAACCGTTGCCGCGGAGGAGGACGCTCTAGATGTTTTGAGTGCGGCGACCCCGGCCACTTCATCGCCATCTGTCCCAAGAAGAACAAGTAAGCATTTGGTAAGTGCGATCATGGGCACAAGTACGACTTCGCCAAGCGCAAGGAGAAGTACGTCCCCACGAAGCACAAGCGGAAGGGCTTCTTCAACAAGGAGTACATCAAGAAGAAGTACTTGGAGAAGGCCCAGGCTGAGCAGCGTGCTTTCTTCGCCACGCTCAGCGACGTCGATGACTCGGATGACGACTCCGCTTCCTCAAGCGATGACGAGTCTGAGAAGAAGAAGAAGATCAAGGACAAGCTGAACGGCCTCTGCTTCTTCACCGACGACGAGGGCTATTGTACCGTGGCCCTCGGCAAGGAGATCGACAGTCAGCTGGAGGAGACCCCTCGGAACGACGATGACACCTCCCAGGTATCTCAGACCCCCGACGAGCTTTCTGCTGAGGTCAAGAAACTTACTGCCGCCCTTCTTAGTCAAGACAAGCTGCTTAGGCGTGCTGCTAGAGAGCGGAAGGAGTTTAGGCAGAAGTTGGAGGATACGGTGAAGGAGCTTGAGTTTGCCAAGTCCACCGTAGTTGTCTCTGACGAAGGTGAGTGCGAGATGTGCACCACACACATGACTGACCTTCTCACTTTGTGAGGTAAGTATGCTGTGTTGGTAGGAGAGGTGGATGAGCTTAGAGCTAGATCTTCGGTGCTTGGTGCGTGCAAGTCTTGTACAGGCTTGCAATCCGAGTTGGCAGAGAAGAATGCCAAGATTATGTCTCTTGAGAAGGCCAGCTTGGGTAGCACTTGTGTGTCTAGATGCGCTTTGTGTGAGGGCTTGGAGATGGAGATAGCCAATGTGAAGCATGACAAGATGCAAACCGAGGAAGAAAACACATACCTTCGGACCATCTTGTCATGGGTGTCTTGTGGTGAGCCGCAGCTTGGGATGATGATCTCCCAATTCAAGCATGCTGCTGGAGGTCCAGGTATAGGCTTTGCTCAGGGTGTTGAGAGTGCTTCATCTTTTGGCAAGATTGGAGAGTCGGGTGGTCTGAACCCGTGTGAGAAACCCAACTCCACCACTACTCCCAAGCTTACCAAGATTCCACCCAAAGAGCCTCTCAAGCCTAACACCAAGGATGGGGTGTTTGTTGAACCTCCGAGAGCTCCACCCAAGAAACAATCATGGGCTCCGAAACTGAACCACCTCAAGAACAAGCTAGACACAATGCCACCTATTCAAGAGGAGCTCATGCCATAGAAAGGCAAAGTGATCCATACCCACTACCGTGACTACCAACAACCCCCTATGAGAGCGGTGAGGTACCATTGTTAGCATTGTGGGAGAGATGGACACTTGAGGGAGTTTTTCTTTCGGTGCAAGAGAGATGAGCGCCATGCAAAGGAGATGAACAACACGGACATGTACCATCCTTTCCATGATGTACATGTGCCGAATGTTCGGAGGCGTGCTGCTAGGCCTAGAGGTCCAATGCCTCAGGTTCCTAGGCCTAGGCCGCTAGGAGGACGTGGCCGGCGGGAGCCTGCAGTTGTGGGCTATGGACCCTGTGGCGGTGGCTTTGTAGTTGAGCGTTTTCCCCCATCGTGTTTTGAGTATCGCGATGGACGCTCCTCCCTTAGCGGACCACGTTTTCCTCTGCGTGGTGATCGCTTTCCCCGTAGGCGTCTAGGAATGGTTTTTCTACTAACCGTTCTTTTGAGTAGCCGGCCCAACACTGGTATAATTCCCATTTCAATCACCCCAGTGTTGGACCGTATGCTCACCCTATGTATTTTTACTGATGTAGGTAAAACGATTGGAGAACGTTTGGTTGGTGGATTCTGGTTGCTTGAGGCACATGATCGGAAACGCCAAGTGGTTCTCCAGTCTTAGTCCAGTCGCCGGAAAGGAGTTTATCACCTTCGGCGACAATAGCAAAGGTAAAGTGTTGTCTCGTGGGTCGGTGCGAGTTAATGAGCACTTTGTGTTGCGAGATGTTGCTCTTGTTTATAACTTGCATTTTAACCTTGTTTCTGTTTCGCAACTTTTCGATGATGACTATGAGATTCATTTTAAGCCGAATCTCAGTCGTATTTTAGATCTTCAAGGCAATCTTGTATGTTTGATTTCGCCCTTTGGGAAAGTCTTTCGTGCGAATTTCTCGGAGTCTTTTGGAATTTCTCGTTGTCTTTTGGCTGGACCTTCCTCCTCTGATCTTTGGAAGTGGCATAAGAGACTAGGACATTTGAGCTTCGACTTGCTTGCAAGGCTTAGTTCACTTGGCCTAATCCGAGGATTGCCCAAGATGTCCATGGAGAAGGATCTTGTTTGCCATTCTTGTAGACATGGGAAGATGGTTGCCGCTCCCCACCATCCAGTGACTCAGGTCATGACTAAGCACCCTGGAGAGCTTTTGCATATGGATCTTGTTGGTCCGGCTCGGGTGAGCTCGGTTGGGGGGAAGTGGTATGTGCTTGTTGTTGTTGATGACTTTTCGACATATTCGTGGGTTTTCTTTTTAGCTGCGAAAACTGAGACTTTCTCTTTTGCTCGCAATCTGATTTTGCGTCTTTAGAATGAGTTCTCTAAGAACTCAATGCGAGCTATTAGGAGTGATAATGGTTCCGAGTTTAAGAACTCGGATTTTGAGAAGTTTTGTGACTCTTTGGGTTTAGAGCACCCGTTTTCTTCCCCCTACACACCGCCACAAAATGGTGTTGTAGAGAGGAAGAATCGGACCCTTGTAGAGATGACCAAGATGATGCTCGATGAGCATAGGTCTCCTATGTGATATTGGGCCGAAGCTATGAACACTGCATGCTATATTTCCAATCGCATTTTTCTCCGAGCTTTCTTGTAAAAGTCTTCTTATGAGTTGCATTTTGGAAAAAAGCCCAAAGTGAGTTATTTTAGAGTCTTTGGTTGCCACTGTTTTATACTAAAGAAAGGCAACTTGGACAAGTTTGAGTCTCGTTCTTCTGACGGTGTATTTTTGGGTTATGGCACTCATACTCGTGCATATCGTGTACTTAACCTTGATACTAACCGAGTCATGGAGACATCCGATGTCACCTTCGACGAGACCATGGTTTGTCCTTCTTCTCGTTTTGAGCGTGCAGGTGATCATGAGGTTGGTGAGCCTCTTTTTGATGACGAGGACAAGGGTGCTGAAGGGATGGATGATCCAGCACCACCTCCATCTGTTGTGCCGCAAGCATCGGCTTCTACTACGACGACTCACGACCCCAACCCCTCTTCGTCGACTACTTGGGGGCCGTGGGATCCGCCACCTCGAGCGGTACCTTTTGTACCCGAGGAAGCACCAGCTGCTGTTGAGGGGGAGATCTCTTCAACTCGGGTGGTGCCACGACACATTCAGCACCAACACCCGCCTCAACAGATGATCGACAGCATCGGCGAACGTGTCACTCGGTCAAGGTCACAACAAATCTCTCACTTTGCTCATTCTGCATTTGTTGCTGATTTTGAACCCCGAGATGTTGGACACTGTTGGTATAAATTAACACACACTCTACTTTATCCGCAAGTGCACAGATAAGATCTACCGATGTAGCACTTCACCGGAGTAACCCAGTTTTAATATCGAACCCAAAGGAACAGATAGTGTTAAGTCTTAAAGTCTATCCCCTGAGTAGCTAACAAGGACAGAGAATCTAGAAGTATAGAGGGGATCACTAAGGCTGTCTATTTCCAATTTAAGAGTGATATGTTTATATTATTCTTAGTGGGGAAGTTGCCATAAAAGGTCACAAACAGAGTATGAGTCTTTTATGCAAATGTATAATCCTACCGAGCCTACACACGGGTAAGTGGACTATAGAAGAATCAACAAGGCTATAAGAGTCACCCTTGCGAACAACCACTACTACCGGCGTTATAGGAGGCATATATGAGCTATCAAGTCTAAGCACCACACTTACACTATCCAACTACTCTAACTCTAGAGCAACTTAGAATTAATGTACTCAAAAGAGAGTCATAAACCTTAAGAATAATGAGAACAATAACTCAAACTTAAATATAGACGTTGATTACCGAAACAATCGCTGAAGCAAGTTGAAGATGAACTTGAATCCGTAGGTACAAGATGAAGAAATTGATCCGACAGGCCGGAGCTCCTTCTTGATCTCTTCCTTGTTGGTAGTTCTTAACTTCACTAAAGATAGAGCTAGGCACTATCCCCGGTAATGGCCCAGAAATGCTTGAAGCAAGTCCAGTCACTATACCTAAAGGAGTGAAGCTAAAGCAGCTATCTACTAATGTCAAGTGGGGTTGTCAATCCCGACACTAGTAGGAGCTAGCTAGAGAGATTGCAATCTACCAAGAGGAGATTCTGCAAGCGCATAGAACTATCACAGTAGCACTTCGCCTGGGAGTACCAGGTGTCGATTTATTTGATCCCAAGGGAAGGCTAGGGTGGTGTATGAGTCGAGTCAAGGAGGGGATGAGAGTCGAAGAAATAAGAAAAAGGAAAAGGGGGGAAGAGAGGAGATGAAAGGTTAGAAAGAATATATGGGTGGATAGGTAAGGATGAATGAAATGGCCAAGGTAAGGTGGATAAATAGGTAGAATGGGATAACTAAGGATAACTAAAATAACTAACTAGTAATTAATAACTACGACGCAAGATAACTACGAATCAAGATAGGCAAATGTCAAACAAGCAACCAAGTTAATGTAAAGTTTTATTCCTATCTTATCAAGTATCGAGGCGTACTAGCCTTTACCACTGACTTAGGTTGAACGCTAGCACAACGAGCCTTACTGTTAAACTGGGCCAACTACGTGGTGGAATTCAAGGCGCACAGGGCTGTCACCACCTGCTTGCTACCACAGCTATCCGGGGGTCCAGCCGTATCTGAAGGTAAGTCTATAACTAAGCACCACGCTTAACTATATTCTAACTATCTCTACCCTAGCTTTGAATAGAGACACCCTTGCGGACGATAGAGCAAATACTTGACTTAATAAGATAAACACTAAACTAACTAAGCAACCTATTGGCAAAGATCAAACACTAAGCTCACTAGAGATTAACTACTATGGCTAAGTGAATTGAACTGTAGGATAGCTAGGCACTCAAGCAATCAATCAAGTATACCACTCAAATACTGATAAGTAGAATAAAGTAATACTTGAAATGATGAAATAGAATATTGTAAAGTGCTTGAGTAACAAGAGCAAAACCTGAACTGGAGATGAAGGAAGACTCTTCCCGACTCCAGGGCCGATCACTCGCACGCTTCTACTCTTGAGCTAAGCCTTGAGCAGCGCTCCCGCGAGGGCAAAGATGCCTTGCTCTACTAGCTACCTACTTGCCTAAGCTTGGATAAACCCTAAGCTATCAGCTCTCTGGCTCTAGCCTTGCTTCTCTTGCTTGTGTTGCTTCTTGGTTTGTGTTGCTTTTCTTCGTGTGTCAATGAAGTGATGCCTCAGGGAGGTATTTATAGTCTTGAGGAGTGAGGGGGTACTTATAGGGGGCAGCCAGCCGACCTAGGGCTAACCCTAGTGGCGGGCGCCAGCCCTAGGTGGCAGCCGCCACCCTCACAACCGTTGGATGCACCGCCTTTGCTTCAACGACATTCAGGAGCTCCAGAGAGGCGGTTGGTAGGTCGGTTGCATGTCCAAGTAACCGCCATTCGGCCTTGATCCACGCCACTCCCTCCTGAGCCGTCCGATGCCACTGACCTAGTGACCAAGGGCCAAGATTTGGCCTTGGGATGGTCACACGGATCAGTGACGTGGCAAAGGGGGAGAGTTGGGCCTCTCCATGTGGCAGGCGCCACATTTGGGTGGCGGGCGCCACCTCTGGTTGGCGGGCACCACCCCACTCGGGCCCAAATGGGTCCTGGTGAGTGGGCTCGTCTCCTGGTGGGTCCATTCTCCAAATTTGGTCCAAATCCTGTATTCAAATGAAAATCTATGGACATGTGGAATTTGGTTAGTTTGAAACCTATTTGAGTACATTTCATGCCTTTTTGGTGAATTTTGGGGTAAAATGTTGATGGTAAAACAGGTGTTTAAGGACCATCAACATTCCTCTCTCTCTCTCTTCTAGTTCTAGTATAAGACTAGGTTCTAATCCTAAATAGAGGGGTAACTAGTCTTCTACTTGATAGCTGGCTCTTGATTACAACTAGATGAACTAGATCTAATTCTAGATGAACTAGAAGAGATTATTCATCTAGAGGGACTTCTACTTCTAATTGAAACCCTAGTTTCTGATGTGGAGATGAATAATGAAGATGGAGAGATGCCTGGAGAGGGGGGTCTGGGGTTGCTTATATAGCCCGAGGTGGAGGGGGCAAGGAATCGCCATGTCATCGATCCGCGTCACGTTTATCGCCCACCGTTGGATCAAACCGACTTCAGGGACGGTGGAGATGCATCCTAGGAGGCGGTGGAGGAAGCTTGCAGAAGGCGGAAGCCAGCGGGCCCGGGGGGAGAACGGTCGGTCTCCTGGTGGGACCGGACGGTCCCACCTGGCAGGGTCCTGTGGTGCCCGACCTCCTAGTGTCTTCTGGTGTCCTCTGGAGTCTTCTAGAATATTCCTGACGTGCCAGTTGCGTTATCTCGCGTCGGTTTCATTCTAGGGGAAGCAATCAGTGCTGGTTTCCTGGTTTAGTCCCTGCAGAATCAGAATTCACCAAAACTCGTGGAATATTATCAATTAAAACTCTAAACCTTTGTTGGTGATTGAATTCATGCCCTTTTTATATTTATTTATCCTTTAATTTTAATAGATAACCAGCGTCAACAATTCCCCCAAGCTTACCCTTTGGTCCCTTAGCAAAACCAAAAATTAACAATGTATCAGGAGTTGCTACAATATCTTCACTTCCAACAAGTACACCTGCTGTTAAACAAGAATTCTCCGAAACATATCATGTTATTCTTCTTGGGGCTTATTACTTTTACCTTAGATCTTGAATAATTGAGAGATTGAACGATCAAATCAAGCACTATGTCTCTAGTTCTTTCACTTCACCTTTATCCCAGAGTTTTAATCAATTTTCAAAAGCATTAATACATATGTTGTCAAATTAAACAATGGATCCAAAGAGAAAGTCAACCAACCATTGAATCAAGAAGTGCATGTGTATGAAAAATGGAGTTGGATGCTCTTTTGAATATATTCACTGTATTCTGTTTATCAGAGACATATGGCTATCAGACTAATTATACTATCGGGCACGTGCCCATTTTTTTAACATTTTTTTTCCTTTTTCTCTTTTTTTTTCTTTCGAGGTTCCGGACACTTGTCCCTTTTTATTTCCTCGGGATCTATCTTTTTGAGGTTTCGGACACTTGTCCCTTTTTATTTCCTCGGATCTCTCTTTTTTTTCTTCTTTTTTTTAATAGCCACATGCTTCCAACAAACTTCTGAGAGGGTAGCAACAGATAATTTTGAGCATTTATGCGGAAGATGGATGATATGTGTAAGTGATCTCAATTCAATGGCAAGATAACATCTCACAGGGTCACAAAGCTTAATTTAACTCAATGCAATTATTAGTCATGTTTATATTTAGAAATCTCCGGAACTTTAGTGTTGTTTAGAACAAGATAATAGCAGCTCGGATCATCACATGTCATATCCCCATTTACCTAGACCTTAGATCAAGTATTTGCCAACCATGTATTTAATTTTATTTTAAGGCATCATTATTAATGAGGAGAACTCATGCTTTGAAGGCTAGGTACTTGAAAGAAATTAGATAAAGCAACTATTCATCATTTCCATGCAAAAGATTAGAGAGAGGGTTCTTCTTTAGTCATCAACTTCTTAAAACAAACTATACACACTATTTTATTTATTTAATCTAACACACTTTAAGATATAATATAAAAGCCAATAATAATAGTAGTAGTAATAATAATAAAGACATACCTGAATCGCGAAGATAACGGGGGTGCGTCTCCCCCAAGTTGTTTCCCTTAATAGTGTTGAGCCTTCATGTGCTCATATATTTTTGTCTCTTTTTTAATTAATGGTGAGCCTTCATGTGCCCACATATTTTTGTTCTTTTCTTTTTAAGGGTGAGCCTTTATGTGCTCACATTTTTTTGGTGTTTTCATTTTTAAGAGTGAACCTTCATGTGCTCACATATGTTTGGTGTTTTGAATTTATTTATGGAATGAAAAACTTAAGAGGATGAAGATACTTACGTGGATACATGGGGATGCCTTCCCCGAAGCTGAATGTTGACGTAGTCATTCGATCTTGCAATGTAGCAGACTGGCAGTGGATATGTCCTTCCTCTATCAGAGCTTTGATTGATGTTGATGTTTGTTGAGACAGAGCTCTAATAGTAGATGGTGCATTCACTTTGCTCGTCAGCTTTTCTTGGCCTTTCAAATCCTGTGAAACTCAAATAGACAACAAAACTTGTGGAACAGATTAAGCGTTAGTGGTTGGCCACTTAAGCCTTAGTTGTCTAGAATTTCAGTAAGATATCTTTCTTAATATTTTTGTATTTTATATTTTTATGATGCAAGAGAAAATGCACAGGATGAATGCATGCATATTTATTTTTTATTATTTTTATGCCACCATGGTGAACATTCATGTGGGTTATTACACGCCATAGAATTATTCACATGGGGCTTTATGATGTAGTGAAATATTTTTATTTTGTTTTCTAATGTAACGCAGAAATTAAAATGTGTTGTGAATTAAATATGATGATGCAAGAAATGGTTATGGATTAAATATGAGAAATATGCAGCAAAGTAAATATAAAGATAACTACCGATTTTTACCTTTTTGGCGAAGGTTCGGATATTTAGGTCCGACGAACCGGACCTTCCCTTGGTTCAGACCTCCCAAGGTATGTCAGACGTTTGGAAAGTTGTTATTGATTGTACCTCTTAGGTGCAGACATTTTCTCCCATACTTTCTTGGTTTGAGTCTTCACTTCCTGTGGTTCACTGTCTTGAGGTTTCTCTCCTTTCTTTTCTGGGACAGTGTCGATAGCTTCTTCTTCATTATTGGCCTCTCTATTCTTGATAGTTTGTCTTCTTTGGCTTTGAGAGCGGCGTCTTTCACTTCTATTCTTCTTAGGTGCTTCATTGGGCATGTAGCTGATGAAGTTGTATCATGCCTTTTCTCCAGGAAAGTGAAAAAATGAATTTCCTCTTGTAGATGATTGTACTTGTAGCGTAGAGAAATGGTTTTCTTAGGATGAGGTGGACATCATCGTCTTCTCATGTCGAGGATCAAGAAGTCTGTGGGGACTTCATGACCTCTAATTCTGACTACGATGTCTTCCATCATTCCTTCTTGTTTATGCCTCTTGATATGGTGTCACTCATGTCATTTGTTCGTCCAGCAGTTTGAAGTTAATTGTGGATGCTGGCAGCATCTTTCTCAGTGTGCATGTTCTTGCAGATCTAGGACCTTCACTCTGTAAAATTTGGGAGTGACAAACTTCTCCATGTTTGCTCAAGAGTGTGTCTTGCTCATAAAGACAAGGTAGAGATCAAGTGCATGGGCTCTGTTAGTGGAAAAACACCAACAAAACCAAAAGTTTTGTTTATTCCCCTTTAACCTTAGGCACATTGCACAAGACAAACTTGTTGTTTATATGTTCTATTCAATCTTTATATGAGTGATAGGATCAGAGGATGAGCATGAAAGTAGCATCTTAAAATATTTAACAGATCAAATTACTTAACCCAAGGAAGGATAGTCTATGCATAAAGTGTTGATCTTTTCATGATTGAGATATATAATCTTCCAAAGGTTAGATGCACAGCATTTTAGCTCATTTAGTTAAGACAGTGAGATTCAAGAGAGTAAAGCTATGAACAAGGATCAAAGGACTAAACATGTTGAGTTGATTAGGTTAGATCAAGTGAGGTGCAACTTAAACCTGTTTTGTTCTTTATTTATGTTTATACTAAAATCAAGAAGAAGCTTTTAAAGTGATGGTTACTTACCTTGAAATGTTACTTTGTCATTGAAGAGTGATTGTGTCGAACCACCTTGTGGAAACTCCTCTTGTCAAACTGGTTGTTATTTATGAATTGCTTATCTTCTCTTGTTTGTCCCACAGTGTGATTGAGAGGAGGAAGATCATAGTGGAATCATTTTTATAGGTATCGACCTTCCTTCTCTTGTGCCGACTTATCAGTGAAGGCGCATTGTTCTTCGAGTATGCTGACTAGGATCCCCTCTCTATCTTGTATTAATTCTGTACTATGAGGATGTAGGGACAATTCCGCATTCTTCTCTTGTCAACCTTTCTTGTTTTTCTTTAATTATTGGGTTGGCAAGAGACTTGAATTTAAAGCTGCTACTCGAGTGCCTCTATGAGAGTCTTTGTCTTGTAATGTCACAACTGAGATTTGTCCTCTCAACAGTGTCTAGATGATGGAGATCTGATCGGTTGTTCTTCTTGATTTGTTGGCTCAAGTACTATCTCTCCATCTTCTAACTCATGTGGTGAAGTGGCTTCATCCTTCATGATGCCCTCCTCAATTCTTGGCAGTTGGTTCGCCCTTTGACGTCTTCTCTTGGTTCTCTTTGGCTGCTCATAAGTGATGTAGATGTTGAAAATGCAGCAAAAGATCCAAAAGTTGACTTCTCCAGGTCCGGCAAAGATGATAACATTGATGGTGTTTTAAGAACAATCTTCCAAGAATGAGTGGTGGATCATATTCTTCTTCTCGACTGGGACAACATCTAGTGGTTTGTACTGATCAAAGTGATAGGTAAGAGATCAATATGTCTTGAACCTGGTTTTCTCTTTCCTCCCTTTGATAGTGAAACACATATAGATAACGAAATTGTTTCTCCCAGGCTGGCTTGTGATGTAGATGGACTCCGAACAACATGTTCATGTGTTTGACTTGTAGATCTTGCAATTGTTGTAGTGGTATCTTGTCTCCCAAGCTAGCTCTTGATTAGAAAAGAGGATAACTTCCCACTTCTTGTCTTGATGTCTTGGACTATGATGGTTACAGGCATAGGTTGTCTCATACGAGGTAAGTTGCATCCTGTTTGTCATCAGTGCCCAAACAAGACTCAAAGCTAGGCTAGCACCATTTGTGATCTGAGAGTAGGTTTGTGTATCTATGGTTTGGGTTTTGGATCTTCAATGTTCAGACCAAACCATGGATGAACAAAATCTCTCTCCTGCATAATGTTAGTGGATATATATACCCGAAGGATTGCAAGAATTTGAAGCATCGGTTGTTATCCATAACTTATGTATTTTGCATCTATGCTAATAAAAAGATGTTTTAGGATTATTTTAGCATAGACTAGTATGTGTTGGCTGCACATTAACATGATTCAAGGGAAAGATAACTTGCAGTAGAAGACAAAACAAAATAAACTTTGATACTCACCGTTCTTTCATCTATGATGAACGAGCTGAGTCTTCATTGTGCAAGAGTTGTTGAAGTTCATTGTACGCCTTGCTTCATCTCCAGTGTGAGTTCATCTTTGGACTTTCCCAAATTGATATTGAAAGTTTCCCTGCAGGGGTTAGTCCAACAAAATATCCAATATCTACTATAACATACTATCAGTTCAGAAATCAACCTAGACACCATGTCTTATTTGATCTAGGAAGGCATTTTAACCTAAGCACCATACTTAATTTAAAAGCCTTTAGAGGTAAAATCAGCACACCTTTTAGCTCAAGAATCAAACCAGACACCATGTCTTACTTTAATTCATGAAAACAGTTAAACTAAGCTCCATGCCTAATTTAAAAGGTGTATGATAATACTTCAAAACCAAAGAATATACTATAGAAAATAAAGATAACATGAAAGCATTGTAGAGATTTATTCAGATGGTGATGAAAGAGTATGATTAGTATATGAGCATATCCTAAAGGTAGAGACAACCAACATAGCAACATGACAAGAAATATTCTTAGAAAGCTTATTCCCCAAGCTTGGATTTTGCAGAAATCAAGATTGGATGAATGTAATTCAATGTTGCATGATGATTGATGGGACATACCTTGTGTTTGTTGTTCCTTCGTTCTTTTCTTCTCCAGACCTGGAAAGGTTAGTGACAAAAATATCCGAAGGAATATTTTCATAATTATATTTCTATGCTCATTACAAGGACAGTGCATGCGGATACATGGGTGTATGCCGAGTCTCTGAGTGATGAGTGATTGTGAACTGGGATGATGCGCATGTTCTTTGGCTTGTGTTGTGCAGGTGTCGAGCACGGATACAGTGATCGAAGGCGAGGTGAAGGTCATGTAGAGACGTGCCGTGCCGATGGACCGAGAGTGGCGAAGGGCGGACGTGAGGCTTGGACTGAGGGACCAGAGGCTCGAGGATCAGCTGTGGTGGCTGGCAGCCTGTGACGACAACAAGTGAAGAAGTGCGGTCATGTGTTGCCTGAGTCGTGGACTTGGGGACATGTGTCGGTGGACGGGGTGCACGGGAGGTGCATCCCATCTACGACGTTGGTTTGGTGGTAGAGCCAGGGAAAAACCATCGGGTGGACGGTTTCCAGGTTTGGGCCTCAAAACCTGGGTGTTGTTGGTTTCCGAGTTTGGCCACAAAACTCGGGCTGGGGACGGTTTCCAGGTTTGGGCCTCAAAACCTGGGCGCTGAGGGTTTGCTGAGTTTGGCCTCAAAACTCAGATGCTTGGTGGGCTGGTTTCCCGGTTTGGGCCTCAAAACCGGGGGTTGGCTGCAAAAGGCTGGTTTCCCGGTTTGGGCCACAAAACCGGGGGTGCAAAGCGAGGGCGGCACGTGGCGGCAATCAGGAGGTTGCGTCGAGGCAACGGTACGAGTTGTGCGGGCGTGGCCGTCGGATACACCTACCACCGAGTTGGTCCAGAATAACCTTAGGGTTTAGCTGGTTCGCTCTGTAAGTAGTTAGGGGTAGAGTGGGAATTAGGAATAGGTTAGAATTATGATAAATAGGGGGAGACACCCACCTCCCCATCCATCTCAGTTAGTCATCTCAGTCATTTGCTCTTTGCTTCTAGGGTTTCCTGCTCTCCCAATCCCCTGCTGTAGCTAGCTGAGATCCGCAGAGAACCATACCTCTGTGTACTGGAGTTTTTGAGGAAGTGAGGCCGTAACCTCACTGTTGTAGCGTGTGGTAGTCACACGGTTGCAGATCGATGTGTTGATTCGCGTTTTGATTCGTGTTCTTCGCGTTCTTCGTTTCTCCGCGATTTTCCCGTCACTCGATCTCCCTCTCTAGTGCGTCTTTGCGAAATCCGTTTGAATAAACTTGTTCGTATTTGAAAGGAGATCATTTCCACCGAAGGAATTTATCTATCTCCTTACGAACAAGTAGATCGGGTTGATTTCGTTTTCGTGGCATTTTTCAGTTCATCCTTCTCCCCTTTTGATTTCCCGGTGATTGACTCGATTTGAGCGGATGATTTCTTGGGGATAGTCTTCTAACTACTCCGTGATCATCATCTCCAAATTTGGGAACGTGGGATTTTGATTTGAATCGATTTGGAGAAGATTTGGGAGAAGGGCGATCAAAATCGCCCTCCCTGAGTGACTGCGGACAGTCCGCCACTCAGGGCGCGGACAGTCCGCGCGTCGGGGACGAGCCAGACCAGTGGCACTATTCTTCGGCTGATTTGGCTTTTGTTTGAATGGCGGACAGTCCGTAGTTCAAAGCCGCGGACAGTCCGGGAACGTCCAGGAGACTTGCAGCAGCACTTCGGTTTTGCTCATTTGGCCGGCGGACAGTCCGCGACCTGAGCCCGGACAGTCCGCCACTGGGCAGACAGTCCGCGACCGTACTGGTGGACAGTCCGCGAATCGGCTGTTTGCTCCGGTTTAGTGCATTTGCTCTCCCGGCTTGTTCGCTTGGTTTCCGGACTTCTCGTTTGGCCCTAGAGTTGACCAAGGAACCTCTCTAGGTATCTTTGCTACTTGTTAGCATAGGTATTTAGGAGTTTCTTGACGTAGCCGTCAATCTACGTTCGGGACTTGGTTTTTAGGGTTGTGTTCGAGCCGGAGCTTTTGGCATTTGGTTTGCTATCTTCTTGTGGTGCCTCGCTGTGATCCTAGGGAGCATCCACCCTCTTCCAAGGGTCGTGGGCATCACGATTTCGGTCGCAGTTTCTCGGGGTTGATTTTGGGACATTTGGCCAAAGTTTCGAGAGAAATTTTTGAGCTCCCATTCACCCCCCCTCTGGTCGCCTTGCTAGTGCTTTCTCGGTCCTTCAATTGGTATCGGAGCGGGTTAAGGATCTTCCACCTTAGCCGGTTCCAGATCCACAGAAGGCGACATGGATCGCGGCGTGGGCAAACCGTCGTTTTTCGATGGGACCAACTATGCGTATTGGAAGATACGCATGTCGGCCTATCTGCAGAGTTTGGGTGCTTCCATCTGGGATATTTGCAACTCTGCCGATTACGTGGTCTTGGCTGCTCGTGTCTCTCAGCTTTAGATCGATGAGCACGATGCCAATAGCCGAGCCCGTAATGCTCTTTTCTCAGGTCTGAGCATGAGTGAGTTTGATCGCGTTTCTCACGTCGCTACGGCTCGGGAGATTTGGGCTACCCTCAAGCGTTTCCATGAGGGAACCTCTCAAGTCAAAACCCGTCTCTACGAGTCGTTCAAGCGAGAGTATGAGAACTTTCGACATATGCCTGGCGAGAGCATAGAAAGTTTATTCGCTCGTTTTCCGGTGATTGTCAACAGGATGAGGGCTAACAAGGAGCTGTTGCCTTTCGACGATCATGAGAGAGCTTTGAAGCTTTTGCATACTCTTGATCGATCGGTGTGGGACTCCAAAGTTCAGGCGATCATCGAATCACCTAACTATGAGACCCTCACGTGCGACGAGCTCTTCAGTAAGCTCAAGTCCAGTGAGATTGATGCCATGGCGAGGGCTTCTTATGAAAATCCTTCTGGCCCGTCGATGGCTTTGGTTTCTGGCTCTTCTGCTAACCCCTCTGGAGGTTTTGCTCTTTCGTCTCTCTTTTCTGTCACAGAGGACCAGCCGGAATCTTTGGGGGATGACGAGTTGGCAATGCTCGCCAACCGGTTCTCACGGTTTCACAACAACCGCATGAACCGTCGCCGCGGAGGAGGACGCTCAGGATGCTATGAGTGCGGCGACCCCGATCACTTCATCGCCAACTGTCCCAAGAAGAAGCATTCATCTGGGAAGGGCGATCATGGGCACAAGTACAACTCCGGCAAGCGCAAGGAGAAGTACGTCCCCGCGAGGCACAAGCGGAGGGGCGGCTTCGACAAGGAGTACATCAAGAAGAAGTACTTGGAGAAGGCCCAAGCTGAGCAGCGTGCGTTCTTCGCCACGCTCAGCGATGTCGACGGCTCGGATGACGACTCCGCTTGCTCAAGCAACGACGAGTCCGAGAAGAAGAAGAGGATCGAGGACAAGCTGAACGGTCTCTGCTTCTTCGCCGACGACGATGGCCTCTGCACCATGGCCCTCGGCAAGGAGGTCGACGGCGAGCTGGTGAACTCCCCTCGGAACGACGACGACGACGACGACACCTCCCAGGTATCTCTGACCCACGATGAGCTTTCCGCTGAGGTCGAGAAACTTACTGCCGCGCTCCTTAGTCAAGATAAGTTGCTTAGGCGAGCCGCTAGAGAGCGCAAGGAGTTTAGGCAGAAGTGGGAGGATACGGTGAAGGAACTTGATTCTGTCAAGTCCACCGTAGTTGTCACAGATGAGGAGGAGTGCGAGGCATGCACCACGCACATGACTGATCTTCTCACCTTGAGAAGTAAGTATGTTGCGTTGGTAGGAGAGGTGGATGAGCTTCGGGCTAGACCCATGCTGTTGGGTGCGTGCAAGACTTGTCCTGTCTTGCAATCCGAGTTGGCAGAGAAGAATGCCAAGATTGTGTCTCTTGAGGAGGCCAGCTCGGGTAGCACTTGTGTGACTAGGTGCGCTTTGTGCGAGGGTTTGGAGATGGAGATTGCCAATGTGAAGCATGACAAGATGCAAACCGAGGAGGAAAACACATACCTTCGGACCATCTTGTCATGGGTGTCTTGTGGTGAGCCACAGCTCGGGATGATGATCTCCCAATTCAAGCGAGCTGCTGGAGGTCCCGGTATAGGTTTTGCTCCGGGTGTTGATCTTTCTGCTTTTGGGAAGATTGGAGAGTCGAGTGGTTTGAACCCGAGTGAGAAGCCCAACTCCACCACTACTCCCAAACTAACCAAGCTTCCACCCAAAGAGCCTCTCAAGCCTAACACCAAGGATGGGGTGTTTGAGGAACCTCCGAGAGCTCCACCCAAGAACCAAGTGTGGCATCCCAAACCCAACCACCTAAAGAACAAGCTGGACACAATGCCACCTATCTAGGAGGAGTTGCCACAGAAGGGCAAGGTGATCCACACCCACAACCGTGAGTACCAACAACCCCCTTTGAGAGTGGTGAGGTACCACTGTGAGCACTGTGGGAGAGATGGACACTTGAGCGAGTTCTGTTTTAGGTGCAAGAGACAGGCGCGCCGTGCTAGGGAGATGAACAACCCGGACATGTACCGTCCTTTCCATGATGTACATGCACCGAATGTTCAGAGGAGAGCACCAAGACGTGCTGCTAGGCCCAGAGGTCCAGAACCTCAAGTTCCCAGACCTAGGCAGCAGAGAGCTCCGAGGAGAGACGCTAGGCCTAGAGGTGTTGAGCCTCAAGTCCCTAGGCGTAGGCCTCGTAGAGAGCGTGCCCGGCGGGAGCCTGCAGTTGTAGGCTATGGACCCCGTGGCGGTGGCTTTGTAGTTGAGCGTTTTCCCCCACCGCGTTTTGAGTATCGCGATGGACGCTCCTTCCTTAGCGGACCACGTTTTCCTCAACGTGGTGATCGCTCCTCCTGTAGGCATGCTAGGAATTGTTTTTCTGCTAACCGTTCTTTTGAGCAGCCGGCCCAACACTGGTATTCCCCTTACTTCACTAACCCCAGTGTTGGACCGTATGCTCACCCTATGTCTTTTTATTGATGTAGGTAAAACGATTAGAGAACGTTTGGTTGGTGGATTCCGGGTGTTCGAGGCACATGACCGGAAACGCCAAGTGGTTCTCCAGTCTTAGTCCGGTCGCCGGAAAGGAGTAAATCACCTTCGGCGACAACAGCAAAGGTAAGGTGCTGTCTCGTGGGTCTATGCGAGTTAATGAGCACTTTGTGTTGCGCGATGTTGCTCTTGTTTCTAACTTGCATTTTAACCTTCTTTCCGTTTCGCAACTCTTTGACGACGACTATGAGATTCGTTTTAAACCGAATCTCAGTCGCATTTTGGATCCTCAGGGCAATCTTGTTGTGTGATTTCGCCCTTTGGAAAAGTCTTTCGTGCGGATTTCTCGGAGACGTTCGGATTTTCTCGTTGTCTTTTGGCTGGACCTTCCTCCTCTGATCTTTGGAAGTGGCATAGGAGACTAGGTCACCTGAGCTTTGACTTGCTTGCAAGACTTAGTTCACTTGGCTTAATCCGAGGATTGCCCAAGTTATCAATGGAGAAGGATCTTGTTTGCCACTCTTGTAGACATGGGAAGATGGTTGCCGCTCCCCACCATCCAGTGACTCACGTCATGACTAAGCGCCCTGGAGAGCTTTTACACATGGACCTTGTTGGTCCGGCTCGGGTGAGCTCGGTTGGGGGGAAGTGGTATGTGCTTGTTGTTGTCGACGACTTTTTGAGATATTCGTGGGTTTTCTTTTTAGCTGAGAAAACCGAGACTTTCTCCTTTGCTCGCAATCTGATTTTGCATCTTCAGAATGAGTTCCCTTTGAACTCTATGCGAGCAATTCAGAGTGATAATGGTTCCGAATTCAAGAATTCGGATTTTGAGAAGTTTTGTGACTCTTTTGGGTTAGAGCATCAGTTTTCTTCCCCCTACACACCGCCTCAGAATGGTGTTGTAGAGAGGAAGAGCTAACACTGCATGCTATATTTCCAATCGCATTTTTCTTCGAGCTTTCTTGAAAAAGACTTCTTATGAGTTGCGTTTTGGAAAACTGCCCAAGGTGAGTTATTTTTGAGTTTTTGGTTGCCATTGTTTTATACTCAAAAAGGGCAACTTGGACAAGTTTGAGTCTCGTTCTTCAGACGGTGTGTTTTTGGGTTATGGCACTCACACTCGAGCTTATCGTGTACTTAACCTTGACACTAACCGAGTCATGGAGACATCCGATGTCACCTTCGACGAGACCATGGTTTGTCCTTCTTCTCGTTTTGAGCGTGCAGGTGATCATGAGGTTGGCGAACCTCTTTTCGATGATGAAGAAGAAGGTGCTGAAGGGATAGAGGACCCAGCACCTCCTCCACCTGCTGTGCCACAAAGAGCGGCCTCTACGACGACTCATGGCCCCGACACATCGTCTTCCTGGGGGCCGTGGGATCCGCCATCCCGAGCGATACCCTTTGTACCCGGGGAGGCACCAGCTGCTGTTGAGGGGGAGGCCACTTCGGCAAGGGAGGCGCCACGACACATTCAGCGCCAGCACCCGCCTCAGCAGATGATCGGCAGCATCAATGAACGCGTCACCCGGTCAAGGCAAATCTCTCACTTTGCTCATTCTGCATTTGTTGCTGATTTTGAACCCCGGGATGTTGGACACGCTTTCACGGATCCTGATTGGGTCAATGCCATGCATGAGGAGCTTGAGAACTTTGAGAGAAATCGGGTTTGGGTTCTAGTGTCTCCACCTTCTGAGTGTCATCCAATTGGGACAAAATGGGTTTTCAAAAACAAACAGGGAGAAGATGGCCATGTTGTGAAAAACAAGGCCAGACTTGTAGCCCAGGGATATAGTTAGAAGGAGGGGATAGACTATGAGGAGACATTTGCTCCTGTAGCACGTTTGGAGGCTATTAGAATACTCTTGGCTTTTGCAGCATCCAAAGGTTTCAAACTTTTTCAAATGGATGTCAAGAGTGCCTTCTTAAACGGCTACATAGAAGAGGAGGTGTATGTTAGACAACCCCCCGGTTTCGAAAATCCCAAGTTTCCAAACCATGTCTTTAAACTCCACAAAGCTTTGTATGGTTTGAAACAAGCCCCTAGAGCCTGGTATGATAGGTTGAAAACCTTTTTGCTTGCTAAGGGTTTTAAAATGGGATGTGTAGATAAAACGCTCTTTCTCCTCAAGCAAGGCACTGATACTCTCTTGGTCCAAATTTACGTGGATGATATCATTTTCGGTGGTTCTTCTCACGCTTTGGTTGCCAAGTTTGCAGACATTATGAGCAGGGAGTTCGAGATGAGCATGATGGCCGAGTTGACATTTTTCCTCGGGTTGCAAATCAAGCAAACCCGGGAAGGAATGTTTGTGCACCAGGGCAAGTACACCAGAGATATCCTGAAGAAGTTCGACATGGGTGAGGCCAAGCCTCTTCCAACACCCATGGCGACCACGACGGCCCTGGATGCGGACAAGGAGGGAGAAGCAGTGGACCAGAAGGAGTACCAGAGTATGATCGGGTCGCTGCTGTACCTGACGGCGACACGCCCGGACATCCAGTTCGCGGTGTGCCTCTGCGCGCTTTCAGGCGTCGCCGCGCACCTCTCACCGTCAGGCGGTCAAGCGCATTATGAGGTACTTATCCTTGTCTCCAGAATTCGGGATTTGGTATTCTGCTTCCTCCACTCTTTCCCTTTGCGGTTATTCCGATGCCGATTTTGCTGGTTGCCGTATTGATTGCAAGTCCACTTCTGGGACTTGCCAGTTTATTGGTTCTTCTCTTGTTTCGTGGTCTTCTCGCAAGCAGTCTAGCGTCGCCCAGTCTACCACGGAGGCTGAGTATGTTGCTGCGGCTAGCTGCTGTTCCCAGTTACTCTGGATGATGGCCACTTTGCGTGATTTTGGTCTGAGCTTTTCTCATGTTCCATTGCTTTGTGACAGCACGAGTGCGATTAGCGTTGCTAAGAACCCCGTGCTTCACTCGAAGACCAAACACATTGATGTGCGCTTTCATTTTCTGCGAGACCACTATGAGAAGGGTGATATCAACCTTTGCCATGTCGATACTCATCATCAGCTTGCTGATATTTTTACCAAGCCTTTGGACCAATCAACCTTTAATCGGTTGAGAGGTGAGCTTGGTGTGTGTTTCCCCTTTTAGATGGGGGAAACACTTTGGATTCTGTATGATACACTGACTTTTTGTTTTCAGTTGTTTTTGCTTCTTTTTGATTTCTTCGTGCATCTTTTGCATTTTAGCATACGCTTTTACATTCTGAGCTTCATATGTATAATCTGAAGATTGTAACTATGCTCTGTGTAGTTTTTGCTCCGATGCTTTATGTAGATGCTGTAGCTTATGCTCTTTCTGATCACTAGTGCATACTATGAGCTGAGCTATTTTTGAATGGTGAATTTGATAATAAACTTAAAACTTGAAAATGTTCACCATTGAGATATGCAACTAGCATGTGTAGGATGTGTTGAAGTCACATGTGCTTTTCATATATGCTAGGTTGCTATGTCTCTAGTGTTGAGTCATTCACTTGCTTGGTATATCATATTCTGTTTAAAATCTGAACCAAGTTAAGTGAATTGGAAAGATCGAGATGGGTTTGCTTGTTAGCACCTCACAGTTTCGAGACTGTTTCTCATTGCACTTTGAGTTAAACTTGTGTTGTGTAGTG
Source organism: Coix lacryma-jobi var. lacryma-jobi (assembly GCA_009763385.1). Lineage (NCBI taxonomy): Eukaryota > Viridiplantae > Streptophyta > Magnoliopsida > Poales > Poaceae > Coix > Coix lacryma-jobi. The sequence goes on from CM019822.1 coordinate 83,263,993, forward strand.
TATGACCGAAACTGTTGCTTTAAGCTTAAGATTGCTTATGCATAGGCTTCGCACAGTTGAAAAGTTAGGCAATAACAAGCATTCAACCTCTCGCAGTCACATGCTATTTTCTGAACTTGTGTAATTTCACCGCTGCAACTCCGGTTAAAATCTGAAATCACAAGTATATGCCTAAATTGGTATCAGCATGATGATTGAACTGTGCTAGGGGTAGTTCACTTGGTATACATGCTTAGCACATTTGACTTCCTGTCCATACATGTCTTGTGCTATTTTGATGGTGAATACCTTTTCGGCTACAAACTGCTCTTTTGCTCTCATTTCAGACTTAGTGATCAGTTTGAGCCTCTGCTAGCATTCTGTGCATTTTTCTGAGTCATCGGATTTGAACTCTATAGAGCATCTTTGCACTCTCTTGAGTATACTTTTGAAGCTCCTAACTTGCATTTTTGACTCATATGCATTTTGGAAGGGGGAGAACCTCTCTTGTTGGCACTTTTTGTTGGTGCATTTTCTGAGGGGGAGCCGTGTGTCTTGATAAGTGCATTTTCAACTAAGGGGGAGAAATTGCAAATCATTACCCTCCGTTTCAGCTAAGGGGGAGCCTTCCTGGTTGTTTGCACTATTCGAGGGGAAGTTTGTTTCCGATTGAGTCTTTGATATTTTCAATTGGTTTGGAGCGGTTTGCTAGTTGCGTTGAGCCTTAGCCTCTTTCTTGAGGGACTAGCATTTGCTTTCCAGATTTTCAATTGGTGTCGAACTCTTTTTGGTAACAGTCGGTATCGAGCTTTCTTTGCTAGTTGTGTTGAGCCTCTGTGCCTCTATCTTGAGGGACTAGCATTTTGCTTCGATATTTTCGATTGGTTTTTTTGCTAGCGGTGTTGAGCCTGTTCTACCTCTTCTTGAGGGCTAGCTTTGCTTTGCTTGGTTGCGTCGAGCCGTTGCCCATGTCTTTCGGGACCAAGTTCTTTTGCTCTTTCCACTTGACCTTCTTCGGCTTTGCTATGCTTTTGGATCATTTGGTCGAGTTCTCTTCTTCTCTTTCTTCCTTCTTCTCTTTCTATTATGATTTGTGTTGTTAGTTGACAATGCACTCATCAAGGGGGAGATTGCGGATACATGGGTGTATGCCGAGTCTCTGAGTGATGAGTGATTGTCAACTGGGATGATGCGCATGTTCCTTGTCTTGTGTTGTGCAGGTGTCGAGCACGGATACAGTGATCGAAGGCGAGGTGAAGGTCAAGTAGAGACGTGCCGTGCCGATGGACCGAGAGTGGCGAAGGGCGGACGTGAGGCTTGGACTGAGGGACCAGAGGCCCGAGGATCAGCTGTGGTGGCTGGCAGCCTGTGACGACAACAAGTGAAGAAGTGCGGTCATGTGTTGCCTGAGTCGTGGACTTGGGGACACGTGTCGGTGGACGGGGTGCACGGGAGGTGCATCCCATCTACGACGTCGGTTTGGTGGTAGAGCCAGGGAAAAACCATCGGGTGGACGGTTTCCAGGTTTGGGCCTCAAAACCTGGGTGCTGTTGGTTTCCGAGTTTGGCCACAAAACTCGGGCTGAGGACGGTTTCCAGGTTTGGGCCTCAAAACCTGGGCACTGAGGGTTTGCTGAGTTTGGCCTCGAAACTCAGATGCTTGGTGGGCTGGTTTCCCGGTTTGGGCCTCAAAACCTGGGGTTGGCTGGAAAAGGCTGGTTTCCCGGTTTGGGCCACAAAACCGGGGGTGCAGAGCGAGGGCGGCACGTGGCGGCAATCGGGAGGTTGCGTCGAGGCAACGCTACAAGTTGTGCGGGCGTGGCCGTCAGAAGCACCTACCACCGAGTTGGTCCAGAATAACCTTAGGGTTTAGCTGGTTCGCTCTGTAAGTAGTTAGGGGTAGAGTGGGAATTAGGAATAGGTTAGAATTAGGATAAATAGGGGGAGACACCCACCTCCCCATCCATCTCAGTTAGTCATCTCAGTCATTTGCTCTTTGCTTCTAGGGTTTCCTGCTCTCCCAATCCCCTGCTGTAGCTAGCTAAGATCCGCAGAGAACCATACCTCTGTGTACTGGAGTTTTTGAGGAAGTGAGGCTGTAACCTCACTGTTGTAGCGTGTGGTAGCCACACGGTTGCAGATCGATGTGTTGATTCGCGTTTTGATTCGTGTTCTTCGCGTTCTTCGTTTCTCCGCGATTTTCCCGTCACTCGATCTCCCTCTCTAGTGCGTCTTTGCGAAATCCATTTGAATCAACTTGTTCGTATTTGAAAGGAGATCATTTCCACCGAAGGAATTTATCTATCTCCTTACGAACAAGTAGATCGGGTTGATTTCGTTTTCGTGGCGTTTTTCGGTTCATCCTTCTCCCCTTTTCATTTCCCGGTGATTGACTCGATTTGAGCGGATGATTTCTTGGGGATAGTCTTCTAACTACTCCGTGATCATCCTCTCCAAATTTGGGAACGTGGGATTTTGATTTGAATCGATTTGGAGAAGATTTGGGAGAAGGGCGATCAAAATCGCCCTCCCTGAGTGACCGCGGACAGTCCGCCACTCAGGGCGCGGACAGTCCGCGCGTTGGGGACGAGCCAGACCAGTGGCACTGTTCTTCGGCTGATTTGGCTTTTGTTTGAACGGCGGACAGTCCGCAGTTCAAAGCCGCGGATAGTCCGGGAACGTCTAGGAGACTTGCAGCAGCACTTCGGTTTTGCTCATTTGGCCAGCGGACAGTCCGCGACCTGAGACCGGACAGTCCACCACTGGGCAGACAGTCCGCGACCGTACTGGCGGACAGTCCGCGAATCGGCTGTTTGCTCCGGTTCAGTGCGTTTGGTCTCTCGGCTTGTTCGCTTGGTTTCCGGACTTCTCGTTTGGCACTAGAGTTGACCAAGGAACCTCTCTAGGTATCTTTGCTACTTGTTAGCATAGGTATTTAGGAGTTTCTTGACGTAGCCGTCAATCTACGTTCGGGACTTGGTTTTTAGGGTTGTGTTCGAGCCGGAGCTTTTGGCATTTGGTTTGCTATCTTCTTGTGGTGCCTCGCTGTGATCCTAGGGATCATCCACCCTCTTCCAAGGGTCGTGGGCATCACGATTTCGGTCGCAGTTTCTCGGGGTTGATTTTGGGACATTTGGCCAAAGTTTCGAGAGAAATTTTTGAGCTCCCATTCACCCCCCCCTCTGGTCGCCTTGCTAGTGCTTTCTCGGTCCTTCAGTGCAGCAGAAAAGTAGGCATAACTCATAACCAGGTATTATGATGGGGTATAAGGATTCTACTGGTTATAGCTTGCTCATGGGGTAGTGATAGATAAGAGTGGAATTCAAAAACAACATTCATAAGAATGAAAACAAAAATAATGAAAAGATTGGGACAAATGGAAAAAGATAAAAGTATAATTACAAGGTTAAACTGAGACTTAAGTTCATCTACCGTTCCCCGGCAACGGCGCCAGAAATGCTTGTTGGTATAAATTAACGCACACTCTACTTTATCCGCAAGCGCACAGATAAGATCTACCGATGTAGCACTTCACCGGAGTAACCCAGTTTTAATATCGAACCCAAAGGAACAGAAAGTGTTAAGTCTTAAAGTCTATCCCCTGAGTAGCTAACAAGGACGGAGAATCTAGAAGTATAGAGGGGATCACTAAGGCTGTCTAATTCCAATTTAAGAGTGATATGTTTATATTATTCTTAGTGGGGAAGTTGCCATAAAAGGTCACAAACAGAGTATGAGTCTTTTATGCAAATGTATAATTCTACCAAGCCTACACACGGGTAAGTGGACTATAGAAGAATCAACAAGGCTATAAGAGTCACCCTTGCGAACAACCACTACTACCGGTGTTATAGGAGGCATATATGAGCTATCAAGTCTAAGCACCCCGCTTACACTATCCAACTACTCTAACTCTAGAGCAACTTAGAATTAAAGTACTCAAAAGAGAGTGACAAACCTTAAGAATAATGAGAACAATAACTCAAACTTAAATATAGACGTTGATTACCGAAACAATCGCTGAAGCAAGTTGAAGATGAACTTGAATCCGCAGGTACAAGATGAAGAAATTGATCCGACAGGCCGGAGCTCCTTCTTGATCTCTTCCTCTCTCTCTCTCTCTTCTAGTTCTAGTATAAGACTAGGTTCTAATCCTAAATAGAGGGGTAACTAGTCTTCTACTTGATAGCTGGTTCTTGATTACAACTAGATGAACTATATCTAATTCTAGATGAACTAGAAGAGATTATTCATCTAGAGGGACCTCTACTTCTAATTGAAACCCTAGTTTCTGATGTAGAGATGAATAATGAAGATGGAGAGATGCCTAGAGAGGGGGGTTTGGGGTTGCTTATATAGCCCGAGGTGGAGGGGGCAAGGAATCGCCATGTCATCGATCCGCGTCACGTTTATCGCCCACCGTTGGATCAAACCGACTTCAGGGACGGTGGAGATGCATCCTAGGAGGCGGTGGAGGAAGCTTGCAGAAGACGGAAGCCAGCAGGCCCGGGGGGAGACCGGTCGGTCTCCTGGTGGGACCGGTCGGTCCCACCTGGCAGGGTCCCGCGGTGCCCGACCTCCTGGTGTCTTCTGGTGTCCTCTGGAGTCTTCTAGAATATTCCTGACGTGCCGGTTGCGTTATCTCGCGTCGGTTTCCTTCTAGGGGAAGCAATCAGTGCTGGTTTCCTGGTTTAGTCCCTGCAGAACCACAATTCACCAAAACTCGTGGAATATTGTCAATTAAAACTCTAAACCTTTGTTGGTGATTGAATTCATGCCCTTTTCATATTTATTTATCCTTTAATTTTAATAGATAACCAGCGTCAACAGACACACTTTATCTGATCCAGATTGGGTCAATGCCATGCATGAGGAGTTAGAAAACTTTGAAAGAAATCGGGTTTGGGTTTTGGTTCCACCTCCTCCTGAGTGTCACCCTATTGGTACAAAATGGGTTTTCAAAAACAAACAAGGAGAGGATGGCCATGTTGTGAGAAACAAGGCCAGACTTGTAGCCCAGGGGTATAGTCAGAAGGAGGGGATAGACTTTGAGGAGACTTTTGCTCCTGTAGCAAGTTTGGAGGCAATTAGGATACTCTTGGCTTTTGCTGCATCCAAAGGTTTTAAACTTTTTTAAATGGATGTCAAGAGTGCCTTCCTAAACGGCTACATAGAAGAAGAGGTGTATGTGAAACAACCCCCCGGTTTTGAAAATCCCATGTTTCCAAACCATCTTTTTAAACATCACAAAGCGTTATATGGTTTGAAACAAGCCTTTAGAGCCTGGTATGATAGGATGAAAACCTTTTTGCTTGCTAAGGGTTTTAAAATGGGACGTGTGGATAAAATACTTTTTGTCCTTAAGCAAGGCAATGACACTCTCTTGGTCCAGATTTACGTGGATGATATCATTTTCGGTGGTTCTTCTCACGCTTTGGTTGCCAAGTTTGCAGACACTATGAGCAGGGAGTTTGAGATGAGCATGATGGGCGAGTTGACGTTTTTCCTTGGGTTGCAAACCAAGCAATCCCGAGAGGGGACGTTTGTGCACCAGGGTAAGTATACCAAGGACATCCTGAAGAAGTTCGATATGGGTGAGGCCAAGCCTCTTCCAACACCCATGTCGACCACGACGGCCCTGGATGCGGACAAGGATGGAGAAGCAGTGGATCAGAATGAGTACCGGAGTATGATCGGGTCGCTGCTGTACCTGACGGTGACACGCCCGGACATTCAGTTTGCGGTGTGTCTTTGCACACGATTTTAGTCGTCGCCGCGCACCTCTCACCGTCAGGCGGTCAAGCGCATTATGAGGTACTTATGCTTCACTCCAGAGTTTGGGATTTGGTATTCTACTTCCTCCACCCTCTCTCTTTGCAGTTATTCTAATACCGATTTTGCTGGTTGCCGACTTGAGCGCAAGTCCACTTCTGGGACTTGTCAGTTTATTGGTTCTTCTCTTGTATCTTGGTCTTCTCGCAAGCAGTCTAGTGTCGCCCAGTCTACCACAGAGGCTGAGTATGTTGCTGCGGCTAGCTGCTGTTCTTAATTCCTTTGGACGATGGCCACTTTGCATGATTTTGGTCTGAGCTTTTCTCGCGTTCCTTTGCTTTGTGACAGCACGAGTGCTATTAGCGTTGCTAAGAACCCCGTGTTGCATTCTAAGACCAACACATTGATGTGCGCTTTCATTTTCTGCGAGACCACTATGAGAAGCGTGATATCGACCTTCGCCATGTCGATACTCATCATCAGTTGGCAGATATTTTTACCAAGCCTTTGGACCAATCAACTTTTGCTAGGTTGAGAGGTGAGCTTGGTGTGTGTTTCCCCTTTTAGATGGTGGAAACATTTTGGTTACGGTATCATAGACTGATTCTTTTTCGTTTTTGTTTTCGTTTTTGGGTTGGTTAGTCTTTGTATCTCATCATGCATCTTTATTTTCTGAGCTTCATGTATATAATCTTTAGAATGTGATTATGCTCTGTCTAGTGTACTCCGATGCTATATGATGATGCTTGTAGCTTATGCTCTTTCTGATCACTGATACATGTTGTGAGCTGAGCTATTTTATGAATGGTGAATTTGCTTAATGAATGTAAAACTTGAAATTGTTCACCATTGAGATATGCGACTAGCATGTGTAGAATGTGTTGAATTCACTTGTGCTTCTCATATATGCTAGGTTGCTATGTCTCTAGTTCTGAGTCATTCACTTGCTTGGTATGGTCATATTCTGTCTAAAAATTGAACCAAGATAAGTGAATTAGAAAGATCGAGATGGGATTGCTTGTCAACACATCACGGTATCGAGACTGTTTCTCATTGCACTTTTGAGTTAAACTTGAGCCGTGTAGTGTATGACCGAAACTGGCGCTTTAAGCTTCTAATTGCTTCTGCATAGGCTTAGCTCGATTGAAAAGTTAGGCAATGACAAGCCTTCAACCTCTCGCAATCACATGCTGAATTTTGAACTTGTGTAATTTCACCGCTGCAACTCCGATGAAAATCTGAAATCACAAGTATATGTCTTATTCTGCAGCATGATGATTGAACTTTGCTAGGGGTAGTTCACTTTGTATACATGTGTTAGCACTTGTTTGACTTCCTATCTATACATGTTCAGTGTTATTTTTATGGTGAACATCCTTTTCTGAATGGCTAAAACTGCTCACTTTGTATGTTCATTTTTCGTATTTGGTGATCAGTTTGAGCCTTTGCCAGCATGTATGCTTCTTGTTGAGTCATTGGAGTTATACTATGTAGAGCATCTTTTCATTCTCTAGACTATATTCCTGAAGCTACTAACTTGCATTTTTGACTCATAAGCACTTGGAAGGGAGAAGTTTGCCTGATAGTGCATTATCAACTAAGGGGAAGAAATTTATCAAATCTGCACTATTGGAGGGGGAGTTTGCTCGGACTTTGTCTAATGAATTGTCAATTGGTTTGGAGCATTTTTTCCAATTGGTTCAGAGCATTTTTGGTAGCTAGTTGTGTTGAGCCTTTGCCTCCTTCTTGAGGGACTAGCAACTTTGCCTATTTGCTTTCCATTTGGCATTGAGCTCTTCTGCTTTTCAGTTGGCATTCCTTCAGTTGGTGTCGAGTTTTATCGCTAGCGGTGTTGAGCCTGTTCTGCCTCTTCTTGAGGGCTAGCTCTATCTTGCTTGATTGTCAACTGATTTTTCAATTGGTGTCAAGCTTTTCTGCTAGCGGTGTTGAGCCTGTTCTACCTCTTCTTGAGGGCTAGCTTTGCTTTGCTTGGTTGCGTCGAGCCGTTGCCCACGTCTTTGGGGACCAAGTTGTTTTGTTCTTTCACTTGAACTTCTTCTGGCTTTGTTATGCTTTTGGGTCATCTGGACGAGTTCTCTACTTCTCCTTCTTCTTTCTTCTTCTACCTTCATTATGATTTGTGTTGGTAGTTGACAATGCACTCATCAAGGGGGAGATTGCGGATACATGGGTGTATGCTGGATCTTGAGTGATGAGTGATTGTCAACTGGGATAATGCGCATGTTCTTTGGCTTGTGCTGTGCAGGTGTCGAGCACGGATACAGTGATCGAAGGCAAGGTGAAGGTCAAGTAGAGACGTGCCGTGCCGATGGACAAAGAGCGGTGAAGGGCGGACGTGAGGCTTGGACTGTGCGACCGGTGGCCTGAGGATCAGCTGTGGTGGCTGACAGCCTGGGACAGCGATGAGCGAAGACTTGCGGGGCACAGTGTTGCTCGGGTCGAGGACCTGGGGACATGTGTAGGTGGACGGGGTGCACGGACGGTGCATCCCCTCTACAGCGTCGGTTTGATGGTTGGGCCACAGAAAAACCATCGGGTGGACGGTTTCCAGGTTTGGGCCACAAAACCTGGGTGCTGCGGGTTTGCCGAGTTTGGGCCACAAAACTCGGGCTGAGGACGGTTTCCAGGTTTGGGCCTCAAAACCTGGGCGCTGGCGAGTTTCTGAGTTTGGGCCACAAAACTCAGGCGATGGACGGCTGGTTTCCCGGTTTGGGCCTCAAAACCGTGGGTTGGTCGTGAAGGCTGGTTTCCCGGTTTGGGCCTCAAAACCGGGGCCGAGGTCCGTGAAAAGGACGAGTAGAGCGGTGGCGGCACGTGGCGGCAATCGGTGAGGTTGCGTCGAGGCAACGCTACCAGTTGTGCGGGCGTGGCCGTCGGATCACCACCTACCACGAGTTGGTCCAGAATAACCTTAGGGTTTAGCTGGTTCGCTCTATAATTAGTTAGGGGCAGAGTGGGAACTAGAATTAGGATAAGTAGAGGGAGACACCCACCTCCCATCCTATCTCAGTCATTTGCTCCTTGCCTTCTAGGTTTTCCTGCTCTCCCAATTCCCTGCTGTAGCTACTGAGATCCGCAGAGAACCATACCTCTGTGTACTTGAGATTTTGAGGAAGTGAGACCATAATCTCACTGTTGTAGCGTGTGGTAGCCACACGGTTGTAGATCGATGTCTCAATTCGTGTTTTGACTTTGTTCTTCGCGTTCTTCGATTCTCTGCGTTTTTCCCGTCACTCGATCTCCCTCTCTACTGCGTCTTTTTGAAATCCACTTGAATCAACTTATTCTTTATAGTGAGGAGATCATTTCCACTGAAGGAATTCATCTAACTCCTCATGAACAAGTAGATCGGGTCGATTCATTTTTCGTAGCGCTTTTTCGGTTCATATTCCTTCCCTTTCGATTCCCGTTGATTGAGTTGATTTGAGCGGATGATTTCTTGGGGATAGTCTCCTAACTACCTCGTGATCATCCTCTCCAAGTTTGGTATCAAGGGATTTTGATTTGGATCGATTTGGAGGAGATTTGAGTTGAGGGCGACCAAAATCGCCCTTTCTGTTCATCCGCGGACAGTCTGCTGTTGGTGGCACGGACAGTCCGTGCGTCGGGCTCCGACCAAGTCAGTGGTCGCGCGGCTCGACTGTGTTGTCACGGATTGACCGGCGGACGGTCCGCAGTAGGAATCCGCGGACAGTCCGGGAAGTGTCCAGGGACTGTTCAGCAACGTTTCTGTTTCGCACTTTTAGCGGGCGGACAGTCCGCCACCTAAGCCCGGACAGTCCGCCGTTGGGCAGACAGTCCGCGGTCTGAACCCCGGACAGTCCGCGAGTTGGCCGAGTGTTGAGTTTCAGTGCGTTTGCTCTACCGGCTTCTGTGTTTGGTTTCCGGACTTCTCGTTTGGCCCTAGAGTTGACCTAGGAATCTCACTAGGTATCTTTGCTACTTGTTAGCATCGGTATTTGGGGATTTCTCGACGTAGACTTCAATCTACGTTCGGGACTCAGTTTTCAGGGGTCGAACTTGTGCGTGTGCCTTTGGTGTTTTGGTTCGCACTTGCTTTGTGGTGCCTCGCTGTGATCCAAGGGATCATCCACCCTCTTCCAAGGGTCGTGGGCATCACGGTTCGGTCGAAGCTTTTCAGGGGTTGATTTTTGGGACAAAAGCCAAAGTTTCGAGAGAAATTTTTTTAGGCTCCCATTCACCCCCATCTGGTCGCCTTGCTTTTGCATTCTCGATCCTTCAGGCACCACCAAACGAGAGCGAGTCAAAACCCAAAAGCTTCGGCTTAAGTTCAACCCTACAAACCAACTCCCGAACGTAGATGCTAGACTACGCCGGGAAATCTCCAAATACCGATGCTAACAAGTAGCAAAGATACCTAGAGAGGTTTCTTAGTGAACTCTAGGGCCAAATGAGAAGTTCGAAAACCAAGCGGAAAAGCCGCGAGAGCAAACGCACTAAAACACAACCTACAGCAGGTTGCCGGACTATCCGGGCTCCTAGTGCCGGACTGTCCGCGCCTACTGCGGACTGTCCGTGGTCCACTGGCGGACTGTCCGCCGGCAAGAAACAAAAATCAACACTGCTGCTGATGTCTCCCTGGACAGTCCCGGACTGTCTGCGGATGACAACGACGGACTGTCCGCCGGTCAACCTGGACAGGAATAGTCGAGCTGCGCAGCCATAGGTCCAGCTCGAGCCCGACGCGCGGATTGTCCGCGCCCTGAGTGGCGGACTGTCCGCGACCACTCAAGGAGGGCGATTTCAATCGCCCTTCTCCCAAATCTCCCCAAATTAGATCCAAATCAAAATCCCTTGATCCCAAAATTAGAGAAGATGATCACGAGGTAGTTGGGAGACTATCCCCAAGAAATCATACGCTCAAATCAACACAATCAACGAGAAATCAAAAGGGAAGGTGCAAGAACCGTAAAAACACCACGAAACTTGAATCCACCCGATCTACTTGTTCGTGAGGATTGAGATGAATTCCATTGGTGGAAATGTTCTCCTCACATCAAAGAACAAGTTGGTTCAAGTGGATTCAAAAAAGACACAGCGAGGAGGGAGATCGAGTGACGGGAAAATCATGGAGAAACGAAGAACGCGAAGAACAAGTTCAAAACGCGAATCAAGACCACGAATTGCCAGCCGAAATTCGTCCGCACGAGGAGACAATGGGAATCCAGTCCCGTTTCCGCAAAATCCAAATACACAGAGGTATTGTTCACCGTCTCTGTGGATCTCAGTAGCTACATCAGGGATTGGGAGAGCAGGAACCCTAGAATGAAAATAGCAATGGCTGAGATGTTCTGGAGGGAGGGGTGGCCTCTCCTTATATAGCCTAGTACAATTATTCCCCTTCTACCCTTACAGCTAATGAGCGAGCAGGCTATCCCTAAGGGTATTCCTGACCAACTCGAGGTTGATGTTGATCCGACGGCCACACCCGCACATCAGGTAGCTTCGCCTCGACGCGACCTCACCGGATGCCGCCACGTGCCGCCACTGCGCCGCTCGTCCTTTTGACGGACCTCCCCCCGGTTTTGAGGCCGAAACCGGGAAACCTGGGCCATCCCCAAGTTTTGAGGCCGAAACCGGGAAACCTGTCATCCGTCGCCTGAGTTTTGTGGCCCAAACTCAGAAAGCCGCCAGCGCCCAGGTTTTTAGGCTCAAACCTGGAAACCGTCCTCAGCCCGAGTTTTGTGGCCCAAACTCGGAAACCGGCCGCTGTTGACACCACGGGTGGCACGCAGAAGAAACCGCAAGCGCACGGCTGTCAGTTGTAGCTTTTCACCTCAGAGTATTCCGGGGTATCGAATCCACGAGGAACCCGAAGTGATTTTGAGAAAACTAGGGGGATAATGATATCTAGGATAGATGAAGGGGAACAGGCATTATCTACTGGGGTAGATCCTAGTTCTATTAGACTTCTAGTGATTTAATATCTTTACTAGTGTACTGTGGGCGTACTAGCCTTTACCAATGACTTAGGTTGAACGCTAGCACAACGAGCCCTACTGTTAAACTAGACCAACTACATGGTGGAATTCAAGGCGCACAGGGCTGTCACCACCTGCTTGGTACCACAACTATCCGGGGGCCTAGCCGTATTCACTGGCAATATATAGCCTAAGTACCACACTTAATCTATATATTACTACTACTAGCCCTGTACTAGAACTAGAGCACTTGAAACTAATATCAAGCAATGAAACGAGTACACAAGTACTGAAAATAAATACTTGAAGATAAAATAAATACTAAGTTACCAAAGTTGAAGCGCAGAGCAGAGAGAAGCAGAGGTCTCCGACAACTCCGGAACTCTCCAGACTTCTACTCTTCTCCTCTCCAGCTCCTCTTCTAGTGAGGCACTCACACTCTCTCTAATCTCTCTAGCATAGCAAGTGTGCTAATCTCACCAAATGGTGAGGACTGGTGTGAGGCTCTCCGAATGAGAACTGTAGGGGCCTATTTACAGTGCTAGGAAGCTAGGGGGTACTTATAGAGTGAAGGGGAGGTCGGTTAGGGTTTTGGGGGTGGCGCCCGCCACTAAACCCTGGCGCCCGCCACCCCTCTGTCGTCCATTACAACCGCCATTCATCCAACGGTCCTCACTTGCCCCCCTAAGTCGGTTTGAGGGTCGGTTAGGGTTTTAGACAGGGATTTCCATGTGTCCAAAGCCCACTATCCAGGTGATACTCCTCTTAGCCCTTGGATCAAACCGTCTTAGTGTGCAATGGCTAGGATTTGTGCTTGAGGTGACTCCCACGGATCAATGACGTGGCCTGGGCCACTTTGGGCAAGATGGACCTGGCGGCCGCCAGTATTAGGTGGCGACCGCCACCCTACTCAGGCCCAAATGGGCCAGAGTGGCTTGGCCTTGCTCCTGGTACACTTGTTTGGCCCAAATTCCATCATTTCCTGCATTAAGATAAGAAACTATGCACATGTGGAAATAGGTTAGTTATAAACCAAATCTTCTACTTTTTATGTTATTTTACCTTGGTTTTGGGTGAAATGTTGATGGTGAAATGATGCTTTAAGCACCATCAACAAGCTCCCCCACACTAACCTCTTGCTCGTCCCGAGCAAGCATGGACTTTAAGAATTGCAACAATTTATTGAACTAAGCATTCACACAAGATGTTCAACTACCTATACTCATGTTAGTAACCTTTCCAAGTGGCTAATAAATCATACCTATGGTGTTTGAAAGATAGAATAGCTTGCAAATAAGAGAAACACACTTTCCTCTTTTACATACCTTGGGGTTTAAGGATATTTTCAAAAAGAAAATCATGGTTCATTGAATCTCTCTTTAAATCTCAAGGCACTCTTGGTGTATATCCTTACTTTATGGCAAAAAGAAATGCCAGAGTCTATCCTATGGTTTATGTGGAGTTTATAGGGAAAGGAAAGAATGTAAGGCACTTCTATCTCTCTTTTATTGCTAAGTCAAGTTTAGGATCATGGGAGAGTGTAGTCATGCAATAGCCAAGGTATAAGGTGGACTAACTCAACTCCTTTGTTCTTTTTGAATCTCTTCTCTTACCAAGGATCATGGTTATATGCATCTGTCTCTTTTTTTTACTTGGACACTTGTCCTTTTTAGAGCATTTGCTCCTTTTTTTGAATACTTGGACACTTGTCCTTTTTAGAGCATTTGCTCTTTTTTTAGATACTATATAGCCATGTCCTTTGAAGGAATGAGAAAATTTATTCAATTCTTTTAGAACAAAATTTTGGAGGAGAACTACATGAGTATACTCTCAGTGTGAGAGTTGTCTCAAAAAGGCATGGTTTGCCTTGGCTTTTAGAGCATGACTAAACTCTTCTACCTAGATCAACTATTCTTGACAAGGCTCAAAGATTGATTTAGAAGGCTTTATGGGCTGTTCTCCTATACTCTAATATTTTGGCTTTGGTAGGTGGATAGGAAAGAGATCATGAACCATGGTAATTTTGGTTTTCAAAATAAAAAAAAACTCCCAAGGTTGTAGTAGAGTACTAATGCAATTTCAATTACTACTTCTATATCTTATCAAGCAACAACCTAGGTTGATTTCCCTATCAAAATGAGTAGGCTACTACACATGAATAAAAGGTAGAATAACATGTCGTGTAAACACTCAATTCAAAAGAAATTGTTTCAGCATTTTTATTTCCTAGCTGCATTTTTAGTTCAAACTGAGACATCCAATGATCCAAATTGTACAGAATTTAAAACACAGGTTTAGGGGTTCACCGGGGTTGTTTCGGTGCAGAGTGGCCTGGTGGCCGCCAGTAACAGGTGGCGGCCGCCATGGGCTTTGGCCCAAACGGCTTGCAAACAGCGTGGTAGCTACCTCGCTAAGAACAGGTTACTGTTTTGAACATTTTAGCACATTTTACAGTGGTGTTTAAAGAGGGGGGGTTCCCCCACACTAGAAGTTTTGGCACTTTTTATTTTTAAAAAATGAAAAATCTTGATGAAGAGAAAAAATATGGGTGTCTCTTTTTTATTCATTATAAGAATTTCCTAAACAAATATTTTAAATTGAAATTTAAACAAACTAAAATTTAAATCAAGCAAACTAAAAATTAAACTTAATCTAACTAAGAACCTAACTAGACACCCTAATCCTAATCTAATCTACTGAAGGAGTCTCGTAGAGATCCTCGAAGCCCGTCTCTTTGAAGAGACGCTTGATCTTCGAGGTACAGCCCTTGCAGAGGATGGTGAACCGATCCTCTATATCCATCCGCCACAGGGCTATCTCTGTGACCTGATCCTCCAAGGTGCTCTTCTCCTTGCGCAGCTTCTTCACCTCGGCGGCGAGTTTTTCGAGGGTTAACCCCTCCTCACCACCGCTGTGTTCCATCTCGCCGGGGACTCCTGCCGGCGATGGGTTGAGACGGCGGCGCACGGATGGCGCGGGGAGCGACCCATTGGAGTCATGAGTGCTTGTCTCGCGCTCACACAGCACCTTCTCATAATGGCCATCGGACATCCTCACGCCATACACCTCCAGCTTAGCCCTTTTAGGATTGGGGCTGTGACTACGGGTGCGGCTATCCGAGCCAAAGCTGACCCGGGATTTCACCCTTGATGGATTGGGCGTCTCATCGCCCCTGGTCTCGACGGCCGGAGACTTCCTCGGGGTGATCTCCCCCGTGGTCGGCCTAGTGGGCGGCCTCAACTTCTTCCTGAGTGGCGTCACCGGAGGAGGATGAAGACGGAGCGGAGGCGAGGCCAGGGGGCGCTTCACCCCTGGTGGCCGCCCAGCAGGGGTGGCGCCCGCCACTGGAGTGGTGGCTGGTGCCTTCCCCGCACCCTCCGGTGGTGTCCCCTCGACATAGGTTCCGTCGGGCAGCACCATCGCTAAAGGAGGTACGTCCAGCACCTCCATGTCATCGTCAATCAATGACCGGATGATGGCTTTGGTGGAGGACGAGACGGATCCTTGAGGGTTGTAGGACACGGATTTCCGTGGGGATGACATGGTTTTGGAGGAGGTTTGGCTAGACTTCATGGGTGGATGGAGGAAGAAGAAGGAGTTCTTCTTTTAAGAAGGGGAAAAAGTGGAGGGATAGACCTTAGATTAACTAACAGTTCCTTATCTTCTCCTTCTTTCACTCTCACGAGCTCAGGATTGGTTGCCACATGGAGGGGGACCTCTAAACCGCCGCCTAGCGTGGCGGGCGCTAGGGTTTGGTGGTGGCCGCCAGTTGAGAGTGGCGGCCGCAACTCCTCCTTCGCCGGGCATCGAGCGGGAGAAGGTAAGCCTCCTAAAATTCAAAGTCCCGAGGTCGAAATGGCTTGGTTGGGCCTAAAGAGGCCTTTCTCGGGGTTTTGGTTGGACTAGGTGCATGAAATGGACAAAGGATAAACTGGGTCCATCTAGCAATGGTCATGGGCTTGATCTACTTCATAGTCAATTATATCAATTTCGTTTAGCTCATTTTTATCAAAGTCATAGAACATTTTTAATCTTTGTCCATTGACTTTGAAGATTTGCCCATCGTCACTTTCCAATGTGACGGCTCCATGGGATGAGGTTGCAACAACCTTGAAAGGTCCTTCCCATTTGCTTCGGAGTGCACCATGTCCGAAAAGTCAAACACGGGAGTTAAAGAGTAAAACTTTATCTCCTACTTCGAACTCTTTCTTTTTGATCCGTTTATCGTGCCATCTCTTAGTCCTCTTTTATAGAGCTTGGCACTATGATAGACTTTCTCTCGCCATTCTTCTAGTTCGGAAATTTGCATCTTCCTATTTTGGCCAGCTTGGTCAAGGTCCATGTTCCATTCCTTAATGGCCCAATGAGCTTTGAACTCAAGCTCAACAGGAAGATGACAAGTTTTCCCATAAACTAGTTGGTATGGGGACATTCCAATTGGGGTCTTATAGGCGGGCCGATAGGCCCACAGAGCTTCGGGTAATTTATGTTTCCATCCCTTTCCCATTTCTTCTACCGTCTTTTGCAAGATATTCTTTATTTGTTTATTGGACGTTTCGGCCTGTCCACTTGTCTGGGGGTAGTATGCAGTGGCTACATTATGTTGGACTCCTTGACTAGCTAAGAAATGTCGGAAGCTCTTATCTATGAAATGAGAACCTCCGTCACTAATGACTAGTCTAGGAACTCCAAAACGAGGAAAGATGTTTTCTCTGAACATTTTCTTCGAATGTTTAGCATCTACCGCTCGACAGGGTATGGCTTCTACCCATTTCGAGACATAATCCACAGCCACAAGAATGTACTCGGCGTCATAGGATTTAGGAAAGGGGCCCATGAAGTCTATACCCCAAACATCGAACAACTCAACTTGGAGATTGTTCACGAGAGGCATAGCATCTCGGGCACTAATGTTACCATGCTTTTGGCAACGAGGACAACGTCTCACATAATTCTTTGTGTCCTCGTACATGGATGGCCAATAAAAACCACTTTGCCATATTTTAACTTGTGTCCGAAAAGCTCCATAGTGTCCTCCATATTCGGCGGAGTGACATCTATCTATGATTTTTGTTGCTTCTTCTATGGGGACACGTTTTCTCAAGAGTCCATCTGCACAAACCTTAAAGAGACATGGTTCATCCCATAGGTGCGTTCTGCTTTGATATAGGAGTTTCTTTTTATTCTCCCCCGGCGGGACATAGCCGGCGACTATAAAATTCACGATGTTTGCATACCAAGGGTTGGTATACGTGACTTTTAAAAGGGTATCATCGCGAAGAAAGTCATTTATTGGGAGATTGTCCGGATTATTGGCTTGTAGTCTAGACAAGTGATCAGCAACTGAATTCTCTACTCCTTTCTTGTCTCTTATTTCCAGGTCAAATTCTTGAAGGAGAAGGATCCAGCGGATCAACCTTGGCTTAGCATCTTTCTCAGTGAACAGATATTTTAGAGCAGAGTGATCGGTATAAACGATCACCTTAGCTCCCACTAAGTAAGATCTAAACTTGTCTATGGCAAAGACTACGGCCAAAACTTCCTTTTTCTTTGGTTGCATAGTTTAGCTGGGGGCCAGTCAGGGTCTTACTAGCATAAGAAATAGCATAATGCTTCTTATCTTTAGTTTGACCAAGGACGGCTCCCACAGCATAATCACTAGCATCACACATGATTTCGAACGGCAAATTCCAATCTGGGGGTTGGATGACTGGTGTAGAAGTTAGAGCCTTTTTCAAAATATTGAAAGCTTGTAGACAGTCCTCGTCAAATTTGAACGGGACGTATTTTGCTAACAGGCTCGTTAAGGGTCTAGCGATTTGTGAGAAATCCTTAATAAACCTTCTATAAAAGCCAGCATGGCCCAAGAAGCTTCGGATTCCTTTCACATTAGTGGGTGGTGGCAATTGTTCAATTACATCGATTTTGGCTTTATCCACTTCTATCCCATGTTCTGAAATTCGATGGCCTAGGACAATTCCTTCCCGCACTATGAAGTGACACTTTTCCCAGTTAAGAACTAGGTCCTTCTCTTCACAGCGTTGGAGGACTTTGTCTAAATTGGCCAGGCAATCATCAAAGGTTTTCCCATATACCGAAAAGTCATCCATGAATACCTCCATGATTTGTTCAATCATGTCGGAAAAGATGGACATCATACACCGTTGGAAAGATGCCGGCGCATTGCAAAGTCCAAAGGACATGCGTCTATAGGCATAAGTTCCATACGAGCATGTGAAAGTGGTCTTACTTTGGTCATCTGGATGGATTGGAATTTGGTGATAACCAGAATATCCATCCAGGAAGCAAAAGAAGGAATGGTTTGCCAATCTCTCTAGCATCTCATCTATAAAAGGGAGTGGGAAATGATCTTTCTTTGTGGCTTTATTCAGCTTCCTATAGTCTATACACATCCTCCATCCAGTGACAGTGCGTTGAGGGATTAACTCATTTTTCTCATTCTTAACGACTGTCATGCCTCCTTTCTTTGGAACTACTTGCACGGGACTTACCCATTCACTATAAGGAACTAGATAAATAATTCACGCGTGCAAGAGTTTCAGAACCTCCATTTTCACGACTTCACGCATAGCGTTATTAAGTCGTCTTTGGGGCTCTCTTGAAGGGGGTATCTCAGGATCGAGAGGGATACGATGGATGCAGAGATTTGGACTAATTCCCTTCAAATCTTGAAGTGAATAGCCAAAGACAGATTGGTGTTTTTCTAAGACAAGGGTCAACCTACGAACTTCCTCTTCAGATAGCTTATTGCTAATGATTACGGGAGTCTCGGAGTCATTGTTTAGAAAAATGTATCTCAGGCCTTCAGGCAGAGGTTTTAGCTCTATGGAAGGTCGAGATGGCTTTTCCGATTCGTCTAAGCGAAACGGTTCATCTGTCTCGGCTTCTTCTTCGACAAAGAACTCAGAATCTTTTTCAAAATCAGGCTGAGCCAACTCATAAAGGGTAGAGGTTCTAGCTTGATCGAGAAAGTTCATAGCATTTCTGTAATCCTCAAACACATCATCCTCTATCTCGCCCAAAAATTCCGGAAGAATTTCTTCCCCAGATGTGGACGGAATAGGCTCCGCTAAGTCCAGCGAGCTAGACTCGGGCTCTTCTTGTTGTTCTATGATCGAAATTTGAGTTTCTATGACTTCTTCCTCAGGGATTTCATCGGAAACTCCAGTATAAGGAGTATACTCAAGAATTCTATCAAGAACCTCCTTTCCACCTCATGGAGAAAGATGAAGAAACGCTCCACCTGACGAATGATCAAGATGAAGGGCGCTTTCTTTCTCTAAACCGACATAAAAATGTTGAAGGAGCATTGGATCGGGTATGGCTAAATCGGGTCCTGAATTGATTAAATCAATAAAATGGGCCCAAGCCTCCCCTAATGTCTCCTTATCATTTTGTCTAAAGGTCAACACTTCTACTCTTAGTTGTACCACTCGGTGGACAGGGAAATACGTCAAGATAAACTTGGTCCGTAAAGTTCCCCAGTCTCCTCTGGCACTTTCCACGGTTCGAGCATGCCATGTTTTAGCTGCTCTCGTCAAAGTGAACGGAAACAGCTTCCACTTGACAATGTCAGGTGAAATGCCCGAAATGTTCAAACATGCACAGACTTGCTCAAACTCACGTAAATATGCTCTCCTGATCTTTGTTAATAAAGTCAGGGCACAATTCGTAACTATCGGCATATATAGGCTGTGATGATGAATGTGGCTCTAATCGCGAACTCTTAGGAGCTGCGAATTGAAAGATAGATTGGTTCTCCATACGGAGAGGATAAAGATGATCCTAACTCTAGTCTCAAAAATCAGCTACCGTTCCCCGGCAACGGCGCCAAAGAAGCTTGTTGACACCTCGGGTGGCACGCAGAAGAAACCGCAAGCGCACGACTGTCAGTTGTAGCTTTTCACCTCAGAGTATTCCGGGGTATCGAATCCACGAGGAACGCGAAGTGATTTTGAGAAAACTAGGGGGATAAGGATATCTAGGATAGATGAAGGGGAACGGGCACTATCTACTGGGGTAGATCCTAGTTCTATTAGACTTCTAGTGATTTAAGTTCTTTACTAGTGTACTGTGGGCGTATGTTGACGTTTGTTAACGCAATTAGAATATGAAAGATTCCGCAAGCGCACAGAACATCATCGTAGCATTTTACCGGGAAGCTAGGGTCAAGAATCTGATAACTCACTATCATGCATCTAGTAACTCAGAGTACTAAATAGACTAGAGCAGGAGTAATTAGTATATGATATGAATGAAAGCACATAAAAGATAATTCAATGATAACTAGATAACTATAGTGGGAGGACAACGGGAGAGATCAAGGTTCCTATATACTTCTCTATTACTTGGGTTCTAAGGCAACAAAGATGAAAAGATATAGCAATTATAAACATTGGCACTTTGGAGCAGCAGGTCCTTTCCAACTCTCGAAGAAGATTGGGAAAAAGGTAGTTGGGAGAAGGCTGCCAAAAGCTCTACGAAACATCAATCCGAACGTGGTGAACTACAAAGGCCTAACAGAGCTGTCACCCCTGGGGCTACCACAACTATTCCGTGGGATTGAGCGCAACCTCAGGTAACCTATAGACTAAACACCATGTCTAATCTATGAATTACTACTCTAATTAGCTAGCATAACTAGAGCACTCAATACGAGCGAAGATCCCATGCCAAGATATAACAACTATACTAATCATATAATAAAGCATAAAGTAAATAGAGAAGATAAATATATTAAAGCATAAGTCTTACAAAGAAAAGATACAAGACACACCAAAACTCTGAAGACTCCTCCGGAACCGGAGCGTAGCTCCGCTCTCCCTAACTCCCGACTAGAGCTAAACTATTACATTGGAAAATCTAAACCTAATTACATAGAGGAGAGAGGTCATCCATTCGAGGGACGCCTCTACAACTCCATGATGATGATGCCTCAGGGGGGTCCTGGGTTTATTATATAGGGGCTCCTGGCCTCCCCTCCACCTTGGGCAAGCGATGTGGTAGTAAATCCTTCGTCATATGCACTTAGGCCTAATGGGCCAAAACGTGTTGGAGAGATCGGTTGGAGTGCGTCACGCAAAGGGGAGCGAACTTGGGCCCTATACCAGACCGGTCGGTCCAGGAGGGAGACCGGTCGGTCTGCCCCTATGACAGGTGGGCCCCACCTTCCGTGGGTCGTCTTCTCGTGTCTTCTAGAATGTTCTAGAATCTTCCAAGTCGTATCCATCGAGGACTCTCTCGTTAGGACTCCAAATGTAGCAAATCATATGTCTGTTTCGATCGTCTCGACGAGCTCTTCGCAATGGTTTGCTCTGTTTCATCACTTGAGATACTTTTATATGGTGAAATATTGATAATCCTGCAAAACAAGTGAGAGCACCAAAACTCGTGGAACTTGTTAGTTTCAAACCCTACAATTATGCTTTATGGTTCATTTCATGTCATTCTATGCATTAGTTGATGGTATAATATTGACATTAAGGACCATCAACAAGTTCCCCCAAGCTTACCCTTTGCTAGTCCCTTAGCAAAGTCAAACTCAACAATGGATCAGGAGTTGCTGCAATATCTGCACTTCTAACAAGTACTCATGCATTCAAACAAAAGTTCTCATTTGGATTAGAAAAAGATATCATATTATTCATCATGGGGCTTAGCACTTTACCTTGAATCTTGCGTAATTGAAAGATAGAACGATCAAATCAAGCACTATGTCTCTTGTTCTTTCACTTCACCATTATTCCGGAGTTTTTATGAATTTTCAAAAAGCTTAAGAACATATGTTGTCAAATTAAACAATGGATCCAAAGAGAAAGTCAACCACACCATTGAATCGAGAAGTGCATGTGTATGGAAAATGGAGGCGGATGCTCTTTTGAATATATCACTCTCTTTTGTCTGTTAGAAACACATGGCTATGAGGCTAATTCTACTATCGGGCACGTGCCCATTTTTTCTAATATTCATTTTTTTCCTTTTCTTCTTCTTTTTTTTCGAGGTTCCGGACACTCGTCCCTTTTTATTTCCTCGGGATCTATCTTTTTGAGGTTTCGGACACTTGTCCTTTTTTATTTCCTCAGATTTTTTTTTTCTCTTTTTTTTCAATAGCCATATGCTTCCAACAAACTTTTGAGAGGATAGCAATACATAATCATGAGCATTTATGCGGAAGATGGATGAAATGTGTAAGTGATCTCAATTCAATAGTATGATAACTTCTCATAAGGTCAACAAAGCTTAATTTAACTCAATGCAATTATTGGTCATATTAATATTGGAAACTCTCCGGAACTCTAGTGTTGTTTAGAACAAGATAATAGCAGCTCAGATCATCACATATCATATATGTCAATTACCTAGACTCTAGATCAAGCATTTGCTACCCATATATTTAATTTCAATTTAAGGCATCATTAGTTTTTTTAAACTTAGGAGAACTCATGCTTAAAGGCTAGGTACTAGAAAGAAATACAATAGAGCAACTATTCATCATTTCCATTTTAAGAAATTAGAGAGAGAGTTCTTCAGATTAGACATGCTTTATTTATTTAATCTAACACACACTAGAACCTATTACTTAAAAACATTAAGACAATGGTAAGACATACCTGAATTACGAAGATAACGGGGGTGCACCTCCCCCAAGCTAATCCCTTCGATCGCATCGAGCCTTCATGTGCCCAAATATTTTTGTTCTTTTTCTTTTTAAGGGTGAGCCTTCGTGTGCTCATATTATTTTTTTTTGTATTTTGAATTTATTTATAAAAAGAAAAACTTAAGAGAATAATGATTCTTACCTGGATACACGGGGGTGCTCCCCCCCAAGCTAAATGTTGATGTAGTCGTTCGATCTTGCAATGTAGCGGACTGGCAGTGAAAATGTTCTTCCTCTATCGGAGCATTGATTGATGCTGATGGTTGTTGAAATAGTGCTCCAACAGTGGATGGAACATCCACTTGCTCGTCAGCTTTTCTTGGTCATTCAATCCTGTGAAACTCAAATAGACAACAAAACTTGTGGAATAGATTAAGCATTAGAGGTTGGCCACTCAAGCCTTAGTTGTCTAGAGTTTCAGTAAGATCTCTTTCTCAATATTTTTATATAATATTTTTTTTTGATGCAAGAGAAAATGAAACAGGATGAATGTATGAATATTTATTTTTGTTTTTATGCCGCCACAGTGAATATTTCATGTGGGTTTTTACACACCACAAAATTATTCACATGGGGCTTTAAGTTTTATGATGCAGTGCAAAAAGTAAAATATTTTTATTTTCCTTTTTTATGCAATGCTAATGCAGAAAAGTAAATATGCTATGGAGAAATGATGATGGAAAGTAAATATGCAAAAATAGAAACTAAAAAGATAAATATGGATAACTACCGATTTTACCTTTCGGCGAGGGTTCAATGTTTTAAGTCCTCTGAACAAGACTTCTCACCATATTCATTCCCGAGGTGTGTCATTTGATCCCAATATGTAGACCTTGATAACTACACCTCTTGATATGGTGTCACCCATGTTCTTCGCTCGCGCAGCAACTTGAAGTGAAACATTAATTGTGGAAGCTGGCGGCATCTTGCTCAATGTGCATGTTCTTGTAGATCCAGGACCTTCACTCTGTAGAATGTGGGAGTTGACAAACTCCTCCATGTTTTGCTCAAGAGTGTATCCTGCTCATAAAGACAAGGTAGAGATCAAGTGCATGGGCTCTGTTGGTGGAAAAACACCAACAGAACCAAAAGTTTTGTTCATTCTAACCTTAGGCACATTGAACAAGATAAACTTGTTGTTTATGTACTCTATTCAATCTTAACATGAGTGATAAGATTAGAAGATGAGCATGAAAGTAGCATCTTAAAAATATTTAACAGATTATATTACTTAACCCAAGGAAGGATAATCTATGTATAGTGTGTCGATCTTTTCATGATTGTGATTATCATTTTCCAAAGGTTAGATGCACAACATTTTAGCTCATTTAGATAGTGAGATAGTGAGATTCAAGAGAGTAAAGCCATCAATAAAGAGTAAAGAACTGAACATGTTTAGTTGATTAGGGTGGATTAAGTGAGGTGCAACCTAAACATGTTTGGTTCTTTATTTATGCGCATACCAGAATCAAAGAGAAGCTTTTAAAGTGATGGTCACATACCTTGAAATGTTATTTTATCATTGAAGAGTGATTGTGTCGATCTACCTTGTGGAAGCTTCTCTTGTCTAGTTGGTTATGTTCATGAATGGCTTGTCTTCTCTTGTCTATCTCACAGTGGGCCAGCTGAGTTTTGTTCTCAACAGGTCTAGACGACGGAGGCTTTGTTAGCTATTCTCTTGATTTGTAGGTTCAGGTACTATCTCTCCATGTCTGAATTCTTACAATGCCGTGGCTTCATCCTTCATGATGTCCCCCTCAATTCCTGGCAGTTGGTTCTTCCTTTGTCGGCTGAGTCAACGTCTTCTCTTGGTTTCCTTCGGCTGCTCATAAATGGGGTAGTTGTTGATGAAGCAGCAATACTTTTGATCGAAGATCCAAAAGTGGATGTCTCCAGGTCCGACATAGATGACAACTTTGGTGGTGTTCAAGAATGTTCTTCCAAGAATGAGTGATGGATCATATTCTTCTTCTTTGCTGGGGTAGCGTCTAGTGGCTTGTACTAATCAAAGTGGTGAGTAGGAGGTCAAAGTGTCTTGAAGCTGGATTTCTCCTTCCTACCCTTGATCGTGAAGTAGATCTAGACAACAAAATTGTGTCTCCCCCAAGCTGGCTTGTGAAGTAGGTGGATATTTCTTCAACAACATGTTCATGAGTTGAATTTGTAGACCTTGTTGTTGAAGTTGTTCCACCTCATCCTCCAAACTAGCTCTTGTGTTAGAAGTGAGGAGGACTTCCACTGCTTGTCTTCATAATGAACCACCAACATACTTCCTTCGGATGACACATAGATGTTATAATGTAGTGGCATATCGTCACCCTGATATATGTTGTTGGTGTCGGTGTTGATGTCTTTGACAATGATGAGTGTAGGCATAGATTGACCCATACGGGGTGAGTTGCTTCCTGCTCGTCATTAGTGTCCTAGCTTAGGCCTTGGGATGGCTCAAAGCTTGGCTGCCTTCGACATCACCAGTGACTTGTCTAATGATGAGTTTTGTCTATCCATGGGTTGGGTTTTGGATCTTTAAGTTCACACCACGAACAAGCAAATCTCATCTCCTACATAAATTTAGTGGACACATACCCGAAGGATTGCACTGAATTTGAAACAAGGGTTGTTATCCACAACTTATGTGTTATTCATCCATGCTAATGAAAATGGTGATTTTAGGATTAATTAGCATAGACTAGCATTTTATGTGTTGGCTGCATTTTAACATGGTTCAAGGCAAAGATACTTGCAGTAGAAGATAAATTGAAATAAACATTAATACTCACAGTTCTTTCATCCATGATGAATGAGCTGAGTCTTCATTTTGCAGTTCACCGTATGCATTGCTTCATCTCTGATGTGAATTCATCTCAGGACTTCCCAAAAGTCCTTGGTGCGCTAGGCATCAAGACTCTGTACCTTGATTACACTAGAGTAGCGTTTTACATCCTGATTGTACTTGTGCTGGTAGTTGCTGTACCTCAAGATGTTTCCGTGTATCTCTGTTGTAATTCCGAGTAATAATAAATAAGATCCAAGTACTTGGAAATATTTTCCAAGTCCTTTGTCTTCTTCTCTGTGTACTAAATGTATATTTGAAAGAATAATGTTGTCTGCTTACGGTGGGCCTGTTCACTGACTCTGATGCCGTCTAAAACGTCCCCCCAGCCGTTAGGGTTTTAGACAGTTTCATAACGCCGTTTGGAAAAAAATGAACGGTTGCTGAAACAGATCTATAATAAGCTGCCATCGGGCCTATGTTTTCTTCACGCTTCCATCTAGCGATTGCCTTCACAACAACAAATCTTTATAGACAGTCCCTTAGTTGATGCGCAGAAAGTCCCTTGTCATCAACATGGGTCCCAAAAAGCAGTCTGCGGCTGAGAAGAAGAAGGCGAAGATCACCGCCGGCGGGAAGCCGCACCATGCGCGCCATGATGTGCTGGCCTGGAAGCAGCTGGATACCACGGAGGCGGAGTTGGCCTACTTAGCACAAAAAGGATTGCTTCGGTCGCAGCCACTTGATGGATGGAGGGTGCCGATTGATCACCGCGCGCCAGCCCCTAACATGACGGAGATCGTGATGTTTAAGTCCTTCGTGGAGTGAGGATTGGGGCTCCCAGCATTTGACTTCCTACGGGGGTTGCTCCACTACTATGGTTTGACTCTCAACCATATTTCTCCCAATGCCTGCTTCCACATTGCTATCTTTACTCATCTTTGTGAGGCTTTTCTAGGAATCTGCCCCTCTTTTACTCTTTTCCATCACTTTTTCTGGGTAAAATGTCAACCCAGTGATGCATGTGTAGAGGTAGTCGGAGGGGCTAGCATCCAGCTTAGGTTAGAGGTAGCCACTCAATATATCTCTGTAGTGTTGTCGGAGTCTGTCCGGGAGTGGGCTGCCGGGTGGTTTTGCATAGCCAACCCACCGCCAGCTCTACGTCGTCATGATGGATGGCCACCTCAGAAGTGCCGGGAGTGGAAGGACAAGATCTTTGCTGAAGAGCTAGAGACTGTCCAACCTCTGATTGACATGATAGCCGCATTGAAAGAAAGTGGTCTGAATGGATACACCGTCGTTCAAAACTTCATCGCGCGCTGAATCCACCCACTTCAACAATGAGCCAATTTTGCCTTCAAGTACCTGGGCATGAAGGACCCGAGTCGTCATGATGCCGAGCAATTGCCAAACCATGAAATTCTTAGAAGGATGAACCGGCTGTTGAAGAGCCATGAACATTTTGTTCCGATGATGGCAACGTTCTCCGCCATTAACCCTCCTCCAGAGGTAGGTAGTTGAGTTGTCTCATCTTTGAGATTCATGGTAAATATCCTTCTGACTTGACTTCAATATCTTCCTCTTTATAGGGCCAAGGGAGGAGTAACAATGATTGTCCACCCTTGCCCCCAGCGACTCAAGAAGGCGGAGGCATAGCTCTCGGGGGTCCCATCCAAAGTGAGGACCATCGAAATGAGTCGAGCTCTCCTGGTGACATAGATTGGCTTGACTCAGAATCAACTGACTCAGATGTCATGCTCATAGATCCGGAAGCGGAGAGTAGCCGGAAGAGGTCTCCGACTCCACTTCAAGAAGTCGGGGAGCCTGTCCCAAAGAAGGCTCGCACTGGTAATCGCCGTGCTTGCCGAAAAATAATTTTGTCAACAGAATTGGCTGAAAAGCACTGTAGTACCGGTGCTCCTGGTAAGGGGAAACCCGAGTACATTGTAGTCTTTTTGTGTTTGGATTTTAATAAACCCTTGTCTTATATCTTTGTTTGATCCAGATGTTGAAACAGCCCAGGGGACTTCCAGTTGTGCGGTTCTTGAAGAAGCTTCGGCTCGAGACCCGCAGACAAAGAAGCCACTCTTGAAGCTGCCGTGGGCGTTGAAGCTTGAGAAGTAAGTCACAAAAGTTTCTTTAGAATACCCGCGTGTTTCTGGTACTAGCATGGATACTCGTCTGTTGTAGGAAGACGAAGTCGGCTGCAAGTTCCTCAAGTGTTGTCCCGGAGGCCCGGGCGGTAGAGGAGTCGGAGACGCAGGATAAAGGTGAATCCAGCGTCCCTCCAATCTCTAGCCAGGTAGATCCTCTGCCCGGCTCCTCTCCGTACAGTACCCATGTGGATGCAACACCTGAAGCGGACGTTCCTCCCTTGCCTCAGGTTGGTGTTTCGTACTCGATCTTCCACTCTCCTGCTCAATTGGAGTTTGACCGAGTGATGAACGAGTGGTTTTTTCGCACTCGGCAGCCAGACGAGCCTACTTTGGAGATGGTCTTGGCCGAGATCAATGCTGAAGCTTCAGCTCGTCCGCAGGAAGAGTTCGAGACTGCTCCCGAGTCCTCGCGCCAAGGAGCAGCACTTGACGTCAAGGGCTACAACCAGGATCTTACCCGGTTGAAGGAGTTGAGCAAGGGGCTTTTATCAATTTGTGGAGGTAATTCCTTTGGAGTCCTCTTCGTATGTTGTAGTCTCATCCGAGTACTTACATTATTATTTCTGTACAGGGCTTTGATGTAAAGGTCACTGATCAAATCACTCGGATTCGTCAAGAGCTATCTGGTGAGAATCATTGACTCAAAGACTACATCGCTCAAGATCTGATTAGCCAAAAGGTGGCTACGCAGCTCCTGAATAACCGCATCAATGAGCTGCAGAACAATCTCATGGATGTTGTCGATGAGCGTGATGCGGCCAACAACCGGGAGGTTGAACTACTCGCCAAGGATGCTGCCTTGGAGCAGAAGTTGAAGGAGCTCAAGAAGTCCTCCAAGAAGCAGTTGGCTGGTAAGTTGAAAGTATTGTCCCGAGTCCTTATTGCTTTTGTAGACTGATGACACTCGTCTGATTGATATGCTTGCAGATGCGAAGACGCTGGCTTCCGGGTGGCAGAGTGCGTTCAACCGGAAGGAGGCGGAGCTTGAGGAGGTATACGCTAATGCGCAGAATACTCTTCAAGAGTCCAAACTGATGCATGAGGGTGTTGACCGGGACCTCCTGCAGGCTTTAAAATTGACAAAGGAGTCGCGGGAAGCTCTGGAAGCGGTTCAAGCGCAACTGAAGGAGTCTCAGGAGTCCTAGAAGACTTCGTAGGCTTCTTTGAAGGCGCTCGAGCTTGCTGTTGAGCCCGTCCTGGGTATGATCCCGCGCCCTGAAGGAGCCGACGAGTCCTTGATTGATCGAGCCAAGGCTGCGCCCGGGCGGCTGACTCAGTACATCAAGGACATGGCGACTTCAGTGGTGCAAGGTCTGCTGGCGACGCTGCAACTACATATGCCATCCTTCGACCTGTCGTCCGTCATGACGCTTCCTGAAGGCAAGAGCGATAAGGACCTTGCAGCGATGCAGGAGGAGGTCAAGGCCATGGCGGAGGAGTACTCGCAGATTCTTGATCTTGTAGAGTAGTATACCCTCCTTGGTCATTTGGCCATGATTTGTATTGCCTGTAAACAATTATTATTAAGCATAAAGAATCAAAGTATTAGTTACTTTTGAGACTTGTGAATTTTGTGTGTTGTCGACTCGGCATTGCAAGGAATGTCTTGTCAATGGGTCGTTTTGTCTGATGTGGATGTGTGATCAGACGTCTTATTAGACGGGTCTATCCGGGTGCTCTCTAGCACTTAAGTTTGGGTCATATGACTTCGTTTCTCTAATAGTCTTTAACGATCTTATAGAGAACTTGGTCTGCCCGAGTACTAGTCTTAGTACCCTTGTTCAAGGGATAATTTTGATCAAGCACCTCTGA
Source organism: Coix lacryma-jobi var. lacryma-jobi (assembly GCA_009763385.1). NCBI lineage: Eukaryota > Viridiplantae > Streptophyta > Magnoliopsida > Poales > Poaceae > Coix > Coix lacryma-jobi. The sequence continues at coordinate 83,293,125 of CM019822.1, forward strand.
AGGACCACAACGATGGTTCCTGTTGGGTGGATCATATCCTCTTGGTAATCGCAGCTTGAGTGCGAAGGTGGGTCGGACCTCTGTCCGGTTAATGTGTAACAGGGTGAGTACCACTCCCCTTGTTATACCTTATAGGAACTAGTATCTACTTTGTAGATACCATATTCGCTATAGGCTGATAGCCGGGTATTAAACCGTACTATCATTTGAGTTGTATTGAGCTCGAAGCTCGTAACTCAAGTATGGTTACCGCTGAACCATCCATCCGAGTAATATCATGTATTAGTTGGTGGGATACAATAGCTAAAGCTTATTGTATGATTGAAAAGCTTTATCCGACTAAGTAGTTGTGATAAAGTGTAATAAAAGGATAATTCATAAAGCTCTTGTTTCTGATGAATCCAAACATTATTAATATTCGGGGGAATAAGTACATTTGCCCTAAATTGAATTTGTAGCATAGTCCTTAGGTATGGAATTTCTTTAGATGCTCAATATTCCATGAATTTGGCAATGGAGAACCATCCTCAGTGACTAGCTCAAAAGACCCGGGTCTTGTTACTTTAGATACTATGTAGGGTCCTTCCCATGGACTCATTAACTTGTAGCGTCCTGTGGTATTCTGAATCTTCTTCAGGACCATGTCGCCTACTTGGAAAGTATGGTGATGGACGTTTTTATTATAGTAGCGCCTCATCCCTTGAAGGTATCTTGCTTATTGAAAGAGAGCGGCTAATCGGGCCTCCTCGAGACTGTCGACTTCTAGTCGCCTTGTATCGTCAGCCTCTCCTTCATTGTACTGCTCTGTTCGTGGGGAAATCCAGATTAAATCTGCTGGGAGAATTGCTTCGGTGCCATAGACCAGGAAGAAAGGAGTTTGTCCTGTTGCTCGACTTCGTTGTGTCCGTAGCCCCCAGACTACCTTAAGCAGCTCTTCGACCCACTTCCTGTCGTGGTCTTTTAGAAGATCGAATAGTCTTGGCTTTAGGCTGGCAAGTATGAGGGCGTTTGCTCTCTCAACTTGGCCGTTTGATTGTGGATGAGCCAGTGATGCATAGTCTATCTTGATTCCGCAGTCGCTGGCCCATGACTTGAACTCAATAGCCGTGAAAGGGGACCCGAGATCAGTGATGATTCTCTGTGGCATCCCAAAATGATGGAAGATCCTCTGCATGAATTGTACTGATTTTGATGCATTGAACTTAACCAGCAGCATGTACTCGATCCACTTGGTGAATTTGTCGATTGCAACATAGACGTACTTGAATCCACCTGGAGCACGCTTAAGAGGACCCACCATGTCGAGTCCCCAACATGAGAAAGGCCATGATGGGGGGATACAGATCAACTCATGTGCGGGTACATGCTACTTTTTGGCGAAGAACTGGCATGATTGACAGCGACGGACTAATTCTTCTGCATCTTTTAAGGCTGAGGGCCAGTAGTAGCCTGATCTGAAGATCTTTCTGACTAATGTCCTTGATTCTGCATGATTACCGCAACACCCGGAGTGGACGTCCTTCAGGATTTCTTTGCCTTCTTCTAGTGAAATGCACTTGAGGAGGACTCCTGATGAGGCACCACATCGATATAGGTTAACATAATTTTTGCTACGTCGGGTGACCTGCTCTACAGCAGTTTTATCACTGGGCAGTTTATGCTCCTTGAAGTAGTCGATAAAAACATGTGTCCAGTCGGGTGCTAGAGTTAGAATCTGAGTGGAGGGTGTGGGGTCAGCCTCATCCTTCTCTTGGATTGAAGGCTTGGATAGCTCATGTACGAAGGTACCGCTGGGAACCAGAGCTCTGTCGGATCCCAATTTTGCCAGGATGTCTGCCGCCACATTAAGATCCCGGGTAATATGAATGAGTTCTAACCCCGAGAAGTGTTTTTCTAGCTTGCGGACTTCAGCGCAATAGGCGTTCATTGTTTCATTGGTGCAATCCCAATCCTTGTTAACCTGGTGGATTACCACAGATGAATCGCCATAGACTAGGAGTCGCTTGATGCCCAATGTGACTGCTAGTTTGAGTCCGTGTAGTAGCGCTTCATATTCTGCTTCATTGTTGGTAGCTGGCCACATTATCTGCAGAATGTACTTGAGCTAGTCTCCAGCGGGTGATACAAGTAGCACTCCGGCACCTGCTCCACTGAGTTTTAAGGACCCATCAAAGTACATCTTCCAATGCTCAGGAATAGCATTATTTTGGACCTGTTGTATTTCTGTCCACTCGGCGATGAAATCAGCTAGAGCCTATGACTTGACTGCTTTCCTTGGAGTGAACTTGATATTGAGCGCCCCCAACTCGACTGCCCACTTGGAAATTCTTCCGGTAGCATCGCGGTTGTGGAGGATTTCTCCCAATGGAAAATCCGTAACAACTGTGTTCTCATGGGCTTCAAAGTAGTGTCGTAGCTTTCTTGAAGATATGAGTAGAGCATAGAGTAATTTCTGTACTTGCGGGTACCTGACTTTTGAGTCGGAGAGTACCTCGCGGATGTAGTATACTGGTCGCTTAGTATGATAGATGTGCTTGTCATCCTTGCGCTCCAATACAATTATTGTGCCCACAACGTGAGTGGTAGCTGCAATATAAGGCTTCATTGGCTCCCTGGGTTCTGGCAGCGTGAGTATAGGTGAATTGGTGAGGTATCCTTTGAGTTGTTCGAAGGCCATGTCCGCTTCTTCCGTCCACTAAAATTTATCGTCGTCCTTGAGTAGTTTGAAGAAAGGCAGTCCCTTTTCTCCTAGCCGTGAGATAAATCTATTGAGCACGGCCATGCACCCGGTGAGTTTCTGAACATCCCTGACAGAAGTAGGCGGCTTCATATTGATGATAGCTGTGATCTGCTTTTGACTGGCCTCGATGCCCCGATGGCTAACAAGGAATCCGAGTAACTGTCCTGAGGGTACTCCGAACACAAACTTCGTGGGGTTGAGCCTCCATTGGTATGAGTGTAGCCGTGTAAAGGTTTCCTCTAGGTCTGATATGAGGGCAGTCGGATCCTTCGTTTTTATGACCACATCATCAACATAAGCTTCCGCGTTCCGGCCAATTTGGTTGCCCAAACAATCTTGGATAGCACGCTGGTAAGTAGCCCCTGCATTCTTCAACCCAAAGGACATGGTTTTATAACAGTAGGCGCCGAAGGGAGTGATAAACGATGTCTTGGGTTGGTCTTCTTCTTTAAGAGCAATCTGATGGTACCCTGAGTAACAGTCCAGGAAGGACAAAAGAGCAGAGCCTGCGGTGGCATCAACTATTTGATCTATCCTTGGTAATCCAAAAGGATCCTTTGGACAGTGCCTGTTGAGGTCTGTGTAATCGACACACATGCGCCATTCTGCAGAGTTCTTCTTTTCACTAGTATCGGATTGGCTAACCACTCGGGGTGAAGAACTTCTCTGATAAACCCAGCCGCGAGTACTTTAGCTATCTCCTTCTTGATTGCCTCTTTCTTTTCTGGTGAGAATCGTCGAAGCCTTTTCTTGATGGGTCTGGAGCCTTCTTTTAGTTCCAATTTGTGCTCAGCCAAGCTCCTAGGAACTCCTGGCATATTAGCCCGTTTCCAAGCAAATATGTCTTTGTTTGCTCTAAGGAACTTGGTGAGCGCGAGTTCCTATTCTTCAGATAGGTGAGCACTGATAACCGCTGTCTTTGAGGGATCACCGGTTTCCAGGTCGACGGTTTTTGTAGAGACTTCTACTGGTGGTTGGATAGCACCCGCCTTCTTGGTTGGGACTTCTGAATCTCCAGGCTTGGTGTTATGTACCATCTGAGCGAGTTCTTGTACTTCTAGGGCGAGTTGAGCTTTTTCAGCGATGTGAACAACCTCTGTGTCGCAATCAAATGATCGCTTCAAGTCGCCCTGGAAGGTTAGAATTCCTTTAGAACCTGGCATCTTCAGTAGGAGGTACGGGTAGTGAGGTACTGCCATAAACTTGGCGATAGCTGGTCGTCCAAATATGGCATGGTATGATGACTCGAAGTCGGCTACCTCGAAACTGATGTACTCAGTCCGGTAATTGGTCTAAGTTCCAAAAGTGACATGTTGTATGCAAGGTCCAAATTCATCTTGCGTAGAGTGCTTGCGAAGATGACGTTGAGTCCTGCCCCTCCATCTATGAGTACTCTTCCCAATGTGAACCCGGCGACATTAGGATCCAGGACTAGGGGATAGTTCCCTGCATTGGAGACACTGGTCCATTGGTCGGCTCGGGAGAAATTGATCGAATGCTGAGACCAGTCAAGGTATCTGGGGGTTGCTGGTTCTGTGGACATGATCTCTCATAGGGAAAGTTTCTGGAGACGCTTGCTGTCACTGGTGGTTACACCCCCAAATATTGTCGTCCTGCTGTGGGTCTTCAACTGCTTTCTTCCCCTTATTTTTTTTGTTTTTATTGAAATCAGAGTTCAAGCCTCGCTCCTTGAGCTGTCAACAATGCCTAGCTTGGTGTCCTCCTTTCGGATGGAAAGGGCATGGTCCATCGAGTAAGTCATCAAAGGTGGATGGCTTGTTTCCCTTCTTCTGAGGCTCCATAGCTGCGACAGTGTTGTCCCCTGTTCTCTTGCGGGTGCTTTGCTGAGGTGCTTGGTTGCCTCTCTGATTGTTGCCCCGATCACCTTGTGTGTTCCTTTCGGGAAAGCGTTCCTGTGTGCGTTCTTCTATCGCCATCATGGAATTTACTGCCCGATGAAACTCGTCGGCGGTGGTTGGGTCATGCTTGATGAAGTCCTTGTAATTGTACCTTTCACAAATTCCATTGCCAAAAAGGTCGATTACTTCTCTATTTGTTATGTCAGACACTGTAGAGCGAATTTCCGAGAAGCATCTGTAGTACTCTCGCATTGTCTCATTTTTCTGCTGCTTGCAAGTCCTGAGCTTAGTCCGAGGGTCTGATCTCTCGAGAACACCCGCAAATTTCTCTATGAAGATACGATGGAGTTGTTCACAGGAGTCGATGCACTCGGGCTTAAGCCGGTCAAACCATGCAAGTGGCATTGTTTCTAGAGCCATGGTGAGAAAAAGTGCTTTGATGTCATTGCTTCCTCCTGCTAACTCAACTGCTTGCGCATACAGCCTGAGCCACCGTTTAGGTTCTGTCTTCCCGTCGTACTTTGAGTAGTTCCCAGGCTTGAATTTTCGTGGAAACGGGACTGCTCAGAGCCTCTGGGAAAAGCAGGGGAAGTGATCGACTGCATCAGATGCTGCAATGACGACTCCTTGGTATGATGATTCGGCTCCTCCTTCAACTTGATCAGGTACTCGGTTGCCCAGGCGACTCCTTGCTGGAGCCCGGCCGAGCCGCTCATGAACAGGTCGCCTCTGGCTTGGATGGGATGAGGCTTGTTCATCGGCCAAGGACTCAAGGTTTCGCCCCTTGAGCTGTAGCGTGGTAGTCTGAAGCATGACCAGCCATCGCTCTTCATCAGGGGTGCGGTTGTCCTTGGTTCCCATCTCTGTAGCTAGAGTGATGATGTTTTGGTAGGGTGTCTGGTAGACTTTGTGACCAGCAACCCTCATGAACTCAGGTTCAAGGTTGCGGGACCAATCAGCTCGTCGACGATTATGATCGTCGTGAGAGTGAATTTCTTGGTCTCTGTCTTGATGAGCTCGGCGCTCAGCTTCCTCTTCCAGACGCCTTCGATGATTGTATTCCTCTAGCCGCACATTAAAGCGCTCCATGGCCTCTTTTCGATGCGTTGCCCGTCTTCTCCGAGCGTCTTTGGCCTGATTCCTTCTTACTCTTTCTGCCTTCATTGAGTCGGTTTCTCCGGGTCCTTCTGAGTCGTTATCGGATATCATACTCAAGGTTTCGTCGTCTCGGAGGGCATCTAGAGGCATTGGAGGTCGTAGAGACGACTGGTGTCCTGCCATGAAAACTTCACGGGTATAACCTTGGTTTGTTGATCCCGGTGTAACTGTCTCCAAGGTAGAGGCACTGGAGTTTAGCTCTGTTGAGGTGTCGTGTTCCTCAAAGGGGAGCTGATGTCCGTTTTGGTACGGGAGGATCTGGTCAATTGTGCCAACCAGTCTAGCTGGGGCTGGTTGTATTGGCCAATGGACGATGTTTCCTTCCTCGGTTGAGCTGAAAACGAGTCCTTGCTGAGCTCCTGTCAGCGGGATCTGTTGGAATTTTGGTTCAATTAGCTCTTGGAAGTTCTCTACCAAGTTGGGCAGTGCAAAGGGGATATGATATATGGAGTTCGAGTCCTTCCTGGATCGAGAAGTCGTATCGGAGTAGGAGTCGGATGACTCTGCGTGGTCCTCAGATTCTTGCAATCCTTGGATTGCAAGGTTTGCAAGGTTCCGGGTGAGATGATCCATCCTTGGCGTGGCTTGCTCTTCTGACTCAGTGTGAAGTTGTCGATGCAGCTTCCCTTGATCATCCGCGATGCAAGTCCACGAACCAAAAACGAAAATTGACCCCGCCGGGAACATTTTGATGTGGTTCGTCGAGCTCTTGGTCGTCGAATCACCGAGAGCCCCTACCTGGCACGCAAGCTGTCGGTGTTTGTTAACCGGCAACTCGTCTTGAGGGATCTTAGACGATTTGTTCGGTGGGGATCAGTGTTCATAGAACTCGGCGAGCACACAGGGACAACAATTTATACTGGTTCAGGCCGCTAAATAGCGTAATACCTTACGTCCAGTGCGTCGTGTGCCTTATGTTACGATTCAAGATTCAATGATAGAAGTCGGCGCCTGCTTCCCCTTATATATCCGGATGAAGCTAGGCGCAGACCGAGTCCTAGTCGGTTACACCAGAGGAGTCCTATTCTAATTACAAGACTTCCTTTAAGAACTCGACTAAGCTACAGCGAGAGTCCTAATCCAAGTACACTTCATATCAAGTCTTCGGATCTCCCGTGCCATCCAGGATTAGTCCGAGTACTCATCTTCTGATGATATCTCTGACATCCTAGTCCGTCAAATGATAAAGTAACATTTTAAGGTACTCGGCCATCCCTTTTTAAAGCTTCTCCTTGATTCTAGTATGGACATAAATAAAGAACAAAACATGTTTAAGTTGCACCCCACTTGATCCAACCTAATCAACTCAACATGTTTAGTCCTTCGATCTTTGTTCCTAGCTTTACTCTCTTGAATCTCACTATCTTAACTAAATGAGCTAAAATGTTGTGCATCTAACCTTTGGAAGATGATATATCACAATCATGAAAAGATCGACACTTTATCATCCTTCCTTGGGTTAAGTAATCTGATCTGTTAAATATTTTAATATGCTACTTTCATGCTCATCTTCTGATCCTATCACTCATGTTGAGATTGAATAGAACACATAAACAACAAGTTTGCCTTGTGCAATGTGCCTAAGGTTAGAGGGGAATAAACAAAACTTTGGGTTCTGTTGGTGTTTTTCCACCAACAGAGCCGATGCTGCGGATACATGGGTGTATGCCGAGTCTCGAAGTGATGAGTGATTGTCAACGGGTTTGATGCGCATGTTCTTTGGCTTGTGTTGTGCAGGTGTCGAGCACGGATACAGTGATCAAAGGCAAGGTGAAGGGCAAGTAGAGACGTGTCGTGCCGATGGACCGAGAGTGGCGAAGGGTGGACGTGAGGCATGGACTGAGGGACCGGTGGCCTGAGGATCAGCTGTGGTGGCTGACAGCCTGGGACAGCGACGAGCGAAGTCTTGCGGGCATGGTGTTGCTTCGGTCGAGGACCTAGGGACACGTGTCGATGGATGGGGTGCACGGGCGGTGCATCCCCTCTACAGCTTCGGTTTGGTGGTTGAGCCACAAAAAAACCACCAAGTGGACGGTTTCCAGGTTTGGTCCTCAAAACCTGGGCGCTGCGGGTTTTTGAGTTTGGGCCACAAAACTCAGGCGATGGACGGCTGGTTTCCCAGTTTGGGCCTCAAAACCGGGGGTTGGTCATGAAGGCTGGTTTCCCAGTTTGGGCCACAAAAACGGGGGGCGGAGTCCAGGAAAAGGACAAGCAGAGCGGTGGCGGCACGTGGCGGCAATCTGTGAGGTTGCATCGAGGCAACGCTACCAGTTGTGCGGGCGTGGCCGTCGAATCACCACCTACCACGAGTTGGTCCAGAATAACCCTAGGGTTTAGCTGGTTCGCTCTGTAATTAGTTAGGGGTAGAGTGGGAATTAGAATTAGGATAAGTAGAGGGAGACGCCCACCTCCCATTCTATCTCAGTCATTTGCTCTTTGCCTTCTAGGTTTTCCTGCTCTCCCAATCCCCTGTTGTAGCAACTGAGATCCGTAGAGAACCATACCTCTGTGTACTGGAGATTTTGAGGAAGTGAGACCGTAATCTCAATGTTGTAGCGTGTGGTAGCCACACGGTTGCAGATCGATGTGTTCATTCACGTTTTGTTCGTGTTCTTCGCGTTCTTCGTTTCTCCGCGATTTTCCTGTCACTCGATCTCCTTCTCTACTGCGTCTTTTCGAAATCCGTTTGAATCAACTTGTACTTTATGGTGAGGAGATCATTTCCACCAAAGGAATTCATCTAACTCCTCACGAACAAGTAGATCGGGTTGATTTCGTTTTCGTGGCGCTTTTTCGGTTCATACTCCTTCCCTCTCGGATTCCCGGTGTTTGAGTTGATTTGAGCGGATGATTTCTTGGGGATAGTCATCCAACTACCTCGTGATCATCTTCTCCAAGTTTGGGAACAAGGGATTTTGTTTTGAATAGAATTTAGAAGGATTTGAGTTGAGGGCGACCGAAATCGCCCTCTCTGGACAGCCGCGGACAGTCCACCGTTCCAAGCGCGGACAGTCCGGGCGTCGGGACTCAGTCGGGCAGTGGCTGTTCGTCGCCGAGTACAGTGTCCAATTTTCACCAGCGCACAGTCCGCCGTTGGAGTACGTGGACAGTCCGGGAACATCCAGGGGACTTGCAGTATCTGTGCTATTTCTGGTTTTCGGCCGGCAGACAGTCAGCCAGTGGACCGCGAACAGTCCGCCCCTGGCGCGGATAGTCCGGGACTGGGAGTCTGGACAGTCCGCGAATCGGCTGTGAGTTGAGTTTTAGTTCATTTGCTCTCCCGACTTCTTCGCTTGGTTTCCGGACTTCTTGGTGGGCCCTATAGTTCACCAAGTAACTTCTCTAGGTATCTTTGCTACTCGTTAGCATTGGTATTTAGGGATTTCTCGACGTAGGCTTCAATCTACGTTTGGGACTAGGCTTTAGGGGTTCAACTTGTGCCAGTGCTTTTGGCGTTTGACTTGCTATCACTTTGTGGTGCCTCACTGTGATCCTAGGGATCATCCACCCTCTTCCAAGGGTCGTGGGCATCACGGTTTTGATCGAAGCTTTTGGGGTTGATTTGTGGGACAAAGGCCGAAGTTTCGAGAGAAATTTTTGAGCTCCCATTCACCGCCCCTCTGGTCGCCTTGCTATTGCATTCTCGGTCCTTCAATTGGTATCAAAGCGGGTTAAGGATCTTCCACCTTAGCCGGTTCCAGATCCACCAAAGGCGACATGGATCGCGGCGTGGGCAAACCGCCATTTTTCGATGGGACGAACTATGCGTATTGGAAGATACGCATTTTGGCCTATCTGCAGAGTTTGGGTGCTTCCATCTGGGATATTTGCAACTCTGCAGATTACGTGGTCTTGGCTGCTCGTGTTACTCAGCATCAGATTGATGAGCACGATGCCAATAGCCGAGCCCGTAATGCTCTTTTCTCATGCTTGAGCATGATGTAGTTTGATCGTGTTTCTCACCTTGCTACGGCTCGGGAGATTTGGGCTACCCTCATGTGTTTCCATGAGGGAACCACTCAAGTCAAAACCCATCTCTACGAGTCGCACAAGCGAGAGTATGAGAACTTTCGACACATGCCTGGCGAGAGCATAGAGAGTTTATTCGCTCGCTTTCAGGTGATTGTCAACAGGATGAGGGCTAACAAGGAGCTATTGCCTTTCGACGATCATGAGAGAGCTTTGAAGCTTTTGCACACTCTTGATCGATTGGTGTGGGACTCAAAGGTTCAGGCGATCATCGAATCACCTAACTATGAGACCCTCACATGCGACGAGCTCTTCAATAAGCTCAAGTCCAGTGAGGTTGACGCCATGGCGAGGGCTTCTTATGAAAATCCTTCTAGCCCGTCGATGGCTTTGCTTTCTGGCTCTTCTACTAACCCCTCTGGAGGATTTGCACTCTCTTCTCTTCTTTCTGTCATAGAGGAGCAGCTGGAGTTCATGGGGGATGACGAGTTGGCTTTGCTCGCCAACCGGTTCTCGCGGTTCCACAACAACTGCATGAACCGTCGCCTCGGAGGAGGACGCTCGGGTTGTTTCGAGTGCGGCGACCCCAACCACTTCATCGCCAATTGCCCGAAGAAGAACAAGCAAGTCTTCGGCAAGGCGGATCATGGGCACAAGTACGACTCCGGCAAGCGCAAGGAGAAGTACGTCCCCGCGACGCACAAGCGGAAGGGCGGCTTCAACAAGGAGTACATCAAGACGAAGTACTTGGAGAAGGCCTAGGCTGAGCAGCGTGCATTCTTCACCACGCTCAGCGACGTCGACGACTCGAATGATGACTCCACTTCCTCAAGCGATGACGAGTCCGAGAAGAAGAAGAGGATCGAGGACAAGCTGAATGGCCTCTGCTTCTTCGCCAACAACGAGGGCTTCTGCACCATGGCCCTCGGCAAGGAGGTCGACGGCGAGCTGGAGGAGATCCCTCGGGACGACGAAGACGATGACGACACCTCCCAGGTATCTCAGACCCCTGATGAGCTTTCTGCTGAGGTCGAGAAACTTACTTCCGCTCTCCTTAGTCAAGACAAGCTGCTTAGGCGCGCTGCTAGAGAGAGGAAGGAGTTTAGGCAGAAGTGGGAGGATATGGTGAAGGAACTTGAATCTGTCAAGTCCACCGTTGTTGTCACAGATGAGGAGGAGTGTGAGATGTGCTCCACACACATGACTGACCTTCTCACTTTCAGAAGTAAGTATGCTGTGTTGGTAGGAGAAGTGGATGAGCTTAGAGCTAGATCTTCGGTGCTTGGTGCGTGCAAGTCTTGTGCAGGCTTGCAATCTGAGTTGGCAGAGAAGAATGCCAAGATTGTGTCTCTTGAGAAGGCCAGCTCGGGTAGCACTTGCGTGTCTAGATGCGCTTTGTGTGAAGGTTTGGAGATGGAGATAGCCAATGTGAAGCATGACAAGATGCAAATCGAGGAAGAAGACACATACCTTCGGACCATCTTGTCATGGGTGTCTAGTGGTGAGCCGCAGCTTGGGATGATGATCTCCTAGTTCAAGCGTGCTGCTGGAGGTCCAGGTGTAGGCTTTGCTCAGGGTGTTGAGTGTGCTTCATCTTTTGGCAAGATTGGAGAGTCGAGTGGTCTTAACCCGAGTGAGAAGCCCAACTCCACCACTACTCCCAAGCTTACCAAGATTCCACCCAGAGAGCCTCTAAAGCCTAACACCAAGGATGGTGTGTTTGTTGAACCTTCGAGAGCTCCACCCAAGAAACCAACATGGGCTCGCAAACCAAACCACCTCAAGAACAAGCTAGACACCATGCCACCCATCCAGGAGGAGCTTATGCCTCAGAAGGGCAAAGTGATCCACACCCACTACCGTGAGTACCAACAACCCCTATGAGAGCGGTGAGGTACAATTGTGAGCACTGTGGGAGAGACGGATACTTGAGTGAGTTTTGCTTTCGGCGCAAGAGAGAGGCGCGCCGTGCAAAGGAGATGAACAACACGGACATGTACCATCCTTTCCATGATGTACATGTGCCGAATGTTCAGAGGCGTGCTACTAGGCCTAGAGGTCCAAAACCTCAAGTTTCTAGGCCTAGGCCGTGAAGAGAACGTGCCCGGCGGGAGCCTGCAGTTGTGGGCTATGGACCCCGTAACGGTGGCGTTGTAGTCGAGCGTTTGCCCCCATCGCGTTTTGAGTATCGCGATGGAAGCTCCTCCCTTAGCGGACCACGTTTTCCTCTACGTGGTGATCGCTCTTCCCGTAGGCGTGCTAGGAATGGTTTTTCTGTTAACCGTTCTTTTGAGCAGCTGGCCCAACACTGGTATTCTTCCTACTTCACTAACCCCAGTGTTGGACCGTATGCTCACCCTATGTCTTTTTATTGATGTAGGTAAAATGATTGGAGAACGTTTGGTTGGTGGATTCTGGTTGTTCGAGGCACATGACCGAAAACGCCAAGTGGTTCTCCAGTCTTAGTCCGGTCGCCGGAAAGGAGTTTATCACCTTCGGCGACAATAGCAAAGGTAGAGTGTTGTCTCATGGGTCGGTGCGAGTTAATGAGAACTTTGTGTTGCGTGATGTTGCTCTTGTTTCTAACTTGCATTTTAACCTTCTTTCTGTTTCGCAACTTTTCGATGATGACTATGAGATTCGTTTTAAGCCGAATCTCAGTCGTATTTTGGATCCTCAGGGCAATCTTGTTTGTTTGATTTCGCCCTTTGGGAAAGTTTTTTGTGCGAATTTCTCCGAATCGTTTGGAGTTTCTCGTTCTCTTTTGGCTGGACCTTCCTCCTCTGATCTTTGGAAGTGGCATAGGAGACTTGGTCCCCTGAGCTTAGACTTGCTTGCAAGGCTTAGCTCACTTGGCTTAATCCGAGGATTGCCCAAGTTTGCATGGAGAAGGATCTTGTTTGCCATTCTTGTAGACATGGGAAGATGGTTGCCGCTCCCCACCATCCAGTGACTCAGGTCATGACCAAGCGCCCTGGAGAGCTTTTGCATATGGACCTTGTTGGTCCGGCTCGGGTGAGCTCGGTTGGGGGGAAGTGGTATGTGCTTGTTGTTGTTGACGATTTTTCGAGATATTCGTGGGTCTTCTTTTTGACTGAGAAGACTGAGACTTTCTCTTTTGCTCGCAATCTGATTTTGCATCTTTGGAATGAGTTCCCTTTGAACACAATGCGAGCTATCCGTAGTGATAATGGTTCCGAGTTTAAGAACTCGGACTTTGAGAAGTTTTCTAACTCTTTGGGTTTATAACATCAGTTTTCTTCCCCCTACACACCGCCACAGAATGGTGTTGTAGAAAGGAAGAATTGGACCCTTGTAGAGATGGCCAGGACGATGCTCGATGAGCATAGTGTTGGCGCAAAAAGTGACACCTCGCGCCAAGCACACAGCAAGCCGAAAAGCTGGCTTCAATCGGGTGCCCGGAGTATGTCGATTCCGAAGACGTGCCAGTCGGTTTGACCTGAAAACCAACAAGGGATAAAAACGTGAGAATACCTCTGGAACATGCCGGGTGAGACCAGACAGTTCCATATGTACGACTTTGAAAGCCAATTACGACGGCACACAGCTATAGAAGCTGTCTGTCAAAGCATGTTTGTAAAGTCATTCTGCAAGTATGAAAACAGAGTATGTAAAGCATATTAACTGCCGAATGCGTATGTAAAGAGAGACATGCTTGAACAAATTGAGGATATTATAAACAGATAACTTGCAAAAAATAGATCTATTCAAATAACATATGCATAGGCTAATCCAACTAATCTGCCGCACGTTTAGTCTTCATAAACCCGTCAGGCATAAACTCAAGCGAAGCTAATCCACCGCATGATACCACTCGCTATAAGTCTACACCACTTCTTATAATTAGATTAATCAACCGCATGATACAATCTAATTATAACAAGCTAAAAGCATACATATATTTGAACAGATCTATAAAAGCTCATTATTCGTGTAAGCATAACCAAAATCAGCAAACCAGCCGAATTGGGGTCCATGAAGAAGGAACAAACAAGCAAGCACGATCAAACCAATCTAAAATCTGCATCTGCCGCACGATACCTAGTTTTATCAAAGTCTAATCGTAAATAACATGCATGAACCCGCAACATGTAACAATCTGGATTGAAAGTTGATCCGGCCGTCGTGATCTTATGATTAGCAAAGCACAAGCAAACTTGTGGAACAAGGCCGAACAAAGATCAATCTAGATTGGGCAAAAAGGTGTTACAAGAATTAAATAAATAAAACATATAACACATGATAACTTAATGAATCTATCAGATCTGCCAAATCTAATAGAGCCGATAACTATTTTTACTCATGACTTAATCCGCCGCACGATACAAGGCACAAGCAAAAACTTCCCGTCATAAGCTTAAATCCGCCGCATGATACTAAGCTTAACATACGAGACTACTTGCATCATATCTAAATCCACCGCATGATACTAGACATGATAACAAGGTTGCCGGTACTTACGGAGGTCAACGGATCGATGATTCCTCTCGAAGAACTCGACGACACGACTAAGGACTCGAAGGTGGCACAGGGCTGGTTTGTATTGATGTGGTTGTGAACAGTTTTACAATGGCCGAGGGTTTATATTTATATCCTGGATGAAACACGAGTCCTAGACGATTACGATTTACATAATAAAATATGGAAAGATACAAATTCTATCCCTAATCTCTTCGGCGCCCTCCATTGTTACGTGTCTTTTGTGCAAACCGGCTTTATTCGCAACATCCATCTCCCGAACGGAGCTACCGCTCTGTAAAATAGCCGACCGCACAGGCATTCACCGAGACCCTGAGGACCAAATAGCCGCCTGATTGCTTGCCGAATCCTTTCCTCTCTGCTGGCTGGACCTACTTGTCATATCCTCGTGCGTGCGAAAATCTGGTGTCAACACATGCCCCCTAATTTTGGGACAAATATTTGTTCCAAAATTCCTTTTTCCTTGTGCACCGACGTGGAACCTCCGGAAGCATCCACCTTCACACGCCATAATTGCCGTACTTGCCGACTCATCTCCCGATGCGCCTTCGGGATCCTTTAAAGTCCCCTTTCACTCTGTTTCGGCTTGTGCATTCTGAACTCCCCTGCTTCAATCTCAAAACCAGAAAACCCTCTTTTCTCTTGTTATCCCCCAATCAATTAGAAGATGTCCTCCGAGGCGAGCCGCCATAGCTCCGAACTTGGAGCTTCCAGCACCTCTAAGAGGAGGTTTGCCCTTATCGCTTTTGTCCCGAAAATGAAGCAGCCGTTCTCACATTGCTGCTCTTGTTTAGGAGGACCGGCGACGACCTCTCCGAGGACTTAACTCAAAAGATCATAGATTTTCAACTCGACCTAGAAGAAAAGGATCGGGAGATCACCCGAATCTCTCGGGAGCGCGACGTCGCTCGGGAACGAGCCATCGGTAAGTATTTTTTCATCATTTCCTTCTTTATTCTCCTTTTCTGCCTTTATTCACTCTTCCTCCTTTCAGCTTTGGCAGTCAAACTCCATGCCCTTGAAGCCGCCATCACGAAGCTCGCCATCACTGCTGATGTAGCGGGTACGACCCCCCTGAAGCGGGTGAACGAGGTTAACCGAATTCTCCCCGTCATCTCCAGGGCCGGTATGGGGTACGGCGCGGCGCTCGCCCTCAACGCTGTGAGGATCCACTCTGGCGCCGATTACAGCAGATTTGATGTCTGCGAGCTAGAACTGGAAGATAGAGTAGAACATTCTGTGGATGACATGAAGGAAACTGGAACAGATCTGGCTGACACTTTTGATCATTTTCTCCCGATTAGGCGTAGGATGGAGTGGACGAACTTACCCTCCTTACTGTAATCTTGCATCCTGTCTTTTGTAAATAAGAAGTCCTTTTGTTCGCTCCTTCGAAACCAATCTGTGATTGATCTTTCGAGATCAATGCGTGTTTCTCTTCATGCACCAGCCATTAATTTTATCTTCACTATAGCGGTGATGTTTACTTCATCGGCTATTGCTGATAATCGCATCAGATACCATTGCCTTGCGGACAATTGTTGTAATCGGCCATCTTAGATCCAAAGTTCCGTCTTTCTCTTAGCTTTCTGATCCATGATGACACCAAGGTAGTATGTCTTAAGGGATTTTCCGGTCTTCAGCTCTCTGCTCTCAGTGTCAATCGGTAACGTGAGTCCCCAAACTACTAGTTAAAACTGAACAACTCTTAGCCGAATCCTATCGGCTTTCTGATTCTGGAGTCATGACCTCTTCCAATCATCAAAAATCCGGCCTGGACCAATAACGGCCCATAAGCCGTGAAAAACCCTACTCTGATGCTTGGTCCTCTAGTGTGCAAGCCATGGTTCTATAAATATGACCCTACACAAGCTGTCACTCTTATCTCCAGCCAAATAGTTTGACTCGCAAAAATTTCCATTTTTCGGCTTCTAGCTTTAGCCAGAGAGAAAATCCCTTGCTTGCGTTTCCATCAATGACAGGCAAGGGTGACCACGGCAAACACTCTAACGGAGATGAAGCAGGAGGAAGTCGAGCATTAACTCACTGGCACCATAGGTAAAAGACTAGTCCCCTGCCCCCTTGCGATAGCTCTTCTTGCTCATC
Source organism: Coix lacryma-jobi var. lacryma-jobi (assembly GCA_009763385.1). Lineage (NCBI taxonomy): Eukaryota > Viridiplantae > Streptophyta > Magnoliopsida > Poales > Poaceae > Coix > Coix lacryma-jobi. The sequence goes on from CM019822.1 coordinate 83,309,457, forward strand.
CATCCCTGATCCATCGTCCTTTTCAGGGTGGGGTCTTCTTCCAGCCAAGCTCGAGTTCCTCTTTTAGAAACGGTAACTCCAATAACTTCTCAATCCTTTCCCTAAGCCATCAGATTTGAATTTGATGATCCATTTTAGCAGACCCGTCTCGATGCTCTTCGGTACCGCGAGGAAAAGGATAAGGCCTGGCAGGAACTGGAAAATGCATCCAAGAAGCATAGTATCGAGGAAGCTGAATGGGCAGACCAACGGAAGCAACTCTGCAGCATCATCACAGGTTAGCAGAGCCTTGGTCCTCTTCTTCTGGTTGAGCTTGCCTTGCTTGATGCACCCCTTCTTTTGCTAGCCCTTTCTGCAGAGAATGATCGTTTGAAAATAGCAGCGAACAAAATTGCCCTCAAAGTGAATGCTCATGGGGACTCAGCCGAAGCCCGTCTTGACGCCGTGGATGGTCGTATAGATCAGGCCGTCATCCAAGGTGTGCATGCCGGGGTTTCCCTCGGGCTATCAGCAATGAATTCTTGGACCAAAGAAGATTACTCCTTCCTACTAGTTGGCTTCGCAGGCGGGGATCCGGATGAATTTGAAGACCTTGAGATCTATGATAACCATGTCGCTGCTATTGCCGAGATTACTGATCCTCAATCTATTGTAAACAAATTATTCCAAGGGTAGTTAGTATCAGGATGGATCTATGAATGAGGCTTGCAATATAAGAAACTTGTTCTCCTCTGAATAATGTCTATCTGCATCTTCGACTATCTGAATGATTTTCCGATTGCAGTATTTCTTCAGAGGAAACGTTTCCCGAACGCATGACGTCATCTTAGCCGACTAGATCTCGTTTTTGATGTGTCATGTCACTCGGCATCTTATTTACTGCACTTCACCTTTCTCTTCCCCTAATAAACCTACCACTTGAAAAACGCTAGGATTACCGGGTCATGAACACTCTTGCACTAAAGGAGATATAAATAATATCGGCTATAACTTAAACTTCTTGGAACATTTTTTCTGCTAAAGGCGATGCTTTACATCGGCTATCTTTGTATATAAATATTCCTCGAGTTACATAATCTCCATGCGTTCGGCTTTCAACAAGTAGTGCCGAAGCTTAGTCCACGAGTGACGCATATATGAACAAAATTTCTTTACAGCCGAATACCCTTCTCTGGGTTTAGCATTTTTGGCTAAAACTAGCTGCTACTTATCTTTTCCCTTAAACTTAAAATAAGGGCCGATCCTGCTATAAGGCTATCGGCCGCCACGTACAACTTGAAATGATCATCAAGTTGTGGAAGTGCCTTCATATACTTTTCAATTTCACCAAGACTCTTCCGTTGTACGCCACCTTGTACAGATCCCTTCTGATCTTTCTTGAGCTTTGGCAATGGAGAAATAAACAGAATCCTTAAAAGGCCCATCAACTTCAAAACACGCTCGAGACTCAAACTTGCACACATTGGTCCTATTGCGGCTCCATTCACCAACACTTCATTCCTTTTCAGCCGACGCAAAACTTAGTCTCAACTTTCTCCATCACCATCAGTTGGATTCAAAAATTGCTCTGAGAGCCGATTGTTTGAATCGGCTGTTGGTCTTCGTCGAAAACATTCACAGGACCTGCTTCCCAAGCTCTTCTAGAGAAGCACTCGACACCATCATATTCCCAGTAGATGGGCTCTGCTTTAGCAATACTCACCGAATCATCAGCATGGACAACTTCGATGTCATCTCCGATCCACTGGATAAGGAACTGGTGCATAGTTGATGGTACACAGCAGTTTGCATGTATCCAATCTCTTCCTAATAGCAAACTGTATGCCCCTTGCCATCAATGACGAAGAAGGTAGTGATCAAGGTTTTAGTCCGATCGTCAACTCAACATGGACTGCTCCCCGAGTATCAGAGGAATTAACAGCAAAGTCTCTCAACATCATGTCAGTCTTCAATAAGTCTTCACTTGCCATCCCAAGTTTTTTGAAGGTGGTATATGACATGATATTTATGGCAGCTCCTCCATCAATGAACATCTTAGTCAACGGCTTGCCATTAACGTAGCCTTTCATATATAATGGCTTCAAATGTCGATGCTTAGCGGGTTTATCGAATACGACACTTTGAGCTAAGACAAGATGAGCCAACAACTCTTGGAATTCATCTTCATCGAAATCCGAATACACCTCGTCTTGGACATCCTGTTCTTCGAGAGCTATAAATTCTGATGGAAGAAAGAAAGCCATGCATGCATCAGTCGAACGATCACCTCCATCCGGCTTCTCTTTAGGTCGCCAAACTCGCTTTAACTTAGCACTTGCCTGCTCTAACTCTCTGTTTCTTAGGAGTTGTACCCTTCTTTTCTGGCTTCTCCTCAATCCTGGTGGACACCACTGTCCTCTCTGCCAGACATACTCGCGGTATTCTTCTTCTCCAGTGCGAACTCAACTTCGATCGACAAATCCTCTTCCCTGCCGATCTTCGGAATTATTTATTTTTAAACGCCGATCGTCCTCAGGGACTCGTGCCCCAAGCCTTTCATGGATAGAACGGCGGTTGACTCGAGACTGCCAATACTCAGAGTATTGATTACTGCATTCAGGGCAGTTGTTCTTAACAGGCAGCTTCAAGCCTTCATTCCAACAATACTGGAAGAACGAGCATTCCCAATGAGACTATTCTTGCTCCCTCATATCTTCTCGTTCTTCTCGGTACATCTCTTCTTCACACCTTCGTTGTTTCTCTAGGAACTTCTGTTCTTCATAAATTCTCTGCTTCTGGTATCGTTCCTGCTCCCGATGCCATTTATTCAACAGAATACGCGTCATGACCCTGGGTCAGGAAGTTTCACCTGTCTCAGTTCGGCTATTCTGGAACCGAACCCTTTGCTGAAGCTCTTTATTTGTAATCTGCCGATCAGGGTCAATGGCACCAGCTTCCCTCGCTCTATCAGAGGTTAACACTTTCATTTTGCCCTTACCCCTGGGACCAGCTGCATTGACCATATTAACAGAGAAGGACACAGTATTCTGTCCAAAAGGGCTACCATCAACTTTCATCTTCCCATCAAACATCAGATGCCCGTCTTGGATAGCTTTCTGGATCCGCACTCTGAACACTCGGCAATCGTTTATGGAGTGGGACCTAGTATTATGGAAACCACAATACTTCTTGTCCTTGACTCCTTCAGGATGTAGCATAGGATGACCTTCTGGCAACTTGATGCGTCCTTCCTTCAACAAGTACTCAAATAATTTATCTGACTTGGAAACATCAAAGTGATAAGTACCTTTTTGTTGCCTCAGCCATCGCTGGTTGACTTGAGTTGGCTCTTTAGCCCAGACTATCTCGGCTGCAGCTATTTCATCTTCATCATCGTACTCAGTTGCCTCTTCCAAAAAAGCCTGATACATCTCGGCAGCCACATCACCCTTCTGGAATTGACTATTCCTCTTAAATCCCTGGGCTTGACTACTCATCGTTGCCAACCTCTGTGATAACTGCCCGAGGTCATCAAACTCCATGCCGAATAGTTTCTCTTTGATACTCGGCAACATACTAGCTATGGCTATCCCCGGCAATTGGTCATCCGACAAATTCAGAGAATAGCAAAGATTCTTGGTTTCCCTGAATCGGCGCAGATATTCTTGTGGCGTCTTGCCATGTTTCATCCTCAGGCTCATGAGATCGACCAACTTCTTCTCGCTAGTACCCGTAAAGAAATATGAGTGGAATTTTTGTTCTTGCTCTGCCCATGTATTGATAGAATTTGCTGGCAGAGAAGCAAACCACGAGAAGGCTGGTCCTGTCAATGACAATGGGAAGTACCGAATCCTCCAAGCTTCGTCCGTATACGCTTCTCCAAGTTGCATCAAATAGCGGCCGTTATGCTCTATAGTACTGGTGTCATCTTCTCCTGAAAACTTGGCAAAATCAGTGGGAGGCTTCACCCTTGGAGGAAGTGCTACCCGATTATACCACTCTGGGTAAGGGGACTTGTAAGCATATGACTGACTCTTTGGCTTTAGGCCAAATTGATTTTGCATCATATCAGCCATCCTATGCATGATGAGGTCAATATTTGAATCAGGAGCTGCTTGTGCTTGCCCCCCAGGATGTAGTCCTGCCGAACTCTTGTAGCCTGGATTTGGAAGAGCATTAATTGAGCTATAATCGATGAACTCCTGATATCCATCTCCAAACATATTCCTTTGTATCCTATTTGCTGCAGGAGACACTTTAGAAGCAGATTGTGGGACGTTCCCTGTCGTGCCGAACGTGACCTGGCCATAAGTCTGGGGAGGTTGTTGCGTCTCATGAGGAACCATCCCACCTGCGCTTGGGCCAGCTCCGCCTTCTTCGGCGATCCTTTGACGTTGAGGTACCGGGAACAACAGTGGTCCACGCATTGGACCAGCGGCTTCTTCAAAGCATTTATCCGCTGCTGGACCAAAAATGCTAACCATGACAGCACGAAAAGTATTCAAGAAAGCTGCCTGATGATTGGTCATGGATTCTGATACAGCTTTGTATACTAATTCAGTCATCTTCCGAATAGCTTCCTCTTCATCGTTGTCAGACGGCTCGGATTGGTGATGAGGAATGATCTTTGGGAACGCCGGCTTCTGGTAGACCTTGCCACTCTTGTTCTTGGAAAAAGTCATCACGCACTTGCGCTGAAGCTCTTCACAAATCTATTGCACTAAACTTTTCAAATCCGACGGCAAGTCATCCATGGTCACATCCAGAACCTAATCGTCATTGATCTCAGGCATCTTGAAACAGAGTGGTCCCACCAGGTGTGCCAAAAAGTGTGTTGGCGCAAAAAGTGACACCTCGCGCCAAGCACACAGCAAGCCGAAAAGCTGGCTTCAATCGGGTGCCCGGAGTATGTCGATTCCGGAGACGTGCCAGTCGGTTTGACCTGAAAACTAACAAGGGATAAAAAACGTGAGAATACCTCTGGAACATGCTGGGTGAGACCAGACAGTTCCATATGTACGGCTTTGAAAGCCAATTACGACGGCACACAGCTATAGAAGCTGTCTGTCAAAGCATGTTTGTAAAGTCATTCGGCAAGTATGAAAACAGAGTATGTAAATCATATTAACTGCCGAATGCGTATGTAAAGAGAGACATGCTTGAACAAATTGAGGATATTATAAACAGATAACTTGCAAAAAATAGATCTATTCAAATAACATATGCATAGGCTAATCCAACTAATCTGCCGTACGTTTAGTCTTCATAAACCCGTCAGGCATAAACTCAAGCGAAGCTAATCCACCGCATGATACCACTCGCTATAAGTCTACACCACTTCTTATAATTAGATTAATCAACCGCATGATACAATCTAATTATAACAAGCTAAAAGCATACATATATTTGAACAGATCTATAAAAGCTCGTTATTCGTGTAAGCATAACCAAAATCGGCAAACCAGCCGAATTGGGGTCCATGAAGAAGGAACAAACAAGTAAGCACGATCAAACCAATCTAAAACCTGCATCTGCCGCACGATACCTAGTTTTATCAAAGTCTAATCGTAAATAACATGCATGAACCCGCAACATGTAACAATCTGGATTGAAAGTTGATCCGGCCATCGTGATCTTATGATTAGCAAAGCACAAGCAAACTTGTGGAACAAGGCCGAACAAAGATCAATCTAGATGGGGCAAAAAGGTGTTACAAGAATTAAATAAATAAAACATATAACACATGATAACTTAATGAATCTATCAGATCTGCCAAATCTAATAGAGCCGATAACTATTTTTACTCATGACTTAATCCGCCGCACGATACAAGGCACAAGCAAAAACTTCCCGTCATAAGCTTAAATCTGTCGCACGATACTAAGCTTAACATACGAGACTACTTGCATCATATCTAAATCCACCGCATGATACTAGACATGATAACAAGGTTGCCGGTACTTACGGAGGTTGACGGATCGATGATTCCTCTCGAAGAACTCGACGACACGACTAAGGACTCGAAGGTGGCACGGGGCCGGTTTGTATTGATGTGGTTGTGAATAGTTTTACAATGGCCGAGGGTTTATATTTATACCCTGGACGAAACACGAGTCCTAGACGATTATGATTTACATAATAAAATATGGAAAGATACAAATTCTATCCCTAATCTCTTCGGCGCCCTCCATTGTCACGTGTCTTTTGTGCAAACCGGCTTTATTCGCAACATCCATCTCCCGAATGGAGCTACCGCTCTGTAAAATAGCCGTCCGCACTGGCATTCACCGAGACCCTGAGGACCAAATAGCCGCCTGATTGCTTGCCGAATCCTTTCCTCTCTGCTGGCTGGACCCACTTGTCATATCCTCGTGCGTGCGAAAATCTGGTGTCAACACATAGGTCTCCTAGGCGATATTGGGCCGAGGCTATGAGCACTGCATGCTACATTTCCAATCGCATTTTTCTCCGAGCTTTCTTGAAAAAGACTTCTTATGAGTTGCATTTTGGAAAATAGCCCAAAGTAAGTTATTTTAGAGTTTTCGGTTGCCATTGTTTTATACTCAAAAAGGGCAACCTGGACAAGTTTGAGTCTCGTTCTTCCGACGGTGTATTTTTTAGGTTATGGCACTCATACTCGTGCATATCGTGTACTTAACCTTGATACTAACCGAGTCATGGAGACATCCGATGTCACCTTCGACGAGACCATGGTTTGTCCTTCTTCTTGTTTTGAGCGTGAAGGTGATCATGAGGTTGGCGAGCATCTTTTCGATGATGAGGACGAGAGTGCTGAAGGGATGGATGACCCAACACCACCTCCACCTGCTGTGCCGCAAAGAGCGGCCTCTACTACCACTCACGGCCCTGATCCTTCTTCTTCGACTACTTGGGGGCCGTGGGATCTGCTACCTCGAGTGGTACCTTTTTTACCCGAGGAGGCACCAGCTGCTGATGAGGGGGAGGTCTCTTCAGCTCGGGAGGCGCCACGACACATTTAGCGCCAACACCCGCCTCAACAGATGATCGGCAGCATCAGCAAACGTGTCACTCGGTCAAGGTCACAACAAATCTCTCACTTTGCTCATTCTGCATTTGTTGCTGATTTAGAACCCCGGGATGTTGGACACGCTTTGACGGATCCAGATTGGATAAATGCGATGCATGAGGAGCTTGAAAACTTTGAGAGAAATCAGGTTTGTGTTCTTGTTCCTCTTCCTCCTGAGTGTCACCCTATTGGGACAAAATGGGTTTTCAAAAACAAACAAGGAGAAGATGGCCATGTTGTGAGAAACAAGGCCAGACTTGTAGCCCAGGGGTATAGTCAGAAGGAGGGGATAGACTATGAGGAGACTTTTGCTCCTGTAGCTCGTTTGGAGGCAATTAGGATCCTCTTGGCTTTTGCTGCATCCAAAGGGTTTAAACTTTTTCAAATGGATGTCAAGAGTGCCTTCCTAAACGGCTACATAGAAGAGGAGGTGTATGTGAAACAACCCCCCGGTTTCAAAAATCCCAAGTTTCCAAATCATGTTTTAAAACTTCACAAAGCTTTGTATGGTTTGAAACAAGCACCTAGAGCGTGGTATGATAGGTTGAAAACCTTTTTGCTTGCTAAGGGTTTTAAAATGGGATGTGTGGATAAAATGCTCTTTCTCCTCAAGCAAGGCAATGACACTCTCTTGGTCCAGATTTACGTGGATGATATCATTTTCGGTGGTTCTTCTCACGCTTTGGTTGCCAAGTTTGCAGATACTATGAGCAGGGAATTTGAGATGAGCATGATGGGCGAGTTGACGTTTTTCCTTGGGTTGCAAATCAAGCAATCTCGAGAGGGAACGTTTGTACATCAGGGTAAGTATACCAAGGATATCCTAAAGAAATTCGATATGGGTGAGGCCAAGCCTCTTCCAACACCCATGTCGACCATGACGGCCCTGGATGCGGACAAGGATGGAGAAGCTATGGACCAGAAGGAGTACCGGAGTATGATCGGGTCGCTACTGTACCTGACGGTGACACACCCGGACATCCAGTTCGCGGTGTGTCTTTGCGCGTGATTTCATTCGTCGCCGCGCACCTCTCACCGTCAGGCGGTCAAGCGCATTATGAGGTACTTATGCTTCACTCCTGAGTTTGGGATTTGGTATTCTGCTTCCTCCACCCTCTCCCTTTGTGGTTATTCTGATGCTGATTTTGCTGGTTGCCGACTTGAGCGCAAGTCCACTTCTGGGACTTGTCAGTTTATTGGTTCTTCTCTTGTATCGTGGTCTTCTCGCAAGCAGTCTAGTGTCGCCCAGTCTACCACGGAGGCGGAGTATGTTGCGGCGGCTAGCTGTTGTTCCCAATTGCTTTGGATGATGGCCACTTTGCGTGATTTTGGTCTGAGCTTTTCTTTTGTTCCTCTGCTTTGTGACAGCACGAGTGCTATTAGCGTTGCTAAGAACCCCGTCCTGCACTCTAAGACCAAACGCATTGATGTGTGCTTTCATTTTCTGCGAGACCATTATGAGAAGGGTGATATCGACCTTCGCCATGTCGATACTCATCATCAGTTGGCTGATATTTTCACCAAGCCTTTAGACCAATCAACTTTTGCTAGGTTGAGAGGTGAGCTTGGTGTGTGTTTCCCCTTTTAGATGGGGGAAACATTTTGGTTCTTGTATCATACACTGACTTCTTTTCTTTTCATCTACGTTTCTGATAGGTTAGTCTTTGCATATCATGCATAATCTTTAGAATGTGATTATGCTCTATCTAGTATGCTCCGATGCTTTATGATGATGCTTGTAGCTTATGCTCTTTCTGATCATTAATACATGTTGTGAGCTGAGCTATTTTTGAATGGTGAACCTACTTAATGAACATAAAACTTGACACTGTTCACCATTGAGATGTGCAACTAACATGTGTAGAATGTATTGAATTCATTCGTGCTTTTCATATATGCTAGGTTGCTATGTCTCTAGTTCTGAGTCATTCACTTGCTTGGTATGTTCATATTCTGTCAATAAAATTGAACCAAGTTTTACGTGAATTGAAAAGATCGAGATGGGATTGCTTGTCAACACATCATGGTATCGAGACTGTTTCTCATTGCACATGGAGTTAAACTTGAGCCATGTAGTCTATGACCGAAACCGACGCTTTAAGCTTCTGATTGCTCTTTGCATAGGCTTAGCTCGGTTGAAGAGTTAGGCACTAACAAGCTTTCAACCTCTCGCAATCATATGCTAAAATCTGAACTTGTGTTATTTCACCGCTGCAACTCCGATTAAAATCTGAAATCACAAGTCTATGTTTCATTCTATAGCATGATGATTGAACTTTGCTAGGGGTAGTTCACCTTGTATACATGCTTAACACTTGTTTGACTTCCTGTCTATACATGTTAAGTGCTATTTTGATGGTGAATACTTTTTGGCTAAAACTGCTCACTGTGCTCATATGTTCATATTTCGTATTTCGTGATCAGTTTGAGCCTTTGCTAGCATTTTATGGATGTTGTTGAGTCATCGGATCAGAACTATGTAGAGCTTCTCTTCGTTCTATTGACTATATTCATGAAGCTGCTAACTTGCATTTCTGACTCATGCATTTTGGAAGGGGGAGTTATTCTGTCAAGGGGGAGAAACTTGCTTGATGGTGCATTTTCAACTAAGGGGGAGAAAATATTGACAAATCATGTGAAGGACCGGATTGGCGACCAGAGGGGGGGTGAATGGGAGCCTCAAATTCAACTTGTGAATAGAATGGCCCTTGTCCCATAAAATCACCCCAAAAACGAAGACTCGAGACAACCGGAGAGTTCACGACCTACGAGTAGGTGGATACCCTAGGAGATGTCCTAGTGGTACAGCGGAACCCCCGGCGAAACACCAAAACCAACTGCCAAAGCCCCAGAGCCAAACAGCAAAGTCTGCAGATTCGCGGACTGTCTGGGGTCAGAGTCCCAGACTGTCCGTCGTTGAATCCCGGACTGTCCGCGACTGAGTGCCGGACTGTCCGCCGGCCAAAACGCAGGAACCAAACAGTGCTGCAAGTCTGCTGGACAGGTCCCGGACTGTCCGTAGGTTTGTACCGCGGACTGTCCGCCGTTCACTCGATAGTGAACAGTTAGGGGACTGCGTCTGACTGACCTGGCCGAGACCCGATGCGCGGACTGTCCGCCGTCAGGGGCGCGGACTGTCCGCCAACACCCAGAAAGCACAAAACTGCTCGGGTTCAAAACCAAATCTGATTTGATCTCAACCAAAACAAATGGGACTTCGATCAAACTCCTCCCAGATGTTCCTCTACGTATTGGGGTGCTAATCCTAAGAAATCATCGCACCAAATCAAGTATATCAAGAGAAATCCGAGGATCACCGGAAAAGGGGAAAGAACGAGGAACGAGCGCGAAATCAACCCGATCTATGGATTCATGAGGTTAGGAGAGAATTCCTTCGGTAGAAAGAAGGAGCTCATGACCAAGAACAAATTAATTCAAGTGGAATCAAAAATCATCTCACAAAGAGGGAGAACGAGGCAAATCCCCGGGAGATGAAAAACCAAAATTTGAAGAACACAAGGAACGATTTGATTCAATTTCAGCCAAAATTCCTCCACACGAGGAGACAACGAGAATACGGTCTCGTTTCCTCAAAAGATCCAAATACACAGAGGTATGATTCCCGTCTCTGTGGATCGCTTGCAGCGAGGTATGATTAGAACCTAAGCGAGGGCTAGAGAGAGAGTGCTCAGGAACAAATGACTGCAAGGATAGGGAGAGAGGAGGGGTGCCTCTCTTATTTATAGCCTAAAACAATAATCCCCTTTCTACCCCTAGATACAAGAGCGAAGCAGCCAACCCTAGGGGTATCCCGGTCCAACTCTGCTGATAGCTGATCTGACGGCCACGCGCCTTCCTCACCCTTAGCTTCGCCTCGACGCAAGCCTCACGATGCCGCCACGTGCCGCCTAGTCGACCGCCGCGCCTGCCTCGTGGATAGCCTCGCCTCCGCGCCAGCCTCTCCACACCGACACGCGTCGACCGTCCTTTTTGCGGACCGCCCCCCGATTTTGAGGCCGGAACCGGGAAACCTGGGCCTTCCCCCGGTTTTGAGTCCGAAACCGGGAAACCTGTCCTCAAGCTGAGTTTTGTGGCCCAAACTCAGAAACTCGCGCGCCCAGGTTTTGAGGCCCAAACCTGGAAACCGTCCACACCGAGATTTGAGGCCCAAACTCGGAAACCGGCCACCCCGAGTTTTGAGGCCCAAACTCGGAAACCATCGAGGGTAGCTTTTCGAGGCTCAGCTACCAAACCCGTGCCGTAGACGGGATGTGGTTCGCACACCCCGAATTCCAACACCGATGCCGGAGCATGTCCAGCCTCCACGCCGGGCACAGTGCATTCGCCATCCTTCTTGGCCTCCCGCCAAGTGTCACGACGCCATCACCTTCCTCCCGAATTGGCCGATGCACCGCACATCCCCATGTGCTCTCGCCTGTCGACGCCACGTGCCAGCTACCACAGCTGGTCCTCAGGTCTCCCGGTCCATCGATCCAAGCTCCACGTCCGCCCTTCACCGCTCCCGGTCTGTCGGCACGGCACGTCCCTACTTGACCTTCACCTCACCTTCGACCACTGCCCGAGCTCCACACCTGCACATCAACACAGCCAAGAGACATGTTGCCCGTTGATCGATCACTCATCACTCAGGAAGGGAACCACAAGGCACATATCAACCTTGTGTTCTCAATCTCCCCCTTGATGAGTGCATGGTCAACTCATAGTAACCGTAACCAACATAAAGGAAAAGCAGAATTAGATAGATGGAGAAAACTCACTCGAGATGTCCAAAAACCAGAGAAAAGGCCAAAGAAGAACAACTCGAGATAAGCAAAGCTTGGTCCCCAAAGACATGGGCAACGGTTCGACACAACCAAGCAAGAAATCGGAGCAGTCAACTCATCAAGGAGCAAAACTCGATCAAAATCAGAGCACAAGACTTGGTTTCCAAAGAAATGGGCAACGGCTAGACGCAACCAAGTCAAAAGCAAGCTAGTCCTCAAGAAGAAGCAGAAAGGGCTCAACACCACTAGCTGAAAGCTCGAAAACCAACTGAAGACTGCATAAGAAGCATCTACTGCTAGTCCCTCAAGATAGAGGCACAGAGGCTCAACACAACCAGCAGTAAGCCCGATACCAATCAAGAACCAACAAAACATGGTAAAGACAGCTAGTCCCTCAAGACAGAGGCATAGAGGCTCGATGCAACTAGCTGAAAAGATCGATATCAAATAAAAACTGACTCAGAGCAGCATATGCAGAAAAACTCAGAAAAGCTCCACCTCACTCAAAGAACTCCCCCTCAGCAAGTGAAGCATAAATTGCAAATTGTCACCACAAAAAGTCTAAAAAACTCATCCTTGGAAACATTCTCCCCCTTGGGGGCAATTTGCACGCAAAAGAGAGAGGAAAAGGGCTCAAGTAAGTCAAACGGAGTTAGGTCATGCCTATTGGAGTCAAGCAAATGCATATGAGTTAAAAATGCATGTTAGCAGCTTCAGGTATATACTCGAAAGAGTGAATGAATGCTCTAAAGAGTGCTGATCCGACTACTAAGCAACATGCAGAAGTGCTAGCAAAGGCTCAAACTGATCACCGAATACAAGATATGAATGCATAAGCCAAGTGAGCAGTTTTAAGCCATTCAGAAAGGGGTTTCACCATTAAAATAGCACTGGACATGTATAGACAGGAAGTCAAGCAAGTGCTAACCAAGTATACAAGGTGATCTACCCCTAGCAAAGTTCAACCATCATGCTATAGAGTGAAACATAGACTTGTGTTTTCAGATTTTATCGGAAAAATTGCAGTGGTTATTAACACAAGTTTAAATTCAGCATGTGATTGCAAGAGGTTGAAAGCTTGTCATTGCCTAACTTTTCAACCGTGCTAAGCCTATGCATATGCAATCAGAAGCTTAAAGCATCAGTTTCGGTCTTGCACTACACGGCTCAAGTTTAACTCAAAGTGCTATGAGAAACAATCTCGATACCGCGATGTGTTGACAGAGCAATCCCATCTCAATCTTTTCAATTCACTAACACTTGATTGATGTTTAAACAGAATATGAACAATCCAAGCAAGTGAAAGACTCAGAACTAGAGACATAGCAACCTAGCATATATGAAATAGCTCAAGTGACTTCAACACACCCTACACATGCTAGTTGTCAATCTCAATGGTGAGCATGTATCAAATTTAAGTTCATTAAGCATGTTCAACGTTCTGAAGAATCAGCTTAGCTCACACAATGTAGCAGTGATCAAGGAGAGCCTAAGCTACAAGCATCACCATATATCATCGAGGCATACACTAATCAGAGTATAAATTCATTCTAAGGAATATAGACATGAAGCTTGAAAATGCAAGATGTATGCATGATGAAATCAGAATCGGAGCCAAAACAAAACCAAAAAGACTCAAAACCCAAAAACAAAAGGATCAGAAAGTTAGTCTATGGTACATCAAGCAAAATGCTTCCCCCATCTAAAAGGGGAAACACACACCAAGCTCACCTCTCAACCTAGCAAAAGTTGAGAGATCCAAAGGCTTGGTGAAAATATCCGCAACCTGGTTATGGGTGTCTACATGCCTAAGATCAATGTCGCCTTTCTCATAGTGATCACGAAGAAAATGAAAGCGAACATCGATGTGTTTGGTCTTGGAGTGAAGAACAGGGTTCTTTGCTACACTAATGGCAGAAGTGCTATCACAAAGCAAAGGGACCTGACTGAAATCTAGACCAAAGTCACGCAATATAGCAACCATCCATAAAAGCTGCGAAGCACAAGAAGCAGCGGCAACATATTCGGCTTCAGTAGTAGACTGGGCTACGTTCGACTGTTTGCGAGAAGACCACAAAACCAAAGAAGAGCCAAGAAACTGACAAGTCCCAGAAGTAGACTTGCGCTCAAGCCGACAGCCGGCAAAATCCGCATCGGAATAACCACAAAGCTAGAGGGTCGAAGAAGAAGAGTACCAAAGTCCGAACTTAGTAGTGTATCGAAGGTACCTCATGATGCGCTTGACCGCTTGCTTGTGGGAAGTCCGAGGGGACGCCTGAAAACGAGCGCACGGACACACAGAGAACTATATATCCGGCCTTGTCGCCGTCAGGTACAGGAGCGAGCCGATCATGCTCCTGTACTCCTTCTAGTCAATCGGCTCTCCGTCCTGGTCCGCTTCCATCGCAGCAGTCGTTGGCATGGGCGTCGTAAGAGGCTTGGCCTCGCCCATGTCAAATTTCTTCAGGATGTCCTTCGTGTATTTTCCTTGATGCACGAACGTCCCGTCTCGGGTTTGCTTAATTGGCAACCCGAGGAAGAAAGTCAACTCACCCATCATACTCATCTCAAACTCCCTACACATAGTATCTGCAAACTTGGCAACAAGCGCATGAGAGGAGACACCAAAGATGATATCTTGCACGTAAATTTGAACTAACAGGGTATCGTTGCCTTGCTTGAGGAGAAACAAAGTTCTATCGACCCGTCCCATTTTAAAACCCTTGGAGAGTAAAAAGGTTTTGAAACGATCATACCATGCTCTCGGGGCTTGTTTCAAACCATACAAAGCTTTTGAAAGTTTATAAACATGGTTTGGAAACTTGGGATCCTCGAAACCAGGGGGTTGCCTAACATAAACCTCTTCCTCTACATACCCATTCAAGAAAGCACTCTTGACATCCATCTGGTAAAGCTTAAAACCCTTTGAAGCAGCAAAGGCTAGAAGGATTCTAATGGCTTCTAAACGGGCTACAGGGGCAAAGGTTTCCTCATAGTCTATCCCCTCTTTCTGGCAAAAACCCTGGGCTACTAGCCTAGCCTTGTTCCTCACTACCATCCCATCCTCACCCTCTTTGTTTTTGAAAACCCATTTGGTACCTATAGGGTGGCATTCTGGTGGAGGTGGAACTAGGGTTCAAACTTGGTTTCGCTCAAAGTGTTCTAGCTCCTCATGCATGGCATTGACCCAGTTAGGATCAGAAAGTGCGTGTCCAACATCTTTGGGCTCAAAAGAAGCAACGAATGCAGAATGAGCAAAGTGAGAGATTTCATACGCTCACGACCGCGTGACTCGCTGGTCGATGCCGCCGATCATCTGGCGCGGAGGGTGAACTTGCTGAACGCTCCGGGGCGCTTGCCTCGCCGAAGTCGCCTCCCCCTCGCCAGATGCTGTCGCTCCCTCAGGTGCAGCGGGTGCTCACTGGAGAGGTGGCTCTAGAGGACCCCAAGAAGAAGACGTTGTGGGATCGGGTCCTCGAGCTGAAGTAGTCGTCGCAGGGTCGACGGGGGCAGCCAGTGGAGTTGGCTCGGGATCACCCCAATCGGCATTCTCCTGCTCCTCCTCCAAAAAAATGGTCTCTCCCAGCTCCTATTCTCCTGCAACATCAAAAGCAGAAGAAACACAAGGCATAGTCTCGTCGAATGTGACCTCGCAGGTCTCCACTATCCGGTTAGTTTCAAGGTTAAGAACTCGATAAGCACGTGAATATGAGGCATAACCAAGAAACACCCCATCAGCAGAGCGAGATTCAAATTTGTCCAAATTACCTTGCTTCAGGATAAAGCACTTGCACCCAAACACCCGAAAATGAGACACCTTGGGTACCCATCCAAAACGCAACTCATAAGAAGTCTTTTTCATGAATGCACGAAGAAAGATGCGATTTGAAACATGGCAAGCGTTGTTGATCGCCTCGGCCCAAAAACGCCTAGGAGTCCTATGCTCATCGAGCATCATCCTGACCATCTCAACAAGGGTCCGGTTCTTGCGCTCAACAACACCGTTCTGCTGAGGGACATAAGGAGAAGAAAACTGATGCTCGATTCCATTAGAAGAACAGAAAGAGGCAAACTGTGAGTTATCAAACTCAGTACCATTATCGCTACGAATAGCTCTAATAGTATCAGGGGGAAACTCAGTTTTCAACCTAAAAATCAAATCATGAGCAAAAGGAAAAGCTTCATCCTTACCCTCCATAAAGAACACCCAAGAGTACCTCAAAAAATCGTCAACGATCACTAGAACGTACCACTTCCCACCCGCTGAGCAAACCCAAGCTGGACCAACTGTGTCCATGTGTAAAAGCTCGCCAGGTCGCTTTGTCATCACCTGATTAACAGGTGGGTGAGAAGCAGCAACCATCTTCCCATGACGACAAGGATGGCAAACGAGGTCCTTCTGAAACTTAAGCTTGGGCAATCCTTGGATTAGGCCAAGTGAGCTAAGTCTTGCAAGCAAGTCAAAACTCAGGTGACCGAGCCTCCTATGCCACTTCCACAAATCAGAAGAAGGACCAGCCATCAAACATCTAGCAGAGCCGAAAGAACGAGAAAAGTCGGCTTTGAAAACACGGCCAAAAGGGACAATCCAACAAATAAGATCTCCCCGAGGGTCTAAAACACGACTCAAACCCTTCTTAAAGCGCACTTCACAATCATCCTCAAGAAGTTGCGAAACAGAAAGCAAATTGTAATGCAAGTTAGAGACCAAAGCAACATCCTTAAGAACAAAGTTCTCATTGAGCCGAATAGCTCCATGAGAAACAACCTTACCTCTACTATTATCCCCGAAAGTGATTTACTCCTTGTGCATCACGGGGCTAAGGCTAGAGAACCATTCCTTCTTTCCGGTCATGTGGCGCGAACACCCGGAATCCATGAGCCACATGTTCTCCAACCGAAGTTCCTGCATCAATAGAAAGGCAGGAAGTGAGCATATGTCACAACACTGGGGTTAGTATACTGAGAAGGATACCAGTGCTGTGTCATAGGCCCAGAAAAAGTGTTAGTAGCAACACCAAGCTGTCCTCGTCCCATGGGTGGATAGCGATCACCACCAACCTGAAAGGGTGGTCCGCTATGGAACAGAAAACCTCCAAACTGACCTACTTGTCCCATTTGAGCAAAGCGATCACCACCATATTGAAAAGGTGGTCCGCTATGGGACTCAGCAGCAAAGCCTCTTACACTCAGCTCACGATCGTATTGAGGACGACCGGAACCGCGATGGGCACGACCACCACCCCGTGGTCTAGCTGCCTAGGGCCTAGCAACCTGAGGGGGTGCACCTCCAGGTCTAGCGCCCTGCCTCTGAACTCCCCGACCTTGCACACCATGGAGAGGGTGGTGCCTGGCCTGGTTGTTCAGCTCCAACTCCTTCCTAGCGTCTCTCTTCCTCCGAAAGCAAAACTCAGCTAGGTGACCCTCACGGTGACAGTACTCGCACTCGAACCTCACCACTCTCTTGGGTTGTTGGTTCCTAGGGTTGCGAGGGTTGTTAACTCTAGCTTGTTGCTTGCCTCTCGGAAGGGGGTCACTAGAGACGTCAGGAAGAGTGTCAAGTGTGTTCCTAAGATGATTAGGTTTGGGAACCCACACTTGCTTGTGAGGTGGAGCCTTGGGAGGTTCATCAAGGATGCCATCCTTGGTGATAGGCTTGGGAGGCTCAGGTGGGGCGATCTTGGTAAGCTTAGGGATAGCAGATGACTTCTCACTAGGGCTCACTCCACTAAACTCACCGATCTTGCCAAAGCTACTAGCGCCCTTCCCACCTGAAGCAAAGCCTACTCCCGAGCAATCAGTTCCCCTCTTGAACTGACTGATCATCATGCCCAACTGCGGCTCACTGCATGACACCCAACTCAGGATGGACCGGAGGTATGTGTTTTCCTCCCCGGTTTGCATCTTGTCATGCCGATAGTTGGCAATCTCAAGCTCCAACCCCACGCATCGCTCACATGGAGTGGACAAGGTGCTGACTGAGCTGGCCTTCATGGCTTCAGCAAGCTTGGCATTAACTTCTGCCAGCTCAGTTCGCAAGCTAGGACAAAGCTTGCACGCACCCAGCAAAGAAGGCCTCGCCTTCACTTCCTCCAGCTCGTTCTTCAGGGAGGGACACACTTTGCAATCACCTACCAAGTCTAGCCTACTCTTCAGCTCATCATACACCTCAATCAAAGAGGAATACTTGGTTGGCAAGGTGGCAAAGTTTGTCATATGCATCGTGCACTCCTCACACTCCTCCTCATCGGTCACCTTCACCTCGGACCTAGTGAACTCAAGCTCCTTAAGCGTCTCATTCATCTTAGCCTTAAACTCGTTGCGCTCTCGGATAGCTCGCTTGAGTTGTTTGTCCTGACCGAGAACTATGTCGACAAGAGAATCACGCTCACCGGTAAGATGATCGACAAGAGAAGAGGATGATACCTCGGAAGCGTCGTCGTTGTTGTCGTCGTCGGTGTCGGCGTCCTTGTCCTGGCACTTGCGGTCCTCTTCGTCCAAGGCCATGGTGCAGAGGCCCTTGGTGGAGTCGCCGTCAGAGGTCTTCTCGCCATCGCTGATGGTGGCGAGGAAGGCACGCCGACCGGCGTCAAAAGCCTTCTCCATGTCCTCCCGGCGATAACTGCCCTTCTTCTTCTTCCCGGCCTTGTTCTCTGGCTTGCCCTTGCGCCTGGAGTTGCGGTTCTTGCCGGGGAAGCTCTTGTCGTTCTTGGGACAGTTCGCCATGAAGTGGTCTAGATCACCACACTTGTAGCAGCCCTCGCGTGCGCCACCACGCCGGCGATTCAGGCGGTTGTTGTGAAACCGCGAGAACCGGGTGATGACGAGGGCAAGCTCATCGTCTCCAATCGCCTCCAACTGCTCCTCCGTGACTGTAAGCAAAGAAGATAAAGAAAACAGAGGAGGTGAAGCGTCAGCAGAGAAATTCGATCCACCCGTGCCTGAAACCAAGGCCATGGAATGTGAAGATGGGTTCTTCAGCTTGGCCTGAGTCAGGTGATCGATCTCGGTGGACTTGAGCTTGCTGAACAGCTCGTCCACGGTGAGGGTGACATAGGATGGAGCCTCTATGATGGTCGACACCTTCACCTCCCATACCCTCCGATCCAGGGCCTATAGCAACTTGAGAGCCCTCTCATGATCGTCATAGGGTAGGTTAGCCCGATTGGCACGCATCTTGTTCACAATCGTTTGGAAACGAGCGAACATGGCGTCAATCGTCTCTCCCTCCAACTGAACAAAGTTCTCGTACTCTCGCTTGTAGGTCTCGAAGAGTCTGGTCTTGACCTGAGCGGTCCCCTCGTGATAGCTCTGAAGCTTCACCCAGATCTCTCGTGCCGTCTCAAGCTCAGAGACACGCTCAAATTCAGGAAGGGAGATGCTGGCCAACAGAGCATTACGAGCCTTGGAGTTGGCCTCATGTTGGTCAATTTGGATCTGACCCACACGAGCCGCAAGGACTACGTACTCAGCATTCTCACATATTTCCCAGACAGAAGATCCAATGCTGTTGAGATAAGCATGCATCCGAATCTTCCAATAGGGATAGTTCGTCCCATCGAAATAGGGAGCCTTGCCGTTCCCTCAATCCATGTCGCCCTTAGGATCCGAAACCGATTAAGGTAGAAAAGATCCCTTAACCCGCTCCGATACCAATTGAAGGACCGGATTGGCTACCAGAGGGGGGGTGAATGGGAGCCTCAAATTCAACTTGTGAATAGAATGGCCCTTGTCCCAGAAAATCACCCCAAAAACGAAGACTCGAGACAACCGGAGAGTTCACGACCTATGAGTAGGTGGATACCCTAGGAGATGTCCTAGTGGTACAGCGGAACCCCCGGAGAAACACCAAAACCAACTGCCAAAGCCCCAGAGCCAAACAGCAAAGTCTGCAGATTCGCGGACTGTCCGGGGTCAGAATCTCGGACTGTCCGCCGTTGAATCCTGGACTGTCCGCGACTGAGTGCCGGACTGTCCGCCGGCCAAAACGCAGGAACCAAACAGTGCTGCAAGTCTGCTGGACAGGTCCCGGACTGTCCGCGGGTTTGTACCGCGGACTGTCCGCCGTTCACTCGATAGTGAACAGTCAGGGGACTGCGCCTGACTGACCTGGCCAAGACCCGATGCGCGGACTGTCCGCCGTCAGGGGCGCGGACTGTCCGCCAACACCCAGAAAGCACAAAACTGCTCGGGTTCAAAACCAAATCTGATTTGATCTCAACCAAAATGAATGGGACTTCGATCAAACTCCTCCCAGATGTTCCTCTACGTATTGGGGTGCGAATCCTATGAAATCATCGCACCAAATAAAGTATATCAAGAGAAATCCGAGGATCACCGGAAAAGGGGAAAGAACGAGGAACGAGCGCGAAATCAACCCGATCTATGGATTCGTGAGGTTAGGAGAGAATTCCTTCGGTAGAAAGAAGGAGCTCACGACCAAGAACAAATTGATTCAAGTGGAATCAAAAATCATCTCATAAAGAGGGAGAACGAGGCAAATCCCCGGGAGATGAAAAACCAAAACGTGAAGAACACAAAACATAAGGCACAATTTGATTCGATTTCAGCCAAAATTCCTCCACATGAGGAGACAACGAGAATACGGTCTCGTTTCCTCAAAAGATCCAAATACACAGAGGTATGATTCCCATCTCTGTGGATCGCTTGCAGCGAGGTATGATTAGAACCTAAGTGAGGGCTAGAGAGAGAGTGCTCAGGAACAAATGACTGCAAGGATAGGGAGAGAGGAGGGGTGCCTCTCTTATTTATAGCCTAAAACAATAATCCCCTTTCTACCCCTAGATACAAGAGCGAAGCGGCCAACCCTAGGGGTATCCCGGTCCAACTCTACTGATAGCTGATCTGACGGCCACGCGCCTTCCTCACCCTTAGCTTTGCCTCAACGCAAGCCTCAGGATGCCGCCACGTGCCGCCCAGTCGACTGCCGCGCATACCTCGTGGATAGCCTCGCCTCCGCGCCAGCCTCTCCACGCTGCCACGCGTCGACCGTCCTTTTTGCGGACCTCCCCCCGGTTTTGAGGCTGAAACAGGGAAACCTGAGCGTTCCCCTGGTTTTGAGGCCGAAACCGGGAAACCTGTCCTCAGGCTGAGTTTTGTGGCCCAAACTCAGAAACCCGTGCGCCCAGGTTTTGAGGCCCAAACCTGGAAACCGTCCACGACGAGTTTTGAGGCCCAAACTCGGAAACCGGCCACCCCGAGTTTTGAGGCCCAAACTCGGAAACCGACGAGGGTAGCTTTTCGAGGCTCAGCTACCGAACCCATGCCATAGACGGGATGTGGTTCGCACACCCTGAATTCCAGCACCGATGCCGGAGCATGTCCAGCCTCCATGCCGGGCACAGTGCATTCGCCATCCTTCTTGGCCTCCCGCCAAGTGTCACGACGCCATCACCTTCCTCTCGACTCGGCCGATGCACCGCACATCCCCATGTGCTCTCGCTTGTCGACGCCACGTGCTAGCTACCACAGCTGGTCCTCAGGTCTCCCGGTCCGGTGGTCCAAGCTCCACGTCTGCCCTTCACCGCTCCCGGTCCGTCGACACGGCACGTCCCTACTTGACCTTCACCTCACCTTCGACCACTGCCCGAGCTCCACATCTGCACATCAACACAGCCAAGAGACATGTTGCCCGTTGATCGATCACTCATCACTCAGGAAGGGAACCACAAGGGCACATATCAACCTTGTGTTCTCATCATGTGTGCTTTCCGTGTTCAACAAAGCGGGAGAAAATATTGACAAATCATGTGCTTTCCGAGTTGAACTAAGGGGGAGATTTCCTGGTTGTGTGCACTATTTGAGGGGGAGTTTGCTCGTTGCTGAGTTTTTGAGCTGGTAACAGTTGGTACGGAGCGTTTTTGCTAGTTGTGTTGAGCCTTTGCCTCTTTCTTGAGGGACTAGCATAAGCCTTTCAGCTTTTCAATTTGTGTCGAGCTCTTTTGTTCTTGAGCTGGTAATAGTTGGTATCGAGCTTTCTTGCTAGCGGTGTTGAGCTTGTTCTACCTCTTCTTGAGGGCAAGCTTTGCTTTGCTTGGTTGCGTCGAGCCGTTGCCCATGTCTTTGGGGACCAAGTTGTCTTGCTCTTTCCACTTGACCTTCTTCGGCTTTGCCTTGCTTCTGGGTCATTTGGTCGAGTTCTCTCTTCTCCTTCTTCCTTCTTCTATTTCATTATGATTTGTGTGTGTAGTTGACAATGCACTCATCAAGGGGGAGATTGCGGATACATGGGTGTATGCCGGGTCTCGAAGTGATGAGTGATTGTCAATGGGTTTGATGCGCATGTTCTTTGGCTTGTGTTGTGCAGGAGTCGAGCACGGATACAGTGATCAAAGGCAAGGTGAAGGTCAAGTAGAGACGTGCCGTGCCGATGGACCGAGAGTGGAGAAGGGCGGACGTGAGGCTTGGACTGAGGGACCGGTGGCCTGAGGATCAGCTGTGGTGGCTGAAATCCTGGGACAGCGACGAGCGAAGACTTGCGGGCATGGTGTTGCTTGGGTCGAGGACCTGGGGACACGTGTCGATGGGTGGGGGGCACGGGCGGTGCATCCCCTCTACAACTTCGGATTGGTGGTTGAGCCACAGAAAAACCATCCAGTGGACGATTTCTAGGTCTAGGCCTCAAAACCTGGGTGCTGATGGTTTCCGAGTTTGGGCCACAAAACTCGGGCTGAGGACGGTTTCCAGGTTTGGGCCTCAAAACCTGGGCGCTGCGGGTTTCTGAGTTTGGGCCACAAAACTCAGGCGATGGACGGCTGGTTTCCCGGTTTGGGCCTCAAAACCGGGGGTTGGTCGTGAAGGCTGGTTTCCCGGTTGGGGCCACAAAAACGGGGGGCGGAGTCTGGGAAAAGGACGAGCAGAGCGGTGGCGGCACGTGGTGGCAATCGGTGAGGTTGCGTCGAGGCAACGCTACCAGTTGTGCGGGCGTGGCCGTCGGATCACCACCTACCACGAGTTGGTCCAGAATAACCCTAGGGTTTAGCTGGTTCGCTCTGTAATTAGTTAAGGGTAGAGTGGGAATTAGAATTAGGATAAGTAGAGGGAGACACCCACCTCCCATTCTATCTCAGTCATTTGCTCTTTGCCTTCAAGGTTTTCCTGCTCTCCCAATCCCCTGCTGTAGCAACTGAGATCCGCAGAGAACCATACCTCTGTGTACTGGAGATTTTGAGGAAGTGAGACCGTAATCTCATTGTTGTAGCGTGTGGTAGCCACACGGTTGCAGATCGATGTGTTGATTCGCGTTTTGTTCGTGTTCTTCGCGTTCTTCGTTTCTCCACGATTTTCCCGTCACTCGATCTCCCTCTCTACTGCGTCTTTTTGAAATCCGTTTGAATCAACTTGTTCTTTATAGTGAGGAGATCAATTCCACCAAAGGAATTCATCTAACTCCTCACGAACAAGTTGATTCAAACGGATTTCGAAAAGATGCAGTAGAGAGGGAGATCGAGTGATGGGAAATTCGTGGAGAAACGAAGAACGCGAAGAACACGAACAAAACGCGAATCAACACATCGATCTGCAACCGTGTGGCTACCACACGCTACAACGGTGAGATTACGGTCTCACTTCCTCAAAATCTCCAGTACACAGAGGTATGGTTCTCTGCGGATCTCAGTTGCTACAGTAGGGGATTGGGAGAGCAGGAAAACCTAGAAGGCAAAGAGCAAATGACTGAGATAGGATGGGAGGTGTGTGTCTCCCTCTACTTATCCTAATTCTAGTTCCCACTCTACCCCTAACTAATTACACAGCGAACCAGCTAAACCCTAGGGTTATTCTGGACCAACTCGTGGTAGGTGGTGATCCGACGGCCACGCCCGCACAACTGGTAGTGTTGCCTCGACGCAACCTCACCGATTGCCGCCACGTGCCACCACCGCTCTGCTCGTCCTTTTCCCGGACTTTGCCCCCGGTTTTGAGGCCCAAACCGGGAAACCAGCCTTCACGACCAACCCCCGGTTTTGAGGCCCAAACCGGGAAACCAGCCGTCCATCGCCTGAGTTTTGTGGCCCAAACTCAGAAACCCGCAGCGCCCAGGTTTTGAGGCCCAAACCTGGAAACCGTCCTCAGCCCGAGTTTTGTGGCCCAAACTCGGAAACCATCAGCACCCAGGTTTTGAGGCCTAGACCTAGAAATCGTCCACTGGATGGTTTTTCTGTGGCTCAACCATCAAACCGAGCCGTAGAGGGGATGCACCGCCCGTGCACCCCATCCACCGACATGTGTTCCCAGGTCCTCGACCCAAGCAACACCGTGCCCGCAAGTCTTCGCTCGTCGCTGTCCCAGGCTGTCAGCCACCACAGCTGATCCTCAGGCCACCGGTCCCTCAGTCCAAGCCTCACGTCCGCTCTTCACCGCTCTCAGTCCATCGGCACGGCACGTCTGTCAGTGTTTGTTAACCGGCAACTCGTCTTGAGTAATCTCAGACGATTTGTTCGGTGGGGATCGGCGTTCGTAGGACTCGGCGAGTACACAGAGACAGCGATTTATACTGGTTCAGGCCGCTAAATCGCGTAATACCTTACGTCCAGTGCGGCGTATGTCTTGTGTATGATTATGATTCAATTGTTTGGAGCATGCGCCTGCTTCCCCTTATATATCCGGGTGAAGCATAGCGCAGACCGAGTCTTAGTCGATTACAACAGGGGAGTCCTATTCTAATTACAAGACTTCATTTAAGAACTCAACTAAGTTACAGTAATAGTCCTAATCCAAGTACGCTTCGTATCAAGTCTTCGGATCTCCTGTGCCGTCCGGGATTAGTCGGAGTAATCATCTCCTGATGATATCTCTGACATCCTGGTCCGTCAAGCCTCCGAGCTCTTCATCATTTCCTCATAACTTTATCTTCTGGTTTCTCTTTGAGAATCTCCGAGTAATGTCTTGAGAAATCTTGAAGTGCTCCGTAGGTAAAGAACTTTCTTGGTGTGCACTTTTTCCTGAAAAGTGCACCCATAGGGTGTAGCCCCCGAGCCTCTTGTTATTTATAATAACTTTGAGGATCTTTTGAGCCTTTACTGAGTAATTCTTGAGTAAGAAAAAACATTTCCTTTATGATATGTACCCTGTAGCCCCCGAGCTTAAGTTCCGAGTACTCATGTAACACCTCTGGTGTTTAGCATGTAATTAACTTGACATACCATCATTATCATCATTAAGCATCTTAATCATGATTTCATGTGTATGCATTTTGCTAAGTGTATCATTTTATGTGAATTACCTCTATTTCAAAAACCCTAATTAGCCCACTTCTCTCTACTAGGGCAAAATGGTAATTTCATCTCTGTGATTAGCTTTGTGTAATTCTTGTTCCTTTGGTGTCTTGTAGTGTTGTTGTGTTGGCCAAAGTTCAAAGATCAGAATTTGATTTCAAATCCCTTTGTGAAACCCTGATTTCCAAATCCTGGATTTTATCCCTCTTTTTGTAATTCAAAAATTATTCAAAATTTGGGATTGGCCCAAAAAGCAAAGTTGTAGATCTGTCAAAGAGAAACAACTTTGGTATTTACAAATTTTCAAGTTGCAGTACAAAGTTTTGAGTTATTTCAAATTCAATCAAACTCCAGTTTTTGTCCCCTTTTCAGTTTTCAAAATGAGTTCAAAAACTAATGAGTTTCTGGAAAAGTGTATAATAGCAAAGTTGTAGGTTTTGATAAAAGGAACAACTTTCATGTTTACAGATTTTCAAGTTTCAGTTTGAAATCCAGAGTAATTTTGATTTGAATCAAGTTTGAAAAAGTGTCCCCTTTACTGTTTTCAAATTTGTTCAAAAACTATTTGGAATTTGAAAATGTTCATATTGACAAAGTTGTAGCTCTCATTTTTTTGAACAACTTTGGTGTTTTGAGTTTTTGTCGCACAGTTCAAATTTTGGAAGTAATTTGCAAATTTCAGAAACTAGCCAAAAGTCAAACCCTACACCCTACCCTGTTCATCTTCTCCGGTAGGGGGGGGGGACCCGGCCATGGCGCCCCGCCGGTGCCGCGTGCACCACGCGCCTGGCAGCCGCACGCCCGCCCCCGACCTGTCGCTCGCAACCGCGACATCATACCGCTCCCGCACGCGCCAAAGTTGACCCGTGCGCCGTCCCCTACAGCTCCCAGATCGTCGCCGCCGCGTGGCCATCGCCGGCGAGCTCACGCCCAGGCCCCGAGCGCGCGTCAACCCTGCTGCCAGAGCACAATCGAGTGCGCACGCCTCCGTGAAGCTTACCCGCCTGCCCGTGACACCTCTCCGCCCCCGAGCGCGCCTATAAAACCTCCCCGCCGGTGAGCCGAAGCTCTCACCGCCTCCGCCACCGTGGCCAGCCCAGTCCGAACCCTCCGCCGCTCAACCAACTAGCTCAACAGCTCCGCCTTGAGCCCGTGCAGCTTCCCCACTCCTCAATTTGGTCTCTACCGTCCCTGGTTGCCCGGCGTAACTCGCCGTTCCCATCTCCGGCGAGAAGCCCGTCGAGGTCGGGATCGTGAAATACTCCCTCTCCGGCCTTGATCATCTCCCTCCGACCACCGCATCACCTTCCTTACTCCCGTGCGACTCTAACCCCGCCCCTGTGGACTTGTTTGGTGCTCAGGGTCGTCGGAGAGTCGATCGCCGCCGCTCGTCGTCCGCCGGTCACCGTCGACCGCCTCCACCGTCCACCCCCGTCCCTCACCGAGCTGCCCTATCAACGCCGGTGAGCTCCCTGTTGCCTCCCGTGCCCTCAGCTCTGCCGCGGAGTGCCCAGGTTGGCCGGCGTAAGCACGCCGCCGCGCTCGGGTCGCCGCTGGCGAGCAGAGCACCGCCGTGCTCCGATTTCCTTTTTATTTTCTACATATGAATAGTGTTCTGTTTTCTCTTTTTTGTGTGATTTTCTGTAGACCTCCGAAAATTCTGAAATTTTTGTGGTAGACTCTTTATGCTCTGAAGTATTTTATAAAAATATGAAACTTGAGTTTTGTGCAAAAATTTGAAAATGAAAAATCTCCCTTTTAATTAATAAATGATGGTTTTGGATTTTTAGAAAATGATTTATAACTCCAAAATTTATGAGATCACTTTTTGTGAGCTAGTTATGCCATGACAAGTCTCTGGTGAAATTTTGAAGTCTTTTGAAACAAGTTGATTTTTGAGCTTTATTTTAATTAAGGAATAGTGCCTTTTGTGATTTAAATGTCTAGATTTAATTGAGCACCTTAATGACCTCCAAAAATTATGAAATTTGTTTTGCCATATAGTTGTACTCTAATGAACTTGTGTGATTAATTTGGTAATTTTTGGAGCACCTTCATAAAATGACCTTTTTAAATAATTAAGAAAATAGAAAAGGTGATTAGAGTTAGCGTTGAATGCCCTGTGAAGTGACTTTTGGGATTGCTTGATGTTCATAGACCCCTACCCTTTGGTCTATGATGTTTGTGATGCTATGTTGGTTGATGCTTAGGATAGTTATGATAAAGTCTAGTTTAATCAAATTTTGCTTAAGGAAGAAATGGTTACTTTTATGCTCAACCTAGATTTCGATTATGCCTTGCCTAAGAGTAATCTTGAATCAGTGGTTTGTCTTGCACCTTAAGTCCATATCACCATTCTCATGAGCATTCATCATTGCATCCGTATAGTTGACGAAGAAGGCCCTGAAGTCGAGGTAGCCACCGAAGGATCTGTCCCCGAGGCAACCCCGAGCTCCGACGCTTATACCTACCCCGAGTCTACTCTTTTTGCTGTCCAAGGCAAGCCCCGGTGCATTTAACCCTACCTTGCTTTTATAAATGCTTTCTTTAAATGTTTTGAGTTAAATTATTGCATTAGGTTGATAGGAGTTGAGTGAAATCCTATCTGATGCATTATCTACCTTGACCAATGATACACCCGATACCTGCTTTTCAAAAACTATTTGAAAAATGCTTAGCAATGCTATATGATAGATTTGCAATAAAAATGCCAATTTCAAAGGTGTGATCACTTTAAGAATATTTATGGGAATTTCTGGTTTACTCCCACCATTGGCTAAGTATCTGATCCGTACCTAGTCAATGGGAAGGAGAGGTTGTCCTTGCGTACGGTGCCGTCATGTTGTAGTCCGGGACTCAACAGTTGACACCGACCGGGACAGGGTTGAAAAACTGACAGGACCTGTACTCTTGGGTTAGAGTCCCGAGGTGCTTGTCGCTGGCTGGAAAATTTAGGGACCACCTGTATGGGGGCCTGATTGACTAAGACTTGCAACTATTCACATACTACGGAAAGCTTCGGCTCCGAGGAATCCTTGATTGGACCGACAACCGCGCACTGGGAGTGGAGAGATGGCGGAAGTAGCATGTACCCACGTGGGTTAGAGGCCCGGATTGGAGTGGTGTACTGTGCTTCCGGGTGGCGTAGGACCGGGCCCAATCTTGGAGGAATCGTGGTAGACGAGTTGGCATATGCAAGCTTGGGTGCTACATATGCAGTGTGGATAGGGACCCTCAGCTGAGTATTATTTATCCGGATTAACGCTGCTCCTCGGTTATGGAGACTTAGTCACTGACTGTCAACAGGGAGTGGTTCTCAACTAGGTCTGTTTTGAAATGTAAAATGAATCATGAATGATTATGATGGAACAAGGAATACCGAATCTTTCAAAATAAAAATGAGGTTTACCAAAAATGCTTTTCTGCAAAATACTTGAACTTGCTTAAGCCTTACCTTGACTACCCTAAGCCTGCATTCCTGAGTCTTATCCCTTTTCTTTAGTCGGGTAAGTCTTGTTGAGTACCTTTGTACTCAGGGTTCTTTTACCCATGTTGCAGGTATGGCAGACTCCTCAGTATGCCTCGGACCCTGCTGTGTGACTGTTGTTCAGGAAGAGGCCGACGAGGCCGATGAGTGATTATTCACCCTCGGGCTGGGTGATGTATCTTTATCTTTTAGTTGTTGTCATCTGCTACCCTGCCAACTCTATTTGAACTATGGTCTGTAATAATTTCACTTTAAGTTTATGTTGAACACTGGTTTGTAAAACTATTGTTATTTAAGTCTTCCGCTATTTACTCCGATGTTATTTGTCAAAATGTTCAAGAGATTGTAACTGAATTGTGAGCTGATCCTGCGGACATCGGGCACTGATGTAGCCCAGTGGCGAACCCGGTCTTAATCTCTTGGCTGTACGGATCGACTGTCAGTGGTTGATAGTGATCAGTGGGCCATGGGATTAGGGTCGTTACGTCACAGAGTGGTATCGGAGCATCTCACTACGACGTTGCAATCTTTTTGCGAAAATTTCAAAAGGTTTTTAAGTTCAAAAACTAAACTTGACTATTTTGAGTCCAAATTGCTTCTCTCATCTCATCTTGTCTTTGGCAACTAGTAGCAAGACAACTTGTATAAGCCCTATGTACCTTATCTTAGTAGTGGCATTGCCTTGTTCCGTAGGAACAAATCATGCATCATGTCATTATCACTTAAGTTAACTTCCTCTCTAAGTCGGTTGGGTTAGTATGCCTTTACCTTTTTCTTGCTAGCCTTTCTCACCTATAATCTCTTGTCCAGATATGGTCATCCTCAAGCGGACTGCTCGCAAGTCGACTGGACCGCATGGTGTGCCGCGTCACCAGCTGGCGCCACGCACCGGAGAAGAGACTGGAGAATCCTCCAACGGACGTCGCTCGTCCCGCCGCAACCGCAAGCAGCTGAAGGAGGAGATCAAGAATCTAAAGGCTGAAATGGAGAACATGGAGCATGACTTCTATCTTTCTCGCATGGAGTTTTATGAGGCACGAGCTTCCCTGGAGCAGGCCAATCGGAACACAGTTCGCGCTATCGAGCAGCGCAACGATGCTTGGACCCGCGAAGATGTCACCAGAGCCCAACTCCATGGACTGCAGCAATACACTGCCCAGATTGAGCAGTACAATGATATACTTCATGAGGAGGTACATCAATTGTACAACCAACTTCACCCCGTGGCTCCACCTGTTGCTGAGGATCCAGAAGATGGAGTCGTGGAGGAACCTGAAGAAGAACATGAGCCAGTCCAGAATGTAGAAATGGAACCTGCTGGAGATGTTCACGTTGAAGATGAAGATGAGGAGGAAGAGCCTGAGCTCATCATCGAAGATGAAGATGACGATGAAGAGATGATCATCATCGATGACGACTAGATTCCTTGTGTCTGTACCATCTGCTCACCTACAGCCTTAGTCTAGGTTTGGGACGTTAGTTGGTCTTCTGTCTAGTCGAGTCTGTATCGTGTCTTGTACCTTTCCTTTGTCAGTTAGTAGCTATCTATCGAACTTCTGTATCAGTTATCTACCCTTACATCAATGAATCTTATCAGTCAGTTTCGTTCAAAAGCAATCTTTGGATGCTAAGTTCCCAAATTCTTAACAGATGCCTGTGAACACCCGCACTGGAGCCGGAAGTTCCGGAGGTGCCAACCTTCCAAACCCTCCACCAGTTCCTGCTACCCTGGCAGATGCCATTGCAGCCTTGGCCGCCGCTGCCAACCTAATAGCTCAGAACCAAGGACAGCAGAATGTTGGTCACCGTGGTCGTCACAACCAAGAGACCACCTACGTGGAGTTCACTGAAACCCGTCCACCGGTTTTCACCAGAGCCGACGAACCCCTCGAAGCTGATGATTGGCTCCGCACCATGGAGCAGAAGTTTGGTCTCATCCGATGCACTGAAATCCAGAAGCCTCGGTTCGCTTCTCAGCAGCTCCGTGGTCCAGCAAGTGCTTGGTATGCCAACCTCTTGGCTGCCCAGCCTGAAGGACACCAGCTGACCTGGGAAGAGTTCCGCACCGCTTTTCGTGCACACCACATCCCATCAGGTCTGATGAAGATGAAGCTTGATCAGTTCCTAGCCCTGCAGCAGAAGGAATCCACAGTGATGCAGTATGTGGGTCAGTTCAACCACCTGAGCCAGTATGCCTCCGACTATGTCAACACGGATGAGAAGAAGAGAGATTGTTTCCTTAGGGGTCTGCACCCTAAGATTCGCAGAGGTCTATCCAACAACCTCAACGGATCTTATCATGATGTCGTTGACCGTGCTGTCGCTTTCGAGGAAAGTAACCGCCAGTATCAGGAGGAGAAGAAGAAGAAGAAGGCTGGGTCTAGCAGCTTCTCCAGCAACCATAAGCGCCCAAGAATCATCTACCACCCCAGTCGCCACCAAAACCGTGCCCCATATCCCCATCAGCAAGTGGTCGTTCGTACCGCGGCCACCACTCATAATGCCAACCAGCAAAGTGCCACTCAGCCGAACGCCCCAGGTGTTCGTATCACCACCCCACAAACAGCTTACAACCATCCATGCTACAACTGTGGCCAAGTTGGTCACTGGTCTCGCGATTGCCCAAAACCCAAGAAGAATGCCCAGCATGAACAGAAAGGCCCTGGAGGATCACAGCAGCAGCACCGTGCACCGCAGCAGCACGTCCAGAAGGGCAAGTTTGTCAAGAAGCACGGGCAAGTCTACTTCACCACCGTCAGTAACATCCCAGAAGGAGAGCCCGTCATGCTCGGTAGGTTCCCTGTTGCCAATCATCCTGCAGTCGTCTTGTTCGATTCTGGTGCATCGCATTCCTTCATCAGTCGCACTTTTGTCATCAAGCATGAGTTACCCATGGGGGAGTTAAAAGAAAGTTTCTGTATACTTTCGCCTGGAGGGCGGATAAATACTAAGGAAGTGGTCCGCAGTATACCAGTAATGTTGGGGGAACATGTCTTTCCTACCACCATGATAGTACTGCGCAATCAAGAGATAGATGTCATCTTAGGCACGAATTGGATGTGTCAGCATAAAGCCATGATAGACATCTTGAATAGAGTTGTGAGAGTGGATATTCCTAACAGCACTTCCAAACTCCTTCTCCAACTTCCTATGCCTCAAAAACCAGCAACCACCCAGTTGAATACCGCCTGTGTTCCGGAAGTCAGGGATATTCCCGTGGTCTGTGAGTTCCCTGATGTCTTTCCAGAAGATCTACCCGGTCTGCCTCCTGACCGTGATGTTGAGTTTGCCATAGAGCTAAAGCCCGGGACTGCTCCTATATCCCGCAGACCTTATCGAATGCCTCCCAGAGAGTTGGCAGAGCTGAAGATCCAATTGCAAGAGCTATTGGACAAGGGTCTCATTCGCCCAAGTTCATCTCCTTGGGGCTGTCCTGCTATTTTTGTGAAGAAGAAGGACAAAAGTCTTCGTCTGTGCGTTGACTATCGCCCACTCAACGAGGTCACCATCAAAAATAAATATCCCTTGCCCCGCATTGACCTCCTTTTTGACCAGTTATCTGGAGCCAGAGTGTTCTCCAAAATTGATCTCAGATCTGGCTACCACCAGATAAAAATCCGTCCAGAAGACATTCCTAAAACAGCTTTCACCACCAGATACGGCCTCTATGAGTATTTGGTCATGTCCTTTGGCTTGACCAATGCCCCTGCTCATTTCATGTATCTCATGAACTCTGTGTTCATGCCAGAGCTCGATAAATTTGTAGTCGTGTTCATTGACGACATCCTTGTCTATTCAAGAACTCCTGAAGATCACGCCAAGCATCTTCGAATCGTTCTCTCTCGTCTCAGAGATCACCAGCTGTATGCCAAGTTCAGTAAATGTGAATTCTGGCTAGATCGAATTCAATTCCTTGGTCATGTCCTGTCCGCTGAAGGTGTGTCAGTTGACCCTGAAAAAGTGGCAGATATCTTGGATTGGAAGCCACCTACCACTGTCCGCGAAGTTCGCAGCTTCATGGGAATGGCTGGATACTATCGTCGTTTCATCCCAGATTTCTCCAGAGTCGCCAAGCCTATCACAGAGTTGTTGAAGAATTCCGTGGATTTCGTTTGGTCACCAGCCTGTGAGCAAGCCTTTCAAGCCTTGAAGAAACTGCTAACTACCTCACCAGTCCTAGCTCAACCAGATATCGAGAAACCCTTTGATGTATACTGTGATGCATCTGGTACTGGTTTGGGCTGTGTTTTGATGCAAGAAGGACGAGTAATTGCTTATGCCTCACAACAGCTTAAGCGACATGAGGAAAACTACCCAACCCATGATCTTGAGCTAGCAGCAGTCGTGCATGCCTTGAAGATTTGGCGTCACTATCTGTTAGGCAGTACCTGCAATATGTATACGGATCACAAGAGCCTAAAGTATATCTTCACTCAAGAAGAATTGAATATGAGGCAGAGAAGATGGCTTGAGTTGATTAAAGATTATGATCTCAAAGTACATTACCATCCAGGTAAGGCAAATGTAGTTGCCGATGCCCTCAGTCGCAAGTCACACTGCAACTGTCTGATGACGAAGCCCTATGATCTTTCCTTGTGCCATGATCTCGAAAGGATGGGTATCGAAATAATTTCACAAGGAAGCCTGAACAATGTCAGCATCGAAACAACCATCAAGGATCAAGTCATTGCTGCTCAGAAGGATAACCCTGGAATCAAGCACATCATCGAAAAGGTCCAGACTGGAAAGACTGATTGTTTCAGGATCGATGATGTAGGAGTTGTTTGGTTCAAGAACCGCCTAGTAGTTCCCAAGGTGCCTGAATTGAGACAGTTAATCCTTGATGAAGCACACTTGACCAGATTCTCTATTCACCCCGGCAGCAACAAGATGTACCAAGACTTAAAGCAGAGATTCTGGTGGACTAAAATGAAGGTTGAGATTGCCCGGTATGTCGCTCAGTGTGATACCTGCCAAAGAGTCAAGGCAGTACACATGAAGCCTGGAGGAGAATTGCAACCTTTGTCAGTACCCCGCTTGGAAATGGGACGACATTAGTATGGATTTTGTCAATGGACTACCCAAGACCCAGAAAGGTTTTGATTCCATTTGGGTAATTGTGGACCGACTCACTAAGCAAGCTCACTTTCTGCCAGTGAAGACCAGTTACACCGTCCCCATGTATGCCACCTTGTACAAGAACCACATAGTGAAGCTTCATGGCATACCCAAGACCATTGTCTCTGACCGTGGTACCCAGTTTGTCGCTAAGTTTTGGAAAGCGTTCCATACCTCACTTGGAACCAAGCTCTTACATAGTACGGCATATCATCCGCAAACAGATGGACAAACTGAGCGAGTCAACCAAGTGCTGGAGGACATGTTGAGAGCCTGTGTTCTTACCTTCGCAGATACTTGGGATGACTGTTTGCCTTTGGCAGAGTTCTCTTATAATAACAGTTACCAAGAGAGCATCAAAATGGCACCCTTTGAAGCACTGTACGGTCGTCGTTGTCGTACACCCCTCAGTTGGTCTGAGGCCGGAGAAAGAGAATTCTTTGGAGATGACCTGGTCAAGGATATGGAAGAGAAAGTCAAGCAGATACAAGAGAATATGAAGATTGCCCAATCTCGACAGAAGAGTTACGCTGACAAGAGACGTCGACCTCTGAAGTTTCAAGTTGGAGATTATGTATATCTCAAGGTCTCACCAACCAAAGGAGTCACTCGTTTTGGAGTCAAAGGAAAGTTAGCACCCCGTTACATTGGTCCGTTTGAGATTTTGGAATGTTGTGGCAAGGTAGCTTACAAGCTGAAGTTGCCCGATCATCTCTCCGCTGTCCACAATGTTTTCCATGTCTCCCAACTCAAGAAGTGTCTCAGAGTACCAGAACATGTCGTGGAAGTTGAAGGTGTTGAGCTAGAGCCTGATCTGTCCTACTCAGAATATCCAGTTCGCGTGTTGGACCACAAGGATCGCGTTACTCGAAGAACTACCACGAGATGGTACAAAATACAGTGGAACCAGCACTCTGAAGAAGAAGCCACCTGGGAATCCGAAGACTTCTTAGCAAAGAACTACCCCGACTTTCTCGAATCTCTGTCCATGTAAGTGTGACGTAACGGCCCTAATCCCATGGCCCACTGATCACTATCAACCACTGACAGTCGATCCGTACAGCCAAGAGATTAAGACCGGGTTCGCCACTGGGCTACATCAGTGCCCGATGTCCGCAGGATCATCTCACAATTCAGTTACAATCTCTTGAACATTTTGACAAAAACATCGGAGTAAATAGCGGAAGACTTAAATAACAATAGTTTTACAAACCAGTGTTCAACATAAACTTAAAGTGAAGTTATTACAGACCATAGTTCAAATAGAGTTGGCAGGGTAGCAGATGACAACAACTAAAAGATAAAGATACATCACCCAGCCCGAGGGTGAATAATCACTCATCGGCCTCATCGGCCTCTTCCTGAACAACAGTCACACAGCAGGGTCCGAGGCATACTGAGGAGTCTGCCATACCTGCAACATGGGTAAAATAACCCTGAGTACAAAGGTACTCAACAAGACTTACCCGACTAAAGAAAAGGGAGAAGACTCAGGAATGCAGGCTTAGGGTAGTCAAGGTAAGGCTTAAGCAAGTTCAAGTATTTTGCAGAAAAGCATTTTTGGTAAACCTCATTTTTATTTTGAAAGGTTCGGTATTCCTTGTTCCATCATAATCATTCATGATTCATTTTATATTTCAAAACAGACCTAGTTGAGAACCACTCCCTGTTGACAGTCAGTGACTAAGTCTCCATAACCGAGGAGCAGCGTTAATCCGGATAAATAATACTCAGCTGAGGGTCCCTATCCACACTGCATATGTAGCACCAAAGCTTGCATATGCCAACTCGTCTACCACGATTCCTCCAAGATTGGGCCCGGTCCTACGCCACCCGGAAGCACAGTACACCACTCCAATCCGGGCCTCTAACCCACGTGGGTACATGCTACTTCCGCCATCTCTCCACTCCCAGTGCGCGGTTGTCGGTCCAATCAAGGATTCCTCGGAGCCGAAGCTTTCCGTAGTATGTGAATAGTTGCAAGTCTTAGTCAAACAGGCCCCCATACAGGTGGTCCCTAAATTTTCCAGCCAGCGACAAGCACCTCGGGACTCTAACCCAAGAGTACAGGTCCTGTCAGTTTTTCAACCCTGTCCCGGTCGGTGTCAACTGTTGAGTCCCGGACTACAACATGACGGCACCGTACGCAAGGACAACCTCTCCTTCCCATTGACTAGGTACGGATCAGATACTTAGCCAATGGTGGGAGTAAACCAGAAATTCCCATAAATATTCTTAAAGTGATCACACTCTTGAACTTGGCATTTTTATTGCAAATCTATCATATAGCATTGCTAAGCATTTTTCAAATAGTTTTTGAAAAGCAGGTATCGGGTGTATCATTGGTCAAGGTAGATAATGCATCAGATAGGATTTCACTCAACTCCTATCAACCTAATGCAATAATTTAACTCAAAACATTTAAAGAAAGCATTTATAAAAGCAAGGTAGGGTTAAATGCACCGGGGCTTGCCTTGGATGGCAAAAAGAGCAGAGTCGGGGTAGGTATAAGCGTCGGAGCTTGGGGTTGCCTCGGGGACAGATCCTTCGGCGGCTACCTCGACTTCAGGGCCTTCTTCGTCAACTATACGGATGCAATGATGAATGCTCATGAGAATGATGACATGGACTTCAGGTGCAAGACAAAACCACAGATTCAAGATTACTCTAAGGCAAGGCATAATCGAAATCTAGGTTGAGCATAAAAGTTAGCCATTTCTTCCTTAAGCAAAATTGATTAAACTAGACTTTATCATAACTATCCTAACATCAATCAAACATAGCATCACAAACATCATAGACCAAAGGGTAGGGGTCTATGAACATCAAGCAATCCCAAAAGTCACATCACAGGTCAATCAACGCTAACCCTAATCACCCTTTTCTATTTTTCTTAATTATTTAAAAAGGTCATTTTATGAAGGTGCTCCAAAAATTACCAAATTAATCACACAAGTTAATTAGAGTACAACTATATGGCAAAACAAATTTCATAATTTTTGGAGGTCATTAAGGTGCTCAATTAAATCTAGACATTTAATTAACAAAAGGCACTATTCCTTAATTAAAATAAAGCTCAAAAATCAACTTGTTCCAAATGACTTCAAATTTCACCAGAGACTTGTCATGGCATAACTAGCTCACAAAAGTGATCTCATAAATTTTGGAGTTATAAAACATTTTCTAAAAATCCAAAACCATCATTTATTAATTAAAAGGGAGATTTTTCATTTTCAAATTTGTGCAGAAAAGTCAAGTTTCATATTTTTATAAAATACTTCAGAGCATAAAGAGTCTACCACAAAAATTTCAGAATTTTGGATCAACACAGAAAATCACACAAAAATATGAAATCTCAGCACTATTCACATGTATGAGAAAAATAGAAAAGAGCACTGTTCTTCTCCCTCGCTCACCGGCGGCCGGCCGACGGCGGCGGCGCTGCTGCGCCGGCCACTGCGGGCTCTCCGCGGCGAAACCGAGGGTAGGGACGGCATCAGGAGCTCACCGTGAGTCGATTAAGCGGCTCGGCGAGGGAAGGGGATGAACGGAGGGAGGTGGTCGACGGTGGCCG
Organism: Coix lacryma-jobi var. lacryma-jobi; assembly: GCA_009763385.1. Lineage (NCBI taxonomy): Eukaryota > Viridiplantae > Streptophyta > Magnoliopsida > Poales > Poaceae > Coix > Coix lacryma-jobi. Next base: position 83,346,682 of record CM019822.1, read on the forward strand.
GCGGAAAGCTCACGGCGGCGATCGTCGTCCCGATGATCCTGCGCGATACAAGGGACCGCAAGGGGTCTGTCAGAGGCGCAAAGGAGCAAGGAAGGTGATGCGGGGGTCGGAGAGAGATGATCAAGGCCGGAGAGGGAGTATTTCACGATCCCGACCTCGACGGGCTTCTCGCCGGAGATGGGAACGGCGAGTTACGCCGGGCAACCAGGGACGGTAGAGACCAAATTGAGGGGTGGTGAAGCTGCACAAGGACACGGCGGAGCTCCTGAGCTAGATGGTTGAGCTCGGGAGGCGCTGGTGTGAGCTGGCGACGGTGGCGGAGGCGGTGAGGGGCTTCGGCTCACCGGCGGGGAGGTTTATAGGCGCGCTCGGGGGCGGAGAGGTGTCAAGGGCAGGCGGGTAAGCTTCACGGAGGCGTGCGCACTCGATTGTGCGCTGGCAGCAGGGTTGACGCGCGCTCGGGGCCTGGGCGTGAGCTCGCCTACGTTGAAACACGCGGCGGCGGTGTCGGGGAGCAGTGGGGGACGGGTGCGAGGGTCAGCGGTTGCGCGTGCGGGTGCGGCGTGCTGTCGCGGTTGCAGGAGGCTGGTTCGGGAGCAGGCGGACAGCAGCCAGGCGCGTGGCGCACGCGGCGACGGCGAGGCGGCCATGGCCGGACCCCCCCCCCCTACCGGAGAAGATGAACAGGGTCTAGGCTAGGGTTTGACTTTTGGCTGGTTTCTGTATTTTGCAAAATACTTCAAAAACTTGAACTGAGCGACAAAAACTCAAAACACCAAAGTTGCTCAGAAAAACGAGATCTACAACTTTGTCAATATGAACATTTTCAAATTCCAAATAGTTTTTGAACAATACTTGAAAACAGTAAAGGGGACACTTTTTCAAACTTGATTCAAATCAAAATTACTCTGGATTTCAAACTGAAACTTGAAAATCTGTAAACATGAAAGTTGTTCCTTTTATCAAAACCTACAACTTTGCTATTATACACTTTTCCAGAAACTCATTAGTTTTTGAACTCATTTTGAAAACTGAAAAGGGGACAAAAACTGGAGTTTGATTGAATTTGAAATAACTCAAAACTTTGTACTGCAACTTGAAAATTTGTAAATACCAAAGTTGTTTCTCTTTGACAGATCTACAACTTTGCTTTTTGGACCAATCCCAAATTTTGAATAATTTTTGAATCACAACAAGAGGGATAAAATCCAGGATTTGGAAATCAGGGTTTTGCAAAGAGTTTTGAAATCAAATTCTGATTTTTGAACTTTGGCCAACACAACAACACTTCAAGACACCAAAGGAATAAGAATTACACAAAGCTAATCACAGAGATGAAATTACCATTTTGCCCTAGTAGAGAGAAGTGGGCTAAATAGGGTTTTTGCAATAGAGATAAATCACATAAAATGATACACTTAGCAAAATGCATACACATGAAATCATGATCAAGATGCTTAATGATGATATGTCAAGTTAATTACATGCTAAACACCAGAGGTGTACAGCCTCCCCCCCTTAAAGAAATCTCGCCCCGAGATTCCACGTCTTACAAAGGACAAAGAAGGGATAAAGGCAAAACTTTACATTGACAGAGATTCGAGAAAGTCGGGGTGGTTCTTTGCTAAGAAGTCTTCAGATTCCCAGTAGCTTCTTCTTCAGAGTGCTGGTTCCACTGGATTTTGTACCATCTTGTGGTGGTTCTTCGGGTAACGCGATCCTTGTGGTCCAACACGCGAACTGGGTATTCTGAGTAGGACAGATCAGGCTCTAGCTCGACACCTTCAACTTCCACGACATGTTCTGGTACTCTGAGACACTTCTTGAGTTGGGAGACATGGAAAACATTGTGGACAGCGGAGAGATGATCAGGCAACTTCAGCTTGTAAGCTACCTTGCCACAACATTCCAAAATCTCAAACGGACCAATGTAGCGAGGTGCTAACTTTCCTTTGACTCCAAAACGAGTGACTCCTTTGGTTGGTGAGACCTTGAGATATACATAATCTCCAACTTGAAACTTCAAAGGTCGACGTCTCTTGTCTGCGTAGCTCTTCTCTCGTCGAGATTGGGCAATCTTCATATTTTCTGTATCTGCTTGACTTTCTCTTCCATATCTTTAACCAGGTCAACTCCGAAGAATTCTCTTTCTCCGGGCTCAGACCAACTGAGGGGTGTACGACAACGACGACCGTACAGTGCTTCAAAGGGTGCCATTTTGATGCTCTCTTGGTAGCTGTTATTATACGAGAACTCTGCCAAAGGCAAACAGTCATCCCAAGTATCTGCGAAGGTAAGAATACAGGCTCTCAACATGTCTTCCAGCACTTGGTTGACTCGCTCTGTTTGTCCATCAGTTTGAGGATGATAAGCTGTACTATGCAAGAGCTTGGTTCCAAGTGAGGCATGGAACGCTTTCCAAAACTTAGCGACAAACTGGGTACCACGGTCAGAGACAATGCTCTTGGGTATGCCATGAAGCTTCACTATGTTGTTCTTGTACAAGGTGGCATACATGGGGACAGTGTAACTGGTCTTGACTGGCAAAAAGTGAGCTTGCTTAGTGAGTCGGTCCACGATTACCCAAATGGAATCAAAACCTTTCTGGGTTCTGGGTAGTCCATTAACAAAATCCATACTAATGTCGTCCCATTTCCAAGCGGGTACTGACAAAGGTTGCAATTCTCCTCCAGGCTTCATGTGTACTGCCTTGACTCTTTGGCAGGTATCACACTGAGCGACATACCGAGCAATCTCAATCTTCATTTTAGTCCACCAGAATCTCTGCTTTAAGTCTTGGTACATCTTATTACTGCCGGGGTGAATAGAGAATCTGGTCAAGTGTGCTTCATCAAGGATTAACTGTCTCAATTCAGGCACCTTGGGAACTACTAGACGGTTCTTGAACCAAACAACTCCTACATCATCGATCCTGAAACAATCAGTCTTTCCAGTCTGGACCTTTTCGATGATGTGCTTGATTCCAGGGTTATCCTTCTGAGCAGCAATGACTTGATCCTTGATGGATGTTTCTATGCTGACATTATTCAGGCTTCCTTGCGGGATCATTTCGATACCCATCCTTTCAAGTTCATGGCACAAGGAAAGATCATAGGGCTTTGTCGTCACAGTTGCAGTGTGACTTGCGACTGAGGGCATCGGCAACTACATTTGCCTTACCAGGATGGTAATGTACTTGAGATCATAATCTTTAATCAGCTCAAGCCATCTTCTCTGCCTCATATTCAATTCTTCTTGAGTGAATATATACTTTAGGCTCTTGTGATCCGTATACATATTGCAGGTACTGCCTAACAGATAGTGACGCCAAATCTTCAAGGCATGCACGCCTGCTGCTAGCTCAAGATCATGGGTGGGGTAGTTTTCCTCATGTCGCTTAAGCTGTCGTGAGGCATAAGCGATTACTCGTCCTTCCTTGCATCAAAACACAGCCCAAACCAGTACCAGATGCATCACAGTATACATCGAAGGGTTTCTCGATATCTGGTTGAGCTAGGACTGGTGAGGTAGTTAGCAGTTTCTTCAAGGCTTGAAAGGCTTGCTCACAGGCTGGTGACCAAACGAAATCCACGGAATTCTTCAACAACTCTGTGATAGGCTTGGCGACTCTGGAGAAATCTGGGATGAATCGACGATAGTATCCAGCCATTCCCATGAAGCTGCGAACTTCGCGGACAGTGGTAGGTGGCTTCCAATCCAAGATATCTGCCACTTTTTCAGGGTCAACTGACACACCTTCAGCGGACAGGACATGACCAAGGAATTGAATTGATCTAGCCAGAATTCGCATTTACTGAACTTGGCATACAGCTGGTGATCTCTGAGACGAGAGAGAACGATTCGAAGATGCTTGGCGTGATCTTCAGGAGTTCTTGAATAGACAAGGATGTCGTCAATGAACACGACTACAAATTTATCGAGCTCTGGCATGAACACAGAGTTCATGAGATACATGAAATGAGCGGGGGCATTGGTCAAGCCAAAGGACATGACCAAATACTCATAGAGGCCGTATCTGGTGGTGAAAGCTGTTTTAGGAATGTCTTCTGGACGGATTTTTATCTGGTGGTAGCCAGATCTGAGATCAATTTTGGAGAACACTCTGGCTCCAGATAACTGGTCAAAAAAGGAGGTCAATGCGGGGCAAGGGATATTTATTTTTGATGGTGACCTCGTTGAGCGGGCGATAGTCAACGCACAGACGAAGACTTTTGTCCTTCTTTTCACAAAATAGCAGGACAGCCCCAAGGAGATGAACTTGGGCGAATGAGACCCTTGTCCAATAGCTCTTGCAATTGGATCTTCAGCTCTGCCAACTCTCTGGGAGGCATTCGATAAGCTCTGCGGGATATAGGAGCAGTCCCGGGCTTTAGCTCTATGGCAAACTCAACATCACGGTCAGGAGGCAGACCGGGTAGATCTTCTGGAAAGACATCAGGGAACTCACAGACCACGGGAATATCCCTGACTTCCGGAACACAGGCGGTATTCAACTGGGTGGTTGCTGGTTTTTGAGGCATAGGAAGTTGGAGAAGGAGTTTGGAAGTGCTGTTAGGAATATCCACTCTCACAACTCTATTCAAGATGTCTATCATGGCTTTATGCTGACACATCCAATTCATGCCTAAGATGACATCTATCTCTTGATTGCGCAGTACTATCATGGTGGTAGGAAAGACATGTTCCCCCAACATTACTGGTATACTGCGGACCACTTCCTTAGTATTTATCCGCCCTCCAGGCGAAAGTATACAGAAACTTTCTTTTAACTCCCCCATGGGTAACTCATGCTTGATGACAAAAGTGCGACTGATGAAGGAATGCGATGCACCAGAATCGAACAAGACGACTGCAGGATGATTGGCAACAGAGAACCTACCGAGCATGACGGGCTCTCCTTCTGGGATGTTACTGACGGTGGTGAAGTAGACTTGCCCGTGCTTCTTGACAAACTTGCCCTTCTGGACGTGCTGCTGCGGTGCACGGTGCTGCTGCTGTGATCCTCCAGGGCCTTTCTGTGCATGCTGGGCATTTCTTCTTGGGTTTTGGGCAATCGCGAGACCAGTGACCAACTTGGCCACAGTTGTAGCATGGATGGTTGTAAGCTGTTTGTGGGGTGGTGATACGAACACCTGGGGCGTTCGGCTGAGTGGCACTTTGCTGGTTGGCATTATGAGTGGTGGCCGCGGTACGAACGACCACTTGCTGATGGGGATATGGGGCACGGTTTTGGTGGTGACTGGGGTGGTAGATGATTCTTGGGCGCTTATGGTTGCTGGAGAAGCTGCTAGACCCAGCCTTCTTCTTCTTCTTCTCCTCCTGATACTGGCGGTTACTTTCCTCGAAAGCGACAGCACGGTCAACGACATCATGATAAGATCCGTTGAGGTTGTTGGATAGACCTCTGCGAATCTTAGGGTGCAGACCCCTAAGGAAACAATCTCTCTTCTTCTCATCCGTGTTGACATAGTCGGAGGCATACTGGCTCAGGTGGTTGAACTGACCCACATACTGCATCACTGTGGATTCCTTCTGCTGCTGCAGGGCTAGGAACTGATCAAGCTTCATCTTCATCAGACCTGATGGGATGTGGTGTGCACGAAAAGCGGTGCGGAACTCTTCCCAGGTCAGCTGGTGTCCTTCAGGCTGGGCAGCCAAGAGGTTGGCATACCAAGCACTTGCTGGACCACGGAGCTGCTGAGAAGCGAACCGAGGCTTCTGGATTTCAGTGCATCGGATGAGACCAAACTTCTGCTCCATGGTGCGGAGCCAATCATCAGCTTCGAGGGGTTCATCGGCTCTGGTGAAAACCGGTGGACGGGTTTCAGTGAACTCCACATAGGTGGTTTCTTGGTTGTGACGACCACGGTGACCAACATTCTGCTGTCCTTGGTTCTGAGCCATTAGGTTGGCAGCGGCGGCCAAGGCTGCAATGGCATCTGCCAGGGTAGCAGGAACTGGTGGAGGGTTTGGAAGGTTGGCACCTCCGGAACTTCCGGCTCCAGTGCGGGTGTTCACAGGCATCTGTTAAGAATTTGGGAACTTAGCATCCAAAGATTGCTTTTGAACGAAACTGACTGATAAGATTCATTGATGTAAGGGTAGATAACTGATACAGAAGTTCGATAGATAGCTACTAACTGACAAAGGAAAGGTACAAGACATGATACAGACTCGACTAGACAGAAGACCAACTAACGTCCCAAACCTAGACTAAGGCTTTAGGTGAGCAGATGGTACAGACACAAGGAATCTAGTCGTCATCGATGATGATCATCTCTTCATCGTCATCTTCATCTTCGATGATGAGCTCAGGCTCTTCCTCCTCATCTTCATCTTCAACGTGAACATCTCCAGCAGGTTCCATTTCTACATTCTGGACTGGCTCATGTTCTTCTTCAGGTTCCTCCACGACTCCATCTTCTGGATCCTCAGCAACAGGTGGAATCATGGGGTGGAGCTGGTCGTACAGTTGATGTACCTCCTCATGAAGCATATCGTTGTACTGCTCAATCTGGGCAGTGTACTGCTGCAGTCCATGGAGCTGGGCTCTGGCGACGTCCTCGCGGTTCCAAGCCTCGTTGCGCTGCTCGATAGCGCGAACCGTGTTCCGATTGGCCTGCTCCAAGGAAGCTCGTGCCTCATAAAACTCCATGCGGGAAAGATAGAAGTCATGCTCCATGTTCTCCATCTCAGCCTTCAAATTCTTGATTTCCTCCTTTCAGGTTCTTGCGGGTGCGGCGGGGAAAACGACGACCATTGGAGGATTCTCCAGTCTTCTTCTCCGGTGCGTGGCGCCAGCTGGTGACGCGGCACACCGTTCGGTCCAGTCGACTTGCGAGCAGTCCGCTTGAGGATGACCATATCTGGACAAGAGATTATAGGTGAGAAAGGCTAGCAAGAAAAAGGTAAAGGCATACTAACCCAACCGACTTAGAGAGGAAGTTAACTTAAGTGATAATGACATGATGCATGATTCGTTCCTACGGAACAAGGCAATGCAACTACTAAGGTAAGGTACATAGGGCTTATACAAGTTGTCTTGCTACTAGTTGCCAAAGACAAGATGAGATGAGAGAAGCAATTTGGACTCAAAATAGTCAAGTTTAGTTTTTGAACTTAAAAACCTTTTGAAATTTTCGCAAAAAGATTGCAACGTCGTAGTGAGATGCTCCGATACCACTCTGTGACGTAACGGCCCTAATCCCATGGCCCACTGATCACTATCAACCACTGACAGTCGATCCGTACAGCCAAGAGATTAAGACCGGGTTCGCCACTGGGCTACATCAGTGCCCGATGTCCGCAGGATCATCTCACAATTCAGTTACAATCTCTTGAACATTTTGACAAAAACATCGGAGTAAATAGCGGAAGACTTAAATAACAATAGTTTTACAAACCAGTGTTCAACATAAACTTAAAGTGAAGTTATTACAGACCATAGTTCAAATAGAGTTGGCAGGGTAGCAGATGACAACAACTAAAAGATAAAGATACATCACCCAGCCCGAGGGTGAATAATCACTCATCGGCCTCATCGGCCTCTTCCTGAACAACAGTCACACAGCAGGGTCCGAGGCATACTGAGGAGTCTGCCATACCTGCAACATGGGTAAAAGAACCCTGAGTACAAAGGTACTCAACAAGACTTACCCGACTAAAGAAAAGGGAGAAGACTCAGGAATGCAGGCTTAGGGTAGTCAAGGTAAGGCTTAAGCAAGTTCAAGTATTTTGCAGAAAAGCATTTTTGGTAAACCTCATTTTTATTTTGAAAGTTCGGTATTCCTTGTTCCATCATAATCATTCATGATTCATTTTATATTTCAAAACAGACCTAGTTGAGAACCACTCCCTGTTGACAGTCAGTGACTAAGTCTCCATAACCGAGGAGCAGCGTTAATCCGGATAAATAATACTCAGCTGAGGGTCCCTATCCACACTGCATATGTAGCACCAAAGCTTGCATATGCCAACTCGTCTACCACGATTCCTCCAAGATTGGGCCCGGTCCTACGCCACCCGGAAGTACAGTACACCACTCCAATCCGGGCCTCTAACCCACGTGGGTACATGCTACTTCCGCCATCTCTCCACTCCCAGTGCGCGGTTGTCGGTCCAATCAAGGATTCCTCGGAGCCGAAGCTTTCCGTAGTATGTGAATAGTTGCAAGTCTTAGTCAATCAGGCCCCCATACAGGTGGTCCCTAAATTTTCCAGCCAGCGACAAGCACCTCGGGACTCTAACCCAAGAGTACAGGTCCTGTCAGTTTTTCAACCCTGTCCCGGTCGGTGTCAACTGTTGAGTCCCGGACTACAACATGACGGCACCGTACGCAAGGACAACCTCTCCTTCCCATTGACTAGGTACGGATCAGATACTTAGCCAATGGTGGGAGTAAACCAGAAATTCCCATAAATATTCTTAAAGTGATCACACTTTGAACTTGGCATTTTTATTGCAAATCTATCATATAGCATTGCTAAGCATTTTTCAAATAGTTTTTGAAAAGCAGGTATCGGGTGTATCATTGGTCAAGGTAGATAATGCATCAGATAGGATTTCACTCAACTCCTATCAACCTAATGCAATAATTTAACTCAAAACATTTAAGAAAGCATTTATAAAAGCAAGGTAGGGTTAAATGCACCGGGGCTTGCCTTGGATGGCAAAAAGAGCAGAGTCGGGGTAGGTATAAGCGTCGGAGCTTGGGGTTGCCTCGGGGACAGATCCTTCGGCGGCTACCTCGACTTCAGGGCCTTCTTCGTCAACTATACGGATGCAATGATGAATGCTCATGAGAATGATGACATGGACTTCAGGTGCAAGACAAAACCACAGATTCAAGATTACTCTAAGGCAAGGCATAATCGAAATCTAGGTTGAGCATAAAAGTTAGCCATTTCTTCCTTAAGCAAAATTGATTAAACTAGACTTTATCATAACTATCCTAACATCAATCAAACATAGCATCACAAACATCATAGACCAAAGGGTAGGGGTCTATGAACATCAAGCAATCCCAAAAGTCACATCACAGGTCAATCAACGCTAACCCTAATCACCCTTTTCTATTTTTCTTAATTATTTAAAAAGGTCATTTTATGAAGGTGCTCCAAAAATTACCAAATTAATCACACAAGTTAATTAGAGTACAACTATATGGCAAAACAAATTTCATAATTTTTGGAGGTCATTAAGGTGCTCAATTAAATCTAGACATTTAATTAACAAAAGGCACTATTCCTTAATTAAAATAAAGCTCAAAAATCAACTTGTTCCAAATGACTTCAAAATTTCACCAGAGACTTGTCATGGCATAACTAGCTCACAAAAAGTGATCTCATAAATTTTGGAGTTATAAAACATTTTCTAAAAATCCAAAACCATCATTTATTAATTAAAAGGGAGATTTTTCATTTTCAAATTTGTGCAGAAAAGTCAAGTTTCATATTTTTATAAAATACTTCAGAGCATAAAGAGTCTACCACAAAAATTTCAGAATTTTTGGATCAACACAGAAATCACACAAAAATATGAAATCTCAGCACTATTCACATGTATGAGAAAAATAGAAAAGAGCACTGTTCTTCTCCCTCGCTCACCGGCGGCCGGCCGACGGCGGCGGCGCTGCTGCGCCGGCCACTGCGGGCTCTCCGCGGCGAAACCGAGGGTAGGGACGGCATCAGGAGCTCACCGTGAGTCGATTAAGCGGCTCGGCGAGGGAAGGGGATGAACGGAGGGAGGTGGTCGACGGTGGCCGGCGGAAAGCTCACGGCGGCGATCGTCGTCCCGATGATCCTGCGCGATACAAGGGACCGCAAGGGGTCTGTCAGAGGCGCAAAGGAGCAAGGAAGGTGATGCGGGGGTCGGAGGAGATGATCAAGGCCGGAGAGGGAGTATTTCACGATCCCGACCTCGACGGGCTTCTCGCCGGAGATGGAACGGCGAGTTACGCCGGGCAACCAGGGACGGTAGAGACCAAATTGAGGGGTGGTGAAGCTGCACAAGACACGGCGGAGCTCCTGAGCTAGATGGTTGAGCTCGGGAGGCGCTGGTGTGAGCTGGCGACGGTGGCGGAGGCGGTGAGGGCTTCGGCTCACCGCGGGGAGGTTTTATAGGCGCGCTCGGGGCGGAGAGGTGTCACGGGCAGGCGGTAAGCTTCACGGAGGCGTGCGCACTCGATTGCGCTGCTGGCAGAGGTTGACGCGCGCTCGGGGCCTGGGCGTGAGCTCGCCGACGTGAACACGCGGCGGCGGTGTCGGGGAGCAGTGGGGGACGGGTGCGAGGGTCAGCGGTTGCGCGTGCGCGTGTGCGGCGTGCTGTCGCGGTTGCAGGCGGCTGGTCGGGAGCAGGCGGACAGCAGCCAGGCGCGTGGCGCACGCGGCGACGGCGAGGCGGCCATGGCCGGACCCCCCCCCCCCTACCGGAGAAGATGAACAGGGTCTAGGCTAGGGTTTGACTTTTGGCTGGTTTGTATTTTGCAAAATACTTCAAAAACTTGAACTGAGCGACAAAAACTCAAAACACCAAAGTTGCTCAGAAAAACGAGATCTACAACTTTGTCAATATGAACATTTTCAAATTCCAAATAGTTTTTGAACAATACTTGAAAACAGTAAAGGGGACACTTTTTCAAACTTGATTCAAATCAAAATTACTCTGGATTTCAAACTGAAACTTGAAAATCTGTAAACATGAAAGTTGTTCCTTTTATCAAAACCTACAACTTTGCTATTATACACTTTTCCAGAACTCATTAGTTTTTGAACTCATTTTGAAAACTGAAAAGGGGACAAAAACTGGAGTTTGATTGAATTTGAAATAACTCAAAACTTTGTACTGCAACTTGAAAATTTGTAAATACCAAAGTTGTTTCTCTTTGACAGATCTACAACTTTGCTTTTTGGACCAATCCCAAATTTTGAATAATTTTTGAATCACAACAAGAGGGATAAAATCCAGGATTTGGAAATCAGGGTTTTGCAAAGAGTTTTGAAATCAAATTCTGATTTTGAACTTTGGCCAACACAACAACACTTCAAGACACCAAAGGAATAAGAATTACACAAAGCTAATCACAGAGATGAAATTACCATTTTGCCCTAGTAGAGAGAAGTGGGCTAAATAGGGTTTTTGCAATAGAGATAAATCACATAAAATGATACACTTAGCAAAATGCATACACATGAAATCATGATCAAGATGCTTAATGATGATATGTCAAGTTAATTACATGCTAAACACCAGGTGTTACAGTAAGGTTTTGTCTTTATCCCTCTTTGTTCCTTCCTCAGACGCAGAATCTCGGGGCAGATTTCTTTTAGGGGGGAGGCTGTAAACCCTCTGGTGTTTACATGTATTAACTTGACATAAATCATTATCATCATTGCATCTTAAACATGATTTCATGTGTATGCATTTTGCTAGGTATATTTTTATGTGAATCCTCTATTTCAAAACCCTAATTAGCCACTTCTCTCTACTAGGGCAAATGGGTAATTTCATCTCTGTGTTAGCTTGTGTAATTCTTGTTCCTTTGTGTCTTGTAGTGTTGTTGTGTTTGGCCAAAAGTTCAAAGATCAGAATTTGATTTCAAATCCCTTTGTGAAACCCTGATTTCCAAATCCTGGATTTTATCCCTCTTTTTGTAATTCAAAAATTATTCAAAATTTGGGATTGGCCCAAAAAGCAAAGTTGTAGATCTGTCAAGAGAAACAACTTTGGTATTTACAAATTTTCAAGTTGCAGTACAAAGTTTTGAGTTATTTCAAATTCAATCAAACTCCAGTTTTTGTCCCCTTTTCAGTTTTCAAAATGAGTTCAAAAAAATGAGTTTCTGGAAAAGTGTATAATAGCAAAGTTGTAGGTTTTGATAAAAGGAACAACTTTCATGTTTACAGATTTTGTTTCAGTTTGAAATCCAAGTAATTTTGATTTGAATCAAGTTTGAAAAAGTGTCCCTTTACTGTTTTCAAATTTGTTCAAAAACTATTTGGAATTTGAAAATGTTCATATTGACAAAGTTGTAGCTCTCATTTTTCTGAACAACTTTGGTGTTTGAGTTTTTTGTCGCACAGTTCAAATTTTGGAAGTAATTTGCAAATTTCAGAAACTAGCCAAAGTCAAACCCTACACCCTACCCTGTTCATCTTCTCCGGTAGGGGGGGGGACCCGGCCATGGCGCCCCGCCGTGCCGCGTGCACCACGCGCCTGGCAGCCGCACGGCCCGCCCACCTGTCGCCCGCAACCGCGACATCATACCGCTTCCCGCACGCGCCAAAGTTGACCCGTGCGCCGTCCCCTACAGCTCCCAGATCGTCGCGCCGCGTGGCCATCGCCGGCGAGCTCACGCCCAGGCCCCGAGCGCGCGTCAACCCTGCTGCCAGAGCACAATCGAGTGCACACGCCTCCGTGAAGCTTACCCCCTGCCCGTGACACGCACACCCTCCCCGTCCGCCCCGATCGCCAAGCCTCCCCTCCGGTGAGCGAGCTCTCACCGCCTCCGCCACCGTGGCCAGCCAGTCCGAACCCTCCGCCTCCAACCAACTAGCTCAACAGCTCCGCCTTGAGCCCGTGCAGCTTCCCCACTCCTCAATTTGGTCTCTACCGTCCCTGGTTGCCCGGCGTAACTCGCCGTTCCCATCTCCGGCGAGAAGCCGTCGAGGTCGGGATCGTGAAATACTCCCTCTCCGGCCTTGATCATCTCCCTCCGCCACCGCATCACCTTCCTTACTCCCGTGCGACTCTAACCCCGCCCCTGTGGACTTGTTTGGTGCTCAGGGTCGTCGGAGTGTCGATCGCCGCCGCTCGTCGTCCGCCGGTCACCGTCGACCGCCTCCACCGTCCACCCCCGTCCCTCACCGAGCTGCCCTATCAACGCCGGTGAGCTCCTGTTTGCCTCCCGTGCCTCAGCTTCTGCCGCGGAGTGCCCAGGTTGGCCGGCGTAGCACGCCGCCGCGCTCGGGTCGCCGCCGGCGAGCAGAGCACCGCCGTGCTCCGATTTCCTTTTTATTTTCCTTTTTACATACATATGAATAGTGTTCTGTTTTCTCTTTTTTGTGTGATTTTCTGTAGACCTCCGAAAATTCTGAAATTTTTGTGGTAGACTCTTTATGCTCTGAAGTATTATATAAAAATATGAAACTGAAGTTTTGTGCAAAAATTTGAAAATGAAAATCTTCCCTTTTAATTAATAAATGATGGTTTTGGATTTTTAGAAAATGATTTATAACTCCAAATTTATGAGATCACTTTTTGTGAGCTAGTTATGCCATGACAAGTCTCTGGTGAAATTTGAAGTCTTTTGAAACAAGTTGATTTTTGAGCTTTATTTTAATTAAGGAATAGTGCCTTTTGTGATTTAAATGTCTAGATTTAATTGAGCACCTTAATGACCTCCAAAAATTATGAAATTTGTTTTGCCATATAGTTGTACTCTAATGAACTTGTGTGATTAATTTGGTAATTTTTGGAGCACCTTCATAAAATGACCTTTTTAAATAATTAAGAAAATAGAAAAGGTGATTAGAGTTAGCGTTGAATGCCCTGTGAAGTGACTTTTGGGATTGCTTGATGTTCATAGACCCCTACCCTTTGGTCTATGATGTTTGTGATGCTATGTTGGTTGATGCTTAGGATAGTTATGATAAAGTCTAGTTTAATCAAATTTTGCTTAAGGAAGAAATGGTTACTTTATGCTCAACCTAGATTTCGATTATGCCTTGCCTAAGAGTAATCTTGAATCAGTGGTTTGTCTTGCACCTTAAGTCCATATCACCATTCTCATGAGCATTCATCATTGCATCCGTATAGTTGACGAAGAAGGCCCTGAAGTCGAGGTAGCCACCGAAGGATCTGTCCCCGAGGCAACCCCGAGCTCCGACGCTTATACCTACCCCGAGTCTACTCTTTTTGCCGTCCAAGGCAAGCCCCGGTGCATTTAACCCTACCTTGCTTTTATAAATGCTTTCTTTAAATGTTTTGAGTTAAATTATTGCATTAGGTTGATAGGAGTTGAGTGAAATCCTATCTGATGCATTATCTACCTTGACCAATGATACACCCGATACCTGCTTTTCAAAAACTATTTGAAAAATGCTTAGCAATGCTATATGATAGATTTGCAATAAAAATGCCAATTTCAAAGGTGTGATCACTTTAAGAATATTTATGGGAATTTCTGGTTTACTCCCACCATTGGCTAAGTATCTGATCCGTACCTAGTCAATGGGAAGGAGAGGTTGTCCTTGCGTACGGTGCCGTCATGTTGTAGTCCGGGACTCAACAGTTGACACCGACCGGGACAGGGTTGAAAAACTGACAGGACCTGTACTCTTGGGTTAGAGTCCCGAGGTGCTTGTCGCTGGCTGGAAAATTTAGGGACCACCTGTATGGGGGCCTGATTGACTAAGACTTGCAACTATTCACATACTACGGAAAGCTTCGGCTCCGAGGAATCCTTGATTGGACCGACAACCGCGCACTGGGAGTGGAGAGATGGCGGAAGTAGCATGTACCCACGTGGGTTAGAGGCCCGGATTGGAGTGGTGTACTGTGCTTCCGGTGGCGTAGGACCGGGCCCAATCTTGGAGGAATCGTGGTAGACGAGTTGGCATATGCAAGCTTGGGTGCTACATATGCAGTGTGGATAGGGACCCTCAGCTGAGTATTATTTATCCGGATTAACGCTGCTCCTCGGTTATGGAGACTTAGTCACTGACTGTCAACAGGGAGTGGTTCTCAACTAGGTCTGTTTTGAAATGTAAAATGAATCATGAATGATTATGATGGAACAAGGAATACCGAATCTTTCAAAATAAAAATGAGGTTTACCAAAATGCTTTTCTGCAAAATACTTGAACTTGCTTAAGCCTTACCTTGACTACCCTAAGCCTGCATTCCTGAGTCTTCTCCCTTTTCTTTAGTCGGGTAAGTCTTGTTGAGTACCTTTGTACTCAGGGTTCTTTTACCCATGTTGCAGGTATGGCAGACTCCTCAGTATGCCTCGGACCCTGCTGTGTGACTGTTGTTCAGGAAGAGGCCGACGAGGCCGATGAGTGATTATTCACCCTCGGGCTGGGTGATGTATCTTTATCTTTTAGTTGTTGTCATCTGCTACCCTGCCAACTCTATTTGAACTATGGTCTGTAATAATTTCACTTTAAGTTTATGTTGAACACTGGTTTGTAAAACTATTGTTATTTAAGTCTTCCGCTATTTACTCCGATGTTATTTGTCAAAATGTTCAAGAGATTGTAACTGAATTGTGAGCTGATCCTGCGGACATCGGGCACTGATGTAGCCCAGTGGCGAACCCGGTCTTAATCTCTTGGCTGTACGGATCGACTGTCAGTGGTTGATAGTGATCAGTGGGCCATGGGATTAGGGTCGTTACGTCACAACTCAGTAGTTGGTTCTTGGGGTCTTCCAAATATATGACCGGGTAATCGATAAAGGTCTTGAGGAGTCAGAACATGTCACTGATTCGTTGCTTACTCCATCTGACTAATAAATATTCAGCTTCAGGTGGGTAATGTTTTCAACAAACATCCCTTATCACCCCCCACTGAACAAAAATTACTGTGGAAACAGCAATAATTGACCAATGATTGTTCCAGTTGTACGTATTAATGATTTTTGTCGTGTTCTGCAACCACAAAGTTTGTTGTCTTCCTCTTGAAGTGCGCATGGGAATCAAGTCCATCATCGATGCCAGGCTTCACTTGTGCAACAGTGCGTAGGTTGAATTATTTGACCCTTCAGTCACTTGTGTTCGTGGACAAAAATGTCTATAGACCAAGATGATCTGCCTATAAATACCCTGCTTGGAAAGCAAAGAGCTCATATCCTTTTGAGCGTATGACTTCCTCTAGTTCCATGAGTATTGTAGGATTAGTAGCGGAGATGGTCGAGCCCCCGGGTATCTTCCTTCTGTAGAGTAGATGAAGTGTCCAGAAGAACTCTTGTGAAGGGACCATCCGCCAAGGTGGTTTCCATGTGGTCGCGAGCAGAGGGATACAGAGGTGCGCCTAGAAGAACTCTTGTGACTACCACTCGTAGATAACCTCAGAGTCACAGGTTGTCAAAAGGCGGCGAGGGTGATGGTCTTCCCCCCGAGTTCCTTGAGTACTGGGGTGGTGCCTGAGATCCACCTTGGGATGCACTGAGAAGATAGTGTCTACCCAAGGTTCTGTGTCTGCTTTACTGTGTCTCACTGAACCCGGTCCTTGGTGCATTAGGCATCAAGACTCTATACCTTGATTACACTAGAGTAGCGTTTTACATCATGATGGTACTTGTGCTGGTAGTTGCAAAACCTCAAGATATTTCCATGTATCTCTGTTGTAATTCCGAGTAATAATAAATAAGATCCGGGTACTTGGAATGTTTTCCGAGTCCTCTGTCTTGTTCTCCGAGTACTAAATGTGTCTTGTGAAAGAAGGAAGCTTGTTTGTTTGTTGTATGCCTATTCACTGTTGCTGACGCCGCCCGAAACGTTTTCCCAGCCATTAGGGTTTTGAACGGTTTCATAACGCCGTCTGGAAAAGATGAACGGTTGCCAAAACAGATCTATAATAAGCCGCCGTAGGGCCTGTGTTTTCCTCACACTTTCATCAAGCCATTGCTTTCAGAGTTAGAAATCCCCTAGCCAATCCTCAGTTGATGCGCAAAAAATCTCTTGTCATCAACATGGGTCCCAAGAAGCAAACTGATGCGGAGAAGAAGAAAGCCAGGATCACCACTACTAGAGTGCCGTGCCATCCTTGCCCGCTGTTGACGCAAAATGTGGTCCGCGCCTCACACACAGCAAGCCGGAAAAAGCGTGGCTTCAATCGGGTGCCCGGACGGTTTAGATTCCGGAGACGTGCCAGTCGGTTTGACCTGAAAACCAACAAGGGATAAAACTGTGAGAATAAATCGGAACATGCTGGCTAAGACCAGACAGTTCCATATGTACGGCTTCAAAGCCAATCACGACGGCATACAGCTACAGAAGCTGTCTGTCGATAAGTTCAAAGATCATTCGGCTAACATTGAGAACGGGCATATATTCAACAGCCAGTTGCCAAATGTACATGTAAGAGGATATCATTAAGATATGAAGAATCATAAACAGGTAACTTGTAAAAAATAAATCTATCCAAACAACACATGCATAGGTTAATCCAACTAGTCTGCCGCACGTCTAGTTTTCATAAACCCGTCAAGCATAAACTAAGTCTACACCACTCCTTATAATTAGATTAATCCACCGCATGATACAATCTAATGATAAGGAGCTAAAAGCATGCATATATCTGAACAGATCTACATAAACTCATTACTCGTGTAAGCTTAACCAAGCTCGGCAAACTAGCCGAGTTGGGGTCCATGAAGAAGGAACATACAAACAAGCACAATTAAACTAATCTAGAACTTGCATCTGCCGCACGATACCTAGTTTTATCAAAGCCTAACCGTAATTGACATGCATGAACCCACAACATGTAACAATCTGGATTGAAAGTTAATTCGGCCGTCATGATCTTGCGATTATTAAAACACAAACAAACTTGTGAAAACAAGGCCGAACAAAGATCAATCTAGATTGGGCAAAAGAGTGTTACAGAATTGAATAAATGATGCAACACTTGATAACTTAATGAATCTATTAGATCTTGCCAAATCTAACAAAGCCGATAACTATCTCGCTTCTGCTAAACATATGAATAAACACCTGCCGCACGGTATCTACCCATAAGCAAAGCATAAGCAAAGACCTCTTGATCGCTAACAAGGGTCCGTCGCATGACCATTGAAAACAAGCAAGACTACTTGCATCATATCTAAATCCACCGCATGATACTAGACATGATAACAAGGTTGCCGGGACTTACGGAGCTCGACGGATCAATGATTCCCCTCGAAGAACTCGATGACACGACTAAGGACTCGAAGATGGCACGGGGCTGGTTTGTATTGATATGGTTGTGAACAGATCTCTTTACAATGGCCGGGGGTTTTATATTATACCCTGGGCAGAACACGTGGCCAAAAAGACTACGACTTATAAAAAATACTAAACAAAACTTGGAAACTACGACTCCTAGATCTAATTCTCTTCGGAGTCCTTTTATTATTACGACTTTATTCTTTGAATCGGCTTCACTTGCCATCCTTCGCTTCCCGAATGGAATCACCGCCTTCTGAGATAGCCGACCGCATGGGCGTCTGTCGAATCACCGAGGTTTAACCGACCGTTCGCAAGTTTGCCGAATGCCTTTCTCGCTGTATGCGGGGCCACCTGTCATCTTCTCAATGTTGACCAAAATCCAGTGTTAACACCCGCCCACTGATGTCTTGTAATGGAAGATGCCAGATACCAGGCAAACGGAGCTTGCTTACTTGGCGCAACAAGGACTGCTCCGAGCACAGCCATTGGATGGGTGGAGGGTACCGACTGATCATCGTGCTCCCGCCCCCAATACCACGGAGATAGTCATGTTCAAATCTTTCGTGGAGCGGGGATTAGGGCTTCCGGCGTCGGACTTCTTACGAGGGTTGCTCCATTACTATGGTTGGACTCTCAACCATATCACTCCCAATGCCTGCTTCCATATTGCCATCTTCACTCATCTGTGTGAAGCTTTCCTGGGTATCTACCCATCCTTTACCCTCTTCCGCTACTTCTTCTGGGTGAAGTGTCAACCTTGTGACGCTAGCGTTGAGGTAGTTGGAGGGGCTAGCATCCAGCTTAGGCTAGAAGCGACCACGTAGTATATTACTGTGGAGCTGTCAGATTCTGTCCGAGATTGGGCTGCCGGGTGGTTTTATATGGCTAACCCTCCGCCGGCTCTTCGCCGCCATGATGGATGACCTCCACGAAAGTGCCGAGAATGGAAGGACAAGATTACCGCCGTTGAGGTAGAGGCTGTCCAACCATTCATTGATATGATAGACGGATTGAAGCTTGGCAGATTGAACGGGTACACCGTCGTCCAAAACTTCGTCGTGCGCCGCATCCATCCTCTTCAACAGCGAGCCAACTTTGGCTTTGAGTACCTGGGTACGAAGGACCTGGGTCGTCATGACGCCGAACAGCTGCCTGATCATGAGATCCTGAGGAGGGTGAACCGACTGCTCAAGAGCCGTGAACACCTTGCTCCGGTGATGAAGACATTCTCCGCCATTAACCCACCTCCTCAGGTGAAAAGTTGTCTTGTCTTGTCTTTTAAGATTCTTAGTAGATATCGTTCTGACTTGACTGAGTTTTCTTCTTTTATAGGGCCAGGGGAGGGATAACAATGATTGTCCGCCCCTGCCTCCGGCGACTGAAGAAGGCAGAGGCATAATTCTAGGAGGTCCTATCCGAAGTGAGGATCTTCCAAACAACCCGAGCTCTCCCGATGACCTTGATTGGCTTGACACATAATCTACTGACTCTGATGTCATGCACATAGACCCGGAAGCTGAGAGTAGCCAGAAGAGGTCACCGACTCCACTTCAAGAAGCCGGGGAATCTGTCCCGAAGAAGGCTCGCACTGGTAGGCGTCGTGCTTGTCGAAAAGTACTTTTATCACCAGCATTGGCTGAAAAGCACTGTAATATGGGTGCTCCTGGTAAGGGGAAACCCAAGTACCTTGTACTCCTTTTGTATTTGAATTTTAATAAACCCTTGTCTTATATATGTCTCTGTACCATATACTAAAACAACCCATGGGACTTGAAGCAATGCGGTCCCTAAAGAGGCTCCAGCTCCAGACCCGCTACTGAAGAAACCTCTCTTGAAGTTGCCGCGGCCATTGAAGCTCGTAAAGTAAGTCACAGATTTTTACTTGTAGAGTGCTCGCATGTTTCTGGTACTAACATAGATACTCATCTGTTGTAGGAAAACAAAGTCGGCTACAGCAACCTCAGATGCAGTCCCTGAGACCCGGGCGGTAGAGGAGTCGGAGACGGTGGATAAAGAAGAAACCAGCGCCCCTCCTGTATTTAGTCAGGTAGATCCTCTGCCCGGCTCCTCTACGTCGGGTCCCCAGACGGATGTAGCACCTGAAGTGGATATTATCCCTTTGCCTCAGGTTGGTGTGCCGTATTCAATCTTCTGTTCTCCTACTCAGTTGGAATTTGACCGAGTAATGAATGAATGGTTTTTCCGCACTCGACAGCCGGACGAGCCAACCCTAGAGATGGTCTTAGCCGACATCAATACTCTTCCACAGGAGGGTCCGCGGGTGCCCCCGAGTCCTCACGTCAAGGAGCGACGCTCGATGTCATGGGGTATGACCAGGATCTCACCCGGCTGAAGGAGTTAAGTGAGCAAGTGAGGGCCCCTGTCGAAGCCCTTCAACAGTTTGTTGAGGTAAATCTTTTGAAATCCTCTTCAAATGTTACAGTCTCATTTGAGTACTGACGGTAATATTTTTGCGCAGGGCTTTGATGTAAAGGTCAAGGACCATATTACTCGGATCGGTCAGGAGATGTCTCGTGAGAATCAAGAGCTTCAAGATTACATCGCCCAAGACCAAATTAGCCAAAATGTGGCCACCCCACTCCTGCACAATCGCATCAACGAGCTGCAAGGTAGTCTTAAGACTGTAGTAGCTGAGCGCGATGCTGCCAATAACCGGGAGGTAGCGCTGATAGCCAAAGACGCCTCCTTGGAGCAGAAGATGAAGGAGCTGAAGACAACTTCCAAGAAGCAACTGGATGGTAAGTTGAAAATACTGCTCCGAGTCTTCTGCTCCTTGCCAACTGATGAC
This sequence comes from Coix lacryma-jobi var. lacryma-jobi, assembly GCA_009763385.1. Lineage (NCBI taxonomy): Eukaryota > Viridiplantae > Streptophyta > Magnoliopsida > Poales > Poaceae > Coix > Coix lacryma-jobi. The sequence continues at coordinate 83,367,447 of CM019822.1, forward strand.
GCGTTAACCGATTGATGTGTCTTCAGATGCAAACAAGCTGGCTTCCGGGTGGCAAAGCGCGTTCAACCGAAAGCAAGCGGAGCTTGAAGAGGTATATGCTAATGCACAAAGTACTCTTCAAGAAGCCAAATTGATGCGTGAGGGTGCTGACCGGGACCTCCTGCAGGCATTGAAATCGACGAAGGAGTCGCGAGAGGCCTCGAGTCTTCGCAGGCTTCCTTGAAGGCGTTGGAGCGTGCCGTCGAGCCTATCCTGGATATGATTCCGTGCCCTGAAGGAGTCGAGGAATCTTTGATTGATCGGGCCAAGGATGCACCTGGACGGCTAGCTCAGTATATCAAAGATATGTCGACGACTTCAGTTGTGCAGGGTCTAATGGCGACACTATGGCTGATCTGCGTCTTCGACTTGTCATCTCTATGACGCTTCCTGAAGGCAAAGGCGATGAGGATCTTGCGGCAATGCAAGGAGGTGGTGAAGACTGCAAGCGGAGGAGGACTCGCAGATTTAGATATTGTAGAGTAGTTTTAGACTCCTTGATCGTTGGCCGCTGCTTGTATTCCCTGGAACCAATTATTATCAAATATAAAGAATCAAAGTATTAGTTACTTTTGAGTCTTTGTGAAGTTCGTATATAATCAACTCATCATTGCAAGAAATTTCTTGTCAATGGGTTGTTTCTGTTTGATGTGGATGTATGACCAGGCGTCTTATTAGACGAGTCTATCCGGGTGCTCTCTAGCACTTGGGTTTGGGTCGTGTGACTTCATTTCTCTAGTAGTCTTATAACGATCATGTAGAGAAATTAGTCTTGCCCGAGTACTACTTATAGTACCCTTGTTCAAGGGATAATTTTGATCAAGCACCTCTTGAAGGACCGTGTTAATGGCTCCTTCTGGGTGAATCATATCCTCTTGGTACTCGCAGCTTGAGTGCGAAAATGGGTGGACCTCTGTCCGGTTAAGTTGTAGCAGGGTGAGTACTACTCCCCTTGTTACTCCTTATAGGAACTAGTATCTACTATGGTAGATACCATATTCGCTATAGGTTGATAGCCGGGTATTAAGTCGTACTATCACTAGAGTTGTATTGAGCTCGGGGCTCGTAACTCGAGTATGGTTGCCGTTGAACCAATCCATCCGAGTAATATTATATATTAGTCGGTGGGATACAATAGCTAAAGCTTATTGTATGACTGATAGGCTTCATGTGACTAAATAGTCCTAATGAAGTGTAACAAGAGAAAAAAGCTCTTGTTGCTAATGAACTGCAAACTTTATTAATATCTGGTAGTGAATACAATTGCCCTGAGTCAGATTTCTAGCGTAGTCCTTAGGTATGGAATTTCTTCAGATGCTCAATATTCCATGAATTTGGCAACGGAGAACCATCTTCAGTGACTAACTCAAATGACCCGGGTCTTGTTACTTTGGATACTATGTAGGGTCCTTCCCATGGACTCATGAGCTTGTGGCGCCCTGTGGTATTCTGAATTTTCTTCAGGACCAGATCACCTACTTGGAAGGTGCGGTGATGGACGTTCTTGTCATAGTAGCGCCTCATCTCTTGAAGGTATCTTGCTGACTGAAAGAGTGCGGTTAATCGGGATTCTTCAAGGCTGTCGACTTCTAGTCGCCTGGTATCATCAGCTTCGCCTTCATTGTACTGCTCTGTTCGTAGGGAGCTCCAGATTAAGTCAGCCGGGAGGATTGCTTCAGTGCCGTATACCAAGAAGAAAGGAGTTTGGCCTGTTGCCTGACTTTGTTGTGTCTGTAGCCCCCAGACTACCTTAGGCAGCTCTTCGACCCATTTTCCGCTGTGATCTTTTAGAAGGTCAAATAGCCTTGGTTTTAATCCAGCAAGAATAGGGCATTTGCGGCAATTGCGATAGGCATGGTCGTGTTGGATTGTGGATGGGCTACTGATGCATAGTCTATCTTGATTCCACAGTTGCTGGCCTATGACTTGAACTCAATAGCCGTGAAGGGGGATCCGAGGTCAGTGATAACTCTATGTGGTATCCCAAAATGATGAAAGATGCTCTACATGAATTGTACTGACTTGGATGCGTTGAACTTGACCAATGGCATGTACTCAATCCACTTGGTGAATTTGTCGATTGCGACGTAGATGTACTCGAATCCGCCTGGAGCACGCTTAAGAGGACCGACCATGTCGAGTCCCCAGCATGAGAAAGGCCATGATGGAGGAATACAGATCAATTCATGTGCAGGTAAATGCTGCTGTTTGGCAAATAACTGGCATGATTGACAGCGGCGGACTAGGTCTTCTGCATCTTTCAAGGCTGAGGGCCAATAGTACCCTGATCTGAAGATTTTTCCGACTAGTGTCCTTGATGCTGCGTGGTTGCCACAGCACCCGGAGTGGACTTCATTTAGGATTTCTCTGCCCTCTTATGGTGAGACGCACTTGAGGAGGACTCCTGACGAAGCTTCGCATTGATATAGTCGGTCCCTGACTAGAACATAGTTTTTGCTACGTCTGGTGACTTGCTCTGCGGCTATTTTGCCACTTGGCAGTTTATGCTCTTTGAAGTAGTCGATGAAAACTTATGTCCAGTCGGGTGCTAGAGCTAGAACCTGAGCAGATGGTGTTGGGTCAACCTCTTCCTTCTCTTGAATTGACGGCTTGGATAACTCATGAACGAAGATACCACTGGGGACCATAGCCCTGTCGGAACCCAATTTAGCTAGGACATCTGCTGCTACATCGAGATCCCGGGTAATATGAATGAGTTCCAGCCCAGAAAAGTGTTTTTCCAGCTTACGGACTTCCGCGCAATAGGCATTCATTGTTTCCTTGGTGCAATCCCAGTCTTTGTTGACTTGGTGAATTACCACAGAAGAATCACCGTAGACTAGGAGTCGCTTGATGCCCAATGCGACTGCTAGCTTGAGTCCGTGGAGTAGCGCTTCATATTCTGCTTCATTGTTGGTAGCAGGCCACAATATCTGCAGAACGTACTTGAGCTGCTCTCCGGTGGGTGATACAAGTAGTACTCCGGCTCCTGCTCCTCCGAGTTTTAGGGACCCAACAAAGTACATCTTCCACTGATTGGGGATAGCATTGTCTTGGATCTGCTGTATTTCTGTCCATTCGGCGACGAAATCAGCTAGAGCTTGTGACTTGATTGCTTTCCTGGGAGTGAACTTGATGTTAAGTGCCCCCAATTCGACTGCCCACTTGGAAATTCTTCCAGTAGCATCACGATTGTGGAGGATTTCTCCCAAAGGAAAATTCGTAACAACTGTGATCTCATGGGCTTCGAAGTAATGTCGTAGCTTTCTTGAAGATATAAGTAGGGCGTAGAGTAATTTCTGTACTTGCGGGTATCTGGCCTTTGAATCGGAGAGTACCTCACTGATGTAGTATACTCGTCACTGGTGTGATAGATGTGCTTATCATCCTTGCGCTCCACTACAATCGCTGTGCTTACAACGTGTGTGGTAGCTGCGATATAAAGCATCATCGGCTCCCTGGGTTCTGGTGGCGTGAGTATAGGTGAATTGGTAAGGTATCCTTTGAGTTGTTCAAAGGCCCTGTCCGCTTCTTCCGTCCACTGAAATTTATCGCTGGCCTTGAGTAATTTGAAGAAAGGTAGTCCCTTTTCTACCAGCCATGAGATAAATCGATTTAGCGCGGCCATGCACCCGGTGAGCTTCTGAACATCCCTGACTGAGGTGGGTGGCTTCATGTTGATGATAGCTGTGATCGGCTTTTGACTAGCCTCGATGCCCCGATGGCTAATAAGAAATCCGAGTAACTGGCCTGAGGGTACTCCGAAAATGCATTTTGTGGGATTGAGTCTCCATTGATATGCGCGCAGTCGGTTGAAAGTTTCCTCCAGGTCGGATATGAGAGTAGTCGGATCCTTTGTCTTTATGACCACATCATCAACATAAGCTTCTGCATTGCGGCCAATTTGGTCACCCAAGCAATCTTGGATAGCTCGTTGATAAGTGGCCCCTACATTCTTCAGCCCAAAGGACATGGTTTTATAACAGTAGGCGCCAAAGGGAGTTATAAACGATGTCTTGGGTTGATCTTCTTCGTTGAGAGCAATCTGGTGGTACCCGGAGTAGCAATCCAGAAAGGCTAATAGAGCGGAGCCTGCGGTGGCATCAACTATTTGATCTATCCTCGGTAATCCGAAAGGAACCTTTGGACAGTGTTTGTTGAGTTCTGTGTAGTCGACACACATGCGCCACTCGGCAGAATTCTTCTTCCTGACTAGCACTGGGTTGGCTAACCACTCGGGGTGGAGGATTTCTTTGATGAATCCAGCTGCGAGTAGTTTGGCTATTTCCTTCTTGATCGCCTCTTTTCATCTGGTGAGAACCGTCGTAGTCTTTGCTTGATAGGTCTGGAACCCTCTTTTAATTCCAATTTGTGCTCAGCCAAATTCCTTGGGACTCCTGGCATATCAGTCGGTTTCCAAGCAAATATATCTTTGTTTGCTCTAAGGAATTTGGTGAGCGCGAGTTCCTATTCTTCAGATAGGTGAGCACTGATAACCGCTGTCTTGGAGGGATCACCGGTTTCCAGGTCAATGGTTTTTGTAGAGACTTCTGCTGATGGTTGGATAGTACCTGCCTTCTTAGTTGGGATTTCTGAATCTCCAGGCTTGGTATTATGTACCATCTGAGCGAGTTCTTGTACTTCCAGAGCAAGTTGTGCTTTTTCAGCGATTTAAACAGCCTCTGTGTCACAATCGAATGATCGCTTGAAGTCACCCCTGAAGGTTAAGATTCCCATAGGACCCGGCATCTTCAACAGAAGGTACGGGTAATGAGGTACTGCCATAAATTTGGCGATGGCTGGTCGTCCAAATATGGCGTGGTACGATGATTCAAAGTCGGCTACCTCAAAACTGATGTACTCAGTCTGGTAATTGATCTGAGTTCCAAAAGTGACGGGTAGTATGATTCTTCCGAGTGGTACAACCGCCTTTCCGGGTACTATGCCGTAGAAGGGGGTACTTGATGGTGTGAGCTGGGTTGCGAGATCCAGATTCATCTTGCGTAGGGTGCTTGCAAAGATGACGTTAAGTCCTGCCCCTCCATCAATGAGTACTCTGCCCAATGTAAATCCGGCGACCGTAGGATCCAGGACTAGCGGGTAATGCCCTGCATTGGAGACGCTCGTCCATTGGTCCGCTCGGGAGAAATTAATTGGGTGCTCAGACCAGCCAAGATATCTGGGAGTTGCTGGTTCTGTAGACATGATCTCTCGTAGGGAAAGCTTCTGGAGCCTTTTATTATCGCTGGTGGTTACTCCCCCGAATATGACATTGATGGTCCCTTTGGGGTGCTGGAAAGCGCCATCGTCCTGCTGAGGGTCTCCGGCTGCTTTTTTCCCCTTGTCTTTCTTGTTTTTATTGAAGTCAGAGTTTAAGCCTCTCTCTTTGAGCTGTCGACAATGCCTAGCCTGATGTCCTCCTTTAGGATGGAAAGGGCACGGTCCGTCGAGTAAGTCGTCAAAGGTGGATGCCTTATTCCCCTTCTTCTGAGGCTCCATGGTAGCAATAGTATTGTCTCCTGTTCTCTTCCGGGTGTTTTGCTGTGGTGTCTGGTTGCCTCTCTGATTGTTCCCTCGATCGCCCTGTGTGTTCCTCTCGGGAAAACATTCCTGAGTGCGCTCTTCTATTGCTATCATGGAATTTATAGCCCGATGGAACTCATCGGCGGTGGTCGGGTCCTGCTTGATGAAATCTTTGTAATTGTATCTTTCGCAAATTCCATTGCCAAAAAGGTCAATTACCTCTCTGTCTATAATGTCAGATACTGTGGAGCGGATCTCTGAGAAGTGCCTATAATACTCCCGTATTGACTCATTTTTCTGTTGCTTGCAAGTTCTGAGCTTAGTCCGAGGATCTGATCTCTCGAGGACACCCGCAAAGTTCTCTATGAAGATATGATGGAGTTGTTCCCAGGAGTCAATGGACTCGGGCATAAGCCTGTCGAACCAAGCGAGTGGCATTGTCTCTAAAGCCATTGGGAGAAAGAGTGCTTTGACGTCGTTGCTTCCTCCAGCTAACTCGATTGCTTGAGCGTACAGTCTGAGCCACCGTTTAGGTTCTGTCTTCCCATCGTACTTTGAGTAGTTCCCGGGTTTGAATTTTCGTGGAAACGGGACCACTCGTAGCCTCTGGGAAAAACAAGGGAAATGATCAACTGCGTCAGATGCTGCAATTGCGACTCCTTGGTATGAGGATTCGGCTCCTCCTTCAGCTTGATCAGGTACTCGGTGGCCCAGACGACTCCTTGCTGGAACCCGGCCGAGTCGCTCCTGAACAGGTCACCTCTGGCTTGGATGGGATGACGCTTGTTCATCAGCTAGAGACTCAAGGTTCCGTCCCCGGAGTTGTAGCGCAGTAGTCTGAAGCATGATTAATCGTCGCTCTTCATCGGGGGTGCGGTTGTACTTGGCTCCCATCTCTGTAGCTAGGGCCATAACGTTCTGATAGGGTGTCTGGAATACCTTGTGACCAACGACTCTCATAAACTCGGGCTCGAGGTTGCAGGAGCAATCAGCTCGTCGGCGATTGTGATCGTTTCATGATTGATGCTCCTGATCACGTTGGGCATGAGCACGATTTTCCGCGTCCTCTTCTAGGCGCCTCCGAGTATTATATTCTTCGAGTCATACATTGTAGCGGTCTACGGCTTCCATGCGGTGATTTGCGCGCCTTCTGCGAGCTTCTTTAGCTTGATTCCTTCTGATTCTCTCAGCCTTTATTGACTCGGTTTCTCCGGGTCTTTTTGGGTCGTTGTCAGATATCATACTCAGAGTTTCATCATCCTGGAAAACATTTGGAGGGGTTGGCGGTCGTAGAGATGACTGATGCCCCGCCATGAAAACTTCACGGGTGTAGCCCTGGTTTATTGATCCTGCGTAACCGACTCCAAAGTAGAAGTGCTGGAGATTAGTTCTGTTGAGGTGTCGTGTTCCTCGAAAGGGAGCTGATGTCCATGTTGATATGGAAGTTGCTGGTCGATTGTGCCAACCAGCCTAGCCGGAGCTGGCTGTATTGGCCAATGGACAATGTTACCCTCCTTGGTAGAGCTAAAAACGAGTCCCTGTTGAGCTCCGGTCAAAGGTATCTATTGATACTCTTTGAATTTCGCGTCAATGAGGTCTTGGAAGTTTTCAACCGAGTTCCGCAGTCCGAAGGTGATGCCATGTTTGGTCTCCGAGTCTTTTTCGTTCTCAGAATTGGAGTTCGAGTAGGAGTCGGGTGCTTCCGGTTGGTCTCCAGAATCTTGCGGATCTTGGATAGCAAGATTTGCTAGGTTCTGAGTGAGATCACTCATCTTTGGTGTGGCTTGCGCTTTCAGATTGGTGTGAAGTTGTCGATGCAGCTTTCCTTGATCATCCGCGATGCAAGTCCATGAGCCAAAAACAAAAATTGATCCCGCCGAGAACATGTTGTCGTGGTTCACCGGGCTCTTGGTCATCGAATTGCCGAAAGCCCCTACCTGGCGTGCCACCTGTCGGTGTTTGTTAAACAGCAACTCATCTTGAGTAATCTCAGACGATTTGTTCAGTGGGGATCGGCGTTCGCAGGACTCGGCGAGTACACAGAGACAGCGATTTATACTGGTTCAGGCCGCTAAATAGCGTAATACCTTACGTCCAGTGCGGCGTATGCCTTGTGTATGATTATGATTCAATTGTTTGGAGCCTGCGCCTGCTTCCCCTATATATCCGGGTGAAGCATAGCGCAGACTGAGTCTTAGTCGGTTACAACAGGGGAGTCCTATTCTAATTACAAGACTTCCTTTAAGAACTCAACTAAGTTACAGTAAGAGTCCTAATCCAAGTACGCTTCGTATCAAGTCTTCGGATCAACTGTGCCGTCCGAGATTAGTCGGAGTAATCATCTCCTGATGATATCTCTGACATCCTGGTCCGTCAACGTCTCTACTTGACCTTCACCTTGCATTCGATCACTGTATTCGTGCTCGACACCTCCACAACACAAGCCAAAGAACATGCGCATTATCCCAGTTGACAATCACTCATCACTCGAGACTCGGCATACACCCATGTATCCGCAATCTCCCCCTTGATGAGTGCATTGTCAACTACCAACTCAAATCATAATGGAATAGAGGAAGGAAGGAAGAAGGAGAGAACTCGACCAAATGACCCAAAAGCATAACAAAGCCGAAGAAGGTCAAGTGGAAAGAGCAAGACAACTTGGTTCCCAAAGACATGGGCAACGGCTCGACGCAACCAAGCAAAGCAAAGCTAGCCCTCAAGAAGAGGTAGAATAAGCTCAACACCACTAGCGAGAAAGCTTGACACCAATTGAAATACCAATTGAAATTCAAGTAGAATAGAGCTAGCTCTCAAGAAGAGGCAGAACGGGCTCAACACCGCTAGCGAGAAAGCTCGACACCAATTGAAATACCAATTGAAATTCAAGCAGAATAGAGCTAGCCCTCAAAGAAGGCAGAACAGGCTCAACACCGCTAGCGAGAAAGCTCGATACCAACTAAAGAGCATAAAGGCAAAGTCGCTAGTCCCTCAAGAAAGAGGCACAGAGGCTCAACACAACTAGCAGAAAAAGCTCCGAATCATTGGAAATCCAAATCCAAAAAATCCAAGCCAGCTCAAGCTCCCCCTCCAATAGTGCAAACAACCAAGATAAGGTTTTCTATCCTTATGATTGGCAAATTTCTCCCCTTAGTTGAAAATGCATATGAGTTAAAATGCAAGTTAGCAGCTTCAGGAATATAGTCAATAGAATATGAAAGATGCTCGACAAATGCTGATCCGATGACTCAACAATATGCACAGAATGCTAGCAAAGGCTCAAACTGATCACCAAATACGAAATTGAACATTGGAGCAAAATGAGCAGTTTTCAGCCAAAAAGGTATTCACCATCAAAATAGCACTAAACATGTATAGACAGGAAGTCAAACAAGTGCTAAACATGTATACACAGTGAACTACCCCTAGCAAAGTTCAATCATCATGCTATAGAATGAAACATAGACTTGTGTATTCAAATTTTATCGGAGTTGCAGCGGTTAATTACACAAGTTCAAATTTCAGCATGTGATTGCGAGAGGTTGAAAGCTTGTCATTGCCTAACTTTTCAACTGTGTGAAGCCTATGCAGAAGCAATCAGAAGCTTAAAGCAACAGTTTCGGTCATACACTACACGACTCAACTACACAGTCAAGTTTAACTCAAAGTGCAATGAGAAACAGTCTCGATACTGTGATGTGCTGACAAGCAATCCCATCTCGATCTTTCCAATTCACTTAACTTGGTTCAAATTTAAAGTTGAATATGAACATACCAAGCAAGTGAATGACTCAGAACTAGAGACATAGCAACCTAGCATATATGAAAAGCACGAGTGAATTCAACACATCTACACATGCTAGTTGCATATCTCAATGGTGAACAATTTCAAGTTTTATGTTCATTAAGCAAGTTCACCATTTACAAAATAGCTCAGCTCACAACATGTATCAGTGATCAGAAAGAGCATAAGCTACAAGCATCATCATAAAGCATCGGAGCAAAACTAGATAGAGCATAGTCACATTCTAAGGATTATATACATGAAGCTTGAAAATGCCAAGATGCATGAGAAATGCACAAAACGAAAAGAGAAGAGTCAGTCTATGATACATAAGATCAAAATGTTTCCCCCATCTAAAAGGGGAAACACACACCAAGCTCACCTCTCAACCTAGCAAAAGTTGATTGGTCCAAAGGCTTGGTGAAAATATCAGCCAACTGATGATGAGTATCGACATGGCGAAGGTCGATATCACCCTTCTCATAGTGGTCTCGCAGAAAATGAAAGCGCACATCAATGTGTTTGGTCTTAGAGTGCAGCACAGGGTTCTTAGCAACGCTAATAGCACTCGTGCTGTCACAAAGCAAAGGAACACGAGAAAAGCTCAGACCAAAATCACGCAAAGTGGCCATCATCCAAAGCAATTGGGAACAGCAGCTAGCCGCAGCAACATACTCAGCCTCTGTGGTAGACTGGGCGACACTAGACTGCTTGCGAGAAGACCACGATACAAGAGAAGAACCAATAAACTGACAAGTCCCAGAAGTGGACTTGCGCTCAATCCGGCAACCAGCAAAATCGGCATCAGAATAACCGCAAAGGGAGAGGGTGGAGGAAGCAGAATACCAAATCCCAAACTCTGGAGTGAAGCATAAGTACCTCATAATGCGCTTGACCGCCTGACGGTGAGAGGTGTGCGGCGACGACTGAAATCGCGCGCAAAGACACACCGCGAACTGAATGTCCGGGCGTGTCGCCGTCAGGTACAGCAGCGACCCGATCATACTCCGGTACTCCTTCTGGTCCACAGCTTCTCCATCCTTGTCCGCATCCAGGGCCGTCGTGGTCGACATGGGTGTTGGAAGAGGCTTGGCCTCACCCATATCGAATTTCTTCAGGATATCCTTGGTATACTTACCCTGGTGCACAAACGTTCCCTCTCGAGATTGCTTGATTTGCAACCCAAGGAAAAACGTCAACTCGCCCATCATGCTCATCTCAAACTCCCTGCTCATAGTATCTGCAAACTTGGCAACCAAAGCATGAGAAGAACCACCGAAAATGATATCATCCACGTAAATCTGGACCAAGAGAGTGTCATTGCCTTGCTTGAGGAGAAAAAGCGTTTTATCCACACATCCCATTTTAAAACCCTTAGCAAGCAAAAAGGTTTTCAACCTATCATACCAGGCTCTAGGGGCTTGTTTCAAACATATAAAGCTTTGTGAAGTTTAAAAACATGGTTTGGAAACTTGGGATTTTCGAAACCGGGGGGTTGTTTCACATACACCTCTTCTTCTATGTAGCCGTTTAGGAAGGCACTCTTGACATCCATTTGAAAAAGTTTAAACCCTTTGGATGCAGCAAAAGCCAAGAGTATCCTAATCGCCTCCAAACGAGCTACAGGAGCAAAAGTCTCCTCATAGTATCCCCTCCTTCTGACTATACCCTGGGCTACAAGTCTGGCCTTGTTTCTCACAACATGGCCATCCTCTCCTTGTTTGTTTTTGAAAACCCATTTTGTCCCAATAGGGTGACACTCAGGAGGAGGTGAACCGAAACCCAAACCTGATTTCTCTCAAAATTTTCAAGCTCCTCATGCATGGCATTGACCCAATCCGGATCAGATAAAGCGTGTCCAACATCTCGGGGTTCAAAATCAGCAACAAATGCAGAATGAGCAAAGTGAGAGATTTGTTGTGACCTTGACCGAGTGACACGTTCGCCGATGCTGCCGATCATCTGTTGAGGCGGTGTTGGCGCTGAATGTGTCGTGGCGCCTCCCGAGCTGAAGAAACCTCCCCCTCAACAGCAGCTGGTGCCTCCTCGGGTACAAAAGGTACCGCTCGAGGTGGCGGATCCCACGGCCCCCAAGTAGTCGAAGAAGGGGTCGGGGCATGAGTCGTCATAGTAGAGCCCGCTCTTTGCGGCACAGCAGGTGGAGGTGGTGCTTGGGCATCCATCCCTTCAGCACCCTCGTCCTCATCATCAAAAAGAGGCTCTCCAACCTCATGATCACCTGCACGCTCAAAACGAGAAGGACAAACCATGGTCTCGTCGAAGGTGACATCGGATGTCTCCATGACTCGGTTAGTATCAAGGTTAAGTACACAATATGCTCGAGTGTGAGTGCCATAACCCAAAAATACACCGTCAGAAGAACGAGACTCAAACTTGTCCAGGTTGCCTTTCTTGAGTATAAAACAGTGGCAACCAAAAACTCTAAAATAACTCACTTTGGGTTGTTTCCAAAACGCAACTCATAAGAAGTCTTTTTAAGAAAGCTCGGAGAAAAATGCGATTGGAAATATAGCATGCAGTGTTCATAGCTTCGGCCCAATATCGCCTAGGAGTCCTATGCTCATCGAGCATCGTCCTGGCCATCTCTACAAGGGTCCGATTCTTCCTCTCTACAACACCATTTTGTGGCGGTGTGTAGGGAGGAGAAAACTGATGCTCTAAACCCAAGGAGTTACAAAACTTCTCAAAATCCGAATTCTTGAATTCGGAACCATTATCACTCGAATAGCTCGCATTGAGTTCAAGGGAACTCATTCTGAAGACGCAAAATCAGATTGCGAGCAAAGGAGAAAGTCTCGGTCTTTTCAGCTAAAAAGAAGACCCACGAATATCTCGAAAAATCATCAACAACAACAAGCACATACCACTTCCCCCCAACCGAGCTCACCCGAGCCGGACCAACAAGGTCCATGTGCAAAAGCTCTCCAGGGCGCTTGGTCATGACCTGAGTCACTGGATGGTGGGGAGCGGCAACCATCTTCCCATGTCTACAAGAATGGCAAACAAGATCCTTCTCCATGGACAACTTGGGCAATCCTCGGATTAAGCCAAGTGAGCTAAGTCTTGCAAGCAAGTCGAAGCTCAGGTGACCGAGTCTCCTATGCCACTTCCAAAGATCAGAGGAGGAAGGTCCAGCCAAAAGACAACGAGAAATTCCAAACGACTCTGAGAAATTCGCACGAAAGACTTTTCCAAAGGGCGAAATCAAACATACAAGATTGCCCTGAGGATCCAAAATACGACTGAGATTCGGTTTAAAACGAATCTCATAGTCATCATCGAAAAGTTGCGAAACAGAAAGAAGGTTAAAATGCAAGTTAGAAACAAGAGCAACATCGCGCAACACAAAGTGCTCATTAACTCGCACCGACCCACGAGACAACACTTTACCTTTGCTATTGTCGCCGAAGGTGATAAACTCCTTTCCGGCGACCGGACTAAGACTGGAGAACCACTTGGCGTTTCCGGTCATGTGCCTCGAACAACCGGAATCCACCAACCAAACGTTCTCCAATCGTTTTACCTACATCAATAAAAAGACATAGGGTGAGCATACGGTCCAACACTGGGGTTAGTGAAGTAGGAGGAATACCAGTGTTGGGCCGGCTGCTCAAAAGAACGGTTAGCAGAAAAACCATTCCTAGCACGCCTACGGGAGGAGCGATCACCACGTAGAGGAAAACGTGGTCCGCTAAGGGAAGAGCGTCCATCGCGATACTCAAAACGCGATGGGGGAAACGCTCAACTACAAAGCCACCGCCACGGGGTCCATAGCCCACAACTGCAGGCTCCCGCCGGGCACGACCTCCTCGCGGCCTAGGCCTAGGAACTTGAGGTTTTGGACCTCTAGGCCTAGCAGCACGCCTCTGAACATTCGCACATGTACATCATGGAAAGGATGGTACATGTCCGTGTTGTTCATCTCCTTTGCACGGCGCGCCTCTCTCTTGCGCCGAAAGCAAAACTCACTCAAGTGTCCATCTCTCCCACAGTGCTCACAATGGTACCTCACCGCTCTCATAGGGGGTTGTTGGTACTCACGGTAGTGGGTGTGGATCACTTTGCCCTTCTGTGGCATAAGCTCCTCTTGGATAGGTGGCATTGTGTCTAGCTTGTTCTTGAGGTGGTTTGGTTTTGGAGCCCATGATTGTTTCTTGGGTGGAGCTCTCGGAGGTTCAACAAACACCCCATCCTTGGTGTTAGGCTTGAGAGGCTCTTTGGGTGGAATCTTGGTAAGCTTGGGAGTAGTGGTGGAGTTGGGCTTCTCACACGGGTTCAGACCACTCGACTCTCCAATCTTCCCAAAAGATGAAGCGCACTCAACACCCTGAGCAAAGCCTACACCTGGACCTCCAGCAGCACGCTTGAATTGGGAGATCATCATCCCAAGCTGCGGCTCACCACTAGACACCCATGACAAGATGGTCCGAAGGTATGTGTTTTCCTCCTCGGTTTGCATCTTGTCATGCTTCACATTCGCAATCTCCATCTCCAAACCCTCACACAGAACGCACCTAGTCACACAAGTGCTACCCGAGTTGGCCTTCTCAAGAGACACAATCTTGGCATTCTTCTCTGCCAACTCGGATTGCAAGCCCGCACAAGACTTGCACGCACCCAACAGCGAGGATCTAGCCTTTAGCTCATCCACCTCTCCTACCAACACAGCATACTTACTTCTCAAAGTGAGAAGGTCAGTCATGTGTGTGGAGCACATCTCACACTCCTCCTCCTCGGTGACAACAACGGTGGACTTGACAGATTCAAGTTCCTTCACCGTATCCTCCCACTTCTGCCTAAACTCCTTTCGCTCTCTAGCAGCACGCCTAAGCAACTTATCTTGACTAAGAAGGGCGGCAGTAAGTTTCTCGACCTCAGCAGAAAGCTCATCGGGGGTCTGAGATACCTGGGAGGTGTCGTCGTCGTCGTCGTTGTTCCGAGGGATCTCCTCCAGCTCGCCGTCGACCTCCTTGCCGAGGGCCATGGTGCAGAAGCCCTCGTTGTCGGCGAAGAAGCAGAGGCCGTTCAGCTTGTCCTCGATCCTCTTCTTCTTCTCGGACTCGTCGTCGCTTGAGGAAGCGGAGTCGTCGACGTCGCTGAGCGTGGCGAAGAAAGCACGCTGCTCAGCCTGGGCCTTCTCCAAGTACTTCGTCTTGATGTACTCCTTGTTGAAGCCGCCCTTCCGCTTGTGCTTCGCGGGGACGTACTTCTCCTTGCGCTTGCCGGAGTCGTACTTGTGCCCATGATCCGCCTTGCCGAAGACTTGCTTGTTCTTCTTCGGGCAATTGGCGATGAAGTGGTTGGGGTCGCCGCACTCGAAACAACCCGAGCGTCCTCCTCCGCGGCGACGGTTCATGCGGTTGTTGTGGAACCGCGAGAACCGGTTGGCGAGCAAAGCCAACTCGTCATCCCCCATGAACTCCAGCTGCTCCTCTGTGACAGAAAGAAGAGAAGAGAGTGCAAAGCCTCCAGAGGGGTTAGCAGAAGAGCCAGAAAGCAAAGCCATCGACGGGCCAGAAGGATTTTCATAAGAAGCCCTCGCCATGGCGTCAATCTCACTGGACTTGAGCTTACTGAAGAGCTCGTCGCATGTGAGGGTCTCATAGTTAGGTGATTCGATGATCGCCTGAACCTTTGAGTCCCACACCGATCGATCAAGAGTGTGCAAAAGCTTCAAAGCTCTCTCATGATCGTCGAAAGGCAACACTCCTTGTTAGCCCTCATCCTGTTGACAATCACCTGAAAGCGAGCGAATAAACTCTCTATGCTCTCGCCAGGCATATGTCGAAAGTTCTCATACTCTCGCTTGTGCGACTCGTAGAGACGGGTTTTGACTTGAGTGGTTCCCTCATGGAAACGCATGAGGGTAGCCCAAATCTCCCGCCGTAGCGAGGTGAGAAACGCGATCAAACTCTGTCATGCTCAAGCATGAGAAAAGAGCATTACGGGCTCGGCTATTGGCATCGTGCTCATCGATCTGATGCTGAGTCACACGAGCAGCCAAGACCACGTAATCAGCAGAGTTGCAAATATCCCAGATGGAAGCACCCAAACTCTGAAGATAGGCCGACATGCGTATCTTCCAATACGCATAGTTCGTCCCATCGAAAAACGGCGGTTTGCCCACGCCGCGATCCATGTCGCCTTCTGTGGATCTGGAACCGGCTAAGGTGGAAGATCCTTAACCCGCTCTGATACCAATTGAAGGACCGAGAATGCAATAGCAAGGCGACCAGAGGGGGGTGAATGGGAGCTCAAAAATTTCTCTCGAAACTTTGGCCTTTGTCCCAAAATCAACCCCCAAAAGCTTCGGCCGAAACCGTGATGCCCACGACCCTTGGAAGAGGGTGGATGATCCCTAGGATCACAGCGAGGCACCACAAAGCAATAGCAAGCCAAACGCTAAAAGCACCGACACAAGTTCGACCCCTAGAAACCGAGTCCCGACGTAGAATGAAGACTACGTCAGGAAATCCCCAAATACGATGCTAACAAGTAGCAAAGATACCTAGAGAGGTTCCTAGTGAACTATAGGGCCAACCGAGAAGTCCGAAACCAAGCGAAGAAGTCCGGGAGAGCAAACGCACTAAAGCTCATCCTAGAGCCGCTTCCCGGACTGTCCGGACTCCCAGTCCCGGACTGTCCGCGCCAGGGGCGGACTGTCCGCAACTCCCTGGCGGACTGTCCGCCAGCCAAAAACGGAAAACACACAGCTGCTGAACACCCCTGTTCGATCCCGGACTTCCACGGATTCCTACTGCGGACTGTCCGCCGGTCAATCCGAGTCACACAACTGAGCCGCGCGACCACTGCTCGGTCGGAGCCCGACGCGCGGACTGTCCGCGCCCCAACGACGGACTGTCCGCGAGTGCCCAGTGAGGGCGATTTCGGTCGCCCTCAACTCAAATCTCCCCAAATCCAATTCAACTCAAAATCCCTAGTTCCCAAACTTGGAGAAGATGATCATGAGGTAGTTAGGAGACTATCCCCAAGAAATCATCCACTCAAATCAACTCAATCACCGGGAAATCGAAAGGGAAGGAGTATGAACGAAAAAACACCCGAAAACGAAATCAACCCGATCTACTTGTTCGTGAGGAGTTAGATGAATTCCTTCGGTGGAAATGATCTCCTCACTATAAAGAACAAGTTGATTCAAACGGATTTCGAAAAGATGCAGTAGAGAGGGCGATCGAGTGACGGGAAAATCACGGAGAAACGAAGAACGCGAAGAACACGAACAAAAACACGAAAATCCACATCGATCTGCAACCGTGTGGCTACCACACGCTACAACAGTGAGATTACGGTCTCACTTCCTCAAAATCTCCAGTACACAGAGGTATGGTTCTCTGCGGATCTCAGTTGCTACAGCAGGGGATTGGGAGAGCAGGAAAACCTAGAAGGCAAAGAGCAAATGACTGAGATAGGATGGGAGGTGGGTGTCTCCCTCTACTTATCCTAATTCTAGTTCCCACTCTACCCCTAACTAATTACAGAGCGAACCAGCTAAACCCTAGGGTTATTCTGGACCAACTCGTGGTAGGTGGTGATCCGACGGCCACGCCCGCACAACTGGTAGCGTTGCCTCGACGCAACCTCACCGATTGCCGCCACGTGCCGCCACCGCTCTGCTCGTCCTTTTCTCGGACTTCGCCCCCGGTTTTGAGGCCAAACCGGGAAACCAGCCTTCACGACCAACCCCCGGTTTTGAGGCCCAAACCGGGAAACCAGCCGTCCATCGCCTGAGTTTTGTGGCCCAAACTCAGAAACCCGCAGCGCCAAGGTTTTGAGGCCCAAACCTGGAAACCGTCCTCAGCCGAGTTTTGTGGCCCAAACTCGGAAACCATCAGCACCCAGGTTTTGAGGCCCAACCTGGAAACCGTCCACTCGATGGTTTTTCTTGGCTCAACCACCAAACCGAGCCGTAGAGGGGATGCACCGCCCGTGCACCCCGTCCACCGACACGTGTTCCTAGGTCCTCGACCCAAGCAACACCGTGCCCGCAAGTCTTCGCTCGTCGCTGTCCCAGGCTGTCAGCCACCACAGCTGATCCTCAGGCCACCGGTCCCTCAGTCCAAGCCTCACGTCTGCCCTTCACCACGCTCTCAGTCCATCGGCATGACACGTCTCTACTTGACATTCACCTTGCCTTCGATCACTGTATCCGTGCTCGACACCTGCACAACACAAGCCAAAGAACATGCGCATTATCCCAGTTGACAATCACTCATCACTCGAGACTCGGCATACACCCATGTATCCGCACTAGATGCCAGCCTGGCACTGTGTCGCAACGGCTACCTCAGCGTCCGATGCTCGAATACCTGATGCGTCCGATGCTAACAGAGCCTCTATGGAACCTCTCTGCATAGGCATCAGACGCAAGGTCCTGTAGCGTCCGATGTTACGTCGGCGCGTCCGATGTGCGATGTGCAGACTTGCACAGTGTTCCCGCCACGTTCGATGTACTCGGTCTTCAATGTCCGATGCTTCTGCTGGCGCTGACACGAGCTAGGGTTTGCCATCGGTGCGTCCGACGCTTGCGTAGCCAGCGTCCGATGCAGCGTCTGATGTCCATTTCTCCTTGTTTCTTCGCGATTTCTTGCGCCGTCTTGGTTCCATTCTTGTGCCTTGGACTTTGCTTGATCTTGAGAGTCTTCTACTGAGCTTCAAATGTCTTGCTTGAGGTGTTGATCATCGGATCACCACGTCGCCTTTGTCCAAGTCACATTTGCACCCTATTGAACTACAAAACAAACACTCGCAAACACATTAGTCCAATATGGTTGTGTTGATCATCAAACACCAAAATCCTAAGTCGAATGAGCTGAGGTCCATTTTCCTTACAATCTCCCCCTTTTGGTGATAGATGACAACACGACCAAAGCAAGCAAATAATAGATATGAAATTTAAAATGCAATCTACTTGCTAGGATGCAATGCAAAGACAAGATCATTTGATGCTAAATAGATACCAAATTGAAACATAGCTTAATAACATATCTTGCCCTTGCCATAGAGTCCCTTTGTGGCATTATGGATTTAAGCCTCCCCTTAAGTCCATAATCCACTTCCTCCGTTTCTCGGACCATCACATAAGTAACATTAGAAAGATTTTGAATTTTTTTATTTTGGTTATTTTGTTTGTTTTTTAGATTGGGCTTGCTTTTGGTCCTTCATTGGGCTTGCTTTTGGTCCTTCAAATTCTCCCCCTTTGGAATCAAACACCGAAAAGGAAGACATTAGAAGCACAAGGGAGGGTCAAATTTTGTGATCCTTTTTATGTGGAGTGGAATTCACAAAACTTGACTCTCATATTATATAAACTAAACTCCCCCTAAGTGTATGCATACATATGGTGTAAGGCAAAACATATGCATAACCGGCAAATTAATGCACAAAGGAGTTTAATTTATTCAATACATGGAGAAAGCATATAAGAGTATCAACATGAAATCAACATAATGATATCGATAGGTATACCACACGTAGATACCAAATGAATTATTATCACAACCGATGCTTGTCTCTGGGAACTCCATTTCCTTGCAATGAGACTACTACACACATGATAAACTGGAAAGTAGTGTTAGTCTCAAAGCTTCCAAATTGTAGAGTAAACTCCCCCTAAAAGTGTGCATACAAGTTTGAAATACTTGTAGGAGACATGCACATTGACTTGTAAGGTCAAACTACCATTTTACAAGTTGACATCACTAGAAATGTGACACCAATTGAAGATGGTAATCGGGGTAGTTTATCTACTTTTTGGATTTTGGCACATATAAGATAAATACAAGTAAGAGAAGCTATGTGCCGTGCTCCTAAGAAATTAAACCATGTAGATTTGCTCCAAAGATGAGAGTGATACCGAGCAAAACTACCATATGATAAGCCTAGTGTATGCATGGCAAAGGATTTAAATATGCAAATGCAAACCTAGGCAATGAAGGAACTAGATGCTAAAAGAAATTGCAAGAATTTAAATCTAGTTACCTAACATGGGAATGGGAACTTGGGTCCATAGTAGCCACTAACATACTTGGCAATGACATGATCCAATGTGATGGATCCCATGATATGCACCCAACCTTTGCCAAGTCTCCAAATTCCCCATAGTTCACTTGACTACTCACTTCCCTTTCGGGATCCAAACCTTTTTGGTGCTCTTCATGGTTGATATAATATCCTTAGGCACCCAAATGTGTTTGGCCCCATTGTTGGCTTGCTTGTTCACCTTGATGGCCACCACCTTGTCATTCTTCTTCTTCAAGAGATAAGGTGTGGTGACCTTCTTGTTCACCTTGTTGGTGTAGGTGTTGGAGAGCTTGCTTGTTTGTTTTTTGTTTTTCTCTTTCTTCTTTTTCTCTCCCCATGCTTCACCTTGCACTCATAGGACTTGTGGCCTTCCTTGTGGCAAACATAGCAAACCACGGTTTGCTCCTCATCAAGCTTCTTCACTCCCTTGACGGTGTTATCTTGATGAGTTTGGGTTTGCTTTGTCTTGCCTTTTGCTTGAGTCAAGTCCTTGGTGAGGCGAGCCACTTCTTGCCTTAGTCGCTCATTCTCCATTGCAACTTCTTGTGTACATGTTTCTACAATCACATCCTTAACACAAGCTTGTTTGCACATGGGTTAGTCTAAATTAAGGAAATCAATGCAAGAAGTAGAGGCATCCTTTTTAGGCATATGAAAGATTGATTTTTCAATTTTAAGTGCCTCGGTGGGGTTTGCTCCGAAGGTTTCAAGATTAGCAACTTTGTTAGTTAGCTCATCACAATGTTTGCACATGATTTCCATTTTAGCAAGCAAACTTTTGTAAGCATCTTGTGTGCTAGCTAACTTTGCTTTTAGTTTTTCATTTTTCTTAACAAGTTGCTCATCAATACTTTTGCTATCACATGTGCTTGTACTAGCCTCAAGTTTCTCAATTTTATTAGATAGCTCAACATTTAAATTTGAAAAAGTTTCATATTGATCAAGCATAGCATTATAGGCTTGTTGAGAACTATCTAATTTTTCTTTTAAAGCATTGATTTTATTTTGTTGGCTAGTGCAAGCTTTAGCATAGTTGAGATTATCTTGCACAAGTTCATTGTAAGAAGGTAGCTCATCATCACTATCATTATCACTATCACTAGAGATAGAGCTTGTGTTACCTCGTGCCATAAGGCACACACGTGAGGAGCTTGAAGATGAGTGCTTGTGACCGCGCCTCTTGTGTTGGGCTTCATCATCACTTGATGAATCCTCCCATGTCTTGATGGTGGTGAGGGCTTTGGCCTTGCATCCCTTCTTTTTTTTTGTCCTTGGGTGTGGGCTTTTGTTTTGGACAATCTTCCACAAAGTGCCCTCTCTTGCCACATCTATAGCATCCATTTTTCCTTTGCTCTCTTCTTTGATTGGTGAAGAGGCAATCTTCAATTGTGATGGGCACACCCTTGACATTGATCTTGCAGATCATCCTCTTGACTCCTTTCATAAGCTTGATTGTTTCTTCTTCATCTAAGGAGGAGTCGGATGAGGTGGAGGCTCGATCATCATCACTTGATTCTTCATCTTCATCATCCTCTTCTTCTTCACATGAGGAGCTTGAGCTTGTCTCTACTTGCTTCTTGCCCTTCATTTTTTTGTGCTCATCACATGTGAGAGCAATGCTTTTGCTTGATGAAGTGGCTTCTTCTTGACCCATCTTGCATGACATCTCAAATGCCACCAATTTGCCAATGACAATGGTCGGGGTCATGGTGCTCAAGTCCTCCATGTTATGGAGGATGGTGATGATGGTAGCATACTTGTTCTTTGGAAGCACAGAGATGATCTTCCTCACAATATCCGGATCACCTAGCTTTGTGATTCCTATAGAATTGAGCTCATTGATAATTAGATTCAAACGAGAATACATATCACGAACAAGCTCATTATCATTCATTTTAAAGGAATCATAGCTTGTTTTTGTTAGGTGATGTTTTTGCTCACGTACATTACTTGTACCATCATGGAGCTCATGTAGCTTTAACCAAATTTCATGAGATGTTTGTAAAGTAAAAACTTGGTTAAAGACATCCATGCTAAAGGATTCAAACAAGCAATTTTGGGCTCTAGCATTAAGATGAATTTCTTTTTCATCACCCGCGGTTAACTTGATGGGATTTTTTGGGGGTCTCATCCCATCGCGGGTGACTCTCCAAACACCTAGATCAATGGCTTCTAAAAATCAAGCCATCCTAGCACTATAGTAAGGGTAGTTAGTGCCGTCAAAGTGTGAAGGCCTAGAGGCATCCATCCCAACCACTCTTAGGGGCGTCGGCTCGAAGGTGGTGAAGCCAAGAGTCCACTAATGAGCCAACCTTCTCCGATACCAATTGAAAGGACTGTGACGCCTAAGGGGGGGGGTGAATTAGGCAACTTAAAACTTCTACTCTAAACTAAGGCCTCTAATTTCCACCTACTCAAAAC
Source organism: Coix lacryma-jobi var. lacryma-jobi (assembly GCA_009763385.1). Taxonomy (NCBI): domain Eukaryota; kingdom Viridiplantae; phylum Streptophyta; class Magnoliopsida; order Poales; family Poaceae; genus Coix; species Coix lacryma-jobi. Next base: position 83,389,276 of record CM019822.1, read on the forward strand.
CTATGCAAGAAAGTAAACTATCCAATGTGCAACTAAGGTTTTGCTATCTCTACCGTAAAAGATTTTTGCAACCTATGATCCAAACCTATCAACTAGCCTATCAACTAAGCTAAGAAAGGTAAAGCACACAATAAAGGTATGCAAGTAAATGCGGAAGCTAAAGAGTGTGGTACAGATGCAAACTCCCGTCGACGACTCCGGTATTTTTACCAATGTATCGAGAAGCGCGCAAGCTTCCCCCTAGTCCTCGTTGGAGCCCCTCGCAAGGGCAAAGCTCCCGGTCAGGTAACTCCGTGGATAGCTTCGGGCCTTCCCCACATGCAAGTGGGTCTCCGGTTAAGCCACTCGTGGCAAAGCCTCTCCCGGATGCCTCCCGCCGTCTTCACTATCAAGCTTCCGGCCGAACCGCCGCGGGCCTTGTTCCCTTTGGTACACGGTGGCGGCCACACCACAAAGGCGGTTGGTGTGGTCTCGTAAGACTACAAGCCCCTCCGATGTACAACAATGGTGTGCGCAAGCACCGGTAGATAAGAGGTGTTTAAACCTCACTAGACACTAGGCCTAACACCTAGAGCAAGCGCAAAGTGGTGGTCTAACTAGCCTAAGCACTTCGCAAAACACCTACACTAATCACCTAGTATATCACTTAAGCACTTTGGTGGCTAGAGCAACTAAATATGTGTCTAAGCACCTGGTACACATCCTTGAGCTCCAACTACCTTATTTTGGCCGGCCATGGGGATATATACAGAACCCCAGGCAGTTAGAGCCATTGGAGAATGTCTTGGACATCACAGCGTAGCATCAGACGCTAGAGTCGTGACCATCGGACGCGCGTCCAATGCTCCTTTAACGGCTAGATGTCAGCCTGGCACTATGTCGCAACAGCTACCTCAGCGTTCGATGCTCGAACACCTCACGCGTCCGATGCTAACAGAGGCTCTCTGCATAGGTATCGGACGCAGGGTCCTGTAGCGTCTGATGTTATGTCGACGCGTCCGATGTGCACTGTGCAGACTTGCACAGTGTTCCCGCAGCGTCCGATGTGCTCGGTCTTCAGCGTCTGATGCTTCTGCTGGCGCTGACACGAGCACTGACACGAGCTAGGGTTTGCCATCAGTGCGTCCGACGCTTGCGTAGCCAGCGTCCGATGTCCCTTTCTCCTCGTTTCTTCGCGATCTTGGTTCCATTCTTGTGCCTTGGACTTTGCTTGATCTTGAGAGTCTTCTACTAAGCTTCAAATGTCTTGCTTGAGGTGTTGATCATCGGATCACCACGTCGCCTTTGTCCAAGTCACATTTGCACCCTATTGAACTACAAAACAAACACTCACAAATGCATTAGTCCAATATGGTTGTGTTGATCATCAAACACCAAAATCCTAAGTCAAATGAGATGAGGTCCATTTTCCTTACATGCCTAAAGCGACACAATCCTATTAATTCTATTAATCCTATGGACCTATTCACTAGGTCATAACCACAGTCTCCAAAGAAAAGTAACAACACTTGGAGTCACACTAAGCAAAACCACACTCGGAGATCCACCGAGCAACCGACACTTAGATTCCACCAAGCAACCGCACTTGGAGTCACACCAAGCACACCCCATACCGGAAGTTCATCAGGCAAACCGCACCTAAAGTCCAACAGATGACCTGAACTAGAAACCAAACCAGTAACCAACTAATTCCAAAGAAGTCCAAGCCCGCTCATGACCGTGAGCACAACTGATATATCAGTTTTACACTCTGTAGAGGTTGCACATCGTTACCCATGAGTCATGCTTGTACCCATCACGCCAAACACTGCCGAGGTGCATAGCCAGGTCGCACTACAAGGCCTTTACAAAGCCGCCTCCAAGTCCATTTTACACGTACCTCTAAGGTTTCACCTCGTACAAAGGTCTACGACCCCCAGGGCCCCCTCTTGAGCCACTAAACAAACCCCGTGTAAACCCTCAACTTGGAGGTAACTAATTAATTAGCCAGGTCCAGCCCATACTCTAATGAGGACTATTAATAATAAAAATGCTTTTATGCAAAAGGGTAAGTCTAGCCAACCCCAGATACAGCCTTCATGATCCTTGGAGTCTCATTATTTCTGGTTTATGACGGGTAAGTCTAGCTGAGTACCTTCTTGTACTAAGGGTTTTATCCCCTTATTGTTGTAGATGGTTAGAGCTTCTATGGCTACTGCAAGAACTATCTGTACCCGGCTACGGGCGATGAATAGACCATGGGCATGGTCCTCTACTTCCTTACCTGATGCTTTTGTTGGATATTGATCAGGAAATGGCACAGTATTATGAACTAAGTGTGGTTGTGTTTCAAAACTAATTGCTTCCGCTATTGACAAACTACGGTTTGTAATATTGTTTTCGTACTCTGATGTATTTGAATTATGTTTGAACTTTATTGTAACTTATGGACATGTATTCTAAATGAGTACGATCTTGGATAATTGCGAAAAGTTTGAAATCCTTCGAGATTTCCGGACTACCGGGTTTATGCGAGCTTAAGTACATGACTGTCAATGCGAAAGCGAATATTTTTGTGCTTAATCTGGTGTAAATTGGTCGGTTCTGCGACAGCTAGCATCAGAGCATGGTTTGACATTACTATTCATAAGTGTATTTGAAACAGTATTTGTTGCAAGTGCATGTTAAAACAGTATTTGCCAACTAATAGCTATATATACGGCTTTTAAAACTTATGATTAAAACCTAAGGTGTGCCAGTGATCGTATCCTTTATGCCCAGATAGGAATCGAGGTGGCTTAATTAAGTACTAACTTGGGGGTTGATGCATCATGTTTCGTTTCTATTGAATACTGTCGTCCATACGGGAATGGGTAATTGTATGGATGTTATTCTTTCGAATAGTAATGTATGGATCATTTGCCTTTAAGCCCAAGGTAATGAATGAAGTGAGATTGTGAGAGCATGACCAAACAAATGTTGGTCTAGGGGAGAGCTAGTTTGGTATTGGAACCTGTACTCATAAGCACAAGAATGCCGGTGATTGCGGGAGTAATATCATTCTGATGGGTGCATATACTACTTACGTGTGTACTGGTGTTAACAACAAATTTTGGATCAAAGAAGACTTTCCATTTGTGAACACAAGCGGCTGGTTAATTAAGGAAATCTGCCAAAAAAGGGGAAAAGAGCTTGTTTTGAGTCAAAACACGATCAAAAGATTTGCATGGACCCGACTCGACAAGTTTAGAAGACGTGTCAGGTTCGACCAGAGGAGTTGGAGTCTGAATCGTCTTTTATCTATATTATAATGTATCCTTGTCGTATAAGAATAGGAGTCTTTCGGGTTATAAGTAGCTAGAGACCCGATCTTTGTAAAGAATTAATCAATCAAACAAACAATTCTTCGGCCACCGGCCAAAACCTTAGGAGTAGGAGTAAAGTAGATCTCGGCGAAACCTTCAACCAGACGGGGCTACATCGGCTAGATCGATCTCTGGTTTGCTTGTAAGTTTTACCAATGGATCGTGTTATCATTTGATAAGGCCGGCTGCATTTGGAATCGACCAAACTCTTGTTAATGAAGGACCGAAAATGCTATAGCAAGGCGACCAGAGGGGGGTGAATGGGAGCCTAAAAATTTCTTCTCGAAATTATGGCCTCTGTCCCAATAAAATCAACCCCGAAAGCTTCGGACTCAAACGTGATGCCCACGACCCTCGGAAAGAGGGTGGATGATCCCTAGGATCACAGCGAGGCACCACACAAGAGAGCAAACCAAAACTCTCAAAACCCCGAGTCAAGTTCGTGCCTAAAAGACCACTCCCAAACGTAGATAGAGGGCTACGTTGGGATTCCTCCAAATACCGATGCTAACATGTAGCAAAGATATGTAGAGAGGTTCCTAGGTGAACTCTAGGAGCAAACGAGAAGTCCGGAAACGAACCGGAAAAGCCGAGAGGGACAACGCTCTAAAACTGCACAAGCTACAGATTCCTGGACAGTCCGCCGTCAGGCTCCCAGACTGTCCGGTGAAGGACGGACTGTCCGCCACACGGGGGCCGGACTGTCCACCGGCAAAAGGACTCAAAACGAACTGTTTTGCCATAGCCCTGGACGAGTCCCGAACAGTCCGCGGTTCACGTGAACAGTGAGCACAGTGCGTCCGATGCCTGCCCGAAGCAGCGTCCGATGAAGACCTCGGACTATCCGCGGGTCCTGGCGGACTGTCCGCCGGCTACCAAGCCAAAACAGCAACGCTGCTGCAAAGTCCCTGCTCGGGCCCGGACTGTCCGCGCCCAACACTGGTGGACTGTCCGCCGGTCACCCGAAGGGAAAAAGGCCCGAGGCCAACAACCACTGCTCGGCTGAAACCCCGACTCGCGGACTGTCCGCGGCTGGAGGGGCGGACAGTCCGCCACCACCCAGAATGCCCAAAAACGCCACGGGTCAAAACCAAAATCGATTGGATCTTCACCAAATCGAACGAGGCTGCAAACTAACTTCACCCAAGTGTTCTTCTATGTGTTGGGAAGCTAATCCTAGGATATCATTGCTTCAACCCAACTAATCCATGAGAAATCCGAAGAACACTAGAAAAGGGGAAAAACGAAGAACGAAAACGATTTCAGCCTCATCTACTTGTTCATGAGGGTAGGAAAGAATTCCTTCGGTGGAGATGTTCTCCTCACTTCAAAGAACAAGTTGATTCAAACGGAATCGCAAAAGACGTAGCGTAGAGGGAGATCGGGAGAGGGGAAAATCGTGGAGAAAAGAAGAACGCGAAGAACAAATTCAAAACGCGAATTCAACCACGAATTTGATCCTTGGATTCAGATGAATGGAAGATTGATTAATCACTTGGTGTCGGGCTACAAGCCAATCCTAGCAACACAAAGCTTGGATGGCAAAAAGCTCAAGAACAAGAGCCAACTCTCCCTAACCCTAGCCTTCTCTCACAGGAAAAAAATGAGAGAGACACTACCAAGAACTCCCAAGGATTGCGGCTGCCCTAGCAGCCCCCTTCATATATATAGGCGCACGTCCAAAGACCAAAACGCCCTTACATTAAGCACTCGTCCCAAATACCCACAGGGGTAAAACCGTCCAGACTTGACAGTTTCGATCCGACGGCCACGCCCGCACATCCGGTAGCTTCGCCTCGACGCGACATCCCTGATGCCGCCACGTGCCGTCACCGTCGACCGCTGCGCCTTCTCACCGATAGCTTTACCGTAACGCAAGCCTCTCGGTGCCGCCACGCGTCGACCGTCCTTTCGGACCAACCCTCGGTTTTGAGGCCCAAACCGGGAAACCGTCCACCCTGAGTTTTGAGGCCCAAACTCGGAAACCCGCACGCCCAGGTTTTGAGGCCCAAACCTGGCAAACCATCCATCCCGAGTTTTGAGGCCCAAACTCGGAAACCGGCCACCCGAGTTTTGAGGCCCAAACTCGGAAACCGTCGATGGTAGCTTTTTGAGGCTCAGCTACCGAACCCGCACCGTAGACGGGATGTGGTTCTCACACCCCGACCACCGGCACCGATGCCGATGCATGTCCAGCCTCCACGCCGGGCACAACGCCTTCGCCTTCCTTCTTGACTTGGCCGACGGCACTTGCGCCGCACGCAAGCCCGTGTCCGACCTCCCGCCAAGTGACACGACTCCAGCGCCTTCCTCCCGACTCGGCCGATGCACCGCACATCCCCATGTGCTCTCGCTCGCCGATGCCACGTGCCAGCTACCACAGCTGGTCCTCTGGCCCTCTGGTCCGTCAGTCCAAGCCTCACGTCCGCCCTTCACCGCTCTGGGTACATCGGCATGGCACGTCCGCCGCACGGCACGCCCATCCTTCACCGCTCCTGGTCCATCAGCACGGCACGTCTCTACTTGACCTTCACCTCACCATTGACCACTGTATCCGAGCTCCACACCTACACATCAACACAGCCAAGAGACACATGTCGCACACACACACCAACACAGAAACACCACACAACTCACGCCACCGGTTAGTCATAAACAATACGCGCATAGCGAGATATGGACTAAACCGGGTAAAAGCCTCAAACCTTCCTTATCAATGTCAATCATTCATCATATATGTTCTCAATCTCCCCCTTGATGAATGCATTGACTAAAAATAAACCACAAAGGAAGGGTTTGAAGGCAAGCCTCATCCAAGTGCCCAAAAGCCAAACAAAAGCGAACACAAGGCTACTTGTGATGAGGAAGGATCATGAAAACTCCAAATAAAAGCATTGGGCCCGAAAGAAACAGGAAAAGCGGGCAAAGCCTCCAAACAACCGAAGAGTCAAGATAAACAAGAGTTTCATGAATCCCAAAAGGCACTCGAAAACCAATCTCAAATAAAATTGTCAAACAATCATCACAAAAGAGAGACCAAGGTACTTATCCACTTGGTTTTGGGTCAATTTCTCCCCCTTTTTCTTTCTCTTTCTCTTTCTCCCCCTTGATGATTGAATTGACAAAAACTAGGCACAAGAGATGGTTTGAGATACCATAACCGAAAATCTCATTCAAGTGATCAAAAGCCATCGGAGGGCAAAGAACAAAATCACTTGTCATGAGACATAACTTGGTCCCCAAAGACATGGGCAACGGCTCAACGCAACCAAGTAAGGGATCGGAGCAACAACTCAACAATGAGCAAAACTCGATCACATAGAGCAAAAGACTTGGTTCCCAAAGACATGGGCAACGGCTCGACGCAACCAAGTCAAAAATGAGCTAGCTCTCAAGAAAAGGCAGAAAATGGCTCAACACCACTAGCTCAAGGCTCAATACCAATTGAGGCTGAATCAACGCATAAGAATGCAAAACTGATCACAAATAGCCAAGAATTGGTGAAAACAGCTAGTTCCTCAAGACAGAGGCACATAGGCTCGACGCAACTAGCTGAAGGGTCCGTACCAATCGAAAATACCAAGCAAAAACTGCTAGTCCCTCTAGACAGAGGCAAAAACGGCTCAACACGACTAGCAGGCTCAATACCGACTGAGAGAAACCACAAGAGAGGCTCAACACTAAATGGAGCACAAACACTCGGAGCACGCGGAGAAGCAGCAAGACAAAAGCGACTCCCCCTGAAAGCAAGCCTATACACAAAAGCTATGCACAAAGCTCATGACACCAATTGCATGCCATACCAAGAGATGGATACCAATTGAGACACATAAAAGAGCTAAACCGAGTGAAGAAGAACATAAAAGAGCTAAACTCCCCCTTGCTCAAAGCTCCCCCAAAATGCATGACTCTCCCCGTTGTGCCAACACACAAACTCCCCCTTGCAAACAGCTTCTCCCCCTTGACAAAAGGGAACATGCTGAGGGGTTTTGACATTTTTCACAAAATTGACACAAACACAAGACAAGTCATCAACCAAAAGCATATGGGGGCAATGAAAAGCACTGAAAGTGACCACAAAGTGTATCGGAGCTGGGGGTACGAACACTAAGCTAAAAATGCATGATATGCACAATGCAACAACTTCAAGTGTATAGCAATCAGAATGAAAAGATGCTCAATAGGGTGTTGCCCTGAAAGTATAGCAATCAATACAAATGCTAGCAAAGGCTCAAACTGATCAAATGAATACAAAAAATGAACAATTAAGCATATGAGCAGTTTTAAGCCATTTGAAAAGGAGTCCACCACTAAAATAGCACTTACCATGAATAGACAGGAAATCGAGCAAGTGCTAACTCAAGTATAAAAGGTGAACTACCCCTAGCAAAGTTCAATCATCATGCAATAGAATGAAGCATAGCCTTGTGTTATTTTTCAAATTTTATCGGAGATTGCAGCGGTATTAACACAAGTTCATATTAAAGCATGTGATTGCGAGAGGTTGAAAACATGGTCATTGCCTAACTTTTCAACCGGGCTAAGCCTATGCAACAAAAGCAATCGGAAGCTTAAAGCACCGGTTTCGGTCTTACACTACACGGCTCAAGTTTAACTCAAATGTGCAATGAGAAACAGTCTCGATACCGTGAGGTGCTGACACATGCAATCCCATCTCGATCTTTTCATTTCACTAATACTTGGATCAAATTTTAAGCACAAGGTAAATATGAACAATCCAAGCAAGTGAATGACTCAGTGTAAGAGACATAGCAACCTAGCATACAAAAGATAGCACAAGTGATCTCAACACATCCTACCCATGCTAGTTGCCAATCTCAATGGTGAACAAATTAAAGGTTTCATAGTTGATTAGTCAAGTTCACCATTTGCAAAAATAGCTTAGCTCATAACTTGTATCAAGTGATCAAAAAGAGCCTAAGCTACAAGCATCATCATGAATAGACAAGGCATACCAACAAGAGCATAATCTCATTCTCATTGCTCTAGACATGAAGCTCTAAAATGCAAGATGTACATGATGAGATGCATGCAAAGCTAGCCTATAAGGAAAAACCAAAACAAAAAGGGGTATCGGAGAAGACCAACTAAGATACAACAAGCAAAATGCTTCCCCAACTAAAAGGGAAACACGCACCAAAGACACAAATAAAGAGCCAAGAAATGCTCAAGCGACAGCCAGCAAAATCCACATCGAAAAGACCACACAGCAGAAAGGGGTCGAAGAAGGAGTGTACCAAAAACCAAACTCAGAAGTGTGTCGGAGGTACCTCATGAAGCGCATGACCGACTGCTGGTGTGATGCCCGAGGGGACGCCTGAATCTGCTGAATTCCAGGGCGCTTGCCTCGCCGAAGTCGTCTCCCTCTCGCTTGATGCTGTCGCTCACACAGGTGCTGCTAGTGCTCGCTGGAGAGCTGCTCGAATGGAACCCCAAGTCATGGAAGAAGTGGGATTGGCTCCGTGAGCCGAAATGCTCTCTCCAGGCTCCTGTTCTCCTGCACACTCAAAAGCAGAAGAAAAACACAAGGCATTGTCTCGTCTAGTGTGACCTCAAGGTCTCCACGAAAACGGTTAGTCACATAATAAGCATAAGGTGAACTCTCAACAAAAAGAGATCTACCTATGAATGATACCGCAAGGAGATCTGAACTCAACCTAGACATGACTACCATGCAACAGGATAAAGCATTGTATAGCAAAATGCAGCCTAAAGACATGATCAACCTAAACATAGCCTAAGCCTCAACACATGCTACAATGCAAGATAATGATAGCAATAGATCCAAAAGCATGTAACATGATAAAATCGTGGAAAGGCTAGTGCTCAAACTAATCATATCAACAAGATACATGTAGCTACACAAAACTAGCACCTGAAAAGTGACACCTAATGAACATCATACCTCTACAAGTAAAGCTCATGGAGAAGTATGGTAAAGCATGGCATAATGTTCATGAGGATCACAGACTAGCATGAAAAGTGGATAAGCCACCAAAGCTGTACACAAGGCTAGCATGACATGATATACAAGATAGCACATGCTAGACTAGAGCAAAACATGATACAAAAGAAAATTGTACATGTAAGAACTATACAAGTGAGCACATGAAGAATCATCTCATACCACAAGACATAGATCATGGATGTACAAGGTATGAGTGTATAAGAAAGCTCACCGAGTAGCAAAAGCCTCTTTGGAGGCAAGTCTAAGCGGGGTGTAGAGAACCATCAACTCTTGATCACATCTAAAAGATCAAGCTCCATCAGGTGCATGTTCTCCACCCCGCGTCCTCATATCTACACACAAGTGGACAAAGTAACCCGAGTCTTGGATCCCGAAGGGTTAGCAAGCATGTACTTGGGAATCCAGGACTTGGTCACAAATCTCAACTTATCATGTGGGTTAGCATGATGCAAATGCTGGTTCAAATGCAGCTGTGAAACACCCTTGGAAACATTCCTCAAAAGGACAACTCGAGGAGAAGAACGAGTCGTACCACGGGAAAAGAGGTAAACATCTTCCAAGGTTTTTGTAGAAGAACCAATAGATGCACCATGAGAAGCATGACGTGGACCCAGAGAAGAGGCACCAGAAGCATGTCCACGATCATGACCTATCCCACTAGAAAAGGAATCATAAAACCCATCAACTAAGAGGGGCTTCTTACTAGGAGCACAAGATTTCATGCCATGGGAAGGGCTATGAACCACCATCTTCCTAGAAGAGCGAGCTTGGCGCAAGCATTTGGCACGCCGATAGCAAAAGCTTTCTTGATGCCCATCTTTCTCACAAAAAGAGCAATGGTACAAAGGCCTATCAGAAGGCACACCATTCTCCGACAAGTGAGAAGTCCCTTGGGACTTAGAACAAGAAGCATCAATGTTCAACTTGGTGCCAGTACTAGGAGCACACGTGCCATGGGAAAGGCTACGCGGCTTCCTAAAAGCCTTAGCTCGAATTCGCCGCTCGTGCTTGACACGGCGAAAACAAAAATCGAGCGAATGTCCCTCCTTCTTGCAAAAGGTGCAATGAAAAACCGGATTGGGAGGACGAGTCCCAAAAATATGAGAAGCACCCTTGTCAAGAGAAGTCCCTTGGACATCACTCGAAAAAACAGCAAGGTTGGGAGTAGCTATGAAAGAGCTATCCGAAACCTTGACACTAGTGCTATCGTCAAAAGACTCACGCGCAACACAAGAACTCAACTCCGGTTGCAAAGATGCAAACTTGGAAATATCAACATCGGAGTTGCAAGAATTGCGTGAATCAAAAGACTTAGCACAAAGACTCTTGCATCTTTTGGCTAAAACCTCATTTTCAAACATGAGGCGATCACAAGTACCACAAGGAGTGTTTTTCAAATTTTCCATCTCCTCCCTAATGCACTCGGCATATGTGGTACGCAAGAGTTCATTTTCTTTTTCAAGGTTGGCACTCATATCATTGTGCTCAACCAACTTGGCGCTCATATCATCGCGCAAAACCATCAAAGCCAAAACCTCTTTTTCCAAATCAATGCATGATGTGCACATGAAATCGGTGGAAGGAACATCACCATTCACATCAAGCAAAGAATCATGAAAAACACTAGAAGCATGGCAAGCATTTTTATTTAAAGAGCACAAGCTACAAGGCCTAGCATTCATCTGATCAATTTCAGCCCTAGCATGCTCAAGTTCATCTACACATGTGGTGTGAGTCAATTTTAATTCATTAATTTCAGCATGCAAAAACTCACAAGAACCACATGGTAACAAAGCATTTGACTTAAGAAGGGCTAATTCAGTTTTAGCACAATCAAGGTCCTTACCCAAGTCAATGCAAACTAGACATGGTTTGGAAGCATTGGAAGTTAACATGTCATTTTCAGATTTTAAGCTAGCAAGAGAAAAGCCTAGCTCATCATTCTTCCTAACCATGTCACTACAAGAGGTGCAAGGCAAAGAGGCACTAGACATCAAACTAGCAATGGAGCATTTCAACTTTTCGACCTTTCTACGCAAGGTACTACAAAGCTCAACAAAACTAGAACGAGCCTCATAAAGATTGTGCAAGGTCACAAGACCCCAAGCAAGTGTACCTTTCTTGGCCTTGCCAAGTTGATGTAGAAGATCCTCTGGTGAAAGTTCATCATCACGTAGAAGATTCAATAGCTCATTCACCTCGCGATCCCTTTCATCAACTGTGCTCCTCCTTCTTCTCAAGATGTCGTCCTTGGAAACATTCATGCTGAAGGACAAAGACATACTTGAAGAAGAGCTAGGTGCTACTTCAAAAAGCACCGTTAGTGTTAGCCAAACAAAAGCTCAACACCTCGACAAACCATGTCGGAAGCCAAACCACTCTAAAAAGGTCGCCTTCGTGGATCCGGAACCGGTTAAGGTAGAGAGATCCTTAACTGGCTTTGATACCAATTGAAGGACCAAAAATGCTATAGCAAGGCGACCAGAGGGGGGGTGAATGGGAGCCTAAAAATTTCTTCTCGAAATTATGGCCTCTGTCCCAATAAAATCAACCCCGAAAGCTTCGGACTCAAATGTGATGCCCACGACCCTCGGAAAGAGGGTGGATGATCCCTTGGATCACAGCGAGGCACCACACAAGAGAGCAAACCAAAACTCTCAAAACCCTGAGTCAAGTTCGTGCCTAAAAGACCACTCCCAAACGTAGATAGAGGGCTACGTTGGGATTCCTCCAAATACCGATGCTAACACGTAGCAAAGATATGTAGAGAGGTTCCTAGGTGAACTCTAGGAGCAAACGAGAAGTCCGGAAACGAACCGAAAAAGCCGGGAGGGCCAACGCCCTAAAACTGCACAAGCTGCAGATTCCCGGACAGTCCGTTGTCAGGCTCCCGGACTGTCCGCCACACGGGAGCCGGACTGTCCGCCGGCAAAAGGACTCAAAACGAACTGTTCTGCCATAGCCCTGGACGAGTCCCGGACAGTCTGCGGTTTGCACGCCAGACTGTCCGCGGTTCACGTGAACAGTGAGCACAGTGCGTCCGATGCCTGCCCGAAGCAGCGTCCGATGAAGACCCCGGAGTGTCCGCGGGTCCTGGCGGACTGTCCGCCGGCTACCAAGCCAAAACAGCAACGCTGCTGCAAAGTCCCTGCTCGGGCCCGGACTGTCCGCGCCCAACACTGGCGGACGGTCCGCCGGTCACCCGAAGGGAAAAAGGCCCGAGGCCAACAACCACTGCTCGGCTGAAACCCCGACTCGCGGACTGTCCGCGGCTGGAGGGGCGGACAGTCCGCCACCACCCAGAATGCCCAAAAATGCCACGGGTCAAAACCAAAATCGATTGGATCTTCACCAAATCGAACGAGGCTGCAAACTAACTTCACCCAAGTGTTCTTCTATGTGTTGGGAATCTAATCCTAGGATATCATCGCTTCAACCCAACTAATCCATGAGAAATCCGAAGAACACTAGAAAAGGGGAAGAACGAAGAACGAAAACGATTTCAGCCCGATCTACTTGTTCGTGAGGGTAGGAAAGAATTCCTTCGGTGGAGATGTTCTCCTCACTTCAAAGAACAAGTTGATTCAATTGGAATCACAAAAGACGCAGCGTAGAGGGAGATCGGGAGAGGGGAAAATCCTGGAGAAAAGAAGAACGCGAAGAACAAATTCAAAACGCGAATTCAACCACGAATTTGATCCTTGGATTCAGATGAATGGAAGATTGATTAATCACTTGGTGTCGGGCTACAAGCCAATCCTAGCAACACAAAGCTTGGATGGCAAAAAGCTCAAGAACAAGAGCCAACTCTCCCTAACCCTAGCCTTCTCTCACAGGAACAAAATGAGAGAGACACTACCAAGAACTCCCAAGGATTGCGGCTGCCCTAGCAGCCCCCTTCATATATATAGGGGCACGTCCGAAGACCAAAACGCCCTTACATTAAGCACTCGTCCCAAATACCCCCAGGGGTAAAACCGTCCAGACTTGACAGTTTCGATCCGACGGCCACGCCCGCACATCCGGTAGCTTCGCCTCGACGTGACCTCCCTGATGCCGCCACGTACCATCACCGTTGACCGCCGTGCCTTCTCACCGATAGCTTCGCCGCAACGCAAGCCTCTCGGTGCCGCCACGCGTCGACCGTCCTTTCGGACCAACCCCCGGTTTTGAGGCCCAAACTGGGAAACCGTCCACCCCGAGTTTTGAGGCCCAAACTCGGAAACCCGCACGCCCAGGTTTTGAGGCCCAAACCTGGCAAACCGTCCATCCCGAGTTTTGAGGCCCAAACTCGGAAACCGGCCACCCGAGTTTTGAGGCCCAAACTCGGAAACCGTCGATGGTAGCTTTTTGAGGCTCAGCTACCGAACCCGCACCGTAGACGGGATGTGGTTCTCACCCTCCGACCACCAGCACCGATGCCGATGCATGTCCAGCCTCCACGCCGGGCACAACGCCTTCGCCTTCCTTCTTGACTTGGCCGACGGCACTTGCACCGCACGCAAGCCCGTGTCCGACCTCCCACCAAGTGACACGACTCCAGCGCCTTCCTCCCGACTCGGCCGATGCACCGCACATCCCCATGTGCTCTTGCTCGCCGATGCCACGTGCCAGCTACCACAGCTGGTCCTCTAGCCCTCTGGTCCGTCAGTCCAAGCCTCACGTCCGCCCTTCACCGCTCTGGGTACATCGGCATGGCACGTCCGCCGCACGGCACGCCCATCCTTCACCGCTCCCGGTCCGTCGGCACGACACGTCTCTACTTGACCTTCACCTCGCCATTGACCACTGTATCCGAGCTTCACACCTGCACATCAACACAACCAAGAGACACATGTCGCACACACACACCAACACAGAAACACCACACAACTCACGCCACCGGTTAGTCATAAACAATACGCGCATAGCGAGATATGGACTAAACCGGGTAAAAGCCTCAAACCTTCCTTATCAATGTCAATCATTCATCATATATGTTCTCAGTTAAGCTATGATATGGGTTAGTTATCGGTTTAAGTTTGCCTTTTGTAAGACTATCTTGGCTTCGATCAATCTCTTGCAATAGTCGATCTTGGCTAGTTACCGGCCCGCTCTATTAGGTTTGGCAATCTAATAGACTCATTAAGTTATCGATATTGTTCATGCTCTCAAAAGTTTGTTTTTGTTTCAACAATATCTTGCCCAATCAAGATTGACAAGTTGGCTCAAGCTTAAAATGCCATCTGGATCGGTTATCTAAAGCTATTCCATGCTTATATCAAAGGAGATAGCCGATTTAGACTCTCATCGACTAACTTGCCGATCTCGATTGTTACATGTTGTGCGTTCAAGATATCTGTTTAAATTGTGGTTTAATCTGAGAGTAAGTAGATTTAGTTTAATATGCTTGTTATGGCTGTATTTTCGAACCCCACTGGTAGGCATGTTAAAGTAAATTTGTTCAATCTTAGATCAAATCATAGTTCTGATAGATAGATCTTATTCGTGCTTCATGGACCCTGTATTGGCTAAAATAGCCGATCTAGTTACGCTTTCTTCATAACGTATATGTCTTTGCAGTCTAAAGCTGGCGAGTCTGTTAATCATATCAGACGTAATCTAACTTGATTATCATTATGGCTGCATGGAGACACCCTACTGTTGATGATTAGGTTATTTTGTCAATTTGTTTGTTATTATGGCTGTATGGAGACACCCTACTGTTAACAAGTAGAATTGCTGATATGATTAGTCGATCCGTTAGTTTTATGCTGTTTTGACATACACGTAGATCCATATGTCTCTCATCAGCTAAGTTGAATCGGCTAGTTGTTTTCTTATACCTTTTTACATCTCGAATAGCCATTTTTGCTTCATCAATGTTTATATGCTTTACTCTTTTGGGAGTTGACTTTGTAGTCAAAATCCTCTGACAATGGCTATCTCGGAGCCGTACAATTTGGAACTGTCTGGCATCAAACCGGTGTTGACGGTAGATAACTCCTATTTTAAACCATCAACTAACCTCATAAATGACCCGCAATGATCCAAAGAGTGTAGCTATAGGGTTAATTCCACATGTTTTTGCAGGATATTCAATATTTCATCATAAGAAAGTATATCTCAAGTGAAGAATCAGAGCACACCAGTGAGACGAGCTCGTCGAGACGATCGCAACGGACATGCCACTTGCGATATTTGGAGTCCCGGAGCAAGAGTCCGCGATGAATACGACCAGGAAGACTCTGGAACCCTCTAGAAGCATTATCCATACAAAGATCAGGGGTGTAACAGACAAGATTCCAACAGCTACAGAATACCAGAGATATCCAGGGACCAGCCAGGAAGAAGACGACAAGGAATCCATCCACGCCACGACTCGTTGCGCAAACCAACCGAACAAGGACTCTAGGCGAATAAGAAAGGTGTTAGAAGACTTCCGATCGAAGGAAGAGGCAGGCGGCGCCAGGGGGAGGCCGGCCGGCCTCAACCCTAGGCCGGCCGGCTTGGGCCCACATGGAAGCCACCCCTCCTTCGCGCGGCGTGACCTAACCGACCTCTACTTTGTATCTCAACCGTTGTTCAACATCGGTTCGATCCGAGGGCTGCGGTTCATCCCACCGGGCTATATAAGAAACCTCAGACCCCCCGGCATCTGATGAATCATCATATCTCATAGCAGAGATCAATCAATTGTTTAGATTAGAGGTATCCTAGACAACCAGGAGCTCCACCATCCAAGGGCGTAGCTAGAATAGAATTAGAAGAGTCGAGGGAAGCTCGGATTCCGGATCTAGTCAAGAGGAGCTAGGTAATTAGCCTTGTCTTCTCTCTTGTATCAACATTGTTCTTCTAATTGTCTAATTGTCTTCTAGTTCATTATCTTGTGTTCTAATTATGTTCTAGTTCATCTTCTAATCTCTCTAGTTCATCTCTATGCTCTAATCTAGTTCTAATTATCTCTCTAGTTCATCTCTGTGTTCTAATCTAGTTCTAATTGTTCATCTAGTTCTTATTCATCTTCTAGTTTGTGTTCTAATTGATACATGTCATGACTTGTTACTATTTCATGTTCATAATTATAATGTTCATCGTCTACTTTGATTATATGTCTAGCATAGCTAGGGTATCTTTATGTTTATGCTCTTGTTCGTATAGCGCTCATTCTGCCGATCGCGGGGTGAGTGGTCAACATTGTGTAAGCATGGTGCTTATACGTTGTTTACCTGCGAATGCACCCTATATTCAGGGCCAGCAAGTGGTAGATCGCGATGGTGACTATTATAGCCTTGTTGAGTCCGTTGTAGTCCACTCCCCGAATATAGGGCAAGTAAGACCTGGTCACCCGGAGGTGATAGACTCTAGATCTGATCCTCCATGCGTGATGTCTCCTGTGTATAAATATAAGTTATTCTAACCATGATTTCTAAACATAATTGCACTAATTAATGTAGTATATGACCTATAGTTAGAACCATATTAGGAAGTTAATCTATCTCTTTCTAGATTTGGCTACGATCCAACCTTGGGTGGGAATGCTATATTGGAACTCTTTTATATGGTTTACTCTGTTCTATTACATTTATCTTATTTATCATTTATGATTGATTCCTGTGTTGATTATAGATCTAGTGGAACTCTTATCATAGTCATACATGTGTGTATCATAGTTGTAGATGTTTATCTCCTACCGGGTAACTAATGATATGCATTGCTCCGTTATAAATAACGATACCTAGGAAACTCTCCTTGGTGAAATGCTACAGCGGATGTATTTTATCTATGCGCTTGCAGGTAATCTCATTTCATATTTTATAAGGGCAAGATCATAAATACCATCCACGTCTCTAGTGTTGCTGCTAGTGGTGACAGCGTAGCGTTAAGGGTAATGTTGTTAGATTTGCCTACCTGCATTTCTAGCGCCGTTATCTGAAGTGATGCTAAGAGATGTCAACAACCGGCAGGTTCCACAATTTGACATCGTTTTTCTTTCTCCTTATCAACTACAGGTCAAGTTGGCTGGCACGCCTCGGAGTCGTCTCTCGCCAAGAGTCGGCACCACCATCGAGGTTCAAGAGATCTCGGATCCTCGCTCCACACGATCTCTGGGGACCGTGTGAGTGTGTTGGCATCTTGAAAGTGTCAACTTTTTGCGTCAACACATTCTTTTGGCACGCTCGGTGGGACCACAATTGTTTGATCATGACGTTCAACAATGAAGGAGTTTTGAACATGATACTGGTCGAGCTTCCTGAGGATCTCAGACGCATGGTGGAGAAAACTGTTGAGCAATATCAGTACAAGTGCCTATTGAGTTTCAGCAAAACTAGGGAAAAGAAAGTTTTCCAGGAAACTCAACTTCCGAGGGTGATTTTAGAGGGTGAGCCTGATCCAATGGTTCAGATACAACACAATGCAATGCAAGAGTTAATTAGCAAGGCAATGTCCGCTACCCTTACTACACACAATGAGACATTCATCAACAACATCTCCAATGCTATCAAGGAGGTTTTCAACCTGAGTCCTGAAAGAAGGGGTCCAACCTATTCAGTTGGGAACAATCAAGGAGCGCAAACTTCTGGGGCTCAATAGATGACAAATGGCCCTGGTGGCAGTGGGACGCAGCAGATGACAAAAGGCCTTGGTGGCAATGGGACCCAACAGATGACAAGTGGCTTTGGCGGCAATGGGGGCATGGTGCAGCATCAGATGCAACAACCGATGATGGGTAATAAGATCAGCTCATCGGCTATAAAAATTGCTCTGTATGGCAGGCGAATCACTAGAGATTTCAATGCTCCACCTTATCAAGGGAAGGTGATGCCTGGCGATATCCCTCCTGGGTATCATTATGTGTCTGATTACTATACTCTAGATGCTCATGAGAATCCAGGGTATCATAATAATGCCTTCGGAGGGCAGAACATCGGCTATTAGGGGCCGGTGAATCAAGTGACAGTTGATGAGCCAAGTGACCGATATGGTTCAACGCCAGTTCGGGCTAAAGCCAAAGAATCCATCCATCGCTTACAGGAAGCCATACCCGGAGCGGTATGATCAGGTCACTTTGCCTCCAAGGTACAAAATTCCTGATTTCACCAAGTTTACAGGAACAGACACAGTATCAACCATGGAGCATATAACTCAGTTTTTAGTACAACTTGGACAAATAAGTGATGAGCCAGCACTCAAAGTTTGAATGTTTCCATTGTCTTTGTCTGGTTCGGCCTTTGCTTGGTTCTCATCTCTGCCACCTAACTCTATTCTAGGATGGGATGATTTAGAAAACAAATTCCATCAGTACTTTGACTCTGGAGTTGTGGAGAAAGGGATTGTAGATTTAGTCGATGTGAGACAAGGAAACAATGAATCAGGAAGCCACTACCTCCAGAGATTCAGAGATGTTAAGAATCAGTGCTACAGTTTGACATTGTCAGATCTAGAGATTGTTAGCATTGCAATTCGAGGGCTAATACAAGCCATGAGGGAAAGGGTTGGCTTTGATTGTACCGACCTAGCTGCTTTGGCCAAGAAAATTGCAAGCATTGATGCACAAATCAGATACAATCAAATCTACAAGCCTTGAAAGGTCAACAATGCAGAGAATACTTTCTTCTTAGAGAGCACAGATGATGAAACATATGGCGAAAGTGAGGAGGAAGTACCTACTATTGACTGGTCTTGGAAAAGTAATGAATATATGCCTTGGGCAAAGTCTAAAGATGCAGAGAAAGATGTCAACAAGTACAACTTTCATGTCACAAAAGCCGATAAGATATTTGACTATTTGCTAGAAAAGGGTCAGATTAAGTTAACTGGGAATCATAACATCCCATCGGCCGAGGAGCTTAAAAATGAAGGTACTGCAAATTTCACAATTTGGGTACTCATAATACTAATGATTGTAAAGTTTTTAGAGATCTGATCCAAAGAGCCATCAACAAGGGAAGAATTGGTATGGAAAAGGCCAAAGGTGGTATGGGAATCGAAGGCCATCCTTTTCCAATAAATATGGTTGCTCCTGCAACCCCAGGGAAGGTTAAAGTTTTGACCTCTGACAAAGCCAAGGCAGCTGTTACAGTCCATCCAAAGAAGCAGATATCAGCTGAAGAGTATCAGGAGATAAAAGGAAAGAAGAAAACTGATCAACATGATCACCCTGAGACTTCAAAAGCTGGTGAAATGAGGAGGCGACCCACTGTCAGAATCTTGCTGAACAAATGGCAACGTCAGAAAGAAAAAGATCAAATGCGCAGACAAAGGCATGTACAGGAGTACCAAGAGTGGCTTGAAGAGGAAGAATATAGAAGATATCGTGAGGAAGAAAGGTGTATCAGAGATGAATAGAAGAATCATTAGGATTGTCCTTTCTTCAGGCACTGTTGGAATGAAGGGTTGAAGCTTCCAACTCTTCGGAACTGCCCTGAATGGATTGATCAGTACTGGGAGTACAGGCAGTCGAGACAACCGTCGATCTGTACATGAAAGGTTGAAGTTTGAAAGAACAGATCGGTGCACAAAAAATGAAAATGTCCATGATCAGCTAGGAGTAAGAGTAGCTAATCAAGACCGTGAGCATGTTTGGCAAGAGGGACAGTGGTGTCCAGGTGGTCTAACCAGAAGCCAGAAACGTCGGGTTCAAAGGTTGAGGAATGATGATATTCAGAAGAAGAGACCCAAAGTCTGGAAGGTAAAGCAGACAACCGATAAGAACAAAGAGGAGCCATTAGCTAACATATCTGCTATGTTCATGTTGCCTGTTGAGTTTAGATCCATTGACCAACAAGAAGAGTCAGATGATGAGGAAGCTATAGCTCAATGGATCTATCAAGCAGAAGGAGCTCCATTCGAAAAGCCTAAAAAACACTCCCACTTAAATGCTTTATATTTAAAAGGGTTTGTCGATGGGAGACCTCTGAGCAGAATGTTAGTCGATGGAGGTGCAGCTGTTAATATCATGTCATATACCACATTCAGAAAGCTTGGGAAGACTACAAAGGACCTGAGCCAAACTGATATGAGATTAACAGACTTCGTTGGGAATGTGTCAACTACCAAAGGTGTTTGGCAGTAAAAGCTTGCCTACTACCTTCTTTGTGGTCGATGCAAAGGGCACATACAGTGTACTTCTAGGAAGGGATTGGATTCATGCCAATTGCGGTGTTCCATCCACAATGCATCAAAATGTAATTCAATGGATCGGGGATACTGTAGAGGTAATACCAGCTGATTCGACAGTGAGCATAACATACTCTGATCCCAATGACTGGAACTTTGAAAATGTGGAGTGTTTTTCTAGAAAGGTGCATGAGGGAGGTTTCATCTAGATGTTTGATGATGGCCAACAACCGATCCAAGTAGTCAGCTGCAAAAAATATATATAATGGATTCTTTAGTCGATGAAGACGAAGGCAAGATGGGCAAAGGTTTTACGTCGGCCGATGAATTAGAAGCTGTTGATATTGGAAATAGTGATAAGCCAAGGCTGACGTATATTAGTGCTAAGTTAGATCCTAAGTTTAAACAAGAACTTATTGCTTTGTTAAAAGAGTATAAAGAATGTTTTGCTTGGGAGTATTCTGAGATGCCTGCTCTGGATCGAGCATTAGTCGAGCATCGGCTACCTATCAAACCTGATAGTCGGCCAGTAAAGCAGGCTCCGAGAAGAATTAGCTCAGAGGTTATGGCCGATGTTAAAACATAAATTACTCGGCTGTACGAGGCTAAGTTCATTCGGTAATGTAGATATGCTGAGTGGATTTCAGGGATCTAAACAAAGCTACCCCAATGGATGGCTACCCAATGCTAGTGGCAGACATGTTAGTCGATGCAGCAGCAGGTCATAAGGTAATCAGTTTTATGGATGGCAATGCTGGTGTTGATAAAAAAATTGGGCGAGGCGTCAACACACTCGACTACGGTCCTCAGAAGCCATGCAGAAGCAAGGTCTTGACCTCCTGGACCTTCAAAAGATGGCAGTGCCAAATCTTGGTGAGAACGACCTCGGAGCGTGCCAGTCAATTTGACCTACAATTGACAAGGAGAAGAAAAAGATATCAAATTGTGGAACTTGCCGGTTTGATGCCAGACAATTCCAAATTATGCGGCTCCGATATAGCCATTATCATAGGATTTTGACTACAAAGTCAACTCCCCAAAAAAGATTAAAACATTGATATAATCTGAAGCAAAACGGCTATTAAGAATATAAAGCAAAAACACTAGAAAAGAGAAAAGCCAATTAGCTTATCATATAAGGAATATAAAGATCTATGTACACATTAAAACAACATAGAACCAATAGGGGGTGTCTCCATACAGCCATAATAATAAATAGGTCGACAAAATAACTTGAACATTAACAGTGGGGTGTCTCCATGCAGCCATGATAATGACCAAATTAGATTACGTCCGATACGACTAACGGATTTACTAGTTTTAAACCACTTAAACGTGTGCATTATGAAGAAAGTATAACTAGATCGGCTATTTTAGCCGATACAGGGTCCATGAAGCACGAACAAGATCTATCTGTCAGAACTATGACTCGATCTAGGATCAAACAAACTTACTCTAACATGCATATCAGTGGGGTTCAGAAATACAACCATAATAAGCATATCAAACCAAATCTACTTGTTCTTACTAAATCATAATTTGAACAGTTATCTCGAACGCACAGCATGTAACAAACAGGATTGACAAATTAGTCGATGAAGAGCTTAGATCGACTATTTTCCTTGATATGAACGTGAAAGGACTTTATATAGCTGAAACTAAACAACTTTTAGGCTTAAGCTAATTTGCCATTCTTGATTGGGCAAGATATTGTTGAAAGAAAAACAAAGCATTAAAAGTATGAACAATATCGATAACTTAGATATTAGCTTTGGGGTGACTCTTGTTCACTATTAGACTGTCAAAGCTAATAGAGCCAATAACTAGTCAAGATCGACTAAAGTAAGAGATTGATCAAGGTCAAGACAGTCTTACAAAAGACGAACTTAAACCAATAACTAACCCATATCATAGTGAACAAGAGTTTGGTCGATGCCAAATACAGCCTTATTGAACAATGACACGAGCCATTGGTGAAACTTACAAGCAAACCGGAGGTCGGTCTAGCCGATGCAGCCCTGCCTGGTTGAAGGTTCCGCCGAGTTCTACCTTACTCCTACTCCTAGGGTTTTGGCCGGTGGCCGAAGTGATGTTTGATTGATTGTTTTTACAAAAATCGGGTTTATAGCTATTTATAACCCGGCAGACTCTTATTCTAAAATGACTAGGATACATTATATTATAAATAAAAGATGACCCGGACTTCAACTCCGTTGGCCGAGCCCGACAAGTCTTCTAAGCCCATCAGGTCTGGTTCATGTGAATCTTTTGGCCGTGTCGACCCGAACAAGCCATCTCTTCTATTTTTGGCCGATTTTCTTTAATAGTTCAGCCGCTTATGTTCACAAAATGGAAAACTCTTTCAATTCAAAATCTGGTGTAAACACATGCCCCCAATTTTGGGATGAAATTTATTTTATTCCAAAATTTGAGTCCTTTTCTTCCTTCCCTTAATATCTTTTGGCACCTCAATTAAACAATCGTAGCTTGAAGATTCCTCATCAATCAGTATATTGATGATCAATGTGAAACTGCCACTTCTTCTCGGGAACCATACCATGATTTAACATCTTACTCGATTACTCTGTGCACACAGTATGAACCGACGTCTTTTCGTCTTCGGAGACTTATTTTTCTAATATAAATTCCAACCCTGCCTTCATCTTTCACCGTACTCAGAGCACAACCATCGCCGTCTTCACCATTTCCTCAAGGAAAACTCTCCTTTCCTCACTCAAGAAAACCCCTCCTTTCTCCTTCCCTTCCAATGGCGAATCCTAACCATGGCAAGCGTCCTGCAGAGGAAGAGGTGAACTCCTACCGTCCTCCTCAGCGCCATGCTAGGTGGGTCTTCTCTATCTTAGTCGATCTTGATACTTTCTCATCGACTTTCTGAATCTGATTTTCTCACTTTTCAACTAGGACCGATGCGGGCCCCTCCAATGCTGTCGCTGCTCTGGGGCCTCCTCCTGGAATGGAGTCAGTATCGGAAACTCCCTCCTCCGGGAGTTCGGAGTCGACGGCTGCCTGACATTACTGTCAAATGACAGAAATGCAGAACCTCCATTCTAAGGCCACCATCAGAAATTGTTTGCTCGAAGACTACATCGCCCAGCTCTAGAAGGCGCTGGAAGAAATAGAGGCGAAAGCCTCTCAGGCAGCTCAACAACGTCCTGAATATGACGCACACGTCGCCGGTAACTATTCCTTCATGAAGAATTCCTTTTTACGAAAGCTATTACCTTCAATCTTTAGTGCGTTCTTTGATGCTTATCATTCTGTCCATCCTTTAGATCTGGCCGTGTGCCGGGAAGCCCTCCAAGACGCAGGGAACGAAGCTGCCGCCTCCGTGAATGCCGCTGGTAACAGCATCGTCGAGAGGGGGAACAACATCCCCATAAGGGTGCATGAAGTTGCCCTCCATGGTGTCCGCCACGGTGCTGCCATGTGAAGGACCGAGTTGGCGACCAGAGGGGGGGTGAATGGGTGCCTCAAATTTCTTCTCGAGAAATCGATAGCCCTTGTCCCAAAGAGTCACCCCAAAAACAAGACTCGGACTTGCTAGTATCCACGACCCTAGATGTAGGGTGGATGCTTCCTAGAAGCATAGCGGGATACTATACAATCTAAGAAGACCAACGCAAAAGCCGGAAACCAAAACCGACAACGGACGAATGAACTGCGGAAAAAGACGTGCTGATCTGCACTGACCGGACTCTGGTGAGCGTCCGGTCAGTTGGGATCGGACGCGTCCGGTCTATGCAGAGCCATTTCGGGAGGTCTCTGTGTTGGACCGGACTCATGGGGGTGGAGCGTCCGGTCACAACACTGTGCGTCCGGTCAGCGACACACAACAATTAACAGTGCTAGGGTCGCGTCCGGTCACACTAAAACCGAGCGTCCGGTCAAGTCCAGGCAAAACAAAGCAGCCGAACGACCGGACTCACTGGTCAGAGTCCGAACGTCCCGAGCCGTGCGTCCGGTCACCACGCAAACGCAAAGTTCATCCACCGATTTGCCTTGATCTCCCTCAAATTGAAGACTCTAGGTCTCAAACTCGGTGAGGGGAGTCACAAGGAGGATAGTGAGCTACTCCAAGGAGATCATGGCTCGGACCTATCTCCAAATCGATGAATCGAAAGGGTTCGGGGGAAAAGGGGAGAGAGAAAACGATCCAACGAAGAAACCGACCGATCTGATGATTCAAGTGGTTAAAGAGCAATTCCTTTGGTCAAAGGATCGCAATCACGTTCGTGCACAAAATGGTTCAAACGAAATCGCAAACCAACTCATGGAGAGGAAGAACGAGGCAAATCTCCATGAGGGCCAAAAATGAGAACGCGAAGAACACACAAGCAAAAACACAAACCGATTCAGATTTCCACCGTGTGTCTACCACACGAGACAATAGTGAGAATACGGTCTCAATTCCTCAAAATCCCAGCTACACAGAGGAATGATTAGTCGTCTCTGCGGATCACAGGCAGCGAGGAATGATTAGAACCTAAGCAAGGGCTAGAGAGAGAGAGCTCAGGCAATTGTGGCTGCAAGGATAGAATGAGAGGAGGGGCTGCCTCTCTTATGTATAGCCTAAGTACAATAGTCCCCTTCTACCCTAGATACAAGAGCGAAGCGGACAACCCTAGGGGTATCCCGGTCCAACTCTGCGAAGTTGCGATCCGACGGCCACGCGCCTTCCTCATCCTTAGCTTCGCCTCGACGCAAGCCTTAGGATGCCGCCACGTGCCATCCTGTCGACAGTCGTGCCTTCCTCGTGGATAGCTTCACCGCCACGCGTCGACCGTCCTTTTTGGACCTCCCCCCGGTTGAGGCTGAAACCGGGAAACCTGTCCTCCGGCTGAGTTTTGTGGCACAAACTCAGAAATCCACGAGCCCAGGTTTTGAGGCCCAAACCTGGAAACCGTCCTCGCCGAGTTTTGAGGCCCAAACTCGGAAACCCGCCAACCCGAGTTTTCTGGCCCAAACTTGGAAACCATCGAGGGTAGTTTTTTGAGGCTCAACTACCAAACCCGCACCGTAGATGGGATGTGTTTCGCACACCCCGACCACCGGCTCCGATGCCGATGCATGTCCAGCCTCCACGCCGGGCACAGTGCATTCGCCTTCCTTCTCGGCCTCCCGCCAAGTGTCACGACGCCATCACCTTCCTCCCGACTCAGGCGATGCACCGCACATCCCCATGTGCTCTCGCTTGTCGATGCCACATGCCAGCTACCACAGCTAGTCCTCAGGTCTCCCGGTCCGTCGGTCCAAGCCTCACATCCGCCCTTTACCGCTCCCGGTCCGTCGGCACGGCATGTCTCTACTTGACCTTCACCGTACCTTCGACCACTATCTCCGAGCTCCACACCTGCACATCAACACAGCCAAGAGACATGTTGCCTCTCACCCCTACCGGTGAGCCTGTTGACCGATCGCTCATCATTCAGGAAGGGAACCACAAGGGCACATATCAACCTTGTGTTCGCAATCTCCCCCTTGATGAGTGCATCATCAACATATAGTAACCATGATCAAAGAAGAAAAGAAAATAGAAGTAGATAGAGAAGAAAACTCACTCAAGATGTCCAAAAGCCAAGGTAAAAGTCGAAGAAGGACAACTTGAGAGAAGCAAAGCTTGGTCCCCAAAGACATGGGCAATGGATCAACACAACCAAGCAAAGGATCGGAGCAACAACTCAATAAGGAGCAAAACTCGGTCAATAGAGCGAAAAACTTAGTTCCCAAAGACATGGGCAACGGCTCGACACAACCAAGTCCAAACCAAGCTAGTCCTCAAGAAGAGGCAAAAAGGGCTCAACACCACTAGCTGGAAGCTCGATACCAATTGAGGCTGAAACGTACCAAAACAGCCAAAAACTGGTGAAAACAGCTAGTCCCTCAAGACAGAGGCACAGAGGCTCGACGCAACTAGCTGAAAAACTCCATACCAAATGACGGTCCAATCAAAGCAAAGCAGAAAAGTTCCCCTTCACTAAAAGAACTCCCCCACAAAAAGTGAAGCACAAAAAATTGCAAATTGTCACCACATCATAAAGGTTCTCCCCCTTGCTCCCCCTTGGAAAGTTCTCCCCCTTGGGGGCAATTTGCAATCACAAGAAGAGGAAAAGGAGCTCAACCAAGCGAAACGAAGCTGGGCCATGCCTATCAGAGCAACCAAATGCATATGAGTCAAAAATGCATGTCAGCAGCTTCAGGTATATAATCGATAGAGTGAAAGAGTGCTCTAAAGTGTGCTGATCCGATTACTAGGCAACAACAAGAAGTGCTAGCAAAGGCTCAAACTGATCACAGAATACGAAATATGAACACATAAGCTTAGTGAGCAGTTTTAAGCCATTCAAAAAGGGATTCACCATCAAGATAGCACTGATCATGCATAGACAAGAAGTCAAACAAGTGCTAAACATGTATACAAGGTGAACTACCCCTAGTAAAGTTCAATCATCATGCTATAGAAAGAAGCATGGACTTGTGTTTTTCAGATTTTATCGGAGAATTTGCAGCGGTAATTACACAAGTTCAATTTCAGCATGTGATTGTGAGAGGTTGAAAGCTTGTCAAAGCCTAACTTTTCAACTGAACTAAGCCTATGCATAAGCAATCAGAAGCTTGAAGCATCGGTTTCGACCTTGCACTACACGGCTCAAGTTTAACTCAAAGTGCAATGAGAAACAGTCTCGATACCGTGATGTGCTGACAAAGCAATCCCATCTCAATTTTTTCAATTCACTTAAACTTGGCTCATTTTAAGCAGAATATGAACATACCAAGCAAGTGAAAGACTCAGAACTAGAGACATAGCAACCTAGCATATATGAAATAGCACAAGTGACCTCAACACATTCTACCCATGCTAGTTGCTAATCTAAATGGTGAACAAGTTTCAAGTTTTATGTTCAATTAAGCATGTTCACAATTCTAAAAATAGCTCAGCTCACAACATGTATAATGTGATCAAGGAGAGCCTAAGCTACAAGCAACATCATAAAACATCGGAGCATACACTAATCAAAGCATAAGATCATTCTAAAGGCTATAGACATGAAGCTTGAAAATGCAAAGTGTATACATGATGAGATGCATGCAAAGATCAGTATCGGAGCAAAGACACAAGTAAAACAAAATCAAAACAAAAAGTCAGTCTATGATACAACAAAATGCTTCCCCCATCTAAAAGGGGAAACATACACCAAGCTCACCTCTCAACCTAGCAAAGGTTGAGAGATCCAAAGGCTTGGTAAAAATATCTGCAACCTGGTTATGGGTGTCTACATGCCTAAGATCAATGTCGCCTTTCTCGTAGTGATCACGAAGAAAGTGAAAATGAACATCAATGTGTTTGGTCTTGGAGTGAAGAACAGGGTTCTTTGCTACACTAATGGCCCAAGGTGCTAT
This sequence comes from Coix lacryma-jobi var. lacryma-jobi, assembly GCA_009763385.1. NCBI lineage: Eukaryota > Viridiplantae > Streptophyta > Magnoliopsida > Poales > Poaceae > Coix > Coix lacryma-jobi. The sequence continues at coordinate 83,417,128 of CM019822.1, forward strand.
CGCAAAGCAAAGGAACCCGACTGAAATCTAGACCAAAATCAAGCAATGTAGCAACCATCCATAGAAGCTGCGAAGCGCAAGAAGCAGCGGCAACGTACTCGGCTTTAGTAGTAGACTGGACTATGCTAGACTGCTTGCGAGAAGACCACGAAACCGGGGAAGAGCCAAGAAATTGACAAGTCCTAGAAGTAGACTTGCACTCAAGCCGACAGCCGGCAAAATCCGCATCGGAATAACCACAACGCGAAAGAGTCAAAGAGGAAGAATACCAAAGCCTGAATTCAGGAGTGAATCGGAGGTACCTCATGATGCGCTTGACTGCTTGCTTGTGGGAAGTCCAAGGGGACGCCTGAAAATGAGCGCACAGACACACTGAGAAGTGTATGTCTGGCCTCGTAGCCGTCATGTACAGGAGTGAGCCGATCATGCTCTTGTACTCCTTCTGGTCAACAGCCTCTCCGTCCTGGTCCGCGTCCATCACAATCGTCGTCGCCATGGGCGTTGTAAGAGGCTTGGCCTCGCCCATGTCGAACTTCTTCAGGATGTCTTTCGTGTACTTGCCTTGATGCACGAACATCCCGTCTCGGGTTTGCTTGATTTGCAACCCGAGGAAGAAGGTCAACTCACCCATCATACTCATCTCAAACTCCCTGCTCATTGTATCTGCAAACTTAGCAACAAGTGCATGAGAGGAACCACCAAAGATGATATCATCCACGTAAATCTGAACCAAAAGAGTGTCATTGCCTTGCTTGAGGAGAAATAGAGTCTTATCTACCCGTTCCATTTTAAAACCCTTGGAGAGCAAAAAGGTTTTCAAACGCTCATACCACGCTCTCGGGGCTTGTTTCAAACCATACAAAGCTTTTGAAATTTGAAGACATGGTTTGGAAACTTGGGATTCTCGAAACTAGGGGGTTGCCTAACATAAACTCTTCCTCTATGTACCCGTTCAAGAAGGTACTCTTGACATCCATCTGGTAAAGCTTAAAACCCTTTGAAGCTACAAAAGCTAGAAGGATCCTAATGGCTTCTAAACGGGCTACATGGGCAAAGGTTTCCTCATAGTCTATCCCCTCTTTCTAGCAAAAACCCTGGGCTACTAGCCTAGCCTTGTTACTTACAACCATCCCATCCTCACCCTGTTTGTTTTTTAAAACCCACTTGGTACCTATCGGGTGGCATTCTAGTGGAGGTGGAACTAGGGTCCAAACTTGGTTTCGCTCAAAGTTCTCTAACTTCTCGTGCATGGCATTAACCCAGTTGGGATCAGAAAGAGTGTGTCCAACATCTTTGAGCTCAAAAAAAGCAACGAATGCAGAATGAGCAAAGTGTGAGATCTCATACGCTCGCGACCGCGTGACTCGCTGGTCGATGTTGCCGATTATCTGCTGCGGGGGATGATCCTTCTGAATGCTTCGGGACGCCTGCCTCGCCGATGTAGCCCCCCTCGCCAGATGTTGTCGCTCCGTCAGGTGCATCGGGTGCTCGCTAGAGAGGTGGCTCTAGAGGACCCCAATTAGTCGAAGTAGTGGGATCGGGTCGTCGAGCTGAAGTCGTCGTCGCAGGGTCGACAGGGGCAGCCAGTGGAGTTGGCTCAGGATCACCCCAATCAGCATCGTCCTGCTCCTTCTCCACAAAGATCGACTCTCCAATGTCCTGATCTCCTGCAACATCAAAAGAAGAAGAAACACAAGGCATAGTCTCATCAAATGTGACCTCGCAGGTCTCCACTATTTGGTTAGTCTCAAGGTTAAGAACTCGATAAGCACGCGAATGCAAAGAATAACCAAGAAACACACCGTCAGAAGAGCGAGATTCAAATTTATCCAAATTGTCTTGCTTCAGGATGAAGCACTTGCACCCAAACACCCGAAAATGAGACACCTTGGGTACCCGTCCAAAACGTGACTCATAAGAAGTCTTTTTCATGAAAGCTCGAAGAAAGATGCGGTTTGAAACATGGCAAGCGGTGTTGATTCCCTCGGCCCAAAAACGCCTAGGAGTCCTATGCTCATCGAGCATCATCCTGGCCATCTCAACAAGGGTCCGGTTCTTGCGCTCAACAACACCATTCTGCTGGGGGACATAAGGAGAAGACAACTGATGCTCGATTCCATGAGAAGAACAGAAAGAGGCAAACTACGAGTTAACAAACTTAGTACGATTATCGCTACGAATAGCTCTAATGGTATCAGGGGAAACTCAGTTTTCAACCTCAAAATAAGATCTCGAGCAAAAGAAAAAGCTTCATCTTTAGCCTCCACGAAGAACACCCAAGAGTACCTCGAAAAATCATCAACGATCACTAGAATGTACCACTTCCCACCCGCTGAGCAAACCCGAGCTGGACCAACAGTGTCCATATGTAAAAGCTCGCCGAGTCACTTGGTCATTACCAGATTGACAGGTGGGTGAGAAGCAGCAACCATCTTCCCGTGATGACATGGTTGGCAAACAAGGTCCTTCTGTAACTTAAGCTTGGGCAATCCTTGGATTAGGCCAAGTGAGCTAAGCCTTGCAAGCAACTCGAAGCTCAGGTGACCAAGCCTCCTATGCCACTTCCACAAATCAGAAGAAGGACCCGCCATCAAACATCTAGCAGAGCCAAAAGAATGAGAAAAATCAGCTCTGAAAACATGGCCAAAAGGGACGACCCAACAAACAAGGCCTCCCCGAGAGTCCAAAACTTGACTCAAACCCTTCTTAAAGCGCACTTCAAAATCATCCTCAAGGAGTTGCGAAAAAGAAAGCAAATTAAAATGCAAGTTAGAAAGCAAAGCAACATCCTTGACCACGAAGTTCTCGTTAAGTCGAATCGACCCATGAGAAGTGACCTTACCTCTACCACTATCCCCGAAAGTGATGTACTCCTTATGCACAACGGGGTTTAGGCTGGAGAACCATTCCTTCCTTCCGGTCATGTGGCGCGAACACCCGGAATCCATGAGCCACATGTTCTCCAGCCGAAGTTCCTGCATCAATAGAAAGGCAGGAAATGAGTGTATGGCACAACTCTGGGGTTAGAATACTGAGAAGGATACCAGTGCTGTGTCATAGGCCCAGAAAAAGTGTTAGAAGCAACACCATACTGTCCTCGTCCCATGGGTGGATAGCGATCACCACCAAACTGAAAGGGTGGTCCGCTATGGAACGGAAAACCTCCAAACTCACCTACATGTCCCATTTGAGCAAAGCGATCACCACCATGCTGAAAAGGTGGTCTGCTATGGGACTGAGTAGCAAAGCCTCTTACACCCAGCTCACGATCGTATTGAGGACGACCGGAACCGCGACGGGCACGACCACCACCCCGTGGTCTAGCTGCCTGGGGCCTAGCCGCCTAAGGGGGTGCACCTCTAGGCCTAGCACCCTGCCTCTGAACTTCCTGACCCTGCACACCATGGTGAGGGTAGTGCCTGGCCTGGTTGTTCAGTTCCAACTCTTTCCTAGCCTCTCTCTTCCTCCGAAAGCAAAACTCAGCTAGATGACCCTCGCGGTGATATTACTCACACTCGAACCTCACCACTCTCTTGGGTTGTTGGTTCCTATGGTTGCGAGGGTTGTTCACTCTGGCTAGCTGCTTGCCCTTCAGAAGGGGATCACTAGAGATGCCAGGAAGGGTGTCAAGTGTGTTCCTAAGATGGTTAGGTTTGGGAACCCACACTTGCTTGTGAGGTGGAGCCTTGGGAGGTTCATCAAGGATACCATCCTTGGTGACGGGCTTGGGAGGCTCAGGTGGGGTGATCTTGGTAAGCTTAGGGATAGTGGATGGCTTCTCACTTGGGTTCACTCTACTAAACTCGCCGATCTTGCCAAACATGTTAGCACCCTTCCCACATGAAGCAAAGCCTACTCCCGAACAATCAGTTCCCCTCTTGAACTGACTGATCATCATGCCCAACTGCGGCTCACTACATGACACCCAACTCAGGATGGACCGAAGGTATGTGTTTTCCTCCTCGGTTTGCATCCTGTCATGCCGACAGTTGGCAATCTCAAGCTCCATCGCTGCGCATTGCTCACATGGAGCGGACAAGGTGCTAACTGAGCTGGCCTTCATGGCTTCAGCAAGCTTGGCACTAACTTCTGCCAACTCAGTTCGCAAGCCTGGATAGGACTTGCACACACCAAACAAAGAAGACCTCGCCTTCACTTCCTCTAGCTCCTTCTTCAGGGAGGGACACACTTTGCACTCACCAACCAAGTCTAGCCTACTCTTCAGCTCATCATACACCTCGATCAAAGAGGCATACTTGGTTTGTATGGTGGCAAAGTTGGTCATAGGCATCGTGCACTCATCACACTCCTCCTCCTTGGTCACCTTCACCTCGGACTATCACTCTCAAACTCCTTCAGCGCCTCGCCTAGTTTAGCCTTAAACTCATTGCGCTCTCTAATGGCACGCTTGAGCTGCTTGTCTTGACCGAGAACAATGTCGGCCAAGGTGTCGCTCTCACCGATAAGATGATCATCAAGAGAAGAAGATGATACCTCAGAAACATCATCATCGTCGTCGTCGGTGTCGGCGACCTTGTCCTGACACTTGCGGTCTTCCTCGTCCAAGGCCATGGTACAAAAGCCCTTGGAGGAGTTGCCGAAGAAGCAGAGTCCATTGAAGCGTTCTTCAGTCTTGTGCTCGGACCCATCGTCGCTGGAGTCACCGTCGGAGCTCTTCTCGACGTCGCTGATGGAGGCGATAAAGGCACGCCGACCAGCGTCGAAAGCCTTCTCAACGTCCTCCTGGCGGTAGCTGCCCTTCTTCTTCTTCCCGGCCTTGTTCTCCGGCTTGGGCTTGCGCCTGGAGTTCCGGTTCCTGCCGGGGAAGCTCTTGTCGCGCTTGGGGCAGCTTGCGATAAAGTGATCCGGATCTCCACATTCGTAGCATCCCTCACGTGCGCCACCACGCCAGTGATTCAAGCGGTTGCTGTGAAACCGCGAGAACCAGCTGATGATGAGGGCGAGCTCGTCATAATATTTAGAAACTCTTAGTTTCTGAGCTTTGATATTTTCCAAAGCTTTTAACCGATGAAAATTTAAATCATCAAGGTTATCCATCATAAATGTTTATACTCATCGGCTTTTCAATTGTTCTTGTGACACCCCAGTGTCAAGCATTGTATTAGGGACAACATTAGCTACTAAATAACATGATCATTGCATGGCATCATCTCATGTTACATCAAAGTGCTTTTTGCCTTTTGTTTGTTATTTAAAAATTAGGGTTTATAGGAACTTGTTGTCCAAATTGATTTCTGTCTTGGCAAATAAATTTATAAAGTAGAGAATAATGAGTACAACACTTTTCATATAGACACTTTGTCTTAATTCAATGTGGATTAATAATAAAAAATGCAGAAAAAATGATTTCTAGCCCTAATATTAGTTTTAATTATGTGTAGGCTAAAGAAATGAGTTTCAGAAAATATGTTCTATATGAAAGTTGTAGAGAAAATTATTTTGAGCAACTTTTGTTTTTGGGTCAAACTCTAATTTTGAGTTTTTGAAGTGGTTTTGAAATGATCAAAGTTTGGAAAAGTTTTGGAAAAAGATAAAGGGAATTGTTTTTACCGGCGCCACCCAACCGGCCCAGGCCCACGCCGCACGCCTCCGCGCTCGCCCGCACGCCCGCGCCGCGCGACGCGCCGGCCCCGACCCGCGGCCGCGCTGCACGCCGGCAAAATCGCCACGTGGCCGCCGCCGGTCCACCGCGATCTTCACCGGCCTCTCCTCGCGCGATTGCATCTTCCCCTCTGCACGCCACGATCTTGCCCGGCCACTCCACAGCCGCCTCGCCTGTCGCGCCCATGCCACCACTCACCTCGCACCGCTAGCCGTCGCGGGACCCATCACGACCGGCCGACCGCCCGCTCGGAGAGCAAAACCGGCGCCCCCGCACTGCTGCTCTTTCCCTCACACGCCAGTTCGCTCAACCCCTCTCGCTCTCGCTCTCTCCCACACGCAGACACCGTTCGCCGCCGAGACGAGCTCCAGCTTGTTCCGCCTCACCCGAAGCCTCACCACCTCCCTCCTTCATCGACGAGCTCCATCACGCAAAGGCTAGGTGAGAACACACCACCGCTTGGTCGCTACCGCTCCCTAGCTCCCTCTCTCCTTCGGCCGAGCGCCATTAGTGCCGCCGTGACCCCCGCACATGGTCGAGCCGCTCTGAAGCTCCGCAAGCCAAACCAACTCCCGTAGCGTCATCCCTAGGGCTCACTAGTGCTCATGCACCCTTAAATTTTACCGGCGACCGCCGGAGATGGCGTAGCCGAGCCGCACCGCCACCACCATCCGCCATGGCTCGCCGCCGGCGAGCTACGACCGTCCCCTAGCCAAACTATCACCACTGATAGGTGCGTCTCGTTGAGACGAACTCATTGAGCCCCACCTCACCGCCGGCGACCTCGCCATCAGCGAGAATCCCGCGGTCAAAGCCGCTCCCCTGCTCGGCTGTCCCTAGCAGGTGGGTCCCGTTGACCACTGTTGACGATAATTATAGCATAAAAATACATATCAAAATATCATCAACAGGCTCAAAAATAGAGAAGAATGACATGACATAGACATGTTTTATCAATAAATGGTTCCACTTGTACTCTTAGTATTTGATTTGCAGGTATAACAGAATAAGAAGGAAATGGACACCTGGACCCACCCAAGGTGGGGTCAGCCGACCCCACCATGGGAGCTCCTCGGGCATGGTGATGTGGCACTATCCAAGTGAAGCTTCACCAAGCTACTTTCCACCATCAGATCAGAAATGTGTTTGCATTCAACGGTGACAGATGAGAAGCACATGGATCCATGGGCCCACACAAGAAAGCAAATACAACCAACATATGACACCATGCTCCATGACATGTGGGGACATCAGGGGACACAAGTTGATGGGCCAGCCCTGTCATAGGGGCGTCGGCCGACCTCCCCCCCTTGGTGGGCCCTGGCTACAATGTTCAGCCTGATGACATCAGCACCTTCTAGAAGCAAAGTGGTGGGCCCACCTATCATTGGCTGGGGTCGGCCGACCCCAGGGTGAACCCCATCCAATGTCGGTTGTTTGCACATGTTTCACACGTGAAGAAATCAAGGCCATCCATCCATGGCGGTTACAATGACGGTGGATCCAAGGGATGAGAGATGGGGAGCACGCGGATCGATGACGTGGCGCGGAGTAGCTCCTACTCCACCTTCTCCTATAAATAGAGGCTTCATCCACCCTCTCAAGACATGGTTCATTAGAGGATTCACTTCATATGAGATACAAGTGTTAGCCTTCTAGTTGTAGTGTAGTCTAGTGTGGGAGTTAGAGTTGAGTCGGGCGAAGCTCGGGTCTCCGGAGTCGTCTTCTGGGAGTCTGGTATTGCTCTTGTATCTTTCTCTTTCCAGAATTATTTATTATATATATTCTTCTTCTGCATTTCAAAGTGTTATTCTTTGTGCAATATTATTCTTGCAATAGTATTGTAGTGCTCTAGTTAGTCTTGTAGTAGTTACGTACTAGATTGTGATCCTTACACAAACATCTTGGTTGTTTATCATCGCCCGTAAAACGGTGCTTTAGTTAATCGTATATTAGCTAGAGTAACAAGGATTATCTTAAGTGTGGTGCTTAGGCTAAGACTTATCTTTGGTTACCGCTGGCTTGCACGGACAGTAGGGGCGCATGGGCAAAAGGTGACAGATTTTGCCTGGCTACCTAGATCCCCTCACGTGAACTCAGGCTAGTTTTTCAAAGGTAAGGCGTCCATAAGCCAAATATCCGCTTGAGTAGTAGGTTAGGTGAAAAACCTTCTATCGCACTATTCTCTCGTTTATCCCTGGCAACCAAGTGGAAGGAAATCAATCCTAGTTGTATCTACTATTTGATTAATTAGAACACGGGAGTGGATTAAGAATTTCACATGAACCTTTCTCACTCGTTGTCCTCCCACCTAGCTATACTACACTAATTATCTTTAATTATCTCAATTAATTATCCTGAATCATCACCTTCCTTTACCCTTCGTTTATCACCCTCTACATTAGTTGTAGCTAATCTAAGATAGGATCCCTTCTCTTGTTAGTCTTTCTAGTCATCGCTTCCTTTGGGATAAAATAAATACGATACCTTGGAATACTCCTGGGTGAAGTGCTGCATCGGTAATTTCTGTGCGCTTGCGGAATTATCCAATAGTCATTAGTTTTACCAACCAGACACTTCTAGCGCCGTTGCTGGGGTTAGGCTCCATAGTCTACTTCTAGTGATTGCGTTAAGAAGTGCCAACAAGCATTTCTGGCGCCGTTGCCGGGGATAGATTAAAACTCTATTCTTAGTAGCGACGCTAAGAAATACCAACAAGCATTTCTTGCGCCGTTGCTGGGGAAGCATAGCCTAGAAATTTTTAATAAGAACGAATCCGGAAATCTATCTTTAGTTTAATATCAATTAGTCGTAGGGGGGTTTACCCCTCTGCCTTTGCTTCTCTATATTGTGAAGCAAGGTAGTGTATGAGTGAGTACCAATTCAAAGCAACCACATCAGAAAACCATGAGATATCCCGAAGGAGAATTAGACGTCGTCTAGTATCCCATCGGAGATTCAGCTCACACTTGGATTCACTCAAGGAAGGAGGCTTAGCACCATCGTTCAAGCAGCCAATGGCTAACCCCTCAGTCTCTGACTTCTCATCTCCCTCAATCACCCAAATAACTTTAGGACCGAGAGTAGAAGTAGAAGAAGTAGACTTTGAGCTTAAGCCATCGCTAATCTCTATGGGGCAAGCCAGTACATTTAGTGGAAAGCCACATGAGGATGCAAATGCACATCTCCAACACTTTCTAGAGGTGTGTGGCACCATTGCCATCAAAGGGGTCACAGCTGACGCCATACGTCTTCGCTTATTCCCATTCTCTTTGACTGAGAAAGCGAAACAATGGTTTTACTCTCAACCCAATGATGTTAACGCCTGGAGAAGGTGTGCCAATGCATTTCTCATGAAATTCATCCCAATAGGCAAGACATCTTCTCTACGGGCCAAGATTTCAAGCTTCCAACAGCAGGCAGACGAGACCATTCCCGAAGCATGGGAACATCTTCAGGAATACATCCGAGAATGTCCACATCTTGGAATCAAGGAATGGCTCCTGATTCAAGGTTTCTATCATGGGCTAAATCCAGTAGTCCGTAGTCACCTTGATGCCACTGCAAGAGGATCGTTCACCTCCCTGAATATCACTCAAGCCAAGAATCTCATTGAGAACATAGTGACAAATCAAGGGTGGAGTGGAGAAACGTCCTCAACCTAAGAAGAGAGGCATGAACACCATTGAAGAAGTGAATGCCATCTCCAACAAGATGGAGCTCTTGATGAAGAAATTAGACGAACGAGCCAAGTTCAAGAAAGATCGAGAGGCCATCCAACAGTATGCCTCAGCACATGCATACAAATCAAATCAAGAGAGCAAGGTGCAAAATGTAAGCCATGAAGTTGTGTATGTCACCAACAACGGGCAACCTCAACAAGGAGGAACGACTTCGCGCTTCAAAGGCCAAGGTAACCCCAATTGGCCTTCACTTAAAGATCTTGTCATAAAGCAAGCTAAAATCAATGAAGAAATGAATAAAAGATTGCTAGCTAATGACAAGGTTCTTGAGTCTTTAACTTCTAAAACTGATTCTCTTGCTTCTTCTGTCAAAGATCAATTGAACTTTAATAAAATATTAGAGTCTCAATTAGCACAAATAGCTGCTACTATTCCATCTTCTGTAAATTCTTGCAACACCTTAAATGTGGTGACCACAAGAGGGGGTAAGACCACACGTGATCCACCAAATCCTAATATAACAACAAGGAGGAGTACGAGAAAAGACAAGGAAGATGAGGCAGAAGGAGAAGAAGAGGAACAACCATCCAAGGAAGATGACACCAAGTTCCATGGAAAGACGGCTCCACACGAGTTCTACGACACCAGTAGATTGTTGCCCTTTCCAAGGACGAGGAAACAAACAACCGACAAACAATTCGGCAAATTTGTCGAGGTAATTCGTCAGTTGTATGTCAATATTCCATTACTTGATGCAATGCAGGTTCCAACCTATGCCAAGTACCTAAGAGACATTCTCAACAACAAGCGCCCGCTGCCTACAACTGAGGTAATTAAACTAACCGAAGAATGCAGCGCGGCTATATTAAACCAAGTGCCGGAAAAGAAGAAGGATCCTGGGTGTCCCACCATTGAATGCTCCATTGGAACACATCATTTCGAGCATGCACTGTGCGACTTGGGAGCAAGCGTTAGTGTCATGCCAAAGGTAATCTTTGATAAACTAAGCCATGCTGTTTTGTCTCCTACATCAATATATCTGCAGTTAGCGGATCAATCAATTCGCCATCCGGCGGGGATAGCGGAGAATATTCTCGTCAAGATACGTGAATTCTTCATCCCCGTGGATTTCGTGGTGCTAGACATGGAAGTAGACAAGAATAATTCACTCATCCTTGGAAGACCATTTCTCAGCACCGCCAATGCACATATTGATGTTGGAGCCAGAGAAATTCAGTTCAATATTAATGGGACCCAAGAGAAATTCAACTTCAAACCCAAGCTTGCACAATGCTCACTAATCATGGCCGTGGACGTGGAGGTAGTCAGTCTCATGTATAGTATAAAGAAGAAGGCCAATCCAAAACCACTGGCAAAAAGCAAGCGAATATGGAAGAAAAAAGTGACACAACCGGCAACACTTCCGAAGAAAATTCCTGCCACGGTCCAAGGACCTGCTACAGGAACCTGAGGAAATCACTCTTCCATCAAGGTAAGTACACTAACAATTAATTTAACTTTCATTTACTCCATTTTTTTCATTAATTTCTCACTACCTTTTTCTGTTGACTTTAGTTAAAATATAAAACTAACTTAATCATCTAGTTTAACGCCACTGAAACTTGGACACCAGGTAGGCCCAAGGGGGGGTCGGCCGACCCCACCCTGGTGACCATCACCTGTCAACTTTTGTCTATGTTAAATCTATGCCATGCCTTGATATGCTCCTTCGTTACATAGCCAATCACATAGCATGTCACTTCACTTAGCCTATTTGATCATTCAAATGAACCTAGCATGGCAACCTCTCAACTTCTTTTAGTCTTTTCCCAAAGCATACACATGTCTTAGTGGACCTCGATTATGGACAGCATCTCACAAGGTATATGATGGGGTCGGCCGACCCCATGGTAGGCCCCACCTCATCTCACCTTCTGGCATGAGCCATCTAGATAGAGATGCAAGAATCAACAGACATATACTTGTCGACTTGCATTCTAGGACCTAGAATAATGATCTCTCTCTCATCTCTTGATTAAATAAACTTGATGAGAGGAGTGCACATACTTAATCATTCATGAGTAACCTGAGGAAGTGGGTAGGTCCCTCTTCCTAATTTCACTCATGCAACCCTTAATTCTATCACTCCTTGCCAACCTTGGTTAAGACATTTGCTTAACTCCTTAAGCAAACCACCATTTGGACAATGCACCCCGTGAGCACACCATGCACATCATGCCAACTAGCCAAGGTCATGTCTTGCTCCCTCCTTTTGTTCTTTCTTCCACCCGTCACTCACTTCAAGAAATAAGAGCAAGCATCCAAGAAGACATGTTCTTTTGCAAAGATGCTAGGCAAGGATTGACACCCACTAACTCAAGCTTGGCATGTGCAAATGGGGGGAGTGCCCCGGGGTCGCCCGACCCCATGTCATGCACCTGCAACTCTCTCTCCTCCCTCCTTTTTATTCACACACTCCTTCCTATGTTGCTTCAGCAGAGCCACCAGCAGAAAATTTCGACACTCTTGTTCATTGTTTTAGTGATCAACACTCAATGAAATCATGAGGGGTAATTGGCGGGTAAGAAGGGTTATCACTTACCACTAACCTCTCTTGCTCGATTAGTGTTCATCGTTTTACCAGGCATGAAGAACCCACTCAAGTCCGCTGCGAAGAAAATGCGTGCAGCTCTCAGCAGGAGCTCATCATCAAGAACCACTCAAACCACCAGCTCCAGTGGGCAGTCGGTGCATGACACAGAGGACTCGCAGCAACAACCCGACGAAGAGGTGCAACCCCTGAGGATTCAAGACCCGGGAACTGGGTTATGGCTAACCGCTCAAGAATTAGCAACTCTCAACTCCATCCGCAACCGCAACTTCGAGCACACCAAGGTATTTGATCCCAATCTCCTCTACTGCACAGGTATGGATGAGGAGTTCTCCGATATTTTTACTGCAATAGGTTGGGGTGATTTCTGGGATTTTTCTCAGTATCCGGGCAGCAAGCTTCTTATTCTAGAGTTCATGAGCACCGCGAAAATAACTCAAACTACCATCTATTTCCGGTTGTGCGGTAATGAATTTAATTTTAGTTGGGATCAATTTGCAACATGCCTGGGCTTTGTTAACTGTGCAACAAATATTGAGCTAGCCACGCCAGACTTTGACAAATTAGAGTTTTGGTATGATATAACTGGGGATAACATAATTGGGAAAGCACAACCACGCACAAGTCATATTTGTCACCCCACTTTAAGATTCATGCATAGGTGGATAGGCATCACGTTGTTTCCTAGAGATGACATAAGAATTGTTAGGGAGATTGATGCTAGGATTCTATATGCCATGGTTAATCAAATTCGAATAGCTCCGGTAAAAGCCATGGTACAACATTGGTTAAGTGCACCGTCAAGATTAGGATCTTTTGATTTCACATCCATAATCACAAAATTTTGTAGTCATGCAAACATTCTTGATGGGTTTAATGATTTCATAAGAACTCCTAGAACCATCTTAAGAAAGGAGCACTTCATCCAAGCACTTGTCATTGCGAGTGGTCCCAACAACACCATTGAATTCAAATTCCGTAAATCGGAAACAAGACTTACTTTGCCATGTCCGGAATTAAAATTATATGGGGGCCAACCGCTAATCCCTAACATTCCTGGAGTGGGAGGTCGTCAGAGTTTTTCAGGACCATACACACGTGGGAAGGCTCAGGCAGCTCAACGCCAAGACTCTGATGATGACAGCGACTACGAGAGAGACGCCATGCACACTTCACAGCCCGAAAGTAGACGCAGGTCTGGGGTACAGAGTGCCCGAGTTTCTATGTCTTCTTCGCAGGAAACCAGGTCCCGTAACGAGCGTCATGACATGGAGTTGCTTAATAACTAGTTCGGCATGCTGCGCACCAGCCATGAAGTCATACACAACACTGCAGTCCAAACCCAGCAGCAGCTCATGAGTTTCCAGGAAGCTAGTGGCCGAAACTGGGCCAACCTTTATGCACACCACAATATTCCCGTACCACCATATATTCCCTAGTATCCACCACTGCATCCACATCCATACCCACCTCCGCAATATCCTCCACAGTATCCTCCACAATACCCGCCATACTATCCACCATATCCACCCTAGTGAAAAACAAAAATCATAACAAAAATACAAGCTTGGGGGAGATTCTCTCCCCCACTAAGGTAAGTATTCTATCTTAGCATTTTTATTATTTCTTTTATCGTATCTTAATAATATAAATAAATAAATAATAAGAAAATGCCAAAAATATTTCCCATACTTATTTATGTTTTCTCATATGTCATGCATGTCTACTTTTCTTGGAAATGATGAACAGTTGCTCTGTTAATATTTCCTTAGTACCCAGTATACAACTTGCTATTTTCTAAGTATGGATCACTTAGCTCACATAAGACCACCATGAACTTGAACACTTTTGTGGGTAGCAAGTGCTAGAACTAAGTCTAAGTTGTTGTGAGACATGATATAGTGAAACAAGAGCTGCTATAATATTATTCTAAGCATGCATGATTACCGGAGAATTTATTCTTAAAATAATCAAAACCTTAATTGTTCCTCAATGGTGATAAGTTCCTACCACAGCCTTATATATATATATATATATATGATGTAGTGAAAAACCTTCCACATAAGCTGCTTGCTTAGTGTTGAGTCTTGTTAAGTCTTGTTGATCCGTGTTAAGAGGTTTTTCATACTCCTAAGATCAAGATCACGTACACACACCATATATATATCCTTGCTGCTTCTACACTGGAAGTACGCACAAACATGTCATTTATTCATTACACAAAATAGAGTGCTTCATGTTCATAGTATATCTCTCTCCAAGTATGAATCAATAAATGAGACACAAAAGGCTAGGCAAAATAATTATTTATGGACATATGAGAGTCCATGCAAAAAAAAAGAAAAAAAAATGCTAGCCAGGTCTCAATATAAAAAAAATAGGGAGAGAGATCTTATCAAATAGAGAAGCACTCTAGTCCACTACATATCACACATTTGCACATCTTGATCTGGGGGTATGACACTTCTCTTCTTGGATCCAAGCTTTAACTTGACAATACATGCTCAGTAAGTATGCTATTATTTGTCATTCCTACCTTAAGCTCCATAAAAACCTTTTTAGAAGTAAGATGAATTAGAGAAGGCAACACTTACCATATGCCTTAGTGAGGAATCATACACACTTTGAGTGACATGAGAGAACCATACGAGGAACATTAAGATTTCTTTTGAAAATATTGCAAAAATCTTCGGTATGAAACTTGCAAAGAATGAGAAAGTAGAGCTCAAAGCTTAACTGTTCTGTCTCTCAACTTCCCAAGACAAAGGAAAGGCCATAAGCCCCACGAAAGACTAAGGTAATATGGGTGAGTTTTACCTAGCTAAATTTTCCATGCCTAAGAGAAATATCTTGTTGAATACATGGTACTCTTGAAATATAAACATTGTAGCAACTCCTGATCCACCGAGACTAAGTTTGATTATTTGCTCGGGACGAGCAAAGGTTAAGCTTGGGGGATCTTGTTGACGATAATTATAGCATAAAAATACATATCAAAATATCGTCAACAGGCTCGAAAATAGAGAAGAATGACATGACATAGACATGTTTTATCAATAAAAGGTTTCACTTGTACTCTTAGTATTTGATTTGCAGGTATAACAGAATAAGAAGGAAATGGACACCTGGACCCACCCAAGGTGGGGTCGGCCGACCCCACCATGGGAGCTCCTCGGGCATGGTGATGTGGCACTATCCAAGTGAAGCTTCACCAAGCTACTTTCCACCATCAGATCAGAAATGTGTTTGTATTCAACGGTGAAAGATGAGAAGCACATGGATCCATGGGCCCACACAAGAAAGCAAATACAACTAACATATGACACCATGCTCCATGACATGTGGAGACATCAGGAGACACAAGTTGATGGGCCAGCCCTGTCATAGGGGGGTCGGCCGACCGCCCCTTGTTGGGCCCTGGCTACAATGTTCAGCCTGATGACATCAGCACCTTCTAGAAGCAAGGTGGTGGGCCCACCTGTCGTTGGCTGGGGTCGGCCGACCCCAGGGTGAACCCCATCCAATGTTGGTTGTTTGCACATGTTTCACACGTGAAGAAATTAAGGCCATCCATCCATGGCGGTTACAATGACGGTGGATCCAAGGGATGAGAGATGGGGAGCACGCGGATCGATGACGTGGCGCGGAGTAGCCCCTACTCCACCTTCCCCTATAAATAGAGGCTTCATCCACCCTCTCAGGACATGGTTCATTAGAGGATTCACTTCATATGAGATACAAGTGTTAGCCTTCTAGTTGTAGTGTAGTCTAGTGTGGGAGTTAGAGTTGAGTCGGGCGAAGCTCGGGTCTCCGGACTCATCTTCTGGGAGTCTGGTATTGCACTTGTATCTTTCTCTTTCCATAATTATTTATTATATATATTCTTCTTCTGCATTTCAAAGTGTTATCCTTTGTGCAATATTATTCTTGCAATAGTATTGTAGTGCTCTAGTTAGTCTTGTAGTAGTTACGTACTAGATTGTGATCCTTACACAAACATCTTGGTTGTTTATCATCGCCCGTAAAACGGTGCTTTAGTTAATCGTATATTAGCTAGAGTAATAAGGATTAGCATAAGCGTGGTGCTTAGGCTAAGACTTATCTTTGGTTGCCGCTGGCTTGCACGGACAGTAGGGGCGCATGGGCAAAAGGTGACAGATTTTGCCTGGCTACCTAGATCCCCTCACGTGAACTCAGGCTAGTTTTTAAAAGGTAAGGCGTCCATAAGATAAATATCCGCTTGAGTAGTGTGTTAGGTGAAAAACCTTCTATCGCACTATTCTCTCGTTTATCCCTGGCAACCAAGTTGAAGGAAATCAATCCTAGTTGTATCTAGTATTTGATTAATTAGAACACGGGAGTGGATTAAGAATTTCACAGGAACCTTTCTCACTCGTTGTCCTCCCACCTAGCTATACTACACTAGTTATCTTTAATTATCTCAATTAATTATCCTGAATCATCACCTTCCTTTACCCTTCGTTTATCACCCTCTACATTAGTTGTAGCTAATTAAGATATGATCCCTTCTCTTGTTAGTCTTTCTAGTCATCGCTTCCTTTGGGATAAAATAAATAAGAAACCTTGGAATACTCCCGGGTGAAGTGCTGCATTGGTAATTTCTGTGCGCTTACGGAATTATCCAATAGTCATTAGTTTTACCAACCAGACACTTCTACCGTCGTTGCTGGGGTTAGGCTCCATAGTCTACTTCTAGTGATTGCGTTAAGAAGTGCCAAGAAGCATTTCTGGCGCCGTTGCCGGGGATAGATTAAAACTCTATTCTTAGTAGCGACGCTAAGAAATACCAACAACCACCAGGCCCCACACGTCAGCCACCCATGGCCCATGGACCGTGTTCAGCGAGCCTCGCCAGGAGATTTCAAATGTTTTTCCTTTTTGTTTTATTTTCCAAAAAAGCTTGTTTATTTTGTGTAGCATAATCTGTTGATCCAAATGAAGTGCTTCCAATTTTGTTAATCTGTTCATGAGTAGAACTATCAGGAAAAAATATGAAAGTATTTTTGGTGATAGTTTATTATGATGTTTTTATTTATTTAAGTTTATGAGCAAGTTGTTAAATAAATGTGTTTATATGTTTTATTGTTGAATTAAATTATGGCAAAATTTGTGTATGCTTCTTAGCATGTAAAGCATCTGTGAAAAATATATGAGGGTCTGTTCCTGTAGAGAAAGTGTCTGTTTAGATTTAAATGTCTTTTTGGCTATTTTATTAAAATAATTAATGGGAGAGATATATATAGAAATAAAATGTAAGAAAATTTATATTGTCTCTGTATATCTTGTCAAAGATGAGAAAAATGATAAGTATGGGTAGTTGTATGGAAGAAAATAAAGTTGTAGTGCAAGTGTGCTTTTCTGAGTTTTTCTTAGAAAATTCATGCAGGAAATAATATGACTTTGTTGTTCATGGAACTTTGTTGATAAATACAGAACGTGACGTAGAATCTGAGAAAAATATAAAATTGGATCTTGCACCCTTTTCCAGCAGGGTTATAGTTCAAAGGGTTTAATCTGAGTTAAACTTTGGAATTTTGTGTAGATTTATATGTTCATGCTCTAGTGGTAATTTTTCTGCAGTAGGATTTTTATAGGTACATAAAGCTAGGAAAAATATGAAATCTGCTATTTGATACTTTGCAAAAGCAAAGTTAGTTCAAAGTGCCTTTTTGGCAGTTTATTTAATCTTTTTGTATCTACTGCCTAGTATTTTCTTTCTTGCTGGAATTTGTACAGTGAAGTCCAGTGGGTATGGAGTACCTACTGTAATTTTTGTGGATTTTTCTAAGTGCAGGAAACAACACTCGTTGTATAAACCTGGGTTTCTTTTGAATGAATAAATGAAAAAATAGTTGAGTTAATCGTTTATTTAATGCAATGAAATTAGTGTTTTTCCCAATGTCAAAAGTGGTTCAACAAGTTTGTTTTGTTGATTTACAAAGGTATTTGCTCTTGCATTCCATCATAAGGCATTATGCATTATTTACGTATTTTTCTGCATCACCACTAGGATCGGTAGCTCATGAGATCGACACCGAGCCGGAAGCAAGCGCAGAGCCGGAGATTCAGGAAATGCCCCGATGCAAGGAGGCCGAGCCAGCAGAGTCCGAAGCTAACCTGCCTGAGTGCCCCGCTCACGAGGCCTCAGTCTTCTCCCAAGGCAAGCCCCGGAGCATTCTAAGTCTCCTATTATTTACAATTAATTTACTTGAGTATTTTATACTGTGATGCATTAGGTATAGGAGTTGATTGAATCCTACTTGTTGCATTACCATTCCTTGATTATTGTTTACCCTGCCTTGTTATCCAGTTACTTATTTATAAATAGAACTGCCTAGCCTGCTTAATAAAGTAGTAAATAAAGGATGTTCCCATAATACCCCTGGTGGGTATTCACCGCATCACGGTTGGCTATATTTGCTATCGTGGAAAAGAACCTGAGTAGTAATGAAATATGGTCAACTAGAAGGCAAGGCACCAAGTTGGAACTTGGGGGCAGCTCGTCCAGTGGATCGTGTAGGTTTGTATCGATGTTGGCCCTCGTTCATTTTTGAAAGCGCCCTTTTACTTAGGGTTGTCAGTGCCGTAATCGCCGACCCCGAAGCCGGTTAGACGCTGTTCGGGCCGGATTCAACCCGAGTCGTGCCCTCTAATATGGAAATGTGATCTGCCTCAGAATGGCCATCGCCACGTTCCAATTTGGTTGTCCGTGCTTGAACCGCGACGATTACCACCACGAACAGTATCGAGCGGTGACCCAATGCATGGACCAGACAGGGAAAGTGCGGTTTTGTATTAAAGGTTTCTCGCCAGCTGGTTTGTAATTCGATTCGAGTCGTCGTCTCCCCCGATTAGTGGGAAACTATGTCGAGCTTCACCACGATACAACTCCATGTGATGCATTAAGGTTCAACTAAAATGTGGATAAGTCGACCTGATATGGTTTATATTATTGATTGTTAGACTGAAGTGAATGTTGTAGCTCAGGTGCAAACCTAGACTAAGAGATAGGCTTAAAATTTGACTGCTCATTCATCAAATTAAATGTTACTCTCCTTAAATTGAGGTTTTTACAACTAAATTCCCAGCTCCACCAGAAAGCCTTGCATACCCTTGGCGTCTTTTATTTTCAGTTAGATGGGTAAGTCTAGCTGAGTACATTCCCGTACTCAGGGTTTATCCCGTTGTTGCAGATGGCCAGGTTTACTTCGGCTATTGTAAGCACTGCCTCTACCCCATGGAGGGTGATGAGGAGTAGGCCCAGGGCAGGGTCATCTCAAATCTTCTCCTTTGCTTTTGCGGGACTAAGACTACTGGTGGCACGGTATTTGTAAAAGGAGGAGTGAGTTATCAAAAACAATGTTTATTTGGACCACGTGTGTGGTGGTCGTATTTCCAAGACTTGTTTCAAAGCTTCCGCTATTTGAACTCCATATTGTAATAACTTTGAGTCTTCGCACTCTGATATCAATTTCGATTTCGATTATCAACTATTGTATCCTCGCGAATGTGGTACTTGAACAATGCGATCCTGTATGTTGTAAGTTATTTGAAATCCTTCGAGATTTCTGGACTACCGAAGTTATATGGGTTCAGTGTGAGTCGGAGCCAGTTATTTCGGCTAAAATGGTACTGGAGCTCTTATAATTTGGACGGTTCCGCCACAGCTGGTATCAGAGCATGGTTCAAGTTATTGCATCCGTAAGGAGCTATTTTCGAACTAAAATGGGTATTCCAAAACTATTTTCAAAATTATTTTGAAATTTTAAGTGTGCCTAGTTGTAAGGAAAATGGACTTCAGCCCGTTTAACTTAGGATTTTGGTATTTGATGAACAACACAACCATATTGGACTAATGTGTTTGCAAGTGTTTGTTTTGTAGTTCAATAGGGTGCAAATGTGACTTGGACTAAGGCGACGTGGTGATCCGTTGATCAACACCTTAAACAAGACATTAGAAGCTCAGTAGAAGACTCACAAATATCAAGCAAAGTCCAAGGCACAAGATTGGAACCAAGACGACGCAAGAAATCACGAAGAAACGAAGAAACAGGGACATCGGACTCTGCATCGTACGCTGGCTCAGAAGCGTCGGACACACCGATGGTAAACCCTAGCTCGGATTGGCGCCAGCAGAAGCATCGGACTTGACGATGGTGCCACATCGGACGCGATGGTAACACTGTGCATCGTGCACAACGTTACATCAGACGCTACAGGGATGCATCGGACGCTACAGTCCCAGAGTCCGATGCCTATCCAGAGAGGTTCCAGAGAGGCTCTGAAGACATCGGACGCGTCAGATGGTCACACGTCGGACGCTCGTCAGAATCTGATGTGACTTAGTTCCAGGTTGGCAGAACTAGCCATTATGTGACATCGGACGCGCGTCCGATGCTCCCGACAGGAGCGTCCGATGCTATGCAGGAAAGTCCATTTTTGGTGTCCAACGACTCTATTTGCTTGGGGCTCTATATATATCCCCATGGCCAGCCAAAACAACAAGGTTGGAGCTCAAGGAAGTGTACCAAGTGCTTAGACACATATTTAGTTGCTCTAGCCACCAAAGTGCTCAAGTGATATACTAGGTGATTAGTGTAGGTGCTTTGTGAAGTGCTTAGGCTAGTTAGACCATCGCTTTGCGCTTGCTCTAGGTGTTAGGCCTAGTGTTTAGTGAGGTTTAAACACCTCTTATCTACCGGTGCTTGCGTGCACCGTTATTGTACTCGAAGGGGCTTGTAGTCTTGCGAGACCACAACAACCGTGTTTGTGGTGTGGCCGCCACCGTGTACCGAAGGGAACAAGGCCCGTGGCGGTTCGGCCGGAAGCTTGATAGTGAAGACGGCGGGGAGCATCCGGGAGAGGCCGTGCCACGAGTGGCTTAGCCAGAGACCCACTTGCGCGTGGGGAAGGCTCAGGGCTATCCACGGAGTTACTGTCAGTGTTTGTTAACCGGCAACTCGTCTTGAGGGATCTCAGACGATTTGTTCGGTGGGGATCGACATTCGTAGAACTCGGCGAGTACACAGGGACAGCGATTTATACTGGTTCATGCCGCTAAATAGCGTAATACCTTACGTCCAGTGTGGCGTGTGCCTTGTGTTATGATTAAGATTCAATTGATAGGAGCTTGCGCCTGCTTCCCCTTATATATCCGGGTGAAGCATAGCACAGACCGAGTCCTAGTCGGTTACAACAAAGGAGTCCTATTCTAATTACAAGACTTCCTTTAAGAACTCGACTAAGTTACAGTGAGAGTCCTAATCCAAGTACACTTCATATCTGGTCTTCGGATCTCCCATGCCATCTGGGATTAGTCGGAGTAATCATCTTCTAATGATATCTCTGACATCCTGGTCCGTCAAGCCCCCGAGCTCTTCATCATTTCCTCAGAACGTTATCTCCTGGCTTCTTTTTGAGAATCTCCAAGTAAAGATTTGAGAAATCTTGAAGTGCTCCGTAGGTAAAGAACTTCCATGGCGTGCACTTTTTCCTGAAAAAGTGCACCCATAGGGTGTAGCCCCCGAGCCTCTTGTTATTTATAATAACTTTGAGGATCTTTTGAGCCTTTTCCGAGTAATCCTTGGGTAAGAAAAAACATTTCCTTTATAGTATATACCCTGCAGCCCCCGAGCCTAAGTTCCGTGTACTTAGTAGTCGGTTCTTGGGGTCTTCCGAAAATATGACTGGGTAATGCATAAAGGTATTGAGGAGTTTGAAACATGTCACTGGCTTGTTACTTACTTCAGCCATGTAATAAGAATCCAGCTTCAGGTGGGTAATATTTTCATCAAACATCCCTTTTCACCCCCCACTGAATAGAAATTACTGTGAAGTCAGCAATAATTGACCAATGGTTGTTCCAGCTGTACATATTAATGATTTTTGTCGTGTTCTGCAACTGCAAACTTTGTCGCCTTCCTCTTGAAGTGCGCATGGGAATCAAACCCATCACTGGTGCCAGGTATCACATGTGCAACAATGCATCGGTTGAATTATTGGACCCTTCAGTCACTTTTGTCCGTGAACAATGTCCATAGACCAAGATGAACTGCCTATAAATACCCTGCCTGGGAAGCAAAGAACTCATATCCTCTTGATCGTATAACTTTCCTTAGTCCCATGAGTATTGTAGTATTAGTAGCGGAGATGGCCGAGCCCCCGGATGTCCTCCTTTTGTAAAATAGATGAGGTGTCCAGAAGAATTCTTGTGAAGGGACCATCCGCCAGGGTGGTTTCCAAGTGGTCGCGAGCAGAGGGATATAGAGGTGCGCCTAGAAGAACTCTTGTGACTACAACTCGTAGATAACCTCGGAGTCACAGGTTGTCAAAAGGTAGCGAGGGTTATGGTCTTCCCCCGAGTTCCTTGAGCACTGGGGCGGTGCTTTCGATCCACCTTGGGATGCACTGAAAAGATAGTGTCTACCCAAGGTTCTGTGTCTGCTTTACTGCGTCTCAATGAACCCGGTCCTTGATGCGGTAGGCATCAAGACTCTGTACCTTGATTACACTAGAGTAGCGTTTTACATCCTGATTGTACTTTTGCTGGCAGTTGTTGTATCTCAAGATGTTTCCATGTATCTCTGTTGTAATCCCGAGTAATAATAAATAAGATCCGGGTACTTGGAATATTGTCCGAGTCCTTTGTCTTTTTCTCCGAGTACTAACTGTGTCTTGTGAAAGAAGCAACGTTGTCTGCTTACGGTGCACCTGTTCACTGCCTCTGACGCCGTCTGAAACGTCCCCCCAACCGTTAGGGTTTTAAACGGTTTCATGATGCCGTTTGGAAAAGATGAACGGTTGCCAACACAGATCTATGATAAGCCACCGTCGGGCCTATGATTTCTTCATGCTTCCACTTAGCCATTTCCTTCAGAGCAAACAAATC
Organism: Coix lacryma-jobi var. lacryma-jobi; assembly: GCA_009763385.1. NCBI lineage: Eukaryota > Viridiplantae > Streptophyta > Magnoliopsida > Poales > Poaceae > Coix > Coix lacryma-jobi. Next base: position 83,439,954 of record CM019822.1, read on the forward strand.
CTCGTAGCCAGTTCCTTAGTTGATGCGCAAGAAGTCCCTCGTCATCAACATGGGTCCCAAGAGACAGTCTGCGGCTGAGAAGAAAAAGGCGAAGATCACTGCCGGTGGGAGGCCGCGCCATCCATGCCCACCCACAGATGTGCTAGCCTGGAAGCAACCAGATACCACAGAGGCAGAGTTGGCCTACTTAGCGCAACAAGGATTGCTCCGGGCACAGCCACTGGATGGATGGAGGGTACCAATTGATCACCGCGCGCCGGCCCCTAACATGACGGAGATCGTGATGTTTAAGTCCTTCGTGGAGCGAGGATTGGGTCTCCCAGCATCTGACTTCCTGCAGGGGTTACTCCACTACTATGGTTTGACTCTCAACCATATTACTCCCAATGTCTGCTTCCATATTGCCATCTTTACTCATCTTTGTGAGGCTTTTCTAGGAATCTGTCCTTCCTTTACTCTGTTCCGCTACTTCTTCTGGGTGAAGTGTCAACCTAGTGATGCTAGCGTAGAGGTAGTCGGAAGAGCTAGCATCCAGCTTAGATTAGAAGTAGCCACTCAATATATTACTGTAGAGCTATCGGATTCTGTCCGAGATTGGGCTTCCGGGTGGTTTTATATGGCCAACCCCCCACCAGCTCTTCGTCGCCATGATGGATGTCCTCCACAAAAGTGCCGGGAGTGGAAGGACAAGATTACCACCGATGAGGTAGAGACTGTCCAACCTTTCATTGACATGATAGAGGCGTTGAAGATCTGCGGATTGAACGGGTACACCGTCGTTCAAGACTTCATTGCGCGCCGAATCCACCTGCTCCAGCAACGAGCCAATTTTAGCTTCGAGTACCTGGGCGTGAAGGACCCAGGTCGTCATGATGCCAAGCAGCTATCTGACCATGAAATCCTGAGGAGGATGAACCGGCTGCTGAAAAGCCGTGGGACTCTTGTCCCAGTGAAGACCACCTTCTCTGCGATCAACCCGCCTCCACAGGTGAGTAGTTGAGATGTTTTGTCTTTGTGATTCTTAACAGATATCCTTCTGACTTGTTCGAATTTTCTTCTTTTTATAGGGCCAAGGGCGGGATAACAATGATTGTCCTCCCCTGCCTCCAGCAACTGAAGAAGGCGGAGGCATAGCTCTAGGAGGTCCTATCCGAAGTGAGGACCTTCCAAACAAACCACGCTCTCCTGATGACCTTGATTGGCTTGACTCAGAATCTACTGACTCTGATGTCATGCTCATAAACCCAGAAGCCGGGAGTAGTCGAAAGAGGTCTCCGACTCCATTTCAAGAAACCGAGGAACCTATCCCAAAGAAGGCTTGCACTGGTAATCGTCGTGCTTGTCGAAAAGTACTTTTATCCATAGAATTGGCTGAAAAGCACTGTAATACGGGTGCTCCTGTTAAGGGGAAACCTGAGTACTTTGTAGTCCTTCTGTGTTTGGATTTTAATAAACCCTTGTCTTATATCTGTTTTTGTACCAGATGTTGAAACAGCCCAAGGGACTTCAAGCATTGCGGTCCCTGAAGAAGCTCCAGCTCCAGACCCATTGTTGAAGAAACCTCTCTTGAAGTTACCACGACCATTGAAGCTCGTAAAGTAAGTTTACTTTTAGAGTGCCCGCGTGTTTCTGGTACTAACATAGAAACTCGTCTGTTGTAGGAAAATGAAGCCGGCTGCAGCACCTTCAGATGCTGTTCTCGAGACTCGGGCGGTAGAGGAGTTGGAGACGCTGAACAAGGAAGAATCTAGCGCCCCTCCAGTCTTTAGCCAGGTAGATGCTCTACTCAGCTCCTCTCCGTCGGGTCCTCAGGTCGATACAGCGCCTGAAGTGGATATTCCCACTTTGCCTCAGGTTGGTGTGCCATACTCGATCTTCCGTTCTCCTGCTCAGTTGGAATTTGACTGAGTAATCAATGAATGGTTTTTCCGCACTCGACAGCCGGATGAGCCAACTCTGGAGATGGTCTTGGCCGATGTTCATGCTGAAACTTTGACTCGCCCTCTGCGGATACATGGGTATATGCCGAGTCTCTGAGTGATGAGTGATTGTCAACTGAGATAATGCGCATGTTCTTTGGCTTGTGTTGTGCAGGGGTCAAGCCCGGATACAGTGATCGAAGGCAAGGTGAAGGTCAAGTAGAGACGTGTCGTGCCGATGGACCGAGAGTGGCGAAGCGCGGACGTGAGGCTTGGACTGAGGGACTGGTGGCCTGAGGATCAGCTGTGGTGGCTGACAGCCTGGGACAGCGACGAGCGAAGACTTGCGGGTGGACGGGGTGCACGGGCGGTGCATCCCCTCTACGGCTCGGTTTGGTGGTTGAGCGACAGAAAAACCACCGAGTGGACGGTTTCCAGGTTTGGGCCTCAAAACCTAGGCGCTGGTGGTTTCCGAGTTTGGGCCACAAAACTCGGGCTGAGGACGGTTTCCAGGTTTGGGCCTCAAAACCTGGGTGCTGCGGGTTTCTGAGTTTGGGCCACAAAACTCAGGCGATGGACGGCTGGTTTCCCGGTTTGGGCCTCAAAACCGGGGGTTGGCTGTGAAGGCTGGTTTCTCGGTTTGGGCCTCAAAACCAGGGGTGAAGTCTGGGAAAAGGACAAGCAGAGCGGTGGCGGCACGTGGTGGCAATCGGTGAGGTTGTGTCGAGGCAACGCTACCAGTTGTGCGGGCGTGGCCGTCGGATCACCACTGTTGGTATTTCTTAGCGTCGCTACTAAGAATAGAGTTTTAATCTATCCCCGGCAACGGCGCCAGAAATGCTTGTTGACACTTCTTAATGCAACCACTAGAACTAGACTATGGAACCTAACCCCAGCAACGGCGCTAGAAGTGTCTTGGTGGTAAAAATATTGACTATTGGATAGTTCCGCAAGCGCACAGAATATACCGATGTAGCACTTCACCCGGGAGTATTCCAAGGTATCGTTATTTATTTTATCCCAAAGGAAAGCAAGCTAGGAAAGATGTAGAGAGAGGAAAGATAGATCCTTTAGTCTTACTATAATCTATTATCAACTAGAGAAGCAAAAGGGGATAAGTGGATATAAGGGAGGATAGATAGATAAGATAAATAAGTTGAGCGAAGAGTATATGATATGAAAGATAACTTTAGTAGAGTTAGCTAGGTGGGAGGACAACGAGTGAGTATAAAGTACTCCTATGTATCTACCTTTACTCTATGAACTTAATCCTAATTGAATAGATGACTTAACAGGATTGACGCCTTGCTACTTGTGTGAGAGGGATAAACGAGAGAGTAAAGCGATAGAAGGTTGTAAACATAACCCAGTACTCAAGCGGATATTTGTCTTATGGACGCCTTACCTTTTAAAAACTAGCCTGAGTTCACGTGAGGGGATCTAGGTAGCCAGGCAAAATCTATCACCTTTTGCCCATGCGCCCCTACTGTCCGTGCAAGCCAGCGGTAGTCAAAGATAAGATGAAGTATGAGCACCACGCTCACACTTATCTACACCTTTAGCTATCGATCAAAATAGCTAAATCCCCTATCCTAGGATAGGACGATGACGCACACACAAGAAGCTATTTAAAGGAAATCAATCTAACTAAGACAACTATAGAACCAAGATAAGCACACAACAAGACTATATAAATATAGACTTGCACTAAGTAAATACTTAAATAAATACTTGGAAAGTAAATACTTAAGTAAATGCAAAGTAAAGTAAAGAAAGAATAATATATTAAATAAATAAAGTCTTACAAAAGAAGAAAGATACAAGGGCTATACCAGACTCCCAGAAGACGACTCCGGAGACCCGAGCTTCGCCCGACTCAACTCTAACTCCCACTCTAGACTAACTAGTACTACTCTTGCTTGATCTCACATGAGAGTGGAGATATGTAAAACTATCTCGGGGTGTTCTGAATGAGAGGGTGAAGGCCTCTATTTATAGTGGAGGTGGAGTAGGGGCTACTCTGGTGCCACGTCAGCGATTCGCGTGATCCTCCTCTCTTCACCCTTGGATCCACCGCCATGACAACCGACTTGGATCAATGGCTTGGATATTCTTCACGTGTGAAACATGCACTTTGCCACCGACTTGGATGAGGGTCACCATGGGGTCGGCCGACCCCTGTCCCTGACATGTGGGCCCGGGGTACATCTTCTAGAAGGTGCTAATGTCACCCTGATGAACAGTGCTGCTGGGTCCCCAAGGGAGGGTCGGCCGACCCCCCTATGATAGGGCTGGCCCACCTTCTTCTCTCCCTTGGTGACCCCACATGTCATGGAGAAAGTCTTGTGAAGTTGGTTGCATTTGGTTTTCGGTGTGGACCCATGAATCCATGTGCTTCTCATCTTGCACCATTGAGCAAAAGCACATGCTTGATCCAATGGTTGATATTGGCTTGAACATGCTTCTCTTGGATCATGCCTTGTCACCATGGCCGAGGTGGCCCCAAGGTGGGGTCGCCCGACCCCCTTGGTGGGCCCACCTGGCCTCATTTTGTTCATTTTGCCATCTCCTACAAGTTCACAAGCTAAGAGTACAAGTGGAACTTATTAGTGATAAATATGCTCATGATATGCTATTCTTCCTTGAAACCGAGGCCTGTTGACGGTATTTTGATAAGGTAAAACATGGTATATCTTCCGTCAACAAGATCCCCCAAGCTTAACCTTTGCTCGTCCCGAGCAAACAATCAAACTTGGCCTCGGTGGATCAGTATTGTTACTATGCATCACATTTCAAGAGTACCATGTTCACAACAAAGTACTTCTCTTTGAATGGAAAAATTAGCTATGTAAATCACCCATATTACCTTAGTACTCTATGGGGCTTATGGCTTTTCCTTTGTCTTAGGTGGTTGAAAGATAGAACAGTTTGACTTGAGCACTAACTTTCTTGTTTTTAGCAAGTTTCATACCGGAGGTTTTGCAATATTTTTCAAAAGAAAGACTTAATGTTCCTCATATGGTTCTCTCATGTCGCTCAAATGGTGTATGATTCCTCACCAAGGCATATGATAAGTGTTGCCTTCTTTATTTCATCCTACTTCTAAACATGCTTATGTGTAGCTCAAGGTAGAGATGAAAGAAGATGGCAAACTTACTTGCATTTTGTTCCGAAGTCAAAGCTTGGATCCTTGAAGAGAAGTGTCATACTCCCAGATCAAGATGTGTAAGTGTGTGGTGTATGGTGGACTACATTGCTTCTTTATTTGACAAGATCTATCTCTCTATATTTTTTTTCTTTTTCTCTCTTTTCTAATGAGACATGGCTAGCATTTTTTTTCTTTTTTTTCTTTTTTTTCATGGACTTTCACTTGTCCATCTTTTTTCATCTTTATTTTGCCTAGCCTTTTGAGTCTCATCTACTAAATAATTGAGAGAGATTTCCTAACACTTGGAGTATGAAGCAACCTATTTGGTGGAAATGAAAGGCATGTTTCTGCGTACTTCCAGTGTAGAAGCAGCTTGTATATGAGGTGTGTACGTGATCTTGATCTTAGTAGCATGAAAAGTCTCTTAACAAGGGTCAACAAGACTTGACAACACTCAGTACAAAGCAAATAGCCTATGTAGAAGGTTTGTAAAAATGTAAAGCATATATGGCTATGGAAGGAATTTATCACCATTAAGGAACAATTAAGATTTTGATTATTTTAAGAATAAATTCTCTGGTAATCTATCATGCTTAGAACAATATTATAGCAGCTCTTGCCTCACTATATCATGTCTCACAACAACTTAGACATAGTTCTAGCACTTGCAACCCACAAAGTTTTCAGGTTCATGATGGTTTAAATGAGCTAAGTAATCCATACTTAGAGAAATACTAAGTTGTAAACTAGGCACTAGAGAAACATTAGCAAGGCAACTAGTCATCATTTCCATGGGGAAGATAGACATATATGAGACATATGTGCTAAGGGGAACACTAAGCAAATATTTTTGGTATTTTCTTTTTTTTTAAATGCAATGAGAAAACTAATTGAAACCTAAATAACTTAAGATACAGGACTTACCTTGGTGGGGGAGAGGATCTCCCCCAAGCTTGGTTCTTGCCTACTGTGGTGGTGGATAATGCTGGTACCACCCGGCCCAACGTCGTGCTTCTTCTTGAATGGCCCGTAGGAGTTGGGCGTTTTGTTGTGCAAGAAGCAATGTTGCCTCTTGTTCGATGTTCATCGCACCCATGTTGTCTATGAGCTCGTCCATCAGCGTCCTCTGATGTTGCCTTCCTCTACCCCATGGGCGAGGAGTGTCTTGAGAGCGAGGAGGCCTCCCCAAGGATCCTGAAATGTCGATAGAGGCTGCCTCATCTCCCTCCTCAACTTCCTCAGCCTGATGTGAAGGTTCGCCTTGTTCCATTCGAGTAGCACGGGACGCTCTCCTTGTCCTCCTGCTAGTACCTGCAACATTTGGGGCTCTTTCCTCGGGGTCCAAATCAAAGGTTAGCGTACGAAGCGCATACAATCGAAGTCCCTCACAAGGGAGAGTGATTTCGACTGTATGGCGTGGATAAATCATTATTAGTTTACCCTTGGGACCCCTTTTTAGTACATCACAACCAATAAATACATTTTCTTCCAAAACATCTCTCACGGTTTTAATGTACTGTTGACACTCCTTAATGGAATGACTCTAAGAAGAGAGTTATAATCTATCCCCGGTAACGGCGCCAGAAATACTTGTTGGTATTTCTTAACGTCGCTACTAAGAACGAACCACATAAAATAATAAACTAGTGAAAGCACTAAAGAGTGTACGGGACACTACTAACTCCAATTAACGTCAAATTGTCATCCCCAACATGAAGCTAGCAATGTAATTATATCAGGGCACTGGATTTAAAAGATAGATATTTACCCGCAAGCGCACAGATAAACATACCCGTTGTAGAAGCATTTCACCCAAACTAGTCTCAGGTATCGTTATTTATATTTTAGCCTAGAGACTAATCAATTCAAGATATGATGGCATTGTAAGGACTTAACAACATTTAATATGGCACACACTTATAATAAGACTGATAACACACTAATTACTTTGAACAGGAATCAGGTTATAGAGTAAATGATATGATAAATAATTGATAAAGGATAACAGAGATCAGATCAATCAAGGATAAACGTAGAACAGTATTGCCTAGCAAGTGATGATTAGAACAGGTATTAAAAAGAAACATTCCTAAGTTATTCTAATTACAAGTCATAGCATACATTGATTAGTGCAATTATACTTGGCAATCATTGGATAGGTCACATCATATTTATAATCAAGAGGCAACTCCATAGTAAAGGTGTCAAACAAAGTAACCCTTAAACCATGAGTTAACTGAGCCATACTGAACACTATATTCGGGAGGTGGAATACAGAGGACTCAACAGGTCTGTCACACCCGCGATCTACCACTCCATCCGGAACATAGGACGCATTCGCAGATAAATAATGTATAGGCACCACGCCAACACAGCATTTATCACTCACCCGTTGTACTTTAAGATGAGCGCTATATGAACATGAGTATAAACATAAAGATGAACTATCTATGCCAAATATATAATCAAAGCAAACTATAAGCATTATAACTAAGAATATAATCATTGATGTCTTAATCATATCAATTGTATTGCTATCTAGAACACGATGATGAACAATAAGGTGAATTAGATCATCGAGAAGAACTAAAGTACGAACTAGAACATGAACTAGAACAAGATTATGAACTAGACGACGAACTAGATGATGAACATGAACTAGACGATGAACTAGAACATAAACAATGAAGAACAATGATGAACTAGAAGAGCAATTATGAAATAGATCCATAATGTTAATACAAGAGAGAAGATCTTGGGTTTACCGAGCCTTCTCGTGACTAGATCAGGAATCCAAGCGAAGCTTGCCTCCTCTAATCCTATTCTATCTACTAATCTAGGTGGATGTAGATCTAAGGCTTCCGATTGATCTCCTTCTAATGCTCTGATTGATCTAACCCTGATTAATATAATGCCTGATGTCGGATGCCCTGGAGAGGGGGGTCAAGAGGCTGTTTATATAGCCCTGGGCAATGAACCGTGGCCCTTGGATCAAACCGACTTAAGGTACGGTCGAGATGCATCCTAGAGGTCGGTGGAGATAGCTTGCAGAAGACGGAGACCAGCGGGCCCAGGGTGGGACCGACCGGTGGGTCCAGGGGACCGATCGGTCCCACCAGGAGGTGGACCGCGGTGCCCTTTCTCGTGGTGTCTCTATGTGTTCTCTGGAGTCTTCTAGAAGTATCCCGACGTGGCGGTTGCGTTATCTCCCGACGGTTTCCTTCTATGGGAAGCTATCGGTGCCGTTTTCCTGGTTTAGTCCCTGCAGAATCATAACTCACCAAAACTCGTGGAATATTGTCAGTTGAAACCCTAAACCTTTGTTGGTGATCAAATTCTTGCCCTTTTCATATTTATTTATCTCTTAATTATGATAGATAACCAGTGTCAACAATTCCCCCAAGCTTACCTTTTGCTAGTCTCTTAGCAAACATTCATGATGAATCAGGAACTGCTACTATGCCTTCACACTTTAAAGGTACATATGTTCAAACAAAAATCTTCCCTTGGTTTAGAGTTAACTATTCTGACTTTCTCATATTACCTTTAACTATGGAGCTTTTGCCTTCACCTGGGTCCTTAAACAATTGAAAGATAGAACAATCAAGTTAAGCACTGTATCTCTAACTCTTTGATCAACCTTCGTTCTGGAGTTTTTATATATTTTCAAATGAAAATCAGAGATTCCACTGTATGACACTCTCAAATCGCTCTTTTATATTTTATGATTCCTCACTGATGCAATTTTCTTACCTTCTATGGATATATATCTGGAGTTTTAAGAAGTGAAAAGCATATCTTACCAAGTCAAAGTTCAAAGTTTAGGAAGAAAGATGTCATACTCATAGATCAAGACTTTAGAACATTTGAAATTTGTCATCTCTTGCTGGCATATTGTAATTAGAGGGACCATGGACTATCATTCTCTTTTTTTCTCATATTTTTATCATAACTCTTTTTCTCTTTCTCTTTTTGTTTTTTTTCTTTTGAGGTAGTCAGACACTTGTCCCTTTTTATTTCCTCCTTTTATACTTTTGCATAGCCCATGCCTCTAACACAATACTACTTTGAAAGAGTCAATCTTTTAATAAAACATTCTTGATCTCTAGAGCATGATAAATTTCTCAACCATAACTAAAAACTTACAACAAAGTAAGTAGCCTTATCTTAAGATCATATTAATGGCTCTAGGTAGGAATTCATGTTATTGTCATACAGGATCTCATCATGTGTTTTTAATCTTTTTAAAGTGTAAATCTCCAGAACTCTAGTATCTCTAGGAATTAGATAAACAACAGCTCAAACCTTTTTGTATCATATCTCACAAATATCTAGACTTTAGATTAAGCATTTGCCATCCACAGGTTTTAGGTTCAGAGTTTATTCAGAACAACTTTGTCTAAAACTCAAGAAAATTCAAGTTTAAACACTAGGTACTTAAAAAGAGGCAGAGCAATTGTTCATCATTTTTATCATGAGCGAAATTAAGTTTTTATCCACCTAGACATTTATTCATTATATAATATCTTTATTTGGTTTTGTAACAGTTATTCATCTTTTTAGGGGTTTCTATATTTATTGACCATATCTAACTAAATCGAACTAATAGTAATAGATAAAAAGCCGTGATACTTATCGTGGTAACTGAGGGTGCTCTCCCCCAAGCTGGATCTTGACTTATTTTTTTCTCCAGAAGTCGAGTAGACCGTTAATGGTTTGAGTCCTTCTCTTCTTCTCTTCCTGCTGAATTCAAAGATAGACAACACAACTAGTGGAACTTGATTAAGCGTTAGTGATAAATATTCCTCCATTTGTCCAGTTGTCTTAAAACTCTTAAGATTATTTATGTTCTTCCTCTCCACTGAGCAGAGTTTCAGCAGTGTTTCATAGTATCTTTTTTTAGATTTTTTTTATTTTTATGGATGTATGCAATGCAGAAGTAAATATGCAAATGTATATCTATTTATTTTTTATGCCTCCACAGAAAGTGTACTACTCTCATGGGGCTTAGAGTTTCCATATTTTTTATTTTGTTTTCTAATGCAGATATAATTGCTTAAGAAGTAAATATGATACTAATAGTAAAATGATCATGCTTTATCTAATTATGCAATGATGAATTTAATGCTAATGAATATGGATAACTACCGAGTTACCTTTCAGCGAGGATTTGACGTTTATAGTCTATCGAACAAGACTCCTTGTATGCTCTTTATTCTTCCTTTGGTGTATCAGCGGATCCTGAGGAGGACCTCGATGATTGCACGTCAATAAAACTCTCTTTCTTTTTCCATACTTGCCTGACTGGTGGACTTGTCTCCTTTACTTCTTCGTCCTTTGTTTCCTCTAATGGGACATCTTCACTTCTGGTAACTTCTCCTTCATAGTCGGCCCATCCATCCTTGATTTGTCGATTCTTGTTGCGTTGGGATGCGCGGCGTCTCCTCCTTGAGTGGTTCTTCTTTTCCTGTACATTAGTGGCATAACTATTGAAGTAACAGCGTACCTTCTCTCTGAAGAACTAGAAGTGGATCTCTCCAGATCTCATGTAGATGATGGCGCCAGTGGTGTTGAGGAAGGGTCTTCCTAGGATGATGTGGATGTCGTCTTCTTTTCCCATGTCTAGTACTAAGAAGTCGGTGGGAACATAGTGGTCTTTAATCTGGATCATCACGTCCTTTACTATTCCCTCCGGAAATCGATAAGTTTGGTCCGCCATCTGCAGCTGCACATATGTCGAATACATAGGTCTATTTTTATATAAGTGCTCATATGTTACCTTAGACATTATATTGACACTTGAGCCGATGTCGCGGAACGTCTTGTGGAATGTACTTCCTTCGATCTTGCAATCGATGGTGGGTACGCCTGGGTCATCTCTCTTGGCGAGGAATGGTGATGCAAGAAGGTGGTCGTATTCTGTTTGGACAGAGTTGACCATCCATACTGTGTCTTGATGTGGTTGTGTAGCCTTGTTCTTCCTCCTTCTGTTCCTATTCTTCTTCTTTGATGATATGATGTTTGCATCTTCGTAGGGCATCTGAGGGTGGACTTTGGTAGTGAGTGTACGACTCTTGAAGCTGAATCTTTCTTTGTTGCCTGTGATTGTGAAACAGATCTTGGCGCTGTCCGTGTAGATGATGGCTTTGGTTGAGCTTAGGAACGGGTGTCCAAGAATGATGGGTGCTCTTTTGTCTCCACCTGTTTCAACGATCATAAAGTCTGCACACACATACGAGCGTCCCACTCGTATACAGATGTCTTCTAGAATTCCCAATGGGTAGCATAGTGTCTGATCTGCAAGCTGCAAACACATAGTTGTATATAATAGAGGTGCACCATGTATTTGTTCGTATATTACCTTGGGCATAATATTGACGCTTGCTCCAAGGTCGCGGACTGCTTCTTCAAAACTGTGAGGTCCAATATGAATTGGAATCACAGGTCTTCCTGGATCTCCTTTCTTTGGGGCAATGGAGTCATCCATCCATTCCCTTGAAGGTCTAGGTATGAGGTGTCCTGCATCAAAGATGTCTACAAGATTTGTAGTTTCTAGCTCTTTTGGACTCCCTGGAATCTTACCTTTTTCAGCCATAGCGACTGAAGCTGCTAACTGAGATAACTGAGATTCTATCATTTTATTAAAGCTATGTTGATTCTTTATAGCAGAAGTAAAGCTATCTATTCTAGTATTAATATTTTCAAGCAGTTTATCATTGGAAGCTATCTTCTTAGACATATTATCAATAATTTTATTTTGATTAGATATCATTGAAGGACCGAAAATGCTAAAGCAGGGCGACCAGAGGGGGGGGTGAATGGGAGCCTAAAAATTTCTTCTCAGAAATTCCGGCCTCTGTCCCAACAAAATCAACCCCAAGAGCAAAGCCGACACACGCGATGTCCACGACCCAAGAGAATGGGTGGATGTTCCCTAGGAACACAGCGGGACACCACAAAAGCTCCCTCTTCCAAATCCACGCGAGTCAACTAGTGACAGGATGGAGTTTGGGTAACCTCAACCTCCCCCGAGCAACGCGAGGGGGATTCAGGCTTTTTCGCAAAGCGGGAAGCCCGGTTTCTGTAGAGCACAGAGTCGGGAATCCAACGCAAAAAGCAGATCTCAAATCGGAGCTCGAACGCAAAAGATACGGGCGAAAACGCGCAAACACTGCACTGACCGGACTCTGAGGTGCGTCCGGTCAGTGTCGATCGGACGCGTCCGGTCAGAGAAAAACCTCTCTGGATGCTCTCTGTTCACGACCGGACTCACGGTGATCAAGCGTCCGGTCGTTACAACTGAGCGTCCGGTCAAGCACCGAGGAGGCAATGAACAGTGCCTTCAGTGCGTCCGGTCACGCGAAACCCTAGCGTCCGGTCAGAATCTCGCACAGTATTTCGCTCGGCCTTCAACGATCGGACGCACGGGATAGCGTCCGGTCGATATGAGGCGTGCGTCCGGTCAAGTCACGAAGGAGACGCAGAGAACGTGTTCAACGACCGGACTCACGACCAAGCGTCCGGTCGGTGCGACTCGTGCGTCCGGTCACCGCGATGCACCCCTGTTCATCCACCGAATCAACCCGATCTCCCTCAAATCAAAAGCACTAGGGCTTCAACTTCGTGTGAGGGGTCACAAGGATGTTAGTGAGCTACTCCTAAGAGATCATGGCTCGAACCTAACTCCAAATCGGTGAATCGGAGAAAAAGGATTAAGAACGGCAAGAACTTGATCCCAACACTAAATCCGCCCGATCTGTGAGTACGTGAGGTATTAGAGAAATTCCTTCGGTAGAAAGAAGACTCTCACAAAGCTACACAAGATGGTTCAAACGGATTTGCGAATCTTCCCTCGAAACAAGAATTCTCGTGAAGAACGAAAGAGGGGAAAACGTGCAAACGCGAAGAACAAAATCGCAAGACAAATTAAAGCACGAATTTGATCCTTGGACTCAGAGGAATGGATGATTCATTAAGCACTTGGTGTACGGGCTACAAGCCACTCCAGCAGATCAAAGCTTGGATGGCGAAAAGCTCAAGAACAAGAGCCAACTCTCCCTAACCCTAGCCTACTCTCACAGGAACAAAATGAGAGAGACACCACCAGAGGATTGCCAAGGATACGGCTGCCCTAGCAGCCCTCTCCATATATATAGGCGCACGTCCTAATGACCAAGGCGCCCTTACATTAAGCACTCATCCCAAATACCCCCCAGGGGTAAAACCGTCCAGACTTGACAGTCTTCATCCGACGGCCACGCCCGCACATCCGGTAGCTTCGCCTCGACGCGACCTCACCCGATGCCGCCACGTGCCGCCACTGTCGACCGCCGCGCCTTCTCACCGATAGCTTCGCCGCAACGCAAGCCTCTCGGTGCCGCCACGCGTCGACCGTCCTTTCGGACCAACCCCCTGGTTTTGAGGCCCAAACCAGGCAAACCGGCCACCCCGAGTTTTGAGGCCCAAACTCGGAAACCCGCCACCCCAGGTTTTGAGGCCCAAACCTGGAAACCGTCGATGGTAGCTTTTTGAGGCTCAGCTACCGAACCCGTACCGTAGACGGGATGTGGTTCGCACACCCCGACCACCGGCACCGATGCCGATGCATGTCCAGCCTCCACGCCGGGCACAACGCCTTCGCCTTCCTTCTTGACTCGGCCGACGGCACTTGCGCCGCACGCAAGCCCGTGTCCGACCTCCCGCCAAGCGACACGACTCCAGCGCCTTCCTCCCGACTCGGCCGATGCACCGCACATCCCCATGTGCTCTCGCTCGTCGATGCCACGTGCCAGCTACCACAGCTGGTCCTCTGGCCCTCTGGTCCCTCAGTCCAAGCCTCCCGTCCGCCTTTCACCGCTCGGTTCGTCGGCATGGCACGTCCGCCGCACGGCACGCCCATCCTTCACCGCACCCGGTCCGTCAGCACGGCACGGCTCAACTTGACCTTCACCTCGCCATAGACCACTGTCTCCGAGCTCCACACCTGCACATCAACACAGCCAAGAGACACATGTCGCACACACACACCAACCCAGAAACACCACACAACTCACACCACCGGTTAGTCATAAGCATTAAGCGCATAGCAAATAATGACTCAACCGGGTAAAAGCCTCAAACCTTCCTCAACACAGTCAATCATTCATCATATGTATTCTCAATCTCCCCCTTGATGAATGCATTGACTGACAATAAAATCAAAAAGGAAGGGTTTGAAGGCCAGTCTCACTCAAGTGCCCAAAAGCCAGGTAAAAGCAAACACAAGGCCACTTGAGAGAGGGAGGATCATGAATACTCCAAATAAAAGCTCTCGGTCCCAAAAGAAATGGGAAAAGCGGGCAAAGCCTCCACATAACCGAAGAGTCAAGAGAAGACAAGAGTTTCATGAATCCCAAAAAGGCACTCGAAAACCAATCTCAAAAATTGTCAAACAATCATCACAAAAAGAAACCAAGGTACTTATCCACTTGGATTCACTTGGGTTACTCCCCCTTACTTGGGTTTCTAAATTTCCCCCCCTTGCTTGGGTTTCTAAATTTCTCCCCCTTGATGATTGAATTGACAAAAAGCTAAGCACAAGAGATGGTTTGAGATACCAACACCGAAAGCTTGGTCCCCAAAGACATGGGCAACGGCTCGACGCAACCAAGCGAAGGATCGGAGCAACAACTCAACAAATAGCAAAAGACTTGGTTCCCAAAGACATGGGCAACGGCTCGACGCAACCAAGTCAAAAATGAGCTAGTCCTCAAGAAGAGGCAGAAGAGGGCTCAACACCGCTAGCTCAAGGCTCGACACCAAATGAGGCTGAAACAGCGCATAAGAAGCAAAACTGCTAGTCCCTCAAGATAGAGGCACAGAGGCTCAACACAACTAGCAGAAAATTTGATACCATTCAAAATCAGCCACAAATTGGTGAAAACAGCTAGTTCCTCAAGACAGAGGCAGAATGGCTCAACACAGCTAGCTGAGGGCTCCAATCCAATCAAAAATACCAAGCCAAAACTGCTAGTCCCTCAAGAGAGAGGCAAAACGGCTCAACACGACTAGCAGGCTCGATACCAATGCCTTACGGCCAAACATGCTCCCCACCAATTGAAAGCCAATCGAAGGACCGCAAGGAAGGTTCAATTCCAATTGAAAAAGCCCAAAGAAAAGGCTCAAGGTGAAATGGAGCACAAACACTCGGAGCACGTGGAGAAGCAGCAAGACAAAAGCAACTCCCCCTGAAAGCAAGCCTATATACAAAAGCTAGGCAATACAGCTCAAGACATCAATTGCATTCCATACCGGAAGATGGATACCAATTGGAACACATAAAAGAGCTATACCGAGTGAAGATACCAATTGAAGAAGAAACCAAAAGAGCTAAAATTCCCCCTCGCTCAAAGCTCTCCCCAAAATGCATGACTCTCCCCTTTGTGCCAACACTCAAGCTCCCCCTTGAAAACAGCTTCTCCCCCTTGACAAAAGGGAACATGCTGAGGGGTTTTGACATTTTTCACAAAATTGACACAAACACAAGACAAGTCATCCAAAAACATATGGGGGCAGTGAGAAGCATTAAAAGAGCCCGAAACCAATTGAAGGTGACCACAAAGAATATCGGAGCTGGGGGTATGCACACTAAGCTAAAAATGCATGAAATGCACAATGCAACAGCTTCAAGTGTATAGCAATCAGAATGAAAAGATGCTCAAAAAGAGTGCTGCCCTGAAAATGTAGCAATCAATACAAATGCTAGCTAAGGCTCAAACTGATCAAATGAATACGAAATATGAACAATTAAGCATATGAGCAGTTTTAAGCCATTCGAAAAGGTGTTCACCACTAAAATAGCACTTAGCATGGATAGACAGGAAATCAACCAAGTGCTAACTCAGGTATAAAAGGTGAACTACCCCTAGCAAAGTTCAATCATCATGCAATAGAATGAAGCATAGACTTGTGTTATTTTTTTCAAATTTTATTGGAGTTTGCAGCGGTATTAACACAAGTTCATATTAAAGCATGTGATTGCGAGAGGTTGAAAGCATGGTCATTGCCTAACTTTTCAACCGGGCTAAGCCTATGCAAGAAAAGCAATCAGAAGCTTAAAGCACCGGTTTCGGTCTTACACTACACGGCTCAAGTTTAACTCAAATGTGCAATGAGAAACAGTCTCGATACCGTGAGGTGCTGACACATGCAATCCCATCTCGATCTTTTCATTTCACTAATACTTGGATCAAGATTTTAAGCACAATGTACATATGAACAATCCAAGCAAGTGAATGACTCAGTGCAAGAGACATAGCAACCTAGCATACAAAAGATAGCATAAGTGATCTCAACACATCCTACCCATGCTAGTTGCCAATCTCAATGGTGAACAAATTAAAGGTTTCATAGTTGATTAGTCAAGTTCACCATTTGCAAAAATAGCTTAGCTCATAACATGTATCAAGTGATCAAAAAGAGCCTAAGCTACAAGCATCATCATGAATAAACAGGGCATACCAAAAAGAGCATAGTCTCATTTTCATTACTATATACATGAAGCTCTAAAATGCAAGATGTACATGATGAAATGCATGCAAAAGCTAGTCTATCAAAAACTAAGCAAAAACTAGCCTAAGAGTAAAGACCCAAAACAAAAGGGGGTATCGGAGAAGACCAACTAAGATACAACAAGCAAAATGCTTCCCCAACTAAAAGGGAAACACACATCCAGCTCACAAGCGAAGAGCCAGGAAATGCTCAAGCGACAGGCAGCAAAATCCACATCGGAAAGACCACACAGCAGAAAAGGGGTCGAAGAAGAAGTGTACCAAAAACCGAACTCAGAAGTGTGTCGGAGGTACCTCATGAAGCACATGACCGCCTGCTGGTGTGATGCCCGAGGGGACGCCTGATGCTGCTGAACTCCGGGGCGCCTGCCTCGCCGAAGTCGCCTCCCCCTCGCCTGATGCTGTCGCTCCCCCAGGTGCTGCTAGTGCTCGCTAGAGAGCTGCTCGAACGGAACCCTAAGTCGTGGAAGAAGTGGGATCGGGTCCGTGAGCCGAAATGCTCTCTCCAGGCTCCTGTTCTCCTGCACACTCAAAGGCAGAAGAAAACACAAGGCATTGTCTCGTCCAGTGTGACCTCAAGGTCTCCACGAAAACGGTTAGTCACATAAAAGCATAAGGTAAGCTCTCAACAAAAAGAGGTCTACCCATGAATGATACCGCAAGGAGATATGAATCCAAACTAGACAAGACTACCATGCAACAGGATAAAGCACTATGGAGCAGAATGCATCCTAAGGACATGATTAACTCAAACGCAGCCTAAACCTCAACACATGCTACAATGCAAGATAATGATAGCAATAGATCCAAAAGCATGTAACATGATAAAATCGAGGAAAGACTAGTGCTCAAACTAATCATATCAACAGGATACATGTAGCTAACCAAAACTAGCACCTGAAAAGTGACACCTAATGAACATCACACCTCTACAAGTAAAGCTCATGGAGAGGTATGGTAAAACATGGCATAATGTTCATAAGGATCACAGACTAGCATGAAAAGTGGATAATCCACAAAAGCTATACACAAAGCTAGCAAGACATGATATACAAGATAGCACATGCTAGACTAAAGCAAAACATGATACAAAAGAAAATGTACATGTAAAAGCTATACAAGTAAGCACATGAAGAACCATCTCATACCACAAGACATAAATCATGGATGAACAAGGTATGAGTGTATAAGAAAGCTCACCAAGCTATACAAACCTCTTTGGAGGCAAATCTAAGCGGGATGCAGAGAACCATCAAAACTTGATCACATCTAAAAGATCAAGCTCCATTCGGCGCATGTCCTCCACCCCGCGTCCTCATATCTACACACAAGAGGACAAAGTAACCCGAGCCTTGGATCCTGAAGGGTTAGCAAGCATGTACTTGGGAATCCAGGACTTGGTCACAAGTCTCAACTTCTCATGTGGGTTAGCATGATGCAAATGCTGGTTCAAAAGCGATTTTGAAACACCCTTGGAAGCATTCCTCAAAAGGACAACTCGAGGAGAAGAACGAGTCGTACCACGGGAAAAGAGGCAAACATCTTCCAAGGTCTTTGTAGAAGAACCAATAGAAGCATCATGAACAGCATGACGTGGACGAAGAGAAGAAGCACTAGAAGCATGTCCACGACCATGACCTATCCCACTAGAAAAGGAGTCATAAATCCCATCAACAAAAATGGGCTTCTTACTAGGAGCACAAGCGTTCATGCCATGAGACGGGCTATGAATCACCATCTTCCTAGAAGAGCGAGCTTGGCGCAAACGTTTGGCACGCCGATAGCAAAAGCTTTCTTGATGCCCATCTTTCTCACAAAAAGAGCAATGGTACAAGGGCCTACTGGCAGGCACACCATTCTCCGACAAATGAGAAGTCCCTTGGGACTTAGAACAAGAAGCATCAACCACCAACTTGGTGCCAATGCTAGGAGCACACGTGCCATGAGAAAGGCTACGCGGCTTCCTAAAAGCCTTAGCTCGAATTCGCCGCTCGTGCTTGACACGGCGAAAACAAAAATCGAATGAATGTCCATCCTTCTTGCAAAAGGTGCAATGGAAAACCGGATTGGGAGGACGAGTCCCAAAAATATGAGGAGCACCCTTGTCAAGAGAAGTCCCTTGGACATCACTCGAAGAACTAGCAAGGTTAGGAGTAGCTATGAAAGAGCTATCCGAAACCTTGGCACTAGTGCTAACGTCAAAAGACTCACGCGCAACACAAGAACTCAACTCCGGTTGCAAAGAAGCAATTTTAGAAGCATCAACATCGGAGTTGCAAGAAGTGCGTGACACAAACGACTTAGCACAAAGGCTCTTGCACCTTTTGGCTAAAACCTCATTCTCAAACATGAGGCGATCACAAGTACCACAAGGAGTGTTTTTCAGATTCTCCATCTCCTCCTTTATGCACTCGGCATATGTGGTACGCAAGAGCTCAACTTCACTCTCAAGGTTGGCACTCATATCATTGTGCTCAACCAACTTAGCGCTCATATCATCGCGCATTTGCTTCAAAACCAAAACTTCTTTTTCCAAATCAATGCATGATGTGCACATGAAATCGGTGGAAGAAACATCACCATTCCCATCAAGCAAAGAATCATGAGTAGCACTAGAAGCATGGCAAGCATTTTTATTCAAAGAGCACAAGCTACAAGGCCTAGCATTTATTTCAATAATTTCAGCCCTAGCATGCTCAAGTTCATCTACACATGTGGTGTGAGTCAATTTTAATTCATTAATTTCAGCATGCAAAGACTCACATGAAGCACATGGTAAAGAAGCTTTTGACCTAAGCAAGGCTATTTCAGATTTAGCATAAACAAGGTCCTTGCGCAAGTCAAAGCAAACAAGACATGGTATAGAAGCATTTGATTTCAACATTTCATTTTCAGATTTTAAGCTAGCAAGAGAAAAGCATAGCTCATCATTCTTCCTAACCATGTCACTACAAGAGGTGCAAGGTAAAGAAGCACTAGACTTCCAATGAAAAAGGCCACATTTCAACCTAGCAATGGAGCATTTCAACTTCTTGATCTTTCTATGCAAGGTATCACAAAGCTCATCATATCTCAGGTTATCATCACAACAAGCTTCAAATCGTTGGGACAAGATCCCAAGACTAGCGAGAAGTGTACCTTTCTTGGCCTTGCCAAGTTCACGTATACGATCCTCCGTTGAATGCTCATCATCTCCTAGGAAGTCCAGCAAAGCTTCCACCTCACGTTCCACCTCAAGAGTCGTACTCCTCCTTCTTGCCAAAATGTCGTCCTCGATCATATGTCCAAGACTCAAACCTAAGGACAAAGACACACTGGAAGAAGAACTTGGTGCCATCTCGAAAAGCACCGTTAGTGTTAGCCAAAACACAAGCTCAACACCTCGACAAGCAAAGTCGGAAACAGAACCGCTCTCAAAAAGGGTCGCCTTCGCGGATCCGGAACCGGTTAAGGTAGAGAGATCCTTAACTGGCTCCGATACCAATTGAAGGACCGAAAATGCTAAAGCAGGGCGACCAGAGGGGGGGTGAATGGGAGCCTAAAAATTTCTTCTCAGAAATTCCGGCCTCTGTCCCAACAAAATCAACCCCAAGAGCAAAGCCGACACACGCGATGTCCACGACCCAAGAGAATGGGTGGATGTTCCCTAGGAACACAGCGGGACACCACAAAAGCTCCCTCTTCCAAATCCACGCGAGTCAACTAGTGACAGGATGGAGTTTGGGTAACCTCAACCTCCCCCGAGCAACGCGAGGGGGATTCAGGCTTTTTCGCAAAGCGGGAAGCCCGGTTTCTGTAGAGCACAGAGTCGGGAATCCAACGCAAAAAGCAGATCTCAAATCGGAGCTCGAACGCAAAAGATACGGGCGAAAACGCGCAAACACTGCACTGACCGGACTCTGAGGTGCGTCCGGTCAGTGTCGATCGGACGCGTCCGGTCAGAGAAAAACCTCTCTGGATGCTCTCTGTTCACGACCGGACTCACGGTGATCAAGCGTCCGGTCGTTACAACTGAGCGTCCGGTCAAGCACCGAGGAGGCAATGAACAGTGCCTTCAGTGCGTCCGGTCACGCGAAACCCTAGCGTCCGGTCAGAATCTCGCACAGTATTTCGCTCGGCCTTCAACGATCGGACGCACGGGATAGCGTCCGGTCGATATGAGGCGTGCGTCCGGTCAAGTCACGAAGGAGACGCAGAGAACGTGTTCAACGACCGGACTCACGACCAAGCGTCCGGTCGGTGCGACTCGTGCGTCCGGTCACCGCGATGCACCCCTGTTCATCCACCGAATCAACCCGATCTCCCTCAAATCAAAAGCACTAGGGCTTCAACTTCGTGTGAGGGGTCACAAGGATGTTAGTGAGCTACTCCTAAGAGATCATGGCTCGAACCTAACTCCAAATCGGTGAATCGGAGAAAAAGGATTAAGAACGGCAAGAACTTGATCCCAACACTAAATCCGCCCGATCTGTGAGTACGTGAGGTATTAGAGAAATTCCTTCGGTAGAAAGAAGACTCTCACAAAGCTACACAAGATGGTTCAAACGGATTTGCGAATCTTCCCTCGAAACAAGAATTCTCGTGAAGAACGAAAGAGGGGAAAACGTGCAAACGCGAAGAACAAAATCGCAAGACAAATTAAAGCACGAATTTGATCCTTGGACTCAGAGGAATGGATGATTCATTAAGCACTTGGTGTACGGGCTACAAGCCACTCCAGCAGATCAAAGCTTGGATGGCGAAAAGCTCAAGAACAAGAGCCAACTCTCCCTAACCCTAGCCTACTCTCACAGGAACAAAATGAGAGAGACACCACCAGAGGATTGCCAAGGATACGGCTGCCCTAGCAGCCCTCTCCATATATATAGGCGCACGTCCTAATGACCAAGGCGCCCTTACATTAAGCACTCATCCCAAATACCCCCCAGGGGTAAAACCGTCCAGACTTGACAGTCTTCATCCGACGGCCACGCCCGCACATCCGGTAGCTTCGCCTCGACGCGACCTCACCCGATGCCGCCACGTGCCGCCACTGTCGACCGCCGCGCCTTCTCACCGATAGCTTCGCCGCAACGCAAGCCTCTCGGTGCCGCCACGCGTCGACCGTCCTTTCGGACCAACCCCCTGGTTTTGAGGCCCAAACCAGGCAAACCGGCCACCCCGAGTTTTGAGGCCCAAACTCGGAAACCCGCCACCCCAGGTTTTGAGGCCCAAACCTGGAAACCGTCGATGGTAGCTTTTTGAGGCTCAGCTACCGAACCCGTACCGTAGACGGGATGTGGTTCGCACACCCCGACCACCGGCACCGATGCCGATGCATGTCCAGCCTCCACGCCGGGCACAACGCCTTCGCCTTCCTTCTTGACTCGGCCGACGGCACTTGCGCCGCACGCAAGCCCGTGTCCGACCTCCCGCCAAGCGACACGACTCCAGCGCCTTCCTCCCGACTCGGCCGATGCACCGCACATCCCCATGTGCTCTCGCTCGTCGATGCCACGTGCCAGCTACCACAGCTGGTCCTCTGGCCCTCTGGTCCCTCAGTCCAAGCCTCCCGTCCGCCTTTCACCGCTCGGTTCGTCGGCATGGCACGTCCGCCGCACGGCACGCCCATCCTTCACCGCACCCGGTCCGTCAGCACGGCACGGCTCAACTTGACCTTCACCTCGCCATAGACCACTGTCTCCGAGCTCCACACCTGCACATCAACACAGCCAAGAGACACATGTCGCACACACACACCAACCCAGAAACACCACACAACTCACACCACCGGTTAGTCATAAGCATTAAGCGCATAGCAAATAATGACTCAACCGGGTAAAAGCCTCAAACCTTCCTCAACACAGTCAATCATTCATCATATGTATTCTCAATCATCTCTCTCAAAGGTGGTTGATTAAAAGTATTACCTTGGTAGTTACCTGAGTAATTAGGCATTGATTGCTGGTTCCATCCTTGAGCTTGTTGAGGACGATAGTTGGTGTTGTTGTTGATGTACTTTGCATCCTCTTGAATCTCAGGGCAGTTGCTCC
This sequence comes from Coix lacryma-jobi var. lacryma-jobi, assembly GCA_009763385.1. Taxonomy (NCBI): domain Eukaryota; kingdom Viridiplantae; phylum Streptophyta; class Magnoliopsida; order Poales; family Poaceae; genus Coix; species Coix lacryma-jobi. Next base: position 83,462,602 of record CM019822.1, read on the forward strand.
CTGAATGACCAGTGCCTCCATACTCTTCACATGTCATGCGAGATTCGTAGATTTGCTTGACGTCTTCTCTCTTGGAAGTGTGTTCATCGAACTTCTTCATGAGTAGGTCAAGTTTAGCAGACAACATGTCTACTTCCTTTAGTTGATGTATTCCTCCCCTCTTGCGTGGCTCAGAGCGTTCCTCGTTCCATCCTTGGTTAGAGGCCATCTTCTCTATGAGTGTAGTTGCATTGTTGATTGTGAGTGATAAGAATGATCCTCCAGCAGCGGCATCTACATTCTCACGGGTACTTGAAGTGAGCCCGTGGTAGAAGATCTGCATGAGTAGCCAATTCTCCATCCCATGGTGAGGGCATTCTGATATGTAGTCTTGAAAGCGTTCCCAAGCTTCTGGGATTGATTCTTCATGTTGTTGCTGGAAAGTTGAAATCTTGGCACGGAGGGCATTCGTCTTGCCCACTTGAAAGAACTTTGCTAGGAAGGCAGTTGAACAGATCGCCCACGAGGTGTTTTTATCTTTGTTGGCGTAGAACCATTGTTTTGCTTTTCCCAAGAGTGAGAATGGGAACAAGCGAAGTAGAATAGCGTCCCTTTCGACTCCTTTGATGGTGAAAGTGCTACAAATCTCCAGAAAGTGTTGGAGATGAGCGCTTGCGTCTTCATGTGCCTTTCCGCAAAACTGATTGGCTTGCACCATGTTGATCAAAGCTGGCTTGAGTTCAGTCCTAATGTTGGCAGTGGTTGGTGCAGAGAACTCGCGGAGTGTTTGTCGGCCATGGTGTCCAACACTGGTGTTAAGCTTCTTCTTATCTGGCTAACTTCTGGTAGTGCTGCTGAGGGTCTCTTAAGTTTGCGTCTAGTTCTCCTTAGTAAAGCTTCGGGATCCTCTATGTAGTTGTTCGGAAGTTGGAAACCAGTCATACATCACCCTGCATAAGATAAAAATAAATAAACAAAGCCAGGGTAAGCCTGTTTGAGTAAAAGTAAATAATCAGTGCATTATCACATGTGTGTAAGTAAAATGATATGTTCTAGCTACCGTTCTGAATGCTGCTAATGCAATGTCATATCAGTGTTCATAAAGATTTTAATGAAAAACCCTAGGTACCATCCCTAATTGAATTGATGTGGTCCCCGGCAACGGCGCCAGAAATGCTTGTTGACACTCCTTAATGGAATCACTCTAAGAAGAGAGTTATAATCTATCCCCGGTAACGGCGCCAGAAATACATGTTGGTATTTCTTAACGTCGCTACTAAGAACGAACCACATAAAATAATAAACTAGTGAAAGCACTAAAGAGTGTACGGGACACTACTAACTCCACTTAACGTCAAATTGTCATCCCCAACATGAAGCTAGCAATGTAATTATATCAGGGCACTGGATTTAAAAGATAGATATTTACCCGCAAGTGCACAGATAAACATACCCATTGTAGAAGCATTTCACCCAAGCTAGTCTCAGGTATCGTTATTTATATTTTAGCCTAGAGACTAATCAATTCAAGATATGATGGCATTGTAAGGACTTAACAGCATTTAATATGGCACACACTTATAATAAGACTGATAACACACTAATTACTTCAAACAGGAATCAGGTTATAGAGTAAATGATTTGATAAATAATTGATAAAGGATAACAGAGATCAGATCAATCAAGGATAAACTTAGAACAGTACTGCCTAGCAAGTGATGATTAGAACAGGTATTAAAAGAAACATTCCTAAGTTATTCTAATTACAAGTCATAGCATACATTGATTAGTGCAATTATATTTGGCAATCATTGGCTAGGTCACATCATATTTATAATCAAGAGGCAACTCCATAGTAAAGGTGTTAAACAAAGTAACCCTTAAACCATGAGTTAACTGAGCCGTACTGAACACTATATTCGGGAGGTGGAATACAGAGGACTCAACAGGTCTGTCACACCCGTGATCTACCACTATCCGGAACATAGGACGCATTCGCAGATAAATAATGTATAGGCACCATGCCTACACAACATTTATCACCCACCCATTGTACTTTAAGATGAGCGCTATACGAACATGAGTATAAACATAAAGATGAACTATCTATGCCAAATATATAATCAAAGCAGACTATAAGCATTATAACTAAGAATATAATCATTGATGTCTTAATCATATCAATTGTATTGCTATCTAGAACACGATGATGAACAATAAGGTGAATTAGATCATCGAGAAGAACTAAAGTACGAACTAGAAAATGAACTAGAACAAGATTATGAACTAGACGATGAACTAGACGATGAACATGAACTAGACGATGAACTAGAACATAAACAATGAAGAACAATGATGAACTAGAAGAGCAATTATGAAATAGATCCATAATGTTAATACAAGAGAGAAGATCTTGGGTTTACCGAGCCTTCTCGTGACTAGATCAGGAATCCAAGCGAAGCTTGCCTCCTCTAATCCTATTCTATCTACTAATCTAGGTGGATGTAGTTCTAAGGCTTCCGATTGATCTCCTTCTAATGCCCTGATTGATCTAACCCTGATGAATGTAATGCCTGATGCCGGATGCCCTGGAGAGGGGGGTCAGGGGGTTGTTTATATAGCCCTGGGCAATGAACCGTGGCCCTTGGATCAAACCGACTTAAGGTACGGTCGAGATGCATCCTAGAGGTCTGTGGAGATAGCTTGTAGAAGACAGAGACCAGCGGGCCCAGGGGGGGACCGACCGGTGGGTCCAGGCGACCGGTCGGTCCCACCTGGAGGTGGACCGTGGTGCCCTTTCTCATGGTGTCTCTATGTGTTCTCTGGAGTCTTCTAGAAGTATCCCGACGTGGCGGTTGCGTTATCTCCCGACGGTTTCCTTCTATGGGAAGCTATCGGTGCCGATTTCCTGGTTTAGTCCCTGCAGAATGAGAACTCACCAAAACTCGTGGAATATTGTCAGTTGAAACCCTAAACCTTTGTTGGTGATCAAATTCTTGCCCTTTTCATATTTATTTATCTCTTAATTATGATAGATAACCAGTGTCAACATGTACTCAAAAGTTTGGGATTCTAGTGCACCCAAAGTTTCGGCTATACGTGTGATGAATGATGTGAAGTATATGGGTTTCCTAGGCTTTATGTAGCTAAGCCAATAGTTCACTAGCATTTTAACAGGTGAAACTTTAACTTTGCTAACCATGGCATAGAGTAGTTTCAGCTCATCATCACTTAACAAGGCTCCTCTCATGCCAGGGAAAAGAGTGGTGAACAGCCAGTAGTGCATGAAACGTAAGGTTGGGTTATGAATTTTGTGTGGTGAGGGGTTGGAACAATCACTAGAGCCAGTAATGGCATACCAGAAAGCATTCTTGTCATACTGAAAAGCATGGTCTACATCAAGATGGCAAGAGTGATCAAATCCTAAAGCAGTGTTTAATGTGCTCCAAGTCAAGTCATATTCCATCCCAAACATTCGAAATGCTATCCCATCATTATTCACTTTTAACGTGCATAAAAACTCAATGGTTAAGTTCTTTATGCCAAATTCAGGAATTTCAAAGAATCCTCCCCAACCAATGGTATTGAAAATAGCATAAAATTCTAAATCCATACCTGTTTCTTGCAAGAGGGCCGGATCAATGACACTTGTGTGTGAGAAACTACACTCACTAAGAGTGAAGAATTTCCCCATTTCTTCGGCACTTAGCCTAAGGCCACTCTCGGTCTCCATTACTCTAGCCGGGGGAATGAAGGGTACTAGCTCACTTCTTTCCACCTCTCTCCTCTCATGAGCACTAGCATGGTGAGGTTCTTGGGAAGAACTCTCACCCTTGTTGGACTTTTTGAAACGGGAGGCAAGCAACTTCTTCATCTTACTACAAGATAAGTTACCAAGCTTCTACTGCTACTATGAAATGGGAACTATTTTTGGGTTTTTGGTTTTTGGATGGCTACTACTAAGCTAAGCTTGAGAATGAACTTGCAACTAAGGAAGGAAAGGAAGAACTTCTGAGCTCAAGATGGTTCTGGTGGTTTTGGTGTGGAGTTGAGCTCACAATGCAAGGGTATATATAGGGGGAGAAGGGCAAGTAGTGACCACCCATAGCATGGATCGGCCGACCCCCCTCCTTGAAACTTTGGACAATGCTTTACTTTGGCAAGGAGACATGTCTAATGTGAGAAAACACATTTTCAGGATGGGCCAACACATGGGTCAGCCGACCCCCCTACGTGCCCTCTCAACCTTTAAACTTTGTGTCATCATGTGTCTAGCAAAGATGTAGCTATGTTTGGTCCAAAGTTGACACAAATTTCAGAGATTCCCTTGCCTAGTGTTTGGTGAAAGAGAAAAGATGAATGGCCAAAGTGGAGACATGTCTAAAGTGATACCCATGGACCATGAGAACACTAAGACATGCCTTTGGGTGGTTATTGTGGTCCCATGAGCATCCTAGATAAAGGGGAACATCTCATGCTTAAAGAGTAAAGCAAAGGACCATTTCTTTTCAGATGTTGGCTTTGTTAATATGCATGATGTTCATGAGCATGCTGAGTAGAGTGCAGTAGGGTGCAGGAGGGCACCATGGTGGGATCGGCCGATCCCACCTTGGATGCTCCTTAAGCACCAAAGTGTTGTGTCATACTCAGGGTACTAAGCCAAGATAGAGCATGTGCCAGTGGGCCCAATGGTGGGGTCGGCCGACCCCACCTTGGGGTGGTCCCACGGCCCAAATGTGTTGCAAGTTATTGTCAAGGTGTTCTTAGCATTAAAATTTATTTTGTCAAAATGAAAAAAATGCAGAATTAAACTAAGTATGCAATTTAAGGGAAATGCAAGAATTGAAATGCATGAAAAGTTAAGTATGAGATAACTATTGATTTACCTTATCAGCAAGAGCTCCATGTTTCAGGTCCGTAGAGCAGGACCTCTCCGTCTTGTCATTCATTGGACCTCGTCGGCGAGTTCTTCTTTTACTTCGGCCTTGTTGACCGACTCGCTCTTTTTCTTGTTCCTACAGCGTGGGCGACGACGACGATGTTTGTTGTCTCGAGGTTCTTTGTCCTTCACCTGCATGTTAGCTTTATAACCGTTGAATGGACACTTTACCTTATATTCTGGGAATTGGAGGTGAAGTTGGCCGGATCCCACGTAGATAACGGCATTAACTGTATTAAGGAATGGCCTTCCCAGGATGATCGCGACGTCTACATTGGATCCCATGTCCAATATAAGGAAATCAACGGGGACGTAGCTGTTTTGGACCTTGATGAGGATGTCCGTTGCTAGTCCCTCGGGGAACCGTAGCATCTGATCGGCCAGCTGCAAACGAACAAATGTAGGGAGCAAAGGTCCCCCTAGTAAGTTATCATACGTTACCTTGGACATGATGTTGACACTCGATCCAAGGTCGCAGAAGGCATCGTGGAAGACTTGTGGTCCAATCTGGCAGGTGATGGTCGGCAGGCCTGGATCTTCCTTCTTGGTGAGGAAGGGTGGATCAAGTAGATAACCCCAGTTTGACCGGAGCGGAGGCTTACCGTACCTCGTAGTAACCAATTTTACACCCTCTATTGGATCTTCGGGTTTCCCCGGGGTCTTACCTTGCTCGTAGGATGGGACAGCTGCTGCTAATTAAGCTAATTGTGTTTCTAGCATTTTATTAAAACTCAATTGATTTTTCATAGCAGAATTAAAGCTATCCATTTTCTCATTTATATTTTCAAGAATCTTATCATTAGCCATCATCTTTTTATTAATACTATCATTTATTTTAGATTGGCCTAAGACAAGATCTCTTAAAGAAGGTTGGTTATTATAAGAATTATTGAAATTATTGCTATAACTGTTACCTTGATTTTGGTAGAAGGGGCACGAATTCCATCCTTGTTGTTGTTGTTGGGGCCGGTACCCATTGTTGTTGTTAGTGTTGTTGATGAAGCTCACTTCCTCCTTCGTTTCGAGACAATTATTTCCCGAATGGTCATTGGCTCCGCATACCTCGCACCATTGGTCGGCTTCGACGGCTCGTGCGGTTGCATAAGGTTGAACGACCCCTTGTTCCTTCTTGGAACTTTCTTCTACTTTCTTCATCAGGAGGTCCATCTTCGCGCAGAGCATGTCCACCTCATTGAGAGCATGAACACCTCTCTTCTTCGGCTGAAGACGTTCCTCATTCCAACCTTGGTTGGTAACCATCTTCTCTATGAGGTCCTTGGCATCTCTCACATTGTGTTGTAAGAATGTCCCTCCAGCGGCTGCATCTAGGTGACTACAGGTCATACCGGTCAGGCCATGGTAGAAACCTTGGATAATGAGCCACTCCGCTATCCCATGATGAGGACAGGCACGAATGTACTCTTGTAGACGTTCCCATGCTTCGGGAATCGTCTCATCAGCTTGTTGCTGGAAGCTGGAAATCTTTCCACGAAGGGCGCTGGTCTTGCCCATCGGGAAGAACTTCTTGAGAAACGCATTGGCGCACTCCTCCCAAGTGTTGGCTTCACTCTTGTTGGCGTAGAACCATTGCTTCGCCTTTCCCAATAACGAGAACGGGAAAAGACGAAGACGGATGGCGTCTACAGACACATTCTTCATAGTGAAGGTACCACATACCTCCAAGAAGTGTTGGAGATGGGCGTTGGCATCCTCATGCGGCTTCCCACAGAATGGATTGGCTTGCACCATGTTGATGCGAGCTGGCTTGAGCTCGAAAGTCGCATCCCCCAAGTTAAGCTGCGGACCTGTGGCGACATTGTCAGCCGACGACGCAGAGTACTCGGAGATGGTCTTTTGGTCCATGGCTTCTCTTCTAGCTGGTGCAGAAACTTCCTCCTCGAACGGATTCTTGTTCGAGATGAATCTCTGAGGTGGAACTTGACGAAGTCTAGTCCTCCTCAACAACTGCTCGGGATTTTCAATGAAGTTTGACGGCAGTTGGAAACCGCTCATACACTTATTAGTTTCACGATAACGAAAAGAAACTAGACAGGTGAGGGGTTGGCCCCTATACTAATTGATAACTAATATATAGCAGACTCCGGATTCACTCTCTATAAACTCCTAGGCTGTTGCTTTCCCCGGCAACGGCGCCAGAAATGCTTGTTGGTATTTCTTAGCGTCGCTACTAAGAATAGAGTTTTAATCTATCCCCGGCAACGGCGCCAGAAATGCTTGTTGACACTTCTTAACGCAACCACTAGAACTAGACTATGGAGCCTAACCCCAGCAACGGCGCTAGAAGTGTCTTGGTGGTAAAAATATTGACTATTGGATAGTTCCGCAAGCGCACAGAATATACCGATGTAGCACTTCACCCGGGAATATTCCAAGGTATCGTTATTTATTTTATCCCAAAGGAAAGCAAGCTAGGAAAGATGTAGAGAGAGGAAAGATAGATCCTTTAGTCTTACTGTAATCTATTATCAATTAGAGAAGCAAAAGGGGATAAGTGGATATAAGGGGTGATAGATAGATAAGATAAATAAGTTGAGCAAAGAGTATATGATATGAATGATAACTTTAGTAGAGTTAGCTAGGTGGGAGGACAACGAGTGAGTATAAAGTACTCCTATGTATCTACCTTTACTCTATGAACTTAATCCTAATTGAATAGATGACTTAACAGGATTGACGCCTTGCTACTTGTGTGAGAGGGATAAACGAGAGAGTAAAGCAATAGAAGGTTGTTCACCTAACCCAGTACTCAAGCGGATATTTGGCTTATGGATGCCTTACCTTTTAAAAACTAGCCCGAGTTCACGTGAGGGGATCTAGGTAGCCAGGCAAAATCTGTCACCTTTTGCCCATGCGCCCCTACTGTCCGTGCAAGCCAGCGGTAGTCAAAGATAAGATGAAGTATGAGCACCACGCTCACACTTATCTACACCTTTAGCTATCGATCAAAATAGCTAAAGCCCCTATCCTAGGATAGGACGATGACGCACACACAAGAAGCTATTTAAAGGAAATCAATCTAACTAAGACAACTATAGAACCAAGATAAGCACACAACAAGACTATATAAATATAGACTTGCACTAAGTAAATACTTAAATAAATACTTGGAAAGTAAATACTTAAGTAAATGCAAAGTAAAGTAAAGAAAGAATAATATATTAAATAAATAAAGTCTTACAAGAAGACGACTCCGGAGACCCGAGCTTCGCCCGACTCAACTCTAACTCCCACTCTAGACTAACTACTACTACTCTTGCTTGATCTCACATGAGAGTGGAGATATGTAAAACTATCTCGGGGTGTTCTGAATGAGAGGGTGAAGGCCTGTATTTATAGTGGAGGTGGAGTAGGGGCTACTCCGGTGCCACGTCAGCGATCCACGTGATCCTCCTCTCTTCACCCTTGGATCCACCGCCATGACAACCGACTTGGATGAATGGCTTGGATATTCTTCACGTGTGAAACATGCACTTTGCCACCGACTTGGATGAGGGTCACCATGGGGTCGGTCGACCCTTGTCCCTGACATGTGGGCCTGGGGTACATCTTCTAGAAGGTGCTGATGTCACCCTGATGAACAGTGCTACTGGGTCCCACCAAGGGAGGGTCGGTCGACCCCCTTATGACAGGGCTGGCCCACCTTCTTCTCTCCCTTGGTGACCCCACATGTCATGGAGCAAGTCTTGTAAAGTTGGTTGCATTTGGTTTTCAGTGTGGACCCATGAATCCATGTGCTTCTCATCTTGCACCATTGAGCAAAAGCACATGCTTGATCCAATGGTTGATATTGGCTTGAACATGCTTCTCTTGGATCATGCCTTGTCACCATGGCCGAGGTGGCCCCAAGGTGGGGTCGCCCGACCCCCTTGGTGGGCCCACCTGGCCTCATTTTGTTCATTTCGCCATCTCCTACAAGTTCACAAGCTAAGAGTACAAGTGGAACTTATTAGTGATAAATATGCTCATGATATGCTATTCTTCCTTGAAACCGAGGCCTGTTGACGGTATTTTGATAAGGTAAAACATGCTATAACTTCCGTCAACAACCACCTACCACGAGTTGGTCCAGAATAACCCTAGGGTTTATTTGGTTCGCTCTGTAATTAGTTAGGAGTAGAGTGGGAACTAGAATTAGGATAAGTAGAGGGAGACACCCACCTCCCATCCTATCTCAGTCATTTGCTCTTTGCCTTCTAGGTTTTCCTGCTCTCCTAATCCCCTACTGTAGCTACTGAGATCCGCAGAGAATCATACCTCTGTGTACTGGAGATTTTGAGGAAGTGAGACCGTAATCTCACTGTTGTAGCGTGTGGTAGCCACACGATTGCAAATTCGTGGTTGTGATTCGCGTTTTGTTGTTGTTCTTCACGAATTGCTTTTCTCCATGATTTTCTCGTCGATCGATCTCTTTGTTTGTTGCGTCTTTTGCGATTCCGTTTGAACAGAGATGTTCTAGATCATGAGGCACTCCTTTCCACCGAAGGAATTCACCTCCAACCTCACGACCTAGCAGATTAGTCGATTTTCGTTTTGAATCAAGTTTTGTCTCCCTTGCCTCATTTTCTACGATTCATCGATTTGGAGATAGGTTCAAGCCATGATCTCTTAGAGATAGCTCACTATCATCCTTGTGATTCATCTCTTCAAGTTTGATCCCTAGAGGATACATTTTGGGAGAGTTTGAATCAAATCGGTGGATGAACAGTGGACTGTCGGGGTGACCGGACGCTCGACTCGGGTTGACCAGACTCTGACCAGTGAGTCCGGTCGACGAATGTGGTCACTGTGCTCGCTTTGCTTTTGACCGGACGCTTAGTGTCTAAGTGTCCGGACGCGTCACTTGCACTGTTCACTGCTTGCTTGTTGACTGACCGGACGCACTGCTTGTGACCGGACGCACTCTTCACTGTGAGTTCGGTCGTAAACAGAGATCTCCCAAAAGGATTTTTGATCGACCGGACGCGTCCGGTGCCTGCTGACCGGACGCACCAGTGAGTCCGGTCAGAGCTCTTCTGCTCGTTTTCATCCGTGGTTCGTTCATCCGTTGTCGGTTTTGATCTCTGGCTTTTGCGTTGGGTTTCTAGAGTTGTATAGTGTCTCGCTGTGCTTCTTGGAAGCATCCACCGTATCGCTAGGGTTGTGGACACTTGCAAGCTCTAAGGTTGCTCTTGGGGTGATTCTCGGGACAGTGGCGACAAGTTTCTGAAAAGAAATTTTGAAGCTCCCATTCACCCCTCTGGTCGCTTTCTGGTAGCACTCTCGGTCCTTCAATTGGTATCGGAGCGGGTTAAGGATCTTCCACCTTAGCCGGTTCCAGATCCACAGAAGGCGACATGGATCGCGGCATGGGCAAACCGCCGTTTTTCGATGGGACGAACTATGCGTATTGGAAGATACGCATGTCGGCCTATCTGCAGAGTATTGGTGCTTCCATCTGGTATATTTGCAACTCTGCTGATTACGTGGTCTTGGCTGCTCGTGTGACTCAGCATCAGATCGATGAGCACGATGCCAATAGCCGAGCCCGTAATGCTCTTTTCTCATGCTTGAGCATGACGGAGTTTGATCGCGTTTCTCACCTCGCTACGGCTTGGGAGATTTGGGCTACCCTCATGCGTTTCCATGAGGGAACCACTCAAGTCAAAACCCATCTCTACGAGTCGCACAAGCGAAAGTACGAGAATTTTCGACATATGCCTGGCGAGAGCATAGAAAGTTTATTCGCTCGCTTTCAGGTGATTGTCAACAGGATGAGGGCTAACAAGGAGCTGTTGCCTTTCGACGATCATGAGAGAGCTTTGAAGCTTTTGCACACTCTCGATCGATCGGTGTGGGACTCAAAGGTTCAGGCGATCATCGAATCACCTAACTATGAGACCCTCACATGCGACGAGCTCTTCAGTAAGCTCAAGTCCAGTGAGATTGATGCCATGGCGAGGGCTTCTTATGAAAATCCTTCTGGCCCGTCGATGGCTTTGATTTCTGGCTCTTCTGCTAACCCTTCTGGAGGCTTTGCACTTTCCTCTCTTCTTTCTGTCACACAGGAGCAGCTGGAGTTCATGGGGGATGACGAGTTGGCTTTGCTCGCCAACTGGTTCTCGCGGTTCCACAACAACTGCATGAACCGTCGCCGCGGAGGAGGACGCTCGGGATGTTTCAAGTGCGGCAACCCCAACCACTTCATCGCCATTTGCCCGAAGAAGAACAAGCAGACCTTCGGCAAGGCGGATCATGGGCACAAGTATGACTCCAGCAAGCGCAAGGAGAAGTACGTCCCTGTGAAGCACAATCGAAAGGGTGGCTTCAACAAGGAGTACATCAAGACAAAGTACTTGGAGAAGGCCCAGGCTGAGCAGCGTGCTTTCTTCGCCACGCTCAGCGACGTCGACGACTCGGATGACGACTCTGCTTCCTCAAGCGACGACGAGTCCAAGGAGAAGAAGAGGATCGAGGACAAGCAGAACGGCCTCTGCTTCTTCGCCGACAACGAGGGCTTCTGCACCATGGCCCTCGGCAAGGAGGTCGACGACGAGCTGGAGGAGATCCCTCGGAACGACGATGACGACGACACCTCCTAAGTATCTCAGACCCCCGATGAGCTTTCTGCTGAGGTCGAGAAACTTACTGCCGCTCTCCTTAGTCAAGACAAGCTGCTTAGGCGCGCTGCTAGAGAGAGGAAGGAGTTTAGGCAGAAGTGGGAGGATACAGTGAAGGAACTTGAATCTGTCAAGTCCACCGTTGTTGTCACAGATGAGGAGGAGTGTGAGATGTGCTCCACACACATGACTGATCTTCTCACTTTGAGAAGTAAGTATGCTGTGTTGGTAGGAGAGGTGGATGAGCTGAAGGCTAGATCCTCACTGTTGGGTGCGTGCAAGTCCTGTGCGGGCTTGCAATCCGTGTTGGCAGAGAAGAATGCCAAGATTGTATCTCTTGAGAAGGCCAGCTCGGATAGCACATGTGTGACTAGGTGCGTTCTTTGTGAGAGTTTGGAGATGGAGATTGCAAACGTGAAGCATGACAAGATGCAAACCGAGGAGGAAAACACATACCTTCGAACCATCTTGTCATAGGTGTCGAGTGGTGAGCCACAGCTTGGGATGATGATCTCCCAATTCAAGCGTGCTGCTGGAGGTCCAGGTGTAGGCTTTGCTCAGGGTGTTGAGTGCACTTCATCTTTTGGCAAGATTGGAGAGTCGAGTGGTCTGAACCCATGTGAGAAGCCCAACTCCACCACTACTCCCAAGCTTACCAAGATTCCACCCAAAGAGCCTCTCAATCCTAACACCAAGGATGGGGTATTTGTTGAACCTCCGAGAGCTCCACCCAAGAAACAATCATGGGCTCCAAAACCAAACCACCTCAAGAACAAGCTAGACACCATGCCACCCATCCAAGAGGAGCTTATGCCACAGAAGGGCAATGTGATCCACACCCACTACCGTGAGTACCAACAACCCCCTATGAGAGCGGTGAGGTACCATTGTGAGCACTGTGGGAGAGATGGACACTTGAGTGAGTTTTGCTTTCGGCGCAAGAGAGAGGCGCGCCGTGCAAAGGAGATGAACAACAAGGACATGTACCATCCTTTCCATGATGTACATGTGCCGAATGTTCAGAGGTGTGTTGCTAGGCCTAGAGGTCCAAAACCTCAAGTTCCTAGGCCTAGGCCGCGAAGAGAACGTGCCCGGCGGGAGCCTGCAGTTGTGGGCTATGGACCCCGTGGCGGTGGCTTTATAGTTGAGCGTTTTCCCCCATCGCGTTTTGAGTATCGCGATGGATGCTCTTCCCTTAGCGGATCACATTTTCCTCTACGTGGTGATCGCTCTTCCCGTAGGCGTGCTAGGAATGGTTTTTCTGCTAACCGTTCTTTTGAGCAACCGGCCCAACACTGGTATTCTTCCTACTTCACTAACCCCAGTGTTGGACCGTATGCTCACCCTATGTCTTTTTATTGATGTAGGTAAAATGATTGGAGAACGTTTGGTTGGTGGATTCCGGTTGTTCGAGGCACATGACCGGAAACGCCAAGTGGTTCTCCAGTCTTAGTCCGGTCGCCGGAAAGGAGTTTATCACCTTCGGCAACAATAGCAAAGGTAAAGTGTTGTCTCATGGGTCGGTGCGAGTTAATGAGCACTTTGTGTTGCGCGATGTTGCTCTTGTTTCTAACTTGCATTTTAACCTTCTTTTTGTTTCGCAACATTTCGATGACGACTATGAGATTCATTTTAAGTCGAATCTCAGTCGTATTTTGGTTCCTCAGGGCAATCTTGTTTGTTTGATTTCGCCCTTTGGGAAAGTCTTTCATGCGAACTTCTCGGAGTCATTTGGAGTTTCTCGTTGTCTTTTGGCTGGACCCTCCTCCTCTGATCTTTGGAAGTGGCATAGGAGACTGGGACATTTGAGCTTCGACTTGCTTGCAAGGCTTAGTTCACTTGGCCTAATCCGAGGATTGCCCAAGTTGTGCATGGAGAAGGATGTTGTTTGCCATTCTTGTAGACATGGGAAGATGGTTGCCGCTCCCCACCATCCAGTGACTCAGGTCATGACCAAGCGCCCTGGAGAGCTTTTGCACATGGACCTTGTTGGTCCGGCTCGGGTGAGCTCGGTTGGGGGGAAGTGTTATGTGCTTGTTGTTGTTGACGACTTTTCGAGATATTTGTGGGTTTTCTTTTTAGCTGAGAAAACTGAGACCTTCTCTTTTGCTCGCAATCTGATTTTGCGTCTTCAGAATGAGTTCCCTTTGAACTCAATGCGAGCTATTAGAAGTGATAATGGTTCCGAGTTCAAAAACTCGGATTTTGAGAAGTTTTGTAACTTTTTGGGTTTAGAGCATCAGTTTTCTTCTCCCTACACACCGCCTTAGAATGGTGTTGTAGAAAGGAAGAATCAGACCCTTGTAGAGATGGCCAGGACGATGCTCGATGAGCATAGGACTCCTAGGCGATATTGGGCCGAAGCTATGAGCACTGCATGCTACATTTCCAATCGCATTTTTCTCCGAGCTTTCTTGAAAAAGACTTCTTATGAGTAGCGTTTTGGAAAACAGCCCAAAGTGAGTTATTTTAGAGTTTTCGGTTGCCATTGTTTTATACTCAAAAAGGGCAACTTGGACAAGTTTGAGTCTCGTTCTTCTGACGGTGTATTTTTGGGTTATGGAACTCATACTCGTGCATATCGTGTACTTAACCTTGATACTAACCGAGTCATGGAGACATCCGATGTCACCTTCGACGAGACCATGGTTTGTCCTTCTTCTCGTTTTGAGCGTGCAGGTGATCATGAGGTTGGTGAGCCTCTTTTTGATGATGAGGAAGAGGGTGCTGAAGGGATGGATGACCCAGCACCACCTCCACCTGTTGTACCGCAAAGAGCGGCCTCTACTACCACTCACGGCCCTGACCCTTCTTCTTTGACTACTAGGGGGCCGTGGGATCCGCCACCTCGAGCGGTACCTTTTGTACCCGAGGAGGCACCAGCTGCTGTTGAGGGGGAGGCTACATCAGCTCGGGAGGGGCCACGACACATTCAGCGCCAACACCCGCCTCAACAGATGATCGACAGTATCGGCGAATGTGTCACTCAGTCAAGGTCACAACAAATCTCTCACTTTGCTCATTCTGCATTTGTTCCTGATTTTGAACCCTGAGATGTTGGACACGCTTTGACGGATCCAGATTGGGTCAATGCCATGCATGAGGAGCTTGAGAACCTTGAGAGAAATCGGGTTTGGGTTCTTGTTCCTCTTCCTCCTGAGTGTCACCCTATTGGGACAAAATGGGTTTTCAAAAACAAACAAGGAGAGGATGGCCACGTTGTGAGAAACAAGGCCAGACTTGTAGCCCAGGGGTATAGTTAGAAGGAGGGAATAGACTATGAGGAGACTTTTGCTCCTGTAGCTCGTTTGGAGGCGATTAGGATACTCTTGGCTTTTGCTGCATCCAAAGGGTTTAAACTTTTTCAAATGGATGTCAAGAGTGCCTTCCTAAACGGCTACATAGAAGAGGAGGTGTATATAAAACAACCCCCCGGTTTCGAAAATCCCAAGTTTCCAAACCATGTTTTTAAACTTCACAAAGCTTTGTATGGTTTGAAACAAGCCCCTAGAGCCTGGTATGATAGGTTGAAAACCTTTTTGCTTGCTAAGGGTTTTAAAATGGGATGTGTTGATAAAACGCTCTTTCTCCTCAAGCAAGGCAGTGACACTCTCTTGGTCCAGATTTACGTGGATGATATCATTTTCGGTGGTTCTTCTCACACTTTAGTTGCCAAGTTTGCAGATACTATGAGCAAGGAATTTGAGATGAGCATGATGGGCGAGTTGACGTTTTTCCTTGGGTTGCAAATCAAGCAATCCCGAGAGGGAACGTTCGTGCACCAGGGCAAGTACACCAAGGATGTTTTGAAGAACTTCGATATGGGTGAGGCCAAGCCTCTTCCAACACCCATGTCGACCACGACGGCCCGGGATGCGGACAAGGAAGGAGAAGCTGTGGACTAGAAGGAGTACCGGAGTATGATCGGGTCGCTGTTGTACCTGACGGTGACACGCCCGGACATCCAGTTCGCGGTGTGTCTTTGCGTGTGATTTCAGTCGTCGCCGTGCACCTCTCACCGTCATGCGGTCAAGCGCATTATGAGGTACTTATGCTTCACTCCTGAGTTTGGGATTTGGTATTCTGCTTCCTCCACCCTCTCCCTTTGCGGTTATTCTGATGTCGATTTTGCTGGTTGCCGTGTTGAGCGCAAGTCCACTTCTGGGACTTGTCAGTTTATTGGTTCTTCTCTTGTATCGTGGTCTTCTCGCAAGCAGTCTAGTGTCGCCCAGTCTACCACGGAGGCTAAGTATGTTGCTGCGGCTAGCTGCTGTTCCCAGTTACTTTGGATGATGGCCACTTTGCGTGATTTTGGTCTGAGCTTTTCTCGCATTCCTTTGCTTTGTGACAGCACGAGTGCTATTAGCGTTGCTAAGAACCCCATGCTGCACTCTAAGACCAAACACATTGATGTGCGCTTTCATTTTCTGTGAGACCACTATGAGAAGGGTGATATCGACCTTCGCCATGTCGATACTCATCATCAGTTGGCTTATATTTTCACCAAGCCTTTGGACCAATCAATTTTTGCTAGGTTGAGAGGCGAGCTTGGTGTATGTTTCCCCTTTTAGATGGGGGAAACATTTTGTTCTTGTATCATAAACTGACTTTGTGTTTGTCAATTGGTATCTTTTCTGCATTTCATCTTGCATATTTACATTCAGAGCTTCATGTATATAATCTTTAGTATGTGACTATGCTATGTATAGTATTTGCTCCGATGCTTTATGATGATGCTTGTAGCTTATGCTCTTTCTGATCACTGATACATGTTGTGAGCCGAGCTATTTTATGAATGGTGAATTTGCTTAATGAACATAAAACTCGAAAATGTTCACCATTGGGATATGTAACTAGCATGTGTAGAATATGTTGAATTCACTTGTGCTTTTCATATATGCTAGGTTGCTATGTCTCTAATTCTGAGTCATTCACTTGCTTGGTATGTTCATATTCTGCTTTAATTTTGAACCAAGTTAAGTGAATTGGAAAGATCGAGATGGGATTGCTTGTTAGCACATCACAGTTTCGAGACTGTTTCTCATTGCACTTTGAGTTAAACTTGAGCTGTGTAGTGTATGACCGAAACTGTTGCTTTAAGCTTCTGATTACTTCTGCATAGGCTTCGCACAGTTGAAAAGTTAGGCAATGACAAGCTTTCAACCTCTCGCAATCACATGCTGAAATTTGAACTTGTGTAATTTTTAACCGCTGCAACTCCGATAAAATTTGGATACACAAGTCTATGTTTCATTCTATAGCATGATGGTTGAACTGTGCTAGGGGTAGTTCACCTTGTATACATGTTTAGCACTTGTTTGACTTCCTGTCTATACATGCTTAGTGCTATTTTGATGGTGAATACCTTTTTGGCTGAAAACTGCTCTTTTTTGCTCAAATGTTCAGATTTTGTATTTAGTGATCAGTTTGAACCTTTGCTAGCATTCTGTGCATTTTATGAGTCATCGGATCAGCACTCTGTCGAGCATCTTCTCATTCTATCGACTATATTCCTGAAGCTACTAACTTGCATTTTGACTCATATGCATTTGGAGGGGAGTTCCTTGATAGTGCATTTTCAACTAAGGGGGAGAAAATATTGCAAATCATGTGCTTTCTGAGTTGAACTAAGGGGAGAAATTAGATCAACTACGGGGAGATTTCCTGGTTGTGTGCACTATTTGAGGGAGAGTTGGCTCGCTGCTGAGTTTTTGAGCTGGTAACAGTTGGTACGGAGCATTTTTGGCAGCTGGTTGTGTTGAGCCTTTGCCTCTTTCTTGAGGGACAAGCAACTTTGTCTTTATGCTCTTCAGTTGGTATCGAGCTTTCCTCAGTTGGTATCGAGCTTTCCTTAGTTGGTATCAAGCTTTCTCGCTAGTGGTGTTGAGCCCTTTTCGCCTCTTCTTGAGGGCTAGCTTTGTTTTGCTTGAATTTCAGTTGATCCTTCAATTGGTATCGAGCTTTCTCGCTAGCGGTGTTGAGCCTGTTCTACCTCTTCTCGAGGGCTAGCTTTGCTTTGCTTGGTTGCGTCGAGCCGTTGCCCATGTCTTTGGGGACCAAGTTGTTTTGCTCTTTCCACTTGACCTTCTTCGGCTTTGTTATGCTTTTGGGTCATTTGGTCGAGTTCTCTCTCTTTCTTTCTTCCTTCCTCTATTCCATTCTGATTTGTGTTGGTAGTTGACAATGCATTCATCAAAGGGGAGATTGCGGATACATGGGTATATGCCGAGTCTCTGAGTGATGAGTGATTGTCAACTGGGATAATGCGCATGTTCTTTGGCTTGTGTTGTGCAGGGGTCGAGAGCGAATACAGTGATCGAAGGCAAGGTGAAGGTCAAGTAGAGACGTGCCGTACCGATGGACCGGGAGTGGCGAAGGGCGGACGTGAGGCTTGGACTGAGGGACTGGTGGCCTGAGGATCAGCTGTGGTGCCTGACAGCCTAGGACAGCGACGAGCGAAGACTTGCGGGTGGACGGGGTGCACGGGCGGTGCATCCCCTCTACGGCTCGGTTTGGTGGTTGAGCCACAGAAAAACCACCGAGTGGACGGTTTCCAGGTTTAGGCCTCAAAACCTGGGCACTGATGGTTTCCGAGTTTGGGCCACAAAACTCAGGCTGAGAACGGTTTCCAGGTTTGGGCCTCAAAACCTGGGTGCTGCGGCTTTCTGAGTTTGGGCCACAAAACTCAGGCGATGGACGGCTGGTTTTCCGGTTTGGGCCTCAAAACCGAGGGTGAAGTCCGGGAAAAGGACAAGCAGACCGGTGGCGGCACGTGGCGGCAATCGGTGAGGTTGCGTCGAGGCAACGCTACCAGTTGTGCGGGCGTGGCCGTTGGATCACCACCTACCACGAGTTGGTCCATAATAACTCTAGGGTTTAGCTGGTTCGCTCTGTAATTAGTTAGGGGTAGAGTGGGAACTAGAATTAGGATAAGTAGAGGGAGACACCCACCTCCCATCCTATCTCAGTCATTTGCTCTTTGCCTTCTAGGTTTTCCTGCTCTCCCAATCCCCTGCTGTAGCTACTGAGATCCGCAGAGAATCATACCTCTGTGTACTGGAGATTTTGAGGAAGTGAGACCGTAATCTCACTGTTGTAGCGTGTGGTAGCCACACGATTGCAAATTCGTGGTTCGTTCGTCCATTGTCGGTTTTAATCTCCGGCTTTTGCGTTGGGTTTGTAGAGTTGTATAGTATCTCGCTGTGCTTCTTGGAAGCATCCACCCTATCGCTAGGGTCGTGGACACTTGCAAGCTCTAAGGTTGCTCTTGGGGTGATTCTCGGGACAGTGGCGACAAGTTTCTGAAATGAAATTTTGAAGCTCCCATTCACCCCCCTCTGGTCGCTTTCTGGTAGCACTCTCGGTCCTTCACTCTCAGGGAGGGTCCGAGGGTGCCCCCGAGTCCTCGCGCCAAGGAGCGATGCTTGATGTTACGGGGTATAGCCAGGACCTCACTCGGCTGAAAGAGTTGAGTGAGCAAGTGGCGGCACCTGTCGAAGCGCTTCACCAATTTGTTGAGGTAATTCTCTTGAAGTCCTCTTCATATGTTGTAGTCTCATTCGAGTACTTACAGTATTGTTATTGCGCAGGGTTTTCATGTAAAGTTCAAGGATCAGATCACTCGGATTCGTCAGGAGATGTCCCGTGAGAATCAAGAGCTCCGAGACTACATCGCCCAGGACCAAATTAGCCAGAAGGTGGCCACCCAACTCCTGCACAACCGCATCAACGAGTTGCAAGGCAGTCTTAATACTGTTGTGGTTGAGCGCGATGCGGCCAATAACCGAGAGATTATTGGAGCAGAAGCTGAAGGAGTTCAAAAGTCTTCCAAGAAGCAACTGGCTGGTAAGTTAACAACGCTGTCCCGAGTCCCTTTTTCCTTTGCAGACTTCTGAGACTTTATCCGACTAATGGTGTTTTTAGATGCAAACACTCTGGCTTCCGGGTGGCAAAACGCTTTCAATCAGAAGGAGGTAGAGCTCGAAGAGGTATACGCTAATGCGCAAAGTACTCTTCAAGAGGCCAAATTGATGCGTGAGGGTGCTGGCCGGTACCTCCTGCAGGCATTGAAATCGACGAAGGAGTCGCGGGAGGCTCTTGAAGCGGTTCAAGCACAACTGAAGGCACTGGAGCTTGCTGTTGAGCCCGTGCTGGATATGATCCCACACCCTGGAGGAGCTGACGAATCCTTGATTGATCGAGCCAAGGCTGCACCCGGGCGACTGGCTCAGTACATCAAGGATATGGCGACTTCTGTGGTGCAGGGTCTGCTGGCGACGTTGCGCTGCATCTGCCAACCTTCGACCTGTCGTCTGTCATGACGCTCCCCGAAGGCAAAAGCGATGAGGACCTTGCAGCGATGCAGGAGGAGGTGAAGCCCATGGCAGAGGAGTACTCTCAGATTCTTAATCTTGTAGAGCAGTCTATCCTCCGTGATCCTTTGACCATGTCTTGTATTGGCTGTAAACAATTATTATTAAATATAAAGAATCAAAGTATTAGTTACTTTTGAGACTTGTAAATTTCATGTATGATCGACTCGGCATTACAAGGAATGTCTTGTCAATTGGTCGTTTTGTGGATGCGTGACCAGGCATCTTATTAGACGGGTCTATCCGAGTGCTCTCTAGCACTTAAGTTTTGGGTCATATAACTTCATTTCTCTAATAGTCTTTATTGATCTTATAGAGAACTTAGTCTGCCCGAGTACTACTCTTAGTACTCTTGTCCAAGGGATAACTGTGATCAAGCACCTCTACAGGACCAAACGATGGTTCCTGTTGGGTGAATCATATCCACTTGGTAGTCGCAGCTTGAGTGCGAGATTGAGCGGACCTCTGTCCGATTGGTATATAACAGGGTGAGTAGTACTCTCCTTGTTATGCCTTATAGGAACTAGTATCTACTTTTGTAGGCACTATATTCGCTATAGGCTGGTAGCCGGGTATTAAAGCGTACTATCTTTTGAGTTGTATTGAGCTCGGAGCTCGTAACTCGAGTATGGTTGCCGCTGAACCAATTTTTCCGAGTAATATTATATATTAATCGGTGAGATACAATAGCTAAAGCTTATTGTATTATTGATGGGCTTCATCCGACTAAATAGTCGTGACGAAGTTATGATAAAAGAATTAATCATAAAGCTCTTGTTTCTGAAGAACTTCGAACTTTATTAATATCCGAGTAATGAGTACATTTGCCCTGGGTCAGATTTGTAGCATAGTCTTTAGGTGTGAAATTTCTTCAGATGCTCAATATTCCATGAATTTGGCAACGGAGAACCATCCACAGTGACTAGCTCAAATGACCCGGGTCTTGTTACTTTAGATACTATGTAGGGTCCCTCCCATGGACTCATAAGCTTGTGGCGTCCTGCTGTATTCTGAATCTTCTTCAGGACCATGTCGCCTACTTGGAAGGTATGGTGATGGACGTTCTTGTCGTAGTAGCGCCTCATCCCTTGAAGGTATCTTGCTGACTGAAAGAGTGCGGCTAATCGTGCCTCTTCAAGAGTGTCGACTTCTAGTCGCCTTGTATCATCAGCCTCGCCTTCGTTGTACTGCTCTGTTTGTGGGGAGTTCCAGATTAGGTCTGCTGGGAGGATTGCTTCTGTGACATATACCAAGAAGAAAGGAGTTTGGCCTGTTGCCCGACTTCGCTGTGTCCGTAGCCCCCAGACTACCTTAGGAAGTTCTTCGACCCACTTCCCGCCATGATCTTTTAGAAGGTCAAATAGCCTTGGTTTTAATCCAGCAAGAATAAGGGCGTTTGCTCGTTCAACTTGACCGTTTGATTGTGGATGAGCCACTGATGCGTAGTCTATCTTAATTCCGCAGTCGCTGGCCCAAGATTTGAACTCAATAGCCGTGAAGGGGGATCCAAGGTCGGTTATAATTCTATGTGGCATCCCAAAACGATGGAAGATGCTCTGCATGAATTGTACTAACTTGGATGCATTGAACCTGACCAACGGCATGTACTCAATCCACTTGGTGAACTTGTCGATTGCGACGTAGATATACTCGAATCCGCCTGGAGCACGCTTAAGAGGACCCACCATGTCGACTCCCCAGCATGAGAAAGGCCATGACGGAGGAATACAGATCAATTCATGTGCAGGTACGTGCTACTGTTTGGCGAAGAACTAGCACGATTGACAGCGGCGGACTAAGTCTTCTGCATCTTTCAATGCTGAGGGCCAGTAGTACCCTGATCTGAAGATTTTGCCGACTAGTGTCCTTGATGCTGCATGATTGCCACAACACCTTGAGTGAACCTCATTAAGGATTTCTCTGCCTTCTTCTGGTGAGATGCACTTGAGGAGGACTCCGGATGAAGCACCGCGTCGATATAGCCTGTCTCCGACTAGAACATAGTTTTTGCTACGTTTGGTGACCTGCTCTGCAGCAGTTTTATCACTGGGTAGTTTATGCTCTTTGAAGTAGTCGATGAAAACTTGTGTCCAGTCGGGTGCTAGAGTTAGAATCTGAGTGGAGGGTGCGGGGTCGACCTCTTCCTTCTCTTGAATTGAAGGCTTAGATAGCTCATGTATGAAGGTGCCGCTGGGGACCATAGCTCTGTCGGATCCCAATTTTGCTAGGATATCCGCTGCGACATTAAGATCCCGAGTAATATGAATGAGTTCTAGCCCTGAAAAGTGTTTTTCTAGCTTGCGGACTTCAAAGCAATAGGCGTTCATTGTTTCCTTGGTGCAGTCCCAATCCTTGTTGACTTCGTGAATTACCACGGAAGAGTCATCGTAGACTAGGAGTCGCTTGATGCCCAATGTGACTGCTAGCTTGAGTCAGTGTAGTAGTGCTTCATATTCTGCCTCATTGTTGGTAGTGGGCCACAATATCTGCAGAACATACTTGAGTTGCTCTCCAGCGGGTGATACAAGTAATACTCCAGCTCCTGCTCCCACGAGTTTTAAAGACCCATCAAAGTACATCTTCCAATGTTCAGGAATAGCATTGTGCTGGATCTGTTGTATTTCTGTCCACTCGGCGACGAAATCAGCTAGAGCCTATGACTTGATTGCTTTCCTTGGAGTGAACTTGATGTTGAGTGCTCCTAACTTGACTGCCCATTTGGAAATTCTTCCGGTAGCATCACGATTGTGGAGAATTTCTCCCAATGGAAAGTCCGTAACAACTGTGATCTCATGAGCTTCGAAATAGTGTCGTAGCTTTCTTGTGGATATAAGTAAAGCGTAGAGTAACTTCTGTACTTGCGGGTACCTGACCTTTGAGTCGGAGAGTACCTCGCTGATGTAGTATACTAGTTGCTGTGTATGGTAGATGTGCTTGTCATCCTTGCGCTCCACCACAATTGTCGTGCTCACAACGTGTGTGGTAGCTGCAATATAAAGCATCATCGGCTCCCTGGGTTCTGGCGGCGTCAGTATAGGTGAATTGGTAAGATATTCCTTGAGTTGTTCAAAGGCCCTGTCCGCTTCTTCCGTCCACTGAAATTTATCGCCGACCTTGAGTAGTTTGAAGAAAGGGAGTCCCTTTTCTCCTAGCCGTGAGATAAATCGGTTTAGCGTAGCCATACACCTGGTGAGTTTCTGGACATCCCTGACTGAGGTAGGTGGTTTCATGTTGATGATAGTTGTGATCTGTTTTTTACTAGCCTCGATGCCCCGATGGCTAACAAGGAAGCCGAGTAACTGTCCCGAGGGTACTCCGAAAACGCACTTTTTGGGATTGAGTCTCCATTGGTATGCGCGCAGCCGGTTGAAGGTGTCCTCCAGGTCTGATATGAGGGTAGTCGGATCCTTTGTTTTTATGACCACATCATCAACATATGCTTCCGCGTTGCGTCCAATTTGGTCACCCAAACAGTCTTGGATGGCACGCTGGTAAGTAGCCCCTGCATTCTTCAACCCGAAGGACATAGTTTTATAACAGTAAGCGCCGAAGGGAGTTATAAATGATGTCTTCGGTTGGTCTTCTTCTTTGAGAGCAATCTGATGATATCCGGAGTAGTAGTCTAGAAAGGATAATAGAGCGGAGCCTGCGGTGGCGTCAACTATTTGATCTATCCTTGGCAATCCGAAAGGATCCTTTGGACAGTGCTTGTTGAGGTCTGTGTAGTCGACACACATGCGCCACTTGGCAGAGTTCTTCTTCTTGACTAGTACTGGGTTAGCTAACCACTCGGGGTGAAGGATTTCTCTCTGATGAACCCGATCGCGAATAGTTTAGCTATTTCCTTCTTGATTGCCTCTTTCTTCTCTGGTGAGAATCGTCGTAGTCTTTGCTTAATGGGTCTGGAGCCCTCTTTTAGTTCCAATTTGTGCTCAGCCAAGCTCCTAGGGACTCGTGGCATATCAGCCGGTTTCCAAGCAAATATGTCTTTGTTTGCTCTAAGGAACTTGGTGAGCGCGAGTTCCTATTCATCAGATAGGTGAGCACTGATAGCCGCTGTCTTTGAAGGATTACCGGTTTCCAGGTCAATGGTTTTTGTAGAGATTTCTGCTGATGGTTGTATAGTACCCGCCTTTTTAGTTGGGATTTCTACATCTCCAGGCTTGGTGCTATGTACCATCTGAGCAAGTTCTTGTACTTCTAGGGCGAGTTGAGCTTTTTCGGCAATTTGGACAGCCTCTGTGTCGCAGTCAAAAGATCGCTTCTAGTCACCCCTGAAGGTTAGTATGTCTTTAGGACCCGGCATCTTCAGTAGGAGATACGGGTAATGAGGTACTGCCATAAACTTGGCGATAGCTGGTCGTCCAAATATGGCATGGTACGATGACTCGAAATTGGCTACCTCAAAACTGATGTACTCAGTCCGGTAGTTGGTCTGAGTTCCAAAAGTAACGGGTAATATGATTCTCCCGAGTGGTACAGCCGCCTTTCCGGGTACAATGCCGTAGAAGGGGGCGTTTGATGGTTTGAGCTGAGTTGCGAGGTCCAGGTTCATCTTGCGTAAAGTGCTGACAAAGATGACGTTGAGTCCTGCTCCTCCATCGATGAGTACTCTTCCCAATTTGAACCCGGCGACCGTAGGATCCAGGACTAGCAGGTAATGCCCTGCATTGGAGACATTGGTCCATTGGTCTGCTCGAGGGAAATTGATCGGATACTCGGACCAATCAAGGTATCTGGGGGTAGACGGTTCTGTAGACATGATCTCCTGTAGGGAAAGTTTCTAGAGACGTTTGCTGTCGCTGGTGGTTACTCCTCCAAATATAACATTGATGGTCCCTTTGGGGTGTTGAAAACCGCCGGCGTCCTGCTGAGGGTCTTCAGCTAATTTCTTCCCCTTATCTTTCTTGTTTCTATTAAAGTCAGAGTTCAAGCCTCGCTCCTTGAGCTGTCGGCAATGCCTAGCCTGATGTCCTCTTTTCGGATGGAAAGGGCATGGTCCGTCGAGTAAGTCGTCAAAGGTGGATGGCTTGTTTCCCTTCTTCTGAGGTTCCATGGCTGCAACAGTGTTGTCCCCTGTTCTCTTGTGGGTGTTTTGCTGCGGTGCCTGGTTGCCTCTTTGGATGTTACCTCGATCACCTTGCGTGTTCCTTTCGGGGAAGCGTTCCTGTGTGTGTTCTTCTGTCGCCATCATGGAGTTTACTGCCCGCTGAAACTCGTCGGCGGTGGTCGGGTCGTGCTTGATGAAGTCTTTGTAATTATACCTTTCGCAAATTCCATTGCCAAATAGGTCAATTACTTCTCTGTCTGTTATGTCAGAGACTGTGGACCAGATCTCTGAGAAGCGTCTGTAGTATTCTCGCATTGTCTCGTTTTTCTGCTGTTTGCAAGTCCTGAGCTTAGTCCGGAGATCTGATCTCTCGGGGACACCCGCAAAGTTCTCTATGAAGATACGATGGAGTTGTTCCCAGGAGTCAATGGACTCGGGCCTAAGTCTGTCGAACCATGCAAGTGGCATTGTTTCTAGGGCCATGGGGAGAAAAAGTGCTTTGACATCGTTGCTTCCCCCTGCTAACTCGACTGCTTGAGCATACAGTCTGAGCCACCGTTTAGGTTCTGTCTTCCCATCGTACTTTGAGTAGTTCCCGGGCTTGAATTTCCGTGGAAACGGGACTGCTCGGAGCCTTTGGGAGAAGCAAGGGAAGCGATCGACTGCGTCAGATGCTACAATTGCGACTCCTCGGTATGAAGATTCAGCTCCTCCTTTGGCTTGATCAGGTCCTCGGTTGCCCAGGCGGCTCCTTACTGGTGCCCTGCCGAGTCGTTCTTGAACAGGCCGCCTCTGGCTTGGGTGGGATGACGCTTGTTCATCAGCTAAGGACTCAAGGTTTCGGCCCTTGAGTTGTAGCGCGGTAGTCTGAAGCATAACCAATCGTCACTCTTCGTCAGGGGTACGGTTGTCCTTGGCTCTCATCTCTGTGGCCAGAGCGATGATGTTCTGGTAAGGTGTCTGGTAGACCCTGTGGCTAGCAACCCTCATAAATTCAGGCTCAAGGTTGCGGGAGCAATCTTCTCGTCGGCGATTGTGATCATTCTGGGATTGATCCTCCTGGTGACGTTGAGAGCGAGCTTGATGCTCTGCGTCCTCTTCCAGGCGCCTCCGAGTATTATATTGCTCGAGTCATACATTGTAGCGCTCTATGGCCTCCTTTCGATGATTTGCTCGCCTTCTGCGAGCGTCTTTTTCTTGATTCTTCCTTATTCTCTCTGCCCTTAAGGACTCGGTTTCGTCGGGTCCTTCTGGGTCGTTGCCGGATATCATGCTCAAGGTTTCATCATCGCGAAGGACATCCGGAGGGGTTGGAGGTCATAGAGATGATTGATGTACTGCCATGAATACTTCGCGAGTGAAGCCTTGGTTTGTTGATCCCGGTGTAGCCGACTCTAAAGTAGAGGCAGTTTAGCTCTGTTGAGGTCTCCTGTTCCTCAAAGGGGAGCTGATGTCCGTGTTGGTATGGAAGTTGTTGGTCGATTGTGCCAACCAGCCTAGCCGGAGCTGGCTGTATTGGCCAATGGACAATGTTACCCTCCTTGGTAGAGCTGAAAACGAGTCCCTGCTGGGCTCCGGTCAAAGGAATTTGTTGAAACACTTTGAATTTTGCGTCAATCAGGTCTTGGAAGTTTTCAGCCGAGTTCCGCAGTCCAAAGGTGATGTCATGTCTGGTGTCCGAGTCCTTTTCCTTTGCAGGGTCTGAGTAGGAGTCAGATGCTTTCAGTTGGCCCTCAAAATCTTGCGGATCTTGGATTGCCAGATTTGCAAGGTTCCGGGTGAGATCTTACATCTTTGGCGTGGCTTGCGCTTCTGATTCCGTAGGGAGTTGTCAATGTAGCTTCCCTTGATCGTCCGCGATGCAAGTCCACGAGCCAAAAACGAAAATCGATCCCGCCGAGAACATGTTGACGTGGTTCATCGAGCTCTTGATCGTCGAATCGCCAAGAGCCCCTACCTGGCGCGCCAGCTGTCGGTGTTTGTTAACCGGCAACTCGTCTTGAGGGATCTCAGACGATTTGTTTGGTGGGGATCGGCGTTCGTAGAACTCGGTGAGTACACAGGGACATCGATTTATACTGGTTCAGGCCGCTAAATTGCGTAATACCTTACGTCCAGTGTGGCGTGTGCCTTGTGTTATGATTAAGATTCAATTGATAGGAGCCTGCGCCTGCTTCCCCTTATATATCCGGGTGAAGCATAGCACAGACCGAGTCCTAGTCGGTTACAACAAAGGAGTCCTATTCTAATTACAAGACTTCCTTTAAGAACTCGACTAAGTTACAATGAGAGTCCTAATCCAAGTACACTTCATATCTGGTCTTCGGATCTCCCGTGCCATCCGGGATTAGTCGGAGTAATCATCTTCTAATAATATCTCTGACATCCTGGTCCGTCAGTTACCTTACCGGGAGCTTGGCCCTTATGAGGGATTCCTTGCGAGGGGCTCCAACGAGGACTAGGGGGAAGCTTGCGCGCTTCTCGATACCTCGGTAAAAATACCGGAGTCGTCGACAGGAGTTTGCATCTCTACCACTCTCTTTAGCTTCCGCATTTACTTGCTACCTTTGTTATGTGCTTTACCTTTCCTAGCTTAGTTGATAGGCTAGTTGATAGGTTTGGATCATAGGTTGCAAAACTCTTTTGCGGTAGAGATAGAAACACACCTAGCAAAACCTTAGTTGCACTTTGAATAGTTTACTTTCTTGCATAGGTTTTGGCTAGGTATTTTTTAGAGGCCATAGTTTTAAATAGAAGTTTTAAGGTGCCTAATTCGCCCCCTCTCTTAGGCTTCACGGTCCTTTCACCAGTCTTGTCCTTAAGCCCTATGCTAGGATTCTGGTGGCTTAACTGCTAACAGGTTTCGGGGATTGCTACATGCTGAATCTTTTAATTGCTGGTCCATTCTCGAGAAAAGAGAATGCGTCGATTGCGAAAACATGCATAAAATAATTTGGTGAGATATGAGAGCATCACCGTCCAACCGTCGGTCTAGGGAGAGAATGTTGTATACACTACCAGAAATCTTCTAATCCGTGACGAATTTTCTAGGACGGATTCATAAACCGTCACCACCAACATGTACCATTCAACAGCTGCCTATGAAACCATCTCGGATATCCAGCCCAAGGCCAAAAACTGCTAGCATATATAAACGACCCTTAAACCTAAACCTACCCACTCGACTACCTCCCTTCTCTCCGGCCGCCGCCCCCAAGCGGCCACAGAATCGCTTCTACCTGCGTGCCCACCCTAGAGGCTTGTAGCACCGCCCTAGCCTAGCAATCGCCCTCACTACGGCACGGAGGAGAGGCCAGAGGCGGCCCTCACCCCATCACCGAGGATACTGGTGGGGTGCCCTCACCTTGGCACGAACCAAGTCGGAGGCGACGACCTCACCCTAGCATGGAGGAGACTGGAAGAGGCGCCCTCAACCTAGCCGGAGGAGACCAACAGGGTCGCCCTCACCTCAACACGAAGACAGCTGGAGGCAGCGCCCTCACCTCAGCACGGATGAGGCTGGAAGAGGAGCCCTCAAGCCAGCGTGGAGGAGGCTAGCGGGGGCGACCTCGCCTCAGCACTAAGGAGGCCAGGCACGGTGCCCTCACCACGGCGTGGAGGAGGCCGCCTATGGTGGATCTCACATCAGCCCACACGGAGGTGAAGGAGCAGCACCTGCACGGTGAGCACTCAAACCCAGACCACCGGCTGCACTCTCCACTCTCCCAAACAGATCTAGATGTGTAGTTGTGTCAAATTAGCACTTGTACAGCTCTTGGATTGATTTGATTATTCCAAAATCAAGCTTTTGTAGATGGATAATTGGTGCTCCTGTTCCAAATCTAGCTACCCTGTGTGGCCTGCTGTTTAATTAACTAGCTCATGACATGTGATTAGACTGAAGATGTGTGTGTTATAGTTGTGATTTAGTATGACGCGGTAGATGCACCCAATTCCTGAATTTATACAGAAAATGAACTGGTAGAATAACTAATTTAGGATGTTGTCTACACAACAAATAAACCTGGATGGATAGCTTAGAACATATTATTTATGGATAGCATAGAACATATATTGTTTTCTCATGTTTACATGACAATAGGGGAGAGAGCTGACTGATAGTGTCATAATGTGGCAGTAACAGGATAGCAGATAATTTCAGTTGCCATGACCTAGAGGATGTCAGCTTACCC
The DNA here is from genome assembly GCA_009763385.1 of Coix lacryma-jobi var. lacryma-jobi. Classification (NCBI taxonomy): domain Eukaryota; kingdom Viridiplantae; phylum Streptophyta; class Magnoliopsida; order Poales; family Poaceae; genus Coix; species Coix lacryma-jobi. Next base: position 83,491,752 of record CM019822.1, read on the forward strand.
ATCTGGTCTAAACCATGTTAATATTACTAATTTCAGTTGCCTTGAGTTCTGTAGTGATAGTCATGATGTGTACTTGCAGAATATTCACCTAAGGCTGCAGTCGGAATACAAGTTTTTTTAACATATCTTAGTCCATAACTAGTAATATTTGGTAAAAATAAAATAATCTTGTAGGTTCTAGTGGAACACACATGAATGTTGGCTGTATGTTCTAGCGAAACACACAGGAAAGTTGGCTCAGAGGGTAATAAAAAAAATTCTATGTGCTTTATGGTTTTTCTGACAATTTTTTCTATGCACCATTATCTTTTACAAACTACTGTTTTCTTTTTTAACTCTAATCGTAGCATGTTAGCTGGAAAATGCAAAAATAAGATCCTGCATAATTTAGTTCATTAATAGGTCCTGCATAATTTGGTTCAGTAGCTAGGTATTATACAGAACACTAGGATTATTAAATTTTCCAGTTGAATTATACCTCATGAGCTGATTATAAACATTCTGTTTAAGTAGCCTTCTTCGCTGGTCTACCAATATAGGTCAATTCCATATGAAACAATACTGCCTCTGCCACAATCAAACTTATTGTTGTGAATATATTTTGATAATACTAGCTTCTGCTTTCTAACTTGAGATTAAATGCATGAAACAACTGTTTGGCAAGGTTTGAAAAAAGGAGACTTTAGAGCATCAAGGATTTTGGGTTTTGTGGCTACATCAACATGATTTGCAGCTCAACTAGTCATTCTAGTTCTTACTAATTTGTAAAACCATTTTCAGACTGTTATTTTAGGGAGCCAGCTGAATTCCATTTGAGCCCCTAACGGTGTCAGGTATGTAAAAAAACAATACTAATTTTTGCATGTAATCCAGAACTTAATAATATACTTATTTCATCTACAGTGTTTTCAGTAAAGTACTAGTGCTGTCTGTGCATTTTGAATGGAGTAACACATAGTATTCGAGCAGTACCATGCACCTTCTTGTATCTTCGGTGCTTGAAAGTTTTAGTGTTTGAGCAAATTGAATATGTGGATTATATTTCTGATGAAACTATGTCATCACATTTTCTCACTTTAAGTACAAAGTTGTTGCTTATGTTTTATTTGTCATCCTGTCATTGCACTACAACCTGATTAGTTGAGCTGGTGTTGCTGCTGCAGCAGCTGACCAAGAGTCCTTGCTGCCCAAATAGTAGCAAATTTCTACAGCTAGTCTTTAGCCATTGCAGTTCAAATAGTCACATAAATTTTAGATAGAAGCAAATTGTATGCGGCTGCAATTTCTCATATAGCAGTCGATGGACTGTGCAGCTGCAGTTGCAGTTCAAATAGTCACAAAAAATTTAGATAGCAGCAAATAGTATGCAGCTACAGTTCTCAGATAGCAGCCGATGGGCTATGCGGTAGCAGTTCAAACAACCACTTGTTTCTTTATTTTTTTGTTCCGTTTGAATATATATGCACTTGTATGAGATTTAATATAATTTCATTAATTGCAGTGTCACCACAACAGTTCTTTAAAAAGGCTTGTCTTAAGATGATGAAGTCTGCAGTTCGCCAACAAAGATATAAGCTGAAGCAAGAATATTTTGATCCTTTTCCATTACATTTGGTTACAAAAACTTCTCCCAAATGCATGAGTAATGAGCAGTGGATATAACTTCTAGTGCATTTTGCTGCTGCTGGACCTTGCATTTGGCGCTGCTGGTACATGCATTTTGCCACTGCTGGTACTTGCATTTTGATGCCGCTTCTGCTGCATGTAGTCATTATGCCATTGTTGTATGGATTAGATGGAGTTATATGTATTTTATTTACTGTAATCTGCAAATGGGATGTTGGATGGAAACTTGTGTAATCTCACCTGATGTCTGATGATAATTTATGTGATATGTCGACACCTACTGGTACTTGCATTTTATTTGTTGTAAATTGCTATTATTATTAGCTTTATGGGTTGTGCATATATGTTATGTATATGGGCTATATATATGGACTGTATTTATAAAAATGAGCTGTATATATGGGTTATGTGTTGTAGTAGTGGGTTGAATAGGTGGCTAAATATTGATGATAAAATTAGGCTTTAAAATCGCTCAAATTGGGTCATAAAAATACCTGAAAAAGCTATAAAATGGATAAAATTGGGCCAAAATTCAGCCCTCTTAGATTTTGGCCCGTTAATAATTGGGCTGATGTATCCATGTCATCATCCACGTAAGCATTCATGTGTAACCATCCATGATGATGTGGCAATACATTCGTGACGATTATTTTTCGTCATAGCAAATGGACTTGGGCTGGGTTAACTAGGCCTCGGGCTCTTCCGTGACGATTTATGATCATCACGGATTACGTTAATCCGTGATGAATTTGGACAGATCGTCACGAAGGTTAATCCATGACGCTCAATCCATGACGATACGTGAAATCATCACAGATAATGTTTGGTGACGAATTTTTGGTAATTCATGATGAAAAATTTTCATCATGGATTAGCAGGTTCCTTGTAGTGATACCAAGTATGTGTGAGCTCTACGCGAACATATATGAGGGTATCAAATGCTGGGTATGTTTTCCTGAATTGGTACATGGTATTTAGTATCGGCCTCTATGTACCTCCGTACACATGGGCAGATGCTCAATTATTTCTATCATTGGGATTTTTCTCGGGCTGAAATGAATCTTCTGCAGGTACACTAACTACGCAATTGAGTAGAACGAGTAGATAACGCATGAGAGATCGTTCTTGCCACCGACTAGAACGTTAGGACTTACGAGTCATTTTTAGTGAGTGAGAACGTAAGTACGATCATGCATCATGTTTATGTTCTTGCACTTTGCATTCCTCCCCTTAATTAAAAGTTGTTCCTTTTCCTTATAAAATTTGTCAACTTAAATATGCGTCTCACGAGAGTTCGAAACCCCTTTTGTTCTACAGATGGCCCAGACTAAGTAGACAGCTCACAAGGCCACCGGAGGCAGAGGAGTTCCACGTCGTCGCTTGGCTACAAAGTTGACCAAGAACACGTTCTTGTCCTACTTTGGGTTGCCAACGATCCTCTGGAGGATTCTGCAAGCAGTTGGGTATGAGGAAGGACAGGAGCCCTGGTACTCTTGGTAGAAGGATATCTATGGGCAGGATTCTCTGGTCATGGTGCAGGTCAAGGTTAAGGCCTTGGCTAGCAAGCCGCATTGGTCAGGATGGATAGAGATCACTACGGGCAGTTGTGCAAAGGATGGAGCCAACAGGGCAGCTTACTTGGTGCTGAAGGACATCATAGCTTGCTTCCCCGCTGACCTTGCTAGTGCTATGGCAGGAGTGTTCCCTCGTGGATCACCTTTTCCATTGCACTGGAGGCAGACTTTGGAGTCGGTCCTGACAGGAGACGCAGAGGAAACGTACTTTTGTGAGACATAAGCGATGAGCACCACAGGAGCTTTGGTGGGAGTGTGTGAGACTTTGGAGCGCAGCTTGGAGAGCGTGTCCTTTACCCTCACCGCCTCTTACCAGAGCAAGATGAAGCTGCAGGAGGAGTTCGACGACGAGGTAGCCCGGCTACAGGAGAGGCTGCACCAGGTCACCTAGGAGCCTGACGAGGCACGCGCCAGAGCAGGAGCAGAAAACACCACCAGGACCATCGCCGAGCAGAAGTACTTGACCATGTCTTTTCAGCGGGATGAAGCCTGGTCCGCGTTTTACGAGCTCAGAGAGGGTGCCCTTCACCTGATACAGCAGGTGGATAACCAACAAGCCTACATCGACAACCTCCATGAGGTGATCCACCAGATGCATCATGAGGCACAGGAGGCCGCCGCGCCAGCAGCTGACGAGCCTCCCGAGCCCCAGGATGGAGTAGTGCTTGGCCCAGATCTTCCATCGGATGATGAGGCCCATGCTGACGAGCCTATGTTCGATGCCGATGAGGATGACGTCGCACCCGGCGCTGGAGACGCTTGAGCGTTAGTTTCGCTAGGAGTCTCTCTTTTGTTTAGTATTGATCATGGTCGCTTTTGCTGTAATCCCGACATGTGTTTGTCTTTATGACTATGTTGCATGATGGCATGTATGACTTTTGGACAAAGTCCAGACTTCAATCTGGCACCTTTATTTATGGAAATCCGTCATTTGTTATTTTCGAGTGATTATTCTGTGATGTTGTATGGAAATGAGTAATTATACTTGGTGGTGTGCTAAATTTTCAAATTATGTACAAGACAGTATTTATTCATGATCAATATAACATCACCTAATTGTTGCTCATCAATGGGATATGCAGATGCCGACCCACACCCGCAGCCAGCGTGGACAAGGATCAGGGCAGGAAGAGAATCTGCCACCACCTCCACCTCCGCCAATGACGCCGGAAGCATTCTTCGAGCAGTTCCTAGGCAGCCAGAGGAACATGGAAGACATGCAAAGGCATATGGAGGCTACGCTCCGTAATATCACCAATAACACTGTGCAGCAGCATCAGCAACGTCAGGGACCCGAGCCCAACCAGTACAGCTCGTACTGTGACTTCTTGGACACACGTCCCCCTGTGTTCAAGGAAGCCACTGAACCGCTCAAGGCAGACGAATGGCTCAACTCTATCACCCAGAAGTTTCGTCTTCTTCGCTTGACTGAGGAACTCAAGGCGTAATATGTCGCCCATCTGTTGGAAGGACCTGCAGGTTTTTGGTGGTCCCAGTACCGTGCATCCCTGCCAGCAAATGCACATGTTACTTGGGAGCAGTTCTCCACCGCTATGCGTAGCCACTACATTCCCAGTGGCCTGATGGAAATGAAGGTTACATAGTTCATGAGGCTGTCGCAAGGCACTAGATCAATGTCAGAGTATTTGGATAGCTTCAACAATCTGTCTCGCTATGCCCCGAACTTCGTGAATACTGAAGCCAAGAAGATTGCTAGCTTCAAGCGGGACATGAATGCCACTATGCTCTCTAAGATGGGAAACAGCCACCGCAACACCTTCAGTGACTTCGTCAGTGATTACTTGAACCAGGAGGCCAATGATAGCCGTCGTGCAAATGAAGGCGGTTCGTCTCAGCAGCGGACCCCTTTTGGAGCACGCGCTCCATACCGCCCGCCAGTTTCAGGAGCAAGGTTTCGGCCACCACAGAGGAAGATGACCAACAACCGTCCCCGTCCGAGCTTTCAGAAGCCATACACCGCTCACTTGATGCTAAAAAGATATTATAACTGTGGTCCGAAGACCCCGTATGTGATTGGGCCATGTTATAACTGTGGTCAAACTGGACATCTGTCACATCAGTGCCCTCAACCAAAGAAGCAATACACTCATCCTCGCCCCCGCGCGGGCAACGTGCATTTCACCACTGTTGAAGAAGTGGTAGAAGGAGAACCTGTTACTGCTGGTACGTTTCTTGTTAACCAATACTCCGCAGTTGTGTTGTTTGATTCCAGAGCATCGCATTCATTCATTAGCGAGAATTTTGTTTCAAGGAGTGTTGACACTGGTAATCTATCGCAATTAAAGTATAAATAAATATAAAAAGGGCATGAATTCAATCACCAACAAAGGTTTAAGGTTTCAATTGACAATATTCCACGAGTTTTGGTGAACTGTGATTCTGCAGGGACTAAATCAGGAAATCATCATAGATTGCTTCCCCTAGAAGGAAACCGATGGGAGATAACCGAACTGACGCATCAGGAATATTCTAGAAGGATCTAGAGGACACCAGAAGACACCAGGAGGCCGGGCACCCCGGGACACGGCTAGGTGAGACCGACCGGTCCCACCACTAGACCGGTCCATTGGCCCCTGGGCCCACTGGACTCCGCCTTCTGGAACCTTCCTCCACCGCCTACGAGGATGCATCTCAGCCGTACCTAAGGTCGGTTTGATCCAACGGCCACGGTTTCTCGCCCAAGGCTATATAAGCAGCCCCAGACCCCCCCTCTCCAGATCATCAGGGTTTGATCAAGGCATCATTCATCACAATTAGATCAGACTATCACAAGAGAAGGAGATCAATCAGAAGCTCTAGGACTACATCCACCTAGATTAGTTAGATAGAATAGGATTAGAGGAGGCAAGCTTCGCTTGGATTCCAGATCTAGTCACGAGAAGGCTCGGTAAACCCAAGATCTTATCTCTTGTATTAACATTATGGATCTACTTCATAATGGCTCTTCTAGTTCATCATTGTTTATGTTCTAGTTCGTCGTCTAGTTCATCTTCTAGTTCATAATCCAGTTCTAGTTCATAATCCAGTTCTAGTTCATGTTCTAGTTCGTACTATATATAGTTCTTCTCGATGATCTAATTCACCTTATTGTTCATCTCTATGTTCTAGATAGCAATACAATTGATATGACTAAGACATCAACAATTATATTCTTAATTATATTGCTTATAGTATGCTTTGATTATATATTTGGCATAGATAGTTCACCATTATGTTTATACTCATGTTCATATAGCGCTCATCTTCATATAGCTCTAATCTTAATGATCATTGGGTGGGGGATAGATGTTGTGTAGGCGTGGTTCCTATACACTATTTATGTGTGAATGCGTCCTATGTTCCGAATAGAGTGGTAGATCGTGGGTGTGACACTCCTGTTGAGTCCTTTGTATTCCACCTCCCGAATGTAGTGTTCAGTATGGCTCAGTTAACTCATGGTTTAGGGGTTACTCTGTTTGGCACCTTTACTATGGAGTTGCCTCTTGATTATAAATATGATATGACCTAGCCTATGATTGCCAGATATGTTTGCACTAATCAATGTATGCTATGACTTGTAATTAGAATAACTTAGGAATGTTTCTTATTAATACCTGTTCTAATCATCACTTACTAGGTAGTACTATTCTAGGATTATCTTTGATTGATCTGCTCTCTGTTGCCATTTATCATTACTTTACTATCTGATCTCTGTTTAGAGTAATGAGTGTGTTATCAGTCTGTATCATAAGTGTGTGCCACATTAATTGTTGTTAAGTCCTAATCAGTTTAATACCATCATACTTTGAATTGATTAGTCTCTAGGCTAAATATAAATAACGATACCTGAGACTAGCTTGGGTGAAATGCTTCTAAAACGGGTGTATTTATCTGTGCGCTTGCGGGTAAATATTTATCTTTAGATCCAGTGTTCTGATATAATCACATTGCTAGCTTCATGTTGGGGATGACAAATTGACGTTAAGTGAAGTTAGTAGTGTCCCGTACACTTCTTAGTGCCTTCACTAGGTTATTGTTTATGAGGTTCATTCTTAGAGTGATTCCATTAAGGAGTGTCAACAAGCATTTCTGGCGCCATTGCCGGGGAACACATCAATTCAATTAGGGATGGTACCTAGGGTTATTCATTAAAATCTTTATGAACAATCTTAGGACATTGCATTAGCAGCATTAAAATGGTAGCTAGAACATATCATTCAGCTTACACACATGTGATAATGCACTGATTGTTTATCTCTACTCAAACAGACTTACCCTGGCTTTGTTTATCTTTTATCTTATGCAGGGTGTGATGTATGACTGGTTTTCAACTTCTGAATAACTACATTGAGGATCCCGAAGCTTTACTGAAGAAAACAAGACACAAACTCAAGAGACCCTCACCACCACTTCCAGAAGTTAACCAGATAAGAAGAAGCTTAACACCAGTGTTGAACACCATGGCTGACAAGACACTCCGCGAGTTCTCTGCACCAACCACTGCCAACATCAGGACTGGACCAACAGTCAATGTGGGAGACAACGGATTTGAACTCAAGCCAGCTTTGATCAACATGGTGCAAGCTAATCAATTTTGCGAAAAGGCACATGAAGACGCAAGCGCTCATCTCCAACACTTTCTGGAGATCTGTAGCACTTTCACCATCAAGGGAGTCGAAAGAGACGCCATTCTACTTTGCTTGTTCCTATTCTCACTCTTGGGAAAAGCAAAACAATGGTTCTACGCCAGCAAAGACAAAAACACCTCATGGGCGATCTGTTCAACTGCCTTCCTAGCAAAGTTCTTTCCAGTGGGCAAGACAAATGCCCTCCGTGCCAAGATTTCAACTTTCCAGCAACAACACGACGAATCAATCCCAGAAGCTTGGGAACGCTTTCAAGATTACATATCAGAATGCCCTCACCATGAGATGGAGAATTAGCTACTCATGCAGACCTTCTACCACGGGCTCACTCCAAGTACCCGTGAGAATGTGGATGCCGCTGCTAGAGGATCATTCTTGTCACTCACTATCAATAATGCTACTACACTTATTGAGAAGATGGCCTCTAACCAAGGATGGAACGAGGAACGCTCTCAACCACGCAAGAGGGGAGGAATACATCAACTGAAAGAAGTAGACATGTTGTCTGCCAAACTTGACCTACTCATGAAGAAGTTTGATGAACACACTCCCAAGAAAGAAGACGTCATGCACATCTACGAATCTTGCATGACATGTGAAGAGTTTGGAGGCACTGGTCATTCAGGGAACAACTGCCCTGAGATTCAAGAGAATGCAAAGTACATCAACAACAACACCAACTATCGTCCTCAACAAGCTCAAGGATGAAACCAACAATCAAGGCCTAATTACTCAGGAAACTACTCAGGTAACTACCAAGGTAATACATTCAACCAACCACCTTTGAGAGAGATAATATCTAATCAAAACAAGATCATTGATAATATGTCTAAGAAGATAGCTTCCATTGATAAACTGCTTGAAAACATTAATACTAGAATGGATAGCTTTACTTCTGCCATAAAGAATCAGCATAGCTTTAATAAAATGATAGAATCTCAGTTATCTCAGTTAGCAGCTTCAGTCCCTATGGCTGAAAAAGGTAAGATTCCTAGAAGTCTAGAAGAGCTAGAGACTGCAAATCTTGTAGATATTTATAATGCAGGGCAGCTCACAGCTAGACCATCGAGGGAGTGGAAGGATGACTCCGTTGCCCCAAAGAAAGGTGATCTAGGAAGACCTGTCATTCCAATCCACAATGGACCTGACAATTTTGAAGAAGCAGTCTGCGACCATGGAGCAAGCGTCAACATTATGCCAAGGGTAATTTACGAACAAATTCATGATGCACCTCTGTTATATACAAATATGTGTTTGCAGCTTGCAGATCAAACACTGTGCTACCCATTGGGAACTCTAGAAGATGTCTGTATTCGAGTGGGACACTCGTATGTGTGTGTAGACTTTGTGATCATTGAAACAGGTGGAGACGATAGAGCACCCATCATTCTTGGACGCCTGTTCTTAAGCTCAACCAAAGCCATCATCTACGCGGATAGCGCCAAGATCTGTTTCACAATCACATGCAACAAAGAAAGATTCAGCTTCAAGAGACGTACACTCACTACTCGAGTCCACCCTCAGATGTCTTACGAGGATGCAAACACTATATCATCAATGAAGAAAAATAGGAACAGAAGGAGGAAGAACAAGGCGACACAACCGCATCAACACACAGTGTCGATGGTCAACTCTGTCCGAACAGAGAGTGACCACCTTCTTCCATCACCATACATCGCCAAGAGAGATGACCCAGGTGTACCCACCATCGATTGCAAGATCGAGGGAAGTACATTCCACAAGACGTTCTGCGACATCGACTTAAGTGTTAACATAATGTCTAAGGTAGCGTATGAGTACTTATATAAAAATAGACCTATGTATCAGACACATGTGCAGCTGCAGCTGGCGGACCAAACATATCGATTTCCGGAGGGAGTAGTAAAGGACGTAATGATCCAAATTGAAGACTACTACGTTCCCACCGACTTCATGGTACTAGACATGGGAAGAGAAGACAATATCCACATCATCCTAGGAAGACCCTTCCTCAACACCACTGGCGCCATCATCTACATGAGATCTGGAGAGATCCACTTCCAGCTCCCAAGAGAGAAGGTACGCTGTTACTTTAATAGCTATGCCACTAACGAACAGGAAAAGAAGAACCACTTGAGGAGGAGGCGCCGCACATCCCAACGCATCAAGAACCGACCAATTAAGGATGGATGGGCTGACTATGAAGGAGAAGTCACCAGGAGTGAAGATATCCCATTAAAGGAAATGAAGGACGATGAAGTAAAGGAGACAAGTCCACTAGTCAAGCAAGTATGGAAGAAGAAAGAAAGTTCTACTGACGTGCAATCATCGAGGTCCTCCTCAGGATCTGCTGATGCACCCAAGGAAGAATAAGGAGCGTACAAGGAGTCTTGTTCGATAGACTATAAAAATTGAATCCTCGCCGAAAGATAACTCTGTAGTTATCCATATTCATTAGCATAAAATTCATCATTACATAATTAGTAGATTTAGCATAATCATTTTACTATTAGTATCATATTTACTTCTTAGCAATCAAATCTGCATTAGAAAACAAAATAAAAATATCTAAGCCCCATGAGAGTATTATACTTTCTATGGAGGCATAAATAAATAAATAAATAAAATATATATTTACATTTGCATATTTACTTCTGCATTGCATTCATCCAAAATACATTTGCATATTTACATTTGCATATTTACTTCTGCATTGCATTCATCCATAAAAACAAAAATCCAAAAAGAGACACTATGAAACACTGCTGAAACTCTGCTTAGTGAAAAGGAAGAACATAAATAATCTTAGGAGCTTCAAGACAACTAGACAAATGGGAGGAATGTTTATCACTGACGCTTAATCAAGTTCCACTAGTTGTGTTGTCTATCTTTGAATTCAGCAGGAAGAGAAGAAGAGAAGGACTCAAGAAACCGCTAACGGTCTACTCATCTTCTAGGGGAAAGACTACGTCAAGATCCAGCTTGGAGGAAAGCACCCTCAGTTATCACGATAAGTATCACGGCTATTTTTTTTATTTACTATTATTAGTTCGATTTAGTTAGATCAAGTCAATAGACATAGAAACTCATAAAAAGATAAATAACTATTAGAAAACTAAATAAAGATATTATATAATGAATACATGTCTAGGTGGATATAAACTTAATGTTGCTCATGATGAAAATGATGAACAATTGCTCTGCCGTAATTCCTTTCAAGTACCTAGTGTTCAACCTTAAATTTTCTTGAGTTTTAGACAAAGTTGTTCTGAATGAACTCTGAACCTGAAACCTGTGGATTGCAAATGCTTGATCTAAAGTCTAGATAATTGTGGGATATGATATAAAAAGGTTTGAGCTGTTGTTTATCTAATTCCTAGAGATACTAGAGTTCTGGAAATTTACACTTTGAAAAGATTAAAAGCACATGATGAGATCCTATATGACATAACATGAATTCCTACCCAGAGCCATTAATATGATCTTAAGATAAGGCTACTTGCTTTGTTCTAAGTTTTTAGTTATGGTTGAGAAATTTATCATGCTTTAGAGATCAAGAATGTTTTATTAAAAGATTCACTCTTCCGGATATTATTGTGTTAGAGGCATGGGACTATGCAAAAATATAAAAGGAGGAAATAAAAAGGAACAAGTGTCCGACTACCTCAAAAGAAAAAAAAAGAATTATGATAAAAATATGAAAGAGAAAAAAAATGATAGCCCATGGTCCCTCTAATTACAATATGCCAGCATGAGATGACAAATTTCAAATGTTCTAAGTTCTCGATCTATGATTATGACATCTTTCTCCCTAACTTTGAACTTTGACTTGGCAAGATATGCTTTTAACTTCTTAAAAAGCTCCAGATATATATTCATAGAAAAGAAGGAAAATGCATCAGTGAGGAATCATAAAATATAAAAGAGCGATTTGAGAGTGTCATACAGTAGAATCTCTGATTTTTATTTTGAAAAAATAAAAGCTCCAGAATGAAGGTTGATCGAAGAGTTAGAGATACAGTGCTTAACTTGATTGTTCTATCTTTCAATTGTTTAAAGACCCAGGTGAAGGCAAAAGCTCCATAGTTAAAGGTAATATGAGAAAGTCAGAATAGTTAACTCTAATCCAATGGAAGATTTTTGTTTGAACATATGTACCTTTGAGGTGTGAAAGCATAGTAGCAATTCCTAATTCATCATGACTATTTGCTAAGGGACTAAAAGGTAAGCTTGGGGGAGTTGTGGACCCTGGTTATCTATCACAATTAAAGTATAAATAAATATGAAAAGGGCATGAATTCAATCACCAACAATGGTTTAAGGTTTCAATTGACAATATTCCACGAGTTTTGGTGAACTGTGATTCTGCAGGGACTAAACCAGGAAATCAACACAGATTGCTTCCCCTAGAAGGAAACCGACAGGAGATAACCGAACTGACGCATTAGGAATATTCTAGAAGGATCTAGAGGACACCAGAAGACACCAGGAGGTCGGCCACCCCGGGACACGGCCAGGTGGGACCGACCGGTCACCGGTCGGTCGGCCCCTGGGCCCGCTGGACTCCGCCTTCTGGAACCTTCCTCCACCGCCTATGAGGATGCATCTCAGCCGTACCTAAGGTCGGTTTGATCCAACGGCGACGGTCCCTCGCCCAGGGCTATATAAGCAGCCCAGACCCCCCTCTCCAGATCATCAGGGTTTGATCAAGGCATCATTCATCACAATTAGATCAGGCTATCATCAGAGAAGGAGATCAATCAGAAGCTCTAGGACTACATCCACCTAGAATAGTTAGATAGAATAGGATTAGAGGAGGCATGCTTCGCTTGGATTCCAGATCTAGTCACGAGAAGGCTCGGTAAACCCAAGATCTTCTCTCTTGTATTAACATTATGGATCTACTTCATAATTGCTCTTCTAGTTCATCATTGTTCATCATTGTTTATGTTCTAGTTCGTCGTTTAGTTCTAGTTCATCGTCTAGTTCATCTTCTAGTTCATAATCCAGTTCTAGTTCATGTTCTAGTTCGTACTATAGTTCTTCTCGATGATCTAATTCACCTTATTATTCATCTCTATGTTCTAGATAGCAATACAATTGATATGACTAAGACATCAACAATTATATTCTTAATTATATTTCTTATAGTATGCTTTGATTATATATTTGGCATAGATAGTTCACCATTATGTTTATACTCATGTTCGTATAGCGCTCATCTCAATGATCATTGGGTGGGTGATAGATGATGTGTAGGTGTGGTGCCTATACACTATTTATCTGCGAATGCGTCCTATGTTCTAGATAGAGTGGTAGATCGCGGGTGTGACACTCCTGTTGAGTCCTTTGTATTCCACCTCCGAATGTAGTGTTCAGTATGGCTCAGTTAACTCATGGTTTAGGGGGTTACTCTGTTTGGCACCTTTACTATGGAGTTGCCTCTTGATTATAAATATGATATGACATAGCCTATGATTGCCAGATATGTTTGCACTAATCAATGTATGCTATGACTTGTAATTAGAATAACTTAGGAATGTTTCTTATTAATACATGTTCTAATCATCACTTACTAGGTAGTATTGTTCTAGGATTATCTTTGATTGATCTGCTCTCTGTTACCATTTATCATTATCATTACTTTACTATCTGATCTCTATTTAGAGTAATGAGTGTGTTATCGGTCTTTATCATAAGTGTGTGCCACATTAATTGTTGTTAAGTCCTCATCAGTTTAATACCATCATACTTTGAATTGATTAGTCTCTAGGCTAAATATAAATAACGATACCTGAGACTAGCTTGAGTGAAATGCTTCTACAACGGGTGTATTTATCTGTGCGCTTGCGGGTAAATATTTATCTTTAGATCCAGTGCTCTGATATAATCACATTGCTAGCTTCATGTTGGGGATGACAACTTGACATTAAGTGAAGTTAGTAGTGTCCCGTACACTTCTTAGTGCCTTCACTAGGTTATTGTTTATGAGGTTCATTCTTAGAGTGATTCCATTAAGGAGTGTCAACAAGAAGTAACCCTAATTTGGTAGAATTGGATAGGGGTTATCAGATAAGTTCAGCAGCGGCTGTTCCTTCTGCCCGCATTTTGGCTAAGGAAATGGAGATCACCTTTGGGGATAAAAAGGTATCTGTGGATCTCATAGTGATCCCTGGTTTAGGTTTGGATGTGATTTTGGGAATGTGATGGATGAAACGCTGGAAGGTTAATCTGGATATCGCAGAACGAGTGGTCACTATGGTGAGCCCCTGGAATGAGCTTCCGTTCAGGATAAAGTTACCGCAAAACCCCCACCAGATAGGAGTGTTGTTCACTATCACGGCAAAGCAGATAGTTGAGTGTGAGCATCTAGGCCCCTAGTGGGTTTCGGTGACTGGATGACAATGTCAAATTACTATGACTAACGTGTGTTTTGCACAAACAGTTGAGTTAGGTCATGGTAATAATGATCGTGTGGGCACTATGGTATTCATGCCCCCTTATTGATGGAATTCATTCGGTTTTCAAAAGATGGACGACGAAGACGGTGATAGGCTAGTTCTAAGTGTCGTATGATGTTTGGAGGACACTTAGAGTAGCATAGGTCTTTGTTTTATCTTTGGCCATACTATTAAGGGGAGTTTGAATGGGTAGCCTGACCTAGGTGAGACTTTTGAGTTAGGTGTGGTGCACACTTGTTAACCAGAGCCCTAGGTAGCTTAGAAAGGTCCCTAAGATCATAAGGAAGAAAGTTCGTGAAGGGAGCGTCGCAAACCGAAGTCGTTTTGGACTTCAAACAGCGACCGGACGTTGGAGCCCATGTGACCGGACGCTAGGGTATGCGTCCGGTCAGTGCAGCTCGCTGAGGAATAGGTCTGGTCGCGACCGGACTCTTCCTCAGTAATCGATCGGACGCACCAGGGGGTGGGTCCGGTCGTATCCAGAGGGGTTCCAGAGAGTGAAAATGGCGATCGGACGTGTCCGGTCGAGGCCGATCGGACGCATGCCAGCATCCGATCACGAGTTCGTACAGGTGTCAGTGCTGGCGTATGCTAGCTATTGGGCACTGACCGGACGCGTCCGGGCACCCCAACAGGTGCGTCCGGTCGGTGTGTAACTGGCTGGACTTACCCCTTCGTGCATGTTTTGAGTTTGGGGGTATAAATATGCCTCCCCCTCATTCATGCTGCACTCTTGCTCATTTGAAAGGTTGCCAAACACATAGTGATTGCAAGTGAGTGCAAGAGGCCTAGTGAGGTTGAGAGATTTGATAATTGAGTGATCAAACACCTCATTAGTGAAGAGAGAGTAGCAAGTGTGCATCCACCCATCTCATTAGTCTTGCGTTGGTCAAGTGAGAGTTCTTGCTTGTTACTCTTAGTGATCGGCATCACCTAGATGGCTTGGTGGCGATCCGAGAGCTTGGTGATCATCCGGAGGCATTGTGGATGACCCAAGCCAAGTTGTGACCGGTAGCGAGTGATTCACCGGGCCGGAGTGGCGAAGCATCAGCTCATAGTGAGCACTTGATCCTTGTGCGGATCAAGGGGGAGCGATACCCTTGCGTGGGTGCTCCAACGAGGACTAGGGGGGTGTGCCGACACCTCGATACCTCGGCAAAAAGATCGTCGAGTCATTTCTACTCCCTTTACATACGCATTTACTTTTGAGCAATTCAATTCTGCATTTTCTTGTTGTTCTTTCATAATTGAATTGCTTTGCTAGAGTAGGAATGGAATTGGTGTAGTCTTTTGTGCGATAGAATTTAGTGAAACACACATCAAAGCACAAAGGGGTTAATTGGGCTTGTTAGTATTTAATTATTGCGAAAAGTTTTAGAAAAGCCCAATTCACCCCCCCCTCTTGGGCATCTTGATCCTTTCAATTGGTATTAGAGCCTTGTGCTCTCGATTTAGGCTTAACCGCCTAGAGTTAAGATGTCCGGAGGTGATGGACCACCTCCCATGTTCGAGGGAGACGACTTTCCATATTGGAAAATCTGTATGGAGTCGTACCTAGAAGCGGTTGATGTAAAATGTCGCGAAGCCACGATCACCGGTTTTGCCAAGCCCAAGGAGGACACAAGCCTTACTCCTAATGAGGAGGAGAATGAGAAATGGAATGCAAAAGCCAAAAACATCCTTTTTAGAGGCATTTGCAAGGATGTGTTTAACCGCGTCTGGAACCACAAAAATGCCCATGATCTATGGGAAAACATTTGTGCGCTCCATGAGGGAACCAAGAGTGAGCGTGAGGAGCGTTATCATTTGGTTATGCAAAAGTTACATTCTTTCGATATGCTTGCTCATGAAAATGCAAATGAAATGTACTCACGCTTAAATGTTCTTGTAGAAGAGCTCAATGGACTTGGCCTCACACAAATGCAACCATCCGATGTTGTGAGGAAGATCCTATGTGTCCTCCCAATTGACAAATATGGACACATTGTGACCGTGCTACATCAAAGTGATCTTTCCACCGCTACACCAACACAAATTTTGGGAAAGATCAACGCGCATGAGATGTACATGCACATCACACCAAGTGGTGGCTCCTCCACCGACAAGAAGAAGGACTTGGCTTTCAAAGCAAGCCATGACAAGAAGGGCAAGTCCAACGCAATTGAGGTGCATCATGAGAGTACAAGTGATGAAGAAGATGATTCCAACATTGCTCTCATGGTGAGGAGGACCACCAAGATGTTGAAGAAGCTTCACAAGAATGGAGTCAACTTTGACTCAAGAAAGAAGAAGTTCTTCACAAGTAGCAAGAGAAGGCCAATCTCTGAAATGGATTGCTACAATTGCGGTGAACTTGGTCATCTTGCTCATCAATGCACCAAGCCCAAGAAAGAGAGCTACAAGAACAAGAACAAGGGCAAGAAATATGACTCATCTAGCGAAGATAAGAAGAAGAGTGAAAAGCCCTACAAGAAGGATGGCAAGAAGAAGAAGCAATACCACAAGAAAGGTGGCAAGGCCTACATTGTTGGTGATTGGCGCACCGACATTGACTCCTCCGGTGGCTCATCAAATGAAGATAGCGATGATGAGAAGGAGAAGGTGGCCGCTCTAGTCATTGGGACTTCTACACCACCACCACCATCGCCGCCGCCATCATCCTCTACACACCTATGCCTCATGGCAAAGGGTGATCGGAAGGTACAAAGTGATGATGAAAGTGATGGAGAGTTCCAAGCTCCTTCTTATGATGAACTTGTTGATTTGCTAAACAACTACTCTAAAATCATAAGAAAGACTAGAGCTAAAAAATGAAAGGCTTGTTCATGACAATGAATCTCTTGTTGAAAAATATAACAATGCCATTCATGCTAGTGATGAGCTTCAAAATGAACTTGCTACTATGTCATCATCTATCAAGGAGCTCAAGTCCTCTAACAAGGAGCTCAAAGCTAAAAATGAAAAACTTGATAAGATGCATAGTGATCTTAACACTAGCTATTCTTCGCTCAAAGAACAATACACTCAAGTTAAAGTTGATCATGATGCTCTCACCACTGCTTATGATATGCTTTCTCATGAGACACATGATGCTCCTAACCTTGTTGTTAAGTGTGACATAGCAACATCTTGTGAGGACTTGGTTAGTGAGCATGATGAGAAAAGAGCTAGTGGTAAGGGCAAGAAAGTGGTTGTGGCCGATCACTATGATGACTATGTCAAGATCAAGAGTGAGAATGCAAAGCTCAAGAGTGATCTAGAGAAGCTAGCAACCACAAAGCAAGTCATTGTTGAAACTCAAGATGAAGACTATAGCATGTCACTTGAGCTTGATATGCTAAAAGAAGAGAACAATAAATTGAAGATGGAGAGAGATTACAAAATGACACCATCTCAATTGGAGCCCCAACAAGAGAATGACAAGCTTAAGAAGGACAAAGAGCACCTTACCATTGGATTGAAGAAGTTCACCAAGGGTCAATGCCTTCAAAGTGAGCTACTCATGAACACCGTGATGAAGACAAATAGAAACGGTATTGGCTTTCTTGAAGAGAAGATGAAGCAACGAAAGAGCATTACAAAGCCAAAGAAGAAGAAGTTGGGAAGATGCTATGAGTGTGGAAAAGAAGGACACTTTGCTCATAATTGTGAAGAGCCAAAACCCACACCCTTGCCCAAGCATGCTAGGCCCTTTGCTTTCAATGCTCACTACATGCTTAGACAAGATTCTAGTGGCAAAGTGAAAGTCATGTTCATAGGGCCTCCTAACAAGAATAGGCCAAAGAAAATATGGGTTGCAAAGTCACTAGTTGAGAAGGTTAAGGGACCTCGTCAAGTCTGGGTCCCGAAAGCTCAAGCTTGATTTCTTGTGTGTGTAGGTGAACTACAAGACCGGTGGATCTCATTGGGTGATTGATAGTGGTTTCACACAACATATGACCGGCGATCCCCGGATGTTCACCTCACTAGAAGAGAATGTCAATGACCAAGAAAAGATTACTTTTGGTGACAACTCAAAGGGCAATGTCAAGGGATTGGGCAAAGTGGCAATATCAAATGATCATACCATCTCTAATGTGCTTCTTGTTGCATCATTGAGCTTCAACTTGCTATCCGTTGGGCAACTTTGTGATCTTGGCTTTCAATGTTTGTTCACCGACAAGGAAGTGGTTGTGACCAAGAAAGATGATACACACGTTGTCTTCCAAGGTTTTAGATACAACAATCTCTATTTAGTGGATTTCTCCTCCGAAGATGCCAACTTGAAGACATGTTTGTTCACTAAGCAATCACTTGGTTGGCTATGTCATAGAAGATTGGCACATGTTGGAATGAATACTCTCAACAAGCTATTGAAGAAGGATTTGGTTAGAGGCTTGAAGGATGTCAAATTTGAGAAGGACAAATTGTGTAGTGCATGTCAAGCCGACAAGCAAGTTGCAAACACTCATCCAACCAAAGCCTTTGTATCAACATCAAGAGAGTTGGAGCTACTTCACATGGATTTATTTGGGCCAACAACATATGCTAGCTTGGGTGGAAATCTCTGTTGCCTAGTGATTATTGATGACTATTCTAGATACACTTGGGTATTCTTTCTTCATGACAAATCTAAAGCAACCCCTTCATTCAAGAAGTTTGCCAAGAGAGCCCAAAATGAATTTGATTTGAAGATCAAGAAGATTAGAAGTGATAATGGCAAAGAGTTTGACAACACCCATATGAGTATCAAGGTACAAAGCCTTGATGCGCAGTGCATCAAGGCCTGGGTTCAGTGAGTCAGAGCAAGCAGGCACAGAACCTTGGGTAGATACTATCTTTTTAGTGCATCCCAAGGTGGGTTCAAGGCTCTATCCCAGTACACAAGGAACTTGATAGTCAACCCAAACCCTAATGCCTTTTGACAACCTGCAACCGCGAGGTTGCTAGCGATGCAGGAGTCACAAGAGTTCTTCTAGGCGCAACTCTGTATCCCTCTGCTCACGACCACTTGAAAACCACCCTGACGGATGGTCCTTTCACAGAGTTCTTCTGGGCACTTCGACTATCCTACATAAGGAAGACACCCGGGGGCTCGGACATCTCTACTATGGACATTATAAAGCTCAACGAAGTAAAGGAGGTCATGCACTCAAGAGGTGTGGCATCCTTGCTCCCAAGGCAGGGTATTTATAGGCAACCGCTCTTGGTCTATGGACTCGGTCTGCAAACACAATCAAGTAGCGCTCAATAAGTGCATCCGCATGTCCTGTTACCCATGTGAAGCCTGACACTACTGAAGGCTTATCTTTTTCACGTGCAAACTTCAAAGGGGAAACAGCCAAAGGTGTTGCAGTTGCACAAGACGACAAGGCATCATTAAAGCGGACCGGTGGTACAGTCACTAGCCAATTATTGTTGTCCTTCACAGTGATTTTTACTCAGTGGGGGGTGAACATGGATGTTTGCTGAGAACATTACCCGCCTGAAGCTGAATGATTATCACTCGGTTGGATTACTTTAAAGCAATGTTATGCACCAATTTCATATTATTATCAAGGATTACTCGGATGATATATTCAAGACCCTAAATACTGACTCCTCCAGTACTCGGAATTCAGGATCGGGGGCTGCAGGGTATATATCATCCAAGAAAAGTTTTTCTCAGATAAGGATTAACTGGGAAAAAGGCTTAAAGATCCACAAAGTTATTTTTTAATAACAAGAGGCTCGGGGGCTACACCCTATGGGTGCACTTTCTCTAAAAAAGTGCACACCATAGAGTTTTCTTGTACAGAGCACCTCAAGATTTCTCAAGACATTACTCGGGTGATTCTTAAAAGAAGCCGGATGATAACGTTTTAGAGAAATATTGAAGAGCTCGGGGGCTTGACGGACCAGAATCCCGGAGATATCATCCAAAGATGATTACTCGGTCTAAGTCCTGGGAAGTCAAGGAAAGATCCGAAGACATGCTACGAAGTGTACATGGATTAGGACTTGCTTTGTAACTTAGTCGAGCTACTGAAGGAAGTCTTGTAATTAGAATAGGACTCCTCTGTTGTAATCAACTAGGACTCGGTATGTGTTGTGCCTCACCCGATTATATAAGGGTAAGCGGGCACATACCTCTACTATCGAATCTCAGATCATAACACAAGGCACATGCCGCCACTGGACGTAAGGTATTACACTATTAAGCGGCCTAAACCAGTAAAAATTGCTGTCCCTGTGTACTCGCCGAGTTCTACGAACGTCGATGCCCACCTAACAAATCATCTGGAAATCCCCAAGACGAGTTGCCGGTTAACAAACACCAACAGCGGCGCTGCTAGGTGCGCATCCTTCGGTGCTCTTACGGGCAGTCTGCTTGGTCCAAGCCATCTACAAATTTTAAAATACGAGTCAGATACGAAAAAATGTTATGAATAAGAGAGGAGTACTGGAAGTTTGTAAATTACCAAAAAGCAACAAAATTTTCGGAATTAATCGTATGAAAAAGGGATGTCCAGTCTATCTAGGGTAGCGTCCTACAATCAGCTCGGCTTTGATACCAATTTGTAACACCCGAATTTATGAATAAAACCGAGTAAAGCATATGTGGGCCACAAAGAGTATATCACAAAGAGTATATCATTACACCACGAACAAAACGTTATTTAACTTATTACATCACATGGGGATTGTTCATCACATTGGCCAACAACCCATTATTACAACAGTAGCGTAGTCGAAAACATCACTCCACAGGGACACCGACTAGGGGTACGCCAACCTCAGTAGTCTGGCACGTCTGCAGGATACTCATCGTAGTCTCCTCCATCTGGTACCCATCCAGGATTTTATGTGAACCAACGACAAGCGTCAGCTCACCATACTCAGCAAGTACAACTATGGGGATGCAAGGCTCAAAGGTTTGACTCGGTTAACTGCGGTTAGCATTTTAAGTTGACCATATTTTATTAAACTTATATTACTAAATTTATAAACCCTGTTGTCCCATGATAAGTGATAATCATTATGTTAAAAAGAGGTAGGCAACCAACCACCAACATACCCCACCATGAACTACTTAAAAAGGATCGAGCCACTCGTATCCGTGAGCACGACTGATATATCAGGTTTACACTCTGTAGAGGTTGTACACTTTCACCTTAGGCCGTGATTCCCATATGCCGGGGTTTGCAAGTCCCACATCACCTCCTCTATGGAAGTATGGCAGGGTTTCACTATGAAGCCTTTCCAAAGTTGGTCTAACAGGTCGTAGCCGCTAAGGTTTCAGTCTTCCAAGAGTTATAGACAGCTTCCCACTAAGGTAACACTCATTCACAAAAGCATTCACCCTAGCAGGACAGGGCCCATAAGCTACATGGTACACCCCTCTTGCCCTTTCGGTAAGCTACAGACAAGCTAGAACAATCTAAGTACTTAGCTAAGATCAGAGCCATGTAAATCCTAAGGCTGCACAGGATCTCCCAAGTAGTTGCTTTAAAAGATAGTCCCTGGGTGGGTTACTGAGTGAAAAGCATGCTCCAGTACCCTAAAGTGGTTAAAAAGCCTCTTTTAACATTCTTCCATAGTCATTAAACAATATTAAACATTTAGCATTTAAGTGGCGCATAGCATATCTAATCATATTATGCAAAACCCTCTCATAGGTACAAGGTATAAAGGTCAAGTGATTCTAGTATTGTCCTATGGTTCATCAAGTTTTGACACATGCATAATGAATATTTAATCTTGCAGTCAATAGGTAACAAGGAAACCATAGGTTATACTTGCCTTAATCACAAGCCTGGTCCTGGTGTTGCTCTTGAAACTCTTGCTCTTCGAACACGTCACCATCTGGACTCACGAACAATCACCAACAAAAGATCCAATCATTCATTACATGCAAATAAAATATACTTCTATTAGAACAGTACACCAAACATCATAAACAGTTAGAGAAACATGTATAAAACTATTCTACTCGTCGATACGAACACATGAACGTAAAGATAACTCTAATCGGACTAAAAATGAGAAAGTTATGAAGAAAACAAGTTTTAGGGGCTATTTTGTAAATAGAAAACTGTTTCTAAGGGCTAGCCTGCGAAAACCGAGGACCTATATGTAATTAAATGTAGCTGGCAGGGGCTAGCACGTGAATCTGAGCGGCCTGGACTGCGGGTTCAAAAACTAGAAAACACAGGGTCTAAAACATAAGAAAACACGACTAGAATTAAAACTATTTGAACTGCTCTGGACTGCGGGTTAATTACACTAAAACGCGAGGGCTTTTTTGCAAAAGCAGCTGCGACTGCTGCGCTGGCGCCGACACGGCGCCACGCGATGTGGCGGGATTGGCCGGTCCACCACGCGGCCGGTGGACCATGGCTTGGTCACGGGTCGACGTGTCCATATGGCCCAGTGTATACCCCTTCGAGGTTCGGTTCTAATCTCGACTGTGGGGATATTACCTCCGTATACCCCCATGGACCTACTTGGGCCCTTCGTCAAGGACAGCCCAGCTCGTGAGGCCTTGCAGCACACGACCAGCTCGCTGTGCTCGTCAAGGACTCTCCAGAAGCCTTGCCCGCCAAGGAAGATCCTAGAGTTAGATCCGGATTCCTTGCCTTAAGGAATCGCTTGTAATTTGATAAGGACTCGACAACTGTAACCCTGCTCCCCGGCTATATAAGGCGAGTAGGGACCCCTCTCATCTCACCTCAGATCCCATCAGATCACACTCCATATTCCAATCCATCAATACAAACCAGCGACCAGAACATAGGACGTAGGGTATTACGACGACTTGCCGGCCCGAACCTGTCTAAATCGCCGTCTCTCGTCCCTGTGTTTACGCTTTGCAGATGTCTCGCATGCCTCCGCCGCTCAATCTACTACCTTGGGCATACCCCTCGGTAGACTATCGACCATATTTCATCGACAGTTGGCGCGCCAGGTAGGGGGTGTGTGCTACGACATCATGATCTACCAAGCGGTCATCTTCCTCGACTCCATGATCCTCCGCCGCCTCCGCCGCTTGGCAGATCATGATGTCGTAGCACACACCCCCTACATATTTCGTCGACATCGACCATTCGACGCGGATCAGATGGCGAGGCAGCGCGGTTGGGAGCGAGCGGCGGCGGGCTCACCGGAGCAGACGGCCGGCACGGCGGCGCGCCATGGCCGCGGCCTTTGGACGTCGCCAGAGGGCGCTCCAGGCCTCGGTTGGCCAAACGAACTGCACCAGGGGGTTGCGGAGACGATGGCGAACACGGTGGGGGTCACGGCACCAGTGGGGAGCTCACCGCGGCGTCGGACGGCGGCAGAGCAGATCTGCAAAGAGGGAGAGAGCTCCGGTGAGGTCCTAAACGCACAATCGAAGCAAAGCAAGAAAACAGGGATGTCTTGGGTGGCCGCGACGTCACCTAGGTGGGCTCGGGTGAGTGACTTGGGAGTTCAGCAGGGCCTCACGGCGGTGGCAGAAAGTGGCGGCGCGGGAGGGGTGAGCGGGTGCGCGAGGGAGGAGAGCCAGGGGCTCTAGTCCGGCTTTTATAGGGCTCGGAGGGGCGGCGAGATGTCGTGGGTGCGCCACCGGGGTCTATTGAAGGCTGAGTGGCCATAAAGGCCACTGATTCGGCAGTTACATGAGGGGAAGGGGGGCGGCGGCGGCGGCACTGCGCGGCGCTAGGTAGGAGAAGTGGTGCGGGAGACTGATGTGCGGGACCCGGTGGTCAGGAGGGCGGATGCACACCGACACGCGGGGCCAGCGTGCCAGTGAGGGAGCGCGGGGACGGAGCGAGCGCTGCACGCGCTCGCGTGAGTGGGCCGCAGTGCTGGGCTAGCGAGCGCACGCAGGGAGAGGGGGAGCAGCACGGGCGCTTGCGCGAGGCGAGCGGCGAGCTGGGCCACGGGGTCTGGGCCGGCACGCGCGAAGGCAGAGAGAGGAGGGAGGAGCAGGGGCGAGTGGGCCGCGCGGGGCGGACCAGCTGGGCCGGTGCAGACGCGAGAAGGGGGAAAAGGAAGAGGAGCACGGGCTGGGGCGGTTTGTTGGCCGAGCCAAAAGGGAGAGGGAGGGAGAGAAAGAAAAAGAAAAGATTTTTTTGTTTCTTTTCCAAACTTGCTCAAATTTAAACAAAGTTTGAATTCAAGCCACTCAACTCTAGACCTACACTCAAACAAAATAAAATTCTCCAGTATGAATGCAACAAAAAATGTTTCTATGCCCCATCTTAATTCTTTAATTCTCCAAAAAATTGTTATTTTACCTATGTGTTTCATGAAAAATAAACAAGATCATGTTTAAACTCTAATTTCCAAAAATTGATTTTTAGGGTGTTACAAGCGGTTGAAAAGTGGAACAGTTGAGACACCAAGTCATCACTTTCCATCTATGAAGTGTAATTGGAGTTTTTGTTGTAACTTTTTGTAGTTGAAAACTTAGCTCATACTTCTCCTCCAATGGTACTCTCAAGTCACTCAATGATGTATATATCCTTAGCAAAGACATTTGAATTTGCCTTCTTTTTTTTATCCTGCCATCTAAAAGGCTTATATGGAGTTTTGGGTAGGGATAAAAAGAGAGACATACTTGCATCATATTATATTGCTAAGTCAAAAACCAGATCTAAGGATATGCAAGTCATACACCTTGATCAAGATGTGCAAGTATGTGAAAATATTTGGTGGCTAACCTAATTCTACTTTGCTCCTTGAAACATCATCTCTTTTGGACTTTTGAGAACATATACTCAGGACAACATGGACTATCTTTTTTTTTCTTTTTCTTTTTTAGGTCGGTATGGAGATACCCCTAATTCTACTCCGGACACTTGTCCATTTTTTTTATATCATCGTTTTTTGGTGGGTATGGAGATACCCTAATTCTACTTCGGGCACTTGCCTATTTTTTATCATAATTTTTTTCTCGTGGGTATGGAGATACCCCTAATTCTACTTCGGGCACTTGTCCATTTTTTTATATATCATTTTTTATCTTTTCTTCACTTTTTGCATAGCCCATGCCTCCTTCACATTTTTTTTGGAAATTCCAAAGAGATAATTACAATAACTTGGAGCTTTATTCCTATATAAAACATTTTTTGTGTTCATTCCAGTGCAGAAATAGAACATTCTTGGGTGGATAGGCATGTTTTTGCGCAACTCTCAATGTAAGAGTCGGCATTATTATATCTGGGTGTTCGTGAATCTTGATCATGGGTGCATGAAAAGAATCTCAACAAGGGTCACAACAATTTGACAAAGCTCAACATGATAACAAGCAACAATTGTTTCAAAGATTTTGCAATATGTAGTGTCATATGGCTCTAGTAGGATATTTAATCATTGAGGAGAAGTATTTGCTATAAATTTTTAAAGTTTTAGCAAAACTGAAATTCTCCAAGGGCTTACATAAAAAAGGATTTCTTTAGTCTTACCATATCTCACTTCACAACAACTTAGTTGACATGTTTTCCTAATAAAGATGTGTCCACAAGTAACAAGTATATGAACTAGGAATAAACTCTATACTAGCCAATCTTTATAAAGACACATTCCATAATTTGGCAAGATTTTATTTTTTATTTCATCAATTTCTTTTAAGTTTGATTAGCATGGTTGGCATTTTTGAACATAATCAAACTTATAGGATCATGACATGGGTGAGAATATGGAGTGCAAACCGACGTGCCTGAGAGATGATGTCGATGGGTCGGGTCCCCTACACTTGGACTTTTATGTCATTTAACAATAAAATTCAAGTGCGAGTGTTTGGAGCATCTCCTTAGCATGTACAATATCACACGTCGTTCCTTTTTTGTTCTGAAATTGTTAGTGGCAAATACCCGAAGGAAACTTTGTCTAATACCAAGATGTTTTTTATTGTGGGAGTTCGGGAGGTTTTATTTGAAAGGTCTGGTTTTTTTTAACTAAGTTATTAAGTTTTATTTCAAAAAGCAAATTTTGTTGTATAGTTTGTTTATGACTTCAATTTGAGCAAGGGATAAATGTGAAACAAGATAAAGTAACCAACATGATTTTAAAGAAGCATGGCTTAATATATATATTTTTTAGAGAGGTTCACCCCCACACTTGAATTTTGCCAAATGCACAATTCAAGTTTAGATGGTTGCATTCTCTGTTTTGAAAACTGTTTCATTATTGAAGTGATGTTTGGTTGAATTACCTTTGCTACGCAGTCCTTCATTCTTTCTGTTCTCACATGTAAGGTTAGCAATAGAAATACCCGAAGAAACCATTTCACAAGTATGCCCTTATGCTTATTTTCAAAAAGTCATGTTATTCTTATTACTATATTTGGAAAGCACAAGTTGTTATTTTATTTTATTTTATTATGTATTATTTTTTATTGACTTTTTCATTTGAGCAAGGCATAAGGTGAAAAAGATAAGAAAAACCTACATGAATTTAATGAATGAAGCATGCTATGAAACATTTTTTAGAGATGTTTACCCACACTTGAATTTTGCGAGATGCAAACATAAGTTTGGATGAAAACATTCCCCTTTTGAAAATGCTTCATATTGGAATGATATTTTATTGGTTTTACCTGTTTTTGATCTCCTTCGTTCTTTTTGTTCAAACCTGAAAAAGGTTAGTGACAAAAATACCCGAAGGAGCAATTTCCCAATTACGACGTTAAACTCATTTTCGAAAGTCATATCGTTTTTCTTTTAATTGAAGGTAAGGTTGAACTTTTCCCTTTTTTTGAAAACGGATCTATCATTTTTCCTTTTCTATATTGATGCATATGCAATTTTGAAAACAACTTTAAAGAAAATTTATTATGCAAGTTTTGTTGTTTTTTTATTTAAGGTAAAATTGTTTTTAGTTTTTATATGCAAAAGTATTTTGGTTGAAAGACAAACATGCAAGATTCAAATTGAAAGTTGAATGAAAATCAAATATGAGATACATACTGATTTACCTGTCGGCAAGGGCTCATCTTTTTGAGTCCATTGAGCAGGACTTCTCCATTGAATTCGGCTTCAATGTGCATCATTCAATCCTAGAGATGGATGAGAATGACTGCACTTCTTTGTTTCCGTCATGCCAACGTGATCTTCATGTGGTTTCGGCTTGGCGGGCGCTTCATTATCTTTCTTCGATCAAGGTTTCATCACTGCATAAGTTTAGTGGACCACACATACCCAAGGGATTCAAAAGAAGAATTTATGATTGAGCTAAAGATTTTCCTTAGAGCTAATGAAAGATTGTTTGTTCAAGTTTAGTCAGCAAAGAAAGCTCTCTTTTTTTCATATTGAAAACCTTTGTTTATTCAATGTTCACCAAATAAGTCTTGACTTTACCTCCATTTTGAATTTATCTCAAGGGCCTACCCACACGATGTTTGATAATTTCTTGCAGGGTTAGTCAATGCATATGACCAAAATCTACACTAGCACTTTTAGTTTAATTAATCAAATTGAACTCCTTGTCCAATTTGATTAAGGTAGGGTATTTAACCTAAGCACCATGCTTAATTTAAAAAGCCTATGGAAATATGGTCACCGCGAATGACCAACGCTCCCAAACTAAAACATACTAGAACAGAAACTGGTAGCATGTGAAAGATTGAACAAGAGAATCATTCAAACGAAGGTGAGAACATTGAATGTAAATCAGAGAACCATTATTTATTTATATGCAAGTAATACGAACGGGGAGGATGAATGCATTTAAACAAATATGCCATAGGTTGAAACAAGAAATTCTAATCAAGCGAGTGATATGCATGCAAAATCTAGGCTCTGGCTTTTTCCTCGTAGCGTGGACCATCTAACGATATCATATCAATTGACAAAGCCAACATATGATTCGAGATGATCCTGTTTCACATCAGTCTACTACCAAGCTAGACTAAGAGCACCAGATAGATAGATAACAATAAAACTATCATCTACCTAGACTAGGCATGGCGTCTGAATACAACTCAAAGACTATGACGCCTAAGAGGGGGGGGGGGTGAATTAGGCAACTAAAAACTTTTACTCTAACTAAGGCCTCTAATTACCACCAAGTCAAAACCTATGCAAGAATGTAAACCATCTATATGTGCAACTATGGTTTTGCTAGGTGTCTTGCTATCTCTACCGCAAAATAGTTTTGCAACCTATGATCCAAACCTATCAACTAGCCTATCAACTAAGCTAGGAAAGGTAAAGCACACAACAAGGTAGCAAAGTAAATGCGGAAGCTAAAGAGTGAGGTAGAGATGCAAACTCCCGTCGACGACTCTGGTATTTTTACCGAGGTATCGAGAAGCACACAAGCTTCCCCCTAGTCCTCGTTGGAGTCCCTCGCAAGGAATCCCTCGCAAGGGCCAAGCTCCCGGTCGGGTAACTCCGTGGATAGCTCCGGTCCTTCCCCACGCGCAAGTGGGTCTCCGGTTAAGCCACTCGTGGCAAAGCCTTTCCCGGATGCTCCCCACCGTCTCCACTATCAAGCTTCCGGTCGAACAGCCGCGGGCCTTGTTCCCTTCGGTACACGGTGGCGGCCACACCACAAATGCGGTTGGTGTGGTCTCGCAAGACTACAAGCCCCTCCGATGTACAACAATGGCGCGCGCAAGCACCGAGCAGCAAGAGGTATGCAAACCTCACTAAATATTAGGCCTAAACCTAGAGCAAGCGTATGAGCGGTGGCCTAACTAGCCTAAGCACTTCGCAAAGCACCTACACTAATCACCATGTGAATCACTAAGCACTATGCATATGGAGGCACTAATATGGTGTAGCAACACCCTTGGTATGTTTCCTCACTCCTCCACACCTCATTTGGCCGGTTAGAGGTGGTATATATAGGCCCCCAATCAAATAGAGCCGTTGGGGGCTGAAAACAGCTTTCTGTAGAGCATCGGATGCTACAATGATGGCATCAGACGCGTCCTATGCTCATGTGATGAGTAGCCATTGGAAAACTAGCCGTTAGACCTGTTTTTCGGGGGCATCAGACGCTACAATAAGGCATCAGACGCTGGCATCGGACTCTACCATAATACTGTTCATTCTGGGCTGATTTTAGAGAGCATCGAACGCTGCATCGGACTCTGGCATCGGACTCTGCATCGGAGCGTCCGTTGCTCCTTTTCCAGTGAGACAGGCTTTCGTATTTTGGGCATAACTTTTAGCTCCGAACTCCGATTTTGATGATCTTGGACTTTTTGGAAAGCTCATGAAAAGCTCTACAGCTTTATACTAGTGTCATACCAGTTTGAGCAAATCCAAAATCATGAAACAGTTCCAATTCAATCAGCTCTTTTCTCGGCTTGAGCGGGCATAACTCTTAGCTCCGAACTCAGATTTCGATGATCTTGGACTTTTCGGAAAGCTAATGAAATGCTCTACATATTTATACTAATGCCATGTCAGTTTGAGCAAATAAAAAAATCATGAGACAGTTCCAATTCAATCAGCTCTTGTCTCGGCTTGAGCGGCTCAACTTTGTTTGCGTTCGGGCCTCTGTTTCTTGTGTCTTGGACATTGCTTGATCTTTGTAATCCTTCAATACATCTTGTAGGGTCTTGCTTGAGGTGTTGATCATTTGATCACCATATTGCCTTCGTCCAAGTCACATTTGCACCCTATTGGACTACAAAACAAACACTTGCAAACACATTAGTCCAATTTGGTTATGTTGATCATCAAACACGAAAATCCAAAGTTAAATGGGCCAAGGTCCATTTTCCTTACAATTAGTAATAAACTTTTTGATGTGGAGACGGCCAAACTCATTGTTGTGCTAGAAAAACACCGCCCAACTTTGTGTACCCTTCGCATCCCTATTGACCCTGAGAGCACTCCTTCACGAGAACCTCAGCGCAGGCTCAATAACGCGATGCGGGAAGTCGTGAAGAAGGAAGTCCTAAAACTTCTTCACACCGGGATCATTTATCCCATACCACATAGTGACTGGGTCAGCCCCGTCCAAGTGGTCCCCAAGAAAGGGGGTATGACAGTCGTTGAGAACAATAAAAATGAATTAATCCCACAACAAACCGTCATAGGTTGGAGGATGTGCATTGATTATAGAAAACTCAACGCGGCAACAAATAAAGATCACTTCCTGCTGCCCTTCATTGTTGAAATGCTAGAGCGGCTGGCAAAGCATTCTTTCTTCTATTTCCTTGATGGGTATTCAGGATAACATCAGATCCCAATCCACCCTGATGATCAGAGCAAGACAACCATTACTTGCCCATATGGAACCTTTGCTTATAGACGTATGTCTTTCGGGTTGTGCAATGCACCCGCCTCGTTCCAATGGTGCATGATTGTTGACACTGGTTAACTATCAAAATTAAAGGATAAATAAATATGAAAAGAGCATGAATTCAATCACCAACAAAGGTTTAGGGTTTTAATTGACAATATTCCACGAGTTTTGGTGAATTGTGCTTCTGCAGGGACTAAACCAGGAAACCAGCGTTGATTGCTTCCCCTAGAAGGAAACCGACGGGAGATAACGCAACCGCCACGTCAGGAAGATTCTAGAAGACTCCAGAGGACACCAGGAGGTCGAGGACCACGAGAAGATGACAGGTGGGACCGACCGGTCCCACCATGAGACCGGTCGGTCTCCTCCCGGGCCCGCTGGCTTCCGTCTTCTGCAAGCTTCCTCCACCGACCTCTAGGATGCATCTTAGTCGTACCTTAAGTCAGTTTGATCCAACGGTCACGGTTGATCCCTCAGGGCTATATAAGCAGCCCCAGACCCCTCTCTCCAGGCATCTCCATCTTCATTATTCATCTCCACATCAGAAACTAGGGTTTCAATTAGAAGTAGAGGTCCCTCTAGATGAATCTCTTCTAGTTCATCTAGAATTAGATCTAGTTCATCTAGTTGTAATCAAGAGCCAGCTATCAAGTAGAAGACTAGTTACCCCTCTATTTAGGATTAGAACCTAGTCTTATTCTAGAACTAGAAGAGCAAGACAGGAAGAGATCAAGAAGGAGGTCCGGCCTGTCGGATCAACTTCTTCATCTTGTACCTGCGGATTCAAGTTCATCTTCAACTTGCTTCAGCGATTGTTTCGGTAATCAACGTCTATATTTAAGTTTTAGTTATTGTTCTCATTATTCTTAAGGTTTATGACTCTCTTTTGAGTACTCTAATTCTTAGTTTCTCTAGAGTTAGAGTAGTTGGATAGTGTAAGCGTGGTGCTTAGACTTGATAGCTCATCATAAATGCCTCCTATAACGCCGGTAGTAGTGGTTGTTCGCAAGGGTGACTCTTATAGCATTGTTGATTCTTCTATAGTCCACTTACCCGTGTGTAGGCTCAGTAGGATTATACATTTGCATAAAAGACTCATACTTTGTTTGTGACCTTTTATGGCAACTTCCCCATTAAGAATAATATAAACATATCACTCTTAAGTTGGATTTAGATAACCTTAGTGATCCCCTCTATGCTTCTAGATTCTCCGTCCTTGTTAGCTACTCAGGGGTTAGACTTAAAGACTTAACACTATCCGTTCCTTTGGGTTCGATTTTAAAACTGGGTTATTCCGGTGAAGTGCTACATTGGTAGATCTTATCTGTGCGCTTGCGGATAAAGTAGAGTGTGCGTTAATTTATACCAACAAGCATTTCTGGCGCCGTTGCCGGGGATAGAGTTTATCTCTACTCTTGGTAGCGACGTTAGTAAGTGTCAACAAGCATTTCTGGCGCCGTTGCCGGGGAACGGTAGATCAACTTAAGTCTTAGTTTAACCTTGTATTCATACTTTTATCTTTTCCTTTTTTTGTCCTAGTCTTTTCATTATTTTTGTTTTCATTCTTATGAATGTTGTTTTAGAATTCCACTCTTATCTATCACTACCCCATGAGCACAAGCTATAACCAGTAGAATCCTTATACCCCATCATAATACCTTGTTATGAGCTATGCCTACCTTTCTGCTGCATTGTCCTTGTAATAAGCATAGGAATATAATTGTGAAAATATTCATTCGGGTATTTTGTCACTAACCTTCCCAGGTCTGGAGCAGAAAAGAACAAAGGAACAACAAACACAAGGTATGTCCAACCAATCATCATGTAACATTGAATTACATTCATCCAATCTTGATTTGTGCAAAATCTAAGCTTGGGGAATATACTTTCTAAGAATATCTCTTGCCATGTTGCTATGTTGGTTGTCCCTACCTTTAGGATATGTTCATATACTAATCATACTCTTTCATCACCATCTGAATAAATCTCTACAATGCTTTCATGTTATCTTTATTTGCTATAGTATATTCTTTGGTTTTGAAGTATTATCATACACCTTTTAAATTAGGCATGGAGCTTAGTTTAACTGTTTTCATGAATTAAAGTAAGACATGGTGTCTGGTTTGATTCTTGAGCTAAAAGGTGTGCTGATTACCTCTAAAGGCTTTTAAATTAAGCATGGTGCTTAGGTTAGATTACCTTCCTAAGTCAAATTAGACGTGGTGTCTAGGTTGATTTTTGAATTGATAGTATGCTATAGTAGATATTGGACATTTTGTTGGACTAACCCCTGTAGGAAAACTTTCATTATCAATTTGGGAAAGTCCGGAGATGAACTCACACTGGAGATGAAGAGACACATGAACTTCAACAACTTTGCACAATGAAGACTCAGCTCATTCATCATGGATGAAAGAACTGTGAGTATCAAAGTTTATTTATTTTGTCTTCTAATGCAAGATATTTTTTGCCTTGAATCATGTTAAAGTGCAGCCAACACATAAAATACTAGTCTATGCTAAAACAATCCTAAAAATATCTTTTTATTAGCATAGATGCAAAATACATAAGTTATGGATAACAACCCATGTTTCAAATTCTTGCAATCCTTCAGGTATATATGTCCACTAACATTATGCAGGAGAGAAATTTTGTTCATCCATGGTTTGGTGTGAACATTGAAGATCCAAAACCCAAACCATAGACACATAAACATACTCTCAGATCACAAATGGTGCTAGCCTAGCTTTGAGTCTTGCTTGGGCACTGATGACAAACAGGACACAACTTGTGAGACAACTGATGTCTGCAATCATCATTATCCAAGACATCAAGACAAGAAGTGGGAAGTTATCCTCTTTTCTAATCAAAAGCTAGCTTGGGAGACAAGATGGTACCACTACAACAATAGCAAGATCTACAAGTCAAACACATGAACATGTTGTTGGGAGTCCATCTACATCACAAGCCAGCCTGGGAGAGAATTCCGTTGTCTAGATGTGTTTCACAATCAAGGGGAGGAAGGAGAAAACCAGCTTCCAGACATATTGACCTCCTATTCACCACTTTAATCAGTACAAACCACTAGATGTTATCCCAGTCAAGAAGAAGAATAGGATCCACCACTCAATCTTGGAAGATCGTTCTTAAACACCATCAATGTTATCATCTTTGCCAAACCTGGAGAAGTCAACTTTTGGATCTTTCGCTGCATCCTCAACAACTACATCACTTATGAGCAGCCAAAGAGAACCAAGAGAAGACGTCGAAGGGAGAACCAACTACCAAGAATTGAGGACTGCACCACAAGAGTTAGAAGATGAAGAGACTACCTGAGCTAGCAAATCAAGAAGAACAGCCGATAAGACCTCCATCATCTAGACACTGTTGAGAGGACAAGTCTCAGTTGTGACATTACAAGACAAAAGACTCTCATGGAGGCACTCGAGTAGCAGCTCTAAATTCAAGTCTCTTGCCAACCCAATGATTAAAGGAAAACAAGAAAGGTTGACAAGAGAAGAATGCGGAACTGTCCCTACATCCTCATAGTACAGAATTAATACAAGAAAGAGAGAGGATCCTAGTCAGCATACTTGAGGAACAATGCGCCTTCACTTATAAGTCAACACAAGAGAAGGGAGGTCAATACCTCTAAAGATGATTCCACTGTGATCTTCCTCCTCTCAATCACACTGTGAGACAAACAAGAGAAGATAAGCCATTCATAAACAACAACCAGCTAGACAAGAGAAGCTTCCACAAGGTGGTTCGACACAATCACTCTTCAATGACAAAGTAACATTTCAAGGTAAGTAACCATCACTGTAAAAGCTTCTTCTTGATTCTAGTATGAACATAAATAAAGAACTAAACATGTTTAAGTTGCACCTCACTTGATCCAACCTAATCAACTCAACATGTTTAGTCCTTTGATCTTTGTTCTTAGCTTTACTCTCTTGAATCTCACTGTCTTAACTAAATGAGCTAAAATATTATACATCCAACCTTTGGAAGATGATATATCTCAATTATGAAAAGATCGATACTTTATAGATTATCCTTCCTTGGGTTAAGTAATCTGATTTGTTAAATATTTTAAGATTCTACTTTTATGCTCATCCTCTAATCCTACCACTCATGTTAAGATTGAATAGAACACATAAACAGCAAGCTTGTCTTGTGCAATGTGCCTAAGGTTAGAGAGGAATAAACAAAAATTTTGGTTCTGTTGGTGTTTTTCCACCAACAGAGCCCATGCACTTGATCTCTACCTTGTCTTTATGAACAGGACACACTCTTGAGCAAACATGGCGAAGTTTGTCACTCCTAAATTCTACAGAGTGACGGTCCTAAATCTACAAGAATATGCACACTGAGCAAGATGCTGCTAGCTTCCATAATTAACGCTTCACTTCAAATTGCTGGACGAACGAAGAACATGAGTGACACCATATCAAGAGGCATAAACAAGACGGAATGATGGAAGACGTCGTAGTCATAATTAGAGGTCATGAAGTCCCCACAGACTTCTTGATCCTCGACATGAGAAGATAATGATGTCCACCTCATCCTAGGAAGACCATTCCTATACGCTACAAGTACAATCATCTACAAGAGGAAATTCATTTTCACTTTCCTGGAGAAAAGGCACGATGCACCTTCATCAACTAAATGCCTAATGAAGCACCCAAGAAGAATAGAAGTGAAAGACGCCGCTCTCAACGCCAAAGAAGACAAACTATCAAGAATAGAGAGGCCAATCATGAAGAAGAAGCTATCAACACTGTCCCAGAAAAGAAAGAACAAAAGAAACCTCAAGACAGTGAGCCACAGGAAGTGAAGACTCAGACCAAGAAAGTATGGAAGAAAATGTCTGCACCTAAGAGGTATAATCGATAACAACTTTCTAAACGTCTGACATACCTTGGGAGGTCTGAACCAAGGGAATGTCCGGTTCATCGGACCTCAATATCCGAACCTTCGCCAAAAGGTAAAAATCGGTAGTTATCCTCATATTTACTTTTCTGCATATTTCTCATATTTAATTCTTAGTTATTTATTGCATCATCATATTTAATCATTGCATCATCATATTCACAAACATTTTAATTTCTGCTTTGTATTAGAAAAGAAAATAAAAATATTGCATTTGTTACACTACATCATAAACCATAAAGCCCCATGTGAATAATTCTGTGGTGTGTAAAAACCTGTAGGAATGTTCACTGTGGTGGCATAAAAATTAATAAATATGCATACATTCATCCTGTTGCATTTTCTCTTGCATCATAAAAAATAAAAACATAAAAATATTGAGAAAGAGATCTTACTGAAATTCTAGACAACTAAGGCTTGAGTGGCCAACCGCTAATGCTTAATCTGTTCCACAAGTTTTGTTGTCTATTTGAGTTTCACAGGATTTGAAAGGCCAAGAAAAGCTGACGAACAAGTGAATGCTCCATCCACTGTTGGAGCACTGTCTCAACAAACATCAACATCAATCAAAGCTCTAATAGAGGAAGGACATATCCACTGTCAGTCTGCTACATTGCAAGATTGAGTGACTACGTCAACATTCAGCTTGGGGGAAGGCACCCCCATGTATCCACGTAAGTATCTTTATCCTCTTAAGTTTTTCATTCTATAAATAAATTCAAAACACCAAAAATATGTGAGCACATGAAGGCTCACCCCTAAAAAGAAAAGAACAAAAATATGTGGGCACATGAAGGCTTACCATTAATAAAAAAAGAGACAAAAATATATGGGCACATGAAGGCTCAACGCTATTAAGGGAACCAGCTTGGGGGAGACGCACCCCCGTTATCTTCGCAATTCAGGTACGTCTTTATTACTACTACTACTATTATTAGCTTTATCTTAAAATGTGTTAGATCAAATAAATAAAATAGTACGTCTAGTTTATTTTAAGAAGTTGATGACCAAAGAAGAACCCTCTCTCTCTAATCTTTTGCATGGAAATGATGAATAGTTGCTCTATCTAATTTCTTTCATGTACCTAGCCTTCAAAGCATGAGTTCTCCTAATTAATAATGATGTTTTAAAATTAAATGCATGGTTGGCAAATACTTGATCTAAGGTCTACGTAATTGGGATATGACATGTGATGATCTGAGCTATTATTATCTTGTTCTAAACAACACTAAAGTTCTGGAGATTTCTAAATATAAACATGACTAATAATTGCATTGAGTTAGATTAAGCTTTGTGACCCTATGAGTAGTTTATCATACCATTGAATTAAGATCACTTACACATTTCATCCATCTTCCGCATAATGCTCATAATTATCTGTTGCTATACTCTCTGAAGTTTGTTGGAAACATGTGGCTGTTGGCGCAAAAAGTGGCGCTCTGCGCCAAGCACACGGCAAGCCGGAGAAGCTGGCTTCAATCGTGGCCCGGGTGCTCAGAAGTCCGGTGCGTGCCAGTCAGTTTGACCTGCAACTAACAAGGGAGATAAACCGTTAAATACAAAGCTGGAACGTGCCTGGTATGACCAGACAGTTCCAAGATGTACGGCCCTGAAGCCACTTACGACGACATATAGCTATGAAAGCTATCTGCCAACAGGTTTAAAGGTTATTCGGCAATATGAACAGAGTTACGTGAATAACAGGTTGCCGAACACGTTTGCATGAGAATCGTACTCGCATGACGTATTATATATAAGTTAAAACTTAACCAATCTCGATTGTACAACCGAGTTGGGGTCCATGGAGATTGAACATACAAGCTAAGCATGACTAAGCTAATCTAAAGCCTGCGCCTGCCGCACGACACCTAGCCTTGTCATAGATCAAACACGCTTAACATGCATGAACCCTCACCACGTGGCAACCCAGATACGATCCAATTCGGCTATTACGAACAATAGATCTACCGCATAACAGACCTTCCAATAATAAGCGTGAAAGAACAGAGCAGATCTATAAAGATGGAGCCGAACCGGACGGTATCTAGATTGGGCAAAAGTGTTATGATAAGATAAACGTAACAAAACATATAACACAAGGTAACTTAATGAATCTATCAGATTGCCAAATCTAACAGAGCCGATAACTATCTTTACTCATGTCTCAATCCGCCGCACGATACAAGACATAAACAAAGACCTCCCGTCATAAGCTTAAATCCGCCGCACGATACTAAGCTTAACGTACGAGACTACTTGCACCATATCTAAATCCGCCGCACGATACTAGACATGATAGCAAGGTTGCCGGAACTTACGGAGGTCGACGGATCGATGGCCCCTCTCGAAGAACACGACGACACGACTTGGACTCGAAGACGGCGCGGGGCCGGGGTTGGTTGTATTGATTGTGAACCCTTTTTACAATAGTCAAGGGTTTATATTTATACCCCGGACGCAATACAAGTCCTAAGAGGACACGACTATGAAATATTAAAGGAAAATACAATATTCTTGGCCTTCAACTCCTTTCGGAATCTTCATTGCCTTAATTGACGCAATTTGTTGCTCGATCGGCTCCCGCTTCCATCGTTTCAATGGAAACTCCCTTTTCTCAGAATAGCCGACCGCATGGGCAGTTGCCGAATCCTTGGAAACTAGCCGACCGCATGGATACTTGCCGAATGCCTCATATGCCCATCTCCGCACACTAGACATGCATGTCGTCTTCTAGCCTTTCCTTTATGTTAAATATAGAACTGGACATGCACGCCGCCTTCTAGCCTTTCCTTTATGCTAAATATAGAACTGGACATGCACGCCGTCTTCTAGCCTTTCCTTTAGGCTAAATATAGAACTGGACGTCGAGACGTGCATGCTTTATATATATTGCCTTCTTTGCATGCTTGCCACATCACAACGCCACTAAATCCAACTCCTGGCCAATGAGAACAGACCCCTCTGGCTTCTTGAATACTCGTTTAATCTGTCACGGTCATGGTCGATTATTCTCGTGATCGGCTTCTCTTGCCATAATTATTTCCTGAATGGAATAACCGATCGCTTGGCCGTCTACCGAATTCTCTTCTCATTGCTCGTTGGGTCCACCTGTCATCTTCTTAATGTTGACCAAAATCCTATGTTAACAGTGGCTATGAAAAAAAAGAAAAAGGAAAAAAAAGAGAGAAAAAGATCTGAGGAAATAAAAAGGGACAAGTGTCCGAAACCTCAAAAAGATAGATCCCAAGGAAATAAAAAGGGACAAGTGTCCGGAACCTCGAAGAAGAGAGAAAAAAAATGTCAGAAAAAATGGGCACGTGCCCGACAGTAGAATTAGCCTGATAGCCATATGTCTCTGATAGACAGAAGAGAGTGAATATATTCAAAAGAGCATCCGACTCCATTTTTCCATACACATGCACTTCTTGATTCAATGGTTGGTTGACTTTCTCTTTGGATCCATTGTTTAATTTGACAACATATGTATTAATGCTTTTGAAAATTAATTAAAACTCCGGGATAAAGGTGAAGTGAAAGAACTAGAGACATAGTGCTTGATTTGATCGTTCAATCTTTCAATTACTCGAGATCTAAGGTAAAAGTAATAAGCCCCATGAAGAATAACATAATATATTTTGGAAAATTTTTGTTTAACAGCAGGTATACTTATTGGAAGTGAAGATATTGTAGCAACTCCTAATCCATTGTTAAATTTTGGTTTTGCTAAGGGACTAGCAAAGGGTAAGCTTGGGGAAATTGTTGACACTGGTTAACTATCAAAATTAAAGGATAAATAAATATGAAAAGGGCATGAATTCAATCACCAACAAAGGTTTAGGGTTTTAATTGACAATATTCCACGAGTTTTGGTGAATTGTGATTCTGCAGGGACTAAACCAGGAAACCAGCGCTGATTGCTTCCCCTAGAAGGAAACCGACAGGAGATAACGCAACCGCCACGTCAGGAAGATTCTAGAAGACTCCAGAGGACACCAGAAGACACCAGGAGGTCGAGCACCACGAGAAGATGACAGGTGGGACCGACCGGTCCCACCATGAGACCGGTCGGTCTCCCCCCGGGCCCGCTGGCTTCTGTCTTCTGCAAGCTTCCTCCACCGACCTCTAGGATGCATCTTAGCCGTACCTTAAGTCAGTTTGATCCAACGACCGCGGTTGATCCCTCAGGGCTATATAAGCAGCCCCAGACCCCCTCTCCAGGCATCTCCATCTTCATTATTAATCTCCACATCAGAAACTAGGGTTTCAATTAGAAGTAGAGGTCCCTATAGATGAATCTCTTCTAGTTCATCTAGAATTAGATCTAGTTCATCTAGTTGTAATCAAGAGCCAGCTATCAAGTAGAAGACTAGTTACCCCTCTATTTAGGATTAGAACCTAGTCTTATTCTAGAACTAGAAGAGAGAAAGAGAGGAAGAGATCAAGAAGGAGCTTCGGCCTATCGGATCAACTTCTTCATCTTGTACCTGCGGATTCAAGTTCATCTTCAACTTGCTTCAATGATTGTTTCGGTAATCAACGTCTATATTTAAGTTTGAGTTTGTTGGAGGCACTCCTGCCCAACCTCCGCAGCAGAGCTGGGGTTTGGGGCGAGGGTGTACAACTGTCGGACGTTCGTAAAGAGGTTTACGAAGGTGTTCGCAAGCAAAGGAGCAGGAAATAAGTTGATTGGGGAATTCTTCTATTGCCAAGAACCGTCTCTCTTACAGTGTTCACCCCCCCGGTATTTATAGGGGATACCAAATGGCACTGACCAAATTACAAAAGGGTACAAGAAAGATTCCTCTGCGCTATACAACAGAAGGGCAGAATCATACAAACACAGACACTATAGAAAACCCTAGCTTGCCTCCCTCATGTCCGCTGCCACCTGGCTTGCGCCCACCTTCGCAGGGACGTGAAGGTTATCTTCTCAGCTTCGTCAGTCGCAAAGCACGTGTTCGCTTGCCACCCATTGAGCTCGGCCCCCCTTGCGAAGGTGCACGGCACGCGCGGGGGTCGTTCTTTGTTCTTCCCATGCTTCTCTCCTGCAGGAACCGTAAGACGACCCAAAAACTGAGTTGGTATCCGAGGGTTAGGAAACAAGGCCCGAAGAGGCTTATGAAGCGATGAGAGTTTCCATGAGGGAAAGCAAGGCATTAGCGAGGGTTGCCTCCAGACTCAGCCTGCGCGACGTCACTGCCGAGGGTTCTTTCCCCCAACAGTAGCCCCTCGATGGCTTGGAACTAAAAATGGTCGATCTTTAGGCCCAAGCAGCGCCTTTGTTTGGAAATGAACAGTGTCCCTCGGCAGTGACGCCCGTGGCTGCTTGTGGGCCGACCCATTTGTTTTTTTGCTTCCGGTGTTTGAGGTCCATTTCGTTTCCTGTGCCGTGTTTTTTGGGACCCGTGCCGATTTTGTCGGGTTGGATGGTTGGTGCCTTGGCCTATAAATAGTTAGGGTTGGTGGACGCTTTGAACTCGTGTCCTCTTGTTGCTATAGCCAACCTGCTGTTGTGATTTGCTTATAGCGAAGGTTTGTTTTAGTTTGTTTGCGAAGGTTGAGATAGGTGCTCGTTATTCGAAGTTAGAGTCAGCTGAAGAGATGGCTAGGTTGAAACAGACTGCTCGTGTTGCTTCTCCGAGTGGTGCGGATGATGGAGTGACATTTGAGTTTGGACTTAGTCGAGTCTGCAGTTCTGACCTGGCTATCTATGTGAAGCGAGGCTGGATTGAGGATGGGAAAGCGAGGACCAGTGCTGGAGAGACCACTCTGAAGCCAGATGCCGATGAGGTTGTTGTGTTTGAGGAGTTCTTTATGGCTGGTCTGCGTTTTCCGGTTGCTTCGTTTGTGACTTCGGTCCTGCAGAGGTTCAATTTGAGGTTTCACCAGCTCACCCCGTCGTGCTTTACGAAGCTTTCTGTATATGTCTGGGCGTGTCGCTCCTAGGGTGTTGTTCCTCACGTCGAGGGTTTTGTCTGAACTCATCGTGTGCATATGCAGCCTCGCAAGATTGTGGATGGTGAAGGTAACACCAATCTCGGTCAGTTTGCGGTGTACACCTTTTGCCATCGTGCTGGATCAGAGCTGCCAGTGCAAGCTCAGAAGAACAAGTGGACCAGTGGATGGCAAGAGTTCTGGTTTTACTACAAGCTTGATGGCGTTACAGAGCTCTGCGGCGAGCTTCCGCCCCTTGGCGATGTGAGTGCTGAGGCTAAAATGAGTGTCGAGGCGCACGCCGCCGTTGACTGCTTAAGGGTTGTTGCGCGTTCACAATGTGCTCGCGACTTGGTCGAGGAGTATTGCTGTGCCAAAGTGTGGCCCCTTAGCCGGAAACAAACCTGGTTTCCAGTTGAGGATGACTCGAAATACGAGGGTAAAGGTTTGAAGAAGCCGATGTTGGAGTTGAACAAGGTTTGGGAGAAAGTCCTTCGGAAGTTTCCCAAGCGTGAAGATGGTGTCGAAGCTATCTATAAGCGTGTTCAGCAGAGGGTAGAGGACCTCATTGGAAAGCCCTCTACGCTGGAGGTGAAGGCTATCCACAGCTCGGTGGGTAGCGGAGGTCGAGTTAACAGGCTCTTCGATATTCTTGAGATCCATTATGCTGACTGGCCCGCACCTTCGAGCGAGGATGCGCCAAAGAAAAGGAAGCGCGCTACCGCTGAGGAGAAGGGGCTTGCCTCGCGGCCGAAGAGGGGTCGTGGTCGAGGTCGTGGCGGCGTCGGTGGCCGAAAGAAAACCCTGGCGATGAAGGTCGCTGTTGTTTCGGGCGCTGGCGGCACCTCATCTTCCTCGGCCGTTGTTTCGTTAGCTGGTGGCCGAGGCGTTGCGAAGGTTGGAGGGCGGGTACCTCGCATCGGGGGAATTGGTGCCCTGATCCAAGTTTCGGAGGACGAAGAAGTCTCCGATGATGATGATAAGGAGGAGGAGAAGGAAAATGAAAAAGAGGCAGACACTGAAGATGACTCATCAGATGAGGTCAGTGACACTTCAAGTGGCGAAGGTGACTCCGATGATGAGGTGTCCATTGGTGATGATCGCGGGAAAGGGGGGGCCTCATCGAGTGCTGGCGCTGTGGCTGCTCGAAGCATCGATGATATTATTCGGGACTTCGAGCCAGAGAGTCCTCCACGAGGGTCAATTCCCGAGTTTGCTGGCTCACACTTATGGGTCAATGGTTTCGAGTTTACTGGTGATCTTGAATCTGAGCGGACCCCCGGGAAGAGACCATATGGCGAGGCTAGCCGATCGAGCCTTCCTTACTTTGCTAAGAAGCTTGGGGTCTCTGATCCGTCGACCGAGCTTTTCACGAGTCCGGACCTTCGAGAGTGCCACTTGCAGTGTGCTCCGGAGGAAAGGCGTTTTCTGGGTCGGGTGTTTAGTCGCATTTGTGTGCCCGAAGCGGAGCTTCGCCTGGCCAACGAGCCCTTGGACAACCTCCATGATGACATCGATGTCAAGGTGGCTGAGTTAATGCTCTTGAACCGCTCGGTGCGCCGGAGGGCGGGTTATAATCTTCATTATTTGAATGACCGGTTGGCTAAAGTCGAGAAGGATAACAAGGACCTTCGCCGGAGCTTGGAGAATAAAGAGATTGAGCTCAAAGCTGCTCTAGAGAAAGTTAAGAAGTCCCGAGAGGAAGCACAGGAGGATGCAAATAGTAATACTGAACTCCTGGCTGCTTGCCGACAGAAAGACAAGGATTTGTTAGCTGCGAACAATCGCATACAAGAGCTGTCCACTGAGTTGGCTTCTCATTCCGAGGCTTGGCAGAAAAGCATGGGAGAGGTTAAAAATAAAATTGACACCTGCTTGACTGAGGCCGGTGGTTCTGCTGGGGAGCCGTTACCTGCCGTTAATGCTGTGGCATTCGAAGCTTGGCTTAAAAATGAGCTGGATGTTTTCAGTTCTTTGGTTGATAATGCAGTCGACTTCGGATGTTACGCCGGAGCTTTGGGTATGGCCGGGACCCTTCGCCAAGCTGACTGTGAGCACCTTCGGAAAATCAGGAAGCCGAATCACGTCTTCCCAACTGTTGACGCGGTTCGTCAAATGAAGGTTGATGATGCGGAGGTTCGGAACTGCGCG
Source organism: Coix lacryma-jobi var. lacryma-jobi (assembly GCA_009763385.1). NCBI lineage: Eukaryota > Viridiplantae > Streptophyta > Magnoliopsida > Poales > Poaceae > Coix > Coix lacryma-jobi. The sequence continues at coordinate 83,535,264 of CM019822.1, forward strand.
ATGCGCTTGCTCCGAAGGTTTTGGATCAACGGAGGTGGACGCGCTCTCGCCATCGAAGAGGCAGCGGAAGCTACCCGTCAGGTATCAACTTGTATGGGATGTTCCTTTCATGTTACTATTTCATGGACGATTATGTTGGTATTTAATTTGGTGGTCTATTTTTGCAGGCTTGGAAAGATGCACTGCCTTCACCGAGCGCGACTGAGGACGTTCCCGGATGCTCCAAGTCTGCTCCTGCGCCCAGTTCTGCGGAGGTTCCCCCAGCGTTGGAGGTACCCTCGGCTGAGGATGCTCCGATGACTAGATAAGCTAACGTAGAAAAGGCGACGACGGATGAGGCACCTGCTGAGAGCTTGGATGTTGCCACTGGCGAAGGTTTGGATGCTGCAACTGGCGAAGCTGGGGCGGATGAGCATGGGGAAGCTGGGAAGGTATGAAAACTTAGGATTGCTCGGATGAGAGGGTTATTTTGTAATATGTGTGGTAGTTGGAATGACTTGATGACACTGAGATACTTTTTAATTCTATGAAAATGCAGGTTCCTGATGGAACCGTGCTAGAAGTATTTGATGTGACACCGTTGACGCTAAATTATCAAGATACTTTTATAACTGGTGAATCGTGGGCTCAGGCTAGGCTCAAACACCCTTCGCTGTCTTTTGAACGATTTCGGTGGTCGAAGGTGCGAAGGTATGATTTGAAGAACAGCAGATCGAGTCATTTTTGGCGCGAGGCAGATTATACTGATCGACAGGCCACACGGTATTTGTTTGGTTCTTCGTGCTCGCAAGCTGTTGTTGATGATGATATCGATGAGAATACAGCTCTGGATTATTTGTTTGGGCGAAGCAAACTAGATCTAGGTTCGGATGGATCGCTTGTGGTTCCGAAAGAGGAACCTTCGGAAGTTAGTGAAGTGAATCGTAGATATATGTATAGGGCGAGGGTTTTGCCCGGAGAGCTGCCGATTGTTCCTGCAACTCCTTTGTTATGGGGACCCATAGTTTTGGCGGAGACAGGATTCGAGGAGGGCGGCGAAGGTTCTGAAGATTTGATGTTAGTTGAGGGAGGTGATGGTTCCTTGTAATTTTGTAACCTTTATTAATTGTGTGACGTTGTGAAGTTGTTTTTTATATGAACATGAAAAATTTTAAGTTTGTTTTGTGTAAATACGATTCACTTTTGTAATTTTTGTAGTGGATGTCTGGTCCTTGCTGAATATTGACGAGGTCCGTTAGCTGTCCGGCTTTGCGTTGCTTGTTTTGTATGATGTTCAGTAAAAAGGCGACGCTCCTTTTCTATTTAGTGAGGCTCGCTTTTCGTTGAAGAGAGGTGTTTTGAGAAAAACAGCGATGCCCCCTTTTCTTTTTAGCGAGGCTCGCTTTTCGTTGAAGAGAGATGTTTTAAGAAAAACAGCGACGCCCCCTTTCCTTTTTAGCGAGGCTCGCTTTTCGTTGAAGAGAGATGTTTTAAGAAAAACAGCGACGCCCCCTTTTCTTTTTAGCGAGGCTCGCTTTTCGTTGAAGAGAGATGTTTTAAGAAAAACAGCGACGCCCCCTTTCCTTTTTAGCGAGGCTCGCTTTTCGTTGAAGAGAGATGTTTTAAGAAAAACAGCGACACCCTCTTTTCTTTTTAGCGAGGCTTGCTTTTCGTTGGAGAGAGATGTTTTAAGAAAAACAGCGACGCCCCCTTTTCTTTTTAGCGAGGCTCGCTTTTCGTTGAAGAGAGATGTTTTAAGAGAAACAGCGACGCCCCCTTTTTTTTAGCGAGGCTCGCTTTTCGTTGGAGAGAGATGTTTTAAGAAAAACAACGACGCCCCCTTTTCTTTTTAGCGAGGCTCGCTTTTCGTTGAAGAGAGATGTTTTAAGAAAAACAGTGACGCCCCCTTTCCTTTTTAGCGAGGCTCGCTTTTCTTTGAAGAGAGGGTGGAGGTGGAGTTTGTTTTGCGAGCCCCTGGCGTGTTTTGCGAGGGTGCTCGGCGTTTTTGTACTTAGCGCCTCCCCTTGTTTTAGGTGGAGGTGAGGTTTGCTTTGGGAGCCCCTGGCATGTTTTGCGAGGGTGCTCGATGTTTTTGTACTTCGCGCCTCCCCTTGTCTTAGGTGGAGGTGAAGTTTGCTTTGCGAGCCCCTGGCGTGTTTTGCGAGGATGCTCGACGTTTTTGTACTTCGCGCCTCCCCTTGTCTTAGGTGGAGGTGAAGTTTGCTTTGCGAGCCCCTGGCATGTTCTGCGAGGGTGCTCGACTTTTTGTACTTCACGCCTCCCCTTGTCTTAGGTGGAGGTGAAGTTTGCTTTGCGAGCCCCTGGCGTGTTTTGCGAGGGTGCTCGACTTTTTGTACTTCGCGCCTCCCCTTGTCTTAGGTGGAGGTGAAGTTTGCTTTGCGAGCCCCTGACTTGTTTTGCGAGGGTGCTCGACTTTTTGTACTTCGCGCCTCCCCTTGTCCTAGGTAGAGGTGAAGTTTGCTTTGAAAAAGTTTGTTTTTTGAAGCAATCTGCGAGGGTTATCATCGATTATAGCGCTATTGAAGAAAAGCTGCTTTTTTGATGTTTTTTAACCAAAGTAACAATTTGGAGTTTTGCTTTTTTCGGGGGTTCTTTCCTGTATTAAGGATTTGGATACTGCCTCGTTAAAAAACCTTACGCCCCTTCGTAAGGAAAAAGAGTGCAGCTCCTCTGTTCTTGTTACATGCATGGAAATGACAGAAGGCGTAAGTGAAATAAAAAATTACATATTGCGAGGGCTCGCTAAGGCTCCGCTATGGATAGTATTTGCGAAGGTCGTCAACATTCCAGGTGTGAGGCAGGATGTTTCCCTCGCTGTCAGAGAGGTGAAAAGAGCCGGGACGATTGCATTCTGCTATTAGGTATGGACCCGTCCACTTTGGCTGAAACTTTCCCGCCATGTTGGCGTTTTGCTTCCGAATGAGAACGAGGTCACCCTTCTTTAGTTCTTTGAGTCTCACCTTTTTGTCTCTCCATTTTTTTGTTTCTTCCTGATACTTGCGAAGGTTGTGCACTGCGTTGCATCTTGTTTCTTTGAGTAAGTCTTTGTCAAGCAGTTGGTTTTGTTCATCTGTTTCGAGGGTTGTTCTGAGTGATCCATGCTTCAATTCTTCTGGTAACACAGCTTCTTCCCCAAACAGGAGCCTGAAAGGTGTGAATTTTGTGGCTCTGCATTCCGAGGTGTTATGGGACCAGGTGACCGAGGTTAGTTCTTCTGCCCACTTTCCCTTGGGCCTGCCTTGCAGTTTTTTGGATATGGCTTGGAAAATTGTTGCATTGGCTCTTTCAACTAAGCCATTGGATTGAGGGTGGCGGACTGAGGCGAAGCACAAAACTGTTCCGATTTGTGCGCAGAATTCTTTGAAGACCTCGCTGTCAAACTGAGTGCCATTGTCGACAGTTAGGTATTTGGGGACCCCAAACCGACAAACTAATTGCTGCCAGAAAAACTTCTTCATGGCTAGGGAGGTGATGGAAGCCAGCGGTCTAGTTTCAATCCACTTCGTGAAGTATTCCACAGCTACCACTACGTAGCGGAGGTTTTCTGGAGCTGTTGGTAGTGGACCAACGAGATCCATTGCCCATCTTTGCAAAGGCCATGTTGGGCAAATCAGAGTTGTTGGAGCCCCTGGGGCGTTTTGTGTTTTTGCCGTTAGTTGGCAACCCTCGCAACGTTTGACGATGCCTTCTGCATCTCTTAATGCTGTTGGCCAGTAGAAACCTTGTCGGAAGGCTTTGCCAACTAACGCCCTCGGGCCGTTGTGTGAACCACAGATACCTTCATGAATAAGCTTGAGAATGTCATTTCCTTCAATCTGTGATACGCATTTGAGCCATGGCGAGGTTACCGAAGCTTTGAACAAAATGTTGTCCACAATTTTGTACCCTCGAACTCTTTGTTTTAGTCTATTTTCTTCCTCTTTGGTCTTGGGTTCATGCAGCCCGTTGATATAGGCCATGATGGGTGCTCTCCAATCTTCGTTCTGGATTGCATTGATCAGCTTGGCATTCTTTTCAGAGGTTTCGAATGCTGATTGAGTTGCTACCTCGTGAAACACGTCTGGCGGCAGCTGTAGCTGTTGTGCTGCTGCTTTAGCTAGGCTGTCTGCCTCGTTGTTTTCTGACCTCGGTATTGCCTTCACTGTTATGCCGAGGAAGAACGATTCTAACATTCGAACATACTGGAAGTATTGATGGAGCTCTGGGTCTTTTGCTTTGTAGTTTTTCTCAATGTGTCCCGCGATAACTTGGGAATCTGTGTTGATGACCGCCCTTCGGACTGATAAGGATCGAAGCCTTGAGAGTGCTAGTATCACAGCTTCGTACTCTGCGGAGTTGTTTATGCACTTGAAGTCGAGTCTTTTTGCGTATCTTAGCTTCGACCCAGATGGCGAAACTAGGATAGCCGAGGCTCCTGCTCCGGCAGCTCCCCAGGCTCCATCGACATACACTGTCCAAAACGGTTCTGACTGGGCTCCATCACTGTGAGGGTCTGGGTCCATTCAGCTATGAATTCTGCTAGTGCCTGTGATTTGAACGCTGTTCTGCCCACGAAGGTTATGGTGTAGCTATTGAGTTCAACTGCCCACTTTGCTATTCTTCCGACTGCCTCATTGTTTTTGAAAATGTTTTCGAGTGGGTATGCCGAAGGTACATGGATCTCGTGAGACTGGAAATAATGTTTTAGCTTTCTTGACGCCATGACCACGGCGTACGCTATCTTCTCGAGCTCTGAGTAGTTTCGTTTGGGACCCTTGAGTGTGTTTGATACATAGTAGATTGAGGCTTGCCTGGTTCTGTTGTTCTTGTGTAACTCTTTGATTAGAACTGAGCTTGCTGCGTGAGGCGAGGCTGCGACATACAGCAGTAGCAGGTCCCCTTTGTTTGGGCTGGTTAAGACAATTAAGTTGGTGAGATACTTTTTCAAATCCTCAAAAGTTTTCTGCTGCCGAGGTCCCCAATTGAATGGTGTTGTGCTTCTCAATGTTTCAAAGAAAGGTAACCCTCGCTCAGCGGACCTGAAGATGAACCTGCTGAGTGCTGCTAAGCGGCCTGTCAAACGCTGAGCTGCTTTTTTGGTTGTTGGTGGTTCCATATTGATGGTGGCATCAATTTTTTCGGGGTTGGCTTCAATTCCCCTTGCTGAGACGATGCAGCCTAGCAGTTTTCCTTCGCCTACCCCGAAAACACATTTTTTGGGGTTTAATTTAAGTCCGGCGGACCGAAGGTTGTTGAACACTCTTGCCAATTCTGATATGTGATTTTATTTTAGCTCGCTTTGGACAATCAAATCATCGACGTAGGCAGAGATGGCGTGTTCATCTTTGAAGACTTCAGATGTCATGCGAGCGAAGGTTGATCCTGCATTTCTGAGGCCTTCTGCCATTCTTCGAAAGCAAAAGGTGCCCGAAGGTGTAATGAAGCTTGTTTTTTCCTCATCTTCTTCATTCATCCAGATCTGGTGGTACCCTGAGAAACAGTCGAGGAGAGAAAGCATTTGGCAACCAGCTGCTCTGTCGACCAAGGTGCTTATGTTAGGCAGGGGAAAGTCATCCTTCGGACAGGCTTTGTTCAGGCATGTGAAATCTACACACATTCTCCATTTCTTGTTCTTCTTCTGAACTAGGACCACGTTTGAGAGCCATGTTGGATATTTGACTGGGCGGATGATGCCTGTGTCCAAAAGTCTTTTTACCTCTGCCTTCACTGCCTCTTTCCTTTCTTCTGACATTTTGCGAAGCTTTTGCTTAACTGGGCGATAGCCCGGTTTGATGTTTAGGCTGTGCTCTATCAGAGTTCTGTTTACCCCTTTTAGGTCCTCTGCGGACCAAGCGAAGGTGTCAGAGTTTTCCTTGAGGAAAAAGACGAGGTCGTTTTCTGATTGAGGGTCTAGGTTGGCTGAGATAAACACTTTCCTTTCGATGTTGCTCTCAAAGAGTTGGACTTGTTTAGTCTCTTCTTTGGGTGAAGCTTTTACTCTGTCGATGCATACTTCACCTTCATCGTTAAGGTTTGTAGCTCGAGGCTTTGACAAATTGTGGACATTGCGTTGCCCCGGTGCTACTGTTCCTTCAGCTGCTCTTGCAATGTCTTGGTCTCCGTATACTGCAACGACCCCCTTCGGAGCAGGAAGCTTCATGCAGAGGTATGCAGGGTGGATTACAACATTGAATGCATTGGTGACGCCTCGGCCGAATATTGCATTGTAAGGATAGAACATGTCAACCACGTCGAAGGTAAGGTGCTCAGTTCTACAGTTCAGCTGATCTCCGAAGGTAACGGGCAGAGATATTTTTCCAACAGCTCTTACTTGTTGCCCACCGAAACCGTATAGTGGGTTGTCGGCGGGTTGCAAAAGGTTTCTGTCAAGCTTCATGCTGTCGAAGGTTGTGGCGAACAGGATGTCTGCGGAGCTTCCTGTATCGATGAGAATTTTGGTGACTGTCCACCCTGCTAAGTTAGTCTCGATCACCATTGCATCAGTGTGAGGGTAATCCCTTAACCTCATGTCACTAGAATCGAAGGTTATTGGGATATGAGACCATCGGCCGAATTTGTGCGGTCCTTCGACGGCTACATGATGTACTCTTCTAGCATGTTCTTTTCTTTGCCTCTTATTGCCGTGATCTTCGTTCGAGCCTCCGGTGATGGCTAGGATAACACCGAAGGTTGATGTTGGGTTGTTGATGGTTGTTTGGGTTTGGGCTTCGGATTTGACGGGTTGGGGAGCTGGTAATGCTGGTATTGGTGGTGGTGGTGGTAGAGTATGGTTTACTTGTTGGTTGGTTTGGGTTTGGGTTTGGGGGGTTGTTGGGTATGTGACGGTATATGGTGCATTTTGGCGTTGTGGGATGGCGGTTGGCTGATAAGAGGCTTGGCTGTAGTGTGGGTGATGTGCGTAGAAGGGTTGGTGCGAAGGTAGGCCGTAGTTTATGGGGGTGTAATGGTATGGAGGATTGGGTTGGTTGAAGTTTGGCTTCCTGGTGTGATAGATGGTTCGGTTGTCTGCCGAAGCGGCTCTTGTTGGACTCCTGGTACTCTTTCCCCTTAGCGAAACACTCGCATTGCTTGGTTGTGTGCCCTTTCCCTGGACCACAAAAATGGCACTACATTTTCGCGCTATCTTTCTGTTGGTTTCTTTGGTCCGACGGGGGTGGAAATCCTTGTGGATTTTGGTTGCCCGAAGGTTGAGCACCCCTTCTTTGGTCCTCAAAGGGGCCTGCCTTGTTGATTGCGCCAATGTTGCTTTGTTCTTGGCGAGGGTTGTTTTCTCTCGCTTGAGGCCTCGGTTGTGGCTTCTGTTGAGATCTTCGGGCGTCGGACTTTGCCCTGAAGTCCATGTCTGCTCTACAGTATCTCTCCATTGTCTCATGGAGTTCTTCGATAGTGTTTGCTGGTTTCCTGGCAAACTTTGAGGAGCACGGGCCTGGACGCAGGCCACTGACTGTAGCGAGGATTACGGCTTCGTCGGATATTCCCGTAGTTCTTGCTCTGATTTGGATGAACCTTCGCCAGTAATCTTGCAGTGGTTCGCGCTCTTCTTGTTTACAGTTGAACAACTCGATGGGGTTTGATGGGGCTGCTGTGATACCCTTGAAGTTTGTACAAAGCCTGTCTCTGAGGTTGGCCCAGGAGTCCACAGTTCCGGGGCGAAGGTTGCTGTACCAAGTTTGCGCAATGTCACGAAGGATGATTACGAAGGATTTTGCCATTGTTGATTCATCTCCCCCTGCTGCGGCGACTGCCGCTTCATAGCTCATGATGAATTGGCGAGGGTCAGTAAGACCGTCGTAACGGGGTAAATTTTGTGGATTGTAGCATGGTGGCCATGGTTGAGTTTGTAGTATCTGGGAGAGGGGTGATTTTGGGTCATATGGCATTTGGTGTTGTTGGGCTCTCCGTTGGTTGCGAAGGTTTGGCTCTCTTTCCTCTGGGTAGAGTTGGCGAAAGTTTGGTTGTCTTATAGGGTATGGGTTATCTGGGTGATTTGGTGGTGGTGGGGGTGGTGGATGGTGGCGGAGGTTGCCCTGATCCTGCTCTTCATTCCCCTCCTGCAGTGGTGGCATTTCCCTATCGTTCCAACCCTCGGCTTCGGCCTCAGCTGCTGCGAGGGACTCCTCCATCCGGCGAAGCTGTTCCCTTGCCTCGTCCGCCTTTTGCCTGATGGCGCGCAGCCGGTTGTGCCTCTCAAGCAGGTCTAGGTGCCTTTTCTTCTCTTGCAACTCAGCTTGAAGCCTTTCCAGGGCCTCGAGGCCCAATTCCTCTTCGTCTCCTACCTCACCTTCTCCTGAAGCGTGGGGGTGCGGCTGTGTCGCCGTCCAGGTATGAGGGCCCAGGACTTCTGAATCTGGGGTAACGTCTTCCGCTCCCGAGGGTTCCACAATCTCTTCAACGGGTGGAACTACCGCCGCAGCCTCTCTAGCCGCGCGATGGTCTCTAGTAGTGGACGCTCTTCTATTTCCCACCATTTCGAACTCCGTCGTTCCCCACGGACGGCGCCAAACTGTTGGAGGCACTCCTGCCCAACCTCCGCAGCAGAGCTAGGGTTTGGGGCGAGGGTGTACAACTGTTGGACGTTCGTAAAGAGGATTACGAAGGTGTTCGCAAGCGAAGGTGCAGGAAATAAGTTGATTGGGGAATTCTTCTATTGCCAAGAACCGTCTCTATTACACTGTTCACCCCCCGGTATTTATAGGGGATACCAAAGGGCACTGACCAAAATACAAAAGGGTACAAGAAAGATTCCTCTGCGCTATACAACAGAAGGGCAGAATCGTACAAACACAGACACTATAGAAAACCCTAGCTTGCCTCCCTCATGTCCGCCGCCACCTGGCTTGCGCCCACCTTCGCAGGGACGCGAAGGTTATCTTCTCAGCTTCGTCAGTCGCAAAGCACGTGTTCGCTTGCTACCCGTTGAGCTCGACCCCCCTTGCGAAGGTGCGCGGCACGCGCGGGGGTCGTTCTTTGTTCTTCCCACGCTTCTCTCCTGCAGGAACCATAAGACGACCCGAAAACCGAGTTGGTATCCGAGGGTTAGGAAACAAGGCCCGAAGGGGCTTATGAAGTGACGAGGGTTTCCTTGAGGGAAAGCAGGGCATTAGCGAGGGTTGCCTCCTGACTCAGCATGCGCGACGTCACTACCGAGGGTTCTTTCCCCCAATAGAGTTATTGTTCTCATTATTCTTAAGGTTTATGACTCTCTTTTGAGTACTCTAATTCTAAGTTGCTCTAGAGTTACAGTAGTTGGATAGTGTAAGCGTGGTGCTTAGACTTGATAGCTCATCATAAATGCCTCCTATAACGCCGGTAGTAGTGGTTGTTCGCAAGGGTGACTCTTATAGCCTTGTTGATTCTTCTATAGTCCACTTACCTGTGTGTAGGCTCGGTAGGATTATACATTTGCATAAAAGACTCATACTCTGTTTGTGACCTTTTATGGCAACTTCCCCATTAAGAATAATATAAACATATCACTCTTAAGTTGGATTTAGATAACCTTAGTGATCCCCTCTATGCTTCTAGATTCTCCGTCCTTGTTAGCTATTCAGGGGTTAGACTTAAAGACTTAACACTATCCGTTCCTTTGGGTTCGATTTTAAAACTGGGTTACTCCGGTGAAGTGCTACATTGGTAGATCTTATCTGTGCGCTTGCGGATAAAGTAGAGTGTGCGTTAGTTTATACCAACAAGCATTTCTGGCGCCGTTGCCGGGGATAGAGTTTATCTCTACTCTTGGTAGCGACGTTAGTAAGTGTCAACAAGCATTTCTGGAGCCGTTGCCGGGGAACGGTAGATCAACTTAAGTCTTAGTTTAACCTTGTATTCATACTTTTATCTTTTCCTTTTTGTCCCAGTCTTTTCATTATTTTTGTTTTCATTCTTATGAATGTTGTTTTAGAATTCCACTCTTATCTATCACTACCCCATGAGCACAAGCTATAACCAGTACAATTCTTATACCCCATCATAATACCTTGTTATGAGCTATGCCTACCTTTCTGCTGCACTGTCCTTGTAATGAGCATAGGAATATAATTGTGAAAATATTCCTTCGGGTATTTTGTCACTAACCTTCCCAGGTCTGGAGCAGAAAAGAACGAAGGAACAACAAACACAAGGTATGTCCAACCAATCATCATGTAACATTGAATTACATTCATCCAATCTTGATTTGTGCAAAATCTAAGCTTGGGGAATAGACTTTCTAAGAATATCTCTTGCCATGTTGCTATGTTGGTTGTCCCTACCTTTAGGATATGCTCATATACTAATCATAGTCTTTCATCACCATCTGAATAAATCTCTACAATGCTTTCTTGTTTTCTTTATTTGGTTTTGAAGTATTATCATACACCTTTTCAATTAGGCATGGAGCTTAGTTTAACTGTTTTCATGAATTAAAGTAAGACATGATGTCTGGTTTGATTCTTGAGCTAAAAGGTGTGCTGATTTTACCTCTAAAGGCTTTTAAATTAAGCATGGTGCTTAGGTTAGAATACCTTCCTAAGTCAAATTAGACGTGGTGTCTAGGTTGATTTTTGTAACACTTGAACTGAAAATACATGTAGACCTTCCTATTTATAGGCAACACATCACATATAGCTGTCATCAAGGCTGTTAGGCAATTACATCATGGTCATTACATGAGAACCATTAGCATTGAGTAGCCGATTCAAAAGGTCAGTTCGATGCTAGAGTATGTTGTTAATTTATTAGGCCGAGATAAAGAGAAGTACAATGGTGAAGAAAAAACAAAATACAAAAATGTAAAATTAAATGGAAGTAATATAGGTATCTTTTTTATTTTTTTGTATGAACACACTCACCTACCACCATATGGGTTCATCAAGAATTTTCTCTTTTTGGTCGACATCAAGAAAGTTTATAGATGATAACTTTTTAATTTGAAGTCATCGTCATGCAAAACTGCGTCTGAATTTTAAAAATTTAAAATTCGAAGTTTTCAACAGACCTTGGATGGAGAAATGACCAAAATAAAACTTGTAGATCTTGAAAAGTTATGAAACTTTGTAGTTGAAAACTTTTTTAATTTGAAATCATATTATCATGCAAAACTACATTTGAAGTTAAAAATTTTGAGATTTGAATTTTTGAAATACCTCGGATGGAAAAATGGCCAAAATGAAAGTTGTAGATCTCGAAAAGTTATGAAACTTTGTAGTTGATAATGTTTTAATTTGAAATCATCTTGTTAATGAAAACTACATTTGAAATTTCTGAAATTTAAAATTCAAATTTTGTAAATGACCTTGGATGGAGAAACTTCCTAAACGAAAAGTGTAGATCTCAAAAAGTTATGAAACTTTATAGGTGACAACTTTTTGATTTGATTTTGTTTAGAGCCTTAAACAAGCAATTTACACACGGTTTAGTATAATATGAGGGTAACTGAAATAGAATATAGACACAAGTGACAAATGGGTGGAGTGGTTGTGGAGGTTATGTGTGCGCGTGTGAGAGGTCGCTAGTTCAAATCTTAGTTGATGCAAAGTGTGAAAAATCATGGAAAAATATTGTGGGAGTTAGAGATAGGGTGGTGTGGCTGGTTGGTGGGTCCCTCCTGTGATAAATTTTTTTTCCTAATTTTTTGAATTTTTTTGTTCGGATTTTTTTGAATATTCCATCATAAAATGTGTTCCTATGTTCCATTTTGTGCTCTACTTTAATGTAGAAGTGTTACTAGAACTAAAAAGAATGTTACAACAAAGAATCATTGTAACACTTGACAAGTGATCCAATGGATAAAGAAATGTGTTACAAACCATGTATTGTACCATAATATGAAGTGTTACTAAAGTAAAAAAAAAGTGTTACAGCAAAAATCATTGTAACACAAAAAATATTCCTGTAGAGGAGTAAATGTGTTACAATAAACTACTCTATAGTAACATGGCCAATAGGAACACAAACAAAAATGTGTTACTAAGAGAGCTAGTAACACGTTTTCTAACCTACAGTAACACAACTTGGTGTTACTATAGCCCTGTGTTGTAGTAGTGTTATCTCAACAGCATCGGATCTTCTGTTTGGGAGATATGCGAGGATACCGATTACGTGGTCCTTGCGGCTCGTGTGGGTCAGCACCAGATTGACCAGCACGAGGCCAACTCTAAGGCCCGTAACACGCTTTTGGCCTACATCTCCCTTCCTGAGTTCGAGCGTGTTTCCGAGCTTCAGACTGCTCGAGAGATCTGGGTGAAGCTTCAGAGCTATCACGAGGGGACCGCTCAGGTCAAGACCAGACTTTTTGAGACATACAAGTAGGAATACGAGAACTTTGTTCAGATAGAGGGAGAGACGATTGATGCTATGTTTACTCATTTCCAGACGAATGTGAACAAGATGCATGCCAATTGGGCTAACCTACCTTATGATGATCATGAGAGGGCGCTCAAGCTTCTATATGCCCTGGATTGGAAGGTATGGGAGGTGAAGGTGTCAACCATCATAGAGTCCCCTGCCTATGACACCCTCACCATGGATGAGCTATTCAGCAAGCTCAAGTCCACCGAGATCGATTACTTGACTCAGGCCAAGCTGAAGAACCCATCTTCACATTCCATGGCTTTGGTCTCAAGCAAGGGTGGATCGACTCTTTCCGCCGACGCTTCACCACCTCTCTTTGCTTTGTATTCTTTGCTTTCAGTGACAGACGAGTAGGTGGAGGCGTTGGGCGATGATGAGCTCGCCCTCATCATCATCCAGTTCTCGTGGTTTCACAACAACCGCCAGAATCGCCGGCGTGGTGGTGCACGTGAGGGCTGCTACAGGTGTGGAGATCCTGATCACTTCGTCGCGTGCTGCCCAAGCGTGACAAGAGCTTCCCCGGCAAGAACCGCAACTCCAGGCGCAAGGCCAAGCCGGAGAACAAGACCGGGAAGAAGAAGAAGGGCGACTACCGCCGGGAGGATCTAGAGAGGGCTTTCGACGCTAGCCAGCATGCCTTCATCGCCTCCTTCAGCGACGGTGAGAAGAGCTCTGACGGTGACTCCAGCGATGATGGGTCAGAGCACAAGACTGAAGAACGCTTCATTGGACTCTGCTTCTTCGGCAAATCCACCAAGGGTTTCTACACCATGGCCCTGGAAGAGGAGGACCGCAAGTGCCAGGACAAGGACGCCGACACCAACGACGACGACGATGCTTCTGAGGTATGATCTTCTTCTCTTGTTGATCGTCTTACCGGTGAGCGCGATACCTTGGCCGACATAGTTCTCGCTCAGGACAAGCAACTCAAGCGTGCTGCCAAATAGCACAACGAGTTTAAGGCTAAACTAGTTGAGGCGCTCAAGGAGTTAGAGTTTGCTAGGTCCGAGGTGAAGGTGGCCAATGAGGAGGAATGTGAGGAGTGCACGATGCATATGACAAACTTTGCCATCATACAAACCAAGTATGACTCCTTGATTGAGGTGTATGATGAGTTGAAGAGTAGGCTAGACTTGGTTGGTGATTGCAAAGAGTGTCTCCTCCTAAAGAAGGAGCTGGAGGAAGTGAAGGCGAGGTCTTCTTTGCTGGGTGCGTGCAAGCTGTGTCCTAGCTTGCGAACTGAGTTGGCAGAAGTTAGTGCCAAGTTTGCTGAAGCCATGAAGGCCAGCTCAGTTGGCACCGTTTCCTCTCCGTGTGAGCGATGCGCGGGGATGGAGCTTGAGATTGCCAACTGTCGGCATGAAAGGATGCAAACCGAGGAGGAAAACACATACCTTCGGTCCATCTTGAGTTGGGTGTCATGCAATGAGCCACAGTTGGGCATGATGATCAGTCAGTTCAAGAGGGGAACTGGTGGTCCGGGAGTAGGCTTTGCTTTAGGTGGTGAGAACGCTAGTGTCTTTGGCAAGATCGGTGAGTTTAGTGGAGTGAACCAAAGCGAGAAACCATCCACTCTCCCTAAGCTTATCAAGATCACCCCACCTGAGCCTCCCAAGCCTATCACCAAGGATGACATCCTTGTTGAGTCTCCCAAGGCTCCACCTCGCAAGCAAGTGTGGGTTCCCAAACCTAACCATTTCAGGAACAAACTTGACACCCTTCCTGGCCACTCTCGTGATCCCCTTCCGAAGGGCAAGCAACCAGCCAAAGTGAACAACCCTCGCAACCAAACAAACCAACAACCCAAGAGAGTGGTGAGGTTTGAATGTGAGTAGTGCCACCACGAGGGTCACCTAGCTGAGTTTTGCTTTCGGAGGAAGAGAGAGGCTAGGAAGGAGTTAGAGCTGAACAACCAGGCCAGGCACCACCCTCTCCATGGTGTGCAAGGTCAGGAAGTTCAGAGGCAGAGGGTTAGACCTGGAGGTGCACCCCTCAGGTAGCTAGGCCCCAGGAAGCTAGACCATGGGGTGGTGGTCGTGCCCGTCGCGGTTCCGGTCATCCTCAATATGACCTTGAGCTGGGTGTAAGAGGCTTTGCTGCTCACTCCCATAGCGGACCACCTTTCCAGCATGGTGGTGATCACATTGCTCAAATGGGACATGGAGGTGAGTCTGGAGGTTTTCCGTTCCATAGCGGACCACCCTTTCAGTTTGGTGGTGATCGCTATCCACCCATAGGACGAGGACAGTTTGGTGTTCCTTCTAACACTTTTTCTAGGCCTATGACACAACACTGGTATCCTTCTCAGTATACTAACCCCAGTATTGTGCCATATGCTCATTTCCTTCCTTTCTATTGATGCAGTTACTCTGGCTGGAGAACATGTGGCTCATGGATTCCGGGTGTTCGCGCCACATGACCGGAAAGAAGGAATGGTTCTCCAGCCTAGACCCCGTTGTGCATAAGGAGTACATCACCTTCGAGGATAGTGGTAGAGATAAGGTTGTTTCTCATGGAGCTATCCAGTTCAATGAGAACTTCGTGCTCAAGGATGTTGCTTTGGTTTCTAACTTGCATTTTAATTTGCTTTCTATTTCGCAACTCCTTGAAGACGATTTTGAAGTGCGCTTTAAGAAAGGCCTTAGTAGAGTTTTGGATTCTCGGGGAGACCTTGTTTGTTGGGTCGTCCCTTTTGGCTGTGTTTTCAGAGCTGATTTTTCTCGTTCTTTCGGCTCTTCTAGATGTTTGATGGCTGGTCCTTCTTCTGATTTGTGGAAGTGGCATAGGAGGCTTGGTCACTTGAGTTTCGACTTGCTTGCAAGGCTTAGCTCACTTGACTTCATCCAAGGATTGCCCAAGCTTAAGTTTTAGAATGACCTTGTTTGCCATCCTTGTCGTCACGGGAAGATGGTTGCTGCTTCTCACCCACCTGTTAATCAGGTGATGACGAAGCAACCCAGCGAGCTCTTACACATGGACACTGTTGGTCCAGTTCGGGTTTGCTCAGCGGGTGGGAAGTGGTACGTTCTAGTGATCTGAAGGACCAAAAACGGCGACCAGAGGGGGGTGAATGGGAGCCGTAAATTTTTTCACGAAATAATTTCGGCTGCTGTTCCAAAATCACCACCAAACACGTGAAGCAAACACCGTGATGTCTACGACCCAACAAATGAGAGAATGTTCCCTAAGTCAACTGGTGACAAGAGTATCTAGATAAATTCCTCGGAACTGTAGGAACCCAACGCAAAAATCGGAAAAGCGAATTGGAGCTCAAATGAACACAAAGCAGCTACGACAAAACATAGGACTGGAATTTTCAGGGGCTGGCACAGCTCAAAGAACAAGGGTGCTACAGTAAATCGCGAAACACTGTAGCAGCAAGAAGAGCGAACTGCAGATGCTCTACTAATTGAAAGGAAACAGAAAGGAGCGGGCGAGCAACAGTCTTGCTGAAATCAAAACAAAAGACACGAACTGCTGCACTGCTTGCTAGCTGCGGTCAAACAAAATAAATCATCGAGAGATCTGCGAGCAAAGCAGGAACAGGAACAGAAGCTGCTGCACTGCCTGATCTTTCACGGAAGAGAGAGATCGATCCTGCAGGAAGCAGCCACCACAGGACAATCCACTGACCTTCCCTGTACAGGCATCGGGTCAACACTCGTGGTATTGGTGCTTCGGCAGGGAGCAGCAAGAAGTGCAGCACGCACGCAAACAGGGAAGAAACGCGAGCAGTGGGTCTGCTCACCGCTGGACTGGGAACTGAACTGAACCGGTGCTGCAACAGAAAGAGGAAAACGGATGTCAACTGGACAACCGCCGGCCACAGAGACCCACGGCGAGCACTGCTTGCATAAGCACGCACGGAGCCTGAGCACACGGTGCTGGTAGCGCTACTACTGAACCTGTCTCTGCAGAGACGAACGCCGTCGAGAACACGCAG
This sequence comes from Coix lacryma-jobi var. lacryma-jobi, assembly GCA_009763385.1. Lineage (NCBI taxonomy): Eukaryota > Viridiplantae > Streptophyta > Magnoliopsida > Poales > Poaceae > Coix > Coix lacryma-jobi. The sequence continues at coordinate 83,551,537 of CM019822.1, forward strand.
AGACGAAACCAAAATCAACCGATCAAAACCTCAAAAGGAAAATCCCAGAAAAATCACAGGCAATCTACAACGGGTTCTTGACCTATTCCCAAAAGACCATCGCTTGGAATTAACCCAAACTCCGGTAATTTCAGATCACGTCCGAGAATACCAAAAGAGCCCGAAAATAAAATCATCGATTTCTCCGTGCTCGAGTGGAATTGGATCAATTCATTCAAGGAATAGCTTCATCACTTGTCATAGCACGAATCAACACAAAAAGAACGAACCAAAACGCTCAAAAATCGACGAACAAAAAATCCCCCAAAAAATAGGTGCGAAAATGATAGAAAATAGAAAAACTTAGATTTGGAGAGGAGAATAAGTGGAGCACGAATTTCATCTTTGGATTTCGGCGAGATGGATGATTGTATTAGCTCGTGGTGATGGGTTACAAGCCACTCCTAGCAACACAAAGTTTGGATGACAAAAAAAACTCAAGAACAAGAGCCCTCCTCTTGTCTAACCTTAGCCTCCTCTCAAATCAACAAAATGAGAGTGACACCTCCAAGGATGGGCTGCCCTAACCAGCCCCCTTCATATATATAGGCGCACGTCCGAAGACCAAAATGTCCTCTCATGAAGCACTGACCCAAATACCCCCTTGAGGGTAAAATCGTCCAACTCGGTCATTTTCCATCCGACGGCCACTCGCCTTCTCATCCTTCGCTTCGCCTCAACGCAAGCTCCAGGATGCCGCCACGTGCCGTCACCGTCGACCACCGCGCCTTCCTCACCGATAGCTTCGCTGCAACGCAAGCCTCTCGGTGCCGCCACGCGTTGACCGTTCTGCATAGGAACCTCCGCCCGGTTTTGTGTAACACTCCAGTGTTATGCAAACTAAAACTTGCCATGTCATCATATGCAACAGCATTTCATTTGAGTGATAACCTAAGTATGCATTCACTAAAAAACAAGTTTAAATCTAAATGCTTGTGCTTAGTGAATAGAGAATGTTAAGTATGTAACCCTAGTGGTGTGATACTTTCATAAGTTATATGGATGTATGTTACATGAAATATAAGTGTTAAGGGGAGACCTCTAATTTCCTATGTTTTCTTATTCTCCTCTCTTTAAGTCCAAAAAGTATGGCAAAATTTCAAAATGATTTCAAAAAGCAAAGTTGTTCAATTTTTGATAAGGAACAACTTTGATGTATCAAGTTTTTCAAGTTTTCATATGAAATCAAAAGTAATTTGGAAAATACTTTCCTGTTTTTTTTGTCCTCTTTTGTTTTTCAAACTTTAATTCAAAATCTGCACATATTTTGCCTAGATTGCAAAAAATAAAAGATGTTCAGTTTTGAATTCTGAACATTTAATAGTTTAACATATTTTCAACTTTTATTCACAAATTCAAAGTAATTTCAATTTTGGAAAAGGGTAGAATAGGGAAGGGGGGAGATAAGCTCCCTGGTTCTGTTCATGGCGGCAGGGGGACGATCTTTTGATCGCTCCTGCCCACGCGTTTGCCGTCGACTTCTCCCGAATGGAGCACGCGACCGAGTCCGTGGCATGGCCGAGCTGCTGCTGGCACTTCTCCTCGCGTCGTGGCGCCTTCTCCGAGCTCGCCGTCGACCCCTTGCCACGCAGCTCCGACGAGCACTTTCTCAGCTCAATCTCCAGATTCACCCTCCCTGCTTGATCTCATCCCGATTGACCGCGGGTATAAATACCCTACGTACTTGCGCATCTCTAGAACCCCTTCGCGCAATCTCTAACCACTCAGAGAGCAAGCAATCGTCGTTCTTCTTCCGCCGGGCAAAATCACCGCCGCACTCTACCTCATCGTGGCCAGCTCCACCGGGCACTCCTCTACTCTCCCTGTCTTTTGTTTCCGTTTCACCTTGACCCCAGGGTGCTCATCGGCTCGGTGGTTTTCCTTTTTGTGCTCAGGTCTCGACGGAACACCGCTTGTCTTGCCGGAGTTCGCCGCCGGAGGCCACTGCTCCGTGGACACCTTCCCTCCGTTCATCCTCCGCTCGAACCAACTACACAAGCAGCACCAGGGTGAGCTACTGAAGCTTCCTGGCCCCTTCCGTTCTTCTGCTACCAGGCCTGAGTTCGCCGGAACAGCTCCGCCGTGGCTCGGTCCGCCGCCGTGCGTGGCCAGACCTCACCGGAGCGGTAGAGTTTAGGGTTAGAGGCTCTTTCGGCCGCGGGTGACACTCTGGTGTTGATGCTCGCGTCAGCCGAGTCTCTAATGACCGGAGTTGGCCGGCGTAAGGCCCGCCGCCGCTCGGTTCGTCGCCGTGCGCGCCGGCCATGGTCGAGGATCTCCTCGTTGTAAAGATGAGAAGTTCCAGGGTGTTAGTTGAAAAGTCGCAGACTTAGGTGAATAGCGCTCTGGACTGCGGGTTTTTTTAGCGCAAGCCGAAGGGCTTTTCTCCAAAGCTGTCAGGACACACCGTCTCGCTCGAGCCAAGCCTCGGGCGAACGCGTTCACCGTCTCGCCCGAGCTAGGCCTCGGACGGACGAGCGTTTTCCGTCTCGCCCGAGCTAGGCCTCGGACGGACGAGCGTTTTCCGTCTCGCCTGAGGTAGGCCTCGGACGGACGAGCGTTTTCCGTCTCGCCCGAGCCTCGAACCAGGCCTCGGACGGACGAGTGTTTTCCATCTCGCCGAGCCCTGAGTCAGGCCTCGGGTAGACGTTTGTCTTATCGTCTCGGTCGAGCTGGGCCTCGAGCGAACGCACACACACCCACCGCGGTGCGCTCGCGTCCCGCTGGGTCGAACTGGACTGGGCCGAAAGCCCAGTTTGGGCGGGTTTTCGTTTTTCTTTTTCTATCTTTTTGAACAGTAATCAGTTTTGTTATTTTTGCTATAATTAATCTATAGCTCTGTTAATTATGAAATTTGACATGATTGATGATAGCATGTCTGTGCTAATATAAAAATTATCAAACTTGTGTTTGGAGCATTTTTGCTATGCCAATAAAATCTGTGCTTTAATTAATAAATGCAACTTTGATGAATTATGTAATTTTCTGTGGTTATCCAAAAATCATGAAATTTGACATGAGAGTTTATATCACTGATATACACCTTCATGTTTAATTTCATCCCTGATTGACCAAGTATGATTTCTGTATGTGTAGAAAGCTATTTTAAATGGCTTATGAAATTAATAAAATTAGTTAATCACTTTAGGATTTGTGTGACTTTTGGAGTTGTATGACAACCAATGGGAAGTTAACATGATATACTCCCTGGTTATGGTTTTTTTTATACAAATACCTTTTTGTTGCTTATCATATTTAAAGAAAATAATAAAACCTGTTTAGTATGTATAATAGCTAAAGTGGGTTTGTTGGTTTGCAACTTTACCGCAATAGAAAGTTGTACTCTATAAAGGTTATAGTTAAGAAAATTTCCATCTTTACCATGATTATAGCATAAGCATCTCATTATTCATACATATGCACTTCTACGTGTAGATTCCGCTTCAGAAGGACCCTAACTCTCAGTGGATTTCTCCTGAGGGTGTAGACCCTTCTCGTTTTTCAGAATCTTCGGATTTCATTAATCCTCAAGGCAAGCCCCGGTGCATTTAACCTTTCTATTTCTATTGCAAAGTTATACAATGATTTATCAACTGCATTTAAGTAGTAGGAGTTGAATGACACCAGTGGTTGCATTACCCGTTGGTTACCTTTACTCTATCCTTGTTACCTATTTATTTGTAAATGCTTAGCCAAGGTGCACGGTGATGAGATTATCCTCTGCTTAGGCCTTGAGCAAACTAAGGGACTGATAGGTCATCACTGTTAGGATACCTCTTTCAGGTACAATTGATAAATGGATGAAAAATGAAATTAGACCGGGCAGGTAACTTGCATCCGGAGTGGAATCTTGATGTAGTGTTCCTGTCTGTGTCGATTAGGAACCGGACGTTGTTGGTCCTTGATCGAGTGCATGATAGTACCAATCACGGGTTACGGGTTGATATGTTGCAGGTTAGAGTCCTGTCATACAACGCCGGTGTGCTTTGGTATGTTGCAGGTTAGAGTCCTGCCATACAAATCACTTATGGTTGTGCAATATGTTGCAGGTTAGAGTCCTGCCATATTGTGTGATTGGGAACTCCCAGCTGGGTAGATAAAGCGGTTCGAATCATCGTTGCTCTACGATAAAAAGAGACTCGATCTCTGACCCTCAACGTAGAGTTTTCAAAACCAAAGCATTTGGGAAATGATGTTTCATCCTAAAAGAGTACTATTGATGGTATATTTGGTATTACTAAGGAAAAGAAGAATGTTTTGTTAAAAATACTTATTTTGCAAATTCCTTCTCTATTGCTAGCCCCACTACATCCCTTAAAGCTAGCATGAACTGGGATCTTTTCTTTTGACGGATAAGTCTTGTTGAGTACTTTTGTACTCAGGGTTTGTTAACCCTTGTTGCAGGAGAGTACATTGGATCCACCTTTTAATGGGCAGTGCTACTTCACTCTTATAGAAGAGAGTGATAACGATTCTGATGTGTGACCTTGGGCAAGTATCAACTTTTGAGTGGAATATGTAATGTTAAGTTCCGAACAAGTTATGTAATAAGTTATTCGGTGATTGTAAACTTTTAAACCTAAGTTTTAATCTATGTATTATAATCTTTCCGCTTTACTCTGATTTATCTTATCTATAAAACTGTTGTAATACTGTGATGCTTGATGAGGGAAATCCTGGAAAGAAAATACGTGGATGATTCGGGTTTCCGAGGATACCCGACAGACCCCTTGAGTCATTTGGAACTCGTGCACGCCAATCAAAGGTCTTTAGGACAATGATAGGTGCAGGTGGGCCACTTAATTCAGGAGGTTCTGCCACATTTTGAGGCCCAAACCGGTACACCCGCCAGCCCAGGTTTTGAGGCCCAAACCTGACAAACCGTCCACCCCGAGTTTTGAGGACCAAACTCGGAAACCCGCCAGCCCAGGTTTTGAGGTCCAAACCTGGAAACCGTCCACCCCGAGTTTTGAGGCCCAAACTCGGAAACCGGCCACCCCAGGTTTTGAGGCCCAAACCTGGAAACTGTCGAGGGTAGCTTTTTGAGGCTTAGCTACCGAACCCGCGCCGTAGACGGGATGTGGTTCGCACATCCCAACCACCGACACCGATGCCGATGCATGTCCAGTCTCCACGCCGGGCACAACGCCTTCGCCTTCCTTCTTGACTCGAACGACGGCACTTGCGCCGCACACAAAACCGTGTCCGACCTCCCGCCAAGTGCCACGACGCCATCGTCTTCCTCCCGACTCGGCCGATGCATCGCACATCCCCATGTGCTCTTGCTCGCCGATGCCACGTGCCAGCTACCACAGCTGGTCCTCTGGCCTCTCGGTCCGTCGATCCAAGCCTCACGTCCGCCCTTCACTGCTTTGGGTCCATCGGCATGGCACGTCCGCCGCACGGCACGCCCATCCTTCACCGCTCCCGGTCCGTCGGCACGGCATGTCTCTACTTGACCTTCACCTCGCCATCGACCACTGTCTCCGAGGTCCACACCTGCACATCAACATAGCTAAGAGACACATGTTGCACACGCACACCAACACATGAAACACAACACAACTCAACACCACCGGTTAGTCATAAACATTAAGCACATAGCAAATAATGACTCAACCGGGAAAAGCCTCAAACTTTCCACATAAATGTCAATCATTCATCACATCTGTTCTCATGATCGTTGACGATTTTTCGAGGTACTCTTTGGTGTTCTTCATGGAGGCTAAGGACGTAGCTTTTTCTTTTGCTCGAGACTTGATTTTGAGGTTGAAAACTGAGTTTCCCCCTGATACTGTTAGAGCTATTCGTAGCGATAATGGTACTGAGTTTGTTAACTCGCAGTTTGCCTCTTTCTGTTCTTCTCATGGAATTGAGCATCAGTTGTCTTCGCCCTATGTCTCCCAACAGAACAGTGTTGTTGAGCGCAAGAATCGGACCCTTGTTGAGATGACCAGGACGATGCTCGATGAGCATAGGACTCCTAGGTGTTTTTGGGCCAAAGCGATCAACACCGCTTGCCATGTTTCAAATCGCATCTTTCTTCGAGCAACATGAAGAAGACTTCTTATGAGTTGCGTTTTGGATGGGTACCCAAGGTGTCTCATTTTAGGGTGTTTGGGTGCAAGTGCTTTATCTTGAAGCAAGGCAATTTGGACAAATATGAATCTCGCTCTTCTGACGGTGTGTTTCTTGGTTATTCTTTGCATTCGCGTGCTTATCGAGTTCTTAACCTCGAAACTAACCGGATAGTGGAGATCTGCGAGGTCACATTCAACGAGACTATGCCTTGTGGTTCTTCTGCTTTTGATGTTGCAGGAGAACAGGAGCTGGGAGAGAGTATTTTCGTGGAGGAGCAGGACGATGTCGATTGGGGTGATCCCGAGCCAACTCCACTGGCTGCCCCTGTCGACCCTGCGACGATGACCTCTGCTCGAGGACCCGATCCCACTACTTCGACTACTTGGGGTCCTCTTGAGCCACCTCTCCAGCAAGCACCAGCTCTGTTGGGAATATGCCCTAGAGGTAATCATAGGGATGATGACATTTCTATTGTATCCATGATTTATTATATGTTCATTGAATATCCATTAAAGACAACTTGTATTGATTGACAATTATGTGAATTGTCTGTGAAACTCTTTTACTTGTATGGTTATTCGATAGTTGTCCCTGATCAGAGTTCATATAAGGACACATAAGAATATTAGATCAGCACATGTATTAGTTGATGACTATGTTTCACAAGTCATAGACATGGAGATGTCGAACTAATAATGTGGGCACATGTATGACATGGGGCTGGACTGACCCAGCATGAGATGTTCTTATTATCTCTTTACACATCATGTACGTTATGTCCTTAGACCTGAGATTGTGGTATGTACTCAAGATATGAATCGACTTACTTAGGGACTATCAAACGTTACTTCGTAATAGAGTAATTATAAAGATAGTCTTCGGGTTTGTCAGGAAGTATGCTGTGAGACATAGACGATGAAAATGGGATTTGCCCCACTCCACGTGAGAGAGATATCACTGGACCACTCAAATGATTGGATCATAAAATGCATGGCCGTGCTTAGGTTAAGTGTTAACCTATGAGTTGGACCAAATATTGTGTGGCAAGGGAATTACGTGTATGTGATCGTGGTGGTTCATCTGATATGATCTTTGCGCGTACATAGGAGTTGACACGTCTTGCTAGAGGCCGCTGTCAACTATTGGGCGAGTAGGAGTACTCGGGCCATGTCTATGTGTGCGTGAACCCATAGGGTCGCACGCTTAAGGGGCTGGAAGCCTGATTCGAGGTGGACTCGTGAAGGACCAGATTAGCGACCAGAGGGGGGGCGGTGAATGGGAGCCTCAAATTCAACTCGTGAATAGTATGGCCCTTGTCCCAGAAAGTCACCCCAAAAACAGAGACTCGAAACGACCGGAGAGTTCTCGACCTACGAGTAGGTGGATACCCTAGGAGATGCCCTAGTGGTACAGCGGAACCTCCGGAGAAACTCCAAAACCAACTGCCAAAGCCACGGACCAAAACTGCAAAGTCTGCAGGTTTGCGGACTGTCCGGGGTCAGGATCCCGGACTGTTCGCCCAACGCCGGACTGTCCGACACTGGAAGTCCGGACTGTCCGCCGGCAAAAGACGAGAAACAGAACTGTTCTGCAAGTCTGCTGGATAGGTCCCGGACTGTCCGCGGGTTTGTACCGCGGACTGTCCGCCGTTCACTCGACAGTGAACAGTCAGGGGTCTGCGCCTAACTGAACCTGAAGAAACCCGATCCGCGGACTGTCCACCGTCAGAGGTGCGGACTGTCCGCCACCACCCAGAAAACACAAACTTGCTCGGGTTCAAAGCCAAATCCAAATTGGTCTCAACCAAATCGAGAAGAACTTCGATCAAACTCCTCCCAGGTGATCCTCTACGTATTGGGGTGCTAATCCTAAGAAATCATCGCACCAATCCAAGCCAATTGAGAGAAATCCGAGGATCACCGGAAAGGGGGAAGAAAAGAGGAACGAACACGAAATCGACCCGATCTATGAGCTCGTGAGGTTATAGAAGGAATCCTTCGGTGGAAAGATGAAGCTCACGACCAAGAACGAATTGATTCAAGTGGAATCAAAAATCATCTCGCGGAGAGGGAGAACGATGCAAATCTCCGGGAGATGAAAAACCAAAATGTGAAGAACACAGAACACGATTCGATTTCAGCCGAGTTTCCTCCACACGAGGAGACAACGAGAATACGGTCTCGTTTCCTCAAAAGATCCAAATACACAGAGGTATGATTTCCGTCTCTGCGGATCGCTTGCAGCGAGGTATGATTAGAACCTAAGCGAGGGCTAAAGAGAGAGAGCTCAGGAACAAATGACTGCAAGGATGTAGAGAGAGGAGGGGTGCCTCTCTTATTTATAGCCTAAAACAATAATCCCCTTACTACCCCTAGATACACGAGCGAAGCGGCCAACCCTAGGGGTATCCCGATCCAACTCTGCTGATAGTTGATCTGACGGCCACGCGCCTTCCTCACCCTTAGCTTCGCCTCGACGCAAGCCTCAGGATGCCGCCACGTGCTGCCCAATCGACCGCCGTGCCTACCTCGTGGATAGCCTCGCCTCCGCGCCAGCCTCTCCACGCCGCCACGCGTCGACCGTCCTTTTTGCGGACATCCCCCCGGTTTTGAGGCCGAAACCGGGAAACCTGGGCCTTCCCCCGGTTTTGAGGCCGAAACCGGGAAACCTGTCCTCAGGCTGAGTTTTGTGGCCCAAACTCAGAAACCCGCGCGCCCAGGTTTTGAGGCCCAAACCTGGAAACCGTACGTGCCGAGTTTTGAGGCCCAAACTCGGAAACCGGCCACCCCGAGTTTTGAGGCCCAAACTCGGAAACCGTCGAGGGTAGCTTTTCGAGGCTCAGCTACCGAACCCGTGCCATAGGCAGGATGTGGTTCGCACACCCCGAGTTCCAGCACCGATGCCGGAGCATGTCCAGCCTCCACGCCGGGCACAGTGCATTCGCCATCCTTCTCGGCCTCCCGCCAAGTGTCACGACGCCATCACCTTCCTTCCGACTTGGCCGATGCACCGCACATCCCCATGTGCTCTTGCTTGTCAACGCCACGTGCCAGCTACCACAGCTGGTCCTCAGGTCTCCTGGTCCGTCGGTCCAAGCTCCACGTCCGCCCTTCACCGTTCCAGGTCCGTCGGCACGGCACGTCCCTACTTGACCTTCACCTCACCTTTGACCACTGTCCGAGCTTCGCACCTGCACATCAACACAGCCAAGAGACATGTTGCCCGTTGATCGATCACTCATCACTCAGGAAGGGAACGACAAGGGCGCATATCAACCTTGTGTTCTCAACTTGAATCAGACCGGGATTAGGGTTTGCTAATGGGCATCTAGGTCGGCGGGCTCATTAGGGACGCCTATAAATAGAGGGGTGGGGCGGCCAAGGTTTTAACCACGTCATTAGACAGCCGTCGCCCACCCCACGCCCGCGCCTATTGCTCCTCGCAGACCTAGCAGTCTGGAGGCGTCACGCTTCCTCCCTGTACGTGTGGATACCTCCGAGGTGCTGCATCTGGAGCACAAGGATGAACCGCACGTGGAGACATGAAGGACGGACGTGATCAACTGCACGGCACTGCTGCAACGCGCACGTCTACACCGAGACGTCTTCCGCTGCATCTGCGCATCTAGTGGTAATCCCGTGATCTATAACTAGTAGTAGTTCCTGGTTTATGGGGTCAAAAAATTTTGCATTCAGCTAGCACAGCAGAAGCGTTCGGCTAATGCAGCGGAACCGTTTGCCTTCGGCTAACGCAGCGGAACCGTCGGTCGGCTGGCGCAGCATTTGTTTTCGGCTAGTGCAGCAGAAGCGTTTGGCTTGCGTAGCATCCCCATAACCCATCAGTGGTATCAGAGCCGTTACTGCCTCGTTATAGATTCGGTTGTGTGCATATAGAGATATGCGCAGTTGTAGATCAGTTTCTGATCATGATTCGTGATCTTGCCGTATTGGTCATGTAACGATCTACTCCTACCGGTCGGAATTCCGCCATCGAAGTTAAGTGATACGTGTAAATCCAATCATGGCAAGATGGAGATCAATCAGATTGATCGAATCGAATCTAGGTCAAGAGCCGGGTGCATGAGATGTGCGGCGGCATGAGGAAATCTGCAAAAGGAGCGCTGTTCGGTAAAACAGCCATAAGTTTTGCATACGACCTCGGGTTGAGACGATCCTTAAACGAAAATCAATCTACAGAAAATTTTACATCCGATTTTCACCGGCTATAGCCGGTTTCGTCGAATTTAGATTTGCGAAAAAGGCCAGGAAAATTATGTTTTCTGCGATTCAAGATTAGACGTCGGGAACGTTTAACTCTGTTTTGCAGGAATTGATGACTGGTATAGCCCTTATGTGTATGTGATGCATGTATGTGATTAATTCATGGCTTGCACGTCATGTAATATGACAATATGGCAGGAGCCACATAGATATTGTCATCAATTTGATGTAATGGCCTGCGTGCCAAATTGTGATGATCCTACTCGCGACTATGTAATTGTTTTAATTACGCTAGTTGTAGCTAGTCTTGGTGGATTCATCACTGGAGGATGGCGTACATGTACCATGTAGATGGAGATCATCGTGGTGAACAGATTGGCGGAGATGGAGATCTCCAAATGGTCACTGGGCTATACCAAGTCATATCTGTGTTGATGCTATTCTCTTATTATGTTCTACTTTCACATGCAATTCATGTTTATTGTCTACATGCGGTAGTGAAAGTGTAGAATGATCCCTCAGTAATGTTCAAGTCATATGCTTCCCCAAACCTTGCACTGTCATATGTCTTGTACAATCGGTGGTGCGCCTATGAAATTAGGGTATCACTGATTTTCCTTGACTAGGCAGGTTCGTATCGGATACTTACTGCAGAAGGGCTGGTTGCTTGAACAAGGTCATCCTAACGGTTAGGGACCTTGAAGCATAAGGAGTTGAGCACGCATAGAGATGCTGGCCAACAACAAGAGTCATATGTGATATGATTAGCAAAGAGTTGCTTACCGATCTACCATGTCCACTAGCGGTGATGCTAAAGCTCACTAGTAGACTTGTTAGTTTGGGTCTTGAATCACTGAGATTCAATAGAGGGATATTGATCTTAGTGGGAGTAGATTTTATTAAAGTTTTAATATCATTTACTCTGTCTTGGATACATTGTCTTAGTATTTTGCATATATTTTTGTTGTAGATAAATGGCACCCGCACCTCAACCATTTACTTTACGTTCGATTCTTGAGAAAGATAAGTTGAATGGAACAAACTATGTGGATTGGATCCGCAACCTGAGAATTGTTCTCAGGGCTGAGAAAAAGGAAGATATTCTAGACACCCCATTACCAGAGGAACCTGCTGATAATGCACCTGCTGCTGAGAAAATCACTTAAAAGAAAGCATGTGATGCTGATCTTGAAGTAGGATGCCTGATGCTTGCTTGCATGGAACCAGATCTGCAGATGCAGTTCGATAATAACCATACAGCATACGATATGATCGTGGCACTGGATGAGATGTTCCAGACCCAGGCTAGAACTGAAAGGTTCAATGTCTCTAAGTCTCTTGCTGAGACTAAGCTAGCAGAGGGTGCAGCAGTTGGGCCACATGTAATCAAGATGGTTGGTTACACACAGAGGTTGGAGAAGCTAGGCTTCCCAATTGGTCCAGAGTTGGCCACTGATTTCATTCTCTCTTCTCTCCCACCTAGCTATGCAGACTTCATCTCGAACTACCATATGCATGGTGCGGAGAGGGGCTTGAATGAGCTGTGTGGCATGCTTAAGACAGCAGAGGCAGACATCAAGAAAGGTGCTGGTAGCAGCCATGTGATGGCAATCCAAAACAAGCCTAACTTTAAAAGGGAGGGCAACTTTTGGAAGAACAGAAAGGGCAAGGGCAAGGCCAAAGATGTGATCTCTAAGCCAAACCCTCCTGCGCCTGAAGCTATCGGACCTACTCCTGATTCTGAGTGCTTCCATTGTAAGGGGAAAGGTCACTGGAAGAGAAACTGCAAGGTGTACTTAGCATCCTTGAAGAAGGATGGCGGTGGTAAAGGTACTCCCGCTGCTCATACACTTGTTGTTTATGTTACAAATATTTTCCTCGCTAACTCTTAAATTAATTCTTGGGTATTTGATACCGGCTCGGTTGCTCATATTTGCAATACGATGCAGGGAATGATAAGAAGTAGAAGCTTTGGAAAGGGGGAGGTTGATTTCCGCGTGGGCAATAATGCAAGAGTTGCTGCGTTGAACGTCGGGACGATGCAATTACACCTCCCATCAGGATTTATTTTGGAGTTAAATAATTGTTATTCCGTTCCAAGTTTAAGTCGAAACATTGTGTCACCTTCATGTTTGATGAAGGATGGTTATTCATTTGAGAGTAAAGACAATGGTTGTGTGATCTCTAAGAATAATATGTTTGTGGCTTTTGCATCCATTGTGAATGGGTTGTTTATTTTAAATCTTGATGATGCACCTATGTCTATCTGTAATGTACCTGCTAAAATGCCTCGGCTTAATGAGTTAAGTCCTACCTATATGTGGCATTGTCGTTTGGGTCATATAAGTAAGAATCGCATGAAGAAGCTCCATGCTGATGGGTTTCTAACTTCGTTTGATTTTGAATCATACGAGACATGTGAGGCTTGCTTGTTGGGCAAGATGACCAAGTTGTCTTTCACTGGATTTCCTGAGAGGGCCTCTGACTTGTTGGAACTTGTACATACTGATGTATGCGGACCAATGAGTACGACAGCTAGAGGCGGATTCCAATACTTTATAACCTTCACTGATGATTTTAGCAGATATAGCTATGTCTATCTGATGAAGCATAAGTCTGAGACATTTGAAAAGTTCAAAGAATTTCAGAATGAGGTAGAGAATCAACGTGTCAAGAAAATTAAGGCCTTGCGATCTGATCGTGGAGGCGAATATTTGAGCCACGAGTTTAGCAATCATCTTAAGAGTTGCAGAATTGTTCCACAACTTACGCCATCCGGAATGCCTCAGAGAAACGGCGTGTCCGAGCGACGTAACCGAACTCTGTTAGACATGGTTCGGTCTATGATGAGCCAGTCAGACCTTCCTTTATCATTTTGGGGATACGCTCTAGAAACAACTGCTTTCACATTAAATAGGGTACCGTCTAAGTCCGTAGTTAAGACACCATATGAGATGTGGACTGGTAAGAGTCCCAGTTTCTCTTTTCTAAAGATTTGGGGTTGTGAAGTTTATGTCAAACGACTCATATCAGATAAACTAACACCCAAGTCGGACAACTGCTTTTTCGTGGGATACCCAAAGGAAACTTTAGGGTATTACTTCTACAACCGCTCAGAGGGCAAAGTGTTTGTCGCTCGAAATGGTGTTTTCTTAGAGAAAGAGTTTCTCAAAAGAGACAAGAGAGGGCAGAAGGTGTATCTTGAAGAAGTTCAGGATGAGCCAACAGGGATTGACTCCACTAGTGATGCTAATGTAGCGGAACAAGTTGAGCTACCTGTGGCAACAGACACCCTGCCCCAACCACGAAGGTCGGTAATAATCCATGAGTTGCGTGGGGATGTGTTATTGTTAGACGATGACGAACCTGCAACTTATGCCGAGGCAATGATGGACCCTGATTCTGAGAAATGGCATAGTGCCATGAGATCCGAGATAGATTCCATGGGAGCCAATCAAGTTTGGAACTTGGTTGACCCGCCTGATGGGGTAAGACCCATAGAGTGCAAATGGATCTATAAAAAGAAAAAGGATATGGATGGAAACGTCCAAGTCTATAAAGCTCGACTTGTCGCAAAAGGTTTTCGGCAAGTTCAAGAAGTTGACTACGACGAGACTTTCTCGCCGGTAGCGATGCTTAAATCTATCCGGATCATTGTAGCAATTGCTGCCTATTATGACTATGAGATATGGTAGATGGATGTTAAAATAGCCTTTCTAAATGGAAATTTGGAAGAGGACGTGTATATGATACAACCCGAAGGTTTTATTGATCTTAGCAATGCTGGAAAAATATGCAAGCTTAAGAAATCTATTTATGGATTAAAGCAAGCATCTCGGAGTTGGAATATTCGTTTTGATGAGGTGGTCAAAGGGTTTGGCTTCCGTCAAAATGAAGAAGAACCTTGTGTTTACAAGAAGGAAAGTGGGAGCGCTGTTGTGTTTCTAATCTTGTATGTAGATGACATACTGTTGATTGGGAATGATATTCCGATGTTGCAAACCGTAAAGACTTCACTGAATAATAGTTTTTCTATGAAGGATTTAGGAGAAGCAACATATATTCTGGGCATTAAGATCTATAGAGATAGGTAAAAGAGGCTAATAGGATTAAGCCAAGATTCGTACATTGACAAAGTGTTGAAGCGGTTCAACATGGAACAGTCCAAGAAAGGGTTCTTGCCTATGTCACATGGCATGCGCTTTAGCGAGAAACAGTGTCCTTCGACATCTGATGAGCGAGAGCGCATGAGTAAGGTTCCATATGCTTCGGCTATTGGTTCCATCATGTATGCCATGATATGTACACGCCCGGACGTCTCATATGCTCTAAGTGTTGCGAGCAGATATCAAGCTAATCCAGGTGAGAGTCACTGGACACTAGTTAAAAACATCCTTAAGTACTTGAGAAGGACTAAAGATGTGTTCCTAATCTATGGAGGTGAGGAGGAGCTCGTTGTAAATGGTTACACCGATGCTAGCTTCCAAACTGACACAGATGATTCACAATCTCAATCAGGTTTTGTGTTCACAATAAATGGTGGTGCAGTTAGTTGGAAAAGTTCCAAGCAGGAGACCGTGTCCGATTCTACAGCAGAAGCCGAGTACATTGCAGCTAGTGGAGCTGCAAAGGAAGGTGTTTGGTTGAGGAGGTTCCTCATTGATCTTGGTGTGTTTCCAAATGCGTCCAGCCCATTGTCTCTACATTGTGACAACAATGGGGCGATTGCGCAGGCTAAGGAGCCAAGGAATCACCAGAAGAACAAACATGTACTGCGGAAATTTCACCTCATTCGAGAGTTCATTGGAAGAGATGAGATTAAGATGTGCAAAATACATACGGATTTGAATGTAGCAGATCCTTTGACAAAGGCTCTTCCACAGCCTAAGCATGAGGTGCACGTGAGGTCTATGGGTATTAGATATCTAAAAGATTAACTCTAGTGCAAGTGGGAGACTGTTGGGAATATGCCCTAGAGGTAATCATAGGGATGATGATATTTCTATTGTATCCATGATTTATTATATGTTCATTGAATATCCATTAAAGACAACTTGTATTGATTGACAATTATGTGAATTGTCTGTGAAACTCTTTTACTTGTATGGTTATTCGACAGTTGTCCCTGATGAGAGTTCATATGAGGACACATATGAATATTAGATCAGCACATGTATTAGTTGATGACTATGTTTCACAAGTCATAGACATGGAGATGTCGAACTAATAATGTGGGCACATGTATGACATGGGGCTGGACTGACCCAGCATGAGATGTTCTTATTATCTCTTTACACATCATGTACGTTATGTCCTTAGACCTGAGATTGTGGTATGTACTCAAGATATGAATCGACTTACTTAGGGACTATCAAACGTTACTTCGTAACAAAGTAATTATAAAGATAGTCTTTGGGTTTGTCAGGAATTATGCTGTGAGACATAGATGATCAAGATGGGATTTGCCCCTCTTTACGTGAGAGAGATATCACTGGACCACTCAAATGATTGGATCATAAAATGCATGGCCGTGCTTAGGAAGTGTTAACCTATGAGTTGGACCAAATATTGTGTGGCAAGGGAATTACGTGTATGTGATCGTGGTGGTTCGTCTGATATGATCTTTGCGCATACATAGAAGTTGACACGTCTTGCTAGAGGCCGCTGTCAACTATTGGGCGAGTAGGAGTACTTGGGCCATGTCTATGTGTGCGTGAACCCATAGGGTCGCACGCTTAAGGGGTTGGAAGCCTGATTCGAGTTGGACTCGAATCAGACCGGGATTAGGGTTTGCTAATGGGCCTCCAGGTCGGCGGGCTCATTAGGGACGCCTATAAATAGAGGGGTGGGGCGGCCAAGGTTTTAACCACGTCATTAGACAGCCGTCGCCCACCCCACGCCCGCGCCTATTGCTCATCGCAGACCTAGCAGTCTGGAGGCGTGACGCTTCCTCCCTGTACATGTGGATACCTCGGAGGTGCTGCATCTGGAGCATAAGGACGAACCGCACGTGGAGACGTGAAGGACGGACGTGATCAACTGCACGGCACCGCTGCAACGCGCACGTCTACACCGAGACGTCTTCCGCTGCATCTGCGCGTCTAGTGGTAATCCCGTGATCTATAACTAGTAGTAGTTCCTGGTTTATGGGGTCGAAAATTTTTGCATTCGGCTAGCACAGCAGAAGCGTTCGGCTAACGCAGCAGAACCGTTTGTGTTCGGCTAACGCAGCGGAACTGTCGGTCAGCTGGCGCAGCGTTTGTTTTCGGCTAGCGCAGCGGAAGCGTTCGGCTTGCGTAGCATCCCGATAACCCATCAAGCTGCACCTGAGGAAGCGACAGCATCTGGCGAGGGGAGGCTACTTCAGCGAGGCAAGCGCTCTGAAGCATTCAGCAGGCCCATCCCCTGCAGCAGATGTTCGGCGGCATCGACCAGCGAGTCATGCGGTCATGAGAGTATGAGTTCTCACACTTCGCTCATTCTGCATTCGTTGCTTCTTTTGAGCCCAAAGATGTTGGACAAGCTCTTTCTGATCCTAACTGGGTTTTCATGCCATGCATGAGGAGTTAGAGAACTTTGAGCAAAACCAAGTTTGGACCCTAGTTCCACCACCACTAGAATGCCACCCTATAGGTACCAAGTGGGTTTTCAAAAACAAACAGGGTGAGGATGGGATGGTAGTGAGGAACAAGGCTAGGCTAGTAGCCCAGGGTTTTGCCAAAAAGAGGGGATAAACTATGAGGAAACCTTTGCTCCTGTAGCCCATTTAGAAGCCATTAGGATCCTTCTAGTTTTTGCTGCTTGGAAGGGTTTTAAGCTTTACCAAATGGATGTCAAGAGTGCTTTCTTGAACGGGTATATAGAGGAAGAGGTTTATGTTAGGCAACCCCCAGGTTTCGAGAGTCCCAAGTTTCCAAACCATGTTTTCAAACTTTCAAAAGCTTTATATGGTTTGAAACAAGCCCCAAGAGCGTGGTATGAGCGTTTGAAAACCTTTTTGCTCTCCAAGGGTTTTAAAATGGGATGGGTAGATAAGACTCTATTTCTCCTCAAGCAAGGCAATGACACCCTTTTAGTTCAGATTTACGTGGATGATATCATCTTTGGTGGCTCCTCTCATGCACTTGTTGCCAAGTTTGTAGATACTATGAGCAGGGAGTTTGAGATTAGTATGATGGGTGAGTTGACCTTCTTCCTTGGGTTGCCAATCAAGCAAACCCGAGACGGGATGTTCGTGCATCAAGGCAAGTACACGAAGGACATCCTGAAGAAGTTCGACATGGGCGAGGCCAAGCCTCTTACGACACCCATGGCAACGACTATTGCGATGGACGCGGACCAGGATGGAGAGGCAGTTGACCAGAAGGAGTACAGGAGCATGATCGGCTCACTCCTGTATCTGACGGCGACGAGGCCAGACATACACTTCACAGTGTGTCTGTGCGCTCGTTTTCAGGCGTCCCCTCGGACTTCCCACAAGCAAGCGGTCAAGCGCATCTTGAGGTACCTCTGATACACTCCTGAGTTCGGACTTTGGTACTCTTCTTCTTCGACCCTCTCGCTTTGTGGTTATTCTGATGCAGATTTTGCCAGCTGTCGGCTTGAGCGCAAGTCTACTTTTGGGAATTGTCAGTTTCTTGGATCTTGGCTTGTTTCGTGGTCTTCTGGCAAGCAGTCTAGCGTTGCCCAGTCTACTACTGAAGCCGAGTATGTTACCGCTGCTTCTTGTGCTTCGCAACTTTTATGGATGGTTGCTACTTTGCATGATTTTGGTCTAGATTTCAGTCGGGTCCTGTTAACACTGGATTTTGGTCAACATTGAGAAGATGACAGGTGGACCCAACGAGCAGTGAGAAGAGCATTCGGTAGACGGCCAAGCAATCGGTTACTCCATTCGGGAAATAGATATGGCAAGAGAAGCCGATCACGAGGATAATCAACCATGACCGTGACAGATTAAACGAGTATTCAAGAATCAGAGGGGTCTGATCTCATTAGCCAGGAGTTGGATTTGGTAGCGTTGTGATGTGGCAAGCAAGCAAAGAAGGCAATTTAAATATTGGTATATATAAAGCATGCACGTCTCGACGTCCAGTTCTATATTTAGCATAAATGGCTTCACGATGAAGGAAAGGCTAGAAGACGGCGTGCATGTCTAGTGTGCGGAGATGGGCGTATGAGGCATTCGACAAGTATCCATGCGGTCGGCTAGTTTCCAAGGATTCAGTAACTGCTTATGCGGTCGGCTATTCTGAGAAAAAGGGAGTTTCCGCTGAAACGACGGGAGCAAGAGCCGATCGGGCAACAAAATTGCGACAATTAAGGCAATAAAGTTTCCGAAGGGAGTTAAAGGCCAAAAGTGTAGTATTTTCCTTTAACGTTTCATAGTCGTGTCCTCTTAGGACATGTATCGCGTCCAGGGTATAAATATAAACTCTTGGCTATTGTAAAAAGTGTTCACAACCATATCAATACAAACCGGCCCCGTGCCACCTTCGAGTCCTTAGTCGTGTCGTCGAGTTCTTTGAGAGGAATCATCGATCCATCGACCTCCGTAAGTCCCGACAACCTTGTTACCATGTCTAGTATCATGCGGTAGATTTAGATATGATACAAGTAGTCTCGTTTGTTAAGCTTAGTATCGTGCGGCGGATTTAAGCTTATGACGGGAGGTTTTTGCTTGTGCCTTGTATCGTGCGGCGGATTAAGTCATGGGTAAAAATAGTTATCGGCTCTATTAGATTTGGCAGATCTGATATATTCATTAAGTTATCATGTGTTATGTGTTTTATTATTTAATTCTTGTAACACTCTTTTGCCCAATCTAGATTGACCTTTGTTCGGCCCTGTTTCACGAGCTTGCTTGTGTTTTGTTAATCATGAGATCATGATGGCCGGATCAACTTTCAATCTAGATTGTCACATGTTGCGGGTTCATGCATGTCAACCACGGTTAGGCTTTGATGGAACTGGGTATCGTGCGGCAGATGCAGGTTTTAGATTGGTTTAATCATGCTTGTTTGTATGTTCCTTCTTCATGGATCCCAACTCGGCTAGTTTGCCGATCTTGGTTAAGCTTACGTGAGTAATGAGCATATATAGATCTGTTTAAATACATGCATGCTTTTAGCTTCTTATCATTAGATTGTATCATGCGGTGGATTAATCTAATTATAAGAAGTAGCGTAGATTTGTAGCAAGTGGTATCATGCGGTGGATTAGCTTTTCCCAAGTTTACGCTTGACGGGTTTATGAAGACTAGACGTGCGGCAGACTAGTTGGATTAGCCTATGCATGTGTTGTTTGAATAGATTTATATTTACAAGTTACCTGTTTCTTTTATTACATATGCGTTCGGCAATTAACATGTTTACATGCTTTCTTTTTATACTTGTCGAATGACTTTATAAACATGCTTTGACAGACAGCTTCTATAGCCGTGTGCCGCCGTGATTGGCTTTCAAAGCCGTACATATGGAACTGTCTGGTCTCACCCGGCATGTTCCAGAGGTATTCTCACATTTTTATCCCTTGTTGGTTTTCAGGTCAAACCGACTGGCACGTCTCCGGATTCTAAACCGTCCGAGCACCCGATTGAAGCTAGCTTTTTGGCTTGCTGTGTGTGAGGCACGGCGAACCAGATTTTGCGCCAACACACTTTTTGGCACGCCCAGTGGGACCACAATTCCTGTTTGATTGTCAAAGGCTTGTATAAATAAGGATCGGTTGTTTCCCTTAACTCCATCGGCTATTATACGAGAAGAATATGACTGTACAAACTGATTGCTAGAGATGACCAATTGCCGATTATGCATGAAAACAGCCGATTCAACATGTATGCACGGGATAACTGCTGATCAACTGAGTGTACATGGCATCTACAAAGACGCAGATAGCATGCATGGGTGGATTTGCTCCGTGCAGGGACACAGAGACCAATTAAAGAAGCTAATGAGCTTCTCCTAAAGATAAAATTGGCCGATATGGTTCCTCCTAAAAATAAAATGGCTTCAAATACATCATGACATGAATGTATCGGTCTCCAAATATATCATGGCACAGTATGCACATGAAGAGATAAATAAAAGGAAGATTTCCATTGAGATATTCAAAGAGATGAAGTCCAAACTCAGATTTAGTTGCATGCTGCTATAAATAGCTGATTGATTATCAAGGGGTCATACGTCAGCCGAGGGAAGTTGGCCGATAGCTTATCTGCATGTCATCTTTGGAATCGGCTGTTCAGGAAAGGAATTAGTGGATACAACAACACAAGAAAAATATACTAATTGGACGATATGCATACAGGAATCGGCTAAAGTGGATTAAAAGTCAGAAGTTCAAATCGATTGAATTTGGAGCATCAAGGTTATCAATTCAAGAAGAATAAATTCGGAAGGAAGGATTTAGAGGCCATTTATCAATTTCTAATCCAATGATAAGGAGATAATTGGTATTGAAGTTGTTCTGGCTGATAGATGAACTGGTCTGAGACGAAGAGACACCAGCCTGTGCTCGTTAAAAACACAAGTATTAATGGGTGCAAGGTAGATTGCAGCTGCAATTGTTCGTGCATGAACACAATCCATGCGTACATTGCTATCATTTGCCACTAGATATTGGTCAGTCGGTGACTTTAACAAAAGCTCCATTGACCACTGAAAGAGCCGATTACTCGGTGAAGCACACCGTTGCTGCTGACCAGACCTAAATTCGTATACATTTATTCCCAAAAAATCTGGGTCACGGTAGATGAAGATCGTCGGCGGCTCAAAGATCATACCAAGCAGTTCCTCAGGTTCTCTTACAAGCCTTCTACAAGATCAGGTCAGAGCAGAAGCATATAAAGATTCTAGATGCAGCAGCCGATAAGCACACTGATAAAAATATCATTGTACACATATTCCAAGAAGAACACTTATCGGCTTGGAGCGGAAGAGTGTACATGCAGATATGAAGAACTAATGAGAAGAAAAAAAAACATAAGGTGAACATGCTCAAATTCCTGCATCAACTACACTCGGGGGGGGGGGGGGGGCTGAACCTCATCGTGCACGCATCCACGCACCGCCGAGTTCGTATTCGTCCTCTACGGCACACTCAGCTTCATCAAAAATGACGTTCTTCGAAGCTACCGTGAGTTACCTGACAGCATGCTCACCTAAAGCATTCCAGTTCCTCAACAAGAAGAAAGTCAAAAGCATACTAAGCAAAAGCCGATAAGACATAACCTTCGGCTCCTATTAATATAACTTTACCTTTCCCTGAGTAATGCAAAGCTCAATCTGGTGATAAGCTTACGAAAAGAGGAACAAAGGACGTTAGCAACCGGACGACCGATAGAAGACCATCGGCAAAAACGTTTTCAGCACACTTCATATTGAAAGAGATACTTTTGCTGATGGCCTTGAATAAGGTGGTGCCGACAAGACACATGCAACGGTGACAAGTTCACTTATAGTCACAACAGCTACAAGATCTGAAGCAGCCAGTCATTTGTAGAAGAAGGATTGACGTTTATGATTGGCTTCAAATATTTTCAACCCGTATTCGGCGAAGACGTCTCGGATGAGAGAAAGGAGGACATCAGTGAATCATCGATTACGCTGCTGTGACTACGTGTCAAGGGGCCTGAGATCAACACGCACACATCGTACAGAATCGAGCGATCCATCGTGAAGAAGGACAAGACGAATGACTGCTTCATCTTCAACGGTGGTTTGTGTAATTTTACCCTCGCTTCTCTAATAGTTTCAGAGCTTAAAATTAAAATCATTAAAAAGCGAAACCTCTCATGTTGCGTCTCCGCACTAAAAAAAAACCTTAAAAAAATTCCACTCTATGAATATGTGATATAAATATTTTGGGTTATCCATTGTTGAAATGATAAATAGATGCTCTATTTTATGTTTCACCTGTGTCTGGTTTATAACTTTGATTTCTTTAAGATTTGGGTCTAGTGGTTATTATATTTATCTTGAAGTCTTTGAAATTTGTGGGTTGCATAGAATTTAAACTTTGTCTGAAAGTAGTTGTGGGATATGAATAGAGGTAGAATTTGCTATGACATTATTCTGAGAGATACTTGAAATTCGGAGATTTAATGAAATAATAAAATTTACTTAATGTCATATTGAGAATTGTCAAATCATTGTGACTACTAGTTGAGATTATAGTCATATGCTCAAGATCAAGATTCACGTACACGTTATAAACTAATAAATGTTTTGCATGTGCATTCTCTCTTTGATTAAAATATGAGGCTATTCTATAAATCTCAGAAATAAAAGCGACAGACATGTGTCCGCCAGAACTGAGAAAGAAAAAAGGTCAAGTGACCACCCAAATACAATATGAAAAAGAAAAGGTCAAGTGACCGCCAAATAAAATGAAAGATGGCCGAAGGCCCAGTAGCCTCATAATTTTAAAAGGTAGGGAGAATGACATATGCAAAAGAAAAAGTAATAAAATATTCACTTGCACTTCTTGATCTAGGTTTATGGCTTGTATCTCCTTATGGTCGAGTCTTTGACTTTGCAATATTATGTGATACGATTTTATATAAAGATAATGATAAAAACTCCGGATGAAAAGTGATCAAGGGGTAAAAGATAATCA
The DNA here is from genome assembly GCA_009763385.1 of Coix lacryma-jobi var. lacryma-jobi. Classification (NCBI taxonomy): domain Eukaryota; kingdom Viridiplantae; phylum Streptophyta; class Magnoliopsida; order Poales; family Poaceae; genus Coix; species Coix lacryma-jobi. The sequence goes on from CM019822.1 coordinate 83,574,495, forward strand.
TTTCTATAACTATTCTGTTTTGCAATCGCTTGAGGACTCAGTGAGAACTAAAGCCCCATAATTAAAGAGACGGGTGGATGAGTGAGGTACCATTTTATTCAAGTTTAAAAGAAATCTTGGTTATAAAATATGATACTTTTGAGGTGTAGTCGACATTGCAGCATCTTCTGATCAATAAAATGGAAGAACTATAATATTTATACACATATGCATTTGTAACTAACTTGTTTCCACATGTATTGGAGAATTATTGTTTTAGAGGCAAAATTGTGGAAACATGGTGAGAAAATGTTATTGCTACCAGTGGATTTCTTGGCTTTTTGAAGAAGACCAACAAAGATCAAATAGTTCGAAGCATGACAATTCATACTCCGAACTAGGGGGGCCTGTGTTAACACTGGATTTTGGTCAACATTGAGAAGATGACAGGTGGACCCAACGAGCAGTGAGAAGAGCATTCGGTAGACGGCCAAGTGGTCGGTTACTCCATTCGGGAAATAGATATGGCAAGAGAAGCCGATCACGAGGATAATCAACCATGACCGTGACAGATTAAACGAGTATTCAAGAATCAGAGGGGTCTGATCTCATTAGCCAGGAGTTGGATTTGGTAGCGTTGTGATGTGGCAAGCAAGCAAAGAAGGCAATTTAAATATTGGTATATATAAAGCATGCACGTCTCGATGTCCAGTTCTATATTTAGCATAAATGGCTTCACGATGAAGGAAAGGCTAGAAGACGGCGCGCATGTCCAGTGTGCGGAGATGGGCGTATGAGGCATTCGGCAAATATCCATGCGGTCGGCTAGTTTCCAAGGATTCGGTAACTGCTTATGCGGTCGGCTATTTTGAGAAAAAGGGAGTTTCCGTTGAAACGACGGGAGCAAGAGCCGATCGGGCAACAAAATTGCGACAATTAAGGCAATAAAGTTTCCGAAGGGAGTTAAAGGCCAAAAATGTAGTATTTTCCTTTAACGTTTCATAGTCGTGTCCTCTTAGGACTTGTATCGCGTCCAGGTTATAAATATAAACCCTTGGCTATTGTAAAAAGTGTTCACAACCATATCAATACAAACCGGCCCCGTGCCACCTTCGAGTCCTTAGTCGTGTTGTCGAGTTCTTCGAGAGGAATCATCGATCCGTCGACCTCCGTAAGTCCCGACAACCTTGTTATCATGTCTAGTATCATGCGGTGGATTTAGATATGATACAAGTAGTCTCGTTTGTTAAGCTTAGTATCGTGCGGCGGATTTAAGCTTATGACGGGAGGTTTTTGCTTGTGCCTTGTATCGTGCGGCGGATTAAGTCATGGGTAAAAATAGTTATCGGCTCTATTAGATTTGGCAGATCTGACAGATTCATTAAGTTATCATGTGTTATGTGTTTTATTATTTAATTCTTGTAACACTCTTTTGCCCAATCTAGATTGACCTTTGTTCGGCCCTGTTTCACGAGCTTGCTTGTGTTTTGTTAATCATAAGATCATGATGGCCGGATCAACTTTCAATCTAGATTGTCACATGTTGCGGGTTCATGCATGTCAACCACGGTTAGGCTTTGATGGAACTAGGTATCGTGCGGCAGATGCAGGTTTTAGATTGGTTTAATCATGCTTGTTTGTATGTTCCTTCTTCATGGATCCCAACTCGGCTAGTTTGCCGATCTTGGTTAAGCTTACGTGAGTAATGAGCATATATAGATCTGTTTAAATACATGCATGCTTTTAGCTTCTTATCATTAGATTGTATCATGCGGTGGATTAATCTAATTATAAGAAGTAGCGTAGATTTGTAGCAAGTGGTATCATGCGGTGGATTAGCTTTGCCCAAGTTTATGCTTGACGGGTTTATGAAGACTAGACGTGCGGCAGACTAATTAGATTAGCCTATGCATGTGTTGTTTGAATAGATTTATATTTACAAGTTACCTGTTTCTTTTATTACATATGCGTTCGGCAATTAACATGTTTACATGCTTTCTTTTTATACTTGCCGAATGACTTTATAAACATGCTTTGACAGACAACTTCTATAGCTGTGTGCCGTCGTGATTGGCTTTCAAAGCCGTACATATGGAACTGTCTGGTCTCACCCGGCATGTTCCAGAGGTATTCTCACATTTTCATCCCTTGTTGGTTTTTCAGGTCAAACCGACTGACACGTCTCCGGATTCTAAACCGTCCGGGCACCCGATTGAAGCTAGCTTTCCGGCTTGCTGTGTGTGAGGCGCAGTGAACCAGATTTTGCGCCAACAGGTCCCTTTGCTTTGCGATAGCACTTCTGCCATTAGTGTAGCAAAGAACCCTGTTCTTCACTCCAAGACCAAACACATCAATGTTTGCTTTCACTTTCTTCGTTATCACTACGAGAAAGGCGACATTGATCTTACGCATGTAGTCACCCATAACCAGGTTGCGGATATTTTCACCAAGCCTTTGGATCTCTCAACTTTTGCTAGGTTGAGAGGTGTGCTTGGTGTGTGTTTCCGCTTTTAGATGGGGAAACACTTTGCTTGTTGTACAATAGACTAACTCTCTAATACTCTTTTGTTTTGGGACTTTTTGTTTTGGTCGAGTCTTTTGCTCCGATACTAACTTTTGCATTTCATCATGTATGCATCTTGCATTTTCGAGCTCAATGTCTATAATCTTTAGAATGAATTTATGCTTTCATTAGTGTATGCTCTGATGCTATATGTTGATGCTTGTAGTTTAGGCTCCTTTTGATCACATTATACATGTTATGAGCTGAGCTACTTTTCAGAATGGTGAATATGCTTAATGAACATAAAATTTGATACATGTTCACCATTGAGATTGGCAACTAGCATGTTTAGAATGTGTTGAGGTCACTTGTGCTATTCATATATGCTAGGTACGTTGCTATGTCTCTAGTTCTGAGTCTTTCACTTGCTTGGTATGTGTAACACCTCTGGTGTTAAGCTAGCATGACATCATCATCTCATTATGCATAATCATCTCATGAGCATGAAGCATTCACATGTTGCTTTCTTTTTTATATAAAGTGTCATTTCATGTGATGATATGCATATAAACATACAATGATGTACTGTGGTTTGGCTTGTTTTGGAGTGGTTTGGTTTTCCTAGTAGTTTAACTTTGTTGAGAAGTCAAAATGAGGCCATGTTTATGCTGGTCATTTTGGCTAATCAAGTCTTTAAACCCTAGTCAACCCTATGGAGCTTAGGGAGTCCTTTTGTTTGACTAACTAAAACCCTCTTGATAGAAGCTTTGCATGGCTGAGTTCCCTTAACCAAAAGTGTGTAGATTTTTGAGTAGAACAAAAGTTGTTTTTGGGTTAACTCATGAAAATGAGTTTAACTTGGTGTTTTGAGGCCCACAAGGCAGAAAAGGGTGAGTTTTGGACTTGGAAATTTTCCTAAGTCCTAAACTAAAAACTAGTTTCAGCTTAGTGATGTTTGACGCTTTCCCGAGCAAAATCCGAGCCAAACCAGTGACCAAGCTTATAACATTAGATGTAGATTTCGTGTAGCTCTAACCAATGGTGCAGTCGGTTTAGTGTTTCACCAAGTGCTTAAGGAGTTAAGCATGCTCAAAGTCGGGCTGTCAGTCGGCCATTAGCCAACTGAATCAACCGATTCAGTTTGAATCGGCCGTGTTCAGTGGCCGACCGCGCCAGACTTCAGCCGCCGTGTGGCGCTCGGCGTCCGGCCGAGCCCGTGAACGCGCGTGGCGTGGCGAGTGAAGAAGCCGCGCACGCCATTGACCAGCAAGACGCCTCCCTCCCCTTTACCTCTGCCTCCTTTTCGCTCTCGCCAGCGTCCGAGCGGGAGAAAAGGTGAAGCCGAGCGTCCACCGTGCGTTCACCGCCGTTCACCGTGCCTTCGCCTAGCCAAGCGCCTAACCGACCTCGCCTCAACCTCTTCCACCCTCTGCCGTAGCCCGTGCTCGCTGAAGAAGCCTCGGTAAGCCGCGGAACGCGTTTCCGCCATGGCTGCCATGACCGCGAAGCTCAGTCTACCATGGATGATTCCTTTTCCGTGCAAGTCCGTCCGCTCAAACTCGTGTTCGTGAGTCGCTAGGGTTCGTGTGTGGTGTAGCGGGTGCTAGATTGGCCGATTAGGGTTTGGATGTCGCGGTACGCCGCCGTCCGCCGTCCGCCATGCTCGCCGGAGTTGGCATGCCCGCGGTTTCTGGCCGTCCGCTGTGGAAGCCCTAGTGCCTTTGCTTCGATTAGGGTTCGAGGAAGTCAGGGGAGTGAGAAACGGAAGTTAGATTGCCTTAGTGTGGCCGGAGATGGCCGGCGTGGTGAGTCCGCGCCGCCGTGGCCGCTATTCCCGACGGTGAGCTCGATCCACTGCAATGCTAGGCTAGTGTGTGGTTCCAGTCGACGCGGAAGAAGGAGAGGAGTCCACCGTTGGTGTTGGTTTCGCCAGAGAGTTTGCCAACGGCGAGCTTCGCCGCGGTCAACTTCTCTCCTATTTCGGTGTGTGTGACAGGTGGGTCCGGCTTAACCCTGGGGCCCAGCAGTCAGTCACTCAGGTAGAATAAGGTCGGGTGTGCGTAGCAGTTAGGGTTTGTTGGTTTTTGTTTTAATGTTTTCCAGAAATGTTGATTTTGTTTATTAAATTCATATCTGGAGTTCTGTTAATCCAAATTAGGTAAAACAAATTTTGTTAGGTTTATTTTGATGAGTTCTGTTCACGAAAATTATAATATGTCCAGTTTGGGATAATTTTATGTGTGATCAAAATTAAATTGTATATGGACTGATATCATGTTAAATGCATAATAAATTGTATGTTGCTCAGAAAAATGTGGTTCTTGTTTTGTTAGGTTTGTTAGGTGATGTAGAATCACAAAAAAATGATAGTTAATGTTTGACTGTGGAAAAATCTGAAGTTAATATTTAATTTGATTAAATCTTGTTTCCTTGTATGATTTTTAGTAATTAGAATATAAGTGATATGAGCTTGATAATTTTTATAGACTGCTCTTGTTCTAAGAAGTTCTGAAGAAAAATGTAAAATTTGTTGTTTGACACTTTTCAAGATGGTGTGTAGTTCAAAGTGCCTTTTCACCCTGTTATTTGTCTTTTTCATAGAGAACAATGCTTAAGCCCAAATGTCATGAAATTTGTACAACAAGCTTTATTCTCTGATGTAAACCTGCAGTAGTTTTTGTAGTTTTTTCTGAAACTGCTAGTTATAGGTTGCTGTTATAGGCTTGTTTAATTTGGTTAATTTGTTTAATTAAGTTGATAATGTGCATTTCTTTTATGTGGGACCAGCAAGGGTGAAATGGTCATTTCAATGCATTCATATTAGCTGCACTTTGTATGTAGAGTATAGCTACTCTCTAGATCGGGTGTTACACTCTACTGGAGAGGAGATATGCACCTATTCGGTCAAGTTTAATTATAATGCATCTCTTCTGTATACATGTGGCATTCGCTCATTTAGCATATGCATCATGACACGTTCGGTAGAGGAGCCAGTCGTAGCAGAGGAAAACGAGGAGCAGCAGCCACAAGAGCAGGAGCCAGGAACCGTCGGGGAAGAGCCTGATGAGGAGCTTCCGGAGTGTCTGAACCACCTGCCCAGCACGTTTGAGAAAGGCAAGCCCCGGAGCATTTTCTAACTACCTATGGTTTATAATTAACTTACTCGTATTATGCTTGTACCGTTGATGCATTATATTCCTTACCTTGCTATTATTAATATATTACACTTGTTACCCAGTTAGAGCTAGGCTCGAGTTTATACTTAGCCTTGCTTAGACCGGTAGAAGTCGGGCAACCTTTATGTTACCCGTGAGTAATAGGTGATTACTTGACCGTTAACATGATATTGCCAGTAAGTGAGATAACTGAGTGTTGTGGATAATTGAGATCGGCAATTCCTGTAGCGTTGTGCTACAGTATTTCTGGCCGTGTCATATGAGAAAAAACAGTATTTTGTTAAGACGGCCTTCTTGTCATGTTGAACGCATGCCCCACATTTAGCTGGAAGGATAACTCATTCCGACCGCGAAGCCGCTCATTGTTCCAGGCTGATTTTCGAACCCCACGCATCTGCTGAAGCCACGAAGGGGGTATTGGGACGCGGGGGCACGAAAAGTAAGACCCGGGTGATGGTGGTTAAGTCCAACTCCTTGGCAGTCGGGCTTGCCCCCGGGTATGTTGGTGGAAGTCGAATCCGCGGCTTGCTGGAACAGTGTTGTGGTTATCTGTAGCTCACTGACGGGTGAGTGTGGTTTGTGTGAGAAATAAAATCACCAGCTGGTTAGGTAATCGCCATCGCTCCTAGATAGTGAGCACTTGACTTGAACCTCGCTCGGTCTTGATACTGAAATTATGGAACACGTGACAGCTATCGTGGTATTTTTGGCAATTGTTATTCGGTCTGTTTGTTATATTATGGTGATTGTTGGATCACTACCATGACTGTTGTAGTACAGGAGCTAATCTAGTTAAATAGATTAATTATTATTCAAACTTGCAGCTAGTAAGCAGGAGAACAAGTTACTTACTACTTATGCTTTTACGCAAAATGTTGTCTCATACCAGCTCCACTGTATACTAGCCTTGCATACTCCTTGGTGTCATTTATTTCTGGTTTATGACGGGTAAGTCTAGCTGAGTACCTTCTCGTACTCAGGGCCTTGTTCCCCTTGTTGTTGCAGATGGTCAAGTTTTCTATCGCTATTGCATCAACTGCCTCTGCCCTGCTCTAGGAGATAACTAGGTCATGGGCAATGACCTGTTCTATTCGTATCTTTTGCTTTGTCAAGGATGACTACTTAATGGCACTGTAACAGGCTATGTGTGTAGTTTCAAAACTATGTTTTAAGGTTAAGCTTCCGCTACTTGAATTTGGAACCTGGTTGTAATAACTAAGTTTGCTACTCCGAAGAATTTATGTAATATTCTGTCATGTGATGGTTGATGCTGAACGATTACGATCCTATGTTGTTGATGTTGGAAAAGTTTGAAATCCTTTGAGATTTCATGGACTACCGAGTTTATATGGGCTCAAGTGTGCAAATTTACTACTTCGGCGGAGAATTTCGTACTTGTGCTCTTATAAATTGGTCGGTTCTGTTACAGCTGGCATCAGAGCATGGTTCAGTGAATACTGTTCACATGACAAAGTTTTAAAAATAAAAAGAATTTGGGTACAAAATTATTTGCCAAAGTTCACAGAGTTGGTGTAAAAAGTACTTTGCAATAAAATTAGAGTGTGCCAGTGGTCATATCCTTTATGCCCATAGGATCTCAGGTGGCTTATTAAAGTACTAACTTGGGGGCTTTGCATCATATTTTCTTTTGCTGCTCTTACGGCTGTATGTGTGAGTACCATTCGATTGAATGGTGATGTATGGATCATTGTGCCTCTACGCCTCAGTAAGTGGGAGTTGCGAGAGCATGACCGAACAACCGTTGGTCTAGGGGAGAGCTAGTTTGCTACTGGAACTTGTACTAGTAAGCTCACTAATACAAGTGAAGGTATTTAATTGTGGGTACTTGTAGGAATGGGTAAAGTAATGGTAAAGGAGAGCATGATTGGACAACCGCCGATCTAGGGGAGTGCTAGATTGGTATCGGAAGGTATATCTGTTACACACCGGTATATCTGAAGGTATTTAATTGTGGGTAATTCTAGTTTGGGAGTATATCAGTTCTGCATTCAATCATACTATGGGGTCAGGGCTGAAATGGATCTTCTGCAGGTACACTAATTGTGTATCGTTAAAACAGAATAGTTAACGTATAAGAGTGACGTGGTATGCCACCGCATAGTTCGTATGCAGTGGAAAGGATGTACGGAACTTTGCATACATATACATCATGGCATGTTGCTTTCGTTCCCTTTTGTATTACTTCCTCCCTAATTATTGGATTATTTCTCGAGTTGGAAACCAATGCTTATGTTAAAATGATGAACTTGCTACAGATGGCACGTACCAAGGAGACCGCGCATAAGTCGACAGGTGGCAGGGTTCCCAGGCACCAGCTAACGCCTCGATCTGAGAGGTGCAAGGACAAGTTCCTGGATGTGTTCGGGACGCCGACGTTGCTTTGGAGGGTGCTGCGTTCTGTGGGGTACCCATAAGGTAGACAGCCTCGCTACTTTTGGACAAAGGAGCCTTTGGGAGACACCACTTTGGTGTATGTGACGACTGTGGTTAAGCCCAAGGAGGAAGGTTCTGTTTGGTCCGGTTGGATGTTCGAGGGCAAGGGAAGAGACCCTTGGGAAGGTGCGCAGTCAGCAGCGTTCCTCATCCTCCGGGACATCATGGATCGGTTTCTGGAAGACCTTGGTCGGGCTCTTGCGAGAGTGTTTCCAAGAGCTGATCCGTTCAAGGATGTGTGGGTGCAGTCCAAGAGAGAAGCAGTGGAGGGCGGCCCAAGTGAGTTGCAGGCATGTGATGGACCTGCTATGAGTGCTATGTTTGCAGTCATGAAGGGGGTATGCAGTGATGCAGCGCAGTTTGGGTAGTATGACTGAGTCCTTCCATCATGTTAGAGATGAAAAGAGGCAAGCTCAGAGGGAGTTTGATGAGGAGATGGAGAAGATGCAAGAGGAGCTGAACCAAAGAACTTTGGAGAGGGATCAAAACATCCAAAGGAATGTGGTCGCAGCTCAGGAGATCATCAGGCTGCAGGAGCAGCTAGGGCGTGCTAAACACGCTAACCAGAGTGCGGAGAACCAGATGGTGAGACTTCTCCAGCAGCGGAACCAGGCATGGGAAGAGGAGTATACTCTAAGAGCTCGCATCATGGCCCTGGAACAGCAGTTGGAGGCGATAGAAGCATACAACAACAACCTCCATGAAGAAGTGCATCGCCTCAACAACCAGCTCTATCCATATCATCCTCCAGGTGTGGCCGAGATGGAGATGGGCATCGTTCTTGCTGATGGTGGAGCAAAAGATGGTGGAGTGCCTCTCGCCAACCAGGAAGAAGAAGAAGAAGCTAGTGGAGCCGACGACGCGGAGAGCCACGTGTCTGATGCCGGGAGCGACTAGAGCTTAGGCTTAGTTGTCTTCTTTTGTTATCGTGATGTATCGAACAAGTTATGTTGGGTTGTAAGCTTTAAGAACTTTGTTGCTTCCGTTGGAGTCGTTTTAAGTATCGGACCTTCGTTGCATTTTATCTGTTTGCATCCATGCGAGTATTAAGCGCTTTTCATATAATCCGTTTGTGATGTTATTTATGTGGAACGACTTGTGTATGTGCCTTATTGTATGTGCGGATACATGGGTGTATGCCGGATCTTGAGTCATGAGTGATTATCAACTGGTTTGATGCGCATGTTCTTTGGCTTGTGTTGTGCAGGTGTCGAGCACGGAGACAGTGATCGAAGGCAAGGTGAAGGTCAAAGTAGGGACGTGTCGTGCCGATGGACCTGGAGCGGTGAAGGGTGAACGTGAGGCTTGGACTGAGGGACCGGTGGCCTGAGAATCAGCTGTGGTGGCTGACAGCCTGGGACAGTGACGAGCGGAGACTTGCGGGACACGGTGTGGCTCGGGTCGTGGACCTGGGGACACGTGTCGGTGGACGGGGTGCACGGGCGGTGCATCCCCTCTACAGCGTCAGTTTGGTGCTTGAGCCACAGAAAAACCACCGGGTGGATGGTTTCCAGGTTTGGGCCACAAAACCTGGGTGCGGCCGGTTTCTGAGTTTGGGCCACAAAACTACGGTTTCCAGGTTTGGGCCTCAAAACCTGGGCACTGACGGGTTTCTGAGTTTGGGCCACAAAACTCAGGCGATGGATGATAGGTTTCCCGGTTTCAGCCTCAAAACCGGGGGGAGGACTTGAAGTCTGGTTTCCCGGTTTCGGCCTCAAAACCGGGGGGAGGTCCAGGAAAAGGACGAGCGACGCGTTGGTGGCACGTGGCGGCATCGAGTGAGGTCGCGTCGAGGTGAAGCTGCCGGATGTGCGGGCATGGCCGTCGGATCGACTACACTCCGAGTTGTTCAGGAATACCCTTAGGGTTAGCCTTCCTGCTCATTAGCTATAGGGGTAGAAGGGGAATAATTGTATTAGGCTATATTAGGAGAGGCCACCCCTCCCTCCAAACTATCTCAGTCATTGCTATTTTCATTCTAGGGTTTCCTGCTCTTCCACATCCCTGCTGTAGCTACTGAGATCCGCAGAGACGGAATCATACCTCTGTGTTCTAGAGATTTTGAGGAAGTGAGACCGTAATCTCACTGTAGTCTCGTGGGTTTGAGACACGACTACAATTCGTGGTTGTGATTCGCGTATCAAACTTGTTCTTCGTGTTCTTTGTTTCTCCACGATTTCCCCGTCACTCGAACTCCCTCCTCGCTGCGTCTTTCTCGAATCCGTTTTAATCAACTTGTTCCTTGTTGTGTGGGAATCATTTTTACCGAAGGAATTCAACTCAAACCCCACGAACAAGTAGATCGATCGGTTTTTCTGTTTTGGATCAGTTTTCTCTTCTTTTGCCCTGAATTCTTCCGATTCACCGATTTGGAGTTAGGTTCAAGCCATGATCTCTTAGGGGTAGCTCACTAATCTCCTTGGAACTCCTCATACCAAGTCTAAGCCTTAGAGCTTTTGATTCGGAGGAGATCGGGTTGAATCCACGGAAGAACTGTGCAGTTTCGGGGGCATCGGACGCTGAGTTCGTCACATCGGACGCTCAGGTGCCACGTGTCCAAGAACAACGTTTTTAATGGAGCATCGGACGCTCCGTTGACCATCGGACGCGTCCGGGGCCTTAGCATCGGACGCTAAGCTTCCACTGTAGTAGCGTCCGATGGCTATGCAGTAAGGTTCCAGAACTGTTCATTTTGCATTGAACGCGTCCGACGCTTGGACATCAGACGCAGGTCAGCGTCCGATGCAGTGAGTTTTGCCCTATTTCGTCTGCAGTTTACTCGTTCGACTTCGGATTTGGTTTTGGCTTTTTGCGTTGGATTTCTGACTTCGTGCTCTACAGAAATTGAGCTTCCAACTTTGCAAAATAGCCTGAATCTAGTTGACTTGCATGAACTTGGGCGAGTGAGCTTTTGTGGTGTCCCGCTGTGTTCCTTGGGAACATCCACCCAATACCTTGGGTCGTGGACATCACGCTTGTTGGTTGATTTTTGGGGTTGATTTTCTGGGACAGAAGTCTAACATTACGAAAGAAATTTTAGGCTCCCATTCACCCCCCTCTGGTCGCCTTTGTGTAGCACTTTCGGTCCTTTAGTTTGAACTATGTTCAAATACAGTACTGCAGTTGTTACGCATTTTGGATCTGTATATATGGCATCACTCATTGATTATTGATTGGCTGTGCAGATGGTGAATACTCGTCGTGGAGCCGGCAGTGCTAGCGGTGTTGGTGGTGATGGACAGGGCGAGGAAGCAAACCCTCCTCCTCCTCCTCCTCCCCCATACACGGCAGAGCAGTTCTTTGCGCAGTTTCTGGGAAGTCAGCGTAACATGGAAGCTATGCAGAGGAATATGGAGGTAAATCTCAGGAACATCACCGATAACACCCGTCGGGCTGCAGGTCAAGGGGGTCAAGATGTGAACTAGTACAGCACGTTTAAGGATTTCTTGGACACTAGACCTCCGATCTTCAAAGAAGCAGCTGAACCGTTGGAAGCAGATGAATGGATTAACACCATCGAGCAAAAGTTCAGGTTGCTCTGTCTGACGGAATCGCTAAAGGTGGAATACGCGGCTCATCAGTTGCAAGGACCTGCTGGTATATGGTGGGCACGTCATCGTACCACTTTTCCTGCAAATCAACCTATCGTCTCGGAGCAGTTTACCGCAACCTTCAGAGGGAATTACATTCCTCCAGGTCTGATGGCTATGAAAGTGATAGAGTTTTTGAGCTTGACCCAGGGTACTAAAACAATGGCAGAGTAACTTCATGCTTTCAACAATCTGGCTCGCTATGCACCTAAGTATGTCAACACAGAAGCTAAGAAGATCGCGAGTATGAAGAGAGGTCTGAGTGCCAAGCTCATGAAGTCTATGAGAAACTCTACCAGGACGCAGTTCAATGACTTCATCAGTGATAGTTTGACCCAAGAGAACATTAACAATATCTACAACGCATCCAAGTCACGCAAGAGGGCTTTTGAACCTGGAGCACCGCAGGCAAGAAATCAGATGGCTAATCGTCCTCTTCCTCGTTCAGCAGTGCCTGGAGCACGTTTTAAGCCTCCTCAGCGCCGTTTTCCCGGGAATCAACAGCAGACCAAGACTCAGAAAGTTGCAAGAGGCCAGTCGTCGCAGTTCAAGATGGGACCCGGAACTCAGAACTTTGCAGGCAGCTATGTTAAAGGACCATGTTACAACTGTGGCAAAGAAGGACATCTGTCTAGGACATGCCCTAGTCCGAGAAAGAAGACCAATCAAGTTCAGGCACGTGTGCATCATACATCTCTGGAAGTCATCTCTGAGGGAGAACCCGTTACTGCTGGTATGTTTTCTATCAACAATATCTCTGCAGTTGTTTTGTTTGATTCCGGTTCATCGCATTCTTTCATAAGTCAAGCATTTGCACTTAAGCATAATCAGGAAATGGTAACAATGGATTTTGGATTCTGTATAAACTCAGCTAGTGCAAGTGTGTTATCTAATCAGATGGTCATTGGGGCAACTCTTGGTTTGGAAGGTAAGCAATACAGAGTGAGTCTAGTGGTTATGCCAGGACTATCTTTGGATGTCATCTTAGGAATGGACTGGATGAGCAAGTGGGGAGTGGTCATAGATACGGGAAAAAGGCTGATATCTCTTTGAGATTCGGTAATGCAACAATTTCATCAGTTGTTTCTTCCTAGCAATCTCAACCTTTGTTCGGCAAGTTGTGCAGTTCAAGTGGCAGTTCTTCAGGAGATTCCGGTGGTATGTGAGTTTCCTGATGTGTTTCCGGATGAGTTTCCTGATGTGTTTCCGGATGAGTTACCTGGTCTACCTCCAGATAGGGACGTGGAGTTTGCAATCGAGTTGATTCCTGGAACAACACCTATATCCAGAAGACCATATCGTATGCCTCCTAATGAGTTAGCCGAGTTGAAGGTTCAGTTGAAGGAGTTGTTGGATAATGGTCTGATTCAACCTAGTTCGTCCGAGTGGGGATGTCCTGCACTTTTTGTGAAGAAGAAAGACAAGACTCTGCGAATGTGTGTGGATTATAGGCCTTTGAATGCAGTAACAATCAAGAATAAGTATCCTTTACCTCGGATTGATATCCTCTTTGATCAGTTAACAAGAGCTAGAGTGTTTTCTAAGAAGACTTAAGGTCAGGGTACCATCAGATCAAAATCAGGCCAAAGGATATACCCAAAATGGCTTTTTCCACTAGGTACGGTTTGTATGAGTATCTTGTCATGTCGTTTGGCTTGACAAATGCTCCTGCATACTTTATGTACCTAATGAATTCCGTGTTTATGCCTGAGTTGGATCGGTTTGTAATAGTCTTTTTTGATGATATCTTGGTATATTCGAAAAATGAAGAAGACCATGCGGAGCACTTGCGGATAGTTCTAACAAGACTTCGGGAACATAAGTTATATGCTAAGTTCAGTAAGTGTGAGTTTTGGTTGAAGAAAGTTCACATCCTCGGTCACATGTTATCAGAAGATGGAATCTTAGTGGATCCAGGGAAAGTGCAAGAGGTGATGGATTCGAAAGCTCCTACCTCAGTCACGGAAGTAAGAAGTTTTCTGGGTTTAGCTAGTTATTACCGTCGTTTCATTCCGGATTTCTCCAAGATCGCTAAACCTATGACCTCTTTACTACAGAAGGATGTTAAGTTTGTCTGGACAGAAGAGTGCGAAGCAGCTTTTTGAATCCTACGAGAACTGCTAACCACTGCTCCTGTTTTGGCTCAACCGGATATAGAGAAACCTTTTGATGTGTTTTGTGACGCATCCAAGATTGAACTTGGTTGTGTTGTGATGCAAGAAGGACGAGTGATAGCATATGCTTCGAGGCAGTTAAGGATACATGAGGTCAACTATCCTACTCATGACTTGGAGTTGGCTGCCGTAGTGCATGCTCTGAAGATCTGGAGACACTACTTGTTGGGAAACATATGCAATATATATACGGATCATAAGAGTCTTAAGTATATCTTCACTTAACCTGAGTTAAACATGAGACAACGTAGGTGGCTAGAGCTGATAAAGGATTATAACTTGCAAGTTCATTACCATCCCGGAAAGGCCAATGTGGTTGCAGATGCTTTGAGTCGTAAGTCACACTGTGTTATGGTACAACCGTTGTTTGAAGAAAGGTTCAACCTGATACACCCAGAAGTTCTGTTCAACATTCGACTCAGTTGTTCGCTCGAAAGTCAGATAGTTGAAGCTCAGAAGTCTGATAAAGGGATTTCTCATATTAAACGGAAATTGTTGAAAGACCCCTCAACCCCTTTTAAGCTGGATGAACAGGGAGTGTTGTGGTTTGGTGAGCGTCTCGTGGTACCAAAGAGGAAAGATCTTAAGGATAAGATATTGGACGAAGCTCACTTATCCAAGTTATCTCTTCACCCAGGAAGCAGTAAGATGTATCATGACCTAAAACCTCGCTTTTGGTGGACTAAAATGAAGAAAGAGATAGCAGCATATGTTGCAAGATGTGACACTTGTTGCAGAGTTAAAGCAGTTCATATGAAACCTGCAGGGTTGTTGCAATCGTTATCTGTGCCTGCTTGGAAGTGGGAAGATATCAGTATGGATTTTATAACCGGTCTGCCCACTACGGAAAAAGGGAATGATTCCATTTGGGTAATAGTGGATCATCTGACAAAGTCAGCTCACTTCCTTCTAGTCAAGACCAGATATCGACCGCCTCAATATACAGATATATATATCAAAGAGATGGTGCATCTTCATGGAATACCCAAGACTATCATTTCAGATCGTGGACCCCAGTTTAACGCACATTTCTGGCAGCAGTTACATAAAGGTTTGGGGACGAAGTTGGTTCATAGTACGGCTTATCATCCTTAGACTGCAGAGAGAGAGAGAGTAAACCAAGTGCTTGAAGATATGCTTAGAGCTTGTGTGTTATCCTCCAAGGGATCATGGGAATCATGGCTACCGTTAGCAGAGTTCTAGTACAACAATAGTTATCAAGAGAGTATCAAGATGGCACCGTTTGAAGCTTTATATGGACCTAAGTGTGTGACTCTGTTGAATTGGGTCGAACCAGGAGAAAGGAGGTATTTCAGAATTGACTTTGTTGGTGAGGCTGAGAAAAAGGTTCAAATCATTCATCAACACTTACAAGCAGCACAATCTCGACAGAAAAGCTACGCAGACAAAAGGAGAAGGCCGTTAGAGTTTAAGAAGGGTGACCATGTTTATTTGAAAGTAACCCCAATGAGAGGAGTGCAAAGGTTCGGCATGAAAAGAAAGTTGGCACCAAGATATGTAGGACCGTATCGTATCCTGAAGAGAAAAGGAGGAAGTGTCCTATCAACTTCAGTTGCCTGAAGCTATGAGCTCGATCTTTCTAGTTTTTCATGTTTCACAGCTGAAGAGATGTTTGCGTGTGCCCGAAGAAAGAATAGAACCTCAAGAGTTAAAGCTTGCATCAGATTTGGCGTACCAAGAGCAACCAGTGCGAGTATTGGACAGCAAGGAAAGAGTAACTCGCAATCGTGTGGTGAAAGTATACAAGGTGCTATGGAGTCATCATGATGATGAGGATGCAACCTGGGAAACAGAAGACTATCTCCAGAAAGTTTATCCAGTTTTTCATAAACAATGGTCAGTAAATCTCGGGACGAGATTTCTTTAAGGGGGAAAGGGTTGTAACACCTCTGGTGTTAAGCTAGCATGACATCATCATCTCATGGTGCATAATCATCTCATGAGCATGAAGCATTCACATGTTGCTTTCTTTTTCATATAAAGTGTCATTTCATGTGATGATATGCATATAAACATACAATGATGTACTGTGGTTTGGCTTGTTTTGGAGTGGTTTGGTTTTCCTAGTAGTTTAACTTTGTTGAGAAGTCAAAATGAGGCCGTGTTTATGCTGGTCATTTTGGCTAATCAAGTCTTTAAACCCTAGTCAACCCTATGGAGCTTAGGGAGTCCTTTTGTTTGACTAACTAAAACCCTCTTGATAGAAGTTTTGCATGGCTGAGTGCCCTTAACCAAAAGTGTGTAGATTTTTGAGTAGAACAAAAGTTGTTTTTGGGTCAACTCATGAAAATGAGTTTAACTTGGTGTTTTGAGGCCCACAAGGCAGAAAAGGGTGAGTTTTGGACTTGGAAATTTTCCTAAGTCCTAAACTGAAAACCAATTTTAGCTTAGTGATGTTTGACGCTTTCCCGAGCAAAATCCAAGCCAAACCAGTGACCAAGCTTATAACATTAGTTGTAGATTTCGCGTAGTTCTAACCAATGGTGCAGTCGGTTTAGTGTTTCACCAAGTGGTTAAGGAGTTAAGCGTGGTCAAAGTCGGGCTATCAGTCGGCCATTAGCCAACTGAATCCACCGATTCAGTTTGAATCGGCCGCGTTCAGTGGCCGACCGCGCCAGACTTCAGCCGCCGCGTGGCGCCCAGCGTCCGGCCGAGCCCGTGAACGCGCGCGGCGTGGCGAGTGAAGAAGCCGCGCATGCCACTGACCAGCCAGACGCCTCCCTCCCCTTTGCCTCTGTTGATGGTCCTTAAACACTTGTTTTACCATCAACATTTTACCCTGAAATTCACCGAAAAGGCATGAAATGTAGTCAAATAGGTTTCAAACTAACCAAATTCCACATGTCCATAGATTTTTATTTGAATGCAGGAATTTGGACCAAATTTGGAGAATGGACCCACCAGGAGACAAGCCCACTCACCAGGACCCATTTGGGCCCAAGTGGGGTGGCGCCCGCCACCCATATGTGGCGCCCGCCACATGGAGAGGCCCAACTCTCCCCCTTTGCCAAATCACTGATCTGTGTGACCATCCCAAGGCCAAATCTTGGCCCTTGGTCACTGGGTCAGTGGCATCGGACGGCGCAGGAAGGAGTGGCGTGGATCAAGGCCAAATGGCGGTTACTTGGACATGCAACCGACCTACCAACCGCCTCTCTGGAGCTCCTGGATGCCGTTGAAGCAAAGGCGGTGCATCCAACGGTGATGGGGGTGGCGGCCGCCACCTAGGGCTGGCGCCCGCCACTAGAGTTAGCCCTAGGTCGGCTGGCTGCCCCCTATAAATACCCCCCTCACTCCACAAGGCTATAAATACCCCCCTGGCGGCACCACTTCATTTGTACCATCACACCATCCCATCCCAGAGAAACACCAAGCAAGAGAAGCAAGTGAGAGTTAGGTTAGAAGCTCAGAGAGCTTAGGCAAGTAGGTAGCTCGTAGAGCAAGGCATCTTTGCCCTCGCGGAAGCGCTGCTCAAGGCTTAGCTCAAGAGTAGAGGCGTGCGAGTGATCGGTCCTGGAGCTGGGAAGAGTCTTCCTTCATCTCCAGTTCAGGTTTTGCTCTTGTTACTCAAGCACTTTACTATATTCTATTTCATCATTTCAAGTATTAGTTTATTCTACTTATCAGTATTGAGTAGTATACTTGATTGATTGCTTGAGTGCCTAGCTATCCTACAGTTCAATTCACTTAGCCATAGTAGTTAATCTCTAGTGTGCTTAGTGATTGATCTTTGCCAATAGGTTGCTTAGTTAGTTTAGTGTTTATCTTATTAAGTCAAGTATTTGCTCTGACGTCCGCAAGGGTGTCTCTATTCAAAGCCAGGGTAGAGATAGTTAGAATATAGTTAAGCATGGTGCTTAGTTATAGACTTACCTTCAGATACGGCTGGACCCCCGGATAGCTGTGGTAGCAAGCAGGTGGTGACAGCCATGTGCGCCTTGAATTCCACCACGTAGTTGGCCCAGTTTAACAGTAAGGCTCATTTGCTAGCGTTCAACCTAAGTAAGTGGTAAAGGCTAGTACGCCTCGATACTTGACAAGATAGGAATAAAACTTTACTTAACTTAGTTGCTCTATTGACTTTTGCCTGTCTTGCTTCGTAACAATCTTGCTTCGTAGTTACATTGCTTCGTAGTTATCTAGGAGTAGTTATTAGTTATTAGTTAGTTATCTTAGTTATCCTTAGCTATTCCCTTTATCTACCAATCCATCCAGCTTACCTTAGCCATCCATTTCATCCTTACCTATCCACCCATATATTCTTTCTAGCCTTTCATCCCCTCTCTTCCCTTTTCCCCTTTTCCTTTTTCTTATTTCTTCGACTCTCATCCCCTCCTTGACTCGACTCATACACCACCCTAGCCTTCCCTTGGGATCAAATAAATCGACACCTGGTACTCCCAGGCGAAGTGCTACTACGATAGTTCTGTGCGCTTGCAGAATCTCCTCCTGGTAGATTGCAATCTCTCTAGCTAGCTCCTACTAGTGTCGGGATTGACAACCCCGCTTGGCATTAGTAGATAGCTGCTTTAGCTCCACTCCTCTAGGTATAGTGACCGGTCTTGCTTCAAGCACTTCTGACGCCGTTGCCTGGAATAGATTCCATAGTCTACTCCTAGTAACAACGTTAGCGAGTGCCAACAAGCATTTCTGGGCCGTTACCGGGGATAGTTGCCTAGCTCTATCTTTAGTGAAGCTAAGAACTACCAACAAGCATTTCTGGCGCCGTTGCCGGGGAAGGCAATCGGTGTATCGGTTGAGTCCGTGTCGAATTTATCTTCGTCTAAGCTCCCGCTTAGCGAAGCCCATCTTACCCCATTCTTTCTTTCCTTTGTCCTTCTTATCTTTTTCCTTCATCTTCTTCAACTTCTTTCTTTCTTATCTTGTTCTATCTTCACGATGGCCAATAAGACCATTCGTGAGTTTTCTGCTCCTTCTGTCGCCAATGTAGCGATAGGACCAGACGTGATCGATGCCAACCTCAATTTTGAGTTGAAACCGGCTCTGATCACGATGGTCCAAGCTAGCCCGTTCTGTGGCAAAGCTCATGAGGATGTCAATGCTCACCTCCAACAATTCTTGGAGATTTGCGGCACCTTCACCATTAAGGGGATAACACAAGAAGCCATCCGTCTTCGTCTCTTTCCTTTCTCTTTGCTAGGAAAAGCGAAGCAATGGTTCTATACCAATCGCAATGCTGTAGACACATGGGACAATTGTTCCAATGCTTTTCTCGCCAAATTCTTCCCGATGGGCAAGACGAATGCTCTTCGCAACAAAATCTCCAGCTTTACGCAACAAGCCGAGGAATCTATTCCTGAGGCTTGGGAGAGAATGCAAGAGTACGTCGCTGCTTGTCCGCACCATGGTATGGAGGACTGGCTATTGATCCAGAACTTCTACCATGGCCTAACCCCACTCTCTAGAAGCCATTTGGATGCCGCCGCCGGCGGTGCATTCTTTTCTCTGAATGTTGCAGATGCTAAGGCTCTCATAGAGAAGATGGTGTCGAACCAAGGATGGAATGACGAGAGACTGCAGCCCCGTAAGCGAGGTATGCATTCCCTTAAGGAAGCCGACATGATCGTGGCCAAGATGGACCTGCTGGCAAAGAAGCTAGACAGCTGTGAGAAGATGAACCAACAAGAGAGTGTCCAATCTCTGGAATACTACATGACTTGTGAAGTCTGTGGAGAAACCGAACATTCTGGGAGCTACTGCCCCGAGTTACATGAAGATTTGAACTTCATCAACAACAACAACGGTTTCCGTCAACAGAATCAAGGATGGAATTAGCACTCCAACTCTCAAGGTAATAATTCATTCCCTCGGTCTAATTTTCATAATTCTGATGATTTCTCGTTCTTAAATAATCTAGTCTACTCTCAAGGTAGAACTACTGAATTTTTGAATAAGAAATTAATGACGAATGATAAAACCCTTGAGAATATAAATGATAAATTGGAAGATTTCTCATCTGCTCTGAAGAATCAATTAAGCTTTAATAAGATGTTAGAAACCCAATTAGCTCAACTTGCTGCTATCATACCATCTTTTGAATCTGGCAAAATTCCTGCTAAACCTGACATGGAAACTGCAAACATGGTTGAAATAAAATATTTTAACTATTATGAAGATCAAACCATGACTGTTAAAAAGGGTGATCCTGGTAGTCCCATAATTAGAAGCTCAATCTTTGGTGAAGTTTTTAAAAATGCCATGTGTGATTTAGGATCGAGTGTGAACATTCTATCTAATGATTTTTATGAAAACTCATTCTTTGCACCCATGTCATCCACATCTGCCTATGTTGTGCTAGCTGATCAATCCACTTGCTATGTAGAAGGAATAGTTAATGATTTACCTGTTCATATTAGAGGTTCATATGTTCCTGCTGATTTCATAATACTAGATATGGAAAATAGGAAAGATGTGCCTCTAATCTTAGGTAGACCCTTCTTGAACACTGTTGATGCCTGCATATATGTGGGAAGTGGTAACATTCAAATGACATTGGGAGGGAGGAAGGAAATATTCTCTTTTTCCCGTGGTCCCGCAGATGCCGCTAACATGCAGGAAGCAAAACCCGTTCGTACCAAGAAGAGGCGCCCAAGAACAAGGTGGAGCAGAAAGAAAGAACCACATCCTCCTGAGTTGTGTAATTCACATAACAAGGGAGAGGTGCCAAAAGAAGAAGAACCAGATGGAGTACTTAAAGAAGAAGCACCCAAGGAAGAAGATCCACCCGATAAGGATGAAACTCCATGGGCTAAGGTATGGTTTTACTTTTATTTTTTCCCTTCAATTTTCCCTTTTTCGAATAAATAACATATGTCATGCATGTAACTAAAAAAAATCAGTTATCATTAGTTATATGCATAGGTATATGTTAACTTAGTTAGAACAATAAAATATCATAATAGGATAGTTTCCCTTTTTCACAACATTAGATAGTTTCCCTTTTAATAAAATGAGAACAAGAGCTCCGACCGAGAAAGAAGAAGACCCTTCACCAAGCAAGAAGCCAGCTTGGGGGAGACTCCCGCTCCAATAAGGTATGTCTCAAGCCTACACTTTACATTCAGTTCTTAAATTCTATATCTTTTGAATGTCACATGCTTGCCTAAGTAACCATTCCATGAATAAAATTGATAAAATCTGCTTAAACAAGTTGAAACCTGAATAAGATTTGAAATATGTCATGCAAATGCTATTGTTATGGTTTGAATAACTGGTCTTATCTAAGTTGTAGCTTTTGTGGGTTGCACATGCTTTAACTGAAATCATGCTTAGTGAGTAAAGTTAGTAAGAAATGGAGTAATTCTTTAAACTTGCTAAGGTGAAATTAGGACCTAATCTGGAGGATTTCTTTTAAAAATTATGAAAACCTTGCTAAAAGTTCCTCCTAGATTTTATCCCATCCCACCACCAGCCAAATATTTGTTAGTCATTAGTCAAAACCACAAAGAGCTTTGTTTGTGTTGAGCTTTGTTAGACCTCATAGATCTTAGTAGAGAAGCTTATCATACCTTTTGAATCAAGATTCACACACACCCACGATAAATTGCCTACTCTCCACTTTGGAGGTTTGCAACCACCAAATAAATTGCTTATTCTCTACACCGGAGATATGCAATACCCTGCCAAACATCCCATTGCTAGCCTTATGCTTATTCCTACACTGGGAATAAGCATTTCTCCCTCTTCCCCCTTTTTCATTTCTGAAATCCTTTCCTATAGATGTCTGGGGAAATCTAGAGCTAAAAAAAAGAGAAAGAGAGAGAAAAATGAGCAAAGTAGCTCAAGAAAGGACTATGTCCTGAAAAAAAAGTGAGCAAAGTAGCTCAAAAGAGGACTATGTCCTAAGAA
This sequence comes from Coix lacryma-jobi var. lacryma-jobi, assembly GCA_009763385.1. NCBI lineage: Eukaryota > Viridiplantae > Streptophyta > Magnoliopsida > Poales > Poaceae > Coix > Coix lacryma-jobi. The sequence goes on from CM019822.1 coordinate 83,596,261, forward strand.
AATATGCGGACACATCTTTTGTCTACTCACTATGTATCCAAAAAAAGAGAGAGAGAGAGAGAATTATCATTAGCTCTAGACCCCAGAAATTAACTAGGAAGGATTATGAAATATCTCTATATACACTTCCACATAACCACACATGCACATCTTGATCAATTTTTATGATTTTCTGCTCCTTATGATCTGAGTGTCTAGCTTAGCAATAAACATCAGGCAATTTGCTCATGATTCTTAGCCTACCTATAACTCCACATATCATTCTTTAGAAATAGGAGAGGCTACATTTTGGCCTAAGTGAGGATTTAAACACCATTGAGTGATTGAGTGAATCTTGGAGGACTTAAGCAAGTTGTTATGTTTTGAAAACCTTGAAAAACCTCCAGACAGAATCCTAGTCAAACCTAAGCAAGATAAAAGTTTCCTATCTACTACTTTGCTTCACTCTTGGATGTTTGAAGTGACAAGCTATAAGCCCCACATTGCTATGATTAATGATATATGCTAAGTTATTTCTCACTATACAATATGCACTTGCATACATCTTAAGTTGCTATACATTTCATGCTCAATGCTTAAACCGCATTGTTGCTCGAGGACGAGCAACAGGTTAGCTTGGGGGAGCTTGTTGATGGTCCTTAAACACCTGTTTTACCATCAACATTTTACCCTAAAATTCACCAAAAAGGCATGAAATGTAGTCAAATAGGTTTCAAACTAACCAAATTCCACATGTCCATAGATTTTTATTTGAATGCAGGAATTTGGACCAAATTTGGAGAATGGACCCACCAGGAGACAAGCCCACTCACCAGGACCCATTTGGGCCCAACTGGGGTGGCGCCCGCCAACAAGGGGTGGCGCCCGCCACCCATATGTGGCGCCCGCCACATGGAGAGGCCCAACTCTCCCCCTTTGCCAAGTCACTGATCTGTGTGACCATCCCAAGGCCAAATCTTGGCCCTTGGTCACTGGGTCAGTGGCATCGGACGGCACAGGAAGGAGTGGCGTGGATCAAGGCCAAATGGCGGTTACTTGGACATGCAACCGACCTACCAACCGCCTCTCTGGAGCTCCTGGATGCCGTTGAAGCAAAGGCGGTGCATCCAACGGTGATGGGGGTGGCGGCCGCCACCTAGGGCTGGCGCCCGCCACTAGAGTTAGCCCTAGGTCGGCTGGCTGCCCCCTATAAATACCCCCCTCACTCCACAAGGCTATAAATACCCCCCTGGCGGCACCACTTCATTTGTACCATCACACCATCCCATCCCAGAGAAACACCAAGCAAGAGAAGCAAGTGAGAGTTAGGTTAGAAGCTCAGAGAGCTTAGGCAAGTAGGTAGCTCGTAGAGCAAGGCATCTTTGCCCTCGCGGAAGCGCTGCTCAAGGCTTAGCTCAAGAGTAGAGGCGTGCGAGTGATCGGTCCTGGAGCTGGGAAGAGTCTTCCTTCATCTCCAGTTCAGGTTTTGCTCTTGTTACTCAAGCACTTTACTATATTCTATTTCATCATTTCAAGTATTAGTTTATTCTACTTATCAGTATTGAGTAGTATACTTGATTGATTGCTTGAGTGCCTAGCTATCCTACAGTTCAATTCACTTAGCCATAGTAGTTAATCTCTAGTGTGCTTAGTGATTGATCTTTGCCAATAGGTTGCTTAGTTAGTTTAGTGTTTATCTTATTAAGTCAAGTATTTGCTCTGACGTCCGCAAGGGTGTCTCTATTCAAAGCCAGGGTAGAGATAGTTAGAATATAGTTAAGCATGGTGCTTAGTTATAGACTTACCTTCAGATACGGCTGGACCCCCGGATAGCTGTGGTAGCAAGCAGGTGGTGACAGCCATGTGCGTCTTGAATTCCACCACGTAGTTGGCCCAGTTTAACAGTAAGGCTCATTTGCTAGCGTTCAACCTAAGTAAGTGGTAAAGGCTAGTACGCCTCGATACTTGACAAGATAGGAATAAAACTTTACTTAACTTAGTTGCTCTATTGACTTTTGCCTGTCTTGCTTCGTAACAATCTTGCTTCGTAGTTACATTGCTTCGTAGTTATCTAGGAGTAGTTATTAGTTATTAGTTAGTTATCTTAGTTATCCTTAGCTATTCCCTTTATCTACCAATCCATCCAGCTTACCTTAGCCATCCATTTCATCCTTACCTATCCACCCATATATTCTTTCTAGCCTTTCATCCCCTCTCTTCCCTTTTCCCCTTTTCCTTTTTCTTATTTCTTCGACTCTCATCCTCTCCTTGACTCGACTCATACACCACCCTAGCCTTCCCTTGGGATCAAATAAATCGACACCTGGTACTCCCAGGCGAAGTGCTACTACGATAGTTCTGTGCGCTTGCAGAATCTCCTCCTGGTAGATTGCAATCTCTCTAGCTAGCTCCTACTAGTGTCGGGATTGACAACCCCGCTTGGCATTAGTAGATAGCTGCTTTAGCTCCACTCCTCTAGGTATAGTGACCGGTCTTGCTTCAAGCACTTCTGACGCCGTTGCCTGGAATAGATTCCATAGTCTACTCCTAGTAACAACGTTAGCGAGTGCCAACAAGCATTTCTGGGCCGTTACCGGGGATAGTTGCCTAGCTCTATCTTTAGTGAAGCTAAGAACTACCAACAGCCTCTGCCTCCTTTTTGCTCTCATCGGCGTCTGAGCGGGAGAAAAGGCAAAGCCGAGCGTCCGTCGTGCGTTCAACGCCGTTCACCGTGCCTTCACCCAGCCAAGCGCCTAACCGACCTCGCCTCAAGCTCCTCCACCCTCTACCGTAGCCCGTGCTCGCCGAAGAAGCCTCGGTAAGCCGCGGAACGCGTTTTCGCCATGACCGCGAAGCTCGGTTTGCCATGGCCGATTCCTTTTCCGTGCAAGTCCGTCCGCTCTAACTCGTGTTCGTGAGTCTCTAGTGTTCGTGTGTGGTGTAGCGGGTGCTAGTTCGGTCGATTAGGGTTTGGATGTCGCGGTACGCTGCCGTCCGCCGTGCTCGCCGGAGTTGTCATGCCCGCGTTTTCCGGCCGTCCGCTTGTAAGCCCTAGCGCCTTTGCTTCGATTAGGGTTCGAGGAAGTCAGGGGAGTGAGAAATGGAAGTTAGTTTGCCTCGGTGTGGCCGGAGATGGCCGGCGTGGTGAGTCCGTGCCGCCGTGGCCGCCATTCCCGATGGTGAGCTCGATCCACTGCAATGCTAGGCTAGTGTGTGGTTCCAGTCAACGCGAAAGAAGGAGAGGAGTCCGCCGGTGGTGTTGGTTTCGCCGAAGAGTTCGCCGACGGCGAGCTTCGCCGCGGTCAACTTCTCCCCTGTTTCGGTGTGTGTGACAGGTGGGTCCGGTTTGACCCCGGGGCCGAGCAGTCAGTCGCTCAGGTAGAATAAGGTCGGGTGTGTGTAGCAGTTAGGGTTTGTTTGTTTTTGTTTTAATGTTTTCCAGAAATGTTGATTTTGTTTGTTAAATTCATATCTGGAGTTCTGTTAATCCAAATTAGGTGAAACAAATTTTGTTAGGTTTGTTTTGATGAGTTCTGTGCACGAAAATTATAATATGTCCAGTTTGGGATAATTTTATGTGTGATCAAAATTAAATTGTATATGGGCTGATATCTTGTTAAATGCATAATAAATTTTATGTTGCTCAAAAAAATGTGGTTCTTGTTTTGTTAGGTTTGTTAGGTGATGTAGAATCAAGAAAAATGATAGTTAATGTTTGACTGTGGAAAAATCTAAAGTTAATATTTAATTTGATTAAATGTTGTTTCCTTGTATGATTTTTAGTAATTAGAATATAAGTGATATGAGCTTGATAATTTTTATAGACTGCTCTTGTTCTAAGAAGTTCTGAAGAAAAATGTGAAATTTGTTGTTTGACACTTTTCAAGATGGTCTGTAGTTCAAAGTGCCTTTTCACCCTATTATTTGTCTTTTTCATATAGAACAATGCTTAAGCCCAAATGTCATGAAATTTGTAGAGCAAGCTTTATTCTCTTATGTAAACCTGCAGTAATTTTTGTAGATTTTGCTGAAACTGCTAGTTATAGGTTGCTGTTATAGGCTTGTTTAATTTGGTTAATTTGTTTAATTAAGTTGATAATGTGCATTTCTTTTATGTGGGACCAGCAAGGGTGAAATGGTCATTTCAATGCATTCATATTAGCTGCACTTTGTATGTAGAGTATAGCTACTCTCTAGATAGGGTGTTACACTCTACTGGAGAGGAGATATGCACCTATTCGGTCAAGTTTAATTATAATGCACCTCTTCCGTATACATGTGGCATTCGCTCATTTATCATATGCATCATGACAGGTTCGGTAGAGGAGCCAGTCATAGCGGAGGAAAACGAGGAGCAGCAGCCACAAGAGCAGGAGCCAGGAACCGTCGGGGAAGAGCCTGAAGAGGAGCTTCCGGAGTGTCTAAACAACCTGCCCAGCACGTTTGAGAAAGGCAAGCCCTGGAGCATTTTCGAACTACCTATGGTTTATAATTAACTTACTCGTATTATGTTGTTGCATTAAGTATAGGAATTGCTTGATACCGTTGATGCATTATATTCCTTACCTTGCTATTATTAATATATTACCCTTGTTACCCAGTTAGAGGTAGGCTCGAGTTTATGCTTAGCCTTGCTTAGACCGGTAGAAGTCGGGCAACCTTTATGTTACCCGCGAGTAATAGGTGATTACTTGACCGTTAACAGGATATTGTCTGTAAGTGAGATAATTGAGTGTTGTGAATAATGGAGATCGACAGATTCCTGTAGCATTGTGCTACAGTATTTCTGGCGGTGTCATCTGGGAAAAACAGTATCTTGTTAAGACGGCCTTCTTGTCATGTTGAACGCATGCCCCACATTTAGCTCGAAGGATAACTCGTTCCGACCGCGAAGCCGCTCATTTTTTCAGGCCGGCTTTCGAACCCCACGCATCTGCCAAAGCCATGAAGGGGGTATTGGGACGCGGGGGCGCGAAAAGTAAGACCCGGGTGATGGTGGTTAAGTCCAACTCCTTGGCAGTCGTGCTTGCCCCCGGGTATGTTGGTGGCAGTCGAATCCGCGGCTTCCTGGAACGGTGTTGTGTTTATCTGTAGCTCACTGACGGGTGATTGTGGTTTGTGTGGGAAACAAAATCACCAGCTGGTTAGGAAACGATTATAATCGCCATCGCTCCTGGATAGTGAGCATTTGACTTGAACCCTGCTCGGTCTTGATACTGAAATTATGGAACACGTGACAACTATCGTGGTACTTTTGGCAATTGTTATTCGGTCTGTTTGTTATATTATGGTGATTGTTGGATCACTACCATGACTGTTGTAGTACAGGAGCTAATCTAGTTAAATAGGTTAATTATTATTCAAACTTGCAGCTAGTAAGTAGGGGAACAAGTTACTTACTACTTATGCTTTTACGCAAAATGTTGTCTCATACCAGCTCCACTGTATACTAGCCTTGCATACTCCTTGGTATCATTTATTTCTGGTTTATGACGGGTAAGTCCAGCTGAGTACCTTCTCGTACTCAGGGCCTTGTTCCTCTTGTTGTTGCAGATGGTCAGGTTTTCTATGGCTATTATATCAACTGCCTCTGCCCTGCTCTAGGAGATAAATAGGTCATGGGCAATGACATGTTCTATTCGTATCCTTTGCTTTGTCAAGGATGACTACTTAATGGCACTATAACATGCTATGTGTGTGTAGTTTCAAAACTATGTTTTATGGTTAAGCTTCCGCTACTTGAATTTGGAACCTGGTTGTAATAACTAAGTTTGCTACTCCGAAGAATTAATGTAATATTCTGTCATGTGATGGTTGATGCTTAACGATTACGATCCTATGTTGTTGATGTTGGAAAAGTTTAAAATCCTTCAAGATTTCACGAACTACCGGGTTTATATGGGCTCAAGTGTGCAAATTTACTGCTTCGGCGGAGAATTTCGTACTTGTGCTCTTATAAATTGGTTGGTTCTGTTACAGTATGTTCATATTCTGTTTAAAAAGAACCAAGTCTAAGTGAATTGAAAAGATCGAGATGAGATTGCTTTGTCAGCACATCACGGTATCAAGACTGTTTCTCATTGCATATTGAGTTAAACTTGAGTCGTGTAGTGTAAGACCGAAACCGATGCTTCAAGCTTCTGATTGCTTATGCATAGGCTTAGCTCGGTTGAAAAGTTAGGCAATGACAAGCTTTCAACCTCTCACAATCACATGCTAAATATGAACTTGTGTTAATAACCGCTGCAATTCTCCGATAAAATCTGAAGAACACAAGTCTATGTTTCATTCTATAGCATGATGATTGAACTTTGTTAGGGGTAGTTCACCTTGTATACAAGTCTAGCACTTGTTTGACACTACAAGAAATGTATGGTTTTTTAACGTATTTCTCGTGACAACAGGTCATAATGTCATTATATCATCCGATTTATGACATTATATTTCGGGAATTTTGACTTAGTGACAATAAAATGTTGTATGTCACAACAAACGTCACATAGCAAGTCCAATTTCATCCAGTGACGATAGTCACTGCATCATAGAGGCATTTTCTATGTCATAATGGTTAATTTATCAATACCATTAATCTATGATAGAGTTTATGTGTCATAAAATAATTTATTAATTTCTAAACATTATTATCCATGTTAGCGTGTGTCCATAGCCACATGGTCAGTTGGCTCTCTCTATATTTTTATTTTCATTTTTTAACATATTTCAACTTATGTTATCTATATTAATTTTTTGAAAATGTGTTACGGAAGCTCAAGAATAAATATTTAGTACGACGTATATTTTGTTTGTGTAGTGCATTTGATATATATTTTATTGTCAAGTGGAGTTTTTTAAAAAAAACACTATCAAATAATATTGAATCCAACCTACAACTAACTCGTGGTGTACAATATCTTTTATGCAATATCAAGGCAGTATAAATTTATGTAATATAAAAAATAAAAAAACATTATTCTTTAAGGTATACAACTAGGTACCTAAAATTTTATTCACATATAGAAGGCTTACGTAGAATTACCGCTGGAGGCCGGCGCAGGCATCAGCGCGCTCCAGCAGCGCATGACCCATGTGTGTGTGCGTTGAGGCTTGGACCAGGCGGACAGTGTTGGTGGTGGAAGATATTCAAATTCAAAAGAAAAAAGTCGTCACAAACTCACAATTCACAAAGCGAGACACGAGTTTAATTTATCCAGCTCATCACCAGCACGCAAGGCAATCTTGTACCGCACGTGGAGACGGGCCCAAGCGGGGTAGGCAATCAATACTGGAGCTAAAAATTGACAGTAGATCAAAAGAAAAAATACAGATCACAAAATTAGCTCGGGTCAGTTGCTCGCACGGTTTTTAATTCCAGCGAAATTCCTAAAATTCCAAAAAATTCAGGCCACGTTCAGTTCGCGAAATGTCCCCAAATATTTTGCACAGTACCCGTTTTGGACACATGCATGGAGCATTAAGGGCCTGTTTGGGACAGCTCCACCTCTAAAAAACTGAATCTGAATCTGGGATTCGCCAGGGAGCAGCTCCACCAGTGGATTCCAGATCCACCACAGAACTGTTTGGATAACAAAATCGCTCCAGATCCCACAAGGGCATTTTGAATAGAATGGACAGATTTGCCCTTGATGTAGGTCCCACTTGTCAGCATCTGGAAAAATCATAGTCGTCTTCCTCCTCCGAGCGCGCAAGGCCGGGCGGCCGTGCGGTGGTCCGGTCGGGGGAGCAGCGAGCGCACGACCGGCCGGAGGAGCGGCAGCAAGGCGGGTCTCGCGCACGCGGCCAAGGAGCGTCGCGACGGGGCGGGGCGGCTCCCGCACACGCCGGCTAGGGAGTCCCCACGACGGGGCAGGGCGGCTCCCGCGCACGCCGGCCAGGGAGCCCCCGCGACGGGGGCGGATGGCGAGGATGTTCCCGTGTGGCCGTCCGGGGGAGCGGCGGTGAGCGGCGGGCCGGGGGAGCGGCGGGCCGGGGGAGCGGCGGGCACGCGACCGGCCGAGGGAGCGGCGGCGCGCGGGCGGCCTGGGGAGCGGCGGCGCGCGGCCGGCCGGGGGAGCGGCGACGCGCGACCGGACGGGGGAGCGGCGGCGCGCGGACGGCTGGGAGAGGGACGGGCGGAGCGGCGGCGCGCGGAGGAAGAAAGAACGCGAGGAAGAAAAGAACGCGAAGAGGAAGAAAGAACGAACCGTTTTTTTATGTAATCAGTGGCATTGGTGGGTAATTTCTCCTAGATTCACCAAACTCAGTTTGGTGGAGCACCCCTTGAGGAGATCCACCAAAAACGTGAATCCAACCCTCAAATTCACCATTTTAATGAATCTGGATTTGGTGGATCTGAGGTGTTTGGTAAACTTTTTGTGGAGTGGAGCTAGATTTGGTGGATCTGGAGCTGGTGGAGCTGTCCCAAACAGGCCCTAAATGTAGGTAAAAAAAATAACTAATTGTACTTTTAGTCTGCTCATGTCGAGACGAATCTTTTTAATCTAGTTAGGACATGTTTAGACAAAGTTTGTCAAATAACAACGAAAGTGTTACAGTAACTTTTCGTCAAATATTTCGCGAACTGAACTAGGCCTCAGCTCAATTTGGCCACCCGTGCCCAAACGCACGCCTCCCGCTAGCCACTGTGAGATATACCCCCACCAAACCCTAAATCAGGTCACTCCTTCCTTTTTTCCCCAAATCAGGCCAAGGCTCCCGTCGGACAGTCGCGCTCTCGCCGCCGACTTTCTCCACCGCCGCATAGGCCAGCGCTCCCACCCACCCTATCTGCCGCCATGGCACTCAAGGTCACGAGCTCTCTCACAACACTCAGCACCCGGTGGCAAGTGCGGCGCGCGCAGACCCCCAGATGGCTAAGCTCCCAGCCGCCACAACGCGTGTTGCGCGTGCCTCCAGTCCTCAGCGGCGTGCGCAGCTCCCGATGGTGCCTTGTCGCTGTCGTTCATCCCCACTCTGGCGTTGGGATTGTCGATGTCGAGATCGATCTCGGTGAGGCGCGAGCTACCACAGCACCCTCGGCATGGAGCAAGGCAAGCTTCTTCAGTCCCCTTCCTCCACCCCCCCCCCCCCCGCGCCGCCACCTCTCATGGCATCCTCTCTTATCTGCACAGGTCCATGACATGGAGGTGATGAGCAAGGTGCCCAGATGCATGATGTTGACACTCAAAAGTGTCACAGATAAAGATGAATTTAGAAGAAGTATTCGGCCTGCAATATTAGGGTCGAATTTGTCTTTTTGAAAGATCAGATGTTCTAAGTTAAATGGGCTTGATCGTTTTGGGTTTCCGATCACTCATGTTATGACCGACCAGGTGGCCCTGGTCGGAAGTCTCATGGTTATAATGAAAGATGGGTCCGGTGCTAATATGTGGATCCTTCTCTTGTAAGGACGATTTGTTGATCTGTATGGGCTGATAAAGCCCATCAAACCGATCTGGTCGATCTAAGGATTGGCGAGATCAGGGTTACCTTGTTTCGCCCGGATTGGATTCTATATTTTGATAGAGACTGGATAGGAAACTTGAAGATCGTATCTGGAGATGTTTCCTATTGGGAGAAGACCAGCCCCCTTTACATATATGAGAGGATCATGGCCGATTGAGGCATCCAACACCAATAGATCAAAATCAATCTACTATCCCTTCTTACCCTTTTTCCCCTCTACCTTGCTGTTCGGCGCGTCTCCCGGTGAGGCTCGACGGCGTTCTAGGCGGCCTTGCTGGTCCTAGAGCAACCTCTACGTGCTTCTCCCCGACGGGTCTTCCCGGGAGGAGTTCTAGAGTTACCAACACAAGGGCTTAAAACCCTAGATCAACTTGGACCGGTCTCCAGATCGGTTTTCGTCGGTTTAGCCAGGGTCCTTGCTGTCCCAGGTTGATCTGCAACCTCTTTGTGCGTTCTAGCCCTGCTGGTGTGTGATTCGGATCACTTCCGACATCAACACACTTTTTGGCGACTCCGTTGGGGAAGATTGAAATCTCATCTACTACCAACATGGGCGGCAAAGATGGTGCTACAGATAAGGATAACATCGTTTGTCCTGCGGGCATTGACGAGCTCCCCGACGAGTTGAAGCAACAGGCGCAAGCCAAGCTCGACGCCGTCTTGAAGGCTTTCCTAGAAAGCTGTTCAAAGGATCGGCGCGGCAGGGTCACTCAAGACAAGGAGCCGGACTTCAGCGAGATCATCCTCGCTACATCCACTGCGAACGCTGAAGACACTACTGATAAGGTAAATACCAAGGTACCTGAAGACTCTTACCCTACCCATGCTAACTATTCTGCAATGCTGGTCGATACTTCAAAAACTCTTACCAATACTATCCAGCATTCGTTTAAATTGCTTAGTGATCGCATGGATAAGTTAGAGGGTAAAACCGCCGAACCCGAAGTTCCAACTAGGCAACCACAGTTCGGCATGCCTTTTAATTCCTTCAGAGGGCAGACGTCACACATTGATTTTGGACATCTAGGGTCTACTGAGACCAGGCGTGGTGAAGCCGGTACATCGGCAACTGCGAATAATATTCATCATAACTCTAGTCGGACCATGCAGACCGACCAGGGTACAGCGACGAATAGGACTTCAGGAGGACAGGGAACAATGTTGCCCAATCCACCGAAGTACCCAGGCCACAATCCCATGTATGGTGGCACTACCAATCTTGCTGACACCGATTTTGGACGAGCCATAAATCGGTTCAAGGAAGAAATAACTAGGTCGTTCGAAACCAGCTTGGCGATCCAATTTAAGCCTACTAGGACCACTTATTCTAAACCATAACCTTCATGTTTTGATTTTATGAAAGCACCTGATGGTTGGAGGGTACCAGATTTTTATAAGTTTAGCGGTGATGGTAGCAAAACAACTATGGAACATGTCAGCATGTTCCTTGCGCAAATGGGTGAAGCCAGTACCTTAGATTACATGAACGTACGGCATTTTCCTTTGTCTCTTACTGGTACGGCTTTCGCTTGGTTCACATCACTACCAGAATGCACCATAGGTTCTTGGGCCGAGTTGGAGGAAAAATTTCATAACCACTTTTATGACGGGGTTCAAGAAACTAGGTTATCACACCTCACGTCAGTTCGACAAGGACGCAGCGAACCTGTGGTTGACTTCTTTAAACGTTTTAAAGAAATTAAGAACCACTGTTTCCATTTGATGATCTCCGACAGAGATCTAACAGACCTATGTCTCGCTGGTCTGCGTCGGGAGATTAAGGATAAACTTGAGCATCATGATTTCTTCAATGTAAATCAGCTGTTACAGAAGGCCGTTTCAATAGAATCACGCCTTAAAGAACCTTATGATCCTCATAAGACTCATCGGTCGGGCGTACATATGGTTGAGATGAACTCCGATAGTTCCGACGATGAATCTAAAGATTGTTACGCTGCCGAATTTTTATGTCCAGCGCAGAATAAACTAGTCACTTGCCGTTCCCTTAAACCGATTCAAAAGAATCGGGGTGAGGAAGTGAAGTTTACTTTTGATTTCTCTAAATGTGACCGAATATTTGATGAATTGCTTAAATTCGGTTATCTTAAAATTAATTATACTTTGCCATCACCCGACGAATTGAAGGGAAGGGCCTATTGCAAATATCATAATTCTTTCTCTCACGCCACTAATGATTGTAATGTTTTTCGTCGACAGGTCCAATCGGCCCTTAATGAAGGACGATTGAGTCTTGCTGAGATGCAGATCAGTACGACCCCCTTCCCAGTTCATATGGTGGAAGCAGGGAGCCCTACTGTTTTAATTCGTCCAGAGCAAGCTGATACGACCAGAGGGAAGAGTGTTGTCATCGGCGAACCACGGGTTGGACCGAACACTGAGAGAGATTCAGGGCGCAAGGTGGTGCTTGAGAAGGGCGATGATGGCAAAGGCAAGCTCACAATCACTGCAGGGTCAAGACGACACTTGCATAGACAGAGGTATTTTGAGACCAGGGCAGCACAACAAAGACCGGCCAGGTCGGGCTCTCAAGCAGGCCAGTCTAGTTCATCTTCAAAGCAGCCGAAACAGAAGGCCGACCAGCTCAGGCCGGTCTCTACTAATTCCAGTGGGATCAATAAATTGACTAATACAGTCGGTTTAGCTGTTTCAAAAGACCCTACCCCTTTCGGAGTACATGTCATTTGCACTTTTGTCCCACAGAAACCTGAAATTGGCACTTGGAAGACAAATGCGGTCAGGAGCAAGGGGAAAACCGTTAGAGAACCGTGCACCTTTGATAAGCTCATGGCCAAATACAAACAGCAAAAGGTCGATTCCCAGAATCGGTCCTTAAAAAAGAGAGAGTCTACTCCTCCGAAGCGTGAGGATGAGAAATCCAAACAGATGATGGTGTCTCAGGCGGCGTCTCCGGCACCAAAGACTGGCTCTTATTACCATCAGTGGGCCCCTCCTATTTTGCCACCACCACAATGCGGTCCTCAAGGAGTATGGGTGCCTTACCCTATGCCGGCACATATGTATTATCAGCCAGGATGGGGAATGCCCACCAATCAGCCTACAAGGGTCTCAGTGTTCGATCGCTTGGGTGATCGGCCAGGCTCTAGTAACTCAAATCAGAATCGGCTGATCACATCAAGGACCTTAACCTCTCAGGAGACGGGGAAGGCGCAAGTGCGATAAATTTATGTACCTAAGAAGGTGCAAAGTGTCCCCATTATCTCTCCGACCAGACCCGTGCCCACTATTACGATCGGGTCTATGGAAGTCCCTCTTGCCAATGAACCCGAGCCGATGGTGATCGAGGAACCAACTGCAGAAAAGGTTCCAGAAGTTCAAGATACTTCAGCTGGGGTAGAAGAGGAAAAGCCTGTTGAGCGTGATCCCAAATACATGCATCCCTTGGTGTCCTCCTGGTTTGACTAAAACTCAGCGAAGGAAGCTGTAGAGGGCCCGCTGCAACAAACAGAGGAATGAACGGCTCGACAAAATGAGGGAAGACATATTTAACTCAACGCATCCTATTTTCCCTCAGGGCAAGCAAGGAGGTGAAGAGCCGGCTTGTAATCAGAAGCTGACTTTGACAGTCGTAGAGCTAAACAAGTCGGATCCTGAACCGACCAGTCTGAACACCGAATCTACTCAAGTGGCTTCGGAATTAATCAGGTCGGACACCGATTCGACCACCTCAGGACAGGTGCCGACCAGTTTAGCGGTCGAGCAGGTTGAATCGGCTACTACTAAATCAGGGAATGAGCCGACCCGACCAGAGTCCAGGACCGAATCAGTTCCAGATGTTCCGATGGGATTCGAGTCGCTTCTTATTAACCCTGTTTCCTCCACTGGTGTTGCTGCAACCAGTGAAGAATTACCTGAAGAACAAGATGAGGAGATGGTGGATTATGAACCTTCCCCAGAAAGGGCGGAGGTCAATGTGGTGTACTTGTCGGCCGACTACTATGTGGTCGGAGATGATTCGACAGCAACGGAGTTCAACTTCGCTACGCAGACTGCTATGTTCCAGAAGTCAGAGGAATCCGTCAATCATCTTAAACCGTTGCATATAAAAGGTCACATCAACGGTACACCAGTTCACAGGATGCTGGTCGACAGTGGGGCGATCGTGAATTTAATGCCATACTCGCTTTACCTGAAGCTTGGTGGCACTAAGGAAGATCTAATCAAGACTAATATGACTATCACTGGAGTCGGAGGAGGGGATCCCATTCTGGCCAAAGGAGTTGCGTCCATGGAGCTGACCGTTGGAAGTAAGACTTTGGCCACCTCTTTCTTCGTTGCCGACATACAAGGTAGCTACAATCTTATACTTGGGCGTGACTGGATTCATGCTAATCGGTGCATACCTTCTAGCCTACATCAGTTTCCCATTCAATGGGTGGGGGACGATGTTGAGGTAGTGCACTCCGATTCATCGGCCTATGTAGCTACGGTCGGTGCTCCTTTGCTCGGGGGGCATGATACTATCGCTTGTCTATCTGGTCGGGACCTTTCTGATTTCCAATTTGTTAGCGTCACTAGGGAAGGTTTTGTACCAGTGTCTTTAAAGCTGATTGACAATCGGTTCAACATTATCATGTAAGTTGATGGATGCTAATGTTGATTGGTTAAAACATCGTGTCGAACAATATCGGACTTACAAGACCGATACTTGTGAAGCTATTGATGACTTTGATGAGCTCAATAAGTTGGGCTAAGGTTTTACGTCGGCCGACCCTTTAGAACAGGTAGATATTGGGGATGGTTCTGTACCTAGGCCGACCTTTGTAAATCAAAATCTTGAGGCCGATTATAAGCTAAAATTGATCGCGCTTTTAAAGGAATTTGTTGATTGCTTTGCATGGAATTATACGGAGATGCCCGGATTAAGTTGAGAACTTGTCGAGCATCGGCTTCCTATCAAGCCGGGGTTCCAACCATTCAAGCAGCATCCTCGCCGCTTTAATTCTACAATATATGACTGGATTAAAGAAGAAATTAATCGGTTGTTTCAAGCGGGGTTTATCCAGCCATGCAGATAGCCCTGGGCGTTCGGTCAGACCGAACCGAACCGATCGGTTCTTCGATCTTCTGGAAAGTTCGGTCATCTAGAAACGGAGACCGATCGGTTAGTTCTAAAACTTAGGACCGAGCAAGTTCGGTCTCGGTTAGTTCGGTTCGGTCTCGGTCATGACCGAACTAACCGGACGACTAAACAAAAACAGCAACTAAACATTATAATTTGCAAGAAATCTTAGCAATATTTTTCTATTTCAAGTTAAAAATAACAATACAACATATAGATTAAACAAAGTAATAAGAGTGATGATTGATATAAATCTATTAAAATAAATATTATATCACTAATAATAGTTCAAAGTACATATTATATCAACAAATTCTAAAATTTCGGTTAGTTCGGTCAGTTCGGTTACCCGAGACATGTAACCGAACTAACCGTAAAAAGTTCGGTTAGTATGGACTTGGGACCGAACTAGTGACCGAAAACTTCGGTCTCGGTCACTTCGGTCTCGGTCTCGGTCTCGGTTAATTCGGTTCGGTCTTCGGTCTTCGGTCATTTATGCCCAGGGTGACATGCAGATATGCGGAGTGGGTCTCTAATATCGTGCCTGTGGAGAAGAAAGACACTAGGAAAATTAGGGTCTGCATTGATTTTAGAGATCTGAATACAGCCACTCCCAAAGATGAGTATCCTATGCCTATAGCCGATATGTTGATCAATGATGCTTCAGGACATCAGGTTGTCAGTTTTCTTGATGGCAACGCTGGTTATGATCAGATATTTATGGCCGAGGAAGATATGTCCAAGACAGCCTTTATTTGTCCAGGGTTTGTTGGTCTTTTTGAGTGGGTCATGATGACGTTCGGTTTAAAGAACGTCGGTGCTACTTATCAACGCGCTATGAATTTGATCTTTCATGATTTGATTGGGATAATCATGGAAGTGTATATTGATGATATTGTGATTAAATCGGCTGCCCATGTGTCTCATCTGGCCGATTTACGTTTAGCGTTTGAGAGGATGTGCCGGTATGGTTTGAAGATGAACCCACTGAAATGTGCTTTTGGTGTATCGGCTGGGAAGTTTTTAGGGTTTATTATTCATGATAAAGGCATAGAAATTGATCCTAAAAGGATAGAGAAAATCAAGAAAGTTCAAGCGCCTACATGTAAAAAGGACTTGCAGAAGTTCTTGGGAAAAGTGAACTACTTGAGGAGATTTATTGCAAACTTGTCCGGTAAAATTATTCCTTTTACCCCTATATTGAAGCTGAAAGATGAAACTGAGTTCACTTGGGGGGCAGAGCAACAGGAGGCATTTGAAAAGATAAAGGAATATTTGTCATCTACACCTGTTCTTCGGGCGCCTAAGAGAGGAATCCCCTTCAGACTATATGTCGCTGCCGAAGAGAAGGTCATTGGAGCCGTCTTGACACAAGAAGATGGAGGAAAAGAGTATGTAATTATTTATATTGGTCGCCGTCTTCTTGATCCCGAGACAAGGTACGCCCATATTGAGAAATTGTGTTTATCCTTGTACTATGCTTGCGCTAAAATGAGACACTATTTGCTATCTAGTACATGTGTTGTTGCATGCCAGGCTGATGTAATTAAGCACATGTTATATCAGCCAATCCTTAGAGGAAGAATTGGTAAATGGGCGTATGCATTGATTGAGTTTGACTTGGCTTATGAACCATTGAAAACTTTGAAAGGTCAAGTTCTTGCCAGTTTCATTGTTGAGCATGGTATTAGTTTAGAGGATGAAATCGGTTATTTTACTTTTACTCCATGGAAACTTTATTTTGATGGATCAGCTTGTAAGGAGGGCCAAGGTGTTGGTGTGGTCATTATTTCTCCTAGTGGCACTGAAGTTGAAATGTTAAGCTGGTTAGATTATTCTTACACCAATAATCAGGCCGAATATGAAGCTCTATTATTCAGTTTAGAAATATTATGTTCCATGGAGGTTAAACATGTTGAGGCTTATGGCGATTCCTTGCTAGTAGTGCAACAGGTTGCTGGTGAGTTTCAATGCCTAGAGGGATCATTAAATGTCTATCTTGACATGTGCCTTGATATCATTACTCATTTTACCGAATTCCGGATTCGGCATATACCAAGGCACGAAAATCATAAAGCCAACATGTTAGCTCAACAAGCATCTGGCTATAGCATCAGTAGACGTAATTTTCACATAAAGCCGATGCAACAGCGTGCAGGAGTATTGTCGGCTCCTATGGCCGACCAGTGTGTTTTAAAGCTAGTTCGGCCACCTTACCCCGACGACCAGGTACATGTTAAGCATGCTTGGGTAGACGCTATGGCCGACCAGTTTATTTATGAATCAAGTCAGTTAATTCGTCCGATTGACCTGGTCGATCATGGAACAATTAATTTGTCTGAAAGAATTCTAAATCGGTCCGAATCAAGTTCTAATGAAAGTGGAATCGATTTGGAAGATTGGAGAACTCCCTTGCTAAAATATCTCAATGATCCGAGTACTAAGGTTGATCAAAGTGTTCGGCGGAGTGCATTTAAATATGTGCTGCATAATGATGAGCTTTACCAAAGGACTGCCGAAGACTTGTTACTTAAGTGTTTGGGATCTGATCAAGAAAAGGTGGCTATGGGAGAGGTTCATGAAGGTATTTGTGGTACACATCAATCGGCGCCTAAGATGAAATGGCTATTGCGTAGAGCTGGGTTTTATTGGCCCACAATGATGGCCGATTGTTTTTGTTACTACAAAGGATGCGAAGAATGTCAATGGTTTGGAAAAATACAGCTTGCACCTGCTGCTATGCTTCATCCTATTATCAAACCGTGGCCTTTTCGTGGTTGGGGCTAGACTTCATTGGCCAAATTCATCCCCCATCTTCAAAGGGACATCGTTTTGTTCTGGTCGCTACAGATTACTTCACTAAATGAACTGAAGCAGTGCCTTTGAAGAATATGACACATAAGGAGGTAATTGAGTTTATTACTGAGCATATTATACATAGAGTTGGCATACATCAAACGTTGACCACAGATCAAGGAACGCCTTTTATTTCTAAAGAGGTACGAGATTTTGCCAATTTATACAAAATAAAAATGCTTAATTCATCTCCGTACTATGCTCAAGCTAATGGCCAAGCTGAGTCTAGTAATAAGACTTTGATCAAGCTTATCAAAAAGAAGATTGAGGATAACCCAAGGAGGTGGCACGATGTTTTGTCTGAAGTTTTATGGGCTCATCGTGTGTCAAGACATGGTGCTACAAAAGTTACTCCTTTCGAGCTGGTATATGGGCAAGAGGCAGTGTTGCCCGTCGAGGTAAATCTGGATGCATATAGACTAGCTAGACAGAATGATTTATCTGCAGTTATGTATCATGATGCCATGATGGACAACATTGATGAAGTGACCGATAAGAGATTAAAGGCTATTAAGGAGTTGGAGAGAGACAAAGCTCGGGTTGCCAGGGCTTACAATAAAAGAGTGAAAAGCAAATCATTCCAAGTAGGAGAATTAGTGTGGAAGACTATATTACCACTTGGATCGAGAAGCAACAAGTTTGGCAAGTGGTCACCGAGCTGGGAGGGTCCTTATAAAGTGGTGAAAGTGATATTTGGGAATGCATATATGCTAGAGGCGTTACAAGGTGAAAGTCTCCCAAGAGCAATAAACGGGAGGTATTTGAAAAAATACTTTCCAAGTGTTTGGCAAGAAGCCTGAGCGCCTTCTAAACAATGGCCGATACATGTATCGCCCTTAGAACAAAAATAATTAGAATATTTATCTTTAATTTTCGAATAACCGATGAGTTGGGCATCGTTGTTATTCAGTTTGTTTTTAGGTTCTATCAAAGATCACCCAAAAATAGGGGGGCATATGTTGACACTCAAAAGTGTCACCGATAAAGATAAATTTAGAAGAAGTATTCGGCCTGCAATATTAGAGTCGAATTTGTCTTTTTGAAAGATCGGATGTTCTAAGTTAAATGAGCCTGATCGTTTTGGGTTTCCGATCACTCATGTTATGACCGACCAGGTGGCCCTGGTCGGAAGTCTCATGGTTATAATGAAAGATGAGTTTGGTGCTAATATGTGGATCCTTCTCTTGTAAGGACGATTTGTTGATCAGTATGGGCTGATAAAGCCCATTAAACCGATCTGGTCGATCTAAGGATTGGCGAGATCAGGGTTACCTTGTTACGCCCGGATTGGATTCTATATTTTGATAGAGTCCGGATAGGAAACTTGGAGATCGTATCTGGAGATGTTTCCTATTGGGAGAAGACCAACCCCCTCTATATATACGAGAGGATCATGGCTGATTGAGGCATCGAACACCAATCGATCAAAATGAATCTACTATCCCTTTTTACCCTTTTTTCCCCTCTACCTTGCTGTTCGGCGTGTCTCCCGGTGAGGCTCGACGGCGTTCTAGGCGGCCTTGCTGGTCCTAGAGCAACCTCAACGTGCTTCTCCCCGACGGGTCTTCCCGGGAGAAGTTCTAGAGTTACCAACACAAGGGCTTAAAACCCTAGATCGACTTGGACCGGTCTCCAGATCGGTTTTCGTCGGTTTAGCCAGGGTCCTTGCTGTCCCAGGTTGATCTGCAACCTCTTCGGGCGTTCTAGCCCTGTTGGTGTGTGATTCGGATCACTTCCGACGTCAACACATGACTTCTATTTTTTCTCAGGTATTGCTACTAGATCTGTATGCCCTTCTGCTCCACCCTCCTGCACATATTCTATTCACTTGCAGCAAAAAGATGCATGTCGTATGTTTGACTGTATTCACATATTCTGTGATGTCCATGCCAATTATCAAGATGGTGGAACTTATACTTCTGAATTGCTTGAATAGAATATATTTTCTCTGTTTTTTAACAAATTATTTTTTTCTGTATTAGCAAATATTGACAGTGGCACAGAGCAAATATGGATCAGATTGCGGCTGAAATTTAGCTTCAATCCGAATTGATTTGGTCAATTTGTCATTTTTCTCTAGCGCTCAAGTTGTTGTTGTCTTTGCTCTATGCTTCTGATAGGTGTATGTTCTGACGTTGAGTGTCTGGGTGTGCTCTTTATGCTGCTATTCAGTGCACACCGGCACCTGCAGCTTGAGCTGCTCTTGATTTCTTGGTTATGCATGTTGGGTCTTGACTATTGCAGTGGCAAAGGATAGCAGTTCTCCATCTTTCTGTCAACTGCTCTACAGATTCATCTCTAGTGCTTGACTAGCTTTGGCTCTGAATTTGTTTATGTGCAGCAGGTTAGCCCATCGACAGTGAGTGGCAATTCGTTCCGGCAGCTGGCAGCCTTGATTTTTAGATCAACAAGAGAAGCTATTCTTTAACAGCAGTTGCAGCTATCTGCTTTCTTGATCATGATCAGCTCTTCGACTACAGAGTTTGGCTCTGCTCTCAAATTTACAAAACCGCAGCATGTTACTTTCAGCAACTCAGTTATCTTATTTGGAATGCAAAAGCGAAGGTAATTGTCACTTGCAGGCACTCTTGCACGTGGGTAGCTAATAATAGTTTTACCATTTACTTGTTCATTTAGCTATCACTATCATTTTATTTTAAAACCATTAACTTTAGCCACTTGCATTGGTTCAGTATAATAGTAGTGTTGTTTGACTGTAGGTAAATTTTAGATTTATCTACTGATAACCGTTGTTCGGCTGAAGACAAATTTTAGATTTGTCTACTGATTTTGGATAAAGTTATGTATAGTTACTTTCTCCCAGGTGATGATTTATGTTCAGATGAACTTGGGTAACAGCAGGAATAGAAATCTGGAACTCCGGAAACTTTCTGTACAAGTACTTCCACTGTAATAGAATGCAAAGTGAGTATTGCATGTCCTCTCATTATTATAATATTCCTATTTATAACACCTGAAGTATGACTTTCTTATTTATTTCAACATTTAATCAGTAAAATGGTTTAATATTCTGTACAAGTACTTCCACTGTAAATAAATGGTATTCCGTGGATTGAAGGATTTAGTGCATGAAAGTTTACTATTATTTTGTTGTCATGTATATTGTAGTTTTTAGCCTAAGTTTGTATACGTTTAGTCTATTGTATACATAAACTCATTATTAATTTATTATATGAATGAATAGCAATGTTTGGTAAGTAGAGAAGAATTAGTTATTTATTCTTACTGCACGTGCACCTTATTGGATCCCAGCTGAATACCAGAATGTTTATATTGGATTGCAGGTGGATTTCAGGCATATGGTTTTGGGAGGTGGCAGTAAGCAGCATGTTTGATGGTGTCGACCAGCTATTTAGAGTTCTTAGGGAAGATGGCCTAAAAGATGAAGAATGCTAAGTTGTGCTTCTAGCCCATAGTTTTTAGATTGCTAGGATATATAGGCTTGGTCTTCTATATAGTGAGCACTTTAGAAGTTCATGACTTGTGTGTGTGTGGTAGGTGTCTTGTTGTAGAATTTATCCAAAGTACAATTGTACAAATGTTGATTCAATGAATATATGAGATCCGTTTATACAATTATGTTTATAGCGACTATTTTGCAGTTGCTATAGATTGGCTGTGGTATAGTGCAACTCAGTGCCACGTCAGTATCCGCGTGGCATGGTGCAAAAGCTAGTGACAATATAACGAATGTCATACACATTTATGACTTAAAAACTAATATCATAATATTATGACGTAAAATGTACATATGTCATATAATCAATTTATGACGGTGGTTTTTTGACATTTGCATTTTTGTCAACTAGATGTCATAAATCTTAAGTTGTGACATTAATTTCATATATTTTGACATAAATAAAATGTCAAAAAACCACACATTTCTTGTAGTGACTTCCTGTCTATACATGTTCAGTGCTATTTTGATGGTGAAACCTTTTCTGAATGGCTTAAAACTGCTTAGTAAGCTTATGTGTTCATATTCTGTATTCTGTGATCAGTTTGAGCCTTTGCTAGCATTCTTTGCTTGTTGCTTAGTTGTCGGATCAGCACTCTTTAGAGCATTCATTCACTCTAACGACTATATACCTGAAGCTGCTGACTTGCATTTTTGACTCATATGCAGTTGCTTGCTCCGATAGGCATGACCTAGCTCTGTTTCGCTTGTTGAGCTCCTTTTCCTTCTCTTTTGATTGCAAATTGCCCCCAAGGGGATGAAGGACCGAGAATGCTACCAGAAAGCGACCAGAGGGGGGTGAATGGGAGCTCCAAATTTTCCTTCCGGAAACTCGTTGCAACTGTCCCAAAATCAACCCCAAAAGCAAACCTTAGACCTCGTAAGTGTCTTCGACCCTAGATGTAGGGTGGATGCTTCCACGAAGCACAGCGAGACACTCTACGGCCCTAGAAACTCAACGCAAAAGTCAGAAACCAAATCCGACAACGAGCGAGCCAACTGTGAACGAGACAGTGCAAAACAGTACTGACCGGACTTTGGCTTGCGTCCGGTCAGGGAGCACCGGACGCGTCCGGTCGTACGAAAACGGATTTCGGAGCTCTTTGTGTTGGACCGGACTCACCAGAGTGGAGCGTCCGGTCAGTGTACAGAGCGTCCGGTCGCACAAGCCAAAGCGAATGAACAGTGCGAGGAGCGAGTCCGGTCACTAGCAAGAACCAGCGTCCGGTCAGCTACAGGAAAACTCCGCCTGACATTCAACCATCGGACGCACGAGGCAGCGTCCGGTCAGCCCGTCAGCAGCGTCCGGTCACCCCGCGATTTCACAGTTCGTCCACCGAATCGACTCGATCTCACCCAAAACGGATCCACTAGGGATCAAACTTGGTGAGTAGAGTCACAAGGAGGATAGTGAACTATCTCTAAGAGGTCATGGCTCGAACCTATTTCCAAAACGGTGAATCGAAGAAATTCGGGGGAAGGGAGAAAAGCTTGACCCGAAACTAAAATCAATCGATCTCCTAGACCGTGAGGTTAGAGGTGAATTCCTTCGGTGGAAAGAAGTGCCTCACGATCTAGAACAACTTGGTTCAAACGGATTTGCAAAAGATGAACCGAGCAAAGAGATCAAGCAACGGGAAAAAACGTGGAGAAAAGGATTCTGCGAAGAACACGAACGAAACGCGAATCACAACCACGAGATTGCAACCGTGTGGCTACCACACGCTACAACAGTGAGGTTAAGGCCTCACTTCCTCAAAATCTCATGAACACAGAGGTATTGTTCTCTTCTCTGTGGATCTCAGGTTCGCTACAGCAGGGGAGAGGGAGAGCAGGAAAACCTAGAAGCAAAAGAGCAAATGACTGAGATAGTTGGGGAGGAGGGTGTCTCCCCCTACTTAACCTATTCCTAATTCCTACTCTATTCCTATTCTACCCCTCTCTACTTACAGAGCGAACCAGCTAAACCCTAAGGTTATTCTGGACCAACTCGGTGGTAGGTGGATCCGACGGCCACGCCCGCACAACTCGTAGCGTTGCCTCGACACAACCTCCCGATTGCCGCCACGTGCCGCCACCGCTCTGCACCCCCGGTTTTGTGGCCCAAACCGGGAAACCAGCCTTTTCCAGCCAACCCCCGGTTTTGAGGCCCAAACCGGGAAACCAGCCCACCAGCATCTGAGTTTTGAGGCCCAAACTCAGCAAACCCGTAGCGCCCAGGTTTTGAGGCCCAAACCTGGAAACCGTCCTCAGCCCAAGTTTTGTGGCCAAACTCGGAAACCATCCGCACCTAGGTTTTGAGGCCCAAACCTGGAAAGCGTCCACCCGATGGTTTTTCTCTAGCTCTACCACCAAGCCGACGCCGTAGAGGGGATGCACCGCCCGTGCACCCCGTCCACCGACACGTGTCCCCAAGTCCACGACTCAGGCAACACATGACCGCAAGTCTTCGCTCGTCGCTGTCCCAGGCTGCCAGCCACCACAGCTGATCCTCGGGCCACCGGTCCCTCAGTCCAAGCCTCGCGTCCGCCCTTCGCCACTCTCGGTCCATCGGCACGGCACGTCTCTACTTGACCTTCACCTTGCCTCTGATCACTGTATCCGTGCTCGACACCTGCACAACACAAGCCCAAGAACATGCGCATCATCCCAGTTGACAATCACTCATCACTCAGAGACTCGGCATACACCCATGTATCCGCAATCTCCCCCTTGATGAGTGCATTGCCAACTACCAACACAAATCATAACGGAAGCTAGAAGAAGGAAGAAGGAGAAAGAGAGAGAACTCAACCAAATGACCCAAAAGCATAGCAAAGCCGAAGAAGGTCAAGTGGAAAGATCAAAACAACTTGGTTCCCAAAGACATGGGCAACGACTCGACGCAACCAAGCAAAGCAAGCTTGCCCTCAAGAAGAGGTAGAACAGGCTCAACACCGCTAGCAAATACCAATTAAGAAATCGAAGCAAAATGCTAGTCCCTCAAGATAGAGGCACAGAGGCTCAACACAACTAGCAAAGAAAACTCGATACCAATGCCTTACGGCCAACAGGAAGCAGCAAAAACTCCCCCTTGAATAGTGCAAACAACCAGGAAAGCTCCCCCTTAGTTCAAACGGAGGGTAATGATTTGCAATTTCTCCCCCTTAGTTGAAAAATGCACTTATCAAGATACAATGCTCCCCCTCAGAAAACGCACCATCAAAAAGTGCGAACACGCAGATTTCTCCCCTTCCAAAATGCATATAAGTCAAAATGCAAGTTAGGAGCTTCAGGAGTATACTCAAAAGAGTGCAAAGATGCTCTACAGAGTTCTGATCCGATGACTCCGAAAAATGCACAGAATGCTAGCAAAGGCTCAAACTGATCACTAAGTTTAAAATGAGAGCAAAAAGAGCAGTTTGTAGCCGAAAAGATATTCACCATCAAAATAGCACAGACATGTATAGACAGGAAGTCAAACAAGTGCTAAACATGTATACAAGGTGAACTACCCCTAGCACAGTTCAATCATCATGCTGATACCAAATGAAACATGAAGCATGTACTTGTGATTTCAAATTTTAATCGGAGTTGCAGCGGTGAAATTACACAAGTCCAGAAATCAGCATGTGACTACGAGAGGTTGAATGCTTGTTATTGCCTAACTTTCCAACTGTGCGAAGCCTATGCATAAGCAATCAGAAGCTTAAAGCAACAGTTTCGGTCATACACTATACAGCTCAAGTTTAACTCAAAGTGCAATGAGAAACAGTCTCGAAACTGTGAGGTGCTAACAAGCAAACCCATCTCGATCTTTTGAATTTACTTAACTTGGTTCAGATTTTAATCAAATTATGACATACCAAGCACGTGAATGACTCAACACTAGAGACATAGCAACCTAGCATACAGAAATAGCATAAGTGACTTCGACACATCCTACACATGCTAGTTGCATATCTCAATGGTGAAAATTTTCAAGTTTTAAGTTCATTATCAAATTCACCATTCAAAAATAGCTCAGCTCACAGTATGTTTCAGTGATCAGAAAGAGCATAAGCTACAGCATCAATATAAAGCATCGGAGCAAAGACTACACAGAGCATAGTTACATTCTTCAGACTATATTCATGAAGCTCAGAATGTAAAAGCGTATGCTGAAATGCAAAGATGCATGAAGAAACCAAAAGAGGTAAAATCAACTGAAAAACACACAGTCAGTTTATCATACAAGAGTCAAAATGTTTCCCCCATCTAAAAGGGGAAACACACACCAAGCTCACCTCTCAACCGGTTAAAAGTTGATTGGTCCAAAGGCTTGGTGAAAATATCAGCCAACTGATGATGAGTATCGACATGGCGAAGGTCGATATCACCCTTCTCATAGTGGTCTCGCAGAAAATGAAAACGCACATCAATGTGTTTGGTCTTCGAGGGAAGCACGGGGTTCTTAGCAACGCTAATCGCACTCGTGCTGTCACAAAGCAAAGGAACACGAGAAAAGCTCAGACCAAAATCACGCAAAGTGGCCATCATCCAGAGTAACTGGGAACAGCAGCTAGCCGCAGCAACATACTCAGCCTACGTGGTAGACTAGGCGACTCTAGACTGCTTGCGAGAGGACCACGAAACAAGAGAAGAACCAATAAACTGGCAAGTCCCAGAAGTGGACTTGCGCTCAATCTGGCAACCAGCAAAATCAGCATCGGAATAACCGCAAAGTGAGAGGGTGGAGGAAGCAGAATACCAAATCCCAAATTCTGGAGTGAAGGATAAGTACCACATTATGCGCTTGATCGCCTGACGGTGAGAAGTGCACGGCGACGACTGAAATCGCGCGCAAAGACACACCGCGAACTGAATGTCCGGGCGTGTCGCCGTCAGGTACAGCAGCGACCCGATCAAACTCCGGTACTCCTTCTGGTCCACTGCTTCTCCCTCCTTATCCGCATCCAGGGCCGTCGTGGTCGCCATGGATGTTGGAAGAGGCTTGGCCTCACCCATGTCGAATTTATTCAAAATGTCCCGGGTGTACTTGCCCTGGTGCACGAACGTCCCCTCTCTGGATTGCTTGATTTGCAACCCGAGGAAAAACGTCAACTCGCCCATCATGCTCATCTCGAACTCCTTGCTCATAGTATCTGCAAACTTGACAACCAAAGCGTGAGAAGAACCACCGAAAATGATATCATCCACGTAAATTTGGACCAAGAGAGTATCAGTGCCTTGCTTGAGGAGAAAGAGAGTTTTATCTACACATCCCATTTTAAAACCCTTAGCAAGCAAAAAGGTTTTCAACCTATCATACCAGGCTCTAGGGGCTTGTTTCAAACCATACAAAGCTTTGTGAAGTTTAAAGACATGGTTTGGAAACTTGGGATTTTCAAAACCGGGGGGTTGTCTAACATACACCTCCTCTTCTATGTAGCCGTTTAAGAAGGCACTCTTGACATCCATTTGAAAAAGTTTGAAACCTTTGGATGCAGCAAAAGCCAAGAGTATCCTAATTGCCTCCAAACGAGCTACAGGAGCAAACGTCTCCTCATAGTCTATCCCCTCCTTCTGACTATATCCCTAGGCTACGAGTCTGGCCTTGTTTCTCACAACATGACCATCTTCTCCCTGTTTGTTTTTGAAAACTCATTTTGTCCCAATTGGATGACACTCAGAAGGTGGAGACACTAGAACCCAAACCCGATTTCTCTCAAACTTTTCTAGCTCCTCATGCATGGCATTGACCCAATCCGGATCCGTCAAAGCGTGTCCAACATCTCGGGGTTCAAAATCAGCAACAAATGCAGAATGAGCAAAGTGAGAGATTTGCCTTGACCGGGTGACGCGTTCGTCTATGCTGCCGATCATCTGTTGAGGCGGGTGCTGGCGCTGAATGTGTCGTGGCGCCTCCCTTGCCGAAGTGGCCTCCCCCTCAACAGCAGCTGGTGCCTCCCCGGGTACAAAAGGTACCGCTCGGGGTGGCGGATCCCACGGCCCCCAAGAAGAAGATGTGTCGGGGCCGTGAGTCGTAGTAGAAGCCGCTCTTTGCGGCACAGCAGGTGGAGGAGGTGCTGGGTCATCTATCCCTTCAACACCTTCTTCTTCATCATCGAAAAGAGGCTCGCCAACCTCGTGATCACCTGCACGCTCAAAACGAGAAGAAGGACAAACCAAGGTCTCATCGAAGGTGACATCTGATGTCTCCATGACTCGGTTAGTGTCAAGGTTAAGTACACGATAAGCTCGAGTGTGAGTGCCATAACCCAAAAACACACCGTCAGAAGAACGAGACTCAAATTTGTCCTGGTTGCCCTTTTTGAGTATAAAACAATGGCAACCAAAAACTCAAAAATAACTCACCTTGGGCAGTTTTCCAAAACGCAACTCATAAGAGGTCTTTTTCAAGAAGGCTCGGAGAAAAATGCGATTTGAAATGTAGCATGCAGTGCTCATAGCTTCGGCCCAATATCGCCTAGGAGTCCTATGCTCATCGAGCATCATCCTGGCCATCTCTACAAGGGTCCGATTCTTCCTCTCTACAACACCATTCTGAGGGGGTGTGTAGGGGGAAGAAAACTGATGCTCTAAACCCAAAGAGTTACAAAACTTCTCAAAATCTGAATTCTTGAATTCGGAACCATTATCACTCCTAATAGCTCGCATCGAGTTCAAAGGGAACTCGTTCTGAAGACGCAAAATCAGATTGCGAGCAAGGGAGAAAGTCTCGGTCTTCTCAGCTAGAAAGAAGACCCACGAATATCTCAAAAAGTCATCAACAACAACAAGCACGTACCACTTCCCTCCAACCGAGCTCACCCGAGCCGGACCAACAAGGTCCATGTGCAAAAGCTCTCCAGGGTTCTTGGTCATGACCTGAGTCACTGGATGGTGGGGAGCGGCAACCATCTTCCCGTGTCTACAAGAGTGGCAAACAAGATCCTTCTCCATGGATAACTTGGGCAATCCTCGGATTAGGCCAAGTGAACTAAGTCTTGCAAGCAAGTCGAAGCTCAAATGTCCTAGTCTCCTATGCCACTTCCAAAGATCAAAAGAAGAAGGTCCAGCCACAAGACAACGAGAAATGCCAAAAGACTCCGAGAAATCCGCACGAAAGACTTTCCCAAAGGGCGAAAATCACACAAACAAGATTGCCCTGAGGGTCTAAAATACGATTGAGATTCGGTTTAAAACGAATCTCATAGTCATTATCGAAAAGTTGCGAAACAGAAAGAAGGTTAAAATGCAAGTTAGAAATAAGAGCAACATCGCGCAACACAAAGTGCTCATTAACTCGCACAGACCCATGAGACAGCACCTTACCTTTGCTGTTGTCGCCGAAGGTGATATACTCCTTTCCGGCGACCGGACTAAGACTGGAGAACCACTTGGCGTTTCCGGTCATGTGCCTCGAACACCCGGAATCCACCAACCAAACGTTCTCCAATCGTTTTACCTACATCAATAAAAAGACATAGGGTGAGCATACGGGCCAACACTGGGGTTAGTGAAGTAAGGGGAATACCAGTGTTGGGCCGGCTGCTCAAAAGAACGGTTAGCGAAAAAACCATTCCTAGCACACCTACGAAGGAAGCGATCACCACGCTTAGAAGAACGTGGTCCGCTAGGGGAGGAGCGTCCATCGCGATACTCAAAACGCGGTGGGGGAAAACGCTCAACTACAAAGCCTCCGCCACGGGGTCCATAGCCTACAACAGCAGGCTCCCGCCAGGCACGCTCTCTACGAGGCCTAGGCCTAGGAACTTGAGGCACTGCACCTTTAGGCCTAGCATCTCTCCTCGGAGCTCTCCTCTTCCTAGGCCTGGGAACTTGAGGTTCTGGACCTCTGGGCCTAGCAGCACGTCTCTGAACATTTGGCGCATGTACATCATGGAAAGGATGGTACATGTCCGAGTTGTTCATCTCCCTAGCACGGCGCGCCTCTCTCTTGCGCCGAAAGCAGAACTCGCTCAAGTGTCCATCTCTCCCACAATGCTCACAATGGTACCTCACCGCTCTCAAAGGGGGTTGTTGGTACACACGGTTGTGGGTCTGGATCACTTTGCCCATCTGTGGCAAACACTCCTCCTGGATAGGTGGCATCGTATCAAGCTTGTTCTTCAAGTGATTGGGTTTGGGATGCCACACTTGGTTCTTGGGTGGAGCTCTCGGAGGTTCTTCAAATACTCCGTCCTTGGTGTTAGGCTTGAGAGGCTCTTTGGGTGGAAGCTTGGTAAGTTTGGGAGTAGTGGTGGAGTTGGGCTTCTCACTCGGGTTCAGACCACTCGACTCTCCAATCTTCCCAAAAGCAGAAAGATCAACACCCGGATCAAAACCTACACCAGGACCTCCAGCACCTCGCTTGAATTGGGAGATCATCATCCCGAGCTGCGGCTCACCACAAGACACCCATGACAAGATGGTTCGAAGGTATGTGTTTTCCTCCTTGGTTTGCATCTTGTCATGCTTCACGTTTGCAATCTCCATCTGTTTTCCTCCTTGGTTTGCATCTTGTCATGCTTCACGTTTGCAATCTCCATCTCCAAACCCTCACACAAAGCGCACCTAGTCACACAGGTGCTACCCGAGCTGGCCTCCTCAAGAGACACAATCTTGGCATTCTTCTCTGCCAACTCGGATTCCAAGACATGACAAGTCTTGCACGCACCCAACAGCGAGGGTCTAGCCTTCAGCTCATCCACCTCTCCTACCAACGCAACATACTTGCTTCTCAAAGTGAGAAGGTCAGTCATGTGCGTGGTGCACATCTCACGCTCCTCCTCATCAGTAACGACTACGGTGGACTTGACAGAATCAAGCTCCTTCACCGTATCCTCCCACTTCTGCCTAAACTCCTTGCGCTCTCTAGCGGCACGCCTAAGCAACTTATCTTGACTAAGGAGCGCGGCAGTAAGTTTCTCGACCTCAGCGGAAAGCTCATCGTGGGTCAGAGATACCTGGGAGGTGTCGTCGTCGTCGTCGTTCCGAGGAGAGCTCACCAGCTCGCCGTCGACCTCCTTGCCGAGGGCCATGGTGCAGAACCCGTCGTCGTCGGCGAAGAAGCAGAGTCCGTTCAGCTTGTCCTCGATCCTCTTCTTCTTCTCGGACTCGTCGTCGCTTGAGCAAGCGGAGTCATCGTCCCAGTCGTCGACGTCGCTGAGCGTGGTGAAGAACGCACGCTGCTCAGCCTGGGCCTTCTCCAAGTACTTGGTCTTGATGTACTCCTTGTTGAAGCCGCCCTTCCGCTTGTGCCTCGCGGGGACGTACTTCTCCTTGCGCTTGCCGGAGTCGTACTTGTGCCCATGATCGCCCTTCCCAGAATGCTTGTTCTTCTTGGGACAGTTGGCGATGAAGTGGTCGGGGTCGTCGCACTCGTAGCATCCCGAGCGTCCTCCTCCGCGGCGACGGTTCATGCGGTTGTTGTGAAACCGCGAGAACCGGTTGGCAAGCAAAGCCAACTCGTCGTCTCCCAGAGACTCCAACTGGTCCTCTGTGACAGAAAGAAGAGAATGCAAAGGAAAACCTCTAGAGGGGATAGCAGAAGAGCCAGAAACCAAAGCCATAGTCGGGCCTGAAGGATTCTCATAAGAAGCCCTCGCCATGGCATCAATCTCACTGGACTTGAAGCTTACTGAAGAGCTCGTCGCACGTGAGGGTCTCATAGTTAGGTGATTTGATGATCGCCTGAACTTTGGAATCCCACACCGATCGATCAAGAGTATGCAAAAGCTTCAAAGCCCTCTCATGATCGTCGAAAGGCAACAGCTCCTTGTTAGCCCTCATCCTGTTGACAATCACCTGAAAGCGAGCGAATAAACTTTCTATGCTCTCGCCAGGCATATGTCGAAAGTTCTCATACTCTCGCTTGAATGTCTCGTAGAGGCGGGTTTTGACTTGAGAGGTTCCCTCATGAAAGCGCATGAGGGTAGCCCAAATCTCTGGAGCCGTAGCGAGGCGAGAAACACGATCAAACTCACTCATGCTCGAGCATGAGAAAAGAGCATTACGTGCTCGGCTATTGGCATCGTGCTCATCGATCTGATGCTGAGTCACACGAGCAGCCAAGACAACGTAATCAGCAGAGTTGCAAATATCACAAATGGAAGCGCCCAAACTCGGCAGATAGGCCGACATGCGTATCTCCCAATACGCATAGTTCGTCCCATCGAAAAACGGCGGTTTGCCCACACCGCGATCCATGTCGCCTTCTGTGGATCTGGAACCGGCTAAGGTGGAAGATCCTTAACCCGCTTTGATACCAATTGAAGGACCGAGAAGCAACCAGAAAGCGACCAGAGGGGGGGTGAATGGGAGCTTCAAATTTTCCTTTCGAAAACTAGTAGCCACTGTCCCGAGAATCACCCCGAAAGACAAACCCTAGAGCTTGCTAATGTCCACGACCCTAGATGTAGGGTGGATGCTTTCAAGAAGCACAGCGGGACACTACACAACTCTAGAAAGCCAACGCAAAAGACAGAAACCAAATCCGACAACGAGCAAGCGAACTGCGAATGAAACAGCCCGAGACAGAACTGACCGGACTCTGGCCTGCGTCCGGTCAGGCAGCACTGGACGCGTCCGGTCGGACGAAACTGAATTTCGGAGCTCTCTGTATTGGACCGGACTCACGGAGTCAGAGCGTCAGGTCGCAACACTCAGCGTCCGGTCGCACAGGCCAAAGAAGATGAATAGTACAAGGAGCGAGTCCGGTCACTGGCAAGAACGAGCGTCCGGTCAGCTACAGAAAAACTCTGTCTGACATTCAACCACCGGACGCACGAGGCAGCGTCCGGTCAACCCGTCAGCAGCGTCCGGTCACCCCGAGTTTCTACTGTTCGTCCACCGATTCCACTCGATCTCACCCAAAACATATCCTCTGCGGATACATGGGTGTATGCCGGGTCTCTGAGTGATGAGTGATTGTCAACTGGGATGATGCGCATGTTCTTTGGCTTGTGTTGTGCAGGTGTCGAGCACGGATACAGTGATCAAAGGCGAGGTGAAGGTCAAGTAGAGACGTGCCGTGCCGATGGACCGAGAGTGGCGAAGGGCGGACGTGAGGCTTGGACTGAGGGACCAGAGGCCCGAGGATCAGCTGTGGTGGCTGGCAGCCTGGGACAGCGACGAGCGAAGACTTGCGGTCATGTGTTGCCTGAGTCGTGGACTTGGGGACACGTGTCGGTGGACGGGGTGCACGGGAGGTGCATCCCATCTACGACGTCGGTTTGGTGGTTGAGCCAGGGAAAAACCATCGGGTGGACGGTTTCCAGGTTTGGGCCTCAAAACCTGGGTGCGGATGGTTTCCGAGTTTGGCCACAAAACTCGGGCTGAGGACGGTTTCCAGGTTTGGGCCTCAAAACCTGAGCGCTGAGGGTTTGCTGAGTTTGGCCTCAAAACTCAGATGCTTGGTGGGCTGGTTTCCCGGTTTGGGCCTCAAAACCGGGGGTTGGCTGTGAAGGCTGGTTTCCCGGTTTGGGCCTCAAAACCGGGGGTGCGACGTCCAGGAAAAGGACGCGGAGCGAGGGCGGCACGTGGCGGCAATCGGGAGGTTGCGTTGAGGCAACGCTACGAGTTGTGCGGGTGTGGCCGTCGGATCTACCTACCACCGAGTTGGTCCAGAATAACCTTAGGGTTTAGCTGGCTCGCTCTGTAAGTAGAGAGGAGTAGAATAGGAATAGAGTAGGAATTAGAAATTAGGATAAGTAGAGGGAGACACCCTCCTCCCTTCCTATCTCAGTCATTTGCTCTTTGCTTCTAGGGTTTCCTGCTCTCCCAATCCCCTGCTGTAGCTAGCTGAGATCCGCAGAGAACCATACCTCTGTGTACTGG
The DNA here is from genome assembly GCA_009763385.1 of Coix lacryma-jobi var. lacryma-jobi. Lineage (NCBI taxonomy): Eukaryota > Viridiplantae > Streptophyta > Magnoliopsida > Poales > Poaceae > Coix > Coix lacryma-jobi. Next base: position 83,628,939 of record CM019822.1, read on the forward strand.
AGATTTTGAGGAAGTGAGGCCGTAACCTCACTATTGTAGTGTGTGGTAGCCACACGGTTGCAGATCGATGTGTTGATTCGCGTTTTGTTCGTGTTCTTCGCGTTCTTCGTTTCTCCGCGATTTTCCCGTCACTCGATCTCTCTCTCCCGTGCGTCTATGCGAAATCCGTTTGAATCATCTTGTTCGTATTTGAAAGGAGATCATTTCCACCGAAGGAATTTATCTATCTCCTTACGAACGGGTAGATCGGGTTGATTTCGTTTTGGTGGCGCTTTTTGGTTCATCCTCCACCCCTTTTTATTTCCCGGTGTTTGACTCAATTTGAGCGGATGATTTCTTGGGGATAGTCTCCTAACTACTCCGTGATCATTCTCTCCAAGTTTGGAATGTGGGATTTTGATTTGAATCGATTTGGGATCGATTTGGGTGAAGGGCGAACAAATTCGCCCTCCCTGAGTGACCGTGGACAGTCCGCCACTCAGGGCGCGGACAGTCCGCGCATCGGGATTCAGCTGAGCAGTGGCTGCGTGTCTCGGTGAACAGTGCTGAAACTTGACCGGCGGACAGTCCGCCGTTGTGTTTGGCGGACAGTCCGGGAACGTCCAGGGACTTTGCAGCAACCTTGCTGTTTGGCGAGTTTTGCCGGCGGACAGTCCGCCACTCGCCCGCGGACAGTCCGGCACTACCGCGGACAGTCCGAGACCATACCGGCGGACAGTCCGGGATTTGGCTGTGCCTTCCGGCTTAGTGCGTTTGCTCTCTCGGCTTGTTCGTTTGGTTTCCGGATTTCACGTTTGACCCTAGAGTTGACCAAGGAACCTCTCTAGGTATCTTTGCTACTTGTTAGCATAGGTATTTAGGAGTTTCTCGACGTAGCCGACAATCTACGTTCGGGACTTGGTTTTTGGGGTTGTGTTCGAGCCGGAGCTTTTGGCATTTGGTTTTCTATCTTCTTGTGGTGCCTCGCTGTGATCCTAGGGATCATCCACCCTCTTCCAAGGGTCGTGGGCATCACGGTTTCGGTCGCAGTTTCTCCGGGTTGATTTTGGGACATTTGGCCAAAGTTTCGAGAGAAATTTTTGAACTCCCATTCACCCCCCTCTGGTTGCCTTGCTAGTGCTTTCTCGGTCCTTCAATTGGTATCAGAGCAGGTTAAGGATCTTCCACCTTAGCCAGTTCCAGATCCACAGAAGGCGACATGGATCGCGGCGTGGGCAAACCGCCGTTTTTCGATGGGACGAACTATGCGTATTGGAAGATACGCATGTCGGCCTATCTGCAGAGTTTGGGTGCTTCCATCTGGGATATTTGCAACTCTGCCGATTACGTGGTCTTGGCTGCTCGTGTCTCTCAGCTTCAGATCGATGAGCACGATGCCAATAGCCGAGCCCGTAATGCTCTTTTCTCATGCTTGAGCATGAGTGAGTTTGATCGCGTTTCTCACCTCGCTACGGCTCGGGAGATTTGGGCTACCCTCATGCGTTTCCATGATGGAACCTCTCAAGTCAAAACCCGTCTCTACGAGTCGTTCAAGCGAGAGTATGAGAACTTTCGACATATGCCTGGCGAGAGCATAGAAAGTTTATTCGCTCGCTTTCAGGTGATTGTCAACAGGATGAGGGCTAACAAGGAGCTGTTGCCTTTTGACGATCATGAGAGAGCTTTGAAGCTTTTGCATACTCTTGATCAGTCGGTGTGGGACTCCAAAGTTCAGGCGATCATCGAATCACCGAACTATGAGACCCTCACTTGCGACGAGCTCTTTAGTAAGCTCAAGTCCAGTGAGATTGATGCCATGGCGAGGGCTTCTTATGAAAATCCTTCTGGCCCGTCGATGGCTTTGGTTTCTGGCTCTGGCTCTTCTGCTAACCCCTCTGGAGGATTTGCTCTCTCTTCTCTCTTTTCTATCACAGAGGACCAGCTTGAGTCTTTGGGGGATGACGAGCTAGCCTTGCTCGTCAACCGGTTCTCGCGGTTTCACAACAACCGCATGAACCGTCGCCGCGGAGGAGGACGCTCAGGATGCTACGAGTGCGGCGACCCCGATCACTTCATCGCCAACTGCCCCAAGAAGAAGCATTCATCTGGGAAGGGCGATCATGGGCACAAGTATGACTCCGGCAAGCGCAAGGAGAAGTACGTCCCCGCGAGGCACAAGCGGAGGGGCGGCTTCGATAAGGAGTACATCAAGAAGAAGTACTTGGAGAAGGCCCAGGCTGAGCAGCGCGCGTTCTTCGCCACGCTCAGCGACGTCGATGGCTCGGATGACGACTCCGCTTGCTCAAGCGACGACGAGTCCGAGAAGAAGAAGAGGATCGAGGACAAGCTGAACGGCCTCTGCTTCTTCGCCGACGACGACGGCTTTTGCACCATGGCCCTCGACGGCGAGCTGGTGAACTCCCCTCGGAACGACGACGACGACACCTCCCAGGTATCTCTGACCCACGATGAGCTTTCCGCTGAGGTCGAGAAACTTACTGCCGCGCTCCTTAGTCAAGATAAGTTGCTTAGGCGAGCCGCTAGAGAGCGCAAGGAGTTTAGGCAGAAGTGGGAGGATACGGTGAAGGAGCTTGATTCTGTCAAGTCCACCGTAGTTGTTACCGATGAGGAGGAGTGCGAGGCGTGCACCACGCACATGACTGATCTTCTCACTTTGAGAAGTAAGTATGTTGCGTTGGTAGGAGAGGTGGATGAGCTCCGGGCTAGACCCATGCTGTTGGGTGCGTGCAAGACTTGTCCTGTCTTGCAATCCGAGTTGGCAGAGAAGAATGCCAAGATTGTGTCTCTTGAGGAGGCCAGCTCGGGTAGCACTTGTGTGACTCGGTGCGCTTTGTGCGAGGGTTTGGAGATGGAGATTGCCAATGTGAAGCATGACAAGATGCAAACCGAGGAGGAAAACACATACCTTCGGACCATCTTGTCATGGGTGTCTTGTGGTGAGCCACAGCTCGGGATGATGATTTCCCAATTCAAGCGAGCTGCTGGAGGTCCCGGTGTAGGCTTTGCTCAGGGTGTTGATCTTTCTGCTTTTGGGAAGATTGGAGAGTCGAGTCGTCTGAATCCGAGTGAGAAGCCCAACTCCACCACTACTCCCAAACTTACCAAGCTTCCACCCAAAGAGCCTCTCAAGCCTAACACCAAGGATGGGGTCTTTGTTGAGCCTCCGAGAGCTCCACCCAAGAACCAGCAATGGGCTCCCAAACCCAACCACCTAAAGAACAAGCTGGACACAATGCCACCTATCCAGGAGGAGTTGCCACAGAAGGGCAAGGTGATCCACACCCACAACCGTGAGTACCAACAACCCCCTTTGAGAGCGGTGAGGTACCACTGTGAGCACTGTGGGAGAGATGGACACTTGAGCGAGTTCTGTTTTAGGCGCAAGAGAGAGGCGCGCCGTGCTAGGGAGATGAACAACCCGAACATGTACCATCCTTTTCATGATGTACATGTGCCGAATGTTCAGAGGAGAGCACCGAGACATGCTGCTAGGCCCAGAGGTCCAGAACCACAAGTTCCCAGGCCTAGGCAGCAGAGAGCTCCGAGGAGAGACGCTAGGCCTAGAGGTGTTGAGCCTCAAGTCCCTAGGCGTAGGCCTCGTAGAGAGCGTGCCCGGCGGGAGCCTGCATTTGTAGGCTATGGACCCTGTGGCGGTGGCTTTGCAGTTGAGCGTTTTCCCCCACCGCGTTTTGAGTATCGCGGTGAGCGCTCCTTCCCCAGCGGACCACGTTCTTCTAAACATGGTGATCGCTTCCTTCGTAGGTGTGCTAGGAATGGTTTTTTCACTGACCGTTCTTTTGAGCAACCGGCCCAACACTGGTATTCTTCCTACTTCACTAACCCCAGTGTTGGCCCGTATGCTCACCCTATGTCTTTTTATTGATGTAGGTAAAACGATTGGAGAACGTTTGGTTGGTGGATTCCGGGTGTTCGAGGCACATGACCGAAAACGCCAAGTGGTTCTCCAGTCTTAGTCCGGTCGCCGGAAAGGAGTATATCACCTTCGGCGACAACAGCAAAGGTAAGGTGCTGTCTCGTGGGTCTGTGCGAGTTAATGAGCACTTTGTGTTGCGCGATGTTGCTCTTGTTTCTAACTTGCATTTTAACCTTCTTTCCGTTTCGCAACTCTTTGACGACGACTATGAGATTCGTTTTAAACCGAATCTCAGTCGTATTTTGGATCCTCAGGGCAATCTTGTGTGTTTGATTTCACCCTTTGGAAAAGTCTTTCGTGCGAATTTCTCGGAGTCTTTTGGTACTTCTCGTTGTCTTGTGGCTGAACCTTCCTCTTCTGATCTTTGGAAGTGGCATAGGAGACTCGGACATTTGAGCTTCGACTTGCTTGCAAGGCTTAGTTCACTTGGCCTAATCTGAGGATTGCCCAAGTTATCTATGGAGAAGGATCTTGTTTGCCACTCTTGTAGACACGGGAAGATGGTTGCCGCTCCCCACCATCCAGTGACTCAGGTCATGACCAAGCGCCCTGGAGAGCTTTTGCACATGGACCTTGTTGGTCCGGCTCGGGTGAGCTCGGTTGGGGGGAAGTGGTATGTGCTTGTTGTTGTCGACGATTTTTCAAGATATTCGTGGGTTTTCTTTTTAGTTGAGAAAACTGAGACTTTCTCCCTTGCTCGCAATCTGATTTTGCGTCTTCAGAACGAGTTCCCTTTGAACTCGATGCGAGCTATTCGGAGTGATAATGGTTTCGAATTCAAGAATTTGGATTTTGAGAAGTTTTGTAACTCCTTGGGTTTAGAGCATCAGTTTTCTTCCCCCTACACACCCCTCAGAATGGTGTTGTAGAGAGGAAGAATCGGACCCTTGTAGAGATGGCCAGGACGATGCTCGATGAGCATAGGACTCCTAGGCGATATTGGGCCGAAGCTATGAGCACTGCATGCTACATTTCCAATCGCATTTTTCTTCGAGCATTCTTGAAAAAGACCTCTTATGAGTTGCGTTTTGGAAAACTCCCCAAGGTGAGTTATTTTCGAGTTATTGGTTGCCATTGTTTTATACTCAAAAAGGGCAACTTGGACAAGTTTGAGTCTCGTTCTTCTGACGGTGTGTATTTGGGTTATGGCACTCACACTCGAGCTTACCGTGTACTTAACCTTGACACTAACCGAGTCATGGAGACATCCGATGTCACCTTCGACGAGACCACGGTTTGTCCTTCTTCTCGTTTTGAGCGTGCAGGTGATCATGAGGTTGGCGAACCTCTTTTCGATGATGAAGAAGAAGGTGCTGAAGGGATAGATGACCCAGCACCTCCTCCACCTACTGTGCCGCAAAGAGCGGCCTCTACGACGACTCACAGCCCCGACACATCGCCTTCCTGGGGGCCGTGGGATCCTCCACCCCGAGCGGTACCCTTTGTACCCGGGGAGGCACCAGCTGCTGTTGAGGGGGAGGCCACTTCGGCAAGGGAGGCACCACGACACATTCTGCGCCAGCACCCGCCTCAGCAGATGATCGACAGCATCGAGGAACGCGTCACCCGGTCAAGGCAAATCTCTCACTTTGCTCATTCTGCATTTGTTGCTGATTTTGAGCCCTGAGATGTTGGACACGCTTTGACGGATCCGGATTGGGTCAATGCCATGCATGAGGAGCTTGAGAACTTTGAGAGAAATCGGGTTTGGGTTCTAGTGTCTCCACCTTCTGAGTGTCACCCAATTGGGACAAAATGGGTTTTCAAAAACAAACAGGGAGAAGATGGCCATGTTGTGAGAAACAAGGCCAGACTCGTAGCCCAGGGATATAGTCAGAAGGAGGGGATAGACTATGAGGAGACGTTTGCTCCTGTAGCTCGTTTGGAGGCAATTAGGATACTCTTGGCTTTTGCTGCATCCAAAGGTTTCAAACTATTTCAAATGGATGTCAAGAGTGCCTTCTTAAACGGCTACATAGAAGAGGAGGTGTATGTTAGACAACCCCTCGGTTTCGAAAATCCCAAGTTTCCAAACCATGTCTTTAAACTTCACAAAGCTTTGTATGGTTTGAAACAAGCCCCTAGAGCCTGGTATGATAGGTTGAAAACCTTTTTGCTTGCTAAGGGTTTTAAAATGGGATGTGTAGATAAAACGCTCTTTCTCCTCAAGCAAGGCAGTGATACTCTCTTGGTCCAAATTTACGTGGATGATATCATTTTCGGTGGTTCTTCTCACGCTTTGGTTGCCAAGTTTGCAGACATTATGAGCAGGGAGTTCGAGATGAGCATGGTGGGCGAGTTGATGTTTTTCCTCGGGTTGCAAATCAAGCAAACCCGGGAAGGAACGTTTGTGCACCAGGGCAAGTACACCAGAGATATTCTGAAGAAGTTCGACATGGGTGAGGCCAAGCCTCTTCCAACACCCATGGCGACTACGACGGCCCTGGATGCGGACAAGGAGGGAGAAGCAGTGGACCAGAAGGAGTACCGGAGTATGATCGGGTCGCTGCTGTACCTGACGGCGACACGCCCGGACATCCAGTTCGCGGTGTGCCTCTGCGCGCGCTTTCAGGCGTCGCCGCGCACCTCTCACCGTCAGGCGGTCAAGCGCATTATGAGGCACTTATCCTTCTCTCCAGAATTCGGGATTTGGTATTCTGCTTCCTCCACCCTTTCCCTTTGCGGTTATTCCGATGCCGATTTTGCTGGTTGCCGTATTGATCGCAAGTCCACTTCTGGGACTTGCCAGTTTATTGGTTCTTCTCTTGTTTCATGGTCTTCTCGCAAGCAGTCTAGCGTCGCCCAGTCTACCACAGAGGCTGAGTATGTTGCTGCGGCTAGCTGCTGTTCCCAGATACTCTGGATGATGGCCACTTTGCGTGATTTTGGTCTGAGCTTTTCTCGTGTTCCATTGCTTTGTGATAGCACGAGTGCGATTAGCGTTGCTAAGAACCCCGTGCTTCACTCGAAGACCAAACACATTGATGTGCGCTTTCATTTTCTGCGAGACCACTATGAGAAGGGTGATATCGACCTTCGCCATGTCGATACTCATCATCAGCTTGCTGATATTTTTACCAAGCCTTTGGACCAATCAACCTTTAATCGGTTGAGAGGTGAGCTTGGTGTGTGTTTCCCCTTTTTAGATGGGGGAAACACTTTGGATTTTGTATGATACACTGACTTTTTGCTTTTAGTTGTTTTTGCTTCTTTTTGATTTCTTCGTGCATCTTTTGCATTTCAGCATACGCTTTTACATTCTGAGCTTCATGTGTATAATCTGAAGAATGTAACTATGCTCCGTGTAGTTTTTGCTCCGATGCTTTATGTTGATGCTGTAGCTTATGCTCTTTCTGATCACTAGTGCATACTATGAGTTGAGCTATTTTTGAATGGTGAATTTGTTAATGAACTTAAAACTTGAAAATATTCACCATTGAGATATGCAACTAGCATGTGTAGGATGTGTTGAAGTCACATGTGCTTTTCATATATGCTAGGTTGCTATGTCTCTAGTGTTGAGTCATTCACTTGCTTGGTATGTCATATTCTGTTTAAAATCTGAACCAAGTTAAGTGAATTGGAAAGATCGAGATGGGTTTGCTTGTTAGCACCTCACAGTTTCGAGACTGTTTCTCATTGCACTTTGAGTTAAACTTGAGCTGTGTAGTGTATGACCGAAACTGTTGCTTTAAGCTTCTGATTGCTTATGCATAGGCTTCGCACAGTTGGAAAGTTAGGCAATAACAAGCATTCAACCTCTCGTAGTCACATGCTGTTTTCTGAACTTGTGTAATTTCACCGCTGCAACTCCGATTAAAATCTGAAATCACAAGTATATGCCTAAATTGGTATCAGCATGATGTTTGAACTATGCTAGGGGTAGTTCACCTTGTATACATGCTTAGCACTTGTTTGACTTCTTGTCTATACATGTCTGTGCTATTTTGATGGTGAATACCTTTTCGGTTACAAACTGCTCTTTTGCTCTCATTTCAGACTTAGTGATCAGTTTGAGCCTTTGCTAGCATTTTGCGCATTCTCTGAGTCATCGAATCAGAACTCTGTAGAGCATCTTTGCACTCTTTTCAGTATACTCCTGAAGCTCCTAACTTGCATTTTGCCTCATTTGCATCTTGGAAGGGGAGAAATCTGCGTGTTAGCACTTTGTGCTGCATTTTCTGAGAGGGAGCTTTGACTCTTGACAAGTGCATTTTCAACTTAGGGGGAGAAATTGCAAATCATATTTCCTGGTTGTTTGCACTATTCGAGGGGGAGTTTGTTTCCGATTGAGTGTTTGACATTTTCAATTGGTTTGGAGCGGTTTGCTAGTTGCGTTGAGCCTTAGCCTCTTTCTTGAGGGACTAGCATTTGCTTTTCAGATTTTCAATTGGTGTCGAACTCTTTTTGATAACAGTCAGTATCGAGCTTTCTTTGCTAGTTGTGTTGAGCCTCTGTGCCTCTATCTTGAGAGACTAGCATTTTGCTTTGATATTTTCGATTGGTTTTTGCTAGCGGTGTTGAGCCTGTTCTACCTCTTCTTGAGGGCTAGCTTTGCTTTGCTTGGTTGCGTTGAGCCGTTGCCCATGTCTTTGGGGACCAAGTTCTTTCGCTCTTTCCACTTGACCTTCTTCGGCTTTGCTATGCTTTTGGGTCATTTGGTCGAGTTTTCTCTTCTCCTTTTTCCTTCTTCTCTTTCTATTATGATTTGTGTTGGTAGTTGACAATGCACTCATCAAGGGGGAGATTGTGGATACATGGGTGTATGCCAGGTCTCTGAGTGATGAGTGATTGTCAACTGGGATGATGCACATGTTCTTTGGCTTGTGTTGTGCAGGTGTCGAGCACGGATACAGTGATCAAAGGCGAGGTGAAGGTCAAGTAGAGACGTGCCGTGCCGATGGACCGAGAGTGGCGAAGGGCGGACGTGAGGCTTGGACTGAGGGACCAGAGGCCCAAGGATCAGCTGTGGTGGCTGGCAGCCTGGGACAGCGATGAGCGAAGACTTGCGGTCATGTGTTGCCTGAGTCGTGGACTTGGGGACACGTGTCGGTGGACGGGGTGCACGGGAGGTGCATCCCATCTACGACGTCGGTTTGGTGGTTGAGCCAGGGAAAGACCATCGGGTGGACGGTTTCCAGGTTTGGGCCTCAAAACCTGGGTGCGGATGGTTTCCGAGTTTGGCCACAAAACTCGGGCTGAGGACTGTTTCCAGGTTTGGGCCTCAAAACCTGGGCGCTGAGGGTTTGTTGAGTTTGGCCTCAAAACTCAGATGCTTGGTGGGCTGGTTTCCCGGTTTGGGCCTCAAAACCGGGGGTTGGCTGTGAAGGCTGGTTTCCCGGTTTGGGCCTCAAAATCGGGGGTGCGACGTCCAGGAAAAGGACGCAGAGCGAGGGCGGCACTTGGCGGCAATCGGGAGGTTGCGTTGAGGCAACGCTACGAGTTGTGCGGGCGTGGCCGTCGGATCTACCTACCACCGAGTTGGTCCAGAATAACCTTAGGGTTTAGCTGGCTCGCTCTGTAAGTAGAGAGGGGTAGAATAGGAATAGAGTAGGAATTAGAAATTAGGATAAGTAGAGGGAGACACCCTCCTCCCTTCCTATCTCAGTCATTTGCTCTTTGCTTCTAGGGTTTCCTGCTCTCCCAATCCCCTGCTGTAGCTAGCTGAGATCTGCAGAGAACCATACCTCTGTGTACTGGAGATTTTGAGGAAGTGAGGCCGTAACCTCACTATTGTAGTGTGTGGTAGCCACACGGTTGCAGATCGATGTGTTGATTCGCGTTTTGTTCGTGTTCTTCGCGTTCTTCGTTTCTCCGCGATTTTCCCGTCACTCGATCTCTCTCTCCCGTGCGTCTATGCGAAATCCGTTTGAATCATCTTGTTCGTATTTGAAAGGAGATCATTTCCATCGAAGGAATTTATCTATGTCCTTACGAACGGGTAGATCGGGTTGATTTCGTTTTTGTGGCGCTTTTCGGTTCATCCTCCTCCCCTTTTGATTTCCCGGTGTTTGACTCGATTTGAGCGGATGATTTCTTGGGGATAGTCTCCTAACTACTCCGTGATCATTCTCTCCAAGTTTGGGAACGTGGGATTTTGATTTGAATCGATTTGGGATTGATTTGGGTGAAGGGCGAACAAATTCGCCCTCCCTGAGTGACCGCAGACAGTCCGCCACTCAGGGCGCGGACAGTCCGCGCATCGGGATTCAGCTGAGTAGTGGCTGCGTGTCTCGGTGAACAGTGCTGAAACTTGACCGGCGGACAGTCCGCCGTTGTGTTTGGCGTACAGTCCGGGGACGTCCAGGGACTTTGCAGCAACCTTGCTGTTTGGCGAGTTTTGCCGGTGGACAGTCCGCCACTCGCCCGCGGACAGTCCGGCACTACCGCGGACAGTCCGGGACCATACCGGCGGACAGTCCGGGATTTGGCTGTGTCTTCCGGCTTAGTGCGTTTGCTCTCCCGGCTTGTTCGTTTGGTTTCCCGATTTCACGTTTGACCCTAGAGTTGACCAAGGAACCTCTCTAGGTATTTTTGCTACTTGTTAGCATAGGTATTTAGGAGTTTCTCGACGTAGCCGACAATCTACGTTCGGGACTTGGTTTTTGGGGTTGTGTTCGAGCCGGAGCTTTTGGCATTTGGTTTGCTATCTTCTTGTGGTGCCTCGCTGTGATCCTAGGGATCATCCACCCTCTTCCAAGGGTCGTGGGCATCACAGTTTCGGTCGCAGTTTCTCGGGGTTGATTTTGGGACATTTGGCCAAAGTTTCGAGAGAAATTTTTGAGCTCCCATTCACCCCCCCTCTGGTCGCCTTGCTAGTGCTTTCTCGGTCCTTCATCCTCTAGGGATCAAACTTGGTGAGAGGTGTCACAAGGAGGATAGTGAGCTATCTCTAAGAGATCATGGCTCGAACCTATCTCCAAATCGATGAATCGAAGAAATTCGGGAGAAGGGAGAAAAGCTTGACCCGAAACTAAAATCGATCGATCTCCTAGACCGTGAGGTTAGAGGTGAATTCCTTCGGTGGAAAGAAGTGCCTCACGATCTAGAACAACTTGGTTCAAACGGATTTGCAAGAGATGAACCGAGCAAAGAGATCAAGCGACGGGAAAAACGTGGAGAAAAAGGATTCCGCGAAGAACACGAACGAAACGCGAATCACAACCAGGAAATTGCAACCGTGTGGCTACCACACGCTACAACAGTGAGGTTACAGCCTCACTTCCTCAAAATCTCACGGACACAGAGGTATTGTTCTCTTCTCTGTGGATCTCAGGTTCGCTACAGCAGGGGAGTGGGAGAGCAGGAAAACCTAGAAGCAAAAGAGCAAATTGACTGAGATAGTTGGGGAGGAGGGTGTCTCCCCCTACTTAACCTATTCCTAATTCCTACTGTATTCCTATTCTACCCCTCTCTACTTACAGAGCGAACCAGCTAAACCCTAGGGTTATTCTGGACCAACTCAGTGGTAGGTAGATCCGACGGCCACGCCCGCACAACTCGTAGCGTTGCCTCGACGCAATCTCCCGATTGCCGCCACGTGCCGCCACCGCTTCGCGTCCTTTTCCTGGACGTCGCACCCCCGGTTTTGAGGCCCAAACCAGGAAACCAGCCTTCACAGCCAACCCCCGGTTTTGAGGCCCAAACCGGGAAACCAGCCCACTAGCATCTGAGTTTTGAGGCCCAAACTCAGCAAACCCGCAGCGCCCAGGTTTTGAGGCCCAATCCTGGAAACCGTCCTCAGCCCGAGTTTTGTGGCCAAACTCGGAAACCATCCGCACCTAGGTTTTGAGGCCCAAACCTGGAAACCATCCACCAGATGGTTTTTCTCTGGCTCTACCACCAAACCGACGTCGTAGAGGGGATGCACCGCCCGTGCACCCCATCCACCGACACGTGTCCCCGAGTCCACGACTCAGGCAACACATGACCGCAAGTCTTCGCTCGTCGCTGTCCCAGGCTGCCAGCCACCACAGCTGATCCTCGGGCCACCGGTCCCTCAGTCCAAGCCTCACGTCCGCCCTTCGCCACTCTCGGTCCATCGGCACGGCACGTCTCTACTTGACCTTCACCTTGCCTCTGATCACTGTATCCGTGCTCGACACCTGCACAACACAAGCCAAAGAACATGCGCATCATCCTAGTTGACAATCACTCATCACTCAGAGACTCGGCATACACCCATGTATCCGCACGTAATCTCACCATTGTCTCGTGTGGTAGACACACGGTTGAAATCCTGATCAATTCGCGTTTTGATTATGTGTTCTTCGCGTTTTGGTTTTTCCTCTCCCAAAGATTTGCTTCTTTCTCCCTCTTTGTGAGACGGTTTGTGATTCCATTTGAATCAATTTGCTCTTGATTGTGAGGCACATCAATTCACCAAAGGAATCACTTCCAAACCTCACAATCATGCAGATCGAACGATTTTCGTTTTGTTTTGGTTTCTTTCTCCCTTGCCCATATTTCTTTCGATTCACCAATTTGGAGTTAGGCTCGAGCCATGATCTCCTAGGAGTAGCTCACTAACATCCTTGTGACCTCTCAGATCGAGTCTTGGCCTTAGAGCTTTCGATTCGAAGGAGATCGGGTTGAATCGCCGAAGAATAGCTCTGTTTTCGGGGGCATCAGACGCTGACGTCGTGAGCATCGGACGCTGAGTTTGTCACATCGGACGCTCCGTTGCCACGTGTCAAAGAACTGTGTTTTTGAGTGAGCATCGGATGCTGGGCATCGAACGCTCGATTTCACATCGGACGCTCCTAACCCACATTGGACGCTGGCATCGGACGCTGAGCTTTCACTATAGCAGCGTCCGATGGTCATGCAGTAAGGTTCCAGAACTGCTCATTTTGCATCGGACGCGTCCGACGTTTGGATATCGGACGCTGCCAGCGTCCGATGCAGTGAAGTCTGCACTATTTCGTCCGTAGTTCGTTCGTCCGACTTCAAATTTGGTTTCTGGCTTTTGCGTTGGGTTTCTTGGGTTGTGTAGTGTCCCGATGTGCTACTGGGAAGCATCCACCCTACATCTAGGGTCGTGGATACTAGCAAGCCTTCGTCTTGCTTTTGGGGTGACTCTTTGGGACAAGGGCCATCTATTTCTCGAGAAGAAATTTGAGGCTCCCATTCACCCCCCCTTTGGTCGCCAATTCGGTCCTTCATATCGCCAGACCCCTCACAAACCTGTTAGCTAAGGATGCACCCTTTGGTTTCACAGATGAGTGCCTTAATGCCTTTCATACCTTAAAGAAGGCACTCATCACAGCGCCAATCATCCAACCTCCAGATTGGACGCTGCCATTTGAGATCATGTGTGATGCTAGTGATTATGTTGTCGGTGCGGTTCTCAGCCAAACCAAAGAGAAGAAGCATCACGCGATCGCTTACGCTACCAAGACACTGACAGGAGCTCAGCTTAACTACGCCGCCACCAAAAAATAGCTCCTTGCTGTTGTCTTCGCTATAGACAAGTTTCGGTCTTACTTAGTAGGAGCCAAGATTATCATTTTTACCGAACATGCTGCTTTAAAATTTTGCTCACTAAGAAAGATGCGAAATCTCGTCTTATTAGATGGATTCTGCTGCTACAAGAATTCGATCTAGAAATTAAAGATAAGAAAGGTGTAGAAAATACAGTAGCAGATCATCTTTCGTGTATGCAAGTCAATAACATGTAGGAACCACCCATTAATGACTTTCTACGCGATGACATGCTACTCAAGGTGATGGACACCACCCCAAGGTACGCAAATATTGTGAACTTTATGGTTACAGGGTACGTACCACCATGGGAGGACAAAAGAAAGCTCCAGATGGAAAGCCGTCGTCACCTTTGGGATGACCCATACCTGTACAGGGTATGCTCTGATGGGCTGCTAAGGAGATGTGTGCCCATAGCAGAAGGGATGCAGATCATAGAGAAGTGCCATGCTGGACCATACGAAGGCCACTACGGAGTTTTCCGCACCCAGGCCAAAATCTGGCAGTGCGGATTCTTCTTGCCAACAATGTATGAAGACACAAAAGAATTCATCAGAAGATCGATAAAGTGTCAATTCCAGGGTAGCAACACAGCTCGCAATGCCATGCCCCTACACTATAACCTTCAAATAGAAATATTTGATGTGTGGGGCATAGACTTTGTGGGACCATTCCCGAAGTCACAAGACTGCGAGTACATCCTGGTTGCTGTGGACTACGTGTCCAAGTGGGTGGAAGCTCTGCCATGTCGATCGGCGGACTCCAAGCACGCTTGGAAGATGTTCCACAAGATAATCTTCCCACGCTTCGGAGTACCCCGCATGGTGATCAGCGATGGGGGATCACACTTCATCGACAGGAAGTTCCGAGTTTTCCTCAGAGAACTCGGGGCTAACCACAACATCGCTACCCCTACCATCCACAAACAAGCGGTCAAGCCAAGACATCTAATAAACAAATAAAGAGCATCCTGCAGAAGACGGTCAATGACATGGGAAAGGATGGAAAAGCAAGCTACCCGATGCTCTCGGGGCATACAGGACAACTTACAAAACCCCCATTGGCATGTCACCGTTCAAGTTGGTCTATGGAAAGAGCTATCATCTACCAGTTGAGCTTGAGCATCGAGCTCACTAGGCCATCAAGACCTGGAACATGGATATCAGGCTAGCCGGCAACAATCGACAAAAACAAATCGCCGAGCTAGAAGAATGGAGGGAGAAGGCCTACCATAGTGTCAATCTATACAAAGAAAGAACGAAAAGATGGCATGACAACCGTGTTGAGTACATAGAAAATGGGTACCCCAAAACCTCAATTACGAAAAACTAAACCTCGTCAAAATCTACAATCATACCCCAACCTCAACACGCAAACCAGCCCAAGTACCGATCTATACTGGGCTGGCCCGTGAATGTACCCAGTAGCGCAGCCTATATTCCCTCGAGGAATCCCTTCTCAAGACCACGCCAAGTCCGCTCAGGGAACACCTCGATTACGGGAACTTCCCGAGCGAACGAGGCAGACCATGGTGACAGAAATTCCCCGAACAAACGAAGCAGGCTTCGACTGCCTTGCCTCATACCCACTCATTCCTCGAGCACCCCTCGAAGGGTACTCCCTCGAGCACTCCTAGAGCAGGCACCGACCGCCTAGCCACACACCCCTCGATTACGGAACCCTTCCGAGCGAATGAGGCAGGCCTCGGCCGCCTTGCCACGCGCCTCCTCGGATACCTACTTCGTGTATGATTCTAGGAGCATTAAATGCGCTCCACCCGCTCCCGTCTAAGTCGCATGGCTACAACGAGAGCCATAGTGGATCGTACCTCAGTTAAATCTAACTTTAACCGCCCATACCCGGGAAACGAGCACGACGTGCAGTGCAGATACACCATGCTGCGCACTGTGCCTTGTCAGGCGTCCTCTCAAGGCACGTTTGTCAATGCCTTTCCCGCTTGAGAATACATATGATGAATGATTGACATTTATGAGGAAGGCTTGTGGCTTTTCCCGGTTAAGTCCATATCTCGCTATGCGCTTAGTGTTTATGACTAACCGGTGGCGTTGAGTTGTGGTGTGTTACCGGGTTGGTGTGCGTGTGCAACATGTGTCTCTTGGCTGTGTTGATGTGCAGGTGTGGAGCTTGGAGATAGTGGTCGATGGCGAGGTGAAGGTCAAGTAGAGACGTGTCATGCGCCGACGGACCGGGAGTGGTGAAGGATGGGCGTACCATGCGGCGGACGTGCCATGCCGATGGACCCAGAGCAGTGAAGGGCAGACGTGAGGCTTGGAACGACGGACCGGGAGGCCTGAGGACCAGCTGTGGTAGCTGGCACGTGGCATCAGCAAGCGAGAGCACATGGGTATGTGCGATGCATCGGCCGAGTCCTGGAGCTTGCGACGAGGCGAAGCGAAGGATGAGAAGGCACGTGGTCGTCGGATGGAAACTGCCGGAATTGGACGGTTTTACCCCTAGGGGGTATTTGGGCTGAGTGCTTCATGTAAGGGCGTTTTTGTCTTCAGACGTGCGCATATATATTTGAGAAGGGGCTGTGTTGGACAACCATCCTTGGAGAGTGCCATTCTCATTTTGCTAGTGTGAGAAGAGGCTAGGGTCAGAGAGAGAGGAGTGGCTCTTGTTCTTGAGTTTTTCGCCATCCGTGCTTTGTTGTTGCGAGGAGTGGCTTGTAACCTGACATTGTGTGCTATACAATCCATCTTCTAGTTGAAATCCAAGGATCAATTTCGTACTCCTCATGATAGTCTCGAATTTGGATCGAATTCGCGTATTTGTTCTTCGCGTTTCGGTTTTTCCCCTCCAGGAGATTTGCCTCGTTCTCCCTCTCCGAGAGGTGGTTTTTGATTCCGTTTAAATCAGATTGTGCTTTGTCATGAGCTCCTTCTTTTCACCGAAGGATTTCCCCTCTAACCTCATGAGCACATAGATCGGGTCGAAATCGCGTTCGTTCTTCGTTCTTCCCCTTTGCCCATTCTTCTTTGATTTTCTTTGATTCACCAATATATATTTAGATTCGAGCCATGATCTCTTAGTGATAGCTCACTAACCTTTTTGTGAACTCCTCTACAAAATTTCAGATTTTTCGGAGTTGATTTGGTTGAGTTTTGGCTTCAAAATCAGAATTTTCCGAAGCTGCAGCGTGCAACCCGGACATGTCCGGTAGGCAACCTGGATATGTCCAGTAGTGAGACCTTGGAATTTTGAGCTGAAAATTTGAGGAAATCTTCCCTTAGGTGTCTACTTGCTCCTGTTAAAATTTCATAATTTTTGGACACCGTTTGATAGGGTTTTGGAATTTTCTCCCAAAACTGGTTTGGGCAGTGAATACCAGACATGTCCGGTAGGCAACCCGGACATGTCCGGAATAGACACTTTGGAGTTTTGAGCTGCAATTTTTGGGAGACCTTCCTGAGGTTGTCTAGTACCTGTGGTTCAAATTTTACAATTTTTGGACACCGTTTGATAGAGCTTTTGATTTTTCTCCCATGATTGGTCGCTGCAGTCTTGCAAACGCTCCGAGGCTCTTTTGTGCTCCAGTAGTGTCCCGTTGTGCTTTTGAGGCATCCACCCTACATCTAGGGTCGTGGACACTACCAAGTCCTTGTCTTGCTTTTGGGATGAGTCTCTGGGACAAGGACCATCGATTTCTCGAGAAGAAATTTGAGGCTCCCATTCGCCCCCCCCCCTCTGGTTGCCAATTCGGTCCTTCAATTGGTATCAGAGCCAGTTGAGGATCTCTCTACCTAACCGGTTCTGGATCCGTGAAGGTGACCTTTTTAGAGTGATTTTGCTTCCGACTTTGTTTATCGAGGTGTTGAGCTTTTGTCTTGCTAATACTAACGGTGCTTTTGTAAATGGCACCAAGTTCCTCTTCTAGTGTGTCTTTGTCCTCCGATTTGAATCATGGACATGCAATCGAGGATGACATTTCCGGAAGAAGGAGGATTGCAGTTCTTGAGGCAGAGCGCGAGGTGGACGCTTTGCTGGACTTCCTAGGAGATGATGAGCATTCAACGGAGGATGCTGATACATGGGTGTATGCCAGATCTTGAGTGATGAGTGATTGTCAACGGGTTTGATGCGCATGTTCTTTGGCTTGTGTAGTGCAGGTGTCGAGCACAGAGACAGTGATCGAAGGCAAGGTGAAGGTCAAGTAGAGACGTGCCATGCTGATGGACCCAGAGCGGTGAAGGGTGGACGTGTGGCTTGGACTGAGGGACCGGTGGCCTGAGGATCAGCTGTGGTGGCTGACAGCCTGGGACAGCGACGAGCGGAGACTTGCGGGACACGGTGTGGCTCGGGTCGAGGACCTGGGGACACGTGTCGGTGGACGGGGTGCACGGGCGGTGCATCCCCTCTACGGCGTCGATTTGGTGGTTGAGCCACACAAAAACCACTGATGGACGGTTTCTAGGTTTGGGCCACAAAACCTGGGTGCTACGGGTTTTCTGAGTTTGGGCCACACAACTCTGGTTGAGGACGGTTTCCAGGTTTGGGCCTCAAAACCTGGGCGCTGGCGGGTTTATGAGTTTGGGCCACAAAACTCAGGCGATGGACGATAGGTTTCCTGGTTTTGGCCTCAAAATCGGGGGAGGACTTGAAGTCTGGTTTCCCGGTTTCGGCCTCAAAACCGGGGGGAGGTCCGTGAAAAGGACGAAGGCATAGTGACGGCACGTGGCGGCAATCGGTGAGGTCGCGTCGAGGAGAAGCTACCAGTTGTGCGGGCGTGGCCGTCGGATCACCATCTACTTCGAGCTGGTCCAGAATAGCCTTAGGGTTTAGTAGGTTCGCTCTCTGTATCATTAGGGGTAGAGTGGGAATAAAATTAGGATAAGTAGAGGGAGACACCCACCTCCCACACTATCTCAGTCATTGCTATTTTCTTTCTAGGGTTTCCTGCTCTCCCAATCCCTGCTATAGCTACTGAGATCCACAGAGATGGCTAATCATACCTCTGTGTTCCCGAGATTTTGAGGAAG
Organism: Coix lacryma-jobi var. lacryma-jobi; assembly: GCA_009763385.1. NCBI lineage: Eukaryota > Viridiplantae > Streptophyta > Magnoliopsida > Poales > Poaceae > Coix > Coix lacryma-jobi. The sequence continues at coordinate 83,647,356 of CM019822.1, forward strand.
TGAGACCGTAATCTCACTGTAGTCTCGTGTGTTCGAGACACAGTTGAATTTGTGGTGTTGATTCGCGTTTGTTCTTCGCGTTCTTGTTTACTCCACGATTTTCCCATGACTCAATCTCCCACCTCGCTGCGTCTTTTTCGATTCCGTTTGAACTGAGTTGTTCTAGATCGTGAGGCGCATATTTCCACTGAAGGAATTCACCTCTAACCTCACGAGCTAGTAGATCGATCGATTTTTGTTTCGTATCGGTTTTTGTCTCCCTTGCCCTCAATTCTTCCGATTCACCGATTTGGAGTTAGGTTCGAGCCATGATCTCTTAGGGATAGCTCACTAACCTCCTTGGAACTCCTCATACTAAGTCTAAGCCTTAGAGCTTTTGATTCGAAGGAGATCAGGTTGAATCCGCGGAAGAATGTGCAGTTTCGGGGGCATCGGACGCTGAGTTCGTCACATCGGATGCTCAGGTGCCACGTGTCAAAGGACAGCGTTTTTAAAGGAGCATCGGACGCTCCATTGACCATCGAACGCGTCCGAGGGGTGAGCATCGGAAGCTGAAATGATACTGTAGCCAGCGTCCGATGGCTACGCAGTGAGGTTCCAGAACAGTACATTTTGCATCGGACGCGTCGGTGCGTGGACATCGGACTCAGGCCAGCGTCCGATGCAGAGAGTTTTGCACTGTTTCATCCGCAGTTTGCTTGTTCGACTTTGGATTTGATTTTGGGTTTTTGCGTTGGATCTCCGACTTCGTGCTCTACAGAAATCGGGCCTCCCGCTTTGCGAAATAGCCTGAATCCCCCTCGCGTTGCTTGGGGGAGGTTGAGGTTACCCAAAGTCCATCCTGTCACTAGTTGACTTGCGTGAACTTGAGTGAGGAGGCTTTTGTGGTGTCCCGCTGTGTTCCTAGGGAACATCCACCCATTCTCTTGGGTCGTGGACATCACGCGCATCAGTTTTGCTCTTGGGGTTGATTTTCTGGGATAGAGGCTAAAAGTTTCTGAAAAGAAATTTAAGGCTCTCATTCACCCCCCTCTGGTCGCCTTTGGTAGCATTCTCGGTCCTTCAGAGGATCTTATACGTGAACTTGGCAAGGCCAAGAAAGGTACACTTGCCGCTAGTCTTGGGATTTTGTCCCAACAATTTGATGCTTGCTGTGATGATAACACTAGATATGATGAGCTTTGTGATACCTTGCGTAGGAAGATTAAGAAGTTGAAATGCTCTGTTGCTAGGTTGAGATGTGGTCTTTCTCATTGGAAGTCTAGTGCATCTTTACCTTGCATCTCTTGTAGTGACATGGTTAGGAAGAATGATGAGCTATGCTTTTCTCTTGATAGCTTAAGATCTGAAAATGAATTGTTGAAATCCAATGCTTCCGAACCATGACTAGTTTGCATTGACTTGCGCAAGGAGCTTGATCGTGCTAAAACAGAAATAGCCTTGCTGAAGTCAAATGCTTTGCTACCATGTGATACTTGTGAGTCTTTTGTTGCTAGACTTAGAGAATTCAGTTTGATTCACACTACATGCGTAGCTGAACTTGAGCATGCTAGGGCTGAAATTATTGAAATAAATTCTAGTCCTTGTAGCTCATGTTCTTTGAATAATAATGCTTGCCTTACTTCTTGTGCTAATCATAATTCTGTGCTTGATGTGAATGATGATGTTTCTTCCACCAATTTCATTTGCACATCATGCATTGATTTAGAAAAAGAAGTTTTGGCTTTGAAAGTTTTGCGCGATGATATGAGCGCCAAGTTGGTTGAGCACAATGATATGAGTGCCAACCTTGAGAAAGAGATTGAACTCTTGCGTACCACATATGCTAAGTGCATTGAAAAGGAGATGGAAAATCTGAAAAATGCTCCTTGTGGTACTTGTGATCGCATCATGTTTGAAAATGAGGTTTTAGCTAAAAGATGCAAGAGTCTTTGTGCTAAGTCTTGTGAGTCATGCATTTCTTGCAACTCCGATGTTGATATTTCTAAGTTTGCATCTTCGCAACCGGAGTTGAGTTATTGTGCTACGCGTGAGTCTTTTGATGATAGCACTTGTGCCAAGGTTTCAGATAGCTCTTTCATAGCTACTCCTAACCTTCCTGTTTCTTCGATTGATGTCCATGGGACTTCTCTTGACAAGGGTGCTTCTCACATTTTTGGAACTCGTGTTCCCAATCCGATATTTCATTGCACCTTTTGCAAGAAGGATGGACATTCGCTCGATTTTTGTTTCCGCTATGTCAAACACGAGCGACGTATTTGAGCTAAGGCTTTTAGGAAGCCACGTAGCCTTTCCCATGGCACGTGTGCTCCTAGTGTTGGCACCAATTTGAGTGTTCTTCTTGTTCTAAGTCCCAAGGGACTTCTCACTTGTCGGAGAATGGTGTACCTTCTGATAGGACTTTGTACCATTGCTCTTTTTGTGAGAAAGCTGGGCATCAAGAAAGCTTTTGCTATCGGCGTGCCAAACGCTTGCGCCAAGCTCGCTCTTCTAGGAAGTTGGTGGTTCATGGCCCTTCTCATGGCATTAACGCTTGTGCTCCTAGTAAGAAGCTCCTCTTTGTTGATGGGTTTTATGACTCCTTTTCTAGTGGGTTAGGTCATGGTCGTGGGCATGCTTCTAGTGCTTCTTGTGTTGGTCCACGTCATGCTTCTCATGGTGCTTCTATTGGTTCTTCTCAAAAAATCTTGGGAGATGTTTGCCTCTTTTCCCGTGGTATGACTCGTTCTTCTCCTCGAGTTATCCTTTTGAGGAATGCATCCAAGAATGCATCAAAATTGCATTTGAACCAACATTTGCATCATACTAACCCACATGATAAGTTGAGTGTTTTGAAATGTGTGACCAAGTCTTGGGTTTCCAAGTACATGCTTGCTAACCCTTCGAGATCCAAGACTCGGGTTACTTTGTCCTCTTGTGTGTAGATATGAGGACGCAGGGTGGAGAATATGCGCCTAATGGAACTTGATCTTTTAGATGTGATCAAGATTTGATGGTTCTCTACACCCCGTTTAGAATTGCCTCCAAAGAGGCTTTTGCAGCTTGGTGGGCTTTCTGATACACTCATACCTTGTACATCCATGATCTATTTCTAGTGGTATGGGATGGTCTTTCATGTGCTCATGTGTATAGTTCTTGCATGTACATTTTCTTTTGTATCATGTTTTGTTTTAGTCTAGCTTGTGCTATCTTGTATATCATGTCATGCTAGCTTTGTGTACATCTTTGGTGGCTAACCCACTTTTCATGCTAGTTTGTGATCCTCATGAACATTGTGCCATGTTTTACCATATTTCTCCATGAGCTTGATTTGTAGTGGTATGATGTTCATTAGGTGTCATTTTTCAGGTGCTAGTTTTGGTTAGTTACATGTACCCTGTTGATATGTTTAGTTTGAGCACTAGCCTTTCTACACTTTTATCATGTTACATGCTTCTGGATCTATTGCTATCATTATCTTGCATTGTAGCATGTGTTGAGGTTTAGGCTGTGTTTGGGTTGATCATGTCTCTAGGTTGCATTTTGCTCCATAGTGCTTTATCCTGTTGCTTGGTAGTCATGACTAGTTTGAGTTCAGATCTCCTTGAGGTATCATTCTTAGGTAGGCCTCTTAGTCGAGAGTTTACCTTAAGCTTTTACTCCCTCCATCCATTTATCGGAGTGATTTTAGGGTCATGCGCAGTGACCACGGAGGAATTAATTTGACCAGTAAGAGAAGCTGCATGTAAACAGTCGCATTAATTGGGCCAATGAGAGGAGCTGCATGCGCCTAGAATAAGGTGAAAACTATGGTCCCTGGCTTAGATGACTCCAATTCTTGGAGAATTTTTTTTCGGTAAGATGACTCCGATAAATGGATGGAGGGAGTATGTGACTAACCGTTTTGTGGAGACCTTGAGGTCGCACTGGACAAGACAATGCCTTGTGTTTCTTCTGCCTTTGAGCTTGCAGGAGAACAGGAGCTTGGAGAGGGCATTTCGGCTCATGGACCAGATCCCACTTCTTCCATGACTTGGGGTTCCGTTCGAGCAGCTCTCCAGTGAGCACTAGCTGCACCTGAGGGAGTGACAGCATCTGGCGAGGGGGAGATGACTTTGGCGATACAGGCGCCCCGGGTCTTGCAGCAGATTCACCCCTCTGCAGATGGACGATGACTTGACTAGCACGAGATGCGGTACAGGTCTTTCTGTGTCTCATTCTGCTTTTGTTGCCCCTTTTGAGCCCAGAGATGTTGGACACATATTTTCTAACCCGTTTCAGATGGATGTGGATGATCTCACCTTTGGTGGCTCCTCTCATGGACTGTTTGGCAAGTTTGCAGATTTTATGAGCAGGAAGATTGAGATGTGGATGACGGGTTCGACATGGGTGAGGCCAAGCCTCTTTCGATGCCCATGGCGATGAGGACTGCGATGGACGCAGACATGGACGGAGAGCCCATGGACCAAATTTAGGTGTCCCTTCGGGCATCACACAAGCAGGTGGTCAAGCTCATCATGAGGTACCTCCGATACATTCCTGAGTTCGGGTTTTGGTACTCTTCTTCTTCGACCCCTTCGCTTTGTGATTCTTCCGATGTGTATTTTGCTAACAGTCAGCTTGAGCATTTCTTGGCTCTTCTCCTATGTTTTGGTTCTCCCGCAAACAAGTCTAGAGTAGCCACTTTTCCACCGAGACCGAGTGTGTTGGTGTCGTGTCTCATTGCTTTTTCATCAAGCTTTTGGATCTCTCAACTTGTGCTAGGTTGAGAGGTGAGTGTTGACACTGGTTATCTATCAAAAATAAAGGATAAATAAATATGAAAAGGGCATGAATTGAATCACCAACAAAGGTTTAGGGTTTTAATTGACAATATTCCACGAGTTTTGGTGAATTGTGATTCTGCAGGGACTAAACCAGGAAACCAGCACTGATTACTTTCCCTAGAAAGAAACCAACGCGAGATAACGCAACTGGCATGTCAGGAATACTCCAGAAGGTTCTAGAGGACACCAGAGGACACAACGAGGTGGGACACCCCGAGAGGCCGCCAGATGGGACCGGTCGGTCCCACCCTTAGACCGACCGGTCTCCCCCCGGGCCCGCTGGCTTCTATCTTCTGCAAGCTTCCTCCACCGCCTTTGAGGATCCATCTCAGCCCTACGTGAAGTCGGTTTGATCTAACGACCCTGGTTGATCCCTTAGGGCTATATAAACAGCCCCCCAGACCCCAGGGAAGATCAAGTCTCTCTTCAGAAAAGTCTACGCCTCATTCAGAAACCTTAGAAGAAGACTTCAATAGCCAGCTTTCAAGTAGAAGACTAGTTACCCCTCTAGTTTAGGTTTAGAACCTAGTCTTATACTAGAACTAGAAGAGAGAGAGAGAGAGAGAGAGAGAGGAAGGGATCAAGAAGGAGCTCCGGCCTGTCGGATCAACTTCTTCATCTTGTACCTGCGGATTCAAGTTTATCTTCAACTTGCTTCAGCGATTGTTCCAGTAATCAACGTCTGTATTTAAGTTTGAGCCATTGTTCTTATTATTCTTGAGGTTTATGACTCTCTTTTGAGTACTTTAATTCTAGTCATTCTAGAGTTAGAGTATTTGGATAGTGGTAGCGTGGTGCTTAGACTTGATAGCTCATAAATGCCTCCTATAACGCCGGTAGTAGTGGTTGTTCGCAAGGGTGACTCTTATAGCCTTGTTGATTCTTCTATAGTCCACTTACCCGTGTGTAGGCTCGGTAGGATTATACATTTGCATAAAAGACTCATACTCTGTTTGTGACCTTTTATGGCAACTTCCTCACTAAGAATAATATAAACACATCACTCTTAAATTGGAATTAGACAGCCTTAATGATCCCCTCTATACTTCTAGATTCTCCGTCCTTGTTAGCTACTCAGGGGTTAGACTTTAAGACTTAACACTATCCGTTCCTTTGGGTTCGATATTAAAACCGCGTTACTCTGGTGAAGTGCTACATCGGTAGATTTTATCTGTGCGCTTGCGGATAAAGTAGAGTGTGCGTTAATTTATACCAACAAGCATTTTTGGCGCCGTTGCCAGGGAACGGTAGATCATCTTAAGTCTTAGTTTATCCTTGTAATCATACTTTTATATTTTTCCTTTTTGTCTCAGTCTTTTCATTATTTTTGTTTTCATTCTTATGAATGTTGTTTTTGAATTCCACTCTTATCTATCACTACCCCACGAGCAAGCTATAACCACTAGAATCCTTATACCCCATCATAATACCTGGTTATAAGCTATGCCTACCTTTCTGCTGCACTGTCCTTGTAATGAGCATAGAAATATAATTATGAAAATATTCCTTTAGGTATTCTTGTCACTAACCTTCCCAGGTCTGGAGCAGAAATGAACGAAGGAACAACAAACACAAGGTATGTCCCACCAATCATCATGCAACATTGAATTACATTCATCCAATCTTGATTTGTGCAAAATCCAAGCTTGGGGAATAGACTTTCTAAGAATATTTCTTGCCATGTTGCTATGTTGGTTGTCCCTACCTTTAGGATATGCTCATATACTAATTATACTCTTTCATCATCATCTGAATAAATCTCTACAATGCTTTCATGTTATCTTTATTTGCTATAGTATATACATTGGTTTTGAAGTATTATCATACACCTTTTAAATTAGGCATGGAGCTTAGTTTAACTGTTTTCATGAATTAAAGTAAGACATGGTGTCTGGTTTGATTCTTGAGCTAAAATGTGTGCTGATTTTACCTCTAAAGGCTTTTAAATTAAGTATGGTGCTTAGGATAAAATGCCTTCCTAGATCAAATTAGACGTGGTGTCTAGGTTGATTTCTGAACTGATAGTATGCTATAGTAGATATTAGATATTTTGTTGGACTAACCCCTGCAGGAAAACTTTCATTATCAATTTGGGAAAGTCAGGAGATGAACTCACACTGGAGATGAAGCAAGGCGTACAATGAACTTCAACAACTCTTGCACAATGAAGACTCAGCTCATTGATCATAGATGAAAGAACTATGAGTATCAAAGTTTATTTATTTTGTCTTCTACTGCAAGTTATCTTTTGCATTGAATCATGTTAAAGTGCAGCCAATACGTAAAATACTAGTCTATGCTAAAACAATCCTAAAAACATCTTTTTATTAGCATAGATGCAAAATACATAAGTTGTGGATAACAACCCATGCTTCAAATTCTTGCAATCCTTCGGGTATATATCCACTAACGTTATGCGGGAGATAGATTTTGTTCATCCATGGTTTGGTCTGAACATTGAAGATCCAAAACCCAAACCATAGACACACAAACATACTCTCAGATCACAAATGGTGCTAGCCTAGCTTTGAGTCTTGCTTGGGCGCTGATGACAAACAGGATGCAACTTACCTCGTATGAGACAACCTATGTCTGCAATCATCATTGTCCAAGACGTCAAGATAAGAAGTGGGGAGTTAACCTCTTTTCTAATCAAGAGCTAGCTTGGGAGACAAGATGGTACCACTACAACAATAGCAAGATCTACAAGTCAAACACATGAACATGTTGTTTGGGAATCCATCTAAATCACAAGCCAGCCTGGGAGAGAATTTCGGTGTCTAGATGTGTTTCACCATCAAAGGGACGAAGGAGAAAACCACTTCAAGACATATTGATCTCCGACTCACCACTTTGATCCGTACAAACCACTAGATGTTATCCCAGTCGAGAAGAAGAATATGATCCACCACTCATTCTTGAAAGATCGTTCTTGAACGCCATCAATGTTATCATCTTTGTCGGACCTGGAGAAGTCAACTTTTGATCTTTCACTGCATCTTCAACAACTACATCACTTATGAGCAGCCAAAGAGAACCAAGAGAAGACGTCAAGGGAAGAACCAACTAACAAGAATTGAGGAGGGCATCATAAAGGATGAAGCCACTGCACCACAAGAATTAGAAAATGGAGAGATAATACCTGAGCCAGCAAATCGAGAAGAACAACCGATAAGATCTCCATCATCTAGACACTGTTGAGAGGACAAGTCTCAGTTGTGACATTACAAGACAAAAGACTCTCATTGAGGCACTCGAGTAGCAGCTCTAAATTCAAGTCTCTTGCCAACCCAATGATTAAAGAGAACAAGAAAGGTTGACAAGAGAAGAATACGGAACTATCCCTACATCCTCATCGTACAGAATTAATACAAGAAAGAGAAAGGATCCTAGTCAGCATACTCGAGGAACAACGCACCTTCACTGATAAGTCGACACAAGAGAAGGAAGGTCAATACCTCTAAAGATGATTCCACTGTGATCTTCCTCCTCTCAATCACACTGTGAGACAAACAAGAGAAGACAAGCCATTCATAAACAACAACCAGCTAGACAAGAGGAGCTTTCACAAGGTGGTTCAGCACAATCACTTCTTTTCAATGACAAAGTAACATTTCAAAGTAAGTAACCATCACTTTAAAAGCTTCTTCTTGATTCTAGTATGAACATAAATAAAGAACTAAACATGTTTAAGTTGCACCTCACTTGATCCAACCTAATCAACTCAACATATTTAGTCCTTTCATCCTTGTTAATAGCTTGACTCTCTTGAATCTCACCATCTTAACTAAATGAGCTAAAATGTTATGCATCTAACCTTTGAAAGATGATATATCTCAATCATGAAAAGATCGACACTTTATGCATAGATTATCCTTCCTTGGGTTATGTAATCTGATCTGTTAAATATTTTAAGATGCTACTTTTATGCTCATCCTCTGATTCTATCACTCATGTTAAGATTGAATAGGACACATAAACAACAAGTTTGTCATGTACAATGTGCCTAAGGATAGAGTGGAATAAACAAAACTGTTGGTTCTGTTGGTGTTTTTCCACCAACAGAGCCCATGCAATTGATCTCTACCTTGTTTTTATGAACAGGACACACTCTTGAGCAAAACATGGAGAAGTCACTCCCAAATTCTACGGAGTGAAGGTCCTAGATCTACAAGAACATGCACACTGAGCAAGATGCTGCCAGCGTCCACAATTAACGCTTCACTTCAAACTGCTGGACGAACAAATGACATGAGTGACACCATATCAAGAAGAATAAACAAGAAGGAATGATGGAAGATGTCGTAGTCAGAATTAGAGGTCATGAAGTCCCCACAGACTTCTTGATCCTCGACATGAGAAGACGATGATGTCCACCTCATCCTAGCAAGACCATTCCTCTACACTACAAATGCAATCATCTACAAGAGGAAATCCATTTTCACTTTCTTGGAGAAAATGCACGATGCAACTTCATCAACTCATGCCCAATGAAGCACCCAAGAAGAATAGAAGTGAAAGAAGCTCCTCTCAAAGCCAAAGAAGACAAACTATCAAGAATAGAGAGGCCAATCACGAAGAAGAAGCTATCGGCACTGTCCCAGAAAAGAAAGTAGAGAAACCTCAAGACAGTGAACCACAGGAAGTGAAGACTCAGACCAAGAAAGTATGGGAGAAAAAGTTTGCACCTCAGAGGTACAATCAATAACAACTTTCCAAATGTCTGACATACCTTGGGAGGTCTAAACCAAGGGAAGGTCCGGTTCGTCGGACCTAAATATCCGAACCTTCGCCAAAAGGTAAAATCGGTAGTTCTCTTTATATTTACTTTGCTGCATATTGCTCATATTTAATTCTTAGTCATTTATTGCATCATCATATTTAATTCACAAACATTTTAATTTCTGCATTGCATTAGAAAATAAAAATATTGTATTTGCTACACTACATCATAAACCATAAAGCCCCATGTGAATAATTCTTTGGTGTGTAAAAACCCGCAAGGATATTTACCGTGGTGGCATAAAAAATAAAAATAAATATACATGCATTCATCCTGTTGCATTTTTCTCTTGCATCGTAAAAATATTAAAATACAAAAATATTAAGAAAGAGATCTTATTGAAATTCTAGACAACTAAGGCTTGAGTGGCCAACCGCTAATGCTTAATTTGTTCCACAAGTTTTGTTGTCTATTTGAGTTTCACAGGATTTGAAAGGCCAAGAAAAGCTGACGAGCAAGTGAATGCTTCATCCACTGTTGGAGCACTGTATCAACAAACATCAACATCAATCAAAGCTCTAATAGAGGAAGGACATATCCACTGCCAGTCTGCTACATTGCAAGATCGAACGACTACGTCAACATTCAGCTTGGGGGAAGGCATCCCCATGTATCCACATAAGTATCTTTATCCTCTTAAGTTTTTCATTCTATAAACAAATTCAAATAAAATGTGAGCACATGAAGGCTCACCTCTAAAAAGAAAAGAACAAAAATATATGAGCACATGAAGGCTCACCATTATTTAAAAAAGAACAAAAAAATGTGGACTTGAAGGCTCACCTTTAATTAAAAAAGTGACAAAAATATATGGGCACATGAAGGCTCAACGCTATTAAGGGAACCAGCTTGGGGGAGACGCACCCCCGTTATCTTCGCGATTCAGGTATGTCATTATTATTATTATCACTACTACTACTACTATTAGTTTTTATTTTATATCTTAAAAGTGTGTTAGATTAAATAAATAAAATAGTGTGTCTAGTTTGTTTTAAGAAGTTGATGACTAAAAGAAGAACCCTCTCTCTCTAATCTTTTGCATGGAAATGATGAATAGTTGCTTTATCTAATTTCTTTCAAGTACCTAGCCGTCAAAGCATGAGTTCTCCTAATTAACAATGATATGATGCCTTAAAATAAAATTAAATGCATGGTTGGCAAATACTTAATCTAAGGTCTAGGTAATTGAGATATGACATGTGATGATCTAAGCTGCTATTATCTTGTTCTAAACAACACTAGAGTTCCGGAGATTTCTATATATAAACATGACTAATAATTCAATTGAGTTAAATTAAGCTTTGTGACCCTGTGAGTAGTTTATCATGCCATTGAATTAAGATCACTTACACATTTCATCCATCTTTCGCATAAATGCTCATAATTATCTGTTGCTACCCTCTCAGAAGTTTGTTGGAAGCATGTGGCTATTGAAAAAAAGAGAAAAAAAGAGAGAAAAGAAAAAAAAGAAAGATCCAAGGAAATAAAAAGGGACAAGTGTCCGAAACCCCAAAAAGATAGATCCCGAGGAAATAAAAAGGGACAAGTGTCCGGAACCTCGAAAAAAATGTCAAAAAAATGGGCACGTGCCCGACAGTAGAATTAGCCTGATAGCCATATGTCTCTGATAAACAGAAGAGAGTGAATATATTCAAAAGAGTATCCAACTCCATTTTCCTTACACATGCACTTCTTGATTCAATGGTTGGTTGACTTTCTCTTTGGATCCATTGTTTAATTTGACAACACATGTATTAAAGCTTTTGACAATTAATTAAAACTCCAGGATAAAGGTGAAGTCAAAGAACTAGAGACATAGTGGTTGATTTGATCGTTCAATCTTTCAATTACTCAAGATCTAAGGTAAAAGTAATAAGCCCCATGAATAATAACATGATATGTTTCGGAGAATTTTTGTTTAACAGCAGGTGTACTTGTTGGAAGTGAAGATATTAAAGCAACTCCTGATCCGTTGTTAATTTTTGGTTTCGCTAAGGGACTAGCAAAGGGTAAGCTTGGGGGAATTGTTGACAATGGTTATCTATCAAAATTAAAGGATAAATAAATATGAAAAGGGCATGAATTCAATCACCAACAAAGGTTTAGGGTTTTAATTGACAATATTCTATGAGTTTTGGTGAATTGTGATTCTGCAGGGACTAAACCAGGAAACCAACACTGATTACTTCCCCTAGCAGGAAACCAACGCGAGATAACGCAACCGGCACGTCAGGAATACTCCAAAAGGTTCTAGAGGACACCAGAGGACACCACGAGGCGGGACACCCCGAGAGGCCGCCAGGTGGGACCGGTAGGTCCCACCCTTAGACCGACCTGTATCCCCCCGGGCCCGCTGGCTTCCGTCTTCTACAAGCTTCCTCCACCGCCTTTGAGGATCCATCTTAGCCCTACGTGAAGTCGGTTTGATCTAACGACCATGGTTGATCCCTCAGGGCTATATAAACAGGCCCCCAGACCCCAGGGAAGATCAAGTCTCTCTTCAGAAAAGTCTACGCTTCATTCAGAAACCCTAGAAGAAGACTTCAAGAGCCAGCTTTCAAGTAGAAGACTAGTTACCCCTCTAGTTTAGGTTTAGAACCTAGTCTTATACTAGAACTAGAAGAGAGAGAGAGAGGAAGAGATCAAGAAGGAGCTCCGGCCTGTCGGATCAACTTCTTCAGCTTTTACCTGCGGATTCAAGTTTATCTTCAACTTGCTTCAGCGATTGTTTCGGTAATCAACGTCTATATTTAAGTTTGAGCCATTGTTCTTATTTTTCTTAAGGTTTATGACTCTCTTTTGAGTACTTTAATTCTAGTCATTCTAGAGTTAGAGTAGTTGGATAGTGTAAGAGTGGTGCTTAGACTTGATAGCTCATAAATGCCTCCTATAACGCCGGTAGTAGTGGTTGTTCGCAAGGGTGACTCTTATAGCCTTGTTGATTCTTCTATAGTCCACTTACCCGTGTGTAGGCTCGTTAGGATTATACATTTGCATAAAAGACTCATACTCTGTTTGTGACCTTTTATGGCAACTTCCCCACTAAGAATAATATAAACACATCACTCTTAAATTGGAATTAGACAGCCTTAATGATCCCCTCTATACTTCTAGATTCTCCATCCTTGTTAGCTACTCAGGGGTTAGACTTTAAGACTTAACACTATCCGTTCCTTTGTGTTCGATATTAAAACTGGGTTACTCCGGTGAAGTGCTACATCGGTAGATTTTATCTGTGCGCTTGCGGATAAAGTAGAGTGTGCGTTAATTTATACCAACAGTGAGCTTGGTGGGTGTCTTCCCTTTTTAGATAGGGGAAGCATTTTTCTTGTTGTATCATAGTTTGACTTGTCCGATACCCTTTTTGCTTTGTTTTTTTTCTTTTTAGGCTAGTTTTTTTGCTTCGATTCTTATAGACTAGCTTTTGCATGCATTTCATCATATTTTTTAGTGCATTTTAGAGTTTCATGTATATAGTAATGAGAATGAGATTATGCTCTTTTTGGTATGCCCTATTAATTCATGATGATGCTTGTAGCTTAGGCTCTTTTTGATCACTTGATACATGTTATGAGCTAAGCTATTTTTGCAAATGGTGAACTTGATTAATCAACTATGAAACTTTTAATTTGTTCACCATTGAGAGTGGCAACTAGCATGGGTAGGATGTGTTGAGATCACTTGTGCTATCTTTTGTATGCTAGGTTGCTATGTGCTTGGATTGTTCATATTTACCTTGTGCTTAAAATTTGATCCAAGTCTAAGTGAAATGAAAAGATCGAGATGGGATTGCATGTGTCAGCACCTCACGGTATCGAGACTGTTTCTCATTGCATAACTGAGTTAAACTTGAGCCGTGTAGTGTAAGACCGAAACCGGTGCTTTAAGCTTCCGATTTCTTTTCTGGCATAGGCTTAGCCCGGTTGAAAAGTTAGGCAATGACCATGCTTTCAACCTCTCGCAATCACATGCTTTAATATGAACTTGTGTTAATACCGCTGCAATATCCGATAAAATTTGAAAATAACACAAGTTTATGCTTCACTCTATGGCGGGATGATTGAACTTTGGTTGGGGTAGTTCACTTTTTATACATGAGTTAGCACTTGTTTGATTTTTTGTCTATTCATGCTAAGTGCTATTTTAGTGGTGAACTCCTTTTGAATGGCTTAAAACTGCTCATATGCTCAATGGTTCATATTTCGTGTTCAGTTGATCAGTTAGAGCCTTTGCTAGCATTTGTATTGGTTGCTACACTTTCAGGGCAGCACCCTTTTGAGCATCTTTTCATTCTGATTGCTATACACTTGAAGCTGTTGCATTGTGCATTTCATGCATTTTTAACTTAGTGTTCATACCCCCAGCTCCGATACACCTTGTGGTCACCCCTATATGCTTTTGGTTGATGACTTGTCTTGTGTTTCACTACTACAGAATTGAAAATGCGCAGCATTGCATAAATGGGCTCCGTGGCGGGCAAAAGCTCCGTGGCGGGCACAGTTTGCCCGCCACGGTTATTCAGTGGCCGGCCTGGAGCGGCCGACCACCGAACACTACAAGGTTTTGACCCTATTGCATCAAGTTCCCTTGCATCAAACAAGAATCTGATGCAATAGGTGGGTGCTATTGCATCAGTGTTTAGAATCCGATTCAATATGTAGTCGTTATTGCATCAAAAAAGAGTTGGATACGATAGTAATTCCTGTGGATGCAATAAGTTTGATCTATTGCATCCTTTAGGAACAGGGATGCAATTGGTAGGAATTATTGCATCAAACACATTTGGGTGAATTAGTGTTCAATTGTCGATGCATTATGTAAGTGGTATTGCACCGATTTAGAATGTAGATGCAATTAAGAAGTGCTATTGCATCATTTAGGAACACGGATGGAATAGGTAGAAATTATTGCTTCAAACACCTTTGGTTGTATTAGTCTTGAATTTTTGATGCATTATGTAAGTGGTATTGCACCGGTTTAGAATGTAGATGCAATTAGGAAGTGCTATTGCAACGGATTTGTGTTTGATGCGACCAATTTTAATTAGAATTGAGAAATGTAAAAACACATTGTGGCTACATAATATAAGTGAATTGTTAATCTTAATTTAAATGAGATGTTTAGTAAGTAAATTGTTAAATATTTTTTTAAAAAAAAACTTGCACCTAACAATTAGATTGTAAATTTTAAAAACATGGTTGCTAATTTAAATGAGGTGTGTCATAAGTGAAATGGTAAATATCTGAACAAAAAATATCTTGCACTTAATAATAATCGCTTAAAAAATCATGCTTGCTAAGGGGCAGGCTTTGGACTCGAACCTATGAGCTTTTGCATGTCTAGGTTGAGGACAAACCACTGGGATAGATGTTTGTTGTTGCATGGAAGAGTAGATGATCTCTTTTATATTTAAATAAATATTTTTTGACTGATTGCACAAGCTAATTAACAGATGAGGCCCATCAGCCCATCACGTATTGTTAGTTTGTCCTTCGATCTCTCTCGTACGTCGCCGAGTCGCACGTCTTCGCGGCGGCGGTCATCGAAGGAAGACGTCTTCGTTGGCGGCGGCGGTCATCGAAGGAACTCGTGCCCTCGCCCGGCCGTCATCTGAAGACGACGAAGGAAGCTTCGCCTGCAGTCCGCCTCACCGTCGTAGCACCACGACGACGCAACCGACAACGTACGTCGACGACGTGACATTTGTAAGTACCACACCAATACCCATGATTGATTATTTGTTTTCTGTAGACGGTAATTGTATAGTGTGGTAGGGTTATGAATTTGTAGTTCCATGTTTTTATTTGAATTGTTACAAATATTGAACGGTGTATGTACGTAGGGCACGACATTGCGAAGGATTTTATTTGGACATCATTAATATCCATATTGATTTTGCATTTGAAGAAATAGAAGACATATTTATCTTTGTGCTGTTTTTGTCATGGGTTGAAATCAATGTCGTCACAGCAAGGTAGAAGTTGGATGCGTCTGGATAAGACAGCTGCAGAGTGGCAACAAGGATTAATTGAATATCTTAACAGCGCCTTTGGAGGCAGCTCGAAAGGAGGAACGGCACCATGTCCATGTTCACAATGTCGTTTCATATCATTTAGAAAATTTTCTGATGTTCAGAATCATTTGCTTCGGAAAGGTTTTGATGAAGGCTTCATCCGCGAGGAGGAAAGTATATGTGAAGGCTCAGCTGTACGTGATCATGATGATGATGATGTCGATGATAGGGCTCGTACCACAGATTTGATACATTCTGTGATCAAGGGTACCATACATGGAGAAATTGATGTGGAACAACCAAATGAGATGGCACAAAAGTTCTTTAAATTGCTAGAAGAGGCCAGGAAGGAGTTGTATCCAGGCTGCACGGAAGCTACCCAGGTGTCTTTCATTGTCAAAATATTTCAGATGAAGTGCATGTTTGGTTGTAGTAATGCTTGCTTGGAGTACGTACTTGCCTTGTTCTTGCTTGTTCTTCCTAAAGGACACTGCCTCCCAGATAGTATGGATAAGATCAAAAAGATTGTTAGAGATCTTGGTCTACATTATGAAAAGATAGATGCATGCTATAATGATTGTGTGTTATTAAGAGGTAAAGAATATGAGGCCCTGGATAATTGCCCAAAATGTGGTGAGACAAGGTGGAAGCAGTCTAAAGAGGAACAAGATGATGCCAGTAGTTGTGGGTCAAAAAAGCGTGTTCCACGTAAGATCTTGCGGTACTTCCCACTGATTCCACGGCTCCAAAGGATATATATGTCAGCAACTAGAGCATCATATATGCGTTGGCATAAGGAAGAATTGGTGGATGATGGAAAATTGCGACATCCTGCAGACTCCAAAGCATGGAAACATGTGGATACAACCTATAAGTGGTTTTCAAAAGATCCTCGTAATGTCAGGCTAGGTCTGGCATCTGATGGATTCAATCCGTTTGGTATGATGAATGTGTCATACAGTTGTTGGCCTGTGATTTTAATTCCTTACAATCTTCCGCCATGGTTGTGTTTGAAACAGTCGTATTGGATTTTGTCGATGATGATACCAGGACCGAAATCGCCTGGTGTTAGCATTGATGTGTACTTGCAGCCTCTAATTGATGAGCTCAAAGTTATCTGGAAAGAGGGTGTCAAAGCCTGGGATGCAAAGGAGAAGAAGAAATTTGATTTGCATGCAATTCTACTATGGACAATCAATGACTTTCCAGCATATGCGATGCTGTCTGGATGGAGTACAAAAGGCAAGTTTGCATGTCCATACTGCCAATAGAAACAGACTACTTATGGTTGAAGCATGGGAAGAAGCACTGCTACATGGGGCATCATCGCTTTTTGCCTATGAACCACAAGTGGCGCAGAAACAAGGTCAGTTTCAACAAGACACAATATAGGGGGGCTCCGCAACCACTCACTGGGGAAGAGGTGCTGCAACACTATGAAAGTTTTGACCAAGTCACATTCGGCCCTGAATCAAGAAAAAGGAAGCAGCGTGATGAAGAAAAAAGATGGCACAACTGGAGGAAGAAGAGTATTTTCTTCGAGCTTCCGTACTGGAAATACTTGCTTATTAGGCACAACTTGGATGTGATGCATATCGAGAAAAATATATGTGAGAGCATATTGGGCACTTTGCTAGAAATAGAAGGTAAAAGTAAGGATAATGAGGAAGCTCGGCTTGACATGCAGCATCTCGGTACAAGGAAGGATCAGCATCTAGTGTAGCATGAGAATGGTAAGTTCACCTTACCACCTGCTTTGTACAAATTAGGGAAAGAGGACAAGAAACTTTTATGCAAATTTCTTCATGAAGTTAAGTTGCTTGATGGATACGCATCCAATATCCGAAGATGTGTGCATGAGGATCGGCTATTGCTCTCTGGTCTGAAAACTCACGATTTTTCACATTATATTCCAAAAACTTTTACCATTAGTACTACGGAACATTCTGCCTCAAGAAGTTGTTATCCCATTGATTAATTTCAGTAGGTTCTTCAGTTCGTTTTGTTCAAAGGAGCTGGATGTAAACGAGCTTGTGAACATGAGTGCCTCCATCAGGGAGACTCTATGTTAGCTTGAGATGATATTTCCACCTACTTTTTTTGACATCATGGTACATTTGCCAGTTCATCTTGCTGAAGAGGCTGCACTTGGTGGACCTGTATGCTATAGATGGATGTATCCCGTGGAGAGATATTTGCGTACGGTTAAAGGTTACGTGAGGAACAAAGCACATCCTGAAGGCTCCATAGCGGAAGGATATATCACAGAAGAGTGCATGACATTTTGTTCTTTGTTCTTCAAAGACATGCCAAGTCGCCCAGAGCGTCATGAAAGCGCGGCTGTGCCTGAACCACCATCGGGTTTGAGTGTTTTTGCTGACCTTGAGTACAGTAGGAAAGGCTACAGTTTCGAGGTCTTGGACGAATCGGAAATGCGGAGAATAAGGCACTACATAATCACAAATACTGACGAATGTGGTGCTTTGCTTGAGTGAGTTTTATTTAATATTGAAGCATGCTATTTTTTGTTGACATCATATATTACTTATTCTTTGTATCTTGTTTGGTCTGCCCACTGCAGTGTACATAAGGCTTCACTAAAGAAATACAATCCGCATAATGTTGAGAGAAGACACAAGCAACAATTTGTTGGTTGGTTTGAGGAAAGAGTGAGTCACCACAATTTGTTATTGTTCACATTATATTGCACGCAATGAAAACATCTTATTTTTTCAATGGAATTACAGACCAAACAAGAATATGACCAAGGAAAAGCTACTGAGGACATGTTAAACCTTTCTCGAGGACCAGATGATCGTGCTCGTGTATTCAATAGATGTTTCATCAATGCCACCCTATTTCGGACAGTGTCGGCAGAGACGAGCTTGATCACACAAAACAGTGGTGTCCTTGTCAAGGGCGATGAAAGTACGGGTAATATGGACTGGTATGGAGTTATTAAGAAAATTATGTCCGTACAATTCACTGGTCGAAAGGAAGTGATTATGTTTCAGTGCGATTGGTTCGATGTCCCCGCTCGAACAAAGAACTAAGGTAAAGGGTTCAACAAAGATCAATATGGAATTATAGATATTGATACTACCCATCTCAGATATTCAGATGATCCCTATATTTTGGCGAAACAAGCAGAGCAGGTGTTTTATGTGAAACATGCAAAGAAATCAAATTGGTGTAGTGTTGTTCGAATCAAACCAAGAAACATTTTCTTGATGCCAGAATCCATAGTTGCTGAAGAGGAAGCAGAAAATAATCCGCTAGATGCCGACTCATTGGTTGTTGGGGTGGAGGACATGACTGTTATCGATCAGGGGGACTTGATGAATTGGCGACGAATGGACATGGAAGGCGAATCAATTGATTCGTCTGTTATTGAGAAAGCAATTGCTCAATCTATACCAGAACCAGATGATGAAGAATTTACTGATGAAGGTGAAGATGACGTGGACGCATACATTGACGATGGAGTTGTCGCACCTGCCGTTGCCACATCTGATGAAGCTGATGATGATTTTTTCATTTAAGTATTTACATCTATGCTACTTTCAATGCCATTTGGATGTTCTTAGGCTACTATCGATAGCATGCATATGTAATAAAGTTTGTTTCATCTATGTGTGTGTAATCGGGTATGTCACTCGTATTTAGCAACCAATCAGTTTAGTTTACCTCTATACAGTATTTGTGAAGGTAATTGATCAGTCGGTGAATGCAACCAACAGTTGACCCAATATGACCTCATGAAAAGATATGGATCAGAGGCCACCAGGGCTACACGTCATCTTCATGTCATGACTTCCAATAATTAGAAATAATGCATTAAAGGCAACTACATATATAACTAACATTATATAACATTAACTTCATTAGTGGTCCAACACAGAGGTACTTAAGCACTATCACATACTAAGTGGGTCCACAATCAAGCACATAAAGTTACTTGTGGACATCAGCAAAATAGCAAAGTACCACTGCTTGTAGCAGTCCACAACCTACCAAAGTACCACTGGTTCTACCAATCCACAATCTACCACTGGTCATTACTTAATATATACAAATAGCATCACATGAAGTGCAGGCACACACAGGTTACTAAAGCTTCTTCATCTTCTCCTCCAGAGGCCTGAGCACGCTATTCACCATGTTGGTGAAGAGGACTTCATAGCACTTGTCAAGGTCCTTCAACATCTTGTTGGCCTCGTCAAGGAGAATTTTCTTTCCTTCGTCCTTGGAGTCATCAAAGAACTTCCTCATCACTTGTACAGAACTGTTGTTGGTCCACCCCACTTCCTCCAGCACTTGATACTTGGCATGAACCAACAGATTGTCCATTTCCTTATTGACTGCATAGACCAGCTTGTTTGTTCGCCGATTCAGCCTTTTGTTCACTTTGTTTTCTGCTGTCCCAAACAACCAATGGGACATGCACGCAGCATTCTCCAGATCATCCCAAAACAGCTTGCTCTTCCTCTTCGCCGAGATTGGTGCCTCTACCTTCAATGGGAAAAATACATAGTACTATTAACAAAGTAAACAACCATTTCATGATACAAAAGTAAGCAAGCAATGAACACATATAACTAACATATCAGAAAAGACACATCATATCTTTAAAGATCACATACATAATGGTTAATACACCTGAAATCAACCATCTTTGAAGCACATATTCTCACTCTTCAACATTATGTATTAAACAACAAGGTTGCTGTAGGTACAAGGCAAATAACCACATCCCAGAACAAAATGCAGGCAAACCAAGTTGAAATGTACAGCTGTCCATCAATTCTTAATGCTCTGGGTTGGGACTTATGCTATGTCCAAGTTGTCTGTCTAAACTTGCACTTCCAATACTAAGGCCCTGACATTTGAAGTAAAGAACAATCCTATAATTACAGTTTCATCTCTCAGCATGCAGTATTGCTAAATTAATACCTCTAACCATGTAATACTGAATTTCTAGAGTAGTAAACCAATACAATCCAATCAAAATGTTCTAAAAAAATACATTCAAGATTTGTCACAACATATGAATACCTCAGTTCGTAATACATTAACAGCGCGTATGGGAAAGGCAGATCTGACCTTGTTCTTCCCCTTGTTGCTAGGGTTTGGGTTCTTCGTCGTTGGGCTTGGGGGTCGGGTCGACGCCTCCTTTTTGGTCGTCCTCTTCGCCGGGATTGGAGTCGAAGCATCCTTTTTGATCGTCCTCTTCGCCGGGATTGGAGTCGAAGCCTCCCCTTTGGTGCGCTTAACCCGGGGCTTGCTCACCTCATCGTCGGAGCAAATGTAGATTACCTCGTGAGCTCCGAACTTCACATCGGCTGCGCCAAACTGGCCGCGCTCGTTGCGAATCTGGCCCTTCGCGTTCCAGCCGTGGCCCTTGCCGCTAGCCATGGCACCTTCGATTGACTCGCCGTCGTCTCCGATTGACTCCGCCACCGTCGTCTCCATCGCTCGTGAGGTCAACGGAGGGGAATCAGAAGATAGGAGAAGGGAAGGGAGTGAGCGAGAGGGTCACGGGATGGGGATGGGCACGGGGTACTTGTCGATTTGGCTTCGTTGCCAAATGGGCCGGCCCATTACCACCCCGAAGTGCAAAGTCGCGCACGCTGCATACCCCGAAGTGCAAAGGCGCGCATGCTGCATACAAGGGCTGGTTCGTTTGCACCACATCGCCAATTCTACTCACACAAACGTAGCATAAAGTCTCAGCCATGCGTCTTGCCCTGAACTCCTTGTAACACACACCATTGAGAGGGCTTGCTTGTGCTGGGCCTAACTGGGCTCCCGTTTGCGGTTGATCTGGTTCTGATCCTTCATGCGGTAGAGCTTGGTTAGGCCCTTGGCCCTTGTAGGCCTCTCATGGTGTTATTTTTTGTAATCTTGTTAAAAATTTGTTTTGTGTAACATTAACTTTTGAAATACCATTTTACATTTTTCAATATTATTACTACCAATCCTACGACCAATATTATATTCCTCTAACATGTATGCTTTACAACTTAGCTTCTACCACTCTAAAATTAATTTTTCAATTTTTTGTTTCTACATTTGGCTTGCCTGCAATACTAGTCTACTACTACTACTAGTACTACTACCATTCATAGCAGTTATCCTACTACAAATCCTCTGATATATACCACTAATCCTCCTCCTCCTCCTCCTCCTACTACTACTAATCCATCTAGTACTAATCCTACTAGTACTAATCCTTCTAGTACTACTCCTCCTCCTCCTCCTACTACTACTACTACTACTACTAATCCTCCTCCTCCTCCTCCTCCTACTACTACTACTACTACTACTACTACTACTACTACTACTACTACTACTACTACTACTACTACTACTACTACTACTACTACTACTACTACTACTACTACTACTACTACTACTACTACTACTACTACTACTACTACTACTACTACTACTACTACTACTACTACTACTACTACTACTACTACTACTACTTGTTGGCGCAAAATATGGTGCACCGCGCCTCACACACAGCAAGCCGGAAAGCGTGGCTTCAATCGGGTGCCCGGACGGTGTGAAATCCGGAGACGTGCCAGTCGGTTTGACCTGAAAGCCAACAAGGGATAAAATTGTGAGAATAAAACTGGAACATGTCGGGTGAGACCAGACAGTTCCATATTTACGGCTCTGAAGCCACTCATGACGACATACAACTATAGAAGCTGTCTATCAATAAGTTTAAAGATCATTCAGCTAAATCTAAACATAAGCATATGTAAACCGTTGGTTGCCGAACGCATGTACATGAAAAAGACATGCTTAAACAAGTAAAAATAGATTATAACTTGACGTGTAACCAAGCTCGGCAAGCCAGCCGAGTTGGGGTCCATGAGGAAGGAACATACAAACAAACATGATCAAACCAATCTAAAACCTGCATCTGCCGCACGATACCTAGTTTTATCTAAGCTCAAACATGATTGATATGCATGAACCCACAACATGTAACAATCTAGATTAGAGATTAATTCGGCCATCATAATCGTGCAATCTATAAGGGATATCATGAGAAACAACGATTATTGGAACATAGATAAACTTGTAAAGAAAGGCCGAACAAATTCAATCTAGATTGGGCAAAAGAGTGTTACGGAATTAAAATAAAACACGCAACACATGATAGCTTAATGGATCTACTAGATCTTGCCAAATCTAATAGAGCCGATAACTATCTCGCTTTTGCTAAACATATCAATAAACGCCTGCCGCACGGTATTTACTCATAAGCAAAGCATAAGCAAAGACTTCTTGATCATTAACAAAGGTCTGCCGCACGACCATTGGAAACAAGCAAGACTACTTGCATCACATCTAAATCCACCGCATGATACTAGACATGATAACAAGGTTGTGGGGACTTACGGAGGTCGACGGATCGGTGATTCCTCTCGAAGAACTTGACGACACGACAAAGGACTCGAAGATGGCACGGGGCCGGTTTGTATTGATATGGTTGTGAAATTTTTTTACAATGGCCGGGGGTTTACATTTATACCCTGGGCGAAATACGAGTCCTGGAAGACTACGATTTACACAATGAAACTTAGAAAATACGAGTCCTATTTCTATTTTCCCCTCGGTGTCCTCCAATGTCACGTGTCTTCTCGTGCAAGCCGGCTTCACTTGCCATATCTGCTTCCCGAATGGAGTCACCGCCTTGCAAGATAGCCGTCCGCACAGGTACTTGCCGAAACTCCGAGAACTAACCAACCGCTTGGTCGTTTGCCGAATGCCCTTCTCACTGCTCGTTGGGTCCACGTGTCATCTTCTCAATGTTGACTAAAATCCAGTGTTAACACAGGCCCCCCTAGTTCGGAGTATGAATTGCCATGCTTCGAACTATTTGATCTCTGTTGGTCTTCTTCAAAAAGCCAAGAAATCCACTGATAGCAATAACATTTTCTCACCATGTTTCCACAATTTTGCCTGTAAAACAATAATTCTCCAATACATGTGGAAACAAGTTAGTTACAAGTGCATATGTGTATAAATATTATAGTTCTTCCATTTTATTGATTAGAAGATGCTGCAATGTCGACTACATCTCAAAAGTATCATATTTTATAACCAAGATTTCTTTTAAACTTGAATAAAATGGTACCTTACTCATCCATCCATCTCTTTAATTATGGGGCTTTAGTTCTCACTGAGTCTTCAAGCGATTGCAAAACAGAATAGCTATAGAAATGCTTATCTTTTACCCCTTGATCACCTTTCATCCGGAGTTTTTATCATTATCTTTATATAAAATCGTATCACATAATATTGCAAAGTCAAAGATTCGATTATAAGGACATACAAGCCATAAACCTAGATCAAGAAGTCCAAGTGAATATTTTTATTACTTTTTCTTTTGCATATGTCATTCTCCCTACCTTTTAAAATTATGAGGCTACTGGGCCTTCGGCCATCTCTTATTTTATTTGGCGGTCACTTGACCTTTTCTTTTTCATATTTTTATTTGGGCGGTCACTTGACCTTTTTTTCTTTCTCAGTTCTGGCGGACACGTGTCCGTCGTTTTTATTTCTGAGATTTATAGAATAGCCTCATATTTTTAATCAAAGAGAATGCACATGCAAAACACTTATTAGTTTATAACGTGTACATGAATCTTGATCTTGAGAATATGACTATATTC
Source organism: Coix lacryma-jobi var. lacryma-jobi (assembly GCA_009763385.1). Taxonomy (NCBI): domain Eukaryota; kingdom Viridiplantae; phylum Streptophyta; class Magnoliopsida; order Poales; family Poaceae; genus Coix; species Coix lacryma-jobi. The sequence goes on from CM019822.1 coordinate 83,671,653, forward strand.
TCAACTAGTAGTCACAACGATTTGACAGTGCTCAATATGACATTAAGTAAATTTTATTATTTCATTAAATCTCCGAATTTCAAGTATCTCTCAGAATAATATCATAGCAAATTCTACCTCTATTCATATCCCACAACTACTTTCAGATAAAGTTTAAATTCTATGCAACCCACAAATTTCAAAGACTTCAAGATAAATATAATAACCACTAGACCCAAATCTTAAAGAAATCAAAGCTATAAACCAGACACAGGTGAAACATAAAACAGAGCATCTATTTATCATTTCAACAATGGATAACCCAAAATATTTATATCACATATTCATAGAGTGGAATTTTTTTAGTGCGGAGACGCAACATGAGAGGTTTCACTTTTTAATGATTTTAATTTTTAAGCTCTGAAACTATTAGAGAAGCGAGGGTAAAATTACACAAACCACCGTTGAAGATGAAGCAGCCATTCGTCTTGTCCTTCTTCATGATGGATCGCTCGATGCTGTACGATGTGTGCGTGTTGATCTCAGGCCCCCTGACACGTAGTCACACTGGCGTAATCGATGATTCACTGGTGTCCTCCTTTCTCTCATCCGAGACATCTTCGCCGAATACGGGTTGAAAATATTTGAAGCCAATCATAAACGCCAATCCTTCTTCTGCAAATGACTAGCTGCTTCAGATCTTGTAGCTATTCTGACTATAAGTGAACTTGTCACCGTTGCATGTGTCTTGTTGGCACCACCTTATTCAAGGCCATCAGCAAAGGTATCTCTTTCAATATGAAGTGTGCTGAAAACGTTTTAGCCGATGGTCTTCTATCGGCCGTTCGGTTGCTAACATCCTTTGTGCCTCTAATGTAGCCTTTCGTAACCTTATCACCAGATTGAGCTTTGCGTTATTCAGGGAAAGGTTGTTGAGGAACTGGAATGCTTTAGGTGAGCATGCTGTCAGGTAACTCACGGTAGCTTCGAAGAACGTCATTTTTGATGAAGCTGAGTGTGCCGTAGAGGACGAATACGAGCTCGGCGGTGCGTGGATGCGTGCACGATGAGGTTCAGGCCCCCAACCCCGAGTGTAGTTGATGTACGAATTTGAGCATGTTCACCTTATATTTTTTCTTCTTATTAGTTCTTCATATCTGCGTGTACACTCTTCCGCTCCAAGCCGATAAGTGTTCTTCTTGGAATATGTGTATAATGATATTTTCATCAGTGTGCTTATCGGCTGCTGCATCTAGAATTCCTGTATGCTTCTGTAGTGCTGCTTTCCTTGCTAATATTGGTTTTTAAATATGCCTTCCAGATATTTAACCGATGTAAACATAAATTGGGCATCGATCTTGAATATATGCAATCTTCTGGTGCGGCGATCAGAACTATTGCTATCGGCCTACCTTTTCAGCCAATGCCTCCAAAAATTAGCCGATTGTATCATCCCATATATGTGTGATGCTTCTTGGTTAATCATCCTCGTGTTCGCTTGGCTGATTGGCTTTTGGTGTGTTGGCTTGACCTTGACAGCTGATTCTTATATCCACTAGTTAAGAATTGATTTTTCCTTAACTGAGTTCTTACAGTGCTAGATCTGGAGTTCGATTTGAGTAACACCGGCTATGTAACATCGTCAGGGTCCAAACAGCTTTGATCGGCCTGATATTTTTGTTCGAGTTTGTCAGCTTACTCCATCGATCATATCTAGCTTCTTTATTCACCAACAACAGATTTTTCACTTATTGTGAATACTAAAAACGGATCGACTGTTGCCTCTTTATCGATATTGCAGAGGCTGGAGGTTGCAACAGTCTTGCGAGGCTCCGCGTAGCCGATCATAAAGTGTGAGATGATATTATACTCTGATGGATGGTTAATGGTAGCTTGGATGCATGATGACAGATTGGCGATGATGGTGAATGTGAAGGTAAAGCACGTCCTTTACCACAACAATAGTACTTTATTTTTCATCTCGTGACGTTGCCAAATTTATTCCCAAAGAATGGTGAACTGTATTGCTGTGGGTCTGGCAATATTATCTCAACTCCAAGAAGTTGCAGCGCAGGATCAGCGTGATTATGAGAAATCACGCTTCAAAATTATCATTAGTCTCAATGTTGATAGTACTCCAAAATAATTAATCCGGTCAGCTTTGTTTGTTTCCTCTGTAGACAGCAACAAGTTTTCTATGCTGGAGGTGTGCCGACGGGACAATCGGCTCTTGTGCTGATCAAATCATTTATTTCTAAAATAATTTGTATCAACATTGTAAATAATCTTCTGAAGCGATGGATCAATTTTGAGGCCGACTGAGACGTCTAGTATGAGACATCAAACCTCTTCTAAGCCGGCCATTGCATAATCCGTTGACTGCTACGATTATGGTTACTGAAATTGTCCATCATTCGACTATATTGGATCAATAGAAACCCTTCTCGATAGGTTTCCCTCAGAGAAAACGCATATGCTTAGATGTCCGAACCATGGCTTGCATGCACATGCCTTTTCTGTAATTATTTTGCTCTCCTTCCCCTATGATTATTAGCCGATCAGTCCTTTTCGAATCAGCTTATACTTATACATTGCTGGGTATATGTACGCATACTGCCTTCAACATCTGATATTCTGAAACTACGCCACATGGAAACTGATAGAACTAGTGCAACATGTTCGGATCATCAGTTCCGCGTACGTTTGTGGTTCACCTGGTTGCTTGATACTCAATCTATTTTCTTTCACTACGCAGCCATCAGGTAACCAGGACTGTGATGCATTTGGACTTGCAATCATAGTTTGACGCTTGTACAGTCTCCATGTTTGTTGCTATCGAAGCTTCCTTCTGTTTCCTTGATTAAACATGCAAGTACGGCAAACACGTAGGAGCTGGATAGTTCTAGATTAGAATCATCATCGGCTACTTTTTGCGTCTTAATTTTAAACTAAAAGAGTCGATGTCCTGCTGCTGCTTTACCAGAACCAATATTTCATCGGTTTTATTATGTCTGGTATTCTGAACAGCCGATTCTTATCTTCAAGAGTCGATTCCCCCTATCACTGCATAATGGCATATTTCCATGAGTACCGAATTTGATCGCATTTATGATGCTTCCGGATATGCAAACTCTCCATTTTTCCATTCTTCTTATATACTGGAACTATGCTTGAAATCCACTCTGCATACCTACACGGACGAATGAAATTTGCTTTCAATAATCTCTCAACTTCTTTTTTCACGTAGGTCAATACCTCCTCTTTAAAAATCTTCCGAGGAGGTTGTTTGTAGGGGTGATACCCAAGTTTGATCGGTAATCGATGCTCAACAATAGAACGGTCTAATCCGGGCATCTCTGTGTAATCCCAAGCAAAACAATCCTTGAATTCCTTCAAAAGGTTTATCAACTTCAATCTATATTCTGGATCCAAATTTGCACTGACATATATTGGTCTTGTTTCGGTTTCATTACCAACATTTACTTCTTCTAACTTATCAGCCGACATGAAACCTCGTCACAACTTTCCTTCGTTACCATCAATTGAATTATCCATTCGAGAATTGCTTTGAGGGCCGACTGCTTGGATCGGCTGGATCGGTTGTTGGTCCCACCGGGCGTGCCAAAAAGTGTGTTGGCACAAAATATGGTGCACCGCGCCTCACACACAGCAAGCCGGAAAGCGTGGCTTCAATCGGGTGCTCGCACGGTGTGAAATCTGGAGACGTGCCAGTCGGTTTGACCTGAAAGCCAACAAGGGATAAAACTGTGAGAATAAAACTGGAACATGCCGGGTGAGACCAGACAGTTCCATATTTACGGCTCTGAAGCCACTCATGATGACATACAGCTATAGAAGCTGTCTGTCAACAAGTTTAAAGATCATTCAGCTAAATCTAAACATACGCATATGTAAACCGCTCGTTGCCGAACGCACGTACATGAAAAAGACATGCTTAAACAAGTAAAAATAGATAATAAATTGACGTGTAACCAAGCTCGGCAAGCTAGCCGAGTTGGGGTCCATGAGGAAGGAACATACAAATAAACAAACATGATCAAACCAATCTAAAACCTGCATCTGCCGCACGATACCTAGTTTTATCTAAGCTCAAACTTGATTGATATGCATGAACCCACAACATGTAACAATCTAGATTAGAGATTAATTCGGCCATTATAATCGTGCAATCTATAAGGGATATCATGAGAAACAACGATTATTGGAACATAGATAAACTTGTAAAGAAAGGCCGAACAAATTCAATCTAGATTGGGCAAAAGAGTGTTACGGAATTAAAATAAAACACGCAACACATGATAACTTAATGGATCTACTAGATCTTGCCAAATCTAATAGAGCCAATAACTATCTCGCTTTTGCTAAACATATCAATAAACGCCTGCCGCACGGTATTTACTCATAAGCAAAGCATAAGCAAAGACTTCTTGATCATTAACAAAGGTCCGCCGCACGACCATTGGAAACAAGCAAGACTACTTGCATCACATCTAAATCCACCGCATGCTACTAGACATGAAAACAAGGTTGTCGGGACTTACGGAGGTCGACGGATCGATGATTCCTCTCGAAGAACTCGACGACACGACAAAGGACTCGAAGATGGCACGGGGCCAGTTTGTATTGATATGGTTGTGAACACTTTTTACAAATGCAGGGGGTTTATATTTGTACCCTGGGCGAAATACGAGTCCTGGAAGACTACGATTTACACAATGAAACTTGGAAAATACGAGTCCTATTTCTATTTTCCCCTCGGTGTCCTCCAATGTCACGTGTCTTCTCGTGCAAGCCGGCTTCACTTGCCATATCTGCTTCCCGAATGGAGTTACCGCCTTGCAAGATAGCCGACCGCACAGGTACTTGCCGAAACTCCGAGAACTAACAGACTGCTTGGTCGTTTGCCGAATGCCCTTCTCACTGCTCGTTGGGTCCACCTGTCATCTTCTCAATGTTGACCAAAATCCAGTGTTAACACTACTTCCAATCCTACAACAATTCGTCCGACATGTATACTACTACTACTCGTACTAGTAATCCTACCACTAATCCTAATTCTACTAATACAACCACAGTGCTCTTAATAAATTCAACACTCCAACAACCTTGTATAAAATATAATCATTTTTTTTGTTCCAATAAAAAAGGATGTAGTAGCATTTAATTATTGCTTTACATACGATGTAATTATATTAAAATGATTACAAATAAAATATAATTTGTATTATTTGCTTATTAATTTACCAAATCCAAAATTATATATAAATTATATTTGTATTAATTATATTAAAAAAATTTAAAATAAAATATAATTATTGTCACGAGTTTATTATTTATTTATTATTTGGCTAAATCAAAAAGTCCCATACATTCAGCTGAAAGTGGCGCCCGAAAGGTTCAGCTGAAAGTGGCGCCCGAAAAAGGTCGAAACCGCCAAAAAATTCAGATTAGGCGCCCTCCACCCGCGAGATGCCCGATAATTATGCCCCCTTCTAATACAACCTGCAGCGGTTCCCTTCGCATCCCATCTAATCCTACTCCGAGCCGCCATGCCGAAGACCAGAAGCACGCCGTCGGCTACTCCCGCTAGGTCGCCCTCGCCGCCGCCGGCCCGGAAGCCCTCCGCCAAGTTGTCTCCGTCGCAGCCGCGACCTCGGAGGCTCTCCGCCAAGTCGGCTCCATCGCCGCCGCCTGCACGGAGGTCCTCCACCAGGATGTCTCCTTCGCCGCCGGGAGCCCGGAGGCGCCCCGCAGGGATCTCGCCGTCGCCGCCGCCTGCCCGGAGGCGCTGCACAAAGCGGTCGCCGTCGCTGTCTACTCCGGCCAAGAGATTGGCATCTCCTCCGACAAACTAGAGGAGAACTAGACGGTCCAGCCCTGAAGATGCCGATGGCCAAGGAGATGTCCCCGACAAGAACACAAATGAACAACCCAAGTCAATTTTTGTCATTTATTTGTTCTATTTATGCTGTGCCTTCAAATTGCTCGTGCACGTGTTCAAAATGCTATTGTCTTAGGGTTTACAGTAAGATGCAGATGATATTGCTTGCGCATTTTCAGGTTTCCATCACAAATTACATTTTTTACATCTGATGGTGTATATGTATCAATTAGAGGTCATTTTTTTCTCAGGCACTTCTTAATTAGAAACAAACTTATGTTCTTGTAATTGTCTATCCAATCAATGCTACGTTGTTTACTGATGAGTCAAAACAAAAATGCAGACCACAGTTTTAGATATCCAAATACAATATCATGAATGGTTTGCGGTTTAAATTATTTTGTAGTAGAACAAGAGAAAAATGGAGAGTATATATTCTTTTCGCGGGGGGACCCATGGACGAGCATCGTGGCATATTGGACATTGACCGTGTTAGAATTACCTTTGCAAACTTAATAAAGTACAAAGTTCAGTGTGGTTATTCGCCGAGGGACTTCATGTACTATTTGAAGAGAAATGGCAACGATACAGCTGAGCTGCATCGTGTAGATCACGAAGAAGATGCATTCACAATGATACAAGATGGGTTAGAAGAGAAGACAGTTAGGATAGTAGTTTCGATAATAGATACAGATCACCATAGAGAATATGCAGTCACACCGCTTAAGCAACGTAGAACACATGCGAATGTAAGTGGAGAAGGAGATGAGGATGAAGACATTGATGCATACAAGGTGTGGCTCAGTAAGCTGGAACAGGATAAAGACAACTCAGGTACTAATGGACTAGAAAAATACATCTCAATGATATATACTGTCAGTATATATATAACATGTATATGTGCATCTCGCAGAATTTACAGATGACACCTGGATGAGTACAGTTAAAACATATCAAGAATGGTTGAGGATGAATATATTTCCAACTGAACTGTAATTGTGTACTTTCAACATTTTGTATGTGCAGATGCATATGTAGATGATCAAGCCAATGAAGAAGACGGAAGTGGTGACAATAGCGCAACACATATTCAGTTTCCAGCTCATGCTCGGCCCAAGCCCTCTCAGAAAGGTATGCAATGGTACAGACTGTTCGTACACTAGTATAACATAAAAATGCTGATTTAGAATGTTTACATTCATTCCATTATATATACTCAATTTCACAGCTGGGGTTGGCAAGAAGAGAAAGATTGGGCGTGGAACCTTGAAAGGTGTATCGGTCGAAGCAAAGAGATTTAAACTTGCCACTGACAAACTTAGTGTAGAATTCTCATCGACGAAGGGCGGTCCTATAGGAGATAACTATCGCTCCTTTGTTGATGAAGTTGTTCGGTTTACAAGAAAATAGACTCCACTTATTGGAGTTAGGAAGTGGCGACAAGTGAAACAGAAAGCTAAAGATAAAATAACAACAGAAATAATGGTACCTTATAGTGTTGCTACCGCATATGATCAATTAATACTCTGTAATATCTTATTTGTTGACACTTTATTGCTATCCCATTTGTACAGGCAAGGTGGAAGATTGAGGACAATGCTGAGGAGAAGGCTAGGATTTGGAAGATTGCACAGAATCGTTACAAGGGATGGCGAGCGCAATTGAGTGCCACATACAAGGTATACAACAGTTATCATGAAAGAATGAGACATAAGCCAGATGATGTGGACATTGTGGAGTGGCACTACTTGGTGTTGTATTTTTCAAGTGACTCATTCCAGGTTCCAAGCCTCTTACTTATATGTGTTTATTGTCTGCATCTTTGATGTCAAACTAACATATCTGTGTTTAATTTAGCGAATGAGCAACAAAAACTCTACCAACTCCCAGCATCGACAGACAATACATCTGACTGGATCAAAACCTTATTCACAAGTTAGTTTTGAGCAGGTAATGATATGGAACCTAAACTTGTTCTTTTATTTTTGTTCCTAAACAGTAACAATGTTCTATTTATGCATATTAGAGAAACCTGGAGACTGGTGAAGAGCCAAATGGTTTGACATTTTGGAGGAGTACACGCACCAAGGAGGGCCGATGGTTTTCTAATGCTGCTAGGGAAATATATGTAAGTGCTACTTTGCTCACTACTACTTAGTGATGTTTTTCATATTATAGTCATGGTCTTCCTTGACCTGATTAGTTGTTAAAAAGTCATCATCTCCTTGTAATTTGGAACATCGTTAATTTTGTAATTGAGATGTTGGTAGAATCTGGGCAGATCTGGGGAGATTGAGAAATTCACCTTTATAAGTTTGTTTCCCGGGAATCTTGTGAATACCAAAGTTGCTGTTGTGTTGTCATATGTAGCTGCTGATCAAATTTGAGGTCATTTGGAATAGTTGCTTCAAAGTTACAGCTGTTTGAAGAGCCGATTATACCAAAGCTCCCAGGTTTTGTGTCCTCCCTCTTTCAGCACAGAAGTTTCTGTAATTTGCCTATTTCAAAATAGTCCAGTTCTCAAACATGCTTTGATGTCTGAAAATGAAATCTGGAGAATTTTATAATCTCTCCAGAAAGTCCTCTATTAAGTCATTTGGACTTGTAAATCTCCAGATATGACTTATTTTTTGACCAACTATTGCCTGCCTACAAGTTTTATCCATACATCATCAATGTCGTACTAATTGTGTTCTTAAACTTAGGAAACCGCCTTCTCCAAAATCACAAAAAAAATTGAGAAGGAAGCTTCTGTGATATCAGAAGAACAAGAAAGGCAAATTCTTCATGAAACCTACAAGAAAACCACTGGTTGCAAGAGCAGGAAAGGTCCTGGACATGGATACATGGCAAATTATCCGACCCGAAGCCAACTTATGCATGAACGAATTGAAGAGCAAGCTCGTGTACCTGCAATAGCAGCAGCAGCACAACAGAAGAATAGTGAGATGCAAGCTGAGGTAGAGAAGTTAAAAGAACAACTTACCGTTCAAGCCGCTGAGAGGGAGAGTGACAAGGAACAAATTGTGCTGCTGCAACAAGAATTGAAGAGTACAACTGACACAATTAGAGAAGAACTAAGGCAAGATTTTTTCTTACTATTCAAAGAACGCAATGAAGCACCGCCTTTGGTAAGATTACTAATTCTTAATTGTTAGCAACATCATTGTTTTTAGTAAAACTTGATTGCTAATGCTCCTCCTCATATCACCAATGACAGACTGCTGCAACAACCACACCATCCCCTGAAACTGCAGAAACAACCACTCAACCTTCAGAATTCACAGCTAATGCTACTGGTATTGAAAATATCGTTCATGGTTTAGAAGTTGCAGATTCAGCAAAGGTATTATTTTGTTGATTAATGGAAACTGAAATGTAATGGACAGCTACATGTATTCTGACATAAAGTGTGAATATTTTTTTCCTCATATGAAGGTTGCCACAAAAGCTGCCTTGCCCACTCAGAGTGATCCTTCAGACGCACCTAATGCTATTCCCACTCCCATCCAAGAATCAGAACATGTGGAACAGGTAATTTACTTCGAAACCATTACCTGCAGCTCAACAGATCGCTAAGTGTTGATTGCTCTTTCCAATCTTCTGGTTTGTGCAGGTTCTACAGGACAGTCAATTGTTGACGAAAAATAACAGTACCCTACCTATTCGCTTCACTCGCGGCAGTGCCAACAAAGCTATTTTCCCAAATGATAAAGATAGCAATGATATAGTGTCATATATTCAATCACAAACACTTAGACAGGTTGCTGACACAAGAAAGCGACAAAGCAAAAAATAAATGAGAAAAGGTATGATCAATCAGCTCTCATTTTAAGTATCCATTGTATTTGTTAATCCCAAAAATATTGTTCCATATCATGTGTTGCCTATGTTTGAATCCAACTATGTGATCAACTATATATATATATTACTAATGCATGTCATTTTGACTTTTCTCAGGAAGATCAACAATGAGGGAGTCTTAACAAGCTGAAATGATTCAAAGATTGTGCAACAAGAAATATGCCATGTTCTGTGATAAGACACATGTCTTCGTCTTTATGACTAGCATCTATTAGTACCATAAGATAGTGGTTTCTAATGAATTTCGACCTTGCAATTTCCTTTCGAAATAGGAAGCCATGTGACTTCCTTTCATTGTACAAACTATTGAATGATTATTATCCAATTTATTAATATAATTGCCTTTTGTGCCATTGAATTTTGTAATTTAATGATTTCCTGTGCAATGAATTCAATGCTATTATTGGTCGTTCTTCAAATATCTTGTCGATGCAATAGCTTTTATTGCATCCACGGTCATGTAGATGTGATACTTTATATTGGATCGAACCTCATGTCGATGCAAAAGTTTCAATTGCATCCATCATATCATTGATGCAATACAACCTCTTGCATCAAACAAAATGGTGATGCAATACAACCTCTTGCATCAAACAAAATGGTGATGCAATAGAACCTCTTGCATCAAACAAAATGGTGATGCAATAGAACCTCTTGCACCAAACCAAATTGGTGATGCAATAGATTATATTGAATCGAACCTAATTTTGATGCAATACAGTCTATTGCATCGTACCATATCCGATGCAATAAATGTATTGCATCAAAATAATTTAGATGCAATAAGTTAATGCATCGGACATTTTTGATGAAACAGACAACGACTATCCGATGCAATAGATGTATTGCATCAACATGATTTAGATGCAATAAGTTAATGCATCGAACATTTTTGATGAAATAGACGACTATCCGATGCAAAAGCTGCTTCGCATCGACCACAAGTAACCGATGCAAAAGGCTATTGCATCTGGGATAATTGCATCGGCTGCATCGACCGATAAATTGATGCAGAAACGAGCTTTTGCATCCATTTTAGACCTATAACATCAAATTTTGCCCGATGCAATAGTGTCAAAACCTAGTAGTGGAAGCACCCGCTACGGTTAATAATTAACCAAAGCGGGCAACGTAAGAAGCCAGCTGCGGTTAATCTTCTTTAACCACAGCGGGCGTCCTTAGATGCCCGCTTCGGTTAATTATTAACTGCAGCGGGTGGGTAAGGACGCCCGCTGCGGTTAAAGAAGATTAATCGCAGCGGGCTCCTTACTTTGCCCGCTTTGGTTATTGCGGGCTATTTAAGCCGCCGCCGCCAGCAGAAACGAAAGCCGATCATCTTCTTCCTCTTGACAAAAAACAGGGGGAGAAGTTTTGCCGAATTTTTGCCCCAAATAACTTATTTTTGAGGTTTATTTGTTTGATTTGGAGGAGAAGTACTCCACAATAGGTACCTAGATGATCTCCACCCTCTTTCCCCTCTCTTTTCCTCTCTTTTTAGCCCCCTTTTTAGATCTAGTTTCATGGAGGAGAGAGAAAACTGGTATTTGTTTCTCTATGTTCATCATGAATGCATTAATTTTATTTGTCGTCGTTATTTCTGTCCCTAGATTTAACATAAATATAATATTTTTTTTTCTAATTCATTTTTGTTTTGTGATTCATGATGTGTGTAATTAATTAAGGATCGCAGGTACGATGGACCGGTGCAGTATCTCATTGAACTGAGAAAGTTTATTGCCGCTGTGAAAGCTGACCGTGAGAGATCAAACCAGACGACAATCATATGTCCATGTCATCGTTGCAAGAATCTGACCGCCTTCAAAGATGAAGGCACAGTGCAATCTCATTTGATTCGTTTTGGTTTCATGGAGGATTACTCGGTGTGGACTCATCACGGCGAGAGATTCGATCCGAGTGTTGGGGCGGCATCTGGAGTAAGCTCAGCGTCGACGACGACCGTGAACCAAAATCCTGGAGCGCATGTCTCATCAGCAACAGTAGCGCCAGCCTTCAGTGACAGTAGTGCTCGTGACTACATCGCTGTGGATGATGTACTCAAGGATATGACAGAGATGTTGAGGATATGGTGATAGAGATGTTGAGGATGCTACGGTGCAGGACCCTACGGAAGTGCAGCTGTTTCAGGATTTACTCAACCATATCGACGAAGACGACGTCGTGTATGGCTCGCCGAAGTGGCTGGAAAATTTTAGAGAGATGAAGCAGGTGTCACTTGATCCTTTATATAAGGACGGCGGGGAATGCCCAAAGGATTGCACGGTGCTCCGTTTCAACCTCCACATGTTGATGATGAAGGCTCGGCATGGGTGGTCAGACAGTAGCTTGGATGAGCTGTTAGGTTACCTTGCTAAAACATTCCCGACGAGTAACAAGATTCTAGCAAATACGTATCGGGCGAAGAAGCTTATCCGGCCAGTGGCGATGAAGCTTAGAAAGTTTGATGCCTGCCCTAACCACTGCATCCTCTATCGGGGCACAAAGTATGAGAATTTGACGAGCTGTCCGCACTGTGGTGGCAGTCGCTACAAGAGAAATGCTGGCCGTCGCGTGGATGCAGACGATGATGAGGCCTTGCGAGGTGGTTAGAGGAAGAAGAAGAAGGGTGTCAAGAAGAGCAGTGTTGTAGCCAATCACATCTCGGCTCATCAGGAGGACGAGGAAGAAGAGGGTTACACACTGAGGAGAAGTCTGGCACTGTCAGTGTGGTACATGCCAGTGATTGACCGCCTGCGTGCGCTATTTGGGAACCCAGAGGACGCGAAGCTCATGTCCTGGCGTGCATGAGCTGACCGCTTGAAGGACGATGGCATGCTGCGGCACCCCTCTGATGGCCAGTAGTGCAAAGATTTTGACAAGGCCTACCCGCAATTTGGCAAAGATCCCAGGAACGTTCAGTTCGCGCTGAGCACCGATGGTATGAATCCGTTTGGCGAGCTGAGCAGCTCCCACAGCACCTGGCCGGTCATACTGACCATCTACAACCTACCTCCCCATCTGTGTCAGAGGTGCAGGTATCTTCTGCTGACCATGCTTATCTCGGGACCGAAGCAGCCTGGCAACGATATCGATGTTTTCCTGGAGCCGGTAATGGAGGAAATGAAGGAGCTATTTGATGTTGGGGTCGAGATGGTGGATGCGTCCCTCAAGGAGAAGTTCACCCTATATGCCATCATCTTTGTCACCATCACCGACTACCCCGGCCTCTTCTCACTGTCGGGGCAGATCAAAGGGAAGACTGACTGTGTAATGTGCATCAACGGGACATGCTACACTTACCTCAAGGGATCGAACAAGATGGTCTACATGAGGCACATGCGGTTCCTTCCGAAAAGGCACAAATATAGAAGAAGTGTCATGAATCAATTGTTTGATGATCAGGGCGAGCCACAGGGTGGACCACCGGCGCAGACTAGTTGGGGTCGAAAGGTGTATGAGATGGTGAAGGATATTGATCAGATCTAGTTCGGGAAGAAGAAGAAGCCACCAGAGGAGGGGACAAAACAAACAAGGAAGCGAAAGCGAGACACGACGGAGGAAGTATCGCAGGCTGTCCCCTCTGTTCCTTTCAAGAAGAGGTCGATTTTCTTCAAGTACCTGTCATATTGGAGGACACTACAAACACCACATGCCATCGACTGCATGCATCTCGAGAAGAACGTCTTCGATAGCGTGATCGGTGTCTTGCTGGACATCCTGGGCAAGACGAAGGATGGTCTGAAGTCACGGACGAATCTTCTCAACCAGGGCATCAGGCAGGACCTTCACCCTGGGTCACCTCATAATGGTAAAGTTGATCTTCCAGGTGCGGCCTACAACCTAAGGCATGGCGAGAAGACTGCTATGCTCAAGCTTCTCAGGGGTATCAAGGTGTCGACTGGTTTCTCTTCCAACATTGACGGACCAGAATGTCAGAGACATCATCCGAAGATGATTACTCGGACTAGTCCTGGGAGGTCACGGGAGGTCCGAAGACGTGATACAAAGTAGACATGGATTAGGACTCTCATTGTAACTTAGTCGAGCTACTAAAGGAAGCCTTGTAATTAGAATAGGATTCCTCTGTTGTATTCGACTAGGACTCGGTATATGCCGCGCTTTACCCGATTGTATAAGGGGAAGCGGGCGCATACCCCTATCATTGAATCTCAGATCATAACACAAGGCACACGCCGCCACAGGACGTAAGGTATTACGCTATTAAGCGGCCTAAACCAGTATAAATTGCTGTCCCTGTGTACTCGCCGAGTTCTATGAACACCGATCCCCACCGAACAAATCGTCTGGGAATCCCCAAGATGAGTTGCTGGTTAACAAACATCGACAGCTGGCGCGCCAGGTAGGGGCTCTCGGCGATTCCACGATCAAGAGCTCGACGAACCACTTCAACATGTTCGCGGCAGGATCAATTTTCATTTTTGGCTCATGGACTTGTATCACGGATGATCAAGGAAAGTTACATCGACACCTTCAACCTGAATCAGAAGCGCAAGCCACGTCAAAGATGGATGATCTCGCCCGGGACCTGGTAAATCTTACAATCCAAGGATCGCAGAGTCCTGGGGACCAGACCGGAGCCTCCGACTCCTACTCAGACACGAACTCTCGGTCCGAACAGGACTCGGACTCCAAGCACCGTATCCCCTTTGGACTGCGCAATTCGGTAAAGACCTTCCAAGATTTGATTAAATCAAATTTTAGAACGCTTCAGCAGATCCCCCCTGACAGGAGCCCAATAGGGACTCATTTTCTGTTCCACCGAGGAAGGCAACATCGTCCATTGGCCAATACAACCAGCCCCGGCTAGGTTGGTTGGCACAATCGACCAACAACTTCCTTACCAATATGGACATCAGCTCCCCTTTGAGGAAAATGATACCTCGACAGAGCTAATCTCCAGCGCTTCTGAAGGACCGAGAATGCAAATAGCAAGGCGACCAGAGGGGGGGGGGGGTGAATGGGAGCCTCAAAAATTTCTTTCGAAACTTTGGCCAATTGTCCCAAAATCAATCCCCAGAAGCTACGACCGAAACTGTGATGCCCACGACCCTTGGAAGAGGGTGGATGATCCCTAGGATCACAGCGAGGCACCACAAAGCGATAGCCAACCAAAAGCCAAAAGCACCGGCACTAGTTCAACCCTCAAAAACAGAGTCCCGAACGTAGATGGAAGGCTACATCGAGAAATCCCCAAATACCAATGCTAACAAGTAGCAAAGATACCTAGAGAGGTTTCTTGGTTAACTATGGGGCCAAACGAGAAGTCCGAAAACCAAGCGGAAGAGCCTGGGGACCAAATGCACTCAAAAGCACTAGTCTGCGAGTTCCCGGACTGTCCGCGAGTACGGTCCCGGACTGTCCGCGGTAGGGGCGGACTGTCCGCGATCCCCTGGCAGACTGTCCGCCGGACAAACTCGCCAAACAACAAAGCTGCTGAAGTCTCCCTGGACAGTCCCGAACTGTCTGCGGATGACCACGGCGGACTGTCCGCCGGTCAAACCGAGACAACATAGCCGAGCCGCACGACCACTGACTCGGTCGGAGCCCGGCGCGCGGACTGTCCGCGACCCCAGCGGCGGACTGTCCGCGGATGAACAGAAAGGGCGATTTTGGTCGCCCTCAACTCAAATCTTCTCCAAATCGATCCAAACCAAAATCCCTTGATCCCAAACTTGGAGAGGATGATCACGAGGTAGTTAGGAGACTATCCCCAAGAAATCATCCGCTCAAAACAACTCAATCAACGGGAAATCGAAGGGAAGGTGTATGAACCGAAAAAGCGCCACGAAAACAAAATCGACCCGATCTACTTGTTCGTGAGGAGTTAGATGAATTCCTTCGGTGGAAATGATCTCCTCACTATAAAGAACAAGATGATTCAAGTGGATTTTGAAAAGACGCAGTATAGAGAGAGATCGAGTGACGGGAAAAACACGGAGAAATGAAGAACGCGAAGAACACGAACCAAAACGCGAATCGACACATCGATCTGCAACCGTGTGGCTACCACACGCTACAATAGTGAGATTACGATCTCACTTCCTCAAAATCTCCAGTACACAGAGGTATGGTAGAAGGGGATTGGGAGAGCAGGAAAACCTAGAAGGCAAAGAGCAAATGACTGAGATCATTTGGGAGGTGGGAGTCTCCCCCTACTTATCCTAATTCTAATTCCCACTCTACCCCTAAGTATTTACAGAGCGACCCAGCCAAACCCTAAGGCTATCCTGGACCAACCCGAAGATGATGGTGATCCGACGGCCACGCCCGCACAACTGGTAGCGTTGCCTCGACGCAACCTCACCGATTGCCGCCACGTGCCGCCACCGCTCCGCTTGTCCTTTTCCCGGACTCCGCCCCCCGGTTTTGTGGCCGAAACTGGGAAACCAGGCCTTTGAGTCCATCCCCCGGTTTTGAGGCCCAAACCGGGAAACCAGCCGCCCATCGCCTGAGTTTTGTGGCCCAAACTCCGAAACCCGCAGCACCCAGGTTTTGAGGCCCAAACCTGGAAACCGTCCTCAGCCCGAGTTTTGTGGCCCAAACTCGGCAAACCCGTAGCACCCAGGTTTTGTGGCCCAAACCTGGAAAGCGTCCTCCCGGTGGTTTTTTTGTGGCTCAAGCACCAAACCGGAGCTGTAGAGGGGATGCACCGCCCGTGCACCCCGTCCACCGACACGCGTCCCCAGGTCCTCGACCCGAGCAACACCATGCCCCGCAAGTCTCCGCTCGTCGCTGTCCCAGGCTGTCAGCCACCACAGCTGATCCTCAGGCCACCGGTCCCTCAGTCCAAGCCTCACGTCCGCCCTTCACCGCTCCCGGTCCGTCGGCACGGCACGTCTCTACTTGACCTTCACCTTGCCCTCGATCACTGTCTCCGTGCTTGACACCTGCACAACACAAGCCAAAGAACATGCGCATCAAACCCGTTGACAATCACTCATCACTCGAGACTCGGCATACACCCATGTATCCGCAATCTCCCCCTTGATGAGTGCATTGTCAACTACACACACAAATCATAATGGAAAGAAGAAGGAAGGAAGAAGGAGTAGAGAGAACTCAACCAAATGACCCAAAAGCATAGCAAAGCCGAAGAAGGTCAAGTGGAAAGAGCAAGACAACTTGGTCCCCAAAGACATGGGCAACGGCTCGATGCAACCAAGCAAAGCAAAGCTAGCCCTCAAGAAGAGGTAGAACAGGCTCAACACCGCTAGCAAATACCAATTGACACTCAAGAACAGAAGAGCTCGACACCAATTGAAACTCAATCTGAAAATCAAGCAAAACAGTGCTAGTCCTCAAGAAGAGCAGAACGGGCTCGACACCACTAGCGAGAAAGCTCGATACTAAAACCTTACGGTCATCAAGAAGCAGACTCCCCCTCAAATAGTGCACACAACCAGGAAATTTCCCCCTTAGTTCAACTCAGAAAGCACATGATTTATCAATATTTTCTCCCACTTAGTTGAACACAGAAGGCACTCATGATTTGTCAAATTTCTCCCCCTTAGTTGAAAATGCACTATCAAGTAAAAGTTCTCCCCCTTAGAAAATGCACCATCAAAAGTGCCAACAAGCAAATTTCTTCCCCTTCCAAAATGCATATGAGTCAAAATGCAAGTTAGCAGCTTCAGGAATATAGTCAAGAGAATGCAAAGATGCTCTACCCAGTTCTGATCCGATGACTCAACAACATCCATAAAATGCTAGCAAAGGCTCAAACTGATCACCGAATACGAAATATGAACAAATGAGCAAAGTCAGCAGTTTTAGCCAAAAAAGGTATTCACCATCAAAATAGCACTAAACATGTATAGACAGGAATCCGAACAAGTGCTAAACATGTATACAAGGTGAACTACCCCTAGCAAAGTTCAATCATCATGCTGTAGAATGAAACATACACTTGTGATTTCAAATTTAATCGGAGTTGCAGCGGTGAAATTTCACAAGTTTAAAACACAGCATGTGACTGCGAGAGGTTGAAAGCTTGTCATTGCCTAACTTTTCAACCGGGCTAAGCCTATGCATATGCAATCAGAAGCTTAAAGCGTCAGTTTCGGCCATACACTACACGGCTCAAGTTTAACTCAAAGTGCAATGAGAAACAGTCTCGATACCGTGATGTGTTGACAAGCAATCCCATCTCGATCTTTTCAATTCACTTAAAAACTTGGTTCAGATTTTAACCAGAATATGAACATACCAAGCAAGTGAATGACTCAGAACTAGAGACATAGCAACCTAGCATACATGAAAAGCACGAGTGAATTCAACACATCCTACACATGCTAGTTGCATATCTCAATGGTGAACAATTTTCAGATTTTAAGTTCCTTAAGCAGGTTCACCATTCAAAAATAGCTCAGCTCACAACATGTATAAGTGATCAGAAAGAGCATAAGCTACAAGCATCATCATAAAGAATCAGAGCATACTAGACAGAGCATAATCACATTCTAAAGATTATATACATGAAGCTCAGAAAGATAAAGATGCATGATGAAATGCGAAGACTAACCTACCGAAGATGAAAACAAGGTAAAAGAAAAGAAGTCAGTCTATAATACAAGAACTAAAATGTTTCCCCCATCTAAAAGGGGAAACACACACCAAGCTCACCTCTCAACCTATTAAAGGTTGATTGGTCCAAAGGCTTGGTGAAAATATGCGGATACATGGGTGTATGCCGGGTCTCTGAGTGATGAGTGATTGTCAACTGGGATGATGTGCATGTTCTTCGGCTTGTGTTGTGCAGGTGTCGAGCACGGATGCAGTGATCGAAGGCGAGGTGAAGGTCAAGTAGAGACGTGCCGTGCCGATGGACCGAGAGTGGCGAAGGGCGGACGTGAGGCTTGGACTGAGGGACCAGAGGACCGAGGATCAGCTGTGGTGGCTGGCAGCCTGTGGCAGCTACAAGCGAAGACTTGCGGTCATGTGTTGACTGAGTCGTGGACTCGGGGACACGTGTCGGTGGACGGGGTGCACGGGAGGTGCATCCCCTCTATGACGTTGGTTTGGTGGTAGAGCCAGGGAAAAACCATCGGGTGGACGGTTTCCAGGTTTGGGCCTCAAAACCTGGGCGCTGAGGGTTTGCTGAGTTTGGCCTCAAAACTCAGAAGCTTGTGGGCTGGTTTCCCGGTTTGGGCTTCAAAACCGGGGGTTGGCTGGAAAAGGCTGGTTTCCCGGTTTGGGCCACAAAACCGGGGGTGCAGAGCGAGGGCGGCACGTGGCGGCGATCCGGAGGTTGCGTCGAGGCAACGCTTCGGTTTGTGTGGGCGTGGCCGTCGGATACACCTACCACCGAGTTGGTCCAGAATAACCCTAGGGTTTAGCTGGTTCGCTCTGTAATTAGAATAGAGAGGGGTAGAGTAGGAAATAGACTTAGGCTAGTAGTAGGATAAGTAGTCAGGAGACACCCTCCTCCCAAAGTATCTCAGTCATTTGCTCTTTCACAATTAGGGTTTCCTGCTCTCCCACTCCCCTGCTGTAGCAAACCTGAGATCCACAGAGAAGAGAACAATACCTCTGTGTTCATGAGATTTTGAGGAAGTGAGACCGTAATCTCACTATTGTAGCGTGTGGTAGCCACACGGTTGCAAATTTGTGGCTGTGATTTGCGTTTTGTTCATGTTCTTCGCGGATTGCTTTTTGCCACGATTTTCCCGTCGATCCATCTCTTTGCTCAGTGCGTGTTTTGGAAATCCGTTTGAACCAAGTTGTTCTAGATCGTGAGGCACTTCTTTCCACCGAAGGAATTCTCCTCTAACCTCACGGTCTAGGAGATCGAACGATTTTCGTGTTGGATCGGTTTTTGCTCCGTCGCTCCGATTTCTTCCAATTCCTCGATTTGGAGTTAGGTTCGAGCCATGATTCCCGTGGGATAGCTCACTAACATCCTTGGAACTTCTCACATCAAGTCTAAGCCCTAGTGCTTTTGATTCGGAGAAGATCGAGTGGATTTCACGGAAGAACTGCACTGCGTCGGGGGCATCGGACGCTCGAGTTCGTAGCATCGGACGCTGACCCCTTTGGCATCGGAGGCTCCGTTGCCACGTGTCAGGATCTAACAGTTTCTAAGGAGCATCGGACGCTATCACCGGACGCTCCGTTGTTCATCGGACGCGCCGGAGTGAGACCATCGGACGCTGAGATTTTACTGTTCACAGCGTCCGATGCGTATGCAGTAAGGTTCCTGAGGGGCTCTGTTCACATCGGACGCTGCAGGTGCTGGGGCATCGGACACTAGCCAGCTTCCGATGCTGCTGATTCAGCACTGATTCGTCCCTCGTTTGCTCATCCGTTCTCGGATTTGGTTTTCGTCTTTTGCGTTGGGTTTCTAGAGTTGTGTAGGGTCCCGCTGTGCTTCTTGGAAGCATCCAACCTACATCAAGGGTCGTGGACACTAGCAAGCTCTAAGGTTTGTCGTTTGGGGTGATTCTCGGGACAGTGGCTACTAGTTTCCAAAAGGAAAATTTGAAGCTCCCATTCACCCGCCCCCCCCTCTGATCGCTTTCTGAGTGCTTCTCGGTCCTTCAATTGGTATCGGAGCGGGTTAAGGATCTTCCACCTTAGCCGGTTCCAGATCCACAGAAGGCGACATGGATCGCGGCGTGGGCAAACCGCCGTTTTTTGAGGGGACGAACTATGCGTATTGGAAGATACGCATGTCGGCCTATCTTCAGAGCATGGGCTCTTCTGTTTGGGAGATTTGCAACAGGGATGATTACGTTGTCTTGGCTGCTCGTGTTACTCAGCTTCAGATAGATGACCACGATGCTAATAGCCGAGCGCGTAACGCTCTTTTCTCCTGTTTGAGCATGTCTGAGTTTGACCGAGTTTCTCACCTCCCCACGGCTCGTGAGATTTGGGCTACCCTCATGCGCTTCCATGAGGGAACCTCTCAAGTCAAATCTCGTCTTTACGAGTCGCACAAGCGGGAGTACGAGAACTTTCGACATATGCCTGGCGAGAGCATAGAGAGTTTATTCGCTCGCTTTCAGGATATTGTCAACAAGATGAGAGCGAACAAGGAGCTGTTGCCTTTTGACGATCATGAGAGGGCTTTGAAGCTTTTGCACACTCTTGATCGGTCGGTGTGGGACTCAAAGGTCCAGGCGATCATCGAATCGTCTAACTATGAGACCCTCACCTGCGACGAGCTCTTTAGTAAGCTCAAGTCTAGTGAGATTGACGCCATGTCGAGGGCTTCTTATGAGAATCCTTCTGGCCCGACTATGGCTTTGGTTTCTGGCTCTTCTAACCCCTCTGGAGGTTTTGCTCTTTCATCTCTCTTTTCTGTCACAGAGGACCAGCTTGAGTCTTTGGGGGATGACGAGTTAGCAATGCTCGCCAACCGGTTCTCGCGGTTCCACAACAACCGCATGAACCGTCGCCGCGGAGGAGGACGCTCAGGATGCTATGAGTGCGGCGACCCTGACCACTTCATCGCCAACTGCCCCAAGAAGAAGCATTCATCTGGGAAGGGCGATCATGGGCACAAGTATGACTTCGGCAAGCGCAAAGAGAAGTACGTCCCCGCGAGGCACAAGCGGAGGGGTGGGTTCAACAAGGAGTACATCAAGAAGAAGTACTTGGAGAAGGCCCAGGCTGAGCAGCGTGCGTTCTTCGCCACGCTCAGCGACGTCGACGGCTCGGATGACGACTCCGCTTGCTCAAGCGATGACGAGTCCAAGAAGAAGAAGAGGATCGAGGACAAGCTAAACGGTCTCTGCTTCTTCGCCGACGACGACGGCTTCTGCACCATAGCGCTTGGTGATGAGGTCGACGGCAAGCTGGAGCACACCCCTCGGGACGACGACGACGACGACGACACCTCCCAGGTATCTCTCACCCACGACGAGCTTTCTGCTGAGGTCGAGAAGCTTACTGCCGCCTTGCTTAGTCAGGATAAGCTGCTTAGGCGTGCCGCTAGAGAGCGCAAGGAGTTTAGGCAGAAGTGGGAGGACACGGTGAGGGAGCTTGAGTTTGCCAAGTCCACCGTGGTCGTGTCTGAGGAGGTTGAGTGTGAGATGTGCACCACGCACATGACTGACCTTCTCACTTTGAGAGGTAAGTATGCTGCGTTGGTAGGAGAGGTGGATGAGCTGAAGGCTAGACCTTCTCTGTTGGGTGCATGCAAGACTTGTCCTGTCTTGCAATCTGAGTTGGCAGAGAAGAATGTCAAGATTATGTCTCTTGAAGAGGCCAACTCAGATAGCACTTGTGTTGCTAGATGTGCTCTCTGTGAGGGTTTGGAGATGGAGATAGCCAATGTAAAGCATGACAAGATGCAAACCGAGGAAGAAAACACATACCTTCGGACCATCTTGTCATGGGTGTCTTGTAGTGAGCCGCAACTCGGGATGATGATCTCCCAATTTAAGCGAGCTGCTGGAGGTTCTGGTGTAGGCTTTGCCCCGGGTGTTAATCCTTCCGTTTTTGGGAAGATTGGAGAGTCGAGTGGTCTGAACCCATGTGAGAAACCCAACTCCACCACTACTCCCAAACTGACCAAGCTTCCACCCAAAGAGCCGGTCAAGCCTACCACCAAGGATGGGGTGGTTGAGGAACCCCCGAGAGCTCCACCCAAGAACCAAGTGTGGCATCCCAAACCAAACCACCTAAAGAACAAGCTGGACACAATGCCACCCATCCAGGAGGAGTTGCCACAGAAGGGCAAAGTGATCCACACCCACAGTCATGAGTACCAACAACCCCCTTTGCGTGCGGTGAGGTATCATTGTGATTTTTGTGGGAGAGATGGACACTTGAGCGAGTTCTGCTTTAGGCGCAAAAGAGAGGCGCGCCGTGCAAGGGAGATGAACAACACGGACATGTACCATCCTTTCCATGATGTACATGTGCCGAATGTTCAGAGGAGTGATCCGAGGAAAGCAGCTAGGCCCAGAGGTCCAGAACCTCAAGTTCCCAGGCCTAGGCAGCAGAGAGCTCCGAGGAGAGATGCTAGGCCTAGAGGCGCAGTACCTCAAGTTGCTAGGCCTAGGCCTCGTAGAGAGCGTGCCCGGCGGGAGCCTGCAGTTGTAGGCTATGGACCCCGTGGCGGAGGCTTTGTAGTTGAGCGTTTTCCCCCACCGCGTTTTGAGTATCGCGATGGACGCTCCTCCTTTAGCGGACCACGTTTTCCTCTACGTGGTGATCGCTCCTCGCGTAGACGTGCTAGGAATGGTTTTTCTACTAACCGTTCTTTTGAGCAGCCGGCCCAACACTGGTATTCCCCTTACTTCACTAACCCCAGTGTTGGACCGTATGCTCACCCTATGTCTTTTTATTGATGTAGGTAAAACGGTTGGAGGACATTTGGTTGGTGGATTCCGGTTGCTCGAGGCACATGACCGGAAACGCCAAGTGGTTCTCCAGCCTTAGCCCTGTTGCCGGAAAGGAGTACATAACCTTCGGCGACAATAGCAAAGGTAAGGTATTGTCTCGCGGATCGGTGCGAGTTAATGAGCACTTTGTGTTGCGCGATGTTGCTCTTGTTTCTAACTTGCATTTTAACCTTCTTTCTGTTTCACAACTCTTTGACGACAACTATGAGATTCGTTTTAAACCAAATCTCAGTCGCATTTTGGATCCTCAGGGCAATCTTGTATGTTTGATTTCGCCCTTTGGAAAAGTCTTTCGTGCGAATTTCTCAGAGTCTTTTGGCACTTCTCGTTGTCTTGTGGCTGGACCTTCCTCCTCTGATCTTTGGAAGTGGCATAGGAGACTTGGACATTTGAGCTTTGACTTGCTTGCAAGACTTAGTTCACTTGGCCTAATCCGAGGATTGCCCAAGATGCATATGGAGAAGGATCTTGTTTGTCACTCTTGTAGACACGGGAAGATGGTTGCCGCTCCTCACCATCCAGTGACTCAGGTCATGACCAAGCGCCCTGGAGAGCTTTTGCACATGGACCTTGTTGGTCCGGCTCGGGTGAGCTCGGTTGGGGGGAAGTGGTATGTGCTTGTTGTTGTTGATGACTTTTCGAGATATTCGTGGGTCTTCTTTTTAGCCGAGAAGACCGAGACTTTCTCCTTTGCTCGCAATCTGATTTTATGTCTTCAGAACGAGTTCCCTTTGAACTCGATGCGAGCAATTCGGAGTGATAATGGTTCCGAATTCAAAAATTTGGATTTTGAGAAATTTTGTAACTCTTTGGGTTTGGAGCACCAGTTTTCTTCCCCTTACACACCGCCTCAAAATGGTGTTGTAGAGAGGAAGAATCGGACCCTTGTTGAGATGGCCAGGACGATGCTCGATGAGCATAGGACTCCTAGGCGTTATTGGGCCGAAGCTATGAACACTGCGTGCTATATTTCCAATCGCATTTTTTTGAGAGCATTCTTGAAAAAGACTTCTTATGAGTTGCGTTTTGGTAGACAGCCCAAGGTGAGTTATTTTAGAATTTTTGGTTGCCACTGTTTTATTTTGAAGAAAGGCAACCTGGACAAATTTGAGTCTCGTTCTTCTGACGGCGTATTTTTGGGTTATGGCACTCACACTAGAGCATATCGTGTACTTAACCTTGATACTAACCGAGTCATGGAGACATCAGATGTCACCTTCGACGAGACCATGGTTTGTCCTTCTTCTCGTTTTGAGCGTGCAGGTGATTATGAGGTTGATGAGCCTCTTTTTGATAACGAGGACGAGGGTGCTGAAGGTATGGATGATCCAGCACCCCCTCCACCTGTTGTGCCGCAAAGAGCGGCTTCTACGACGACTCACGGCCCCGACACCTCTTCTTCCTAGGGGCCGTGGGATCCGCCACCCCGAGCGGTACCATTTGTACCTGGGGAGGCACCAGCTGCTGTTGAGGGGGAGGCCACTTCGGCAAGGGAGGCGCCACGACACATCCAGCGCCAGCACCCGCCTCAGCAGATGATCGGCAGCATCGACGAACGGGTTACTCGGTCTAGGTCACAGCTCATCTCTCACTTCGCTCATTCTGCTTTTGTTGCTAATTTTGAGCCCCGAGATGTTGGACACGCTTTGACGGATCCGGACTGGGTCAATGCCATGCATGAGGAGTTAGAAAATTTTGAGCGAAATCGGGTTTGGGTTCTAGTTCCACTTCCTCCTGAGTGTAAGCCTATTGGGACAAAATGGGTTTTCAAAAACAAGCAAGGAGAGGATGGCCACGTTGTTAGAAACAAGGCCAGGCTTGTAGCGAAGGGTTATAGTCAGAAGGAGGGGATAGACTATGAGGAGACGTTTGCTCCTGTAGCTCGTTTGGAGGCAATTAGGATACTCTTGGCCTTTGCTGCATCCAAAGGTTTCAAACTTTTTCAAATGGATGTCAAGAGTGCCTTCTTAAACGGCTACATAGAAGAAGAGTTTTATGTTGAGCAACCCCCCGGTTTTGAAAATCCCAAGTTTCCAAACCATGTTTTTAAACTCCACAAAGCTTTATATGGTTTGAAACAAGCCCCTAGAGCCTGGTACGATAGGTTGAAAACCTTTTTGCTTGCTAAGGGTTTTAAAATGGGATGTGTGGATAAAACGCTCTTTCTCCTCAAGCAAGGCAAAGACACTCTCTTGGTCCAGATTTACGTGGATGATATCATTTTCGGTGGTTCTTCTCACGCTTTGGTTGCCAAGTTTGCAGATACTATGAGTAGGGAGTTCGAGATGAGCATGATGGGCGAGCTGACGTTTTTCCTCGGGTTGCAAATCAAGCAATCCCGGGAAGGGACGTTCGTGCACCAGGGCAAGTACACCAAGGACTTGCTGAAGCGGTTCGATATGGGTGAGGCCAAGCCTCTTCCAACACCCATGTCGACGACGACTGCCCTGGATGCGGATGTGGATGGAGAAGCAGTGGACCAGAAGGAGTACCGAAGCATGATCGGGTCGCTCCTCTACCTGACGGCGACATGCCCGGACACCCAGTTCGCGGTGTGTCTGTGTGCGCGCTTTCAGGCGTCGCCGCGCACCTCTCACCGTCAGGCGGTGAAGCGGATTTTCAGGTATCTTCGTTTCACACCTGAGTTTGGGATTTGGTATTCTGCTTCCTCCACCCTCTCCCTTTGCGGTTATTCCGATGCCGATTTTGCTGGTTGCCGTATTGAGCGCAAGTCCACTTCTGGGACTTGCCAGTTTATTGGTTCTTCTCTTGTTTCGTGGTCTTCTCGCAAGCAGTCTAGTGTCGCCCAGTCTACCACGGAGGCGGAGTATGTTGCTGCGGCTAGCTGCTGTTCCCAGTTGCTTTGGATGATGGCCACTTTGCGTGATTTTGGTCTGAGCTTTACTCGTGTTCCTTTGCTTTGTGACATCACGAGTGCTATTAGCGTTGCTAAGAACCCCGTGCTTCACTCGAAGACCAAACACATTGATGTGCGCTTTCATTTCTTGCGAGACCACCAGGAGAAGGGTGATATCGACCTTCGCCATGTCGATACTCATCATCAACTGGCTGATATTTTCACCAAGCCTTTAGACGAATCAACCTTTAACCGGTTGAGGGGTGAGCTCGGTGTGTGTTTCCCCTTTTAGTTGGGGGAAACATTTTGGATCTTGTATATTTGACTGACTCTTTTGTCTTTCTTTTCTTTTGCATTTCAGCATACGCATTTACATTCTGAGCTTCATGTTTATAATCACTAGAATGTAACTATGCTCTATGTAGTATGCTCCGATGCTTATGTTGATGCTTGTAGCTTATGCTCTTTCTGATCACTAGTACATGTTGTGAGCTGAGCTATTTTTGAAATGGTGAATTTGCTTAATAACTTAGAACCTGAAAATATTCACCATTGAGATATGCAACTAGCATGTGTAGGATGTGTTGAGTTTGCTCGTGCTTTTCATCTATGCTAAGTTGCTATGTCTCTAGTTCTGAGTCTTTCACTTGCTTGGTCTGTTCATATCATGTTTAAAATTTGAACCAAGGTTTAGTGAATTGAAAAGATCGAGATGGGATTGCTTGTCAACACATCACGGTATCGAGACAGTTTCTCATTGCACTTTGAGTTAAACTTGAGCCGTGTAGTGTATGACCGAAATCGTAGCTTTAAGCTTCTGCTTGCTTTGGCATAGGCTTCGCTTGGTTGCAAAGTTAGGCAATGACAAGCTTTCAACCTCTCGCATTCACATGCTAATAATTGAACTTGTGTATTTTCACCGCTGCAACTCCGATCTAAAGTTGAATTCACAAGTGTATGATTCATTCTTAAGCATGATGATTGAACTTTGCTAGGGGTAGTTCACCTTGTATACATGTTTAGCACTTGTTCAGACTCCTGTTTATACATTGCTAGTGCTATTTTGATGGTGAATACCTTTTGACTCAAAACTGCTCTTTTCTGCTCATGCGTTCATATTTCATATCTGGTGATCAGTTTGAGCCTTTGCTGAGCTTGTATGCTGTTGTTGAGTAATTGGAGTTATATTGTTTAGAGCATCTTTGCATTCTCCTGAATATATGCCTGAGCTGCTAACTTGCATTTTGACTCATATGCATGTTGGAAGGGGGAGAACCTCCCATGTTCGCACTTTTGTTGGTGCCTTTTTCTGATGGGGAGAGTCTCTTAATTGATTAGTGCATTTTCAACTAAGGGGGAGAATTTGCAAATCTTTTATGCTTCCCAAGTGTTCATTTGAGGGAGAGTTTGCATGTCTCCTGGATGTTCAACTAAGGGGGAGGCATTGGTATCGAGTTTTCTTTGCTAGTTGTGTTGAGCCTCTGTGCCTCTATCTTGAGGGACTAGCATTTTTGCTTCGATTCTCCAATTGGTGTTTGCTAGCGGTGTTGAGCCTGTTCTACCTCTTCTTGAGGGCTAGCTTTGCTTTGCTTGGTTGCGTCGAGCCGTTGCCCATGTCTTTGGGGACCAAGTTCTTTCGCTCTTTCCACTTGACCTTCTTCGGCTTTGCTATGCTTTTGGGTCATTTGGTTGAGTTCTCTCTTCTTCCTTCCTCCTTTCTTCTCTTTCTCTTATGTTTTGTGTTGGTAGTTGACAATGCACTCATCAAGGGGGAGATTGCGGATACATGGGTGTATGCCGGGTCTCTGAGTGATGAGTGATTGTCAACTGGGATGATGTGCATGTTCTTCGGCTTGTGTTTTGCAGGTGTCGAGCACGGATGCAGTGATCGAAGGCGAGGTGAAGGTCAAGTAGAGACGTGCCGTGCCGATGGACCGAGAGTGGCGAAGGGCGGACGTGAGGCTTGGACTGAGGGACCAGAGGCCCGAGGATTAGCTGTGGTGGCTGGCAGCCTGTGGCAGCTACAAGCGAAGACTTGCGGTCATGTGTTGACTGAGTCGTGGACTCGGGGACATGTGTCGGTGGACGGGGTGCACGGGAGGTGCATCCCCTCTACGACGTCGGTTTGGTGGTAGAGCCAGGGAAAAACCATCGAGTGGACGGTTTCCAGGTTTGGGCCTCAAAACCTGGGCGCTGAGGGTTTGCTGAGTTTGGCCTCAAAACTCAGAAGCTTGTGGGCTGGTTTCCCAGTTTGGGCCTCAAAACCGGGGGTTGGCTGGAAAAGGCTGGTTTCCCGGTTTGGGCCACAAAACCGGGGGTGCAGAGCGAGGGCGGCATGTGGCGGCGATCCGGAGGTTGCGTCGAGGCAACGCTTCGGTTTGTGCGGGCGTGGCCGTCGGATACACCTACCACCGAGTTGGTCCAGAATAACCCTAGGGTTTAGCTGGTTCGCTCTGTAATTAGAATAGAGAGGGGTAGAGTAGGAAATAGACTTAGGCTAGTAGTAGGATAAGTAGCCGGGAGACACCCTCCTCCCAAAGTATCTCAGTCATTTGCTCTTTCGCACTTAGGGTTTCCTGCTCTCCCACTCCCCTGCTGTAGCGAACCTGAGATCCACAGAGAAGAGAACAATACCTCTGTGTTCATGAGATTTTGAGGAAGTGAGACCGTAATCTCACTATTGTAGCGTGTGGTAGCCACACGGTTGCAAATTTGTGGCTGTGATTTGCGTTTTGTTCATGTTCTTCGCGGATTGCTTTTTGCCACGATTTTCCCGTCGATCGATCTCTTTGCTCAGTGCGTCTTTTGGAAATCCGTTTGAACCAAGTTGTTCTAGATCGTGAGGCACTTCTTTCCACCGAAGGAATTCTCCTCTAACCTCACGGTCTAGGAGATCGAACGATTTTCGTGTTGGATCGGTTTTTGCTCCGTCGCTCCGATTTCTTCCAATTCCTCGATTTGGAGTTAGGTTCGAGCCATGATTCCCGTGGGATAGCTCACTAACATCCTTGGAACTTCTCACATCAAGTCTAAGCCCTAGTGCTTTTGATTCGGAGAAGATCGAGTGGATTTCACGGAAGAACTGCACTGCGTCGGGGGCATCGGACGCTCGAGTTCGTAGCATCGGACGCTGACCCCTTTGGCATCGGAGGCTCCGTTGCCACGTGTTAGGATCTGACAGTTTCTAAGGAGCATCGGACGCTATCACCGGACGCTCCGTTGTTCATCGGACGCGCCGGAGTGAGACCATCGGACGCTGAGATTTTACTGTTCACAGCGTCCGATGCGTATGCAGTAAGGTTCCTGAGGGGCTCTGTTCACATCGGACGCTGCAGGTGCTGGGGCATCGGACGCTAGCCAGCTTCCGATGCTGCTGATTCAGCACTGATTCGTCCCTCGTTTGCTCATCCGTTCTCGGATTTGGTTTCCGTCTTTTGCGTTGGGTTTCTAGAGTTGTGTAGTGTCCCGCTGTGCTTCTTGGAAGCATCCACCCTACATCAAGGGTCGTGGACACTAGCAAGCTCTAAGGTTTGTCATTTGGGGTGATTCTCGGGACAGTGGCTACTAGTTTCCAAAAGGAAAATTTGAAGCTCCCATTCACCCCCGCTCTGGTCGCTTTCTGAGTGCTTCTCGGTCCTTCAAAATATCAGCCAACTGATGATGAGTATCAACATGGCGAAGGTCGATATCACCCTTCTCATAATGGTCTCGCAAGAAATGAAAGCGCACATCAATGTGTTTGGTCTTAGAATGCAGCACGAGGTTCTTAGCAATGCTAATCGCACTCGTGCTGTCACAAAGCAAAGGCACGCGAGAAAAGCTCAGACCAAAATCACGCAAAGTGGCCATCATCCAAAGCAACTGAGAACAACAGCTAGCCGCAGCAACATATTCAGCCTCTGTGGTAGACTGAGCGACACTATACTGCTTGCGGGAAGACCAAGATACAAGAGAAGAACCAATAAACTGGCAAGTCCCAGAAGTGGACTTGCGCTCAACTCGGCAACCAGCAAAATCGGCATCAGAAAAACCGCAAAGGGAGAGGGTGGAGGAAGCTGAATACCAAATCCCGAACTTAGCTGTGAAACAAAGGTACCTCATAATGCGCTTGACCGCCTGACGGTGAGAAGTGCGCGGCGACGCCTGAAAGCGCGCACACAGACATACCGCGAACTGGATGTCCGGGCGTGTCGCCGTCAGGTAGAGCAGTGACCCGATCATGCTTCGGTACTCCTTCTGGTCCACAGCTTCTCCATCCACATCCGCATCCAGGGCCGTCATGGTCGACATGAGTGTTGGAAGAGGCTTGGCCTCACCCATATCGAACCTCTTCAGCAAGTCTTTGGTGTACTTGCCCTGGTGCACAAACGTCCCTTCTCGGGATTGCTTAATTTGCAATCCGAGAAAGAAAGTCAGCTCGCCCATCATACTCATCTCGAACTCCCTGCTCATAAGATCTGCAAACTTGGCAACCAAAGCGTGAGAAGAACCACCGAAAATGATATCATCCACGTAAATCTGGACCAAGAGAGTGTCTTTGCCTTGCTTGAGGAGAAAGAGCGTTTTATCCACACATCCCATTTTAAAACCCTTAGCAAGCAAAAAGGTTTTCAACCTATCATACCAGGCTCTAGGGGCTTGTTTCAAACCATATAAAGCTTTGTGAAGTTTAAAAACATGGTTTGGAAACTTGGGATTTTCAAAACCGGGGGGTTGTTCAACATACACCTCTTCTTCTATGTAGCCGTTTAAGAAGGCACTCTTGACATCCATTTGAAATAGTTTAAACCCTTTCGATGCAGCAAAAGCCAAGAGTATCCTAATAGCCTCCAAACGAGCTACGGGAGCAAAAGTATCCTCATAGTCTATCCCCTCCTTCTGACTATAACCCTTGGCCACAAGTCTCGCTTTGTTCCTCACAATGTGGCCATCCCCTCCTTGTTTGTTTTTGAAAACCCATTTTGTCCCAATAGGATTACAGTCTAGAGGAGGTGGAACCAAAACCCAAACCCGATTTCGCCCAAAATTCTCTAACTCCTCATGCATGACATTGACCCAATCTGGATCCGTCAAAGCGTGTCCAACATCTCGGGGTTCAAAATCAGCAACAAATGCAGAATGAGCAAAGTGAGAGATTTGTTGTGACCTGGACCGAGTGACACGTTCGCCGATGCTGTCGATCATCTGTTGAGGCGGGTGTTGGCGCTGGATGTGTCGTGGCGCCTCCCGAGCAGAAGTGATCTCCCCCTCAACAGCAGTTGGTGCCTCCCCGGGTACAAAAGGTACCGCTCGGGGTGGCGGATCCCACGGCCCCCAAGTGGTAGAGGAAGAAGGGTCGGGGCCGTGAGTCGTAGTAGAAGCCGCTCTTTGCGGCACAACAGGTGGAGGTGATGCTGGGTCACCCATGCCTTCAGCATCCTCGTCCTCATCATCAAAAAGAGGTTCACCAACCTCATGATCACCTGCACGCTCAAAACGAGAAGAAGGACAAACCATGGTCTCGTCGAAGGTGACATCGGATGTCTCCATGACTCGGTTAGTATCAAGGTTAAGTACACGATAAGCTGGAGTGTGAGTGCCATAACCCAAAAATACACCGTCAGAAGAGCGAGACTCAAATTTGTCCAGGTTGCCTTTCTTAAGTGTAAAACAATGGCAACCAAAAACTCGAAAGTAACTCACTTTGGGTTGTCTTCCAAAACGCAACTCATAAGAAGTCTTTTTCAAGAAAGCTCGGAGAAAAATGCGATTGGAAATATAGCATGCAGTGTTCATAGCCTCGGCCCAATATCGCCTAGGAGTCCTATGCTCATCGAGCATTGTCCTGGCCATCTCTACAAGGGTCCGATTCTTCCTCTCTACAACACCATTCTGTGGCGGTGTGTAGGGGGAAGAAAACTGATGCTCCAAACCCAAAGAGTCACAAAATTTCTCAAAATCCGAATTCTTGAATTCGGAACCATTATCACTACGAATAGCTCGCATCGAGTTCATAGGGAACTCGTTCTGAAGACGCAAAATGAGATTGCGAGCAAAAGAGAAAGTCTCAGTCTTCTCAGTCAAAAATAAGACCCATGAATATCTCAAAAAATCATCGACAACAACAAGCACGTACCACTTCCCCCCAACCGAGGTCACCCAAGCCGGACCAACAAGGTCCATGTGTAAAAGCTCTCCAGGGTGCTGTGTCATGAACTGAGTCACTGGATGGTGGGGAGCGGCTACCATCTTCCCATGTCTACAAGAATGGCAAACAAGGTCCTTCTCCATGGACAACTTGGGCAATCCTCGGATTAGGCCAAGTGAGCTAAGCCTTGCAAGCAAGTCGAAGCTCAGGTGACCAAGTCTCCTATGCCACTTCCAAAGATCAGAGGAGGAAGGACCAGCCACAAGACAGCGAGAAAATCCAAACGACTCCGAGAAATTCGCACGAAAGACTTTCCCAAAGGGCGAAATCAAACATACAAGATTGCCCTGAGGATCTAAAATACGACTGAGATTCGGTTTAAAACGAATCTCATAGTCATCATCAAAAAGTTGCAAAACAGAAAGAAGGTTAAAATGCAAATTAGAAACAAGAGCAACATCACGCAACACAAAGTGCTCATTAACTCGCATCGACCCACGAGACAACACTTTACCTTTACTATTGTCGCCGAAGGTGATAAACTCCTTTCCGGCAACAGGACTAAGACTGGAGAACCGCTTGGCGTTTCCGGTCATGTGCCTCGAGCAACCGGAATCCACCAACCAAATGTCCTCCAATCGTTTTACCTGGGAGGTGTCGTCGTCGTCGTTGTCGTTCCGAGGAGTGTCCTCCAGCTGGCTGTCGACCTCCTTGCCGAGAGCCATGGTGCAAAAGCACTCGTTGTCGGCGAAGAAGCAGAGGCCGTTCAGCTTGTCCTTGATCTTCTTCCTCTTCTCGGACTCATCGTCGCTTGAGCAAGCGGAGTCGTCATCCGAGTCATCCACATCGCTGAGCGTGGCGAAGAAAGCACGCTGCTCAGCCTGGGCCTTCTCGAAGTACTTCTTCTTGATGTACTCCTTGTTGAAGCCGCCCTTCCGCTTTGGCTTCGCAGGGACGTACTTCTCCTTGCGCTTCCCAGAGTCGTACTTGTGCCCATGATCGCCCTTCCCAGATTGCTTGTTCTTCTTGGGACAGTTGGCGATGAAGTGGTCGGGGTCGCCGCACTCGAAACATCCTGAGCATCCTCCTCCGCGGCGACGGTTCATGCGGTTGTTGTGAAACCGCAAGAACCGGTTGGCAAGCAAAGCCAACTCGTCATCCCCCAAAGACTCCAGCTGCTCCTCTGTGACAGAAAGAAGAGAAGAAAGTGCAAATCCTCCAGAGGGGTTAGCAGAAGAGCCAGAAACCAAAGCCATAGTCGGGCCAGAAGGATTTTCATAAGAAGCCCTCGACATGGCGTCAATCTCACTAGACTTGAGCTTACTAAAGAGCTCGTCGCATGTGAGGGTCTCATAGTTAGACGATTCGATGATCGCTTGGACCTTTGAGTCCCACACCGACCGATCGAGAGTATGCAAAAGCTTCAAAGCTCTCTCATGATCGTCGAAAGCCAACAGCTCCTTGTTCGGTCTCATCTTGTTGACAATAACCTGAAAGCGAGCGAATAAACTCTCTATGCTCTCGCCAGGCATATGTCTAAAGTTCTCATACTCCCGTTTGTGCGACTCGTAGAGACGGGATTTGACTTGAGTAGTTCCCTCATGGAAACGCATGAGAGTCGCCCAAATCTCACGAGCCGTGGGGAGGTGAGAAACACAATCAAACTCGGACATGCTCAAACAGGAGAAAAGAGCGTTACGCGCTCGGCTATTGGCATCGTGCTCATCGATCTGAAGCTGAGTGATATGAGCAGCCAAGACAACATAATCCTCCTTGTTGCAAATCTCCCAAACAGAAGAGTCCATGCTCTGGAGATAGGCCGACATGCGTATCTTCCAATACGCATAGTTCATCCCATCAAAAAACGGCGGTTTGCCCACGCCGCGATCCATGTCGCCTTCTGTGGATCTGGAACCTGCTAAGGTGGAAGATCCTTAACCCGCTCCGATACCAATTGGAGGTCTGAGAATGCAAATAGCAAGGCGACCAGAGGGGGGGGGGTGAATGGGAGCCTCAAAAATTTCTTTCGAAACTTTGGCCAATTGTCCCAAAATCAATCCCCAGAAGCTACGACCGAAACCGTGATGCCCACGACCCTTGGAAGAGGGTGGATGATCCATAGGATCACAGCGAGGCACCACAAAGCGATAGCCAACCAAAAGCCAAAAGCACCGGCACTAGTTCAACCCTCAAAAACCGAGTCCCGAACGTAGATGGAAGGCTACGTCGAGAAATCCCCAAATACGAATGCTAACAAGTAGCAAAGATAACTAGAGAAGTTTCTTGGTTAACTATAGGGCCAAACGAGAAGTCCAAAAACCAAGAGGAAAAGCCGGGGGACTAAATGCACTGAAAAGCACTAGTCTGCGAGTTCCCAGACTGTCCGCGAGTACGGTCCCGGACTGTCCGCGGCAGGGGCGGACTATCCGCGATCCCCTGGCGGACTGTCCGCCGGCAAAACTCGCCAAACAACAAAGCTGCTGAAGTCTCCCTGGACAGTCCCGGACTGTCCGCGGATGACCATGGCGGACTGTCCGCTGGTCAAACCGAGACAACACTGCCGAGCCGCACGACCACTAACTCGGTCGGAGCCCGACGCGCGGACTGTCCGCGACCCCAGTGGCGGACTGTCCGCGGATGAACAGAAAGGGCAATTTTGGTCGCCCCCAACTCAAATCTTCTCCAAATCGATCCAAACCAAAATCCCTTGATCCCAAACTTGGAGAGGATGATCACGAGGTAGTTAGGAGACTATCCCCAAGAAATCATCCGCTCAAAACAACTCAATCAACGGGAAATCGAAGGGGAAGGTGTATGAACCAAAAAAGTGCCACGGAAACGAAATCGACCCGATCTAGTTGTTCGTGAGGAGTTAGATGAATTCCTTCGGTGGAAATGATCTCCTCACTACAAAGAACAAGATGATTCAAGTGGATTTCGAAAAGATGTAGTATAGAGAGAGATCGAGTGACGGGAAAAACGCGGAGAAATAAAGAACGCGAAGAATACGAACCAAAACGCGAATCAACACATTGATCTGCAACCGTGTGGCTACCACACGCTACAATAGTGAGATTACGGTCTCACTTCCTCAAAATCTCCAGTACACAGAGGTATGGTTCTCTGCGGATCTCAGTAGCTACAGCAGGGGATTGGGAGAGCAGGAAAACCTAGAAGGCAAAGAGCAAATGACTGAGATCATTTGGGAGGTGGGAGTCTCCCCCTACTTATCCTAATTCTAATTCCCACTCTACCCCTAAGTATTTACAGAGCGACCCAGCCAAACCCTAAGGCTATCCTGGACCAACCCGAAGATGATGGTGATCCGACGGCCACGCCCGCACAACTGGTAGCGTTGCCTCGACGCAACCTCACCGATTGCCGCCACGTGCCGCCACCGCTCCGCTTGTCCTTTTCCCGGACTCCGCCCCCCGGTTTTGTGGCCGAAACCAGGAAACCAGGCCTTTAAGTCCATCCCCTGGTTTTGAGGCCCAAACCGGGAAACCAGCCGCCCATCGCCTGAGTTTTGTGGCCCCAACTCAGAAACCCGCAGCACCCAGGTTTTGAGGCCCAAACCTCGAAACCGTCCTCAGCCCGAGTTTTGTGGCCCAAACTCGCCAAACCCGTACCACCCAGGTTTTGTGGCCCAAACCTGGAAACCATCCACCCAGTGGTTTTTTTGTGGCTCAACCACCAAACCGGAGCTGTAGAGGGGATGCACCGCCCGCGCACCTCGTCCACCGACACGTGTCCCCAGGTCCTCGACCCGAGCAACACCATGCCCCGCAAGTCTCCGCTCGTCGCTGTCCTAGGCTGTCAGCCACCACAGCTGATCCTCAGGCCACCGGTCTCTCAGTCCAAGCCTCACGTCCGCCCTTCACCGCTCCAAGTCCGTCGGCACGGCACGTCTCTACTTGACCTTCACCTTGCCCTCGATTGTCTCCGTGCTCGACACCTGCACAACACAAGCCAAAGAACATGCGCATCAAACCCGTTGACAATCACTCATCACTCGAGACTCGGCATACACCCATGTATCCGTAGCTTCCACCTTGGAATCAGTTACACCAGGATCAACAAACCAAGGCTACACACACGAAGTTTTCATGGCAGGACACCAGTCATCACTACGACCTCCAACTCCTCCAGATGTCTTCCGTGATGATGAAACCTTGAGTATGATATCTGATGACGATCCAGAAGGACCCGGTGAAACCAAGACTGCAAAGGCAGAAAGACTAAGGAAAAATCTAGCCAAAGATGCTCATAGAAGGCGAGCGACTCACCGCAAGGAGGTGATGGAGCGATATCACATATGACTGGAAGAATATAATAGTCACAGACGCTTGGAAGAGGAAGATGAGCATCAAGCTCGTACTCAGCATGATCATCACATCCAATCTCAAAATGATCACAACTGATGACGCGCTGATTGCTCACGCAACCTCGAACCTGAATTCATGAGGGTCGCTGGCCATAAAGTGTACCAGACACCTTACCAAAACATCATGGCTTTAGCTACGGAGATGGGCGCTAAGGACAATCGCACACCTTATGAGGAACGACAGTTGATCATGCTCTAGACCACCGCGCTACAACTCAAAGGCAGAAACCTTGAATCCCTAGCTGATGCTCAGGACTCATCTCATCCAAGTCAGAGATGACCCATTCATGAACGGCTCGGCCGGGTCCCAGCCAGGAGTCGCCTGGGCAACCGAGTCCCTGACCAGGCAGAAGGTGGAGCCGAATCATCATATCAAGGAATCAACAACTTGGCCTCTAACGCAGTTGATCATTTCCCCTGCTTTTCCCAGCGGCTTCGAGCAGTCCCGTTTCCATGCAAGTTCAAACCCGGGAACTACTCTAAGTACGATGAGGAAACATAACCAAAACAGTGGCTCAGACTATATGCTCAAGCAGTCGAGTTAGCAGGAGGAAGCAATGATGTCAAGGCATTATTTTTACCCATGGCTCTAGAGACAATGCCCCTTGCATGGTTCGACAGACTTAAGCCCGAGTCCATCGACTCCTGGGAACAACTCCACCGCATCTTCATAGAAAACTTTGCGGGTGTTCCCGAGAGATCAGATCCTCGGACTAAGCTCAAAACTCGCAAGCAGCAGAAGAACGAGACCATGCGAGAGTACTACAGACATTTCTCTGAGATTCGCCCTACAGTCTCAGATATAACAGATAGAGAAGTAATTGACCTTTTTAGCAATGGAATTTGCGAATGGTACAATTACAAAGACTTCATTACGCATGACCCGACCACTGCAGATGAATTCCACCGAGCAGTAAACTCCATGATGGCAACAGAAGAACGCACACAGGAGCGCTTCCCCGAGAGGAACACGCAAGGTGATCGAGGGAATAATCAAAGAGGAACCCAGCCTGCTCAGCAGAATACTCGTAAGAGGATAGGGGATAACACTGTAGCAGCCATGGAACCTCAGAAAAAGGAAACAAACCTTCATGCTTCGATGACCTCCTAGATGGACCATGCCCCTTCCATCCAAAAGGAGGACACCCGGCCGGGCACTGTCGTCAGCTCAAAGAGCGACGTTTGAACTCCGACTTCAACAAGAGCAAGAAAGACAAGGGTAAGAAGGTAGCTGAAGACCCGCAACAAGGCGTTGGCGGTTTCCAACACCCCAAAGGAACTATCAATGTCATATTTGGAGTAGCCACCAGCGACAGCAAACGCCTTCAGAAGCTTTCCTTGCGAGAAATTATGTCTACCGAACCAGTGACTCCCAGATATCTCGACTGGTCCAAGCATCCGATCAATTTCTCTCGAGCAGACCAATGGACCAGCGTCTCAAACACATGACACTATCTGCTAGTCTTGGATCCAACGGTCGTCGGGTTCAAATTGGGAGGAGTACTTATAGATGGAGGAGCAGGACTCAATGTCATCTTTGCAAGCACCTTACGCAAGATGAACCTGGACCTAGCAACTCAGCTTACACCATCAAGTGCCCCCTTTTACGGCATAGTACGTAGAAAGGCGGCAATACCACTTGGAAGGATAATTCTACCCGTCACTTTTGGAACTCTGACTAATTACCGAACAGAGTACATCAGTTTCGAGGTAGCTGACTTTGAATCATCCTACCACGCCATATTCGGACGACCAGCTATCGCCAAATTCATGGCAGTACCACACTATCCATACCTTCTGCTGAAGATGCCAGGTCCTAAAGGCGTCCTAACTTTCAAGGGAGATTTGCAGCGATCTTTCGAATGTGACACAGAAGCTGTCCAAATTACCAAAAAGGCTCAACTTGCCCTGGAGGTACAGGAGCTCTCACAGATGGTACATAACGCCAAGCCTGGAGATTCAGAAATCCCAACTAAGAAGGCGGGAACCATCCAACCACCAACAGAAGTATCTACAAAAACAATTGACCTAGAAACCGGCGATCCCTCAAAGGCGGCGGTTATCAGTGCACACCTATCTGAGGCATAGGAACTCGCGCTCACCAAGTTCCTCAGGGCAAACAAAGATATATTTGTCTGGAAACCAGTCGACGTGCCGGGTGTTCCAAGGAACTTGGTTGAGCACAAATTGGAACTGAAAGAGGGTTCCAGACCCATCAAGCAAAGGTTACGACGATTCTCGCCAGAGAAAAAGGAGGCAATCAAGTGAAGGACCGAAAATGCTAAAGCAAGGCGACCAGAGGGGGGGTGAATGGGAGCCTAAAAATTTCTTTTCAAAATTACGGCCTCTGTCCCAATAAAATCAACCCCAAGAGCAAAGCCAACACGCGTGATGTCCATGACCCAAGAGATTTGGTGGATGTTCCCTAGGAACACAGCGGGACACCACAAAAGCTCCCTCGCCCAAATCCACGCAAGTCAACTAGTGACAGGATGGACTTTGGGTAACCTCAACCTGTCCCGAGCAACGCGAGGGGATTCAGGCTTTCTCGCAAAGCGGGAAGCCCGGTTTCTGTAGAGCACAGAGTCGGGAATCCAACGCCAAAAGCGGATCTCAAATCGGAGCTCGAACGCAAAAGACAGGAACAAAAACGCGCGCTGTCTGCACAGACCAGACTCACTAGTGCGTCCGGTCAACAGGCACCGGACGCTTCCGGTCAGCTGATCAGCGTTCTGGGAGCTCTCTATTCACGACCGGACGCAGCACCAGGGAGAGTCCGGTCACATGCACAGTGCGTCCGGTCAGTGTTGAGAACACGGTGAACAGTAACACCAGCGAGTCCGGTCACTCAACCCTAGCTGAGTCCGGTCAAAATCGCCCAGAGCAAAATCCCCGGCCTTCAACGATCGGACGCACGGGATAGCGTCCGGTCGATACGAGGTGAGCGTCCGGTCACTCCGCACGAGCAGGTCAACGCTAGAGATCAAAGACCGGACTCTATTAGGGTGCGTCCGGTCGCTAAGAAGAAGCGTCCGGTCACCCCGACCAGCCCACTGTTCGTCCACCGAATCAACCCGATCTCCCTCAAATCAAAAGCACTAGGGCTCAAATTTCGTGTGAGGGGTCACACGGATGTTAGTGAGCTACTCCTAAGAGATCATGGCTCGAACCTAACTTCAAATCGGTGAATCGAAGAAAACGGTGAAGAACGGGCAAGAACTTGATCCCAAAACTAAATTCGCCCGATCTGTGAGTTCGTGAGGTATTGGAGAAATTCCTTCGGTAGAAAGAAGACTCTCACGAAGCTACACAAGATGGTTCAAACGGATTTGCGAATCTTCCCTCGAAACAAGAAATCTCGTGAAGAGCAAAGGAGGGGAAAACGTGCAACGCGAAGAACAAAATCGCAAGACAAATTAAAGCATGAAATTGATCCTTGGATTCAGAGGAATGGATGATTGATTAAGAACTCGGTGTCGGGCTACAAGCCACTCCTAGCAACACAAAGCTTGGATGGCGAAAAGCTCAAGAACAAGAGCCGGTCTATCCTCTAACCCTAGCCTTCTCTCGCAGGAACAAAATGAGAGTGGCACCGTCCAAGGATAGCTGCCCTAACCAGCCCCCTTCATATATATAGGCGCACGTCCGAAGACCAAAGCGCCCTCACATGAAGCACTCAACCCAAATACCCCCTAGGGGTAAAACCGTCCAGACCTGATAGTTTCCATCCAACGGCCACGCGCCTTCTCGTGGATATCTTCGCCGCCGCGCCAGCCTCTTCACGCCGCCACGCGTCGACCGTCCTTTTGGACCTTCCAGCGGTTTTGAGGCCCAAACCGGGAAACCTGCCAGCCCAGGTTTTGAGGCCCAAACCTAGAAACCGTCCATCCCGAGTTTTGAGGCCCAAAGTCGGAAACCCATGAGCCCAGGTTTTGAGGCCGAAACCTGGAAACCGTCCAACCCGAGTTTTGAGGCCCAAACTCGGAAACCGGCAACCCGAGTTTTGAGGCCCAAACTCGGAAACCGTTGAGGTAGCTTTTTGAGGCTCAGCTACCGAACCCGCGCCGTAGACGGGATGTGGTTCGCACACCCCGACCACCGGCACCGATGCCGATGCATGTCCGGCCTCCACGCCGGGCACAACGCCTTCGCCATCCTTCTTGACTCGGCCGACGGAACTTGCGCCGCACGCAAGCCCGTGTCCGACCTCCGCCAAGTGCAACGACGCCATCGTCTTCCTCCCGACTCGGCCAATGCATCGCACATCCCCATGTGCTCTCGCTCGCCGATGCCACGTGCCAGCTACCACAGCTGGTCCTCTGGCCCTCTGGTCCGTCAGTCCAAGCCTCACGTCCGCCCTTCACCGCTCTGGGTACAGCGGCATGGCACGTCCGCCGCACGGCACGCCCATCCTTCACCGCTCCCGGTCCGTCGGCACGACATGTCTCTACTTGACCTTCACCTCGCCATTGACCACTGTATCTGAGCTCAACACCTGCACATCAACACAGCCAAGAGACACATGTTGCACACGCACACCAACACAGAAACACCACAACTCAACGTCACCGGTTAGTCATAAGCATTATGCACATAGCGACATATGGACTTAACCGGGTAAAAACCTCAAACCTTCCTCACAAAGTCAATCATTCATCATACATATTCTCAATCTCCCCCTTGATGAATGCATTGACTAAAAATAAAACCAAAAAGGAAGGGTTTGAAGGCAAGCCTCATACAAGTGCCCAAAAGCCAAGCAAAAGCAAACACAAGGCTACTTGAGATGAGGAAGGATCATGAAAACTCAAATAAAAGCTCTCGGTCCCGAAGGAAACGGGAAAAGCGGGCAAAGCCTCCACACAACCGAAGAGTCAAGAGAAACAAGAGTTTCATGAAATCCCAAAAGGTACTCGAAAACCAATCTCAAATAAATTGTCAAACAATCATCACAAAAGAAACCAAGGTACTTATCCACTTGGATTCACTTGGGTCGAAATTTCTCCCCCTTTTTCTCTTTCTCTTTCTCGCCCTTGATGATTGAATTGACAAAAACTAGGCACAAGAGATGGTTTGAGATACCAAAACCAAAAATCTCATTCAAGTGATCAAAAGCCATAGAAGGGCAAAGAACAAAGTCACTTGTCATGAGAAGATTATCCATTCAAATGCCCAAAAGCCAAAGAAATGCTAAAGAGGGGGCAATTTGAAATGAACATAACTTGGTCCCCAAAGACATGGGCAACGGCTCAACGCAACCAAGCAAGGGATCGGAGCAACAACTCATCAAAGAGCAAAACTCGATCACATAGAGCGAAAAACTTGGTTCCCAAAGACATGGGCAACGGCTCGACGCAACCAAGTCAAAAATGAGCTAGTCCACAAGAAGAGGCAGAAAAGGCTCAACACCACTAGCTCAAGACTCGATACCAATTGAGGCTGAATCAACGCATAAGAATGCAGAACTGATCACAAACAGCCAAGAATTGGTGAAAACAACTAGTTCCTCAAAATAGAGGCACATAGGCTCGACGCAACTAGCTGAAGGGTCCATACCAATCGAAAATACCAAGCAAAAACTGCTAGTCCCTCTAGACAGAGGCAAAAACGGCTCAACACGACTAGCAGGCTCAATACCGACTGAGAAAAAAACAAGAGAAGCTCAACACTAAATGGAGCACAATCACTCGGAGCACGCGGAGAAGCAGCAAGACAAAAGCGACTCCCCCTGAAATCAAGCCTATACACAAAAGCTATGTAACAAAGCTCATGACACCAATTGCATTTCATACCAAAAGATGGATACCAATTGAAACACATAAAAGAGCTATACCAAGAGAAGAAGAACATAAAAGAGCTAAACTCCCCCTTGCTCAAAGCTCTCCCCAGAAATGCATGACTCTCCCCTTTGTGCCAACACTCAAGCTCCCCCTTGCAAACAGCTTCTCCCCCTTGACAAAAGGGAACATGCTGAGGGGTTTAAAAAATTTTCACAAAGTTGACACAAACACAAGACAAGTCATCAATCAAAAGCATATGGGGGCTATGAAAAGCACTAAAAGTGACCACAAAGTGTATCGGAGCTGGGGGTATGTACACTAAGCTAAAAATGCATGATATGCACAATGCAACAGCTTCAAGTGTATAGCAATCAGAATGAAAAGATGCTCAAAAGGGTGCTGCCCTGAAAGTGTAGCAACCAATACAAATGCTAGCAAAGGCTCAAACTGATCAAATGAATACGAAATATGAACAATTAAGCATATGAGCAGTTTTAAGCCATTTGAAAAGGAGTTCACCACTAAAATAGCACTTAGCATGGATTGACAGGAAATCAACCAAGTGCTAACTTAAGTATAAGAGGTGAACTACCCCTAGCAAAGTTCAATCATCATGCAAAAGAATGAAGCATCGACTTGTGTCATTATCAAATTTTATCGGAATTTGCAGCGGTATTAACACAAGTTCAAAATTAAAAGCATGTGATTGCGAGAGGTTGAAAGCATGGTCATTGCCTAACTTTTCAACCGGGCTAAGCCTATGCAAGAAAAGCAATCAGAAGCTTAAAACACCGGTTTCGGTCTTACACTACACGGCTCAAGTTTAACTCAAATGTGCAATGAGAAACAGTCTCGATACCGTGAAGTGTTGACACATGCAATCCCATCTCGATCTTTTCATTTCACTTAGACTTGGATCAAATTTTAAG
Source organism: Coix lacryma-jobi var. lacryma-jobi (assembly GCA_009763385.1). Lineage (NCBI taxonomy): Eukaryota > Viridiplantae > Streptophyta > Magnoliopsida > Poales > Poaceae > Coix > Coix lacryma-jobi. The sequence continues at coordinate 83,714,842 of CM019822.1, forward strand.
CACAAGGTAAATATGAACAATCCAAGCAAGTGAATGACTCAGTGCAAGAGACATAGCAACCTAGCATACAAAAGATAGCACAAGTGATCTCAACACATCCTATCCATGCTATTTGCCAATCTCAATGGTGAACAAACTAAAGGTTTCATAGTTGATTAAACAAGTTCACCATTTGCAAAAATAGCTTAGCTCATAACATGTATCAAGTGATCAAAAAGAGCCTAAGCTACAAGCATTATCATGAATAAGCAGGGCATACCAAAAAGAGCATAGTCTCATTTTCATAACTATATACATGAAGCTCTAAAATGCAAGATGTACATGATGAAATGCATGCAAAAGCTAGCCTACAAAGAACGGAGCAAAAGCTATCCTAAAAGGAGAACCCAAAACAAAAGGGTATCGGAGAAATCAAACTAAGATACAACAGGCAACATGCTTCCCCAACTAAAAGGGAAACACACATCAAACTCACAAGCGAAGAGCCAGGAAACGCTCAAGCAACAGCCAGCAAAATCCTCATCGAAAAGACCACACAGCAAAAAGAGGGCAAGGAAGGAGAGTACCAAAATCCGAACTCAGAAGTGTGTCGGAGGTACCTCATGAAGCGCATGACCGCCTGCTGGTGTGATACCCGAGGGGACGCCTGGATCTACTGAAATCTTCAGGGCTCCTGCCTCGCCGAAGTCGTCTACCCCTCGACTAATGCTGTCGCTCACACAGGTGCTGCTAGTGCTCGCTGGAGAGCTGCTTGAATGGAACCCCAAGTCATGGAAGAAGTGGGATCGGGTCCGTGAGCCGAAATGCTCTCTCCAGGCTCCTGTTCTCCTGCACACTCAAAGGCAGAAGAAAAACACAAGGCATTGTCTCGTCCAGTGTGACCTCAAGGTCTCCACAAAGCGGTTAGTCACATAATAAGCATAAGGTGAACATTCAACAAAAGAGGCCTACCTATGAATGATACCACAAGGAGAACTGAACTCAAACTAGTCAAGACTACCATGCAACAGGATAAAGCACTGTAGCAAAATGCAGCCTAAAGACATGATCAACCCAAACACAGCCTAAACCTCAACACATGCTACAATGCAAAATAATGATAGCAATAGATCCAAAAGCATGTAACATGATAAAATTGTGGAAAGACTAATGCTCAACCTAATCATATCAACAGGATACATGTAGCTAACCAAAACTAGCACCTGAAAAGTGATACCTAATGAACATCATACCTCTACAAGTAAAGCTCATGGAGAAGAATGGTAAAGCATGGCATAATGTTCATGAGGATCACAGACTAGCATGAAAAGTGGAATAGCCACCAAAACTGTACACAAGACTAGCATGAATGATATACAAGATAGCACATGCTAGACTAAAGCAAAACATGATACAAAAGAGAATGTACATGCAAGAACTATACAAGTGAGCACATGAAGGACCATCTCATACCTCAAGACATGAATCATGGATGTACAGGGTATGAGTGTAAAAGAAGGCTCACCAAGCTATAAAAGCCTCTTTGGAGGCAATTCTATGCGAGGTGTAGAGAACCATCAAATCTTGGTCACATCTAAAAGATCAAGCTCCATTCGGCGCATGTTCTCCACCCCGCGTCCTCATATCTACACACAAGAGGACAAAGTAACCCGAGTCATGGATCCCGAAGGGTTAGCAAGCATGTACTTGGGAATCCAGGACTTGGTCACAAATCTCAACTTATCATGTGGGTTAGCATGATGCAAGTGTTGGTTCAAATGCAATTGTGAAACACCCTTGGAAGCATTCCTCAAAAGGACAACTCGAGGAGAAGAACGAGTCGTACCATGGGAAAAGAGACAAACATCTTCCAAGGTCTTTGTAGAAGAACCAATAGAAGCACCATGAAAAGCATGACGTGGACCAAGAGAAGAAGCACTAGAAGCATGTCCACGACCATGACCTATCCCACTAGAAAAGGAGTCATAAAACCCATCAACAAAGAGGGGCTTCTTACTAGGAGCACAAGCGTTCATGCCATGAGAAGGGCAATGAACCACCATCTTCCTAGAAGAACGAGCTTGGCGCAAGCGTTTGGCACGCCGATAGCAAAAGCTTTCTTGATGCCCATCTTTCTCACAAAAGGAGCAATGGTACAAAGGCCTATCAGAAGGCACACCATTCTCCGACAAGTGAGAAGTCCCTTGGGACTTAGAACAAGAAGCATCAATGTTCAACTTGGTGCCAACACTAGGAGCACACGTGCCATGGGAAAGGCTACGCGGCTTCCTAAAAGCCTTAGCTCGAATACGCCACTCGTGCTTGACACGGCGAAAACAAAAATCGAATGAGTGTCCATCCTTCTTGCAAAAGGTGTAATGGAAAATCGGATTGGGAACACGAGTCCCAAAAATGTGAGAAGCACTCTTGTCAAGAGAAGTCCCTTGGACATCACTCGAAGAAACAGCAAGGTTAGGAGTAGCTATGAAAGAGCTATCCGAAACCTTGACACTAGTGCTAACGTCAAAAGACTCACGCGCAACACAAGAACTCAACTCCGGTTGCAAGGATGCAGACTTGGAAATATCAACATCGGAGTTGAAAGAAATGCGTGACTCAAAAGACTTAGCACAAAGACTCTTGCATCTTTTAGCTAAAACCTCATTCTCAAACATGAGGCGATCACAAGTACCACACGGAGCATTTTTAAGATTTTCCATCTCCTCTCTAATGCACTCGGCATATGTGGTACGCAAGAGTTCAATTTCTTTTTCAAGGTTGGCACTCATATCATTGTGCTCAACCAACTTGGCGCTCATATCATCGCGCAAAACCTTCAAAGCCAAAACTTCTTTTTCCAAATCAATGCATGATGTGCAAATGAAATCGGTGGAAGAAACATCACCATTCACATCAAACAAAGAATCATGACTAGCACAAGAAGTATGGCAAGCATCTTTATTCAAGGAGCACAAGCTACAAGGCCTAGCATTTATCTCAATAATTTCAGCCCTAGCATGCTCAAGTTCATCTACACATGTGGTGTGAGTCAATTTTAGTTTATCAATTTCAGCATGCAAAAACTCACAAGAACCACATGGCAAAGAAGCTTTTGACCTAAGCAAGGCTATTTCAGATTTAGCATAAACAAGGTCCTTGCGCAAGTCAAAGCAAACAAGACATGGTATGGAAGCATTTGATTTCAATATTTCATTTTCAGATTCTAAGCTAGCAAGTGAAAAGCATAGCTCATCATTCTTCCTAACCATGTCACTACTAGAGGTGCAAGGTAAAGATGCACTAGACTTCCAATGAAAAAGGCCACATTTTCACCTAGCGATGGAGCATTTCAATTTCTTGATCTTTCTATGCAAGGTATCACAAAGTTCATCATATCTCAGGTTATCATCACAACAAGCTTCAAATCATTGGGACAAAATCCCAAGACTAGCGAGAAGTGTACCTTTCTTGGCCTTGCCAAGTTCACGTATACGATCCTCCGTTGAATGCTCATCATCTCCTAGGAAGTCCAGCAAAGCATCCACCTCGCATTCCGCCTCAAGAGCCGTACTCCTCGGTGGCAGAACCTCCCATTAATGTGGCCCACCCGCACACGTCATCGTCTCCCCGAGCTCTAATGACTGTGCACATGTACCACATCACTGGAAAGATCTGTCGGGTGTCCCCGAGAGAACCCCGAATTATCCACGAACCACAGGATCATCATCATGAAGGTTGGAATAATTACAACATTACAACAGTTGATACAAAATACCATCGGAGTGTGGAAGAAAGACAAATAACTTTACAAAACCATGAATAAGTTACTTTTTACATAAACGTAACTGGTATTGCGGAAGTAGAATAGTATGACGGAACCACACTTAGGTGGAGTACCTAAGTTGGAGAAGAACAACCAGATCACGTCAAGCCCACTGACATGATCATGATCAACATCACCTATTAGAAACCTGCAACAGGGGTTAACAAACCCTGAGTACGGTCGATACTCAGCAAGACTTACCGTCAACAGAAAAGACTTCAGGTTCATGCTGGTTTGGGGAGGCTCAATAGTATTTTTCATTTGCATAAAAGCTTACTAAAGTAAACCTAGATCAAATTTTACTTAATCATCTCAGTACTTGGTAAGAACTGAAAGTAAACATTAGTGAAAGATCATTCTCATGCCTTCTTAACCAGTTTCATTTTATTCTACGGTGCAGGTCGAAAGATTGAGTCTCCTTAACCGAGGAGCACGACGATTCGAACCGATTAAACCAGATCTGGTAGTTTTCCACGATCATACGATATATGTAGACCCTGGATCACACATATACCAACCCCAGCCTCGGATCCTCCAAACAAGACCGGGTCCGCGCCACCCGAGAGTACTTGTACACCTCCAATCCGGGACTTCGACCCACGAGGGTAGCTAGTACTCCCGCCATCTCTCCACTCCCAGTGCGCGATTAGCCGTTCTCATTTAAGAACCACCAAGGTAGGGCTTACCGTAGCATATGATCGGTACTTCACAGTTCTCAATCTAGCAGGCCAACAACGGTTACCCTAATCCGACACATCCGGGTCACCCTACACCAACCCAAGGTTCGATGTATGTGTCCGTCTGGTCTTAACCATCATTCTTTCTCATCATCATTCCAAAACGATAAGTATCGAAAACATTTATCAAAAGCTTTATAAAGCAAGGCTAAGCATTTCTATTAGTGGCATAAAGCAGGTATCAAGGAATGATATATCGATAACAAGGTTGGTCATGCAGCAACAGGTTTAAAGCATTTATTTGATAAACATTTTATGCATCAGGTTATCGAAAGTAAGTGTAATTGTAAATCCAAGGAAAGGGTTAAATGAACTGGGGCTTGCCTTTGTTGCAGGGAAGATAAGATACAAGAATGATCCACACAAGTGAGTTCCTTCATCTAGAAGTTAAGTCTTCTCGACGAAGCTTGTCCAACAAGAATCTCCTTTCGAGGTTTGTTCGACGAGGGTGATCATCAAAGCTTGATCAACACGACTTCAACATTTTCGGATACTACACGTAGATAAATGATGGATGCTTGAGCATGATGCCATGTGATGTATGCTAAGGTGCAGGACAATTCAAAAGTAGAACAGAAGATAACACAAGATAAGGAAAGTCGAGTACAACTTTCCTTCGCGGTAAAGTTGCAAACCAACAAACTCAACTTGCAACTCACTAACTAAGATTCCTAGCTATACATACAACTTTCCCCAAGCACCTTTAGGAAGATAACTAAGGATGGCTAAGGTTCATTAAACATCACTCAAGCCATAGGAACACAAGATGAGAGGTGTCCCATGGTCTTCAATCAATAATCCAAAGTCACACAAGATGTAAACACTGCTGTTCATACTTTGGATAGATTACACCACTTATACTAATCAAGCCATAACTAGAGCTTCTAAGATTCAAAAGGGGTGATTCTAGACAATTTGAAAAGCTGATCAAATTGTCTACAAACTTCCTAATATCACCCAAGGTTGGTTCTCTAGGAAACTAGGTCAACTAACTTGGATAAACATTTCTGTCCAGAGCTAGGACAAATTTGCCGATCCAACTTCCAACAACCATAACTAGAGCTTTGGGTCCCCAAAAAGGGTGATCCTTAACAATCTAGAAAGCTTATGAAAAACTCTAAAACTTTCCTATTATACTTAACAGGTGATTCACAACTTAACTAGCTCAAACAACTATAAACATTCAAACGATTAAATAAAGCATATAAATAAGAATAAAATTTATTTTCTTCAACAGAGCTCAAAATTTTTGTGATGATAAATTTTTACCTAAAAACAGTGTCAAAAATAGTTTCATGATTTTTGGACCTTTAAATAGGCCTACAAAAATCATTAAAGATCATTTATTAATTAAAAGCCATATTTAAAACAGTTTCAAATTTTGATCAAAACTCAACTTTCATATTTTTCATAAAAATCAGGCAGCTTGAGAAAGCTACACAAAAATTTTCACAACTTTTGGAGCTTTCTACAAAAAGATATCAAAAAGACAAAATCTAACATTATTCACTCATAACAGAAAAAGGAAAAACCTTTCTAACCCTTACTGGGCTCGGCCCAGTTCGACCCACGACTGCTGACACCCGAGCCTCAGGCCTCAGCCTCAGCCTCAGTCTCCCTTCTCCGACTCGCCCGAGGCCAGCGCGTCAGCCTCACTTCTTCTTTCTCCGACAGCGGGCCTAGGCTGTCAGGCCCTCTTTCTCCGCCTCGCCCGAGGCCTGCGTCCGGTCAGCTTGACCGACCGCGCGGATCGATGACCGGCCGATGATCTCTCCACTGGCGAAGTCTCCGGCGACGGCGAGGGTCGCAACGACTTCGGCTTGACTTCGCGCACCTATTCCACCCTTTACCCGGCCTCGCCCTCTCTCGACTTCGAGCGGACGATGGCTATGGCGGCTCGGCCATGCCGAGCACGGCGGCGACGCGGCGCTTCGGCCATAAGGACTCGGTAGAGACCTATCCGAGGGTGGCTTCCTACACAAGGACGTGCAACAAACACGCTGCGCACTCAACCTGGCTCGGAAACGACTCCGAGCAACATGGCTCACGGTGACAGCCATGGCGTTGCCAGCGCCGGCGGCGAGCCACGCGGACCGACCATGGTGGCCCGGTAGAGACTAGACTATGGAGCGCAACACAACGAGGAGCTCAAGACGACTACGGTGCTCACCTTGCCTCGGCTCGAGGAGCACCGGACCAAGGTTGGCGACGGCGACGGCGATGGCGGAGCTTGCACCGGCGGCAACCGTCGTGGACTGCTCAAGTCCGAACGGTAGAGACCTCAGGAGCGAGCCGATCGTAACCTACAACATCAGACGAAGCTAAAACCTCACTTGATTTGACCGGAGGAACTCTAGTTGATCGTGACCACGACCAAGGTACCTGTGATGGCTTCCGACCGGTGACGAAGAAGAAGACTGTGGCGGCGGCGATTGCAAGCACTAGGGCTCGGGTTAGCTAGCTCAGGAGAAGCAAGGGATCTAGGCAGAGCTTCTGGGAAGATGGAGAGTGCAGGGATGCAGCGACGATGGAGTAAGAGCTCGCTGGAGCTTGGCCAGAAAACAGAGCAAGAGAGGGAGTAGGTGGCGGACGCGGGTGAAGAGAGGGTTGGGGAGCTCTCGGAGCTTGACACCGCACGGACTGAAGCAAGCGGCAAGCAGCTGCGTGGCCGAACACGCGCAGCGGCGCGAGGACGGCCTAGCCACGGCAACGGCGCACGCGGCGGCGAGCAAGCAGAGGAGAAAGCGAAGCACGGTGCTTCTGCGGGACGATAGGGGTGAAGGAGAGGACGGCGACGTGATAAACTTGCGCACGAAGCTAGCAAGCAGCTCGCTGGCGCGGCGTATGCGCCCCAGCGCGAGCGCGGCGCTGGCGAAGCAGCTCGCTGACGAGCTTCCAGGCGGTTCCCCCTTCCACACTGTTCCTTGCTCTCTCCCCCTTTCTGAACTTTCAAAACTACTTTTGAAATTTGAACTATACTTCAAGTTTTGCCAAAATATGAAATGTAGAGTTTGAAAAGTTGTACAACTTTGCTTTAACAACCTATGGCTGATTTCAAATGGAAATAGGTCAATTTGATCAAAACAGTTCAAATCCATTTCAAATTGGAAATTTGAAAAGGGGACAGAACTAGGGTTTTGCAATAGAAGTAAAATTACTTTTGATTTTGCAATAACACTTGAAAAAATGGTCAATGTATGAAATGTTCATTTTGAAATTCTCTACCACTTTGATGTAAACCTCAAACTCAGATTTCAAATAGTTTTTGAAATGCAAGTTTAAAATCAAAAGGGGACCATTTCCAGGGTTTGAATAAATTCAAAATTACTTTAAATTTTGTACAGAAACTTTGAAAACTTTGAATACCAAAGTTGTACCTCTTCTCAGGATCTACCAAAAAGCTTTTAGGGTCAACCCCTAATTATGCATAGATTTTGAGTTAACTAGAAAGGGCTAATTAACTTATATAGGAATTTAAATGATTTTCCCGTTTTTAAGCTAGATAAATTTTATACCCTTTTGAATTGTTGAACTTGGTTTCATGCCCTTACATGACTTTAGTCAAATGGGAATGAACACAAGTTATTTCATAATGACATTCCAAATTAGGGTTTTTGAGCTACATCACAAGCATAAACAAAGTTGCTCACACATTAGGAATTAAACTTATTTTAGTGAATGCATCTCAAGGTGAGCTAGCATATACAACCATGCTTAAAACATGAAATGCTTGGATGCCATGATGCCAGATGATTATGCATACTAAACATATTAATTAGGATTTTAATTAATGCTTAACACCAGGGATGTTATATCCTCCTTCTCGCCAAAGTGTCATCCTCGGTCGTATGTCCAAGACTCAAACCTAAGGACAAAGACACACTGGAAGAAGTACTTGGTGCCATCTCGAAAAGCACCGTTAGTGTTAGCCAAAACACAAGCTCAACACCTCGACAAGCAAAGTCGGAAACACAACCGCTCTCAAAAGGTCGCCTTCGCGGATCCGGAACCGGTTAAGGTAGAGAGATCCTTAACTGGCTCCGATACCAATTGAAGGACCGAAAATGCTAAAGCAAGGCGACCAGAGGGGGGGGGGGTGAATGGGAGCCTAAAAATTTCTTTCCAAAATTACGGCCTCTGTCCCAATAAAATCAACCCCAAGAGTAAAGCCAACACGCGTGATGTCCACGACCCAAGAGATTGGGTGGATGTTCCCTAGGAACACAGCGGGACACCACAAAAGCTCCCTCGCCCAAATCCACGCAAGTCAACTAGTGACAGGGTGGACTTTGGATTCAGGCTTTCTCGCAAAGCGGGAAGCCTGGTTTCTGTAGAGCACAGAGTCGGGAATCCAATGCAAAAAGCGGATCTCAAATCAGAGCTCGAACGCAAAAGACACGGACAAAAACGCGCGCTGTCTGCACTGACCGGACTCACTGGTGCGTCCGGTCAACAGGCACCGGACGTGTCCGGTCAGCTGATCAGCGTTCTGGGAGCTCTCTGTTCACGACCGGACGCAGCACCAGGGAGAGTCCGGTCACATGCACAGTGCGTCCGGTCAGTGTCGAGAACACGGTGAACAGTAACACCAGCGAGTCCGGTCACTCAACCCCAGGTGAGTCCGGTCAAAATCGCCCAGAGCAAAATCCCCGGCCTTCAACGATCGGACGCACGGGATAGCGTCCGGTCGATACGAGGCGAGCGTCCGGTCACTCCGCACGAGCAGGTCAATGCTAGAGATCAAAGACCGGACTCTATTAGGGTGCGTCCGGTCGCTAAGAAGAAGCGTCCGGTCACCCCGACCAGCCCACTGTTCGTCCACCGAATCAACCTGATCTCCCTCAAATCAAAAGCACTAGGGCTCAAATTTCGTGTGAGGGGTCACAAGGATGCTAGTGAGCTACTCCTAAGAGATCATGGCTCGAACCTAACTTCAAATCGGTGAATCGAAGAAAACGGTGAAGAACGGGCAAGAACTTGATCCCAAAACTAAATCCGCCCGATCTGTGAGTGTATTGGAGAAATTCCTTTGGTAGAAAGAAGACTCTCACGAAGCTACACAAGATGGTTCAAACGGATTTGCGAATCTTCCCTCGAAACAAGAAATCTCGTGAAGGGCAAAGGAGGGGAAAACGTGCAACGCGAAGAACAAAATCGCAAGACAAATTAAAGCACGAAATTGATCCTTGGATTCAGAGGAATGGATGATTGATTAAGAACTCGGTGTCGGGCTACAAGCCACTCCTAGCAACACAAAGCTTGGATGGCGAAAAGCTCAAGAACAAGAGCCGGTCTCTCCTCTAACCCTAGCCTTCTCTCACAGGAACAAAATGGGAGTGGCACAGTCCAAGGATAGCTGCCCTAACCAGCCCCCTTCATATATATAGGCGCACGTCCGAAGACCAAAGCGCCCTCACATGAAGAACTCAACCCAAATACCCCCTAGGTGTAAAACCGTCCAGACTTGACAGTTTCCATCCGACGGCCACGCGCCTTCTCATCCTTCGCTTCGCCTCGACGCAAGCTCCAGGATGCCGCCACGTGCCGCCACCGTCGACCACCGCGCCTTCTCGTGGATAGCTTCGCCGCCGCGCCAGCCTCTCCACGCTGCCACGCGTCGACCGTCCTTTTGGACCTTCCCCCGTTTTTGAGGCCCAAACCGGGAAACCTGCCAGCCTAGGTTTTGAGGCCCAAACCTGGAAACCGTCCATCCCGAGTTTTGAGGCCCAAACTCGGAAACCCGCGAGCCCAGGTTTTGAGGCCCAAACCTGGAAACCGTCCAACCCGAGTTTTGAGGCCCAAACTCGGAAACCGGCCACCCGAGTTTTGAGGCCCAAACTCGGAAACCGTCGAGGTAGCTTTTTGAGGCTCAGCTACCGAACCCGCGCCGTAGACGGGATGTGGTTCGCACACCCCGACCACCGGCACCGATGCCGATGCATGTCCAGCCTCCACGCTGGGCACAACGCCTTCGCCATCCTTCTTGACTCGGCCGATGGCACTTGCGCCGCACGCAAGCCCGTGTCCGACCTCCGCCAAGTGCCACGACGCCATCGTCTTCCTCCAGACCCGGCCGATGCATCGCACATCCCCATGTGCTCTCGCTCGCCGATGCCACGTGCCAGCTACCACAGCTGGTCCTCTGGCCCTCTGGTCCGTCAGTCCAAGCCTCACATCCGCCCTTCACCGCTCTGGGTACATCGGCATGGCACATCCACCGCACGGCACGCCTATCCTTCACCGCTCCCGGTCCGTCGGCACGACACGTCTCTACTTGACCTTCACCTTGCCATTGACCACTGTATCTGAGCTCAACACCTGCACATCAACACAGCCAAGAGACACATGTTGCACACGCACACCAACACAGAAACACCACAACTCAACGTCACTGGTTAGTCATAAGCATTATGCACATAGCGACATATGGACTTAACCGGGTAAAAACCTCAAACCTTCCTCACAAAGTCAATCATTCATCATACATATTCTCATCAAGAAGGAAATAGCCAAACTGCTAGCGGTCGGGTTCATCAGAGAAATTCTCCACCCTGAATGCCTGGCTAACCCAGTGCTAGTAAAAAAGAAGAACTCTGCAAAGTGGCGCATGTGTGTCGATTACACCGATCTCAACAAACACTGTCCAAAGGATCCTTTCGGATTACCGAGGATAGATCAAATAGTTGATGTCACCGCAGGTTCCACCCTATTATCCTTTCTAGATTGTTACTTGGGGTACCATCAGATTGCCCACAAAGAAGAAGACCAGCCCAAGACATCATTTATAACTCCTTTTGGCGCCTAATGTTATAAAACCATGTCCTTCGGGTTGAAGAACGCATGAGCCACTTATCAACGAGCTATCCAGGATTGCTTAGGCGACCAGATCGGCCGCAATGCAGAAGCTTATGTTGATGACATGGTCATAAAGACAAAGGATCCGACTACCCTCATAGCCGAACTAGAGGAAACCTTTACCTGCTTACGCACCTACAAGTGGAGGCTAAATCCCACAAAATGCGTATTTGGAGTACCCTCTGGACAATTACTCGGATTCCTAGTTAGTCATCGAGGCATCGAGGCTAGCCAAAAGCAGATTAAGGCTATCACTAGCATGAAGCTACCGACTTCAGTAAAGGATGTTCAGAAGCTCACCGGGTGCATGGCAACAATTAATAGATTTATCTCAAGGCTGGGAGAAAAGGGACTACCTTTCTTCAAGTAACTCAAAGCCGGTGATAAATTCCAGTGCACGGAAGAGGCTGACAGGGCTTTTGAACAACTTAAAGGATACCTAACAAACCCTCCTATACTATCACCGCCAGAACCCCGGGAACTAATGATGTTATACATCGCAGCTACCACACATGTTGTAAGCACAACAATAGTGGTGGAGCGCAAAGATGAGAAGCACGTCTACAATTTTCAACGACCAGTCTACTACATCAGTGAAGTACTCTCCGACTCAAAGGTCAGGTACCTACAAGTTCAAAAATTGCTCTACGCTTTACTTATTTCATCAAGGAAGCTACGACACTACTTCGAAGCCCACGAAATCACAGTTGTCACGGATTTTCCATTGGGAGAAATCCTTCACAACCGCGACGCTATGGGTAGAATTTCCAAATGGGCAGTCCAGTTGGGCGCACTCAATATCAAGTTCACTCCAAGAAAAGCAATCAAGTAGCTAGCAAGCTCTGGCTGACTTTGTCGCCGAATGGACAAAATTCCAGCAGGCTCAAGATGACTCTATTCCAGAACATTGGAAGATGTACATCGATGGGTCCCTAAAACTAGGAGGTGCTGGTGCCGGAGTCCTATTTATATCACCCGCCGGAGAGCAACTCAAGTACGTTTTGCAAATTATGTGGCCAGCTACCAACAATGAAGCAGAATATGAGGCACTACTACACGGGTTAAGATTAACAGTCACATTGGGCATCAAGTGACTACTAGTCTATGATGATTCTTCCGTGGTGATTCATCAAGTCAACAAAGATTGGTATTGCACCAACGAAACAATGGACGCCTATTGCGCTGAAGTCCGCAAACTAGAGAAAAATTTCTCAGGGTTGGAACTTAATCATATTACACGAGACCTCAATGTTGCAGCTGATGTTCTAGCAAAATTGGGATCCGATAGAGCCACTGTTCCTAGCAGCATCTTTGTGCATGAGTTATCCAAGCCCTCTATCCAACAGAAGGAAGAACACACCCTGACACCCTCCATGCAGATTCCAACATTATCACCCGATTGGACTAAAGTTTTCATTGACTACTTCAAAGAGCACAAACTGCCAGGTGACAAAGCCACAGTAGAGCAAGTCACCAGACGTAGCAAGAACTACGTTCTAGTTGGGGATAAGTTATACCAACGTGGCGCCTCATCCGGAGTCCTACTAAAGTGTATTTCTCCAGAAGAAGGCAAAGATATATTGAACGAAGTTCATTCCGGGTGTTGCGGTATTCATGCATCATCAAGGACATTAGTCGAAAAAGTCTTCAGATCCGGGTGCTATTGGCCCTCTGATCTGAAAGACGCAAAAGACTTAGTTTGCCATTGTCAATCATGCCCGTTCTTCGCCAAGCAACAGCATGTCCCTGCCCACGAATTGATTTGCATACCTCCGTCATGACCATTCTCATGCTGGGGACTCGACATGGTGGGTCCCCTAAAACGTGCACCAGGCGGATTCGAGTACATCTACGTGGCAATTGACAAATTTACCAAGTGGATCGAGTACATGCCATTGGTCAAATTCAACGCGTCAAAATTAGTACAATTCATGCAGAGCATCTTTCATCGCTTTGGGATGCCACATAGAATTATCACTGATCTTGGTTCTCCCTTTATGGCGATTGAATTCAAATCATGGGCCAGCGACTGTGGAATAAAGATAGACTATGCATCAGTAGCTCATCCACAGTCAAACGACTAGGTTGAAAGAGCAAACGCCCTTATCCTAGCAGGCCTAAAGCCAAGACTGTTTGATCTTCTAAAAGACCACGGTGGGAAGTGGGTGGAAGAATTACCCAAGGTAGTCTGGGGGCTACGAACACAACGAAGCAGGGCAACAGGACAGACTCCTTTCTTCCTGGTCTACGGAACAGAAGCAATCCTCCCAGCAGACTTAACCAGGAATTCTCCACGGATAGAACAGTACAATGAAGGAGAAGCTAATGATACAAGGCGACTAGAAGTCAATAGCCTTGAAGAGGTTCGAATAGCCGCACTATTCCAATCAGCAAGGTATCTCCAAGGGATTAGGCGCTACTACGATAAGAACATCCATTACCGCACTTTCCAAGTAGGCGACATTGTCCTGAAGAAAATTCAGAACACCGCAGGACGCCATAAGCTTATGAGTCCATGAGAAGGACCCTACAAAGTATCTAAAGTCACAAGACCCGGGTCATTTGAGCTAGTCACTGAGGATGGTTCTCAATTGCCAAACTCATGGAATATCATGCATCTGAAAAAATACTATACCTAAGGACTACACTACAGATATGACTCAGGGCAACTTTGTATTACTTCATATTATATTAATAAAGATTGGTTTCTATCGGAAAAGAGCATTGTTGACACTCCTTAATGGAATCACCCTAAGAATGAACCTCATAAGCAATAACCTAGTCAAGGCACTAAGGAGTGTACGGGACACTACTAGCATCACTTAACGTCAAGTTGTCATCCCCAACATGAAGCTAGCAGTGTGATTATATCAGAGCACTGGATATAAAGATAAATATTTACCCCCAAGCGCATAGATAAATACACCCGTTGTAGAAGCATTTCACCCAAGCTAGTCTCAGGTATCGTTATTTATATTTTAGCCTAGAGACTAATCAATTCAAAGTATGATGGTACTACACTAATGTGGACTTAACAACAATTAATGTGGCATACACTTATGATAAAGACTGATAACACACTCATTACTCTAAACAGGGATCAGATAGTAGAAGTAATGATAATGATAATGATAAATCATGACAGAGAGCAGATCAATCAAAGATAATCCTAGAACAGTACTACCTAGCAAGTGATGATTAGAACATGCATTAATAAGAAATATTCCTAAGTTATTCTAATTACAAGTCATAGCATACATTGATTAGTGCAGACATATTTGGCAATCATTGGCTAGGTCATATCATATTTATATTCAAGAGGCAACTCCATAGTAAAGGTGCCAAACAGAGTAACCCATAAACCATGAGTTAACTGAGCCATGCTGAACACTCCATTCGGGAGCTGGAATACAAAGGACTCAACAGGAGTGTCACACCCGTGATCTACCACTCTATCCGAAACGTAGAAGCACTCGTAGATAAATAGTGTATAGGCACCACGCCTATACAACATCTATCACCCACGCAATGATCATTAAGATGAGCGCTATATGAACATGAGTATAAACATAATGATGATCTACCTATGCCAAATATATAATCAAAGCACACTATAAGCAATATAATTAAGAATACAATTATTGATGTCTTAGTCATATCAATTGCATTGCTATCTAGAACACAGGGATGAACAATAGTATGAACTAGAACATCTAGAAGAACTAGAGTACGAACTAGAACATGAACTAGAACTGGATTATGAACTAGAAGATGAACTAGAACTAGACGATGAACTAGAACATGAACAATGACGAACAATGATGAACTAGAAGAGAAATTATGAACTAGAAACATAAATAGATCCATATTGTTAATACAAGAGAGAAGATCTTGGGTTTACCGAGCCTTCTCGTGACTAGATCTGGAATCCAAGCGAAGCTTGCCTCCTCTAATCCTATTCTATCTAACTATTCTAGGTGGATGTAGTCCTAGGGTTTCTGAATGATCTCCTTCTCTGGTGATGAACTGATCTGATTCTATCTGATGAGATGAATGTGATGATGTGATGATGTGATGCCCTGGAGAGGGGGGTCTGGGGCTGCTTATATAGCCCTAGGTGAGTAACTGTGGCCGTTGGATCAAACCGACCTTAGGTACGGCTGAGATGCATCCTTGTAGGCAGTGGAGGAAGGTTCCAGAAGGCGGAGACCAGCGGGGCCAGGGGCCAACCGACCGGTCGTAGGGTGGGACCGATCGGTCCCACCTGGCGGCCTCTCAGGGTGCCTGGCCTCCTGGTGTCCTCTAGGTCCTTCTAGAATATTCCTGATGCGTCGGTTTGGCTATCTCCCATCGGGTTCCTTCCAGGAGAAGTAATCTGTGCTGGTTTTCTGGTTTAGTCCCTACAGAATCACAATTCACCAAAACTCGTGGAATATTGTCAATCAAAACCATAAACCTTTATTGGTGATTGAATTCATGCCCTTTTTATATTTATTTATCCTTTAATTTTGATAGATAACCAGTGTCAACAAGCATCATGAGTCTTCTTTTTTTCAAGCAAACTATGTTTATCACGACTATTAGTCGGATAAAGCTTTCTGGAGAAGGTACAATAGGCTTTAGCCATTGCACCCTGCTATTCCACCAACTAATATTTAAAATTAGTCGGATGGACCCTTCTTGGTTCAGAGGCAACCATACTTGAGTTACGATCTCCGAAGCTCAATACAACTCACCAGTTAGTATGGCTTAAAAACCCAGCTATCAACCTATTGAGAATACAATATCTTAACGAAAGATATTGGTTCGTATAAGGTACAACAAGGGGAGTAGCGCTCACCCTGTTGCATACTAATCGGATAAAGGTCCGTCCGACTTCGCACTCAAGCTGGGACCATCAAGAGGATGTGATTCACCCTACAGGAACCATCACATTGGTCCTCAAGAGGTGCTTGATCACACTTATCCCTTGAAACATGGTACTAAGAGTAGTACTCGGGCAGACTAAGTCCTCTAACAAAGTCGCCAAAGACTAAAAGAGAAACAAAGTCGTATGACCCAACTTCAAGTGCTAGAAAGCACTCGGATAGACCCGTCTAGTAAGACGCCTAGTCATACATCCACCAAAAACACAGACCCATTGACAAGACATTCCTTACAATGACGAGTCGACAAACGTAAAAATACACGAAGACTCAAAAGTAAATTATACTTTGTTTCTATAACCATCACAATATTTGTTTTCAGGAGATACAAAATTCCGGCCAAAGACCAGGAAGGCCTACTACTCTACAAGATCTAGTATCTGAGAGTACTCCTCCGCAATGGTCTTGACCTCCTCCTGCATTGCCACATGGTCGTCATCACTCTTGCCATCAGGTAGTCTCATGATGGAGGATAGATCAAAGGACGACATATGAAGCCGCAGAGTAGCGAGAAGACCACACACCACTGAAGTAGCCATATCCTTGATATATTGAGTCAGCCGCCCTGGTGCGGCCTTAGCTTGATCAATCAAGGACTCTTCAGTTCCTTCGGGGCATGGCACCAAGTCAAGGACCGGCTCCACGGCCTGCTCTAACGCCTTCAAAGAATCTTGAGAAGTCTTCAAAGACTGTTGGGACTCCTTCAGCTGCGCCTGAACCGCCTCCAGAGCTTCCCGTGACTCCTTTGACGACTTTAAAGCCTGCAGCAGGTCTCGGTCAGCACCTTCACGAATCAATTTGGCTTCTTGAAGGGTGTTCTGCGCTTTAGCAAATACCTCCTCAAGCTCCACCGTCTTACGGTTGAAAGCACTCTGCCATCCGGCGGCTAGTTTCTGTGATTCTGAAGAACAACAGACAAAAACCGGATGAGTATCGCGAATTCAAGATAATAAGGACTTTGGAATCTACTTCCGACTAACCAGTGAGTTGCTTCCTGGAAGATTGCATGGCCTCCTTGTGTTTCTGCTCAACGGTAGCATGTTTGGAGAGAAGCTCAATCACCCGCTGATTGGCCGCATCACGCTCATCCACAGCGGTCTTGAGATTCTGCTGAAGCTCGTTGATGCGGTTGTGCAGAACTTGGGTGGACACCTTCTGGCTGATCTATTCTTGAGCAATGTAATCTTTCAGCGCCTGATTCTCAGAAGACAGTTCCTGACGGATCCGAGAGATCTCCTCGGTTACCTTCACATCAAAACCCTGCGCAGAAACAACACTTTAAGTACCCGGAAGCAACAATGCTATATCAAAGGGACTTCAGGGAAATTACCTCAATAAATTCTTTGAGCGCCACGGCTGGCGCCATCACTTGTTCACCCAGCTCCTTCAGACGGACGAGGTCCGGATTGTACCCCACAACTTCGAGCTTTCGGACCTTGACGAGAGGACTCGGGGGCACCACCAGACCCCTTCTGCGGAAGAACTGAGGATTCAATCTACCTGCCAGCACTGGTACCAGCTTGGATCATCTCTAAGGTTGGTTCACCAGGCTGACGGGTACGAAAAAACCAATCATTCATCACCCGGTCAAGCTATAATTGAGCGGGAGAATGAAAGATGGAATATGGGACACCAACCTGGGGCAAGGGAGGAGCATCCACTTCAAGAACCCTGTCGACTAGAGCACCAGATGGAGAGGGGTCCGGTACGGTATTCACCTGACTGCTGATAGGAGGAACGCTTGATTCAGCTTTCCCCTGCGCTTCTGACTCCCCCCCTTCCGGGCTTCAGTCGCATCTCCTGAAGAAGCACCAGCAGCCTTCACTTTCCTGCAGAGGACGAGTGTTCACATTAATCAAGGAATCACAAAAACAACCTACATCTTACAATCCAGCTTACATGGCTAGCCTCAGGTTCAATGGCAGTTTCAGACTCTGCTTCTTCGGTTGCTGATTCGGGAGCATAGTTTCTTCAGAAGCAGCACCAGCCGAAGATCCCTGAGCTGCTTCAATATCTGTATCAAATAAAGCTATAAGAAACAGAGTTACGAAGCCTCCGACAGATGGTCAACCAAGATACTCGGGTTCCCTTACCAAGAGCACCTGGATTAGAGTGTTTTGTAGCCAACACTAAGGAAGAAAGAATTTTATGGCAAGCACGGCGATTACCAGTGCGAGCCTTCTTTAGGACAGGATCTCCGGCTTCTTGGAGTGGACTTGGCGACCGCTTCCGGCTACCCTCAGCACTGGGATCTAGGGTCATGACATCAGAGTCAGTCGATTCTGAGTCTAATCCATCAAGATCACCAAGGGAGCTTGATTCGTTACGAAGATCCTGACGGACCAGGATGTTAGAGATATCTTCTATCGATGATTACTCCGACTAATCCAGGATGGCTTTAGAGATCCAAAGACTTGTAATGAAGTGTACTTGGATTAGGACTCTAGTTTGTAACTTAGCCGAGTTGTAAAAGGAAGTCCTGTAATTAGAATAGGACTCCACTGTTGTAACCGGCTAGGACTCGGTCTGCGCTGAGGCTCACCCGGATATATAAGGGGAACCGGGAGCAGGTCCTAGATCATCGAACATTGAATCATAACAATACACAAGGCACATGCCGCACTGGACGTAAGGTATTACTCTATTTAGCGGCCTGAACCAGTATAAATCGTTGTCCCTGTGTACTCGCCGAGTCCTACGAACGCCGATCCCCACCGAACAAATCGTCTGAGATTACTCAAGACGAGTTGCCGGTCAACAAACACCGACAGATCCTCACTTCGGATAGGACCCTCATGAACGATGCCTCCTCCCTCTTCAGTAGTTGGGGGCAGCGGTGGGCAATCGTTGTTGTTCCATCCTTGTGTCTATCAAAACAAGGGAAGAAAGTCAAATATTCAATCGGGATGATATCTATTAAGAGTCCAAATAACGGGTATTAAGATTTCTTACCTCCAAAGGCGGATTGATAGCAGAAAAGGTGGGCATCATCGGCACAAGGTGTTCACGGCTCTTCAACAGCCGGTTCATCCTCCTCAGGATTTCTTCATTCGACAACTGCTCGGCAGAATGCCGACTCGGTCCTTCACGCTGAAGTATTTGAAGCCAAAATTGGCTCGTTGCTGCAGCGGGTGGACTCGGCGCGCAATGAAGTCTTGGACGACGGTGTACCCGATCAATCCACTCAACTTCAGAGCTGCAATTATATTGATCAACGGCTGAATGGCCTCCATTTCTTCAGCAGAAATCTTCTCCTTCCAGCAAGGGTTCTTCTGTGGTGGCCAGCCGTCATGACAACGAAGCGCCGGTGGTGGGTTGGCTATATAGAACCAACCACTGGCCCATTCACAGACCGACTCTAACAACTCTACAGAGATATATTGGCTTGCTACTTGTAGCCTAACCTGAATACTAGCTCCCCCGACTACCTCCACGTTTGCATCACTTGGTTGGCTTTTTACCTAAAAGAAGTGACGGAAAAGGGTGAAGGAGGGACATATCCCTAGGAATGTCTCACAGAGGTGGGAGAAGATAGCAATATGAAAAACTGCATTTGGAGTAATGTGGTTGAGGGTCAAACCATAATAATGGAGCAATCCCCACAGAAAATCAGATGCTGGGAGACCCAACCCGCGCTCGACGAAGGACTTGAAGATCACAATCTCCGTCGCATTGGGGGCTGGCGCACGATGATCGATTGGCGCCTTCCATCCATCAATTGGCTGCGAACGGAGCAAACCCTGCTGGGCTAGATGCACCAAATCCACCTCCTTGGTGTCGAGAGCCTTCCAGGCAAGAACATCTGTTGGCGGACACGGGTGGCGCGGCGTTCCACCGGTGATTTTCTTCTTCTCCTCCTCACGAGATTGCTTCTTCGGGCCCATATTAACTACAAAGGTCTTCCTACGCATCAACTACTGGATCGACTATGAGAATGTTTGGTCTCAAAAGCTAAGGCTCGATGCAAGAGTGAAAAATTTGTAAAGCAAATGGCGGCTTATTATAGATCTATTATGGGCAACCGTTCAGTTTTCACGGACGGCGTTATAGAACCGTCCAAAACCCTAACAGTTGGACGAACGGTCTGGACGGCGTCAGTGACAACAAACAGGCAATCTCGCAGACAGACGACATCATTTTTTTACAAGAGACATTTAGTACTCGGAATCAAAGACAAAGGACTCAAAAAACCTTCCAAGTACCCGGATCTTAACAATTATTACTTGGAATTACACAGAGATACACGGTTAGATCTTGAGATAAAGCAGTTTCAAGTACAAGCTCAACAAAGATGTAAAACACTACTCTAGTGTAATCAAGGTACAAAGTCTTGATGCGCAGTGCATCAAGGCCTAGGTTCAGTGAGTCGGAGCAAAGCAGGCACAAAACCTTGGGTAGACACTATCTTTTCAGTGCATCCCAAGGTGGGTTCAAGGCTCTATCTTAGTACACAAGGAATTTGATAGTCAGCCCCAACCCTAATGCCTTTTGACAACCTGTGACCCCGAGGTTGCCAGCAATGCGGGAGTCACAAGAGTTCTTCTAGGCGCAACCATCCTGGAAACCATCCTGACGAATGGTCCTTTCACAAGAGTTCTTCTGGGCACCTTGACTATCTTACATAACAAAGACACCTGGGGGCTCAGACATCTCTACTATGGATATTATAACGCTCAATGGAGTAAAGGAGGTCATGTACTTAACGAGGTGTGGCATTCTTGCTCCCCAGGCAAGGTATTTATAGGCGACTGCTCTTGGTCTATGGACTCAGTTTACAGACACAATCAAGCAGAGCTCAATAAGTGCACCCACGTGCGTACTGTTACACTTGTGAAGCCTGGCATCACTGATAGCTTATTTACTTCACGTGCATGCTTCAAGGGGAAATAGACAAAAGTGTTGCAGTTGCACGAAATGACAAGGAATCATTAAAGTGGATAGGTGATACAGTCACTGGTCAATTATTGTTGTCCTTCGCGGTCATCTTTATTCAGTGGGGGGTGACAAGGGATGTTTGATGAAAACATTACCCACCTAAAGCCGAATAGTTATTACTCAGTTGGATTAACATTAAAACAGTGTCATGTAGTCACTTCATACCAACTTCAAGGTTTACTCGGATGATATATTCAAGATCCTAAGTATCGACTCCTCGTGTACTCGGAACTCAGGCTCGGGGGGCTGCGGAGTATATATATCATCAAAGAAAAAGTTTTTCTCATAAAGATATTAAATGGGAAAAAGGCTCAAAGATCCTCAAAGTTATTAAAAATAACAAGAGGCTCGGGGGCTACACCCTATGGGTGCACTTTTCTAAAAAAGTGCACACCATATAGTTTCTTCGTCTACAGAGCACTTCAAGATTTCTCAAGACATTACTCGGACGATTCTTGAAAGAAACCAGAAGATAACGTTTTAAAGAAATATTGATGAGCTCGGGGGCTTGACGGACCAGAATGTCAGAGACATCATCCGAAGATGATTACTCGGACTAGTCCTGGGAGGTCACGGGAGGTCCGAAGATGTGATACAATGTAGACATGGATTAGGACTCCCATTGTAACTTAGTCGAGCTACTGAAGGAAGTCTTGTAATTAGAATAGGACTCCTCTGTTGTATTCGACAAGGACTCGGTATATGCCGCGCTTTACCCGATTAGATAAGGGGAAGCGGGTGCATACCCCTATCATTGAATCTCAGATCATAACACAGGGCACACGCCACCACTGGACGTAAGGTATTATGCTATTAAGCGACCTGAACCAGTATAAATTGCTGTCCCTATGTACTCGCCGAGTTTTACGAACGCCGATCCCCACCGAACAAATCATCTGGGAATCCCCAAGATGAGTTGCCGGTTAACAAATACCGACAAACATCAAGAGCCTCGTCTCCTTGAAAGACCTCACATTGACCGGCTACAATGCACATGACTGCCACATCATGCTGACGGTGTTCCTGCCAATTGTGATAAGGGTTATTGGTCCAGAGTACGTGAAGATGGTGGTCACTCGGATATCATACTTCTTTAACCGCATCACGCAGAAGGTCATCGGTAAGGCTGACCTCCCTGCCCTGAAGGACTTCATCACGAAGACCATTTGCCAGCTCGAGATGTGCTTTCCCCCATCATATTTTGATATTATGGTACACCTGATGATGCACATGGTAGATCAGATCGAGCAACTAGGCCCCGTGTACCTGCACGAGATGTGGACGTACGAGCAGTTCATGTCCACCCTCAACAGATATGTTCATAACCATGCTCACCCAGAGGGCTCTATGATCGAGGCGTACACAACCGAGGAGGCAGTGAACTGGTGTATGAGGTACATAAAAGATGGGAGGGAAATTGGGTTGCCTGTCCATCAGCACGAGGGCAGAACCGCGGGCATGGGGTGCACGGGCCGAAAAGTACGCACGGATGTACCATATAAGGAGGTTGAATAAGCTCATTATAGCATCCTTCATCAGTTGGTGAGCATGGAGAAATATGTCGAGAGGCACATAGAAGAGATCCGCGCCGCTAATGACGGACAATGCACAGAGGCATGGGTCTAGAACGAGCACAGGAACAGTTTCATAGACTGGCTCAAAGAGCAACACGTACCCCTAGAAAGATGCCCTGATGATGAAGATACGGAGACCGTGCAGAAGCTTGTGTTAGGCCCGTCAAGCCAAGTCATGATGTGGCAAGGGCACGATGTCAAGGGGTATAGGTTCCACATGAAAGAGAAGGACAAGAAGAGCGCGGCACAGAACTGCGGTGTTCGATATGAGGGCATCGACAAGGCCACAAACATGAGGACGCAATACTATGGGCAGATCGAAGAAATATGGGAACTTCACTACGGCAAGGATGTATGTGTAACCGTCTTCCGGTGCCACTGGGTCAACCCCAAAGTGGTTGCGGTCGACAGTTTCGGGCTAACCACCGTGAACCTCAAAAGTATCGGGTACAAAGATGACCAATGGGTACTTGCAACCAATGTCGCGCAAGTGGCCTACTATATCTATCCGGGGGACCCAAAGAGGCATGTAGTCGTGTCAGGAAAGCAGCAGATTGTTGGAGCTGATGGGGTCCAAAGCCCAGAACAATACAACAACTATGCAGAGCTCCAGCTTTTTACCGATTTTGCAAAGAAGATCAAGGCCGTCGAGGACCGTTGCAACAAGAGCGGTATGAAGCCCTGGGCCCGTCCCGATGGTGAGAAGCGGTCCGTGAAAGCGCCAGTACCAAAATTAGATGTATATACATATATATGCCACGCGTCCTTGTAATACATTATTGTTAATAAGTTAATATTATTAACTTATTAATAAGTTTTGTTACTAAGTTATGATTGTTGTTAATAAGTTTTGTTACTGACTTATTAATAAGTTAATATTATTAATAACAAATTTTGTAACAGATTTTTGTTAATATTATTAATAACAATTTGTTACTAATTTTTATTAACTACAAATCTACTTATTAAGTACATATCCACTGTTTTGCCAAATCAATAACCGCAACGGGCATTTTAATTTGCCCGCTGTGGTTACTTGGTTTAACCGCAACGGGAACCTTATGTAGCCCGCTACGGTTAATGGCTGCCTATATAAACCCCACAACCCCGAAGGGCACTTTAGTCCTTCGCGCATTGTCCTGGCAACCACAAAGGGCTGTCGAATTCCTCCACATTGCCGCCGCCATCGCCACCGCCATCCTCCTCCACCACCCCTTTCCTCCTCGCCCTATCCTCCTCGTCCCCCTATCCTCCTCCCCCGCTCGACGAGGCCGACCGCCGCGCGCCAAGGACGACCACCGCGACACCAAGGACGACCACCGCGTCGCCAAGGACCACCGCGAGCGCCAAGGACCACCACCGCGAGCGCTCGTCTCCTGGTAACCCCAAATCCTCCCTGAACATCATCTCGTGGGCAAGGACCTCATCTCGTGACCAAAGACCTCATCTCCTGGTAACCCTAACTCATCCCCCTACCTCATCTCATGGTCTAGGACCTCATCTGATAGTTCATTCATGGTCTGATAGTTTGAGAGTATGGGCTTGTCTGATAGTTCTATCTTGGTCTATGTTGGATTATTCAGTTTTGGTCTCTGTTCATTCATTCAGTTATGCAGTTCATTCAGTCATGGTCTCTGTTCATTCAGTCAGTTATCCAGTTATGTTGACATTTTAATGGATTATTCAGTCATGGTCTCTGTATATGCTAGATGACATGGTCTCTGTATATGACATTCAGTTTGGTAGTTCATTCAGATATCCAGTTATGTTGTTGTATATGTTCATTCAGTTTGGTATATGATATGGTATCTGTATATGTTCATTCAGTTATGCCTTAGTTCATTTAGTTTGGTATATGTTCATTCAGTTTGGTATATGTTCATTCAGTTATGCCTTAGTTCATTCAGTTTGGTATATGTTCATTCAGTTTGGTGTATGTTCATTCAGTTTGGTATATGTTCATTCAGTTATGCCTTAGTTCATTCAGTTTGGTATATGTTCATTCAGTTATGCCTTAGTTCATTCAGTTTGGTATATGTTCATTCAGTTATGCTTTAGTTCATTCAGTTTGGTATATGTTCATTCAGTTTGGTATATGTTCATTCAGTTTGGTATATGTTCATTCACTTATGCCTTAGTTCATTCAGTTTGGTATATGTTCATTCAGTTATCCTTTAGTTCATTTAGTTTGCTATATCTTCATTCAGTTTGGTATATGTTCATTCAGTTATGCCTTAGTTCATTCAATTTGGTATATGTTCATTCAGTTATGCTTTAGTTCATTCAGTTTGGTATATGTTCATTCAGTTTGGTATATGTTCATTCAGTTATGCCTTAGTTCATTCAGTTTGGTATATGTTCATTTAGTTTGGTATATGTTCATTTAGTAATGCTTTTGGGTTATGCTTTTTTTCGTGCCGATGATGCAATTTGATGCATTTTTACACTATATGCATTTGCCACTACCTATGATGCCCTGTGATGCTACTGTATATGTTGCCTATGATGCCTTGTGATGCTACTGTAGTCTATGCAAATGCTAGTCTGCGGATACATGGGTGTATGCCGAGTCTCGAGTGATGAGTGATTGTCAACGGGTTTGATGCACATGTTCTTTGGCTTGTGTTGTGCAGGTGTCGAGCACGGAGACAGTGATCGAGGGCAAGGTGAAGGTCGAGTAGAGACGTGTTGTGCCGACGGACCGGGAGCGGTGAGGGGCGGACGTGAGGCTTCGACTGAGGGACCAGTGGCCTGAGGATCAGCTGTGGTGGCTGACAGCCTAGGACAGCGACGAGCGAAGACTTGCGGACATGGTGTTGCTCGGGTCAAGGACCTGGGGGACTCGTGTCGGTGGACGGGGTGCACGGGCGGTGCATCCCCTCTACAACTCCGGTTTGGTGGTTGAGCCACAGAAAAACCACCGGTGGACAGTTTCCAGGTTTGGGCCACAAAACCTGGGTGCTGCGGGGTTTGCCGAGTTTGGGCCACAAAACTCGGGCTGAGGACGGTTTCCAGGTTTGGGCCTCAAAACCTGGGCGCTAGCGGGTTTCTGAGTTTGGGCCACAAAACTCAGGCGATGGGCGGCTGGTTTCCCGGTTTGGGCCTCAAAACCGGGGGGATGGTCGTGAAGACTAGTTTCCCGGTTTCGGCCACAAAACCGGGGGGCGGAGTCCGGGAAAAGGACAAGCAGAGCGGTGGCGGTACGTGGCGGCAATCGGTGAGGTTGCGTCGAGGCAGCGCTACCAGTTGTGCGAGCGTGGCCGTCGGATCACAATCATCTTCGAGTTGGTCCAGGATAGCCTTAGGGTTTGGCTGGTTCGCTTTGTAAATAACTAGAGTAGAGTGGGAATTAGAATTAGGATAAGTAGGGGGAGACACCTGTTGGTAGTTCTTAGCTTCACTAAAGATAGCGCTAGGCAACTATCCCCGGTAACGGCCCAGGAATGCTTGTTGGCACTTGCTAACGTTGTTACTAGGAGTAGACTATGGAGTCTATCCCCGGCAACGGCGTCGGAAATGCTTGAAGCAAGACCGGTCACTATACCTAAAGGAGTGGAGCTAAAGCAGCTATCTACTAATGCCAAGCGGGGTTGTCAATCCCGACACTAGTAGGAGCTAGCTAGAGAGAATGCAATCTACCAGGAGGAGATTCTGCAAGCGCACAGAACTATCGTAGTAGCACTTCGCCTGGGAGTACCAGGTGTCGATTTATTTGATCCCAAGGGAAGGCTAGGGTGGTGTATGAGTTGAGTCAAGGAGGGGATGAGAGTCGAAGAAAAGAGAAAAAGGAAAAGGGGAGAAGGGAAGATGAAAGGCTAGAAAGAATATATGGGTGGATAGGTAAGGATGAAATGGATGGCTAAGGTAAGGTGGATGGATAAGTAGATAAAGGGAATAGGATAACTAAGGATAACTAACTAATAACTACTGACTACTCCTAGATAACCACGAAGCAAGATAACTATGAAGCGAGATAGTTACGAAGCAAGGCAGGCAAAAGACAATAAAGTAACTAAGTTGAGTATAGTTTTATTCCTATCTTGTCAAGTATCGAGGCGTACTAGCCTTTACCACTTACTTAGGTTGAACGCTAGCACAACGAGCCTTACTGTTAAACTGGGCCAACTACGTGGTGGAATTCAAGGCGCACAGGGCTGTCACCACCTGCTTGCTACCACAGCTATCCGGGGGTCCAGCCGTATCTGAAGGTAAGTCTATAACTAAGCACCACGCTTAACTATATTCTAACTATCTCTACCCTAGCTTTGAATAGAGACACCTTTGCGGACGTCAGAGCAAACACTTGACTTAATAAGACAAACACTAAACTAACTAAGCAACCTATTGGCAAAGATCAAACACTAAGCTCACTAGAGATTAACTACTATGGCTAAGTGAATTGATTTGTAGGATAGCTAGGCACTCAAGCAATCAATCAAGTATACCACTCAATACTGATAAGTAGAATAAAGTAATACTTGAAATGATTAACTAGAATATAGTAAATGCTTGAGTAACAAGAGCAAAACCTAAATTGGAGATGAAGGAAGACTCTTCCCAGCTCCAGAACCGATCACTCGCACGCCTCTACTCTTGAGCTAACCCTTGAGCAGCGCTACCGCGAGGGCGAAGATGCCTTGCTCTACTAGCTACCTGTTGACGCAAAACGTGACACCTCGCGTCAAGGCACACAGCAAGCCGAACGAGGCTGGCTTCAATCGGGTGCCCGGAGCGTACTGAATCCGGAGACGTGCCAGTCGGTTTGACCTGAAAACCAACAAGGGATAAAAGTATGAAAATACCTTGGAACATGCTGGGTGAGACCAGACAGTTCCATATGTACGGCTTTGAAAGCCAATCACGACGGCACACAGCTATAGAAGCTGTTTGTCGGAACGGATTTATAATGTCATTCGACAAGTATAAAAGATAAAGCTTGTGAACATATTGAATGCCGAACGCATAAGTAACAAGAAGATAAAAAGGCAATTTGTAAATACAAATCTATTCAGATGACATATGCATAGGCTAATCCAGCTAGTCTGCCGCACGTCTAGCCTTCATAAACCCGTCAGGTGTAAATTCAAGCAAAGCTAATCCACCGCATGATACCACTTGCTATAAATCTACACCACTCCTTATAATTAGATTAATCCACCGCATGATACGATCTAATTATAAGAAGCTAAAAGCACACGTACATCTAGACAGACCTATAAAAACTCATTACTCGTGTAAGCTTAACCAGAATCGGCAAATTAGCCGAACTGGGGTCCATGAAGAAGAAACATACAAGCCAAGCATGGTTAAACTAATCTAAAACCTGCACCTGCCGCACGGCACCCAGCTCTATCAAAGCCTAAACATGATTGACATGCATGAACCCACGACATGTAACAATCTAGATTGAAAGTCAATTCGACCATTATGATCTTATAATCAGCAATGCACAAACAAAACTCGTGCGATAAGGCCAAACGAAGATCAATCTAGATTGGGCAAAAGGTGTTGTACGAACTAAATGAATAAAACATATAACACATGATAACTTGATAAATCTATTAGATCTGCCAAATCTAACAGAGCCGATAACTATTTTTACTCATGACTTAATCCGCCGCACGATAGAAGGCACAAGAAAAAACTTCCCGTCATAAGCTTAAATCCACCGCACGATACTAAGCTTAACATACGAGACTACTTGCATCATATCTAAATCCACCGCATGATACTAGACATGATAGCAAGGTTGCCGATACTTACAGAGGTCGACGGATCGATGATTCCTCTCGAAGAACTCGACGACACGACTTAGGGACTCGAAGATGGCACGGGGCCGGTTTGTATTGATATGGTTGTGAACAGTTTTACAATGGTGGAGGGTTTATATTTATACCCTGGATGAAGCATAAGTCCTAGACGATTACGACTTACAATAAAATAAGGAAAATAAATCATATTCCTAAACCTTTCGGCATCTTCCATCTATACGTATCTTCCCACGCAAGCCGGCTTTACTCGCAACACGCGTTTCCCGAATGGAGCCTACTACCTTGTGAAATAGCCGACCGCGTAGACAGTTACTGAAACTCTGAGGACCAAACAGTCGCCGATTGCTTGCCGAATCTTTTCCTTCTGCTAGTTGGGCCCACCTGTAATACCCTTGTGTGTGCGAAAATCTGGTGTTAACACATGCCCCCTAATTTTGGGATAAATTTTTTATTCCAAAATTTCTTTTCCTTTTCGCACTGACATGGAACCTCCAAAAGCATCGGTCTTCTCATGTCATCATTACCGTACCTGCTGATTCATCTCCCGATGCACTTGGGGTCTCTTAAACTTCCCCTCTTACTTCATCTCGGCCTGTGCTTTCCGGACTCCTCTACTTCAGCCTCAAGACCAGAAAACCCTCTTTTCCCTTGCTACATTGAATCAGCCAGAAGATGTCTTCCCAAGCGAGCCGCCATAGTCTCGAGCCCGGTGCTTCCAGTACTTCCAAGAGAAGGTTACTTCTTTCTTCTCCTCCCTCATCTCTAAAATGAAGTATCTGGCCTCATTTTATAACTTTTGCTTCAGGAAGACTAGCGACGTTTTCACCGAGGACTTGACCCAAAAAATTACAAACCTTTAGCTTGATCTGGAAAGGAAGGATCAGGAAATCACCCGAATTTCCCAAGAACGTGATATTGAAAAAGAGCCGCCGGTAAATGTTTTTCTCATCATTTCTTTCTTTATTCTCTTTTTTGCTTTTACCGACTTCTTCTTTTCTCAGCCCTGGCGGCCAAACTCCATGCTCTCGAGGCTACCGTCACTAAGCTCGCCGTCACGGCCGATGTAATGGGCACAACACCCTTGAAGCGGGTAAACGAAGTCAACCGCGTCCTCCCCATCATCTCCAGAGCCGGCATGGGATACGGTGCGGCACTCGCTTTTTCCGCCGTGAAGATTCATTCCGATGCCGATTACCACAGATTTGATGTCTGTGAACAAGATCTAGAGGATAGAGTAGAACGCTCCGCAGAAGACATGAAGGTAGCCGGATTAGATCTGGCTGATACCTTCGACCATTTCCTCCCGATTAGGCGTAGGATGAAGTGGACAAGCTAACTCACTGTAATCTCATCCCTTCTTTTGTAAATATGAAGTTCCCTCGTTTGTCCTTTTGAAATCAACCTATGACTGATCCTCCGAGATCAATGCGTGTTCTGCTTTTTCGCACACTGATTTCGGTTTTCCTCTTCAGTCGACGATGCATACACATCGGTTACTGTGATAACCGTACTAGAAAACTTTGCCCCGCAGACAACCATTGCAATTGGTTATTTCAGATCTGAAGTTTCAACCTTTTTTCCTCAAATCTCCAATGACGTCAGAACAACCCTCTTCAAAGAACTCTTTCATCTCTGCTTTCAGTGCTAATTGGTAATATGAGTCCCTAATCAACCAGTTGAAACTGAAAAACTTTTAGCCGAATCCCATCGACTTCCCGATTCTGAAGCTACAACTTCCTCTAATCATTAAAAGATTCGGCCTGGCCCAATAACAGCCCATAAGCTGTGCACATCCTACTCCGACGCTTAGTCCTCCAATGTGCATGTCATAGTCCTATAAAGATGACCGTATACAAGCTGGGACCCCAGTCGAACAGCTCGTTTTTGCAAAATCTCCACTTCTCAGCTTCCAACTCAAGTCAGAGAGAAAACAATGGCAGGGAATGGCGACCACAGCAAACATCCTGTCAGAAGCGAAGCAGGAGGAAGTCTAGCACTAACTCACCGGCGTCACAAGTAATAAACCAACTCTCTGCCTCCTTGTGATAGTTCATCTTCTTGATCCGCTGTTCATCTTCTTCCTAGGGCGGAGTCCTCCTCCAACCATGCTTGGGCTCCTCTAGAAACGGTAGATCTAAAAAAATTCTTCCCAACCTTTCTTCAACCCACCAGATTTTTGAGTCTAATGATTCTTCAACAGACCCATTCGGACGCTCTTCGTTACCGCGAGGAAAGGGATAAAGCTCAAGAGGAACTGAAAGATGCATCCAAGAAACATGATACTGAGGAAGCTGAGTGGGCAGAGCAACGGAAGCAACTCTGTAGTATCATTACGGGTTAGCAGAGTCTTGGTCCTTCTCCTCCTTCTAATTGAGCCTGCTTTTGCCTAATATTCTTTCCTCTTGCCAGCTCTTTCTGCAGAGAATGACCGTTTGAATGTAGCAGCAAACAGAGTCGCTCTTCATGCAAATGTCCGTGGGGATTCAGTCGAAGCTCATCTTGATGCCATGAGTGGTCGCATAGATCAGGCCGTCATCCAAGGTGTACGCGCCGGAGTTTCCTTCGGGTTAGCAGCAATGAGTTCCTGGACAAAAGAAGACTACTCCTCCTTACCAGTCGGATTCGCATGCGACCCAGACAAATTTGAAGATCTTGAAGTTTATGATGGTCAGCTGCCGCTATTGTCGAGATTACTGACCCGCAATCTATTGTGAACAAATTATTCCTAGGGTAGTCTTGCATTAAGATAGATCTGTGAATGAAGCTTGTAACCCGTAGAATCTGCCCTTCTTTGAATAATATCCATTTGCATGATTTTGATTTCTCAATGATCCTTCCGATTGCGATATCTCCTTAGAAAGGTTTGCCGAATGTGTGACTGAAGGACCGAGAAAGCACTAGCAAGGTGACCAGAGGGGGGGTGAATGGGAGCTCAAAAATTTCTCTCAAAACTTTGGCCAAATGTCCCAAAATCAACCCCGAGAAACTGCGACCGAAACCGTGATGCCCATGACCCTTGGAAGAGGGTGGATGATCCCTAGGATCACAGCGAGGCACCACAAGAAGAAAGCAAACCAAATGCCAAAAGCTCCGGCTCGAACACAACCCCAAAAACCAAGTCCCGAACGTAGATAGACAGCTACATCAAGAAACTCCTAAATACCTATGCTAACAAGTAGCAAAGATACCTAGAGAGGTTCCTTGGTCAACTCTAGGGTCAAACGAGAAGTCCGGAAACCAAGCTAACAAGCAGGGAGAGCAAATGCACTAAACCGGAGCTAACAGCCGATTCGCGGACTGTCCGCCGATACGGTCGCGGACTGTCTGCCCAGTGGCGGACTGTCCGGGCTCAGGTCGCGGACTGTCTGCCGGCCAAATGAGAAAAACTGAAGTGTTGCTGCAAGTCTCCTGGACAGTCCCGGACTGTCCGCGGCTTTGAACTGCGGACTGTCCGCCATTCAACCAAAAGCCAAATCAGCCGAAGGACAGTGCCACTGGTCTGGCTCGTCCCCGACGCGCGGACTGTCCGCGCCCTGAGTGGCGGACTGTCCGCGGTCACTCAGGGAGGGCGAATTTGTTCGCCCTTCACCGAAATCAATCCCAAATCAAATCAACTCACAATCCCTCGTTCCCAAACTTGGAGAGGATGATCACGGAGTAGTAGGAGACTATCCCCAAGAAATCATCCGCTCAAATCGAGTCAATCATCGGGAAATCAAAAAGGGAAGGGGATGAACCAAAAAGCGCCACGAAAACGAAATCAACCCGATCTACTTGTTCATAAGGAGATAGATAAATTCCTTCGGTGGAAATGATCTCCTTTCAAATACGAACAAGATGATTCAAACGGATTTCGCAAAGACGCACGGGAGAGAGAGATCGAGTGACGGGAAAATCGCGGAGAAACGAAGAACGCGAAGAACACGAACAAAACGCGAATCAACACATCGATCTGCAACCGTGTGGCTACCACACGCTACAACAGTGAGGTTACGGCCTCACTTCCTCAAAATCTCCAGTACACAGAGGTATGGTTCTCTGTGGATCTCAGCTAGCTACAGCAGGGGATTGGGAGAGCAGGAAACCCTAGAAGCAAAGAGCAAATGACTGAGATGTCTAACTGAGATAGATGGGGAGGTGGGTGTCTCCCCCTATTTATCCTAATTCTAACCTATTCCTAATTCCCAATCTACCCCTAACTACTTACAGAGCGAACCAGCTAAACCCTATGGTTATTCTGGACCAACTCGGTGGTAGGTGTATCCGACGGCCACGCCCGCACAACTCGTAGCGTTGCCTCGACACAACCTCCCGATTGCCGCCACGTGCCGCCCTCGCTCTGCACCCCCGGTTTTGTGGCCCAAAACGGGAAACCAGCCTTTTCCAGCCAACCCTCGGTTTTGAGGCCCAAACCGGGAAACCAGCCCACCAAGCATCTGAGTTTTGAGGCCAACCTCAGCAAACCCTCAGCGCCCAGGTTTTGAGGCCCAAACCTGGAAACCGTCCTCAGCCCGAGTTTTGTGGCCAAACTCGGAAACCCTCAGCACCCAGGTTTTGAGGCCCAAACCTGGAAACCGTCCACCCGATGGTTTTTCTCTGGCTCAACCACCAAACCGACGTCGTAGATGGGATGCACCTCCCGTGCACCCCGTCCACCGACATGTGTCCCCAAGTCCACGACTCAGGCAACACATGACCGCACTTCTTCACTTGTTGTCGTCACAGGCTGCCAGCCACCACAGCTGATCCTCGGGCCTCTGGTCCCTTAGTCCAAGCCTCACGTCCGCCCTTCGCCACTCTCGGTCCATCGGCACGGCACGTCTCTACTTGACCTTCACCTCGCCTTTGATCACTGCATCCGTGCTCGACACCTGCACAACACAAGCCAAAGAACATGCGCATCATCCCAGTTGACAATCACTCATCACTCAGAGACTCGGCATACACCCATGTATCCGCAATCTCCCCCTTGATGAGTGCATTGTCAACTACCAACACAAATCATAATAGAAAGAGAAGAAGGAAGAAGGAGAAGAAGAGAACTCGACCAAATGACCCAAAAGCATAGCAAAGCCGAAGAAGGTCAAGTGGAAAGAGCGAAAGAACTTGGTCCCCAAAGACATGGGCAACGGCTCGACGCAACCAAGCAAAGCAAAGCTAGCCCTCAAGAAGAGGTAGAACAGGCTCAACACCGCTAGCAAAAGACCAATCGAAAATATCGAAGCAAAATGCTAGTCCCTCAAGATAGAGGCACAGAGGCTCAACACAACTAGCAAAGAAAGCTCGATACCGACTGCTACCAAAAAGAGTTCGACACCAATTGAAAATCTGAAAAGCAAATGCTAGTCCCTCAAGAAAGAGGCTAAGGCTCAACGCAAGTAGCAAACCGCTCCAGACCAATTGAAAATGTCAAAGACTCAATCGGAAACAAACTCCCCCTCGAATAGTGCAAACAACCAGGAAGGCTCCCCCTTAGCTGAAACGGAGGGTAATGATTTGCAATTTCTCCCCCTTAGTTGAAAATGCACTTATCAAGAAATAAGGCTCCCCCTCAGAAAAGTGCCAACAAGAAGATTCTCCCCCTTCCAAAATGCGCATGAGTCAATATACAAGTTAGGAGCTTCAAGAGTATACTCAAAAGAGTGCAAAGATGCTCTATAGAGTTCTGATCCGATGACTCAGAAAAATGCACAGAATGCTAGCAAAGGCTCAAACTGATCACTAAGTCTGAAGTGAGAGCAAAAGAGCAGTTTGTAGCCGAAAAGGTATTCACCATCAAAATAGCACAGACATGTATAGACAGGAAGTCAAACAAGTGCTAATCATGTATTCAAGGTGAACTACCCCTAGCATAGTTCAAACATCATGCTGATACCAATTTAGGCATATACTTGTGATTTCAAATTTTAATCGGAGTTGCAGCGGTGAAATTACACAAGTTCAGAAAACAACATGTGACTGCGAGAGGTTGAATGCTTGTTATTGCCTAACTTTCCAACTGTGCGAAGCCTATGCATAAGCAATCAGAAGCTTAAAGCAACAGTTTCGGTCATACACTACACAACTCAAGTTTAACTCAAAGTGCAATGAGAAACAGTCTCGAACTGTGAGGTGCTAACAAGCAAACCCATCTCGATCTTTCCAATTCACTTAACTTGGTTCAGATTTTAAACAGAATATGATATACCAAGCAAGTGAATGACTCAACACTAGAGACATAGCAACCTAGCATATATGAAAAGCACATGTGACTTCAACACATCCTACACATGCTAGTTGCATATCTCAATGGTGAACATTTTCAAGTTTTAAGTTCATTATCAAATTCACCATTCAAAAATAGCTCAGCTCATAGTATGCACTAGTGATCAGAAAGAGCATAAGCTACAGCATCTACATAAAGCATCGGAGCAAAAACTACACAGAGCATAGTTACAATCTTCAGATTATACATATGAAGCTCAGAATGTAAAAGCGTATGCTAAAATGCAAAAGATGCATGAAGAAATAAAAAAGAAGCAAAAACAACTGAAAATAAAAAGTCAGTGTATCATACAGAATCCAAAGTGTTTCCCCCATCTAAAAGGGGAAACACACACCAAGCTCACCTCTCAACCGATTAAAGGTTGATTGGTCCAAAGGCTTGGTAAAAATATCAGCAAGCTGATGATGAGTATCGACATGGCGAAGGTCGATATCACCTTTCTCATAGTGGTCTCGCAGAAAATGAAAGCGCACATCAATGTGTTTGGTCTTCGAGTGAAGCACGGGGTTCTTAGCAACGCTAATCGCACTCGTGCTGTCACAAAGCAATGGAACATGAGAAAAGCTCAAACCAAAATCACGCAAAGTGGCCATCATCCAGAGTAACTGGGAACAGCAGCTAGCCGCAGCAACATACTCAGCCTCCGTGGTAGACTGGGCGACGCTAGACTGCTTGCGAGAAGGCCACGAAACAAGAGAAGAACCAATAAACTGGCAAGTCCCAGAAGTGGACTTGCGATCAATACGGCAACCAGCAAAATCGGCATCGGAGTAACCGCAAAGGGAAAGAGTGGAGGAAGCAGAATACCAAATCCTGAATTCTGGAGAAAAGGATAAGTACCTCATAATGCGCTTGACCGCCTGACGGTGAGAGGTGCGCGGCGACGCCTGAAAGCACGCGCAGAGGCACACCGCGAACTGGATGTCCGGGCGTGTCGTCGTCAGGCACAGCAGCAACCCGATCATACTCCGGTACTCCTTCTGGTCCACTGCTTCTCCCTCATTGTCCGCATCCAGGGCCGTCGTGGTCGCCATGGGTGTTGGAAGAGGCTTGGCCTCACCCATGTCGAACTTCTTCAGGATATCTCTGGTGTACTTGCCCTGGTGCACAAACGTTCCTTCCCGGGTTTGCTTGATTTGCAACCCGAGGAAAAACGTCAACTCGCCCATCATGCTCATCTCAAACTCCATGCTCATAATGTCTGCAAACTTGGCAACCAAAGCGTGAGATGAACCACCAAAAATGATATCATCCACGTAAATTTGGACCAAGAGAGTATCACTGCCTTGCTTGAGGAGAAAGAGCGTTTTATCTACACATCCCATTTTAAAACCCTTAGCAAGCAAAAAGGTTTTCAACCTATCATACCAGGCTCTAGGGGCTTGTTTCAAACCATACAAAGCTTTGTGGAGTTTAAAGACATGGTTTGGAAACTTGGGATTTTCGAAACCAGGGGGGTTGTCTAACATGCACCTCCTCTTCTATGTAGCCGTTTAAGAAGGCACTCTTGACATCCATTTGAAAAAGTTTGAAACCTTTGGATGCAGCAAAAGCCAAGAGTATCCTAATAGCCTCCAAACGTGCTACAGGAGCAAATGTCTCCTCATAGTCTATCCCCTCCTTCTGACTATATCCCTGGGCTACGAGTCTGGCCTTGTTTCTCACAACATGGCCATCTTCTCCCTGTTTGTTTTTGAAAACCCATTTTGTCCCAATTGGATGACACTCAGAAGGTGGAGACACTAGAACCCAAACACGATTTCTCTCAAAGTTCTCAAGCTCCTCATGCATGGCATTGACCCAATCAGGATCCGTCAAAGCGTGTCCAACATCCCGGGGTTCAAAATCAGCAACAAATGCAGAATGAGCAAAGTGACAGATTTGCCTTGACCGGGTGACGCGTTCGTCGATGCTGCCGATCATCTGCTGAGGCGGGTGCTGGCGCTGAATGTGTCGTGATGCCTCCCTTGCCGAAGTGGCCTCCCCCTCAACAGCAGCTGGTGCCTCCCCGGGTACAAAGGGTACCGCACGGGGTGGCGGATCCCACGGCCCCCAGGAAGACGATGTGTCGGGGCCATGAGTCGTCGTAGAGGCCGCTCTTTGCGGCACAGCAGGTGGAGGAGGTGCTGGGTCCCCTATCCCTTCAGCACCTTCTTCTTCATCATCGAAAAGAGGTTCGCCAACCTCATGATCACCTGCACGCTCAAAACGAGAAGAAGGACAAACCATGGTCTCGTCGAAGGTGACATCTGATGTCTCCATGACTCGGTTAGTGTCAAGGTTAAGTACACGGTAAGCTCGAGTGTGAGTGCCATAACCCAAAAACACACCGTCAGAAGAACGAGACTCAAACTTGTCCAAGTTGCCCTTTTTGAGTATAAAACAATGGCAACCAAAAACTCGAAAATAACTCACCTTGGGTAGTTTTCCAAAACACAACTCATAAGAGGTCTTTTTCAAGAAAGCTCGAAGAAAAATGCGATTGGAAATATAGCATGCAGTGTTCATAGCTTCGGCCCAATATCGCCTAGGAGTCCTATGCTCATCGAGCATCGTCCTGGCCATCTCTACAAGGGTCCGATTCTTCCTTTCTACAACACCATTCTGAGGCGGTGTGTAGGGGGAAGAAAACTGATGCTCTAACCCAAAAGAGTCACAAAACTTCTCAAAATCCGAATTCTTGAATTCGGAACCATTATCACTCCGAATTGCTCGCATAGAGTTCAAAGGGAACTCATTCTGAAGACGCAAAATCAGATTGCGAGCAAAGGAGAAAGTCTCGGTCTTCTCAGCTACAAAGAAGACCCACGAATATCTCGAAAAATCGTCGACAACAACAAGCACATACCACTTCCCCCCAACCGAGCTCACCCGAGCCGGACCAACAAGGTCCATGTGTAAAAGCTCTCCAGGGCGCTTAGTCATGACCTGAGTCACTGGATGGTGGGGAGCGGCAACCATCTTCCCATGTCTACAAGAGTGGCAAACAAGATCCTTCTCCATTGATAACTTGGGCAATCCTTGGATTAAGCCAAGTGAACTAAGTCTTGCAAGCAAGTCAAAGCTCAGGTGACCTAGTCTCCTATGCCACTTCCAAAGATCAGAGGAGGAAGGTCCAGCCAAAAGACAATGAGAAAATCCTAACGACTCCGAGAAATCCGCACGAAAGACTTTTCCAAAGGGCGAAATCACACATACAAGATTGCCCTGAGGATCCAAAATGCGACTGAGATTCGGTTTAAAACGAATCTCATAGTCATCATCAAAAAGTTGCGAAACAGAAAGAAGGTTAAAATGCAAGTTAGAAACAAGAGCAACATCACGCAACACAAAGTGCTCATTAACTCACACAGACCCACGAGACAGCACCTTACCTTTGCTGTTGTCGCCGAAGGTGATATACTCCTTTCCGGCGACCGGACTAAGACTGGAGAACCACTTGGCGTTTCCGGTCATGTGCCTCGAACACCCGGAATCCACCAACCAAACGTTCTCCAATCATTTTACCTACATCAATAAAAAGACATAGGGTGAGCATACGGTCCAACACTGGGGTTAGTGAAGTAGGAAGAATACCAGTGTTGGGCCGGCTGCTCAAAAGAACGGTAAGTGAAAAAACCATTCCTAGCATGCCTACGGGAGGAGCGATCACCACGTTGAGGAAAATGTGGTCCGCTAAGGGAGGAGCGTCCATCGCGATACTCAAAACGCGGTGGGGGAAAACGCTCAACTACAAAGCCACCGCCACGGGGTCCATAGCCTACAACTGCAGGCTCCCGCCGGGCACGCTCTCTACGAGGCCTACGCCTAGGGACTTGAGGCTCAACACCTCTAGGCCTAGCGTCTCTCCTCAGAGCTCTCTGCTGCCTAGGCCTGGGAACTTGAGGTTCTGGACCTCTGGGCCTAGCAGCACGTCTCGGTGCTCTCCTCTGAACATTCGGCGCATGTACATCATGGAAAGGATGGTACATGTCCGGGTTGTTCATCTCCCTAGCACGGCGCGCCTCTCTCTTGCGCCTAAAACAGAACTCGCTCAAGTGTCCATCTCTCCCACAGTGCTCACAGTGGTACCTCACCGCTCTCAAAGGGGGTTGTTGGTACTCACGGTTGTGGGTGTGGATCACCTTGCCCTTTTGTGGCAACTCCTCCTGGATAGGTGGCATAACATCAAGCTTGTTTTTCAGGTGGTTGGGTTTGGGATGCCACACTTGGTTCTTGGGTGGAGCTCTCGGAGGTTCCTCAAACACCCCATCCTTGGTGTTAGGCTTGAGAGACTCTTTGGGTGGAAGCTTGGTTAGTTTGGGAGTAGTGGTGGAGTTTGGCTTCTCACTCGGGTTCAAACCACTCGACTCTCCAATCTTCCCAAAAGCAGAGACATCAACACCCGGAGCAAAACCTACACCGGGACCTCCAGCAGCTCGCTTGAATTGGGAGATCATCATCCCGAGCTGTGGCTCACCACAAGACACCCATGACAAGATGGTCCGAAGGTATGTGTTTTCCTCCTCGGTTTGCATCTTGTCATGCTTCACATTGGCAATCTCCATCTCCAAACCCTCGCACAAAGCGCACCTAGTCACACAAGTGCTACCCGAGCTGGCCTCCTCAAGAGACACAATCTTGGGATGCTTCTCTGCCAACTCGGATTGCAAGACAGGACAAGTCTTGCACGCACCCAACAACATGGGCCTAGCCCGGAGCTCATCCACCTCTCCTACCAACGCAACATACTTGCTTCTCAGAGTGAGAAGATCAGTCATGTGCGTGGTGCACGCCTCGCACTCCTCCTCATCGGTGACAACTACGGTGGACTTGACAGAATCAAGTTCCTTCACCGTATCCTCCCACTTCTGCCTAAACTCCTTGCGCTCTCTAGCGGCACGCCTAAGCAGCTTATCTTGACTAAGCAAGGTGGCAGTAAGCTTCTCTACCTCAGCTGAAAGCTCATCGTGGGTGAGAGATACCTGGGAGGTGTCGTCGTCGTTGTCGTTCCGAGGGGAGTTCACCAGCTCGTCATCGAGGGCCATGGTGCAGAAGACGTCGTCGTCGGTGAAGAAGCACAGGCCGTTCAGCTTGTCCTCGATCCTCTTCTTCTTCTCGGACTCGTCGTCGCTTGAGCAAGCGGAGTCGTCATCCGAGCCGTCGACGTCGCTGAGCGTGGCGAAGAACGCACGCTGCTCAGCTTGGGCCTTCTCCATGTACTTCTTCTTGATGTACTCCTTGTCGAAGCCGCCCCTCCGCTTGTGCCTTGCAGGGACGTACTTCTCCTTGCGCTTGCCGGAGTCGTACTTGTGCCCATGATCGCCCTTCCTAGATGAATGCTTCTTCTTGGGACAGTTGGCGATGAAGTGATCGGGGTCGCCGCAAAGCATCCTGAGCGTCCTCCTCCGTGGCGACGGTTCATGCGGTTGTTGTGAAACCGCGAGAACCGGTTGGCGAGCATTGCCAACTCGTCATCCCCCAAAGACTCCAGCTGGTCCTCTGTGACAGAAAAGAGAGACGAAAGAGCAAAACCTCCAGAGGGGTTAGCAGAAGAGCCAGAAACCAAAGCCATCGACGGGCCAGAAGGATTTTCATAAGAAGCCCTCGCCATGGCATCAATCTCACTGGACTTGAGCTTACTAAAGAGCTCGTCGCACGTGAGGGTCTCATAGTTAGGTGATTCGATGATCGCCTGAACTTTGGAGTCCCACACCGATCGATCAAGAGTATGCAAAAGCTTCAAAGCTCTCTCATGATCGTCAAGAGGCAACAGCTCCTTGTTAGCCCTCATCCTGTTGACAATCACCTGAAAGCGAGCGAATAAACTTTCTATGCTCTCGCCAGGCATATGTCGAAAGTTCTCATACTCTCGCTTGAACGACTCGTAGAGTCGGGTTTTGACTTGAGAGGTTCCCTCATGGAAACGCATGAGGGTGGCCCAAATCTCCCGAGCCGTAGCGAGGTGAGAAACACGATCAAACTCACTCATGCTCAGGCATGAGAAAAGAGCATTGCGGGCTCGGCTATTGGCATCGTGCTCTTCGATCTGAAGCTGAGAGACACGAGCAGCCAAGACCACGTAATCAGCAGAGTTGCAAATATCCCAAATGGAAGCACCCAAACTCTGCAGATAGGCTGACATGCGTATCTTCCAATACGCATAATTCGTCCCATCGAAAAACGGCGGTTTGCCCACGCCGCGATCCATGTCGCCTTCTGTGGATCTGGAACTGGCTAAGGTGGAAGATCCTTAACCCGCTTCGATACCAATTGAAGGAACGAGAAAGCACTAGCAAGGCGACCAGAGGGGGGGTGAATGGGAGCTCAAAAATTTCTCTCAAAACTTTGGCCAAATGTCCCAAAATCAACCCCGAGAAACTGTGACCGAAACCGTGATGCCCACGACCCTTGGAAGAGGGTGGATGATCCCTAGGATCACAGCGAGGCACCACAAGAAGAAAGCAAACCAAATGCCAAAAGCTCTGGCTCGAACACAACCCCAAAAACCAAGTCCCGAACGTAGATAGACAGCTACGTCGAGAAACTCCTAAATACCTATGCTAACAAGTAGCAAAGATACCTAGAGAGGTTCCTTGGTCAACTCTAGGGTCAAACGAGAAGTCCGGAAACCAAGCTAACAAGCAGGGAGAGCAAATGCACTAAACCGGAGCAAACAACCGATTCGCGGACTATCCGCTGATACGGTCGTGGACTGTCTGCCCAGTGGCGGCCTGTCCGGGCTCAGGTCGCGGACTGTCCGCCGGCCAAATGACAAAAACCGAAGTGCTGCTGCAAGTCTCCTGGACAGTCCCGGACTGTCCGCGGCTTTGAACTGCGGACTGTCCGCCGTTCAACCAAAAGCCAAATCAGCCGAAGGACAGTGCCACTGGTCTGGCTCGTCCCCGACGCGCGGACTGTCCGCGCCCTGAGTGGCGGACTGTCCGCGGTCACTCAGGGAGGGCGAATTTGTTCGCCCTTCACCCAAATCAATCCCAAATCAAATCAACTCACAATCCCTCGTTCCCAAACTTGGAGAGGATGATCACGGAGTAGTTAGGAGACTATCCCCAAGAAATCATCCGTTCAAATCGAGTCAATCACCGGGAAATCAAAAAGGGAAGGGGATGAACCAAAAAGCGCCACGAAAATGAAATCAACCTGATCTACTTGTTCGTAAGGAGATAGATAAATTCCTTCGGTGGAAATGATCTCCTTTCAAATACGAACAAGATGATTCAAACGGATTTCGCAAAGACGCAAGGAGAGAGAGATCGAGTGACGGGAAAATTGCGGAGAAACGAAGAACGCGAAGAACACGAACAAAACACGAATCAACACATCGATCTGCAACCGTGTGGCTACCACACGCTACAACAGTGAGGTTACGGCCTCACTTCCTCAAAATCTCCAGTACACAGAGGTATGGTTCTCTGCGGATCTCAGCTAGCTACAGCAAGGGATTGGGAGAGCAGGAAACCCTAGAAGCAAAGAGCAAATGACTGAGATGTCTAACTGAGATAGACGGGGAGGTGGGTGTCTCCCCCTATTTATCCTAATTCTAACCTATTCCTAATTCCCACTCTACCCCTAACTACTTACAGAGCGAACCAGCTAAACCCTAGGGTTATTCTGGACCAACTCGGTGGTAGGTGTATCCGACGGCCACGCCCGCACAACTCGTAGCGTTGCCTCGACACAACCTCCCGATTGCCGCCACGTGCCGCCCTCGCTGTGCACCCCCGGTTTTGTGGCCCAAACCAGGAAACCAGCCTTTTCCAGCCAACCCCCGGTTTTGAGGCCCAAACCGGGAAACCAGCCCACCAAGCATCTGAGTTTTGAGGCCAAACTCAGC
Source organism: Coix lacryma-jobi var. lacryma-jobi (assembly GCA_009763385.1). Lineage (NCBI taxonomy): Eukaryota > Viridiplantae > Streptophyta > Magnoliopsida > Poales > Poaceae > Coix > Coix lacryma-jobi. The sequence continues at coordinate 83,757,540 of CM019822.1, forward strand.
AAACCCTCAGCGCCCAGGTTTTGAGGCCCAAACCTGGAAACCGTCCTCAGCCCGAGTTTTGTGGCCAAACTCGGAAACCCTCAGCACCCAGGTTTTGAGGCCCAAACCTGGAAACCGTCCACCCGATGGTTTTTCTCTGGCTCAACCACCAAACCGACGTCGTAGATGGGATGCACCTCCCGTGCACCCCGTCCACCGACACGTGTCCCCAAGTCCACGACTCAGGCAACACATGACCGCACTTCTTCACTTGTTGTCGTCACAGGCTGCCAGCCACCACAGCTGATCCTCGGGACTCTGGTCCCTCAGTCCAAGCCTCACGTCCTCCCTTCGCCACTCTCGGTCCATCGGCACGGCACGTCTCTACTTGACCTTCACCTCGCCTTTGATCACTGCATCCGTGCTCGACACCTGCACAACACAAGCCAAAGAACATGCGCATCATCCCAGTTGACAATCACTCATCACTCAGAGACTCGGCATACACCCATGTATCCGTAGTGAGGTCAGCTTAGCCGACTAAATCTTATCTCTGATGCGTCATGTCACTCGGCATCATATTTACTGCTCTTCACCTTTCTCTTTCCCCGATAAACCTGCTAACCTGAAAAATGCTAGGGTTACCAAGGTCATGAACACCCCTGTACTAAAGGCGATATGCAAAAAACATCGGCTATAACTTAATTTTTTGGAATATTCTTTCTGCTAAAGGCGATGCTTTTACATCGGCTGTATAAAACATCCCTTGAGTTATATAACTCCCATGCATTCGGCTTTCAACAAGTAGTGCCGAAGCTTCAACTGACAAGCAGCACACACGAATCAAAAATTTTGTTACAGCCGAATACCCTTTCTTGGGTTCAATGTTTTTCGGCTAAAGCAATCTGCCACTCATCTCTCCTTTAAAACTTAAAATAATGAGGGCCGATCCTATTATAAGGCTTATCGGCCGTCACATACAACTCGAAACAATCGCCAAGTCGTGGAAGTGCCTTCATATCTCTTCACAAGTTTCTGTTGTATGTCACTTTGCATAAATCTCTTCTGATCCCTTTTCTAGTAATGGAGAAGCAAGAATCCTTCAGAAATTCGTCAATTTCAAAATATACTCGAAACCCAAACTTGTGTACGCTGATCCAACTTCGGCTTCATTATGAACACTCTATTCCTTGTCAGCCAATACGAAACTTTGGTCTCGATCCCTCTCTCCATTATCATTAGATGGATTCTAAAAATTACTCTGAGAGCCGATCGTCTGAATCGGCTGTTGATCCTCGTCGAAGACATTCACAGGACCTGCCTCCCAAGCTCTTCCAGAGAAACACTCGACACCTTCATACTCCCAGTAGATGGGCTCTGTATTAGCAATACTCATGGAATCATCAGCATGGACGATCTCAATATCATCTCCAATCCACTAGATGAGGAATGGGTGCATAGTCGATGGCACACAACAGTTTGCATGTATCCAATCTCTTCCTAATAACAAACTGTATGCCCCATTGCCATCAATGACGAAGAAGGTGGTGATCAAGGTCTTAGACCCAATCATTAACTCGACATGGACTGCTCCCCGAGTGTCAGAAGAATTGCCTGCAAAGTCCCTCAACACCATGTCGGTCTTCAATAGATCCTCACTTGTCATGCCGAGCTTTCTGAAGGTGGTATACGGCATGATGTTTATAGCAGCCCCTCCATCAATGAACATCTTGGTCAATGGCTTGCCATTGACATACCCTCTCATATAAAGTGGCTTCAAGTGTCGATGCCTGATCGGTTTATCAAATACTGCCCTTTGAGCCAAGACGAGATGAGCCAACAGGTCCTGAAATTCACTTTCATCGAAATCTGAATATGCTTCATCTTGGACATCTTGATTTTCAGGGGCTATGAACTCTGATGGTAGAAAGAACGCCATGCATGTATCAGCCAAACGATTACCTCCATCTGGCTTCTCTTTAGGACGCCAAACTCGTTTCGTCTTGGTGCCCGCTTGCTCTAACTCTCTGTTCCTCAAGCGCTGCACTCTCCTCTTCTGGCTCTTCCTTAAACCTGGCGGACACCACTGTCCTTTCTGCCAGACATACTCATGGTACTTCTCTTCTTCAGTATGAGCCCAACTTTGATCGGCAAATCTTTTCTGTCGATTCTCAGAGTTATTTATTTTTAAGCGCCGATTGTCCTCAGGGATTCGTGCCCCAAGCCTTTCATGGACAGAACGGCGGTTGACTCAAGATTGCCTGTACTCGGAGTACGGATCACTGCATTCAGGGCAGTTGTTCTTAACAGGCAGCTCCAAGCCTTCGTTCCAACAATACTGGAAGAACGAGCATTCCCAATGAGATTGTTCCTGCTCCCCCATATCTTCTCGTTCTTTTTGGTACATCTCTTCTTCGTACCTTCGCTGCTCCTCCAGGAACTTCTGTTCTTCATAAAGCCTCTGCTTCTGGTACCGTTCCTGTTCCCGACGCCACTTATTCAACAAAATGCGCGTCGTGACCCTGGGCCTGGAGGTATTACCCGTCTCGATTCGGCTATCTTGGAACCGAACTCTCCACTGAAGTTCTCCTTTCGTAATCTGCCGATCGGGATCAATAGTGCTAGCTTCCCTCGCTCTATTAGAGGTTAAAACTTTCATCTTACCCTTACCCCTAGGATCGGCTACATTGATCATATTAACAGAGAAAGACACAGTATTCTGCTCAAAAGGGCTACCATCAATCTTCATTTTTCCATCAAACCTCAGATGTCCATCTCGAATAGCCTTCTGGATCCGATCTCTGAACACTCGGCAATCATTTATGGAATGGGACTTAGTGTTGTGGAAACCACAATACTTCTTGTCTTTGACGCCCTCAGGAAGCAGCATAGGATGACCTTCCGGCAACTTGATGCGTCCCTCCTTCAACAAGTATTCAAATAATTTGTCCGACTTGGACACATCAAAATCATAAGTACCTTTGTGTTGCCTCAGCCACCGTTGATTGACTTGAGTCGGTTCTTTAGACCAGGTTATCTCAGCTGCAGCCACCTCATCTTTATCATCATATTCATCTGCTTCTTCAAGGAAAGCCTGATACATCTCGGCAGCTATGTCACCTTTCTGGAACTGATTGTTCCTCTTGAATCCCTGAGCTTGATTGCTCATTGCCGCCAATCTTTGTGATAATTGCCCGAGATCCTCAAACTCCATGCCGAATAGCTTTTCCTTGATACTCGGCAACATGCCAACTATAGCTATTCCTGGCAATTGGTCATCCGACAAGTTCAAAGAATAGCAAAGATTTTTGGTTTTCCTGAATCGGCGCAGATACTCTTGTGGCGTTTCGCCAAGTTTCATCCTTAAGCTCATGAGATCGACCAACTTCTTTTCACTGGTTCCCATAAAGAAATATGAGTTGAACTTCTACTCCAGCTCTTCCCATGTATTGATAGAATTTGCCGGCAGAGAGGCGAACCAAGAAAAGGCTGGTCCTGTCAACGACAACAGGAAGTATCGAATTCTCCAAGCTTCATCTGCTGACGCTTCACCAAGCTACATCAGGTAACGGCTGATATGAGCCCAACTTTGATCGGCAAATCTTTTCTGCCGATTCTTAGAGTTATTTATTTTTAAGCGCCGATTGTCCTCAGGGATTCGTGCCCCAAGCCTTTCATGGACAGAACGGCGGTTGACTCGAGATTGCCTGTACTCGGAGTACTGATCACTGCATTCAGGGCAGTTGTTCTTAACAGGCATCTCCAAGCCTTCGTTCCAACAATACTGGAAGAACGAGCATTCCCAATGAGATTGTTCCTGCTCCCCCATATCTTCTCGTTCTTTTCGGTACATCTCTTCTTCGTACCTTCGCTGCTCCTCCAGGAACTTCTGTTCTTTATAAAGCCTCTGCTTCTGGTACCATTCCTGTTCCCGATGCCACTTATTCAACAAAATGCGCGTCGTGACCCTGGGCCTGGAGGTATTACCCGTCTCGATTCAGCTATCTTGGAACCGAACTCTTCGCTGAAGTTCTCCTTTTGTAATCTGCCGATCGGGATCAATAGTGCCAGCTTCCCTCGCTCTATTAGAGGTTAAAACTTTCATCTTACCCTTACCCCTAGGATCGGCTACATTGATCATATTAAAAGAGAAAGACACAGTATTCTGCTCAAAAGGGCTACCATCAATCTTCATTTTTCCATCAAACCTCAGATGTCCACCTTGAATAGCCTTCTGGATCCGATCTCTGAACACTCGGCAATGATTTATGGAATGGGACTTAGTGTTGTGGAAACCACAATACTTCTTGTCTTTGACGCCCTCAGGAAGCAGCATAGGATGACCTTCCGGCAACTTGATGCGTCCCTCCTTCAACAAGTATTCAAATAATTTGTCCGACTTGGACACATCAAAGTCATAAGTACCTTTGTGTTGCCTCAGCCACCGTTGATTGACTTGAGTCGGTTCTTTAGACCAGGTTATCTCAGCTGCAGCCACCTCATCTTTATCATCATATTCATCTGCTTCTTCAAGGAAAGCCTGATACATCCCGGCAGCTATGTCACCTTTCTGGAACTGATTGTTCCTCTTGAATCCCTGAGCTTGATTGCTCATTGCTGCCAATCTTTGTGATAATTGCCCGAGATCCTCAAACTCCATGCCGAACAGCTTTTCCTTGATACTCGGCAACATGCCAGCTATAGCTATTCCTGGCAATTGGTCATCCGGCAAGTTCAAAGAATAGCAAAGATTTTTGGTTTCCCTGAATCGGCGCAGATACTCTTGTGGCGTTTCGCCAAGTTTCATCCTTAAGCTCATGAGATCGTTCAACTTCTTTTCACTGGTTCCCGTAAAGAAATATGAGTTGAGCTTCTGCTCCAGCTCTGCCCATGTATTGATAGAATTTGCCGGCAGAGAGGCGAACCAAGAAAAGGCTGGTCCTGTCAACGACAATAGGAAGTATCGAATTCTCCAAGCTTCATCTGCTGACGCTTCACCAAGCTACATCAGGTAACGGCTGCTATGAGCCCAACTTTGATCGACAAATCTTTTCTGCCAATTCTCAGAGTTATTTATTTTTAAGCGCCGATTGTCCTCAGGGATTCGTGCCCCAAGCCTTTCATGGACAGAACGGCGGTTGACTCGAGATTGCCTGTACTCGGAGTACGGATCATTGCATTCAGGGCAGTTGTTCTTAACAGGCATCTCCAAGCCTTCGTTCCAACAATACTGGAAGAACGAGCATTCCCAATGAGATTGTTCCTGCTCCCCCATATCTTCTCGTTCTTTTCGGTACATCTCTTCTTCGTACCTTCGCTGCTCCTCCAGGAACTTCCGTTCTTTATAAAGCCTCTGCTTCTGGTACCGTTCCTCTTCCCGACGCCACTTATTCAACAAAATGCGCGTCGTGACCCTGGGCCTGGAGGTATTACCCGTCTCGATTCAGCTATCTTGGAACCGAACTCTTCGCTGAAGTTCTCCTTTTGTAATCTGCCGATCGGGATCAATAGTGCCAGCTTCCCTCGCTCTATTAGAGGTTAAAACTTTCATCTTACCCTTACCCCTAGGATCGGCTACATTGATCATATTAACAGAGAAAGACACAGTATTCTGCTCAAAAGGGCTACCATCAATCTTCATTTTTCCATCAAACCTCAGATGTCCACCTTGAATAGCCTTCTGGATCCGATCTCTGAACACTCGGCAATGATTTATGGAATGGGACTTAGTGTTGTGGAAACCACAATACTTCTTGTCTTTGACGCCCTCAGGAAGCAGCATAGGATGACCTTCCGGCAACTTGATGCGTCCCTCCTTCAACAAGTATTCAAATAATTTGTCCGACTTGGACACATCAAAGTCATAAGTACCTTTGTGTTGCCTCAGCCACCGTTGATTGACTTGAGTCGGTTCTTTAGACCAGGTTATCTCAGCTGCAGCCACCTCATCTTTATCATCATATTCATCTGCTTCTTCAAGGAAAGTCTGATACATCTCGGCAGCTATGTCACCTTTCTGGAACTGATTGTTCCTCTTGAATCCCTGAGCTTGATTGCTCATTGCCGCCAATCTTTGTGATAATTGCCCGAGATCCTCAAACTCCATGCCAAACAGCTTTTCCTTGATACTCGGCAACATGCCAGCTATAGCTATTCCTTGCAATTGGTCATCCGGCAAGTTCAAAGAATAGCAAAGATTTTTGGTTTCCCTGAATCGGCGCAGATACTCTTGTGGCGTTTCGCCAAGTTTCATCCTTAAGCTCATGAGATCGGCCAACTTCTTTTCACTAGTTCCCGTAAACAAATATGAGTTGAACTTCTGCTCCAGCTCTGCCCATGTATTGATAGAATTTGCCAGCAGATAGGCGAACCAAGAAAAGGCTGGTCCTGTCAACGACAACAGGAAGTATCGAATTCTCCAAGCTTCATCTGCTGACGCTTCACCAAGCTACATCAGGTAACGGCTGATATGAGCCCAACTTTGATCGGCAAATCTTTTCTGCCGATTCTCAGAGTTATTTATTTTTAAGCGCCGATTGTCCTCAGGGATTCGTGCCCCAAGCCTTTCATGGACAGAACGGCGGTTGACTCGAGATTGCCTGTACTCGGAGTACTGATCACTGCATTCAGGGCGGTTGTTCTTAACAGGCAGCTCCAAGCCTTCGTTCCAACAATACTGGAAGAACGAGCATTCCCAATGAGATTGTTCCAGCTCCCCCATATCTTCTCGTTCTTTTCGGTACATCTCTTCTTCGTACCTTCGCTGCTCCTCCAGGAACTTCCGTTCTTTATAAAGCCTCTGCTTCTGGTACCGTTCCTGTTCCCGACGCCACTTATTCAACAAAATGCGCGTCGTGACCCTGGGCCTGGAGGTATTACCTGTCTCGATTCGGCTATCTTGGAACCGAACTCTCCGCTGATGTTCTCCTTTCGTAATCTGCCGATCGGGATCAATAGTGCCAGCTTCCCTCGCTCTATTAGAGGTTAAAACTTTCATCTTACCCTTACCCCTAGGATCGGCTACATTGATCATATTAACAGAGAAAGACATAGTATTCTGCTCAAAAGGGCTACCATCAATCTTCATTTTTCCATCAAACCTCCGATGTCCACCTTGAATAGCCTTCTGGATCCGATCTCTGAACACTCGACAATCATTTATGGAATGGGACTTAGTGTTGTGGAAACCACAATACTTCTTGTCTTTGACGCCCTCAGGAAGCAGCATAGGATGACCTTCCGGCAACTTGATGCGTCCCTCCTTCAACAAGTATTCAAATAATTTGTCCGACTTGGACACATCAAAGTCATAAGTACCTTTGTGTTGCCTCAGCCACCGTTGATTGACTTGAGTCGGTTCTTTAGACCAGGTTATCTCAGCTGCAGCCACCTCATCTTTATCATCATATTCATCTGCTTCTTCAAGGAAAGCCTGATACATCTCGGCAGCTATGTCACCTTTCTGGAACTGATTGTTCCTCTTGAATCCCTGAGCTTGATTGCTCATTGCCGCCAATCTTTGTGATAATTGCCCGAGATCCTCAAACTCCATGCCAAACAGCTTTTCCTTGATACTCGGCAACATGCCAGCTATAGCTATTCCTGGCAATTGGTCATCCGGCAAGTTCAAAGAATAGCAAAGATTTTTGGTTTCCCTAAATCGGCGCAGATACTCTTGTGGCGTTTCGCCAAGTTTCATCCTTAAGCTCATGAGATCGGCCAACTTCTTTTCACTGGTTCCCGTAAACAAATATGAGTTGAACTTCTGCTCCAGCTCTGCCCATGTATTGATAGAATTTGCCAGCAGATAGGCGAACCAAGAAAAGGCTGGTCCTGTCAACGACAACAGGAAGTATCGAATTCTCCAAGCTTCATCTGCTGACGCTTCACCAAGCTACATCAGGTAACGGCTGATATGAGCCCAACTTTGATCGGCAAATCTTTTCTGCCGATTCTCAGAGTTATTTATTTTTAAGCGCCGATTGTCCTCAGGGATTCGTGCCCCAAGCCTTTCATGGACAGAACGGCGGTTGACTCGAGATGGCCTGTACTCGGAGTACTGATCACTGCATTCAGGGCAGTTGTTCTTAACAGGCAGCTCCAAGCCTTCGTTCCAACAATACTGGAAGAACGAGCATTCCCAATGAGATTGTTCCTGCTCCCCTATATCTTCTCGTTCTTTTCGGTACATCTCTTCTTCGTACCTTCGCTGCTCCTCCAGGAACTTCCGTTCTTTATAAAGCCTCTGCTTCTGGTACCGTTCCTGTTCCCGACGCCACTTATTCAACAAAATGCGCGTCGTGACCCTGGGCCTGGAGGTATTACCTGTCTCGATTCGGCTATCTTGGAACTGAACTCTCCGCTGATGTTCTCCTTTCGTAATCTGCCGATCGGGATCAATAGTGCCAGCTTCCCTCGCTCTATTAGAGGTTAAAACTTTCATCTTACCCTTACCCCTAGGATCGGCTACATTGATCATATTAACAGAGAAAGACACAGTATTCTGCTCAAAAGGGCTACCATCAATCTTCATTTTTCCATCAAACCTCCGATGTCCACCTTGAATAGCCTTCTGGATCCGATCTCTGAACACTCGACAATCATTTATGGAATGGGACTTAGTGTTGTGGAAACCACAATACTTCTTGTCTTTGACGCCCTCAGGAAGCAGCATAGGATGACCTTCCGGCAACTTGATGCGTCCCTCCTTCGACAAGTATTCAGATAATTTGTCCGACTTGGACACATCAAAGTCATAAGTACCTTTGTGTTGCCTCAGCCACCGTTGATTGACTTGAGTCGGTTCTTTAGACCAGGTTATCTCAGCTGCAGCCTCCTCATCTTTATCATCATATTCATCTGCTTCTTCAAGGAAAGCCTGATACATCTCGGCAGCTATGTCACCTTTCTGGAACTGATTGTTCCTCTTGAATCCCTGAGCTTGATTGCTCATTGCCGCTAATCTTTGTGATAATTGCCCGAGATCCTCAAACTCCATGCCAAACAGCTTTTCCTTGATACTCGGCAACATGCCAGCTATAGCTATTCCTGGCAATTGGTCATCCAGCAAGTTCAAAGAATAGCAAAGATTTTTGGTTTCCCTAAATCGGCGCAGATACTCTTGTGGCGTTTCGCCAAGTTTCATCCTTAAGCTCATGAGATCGGCCAACTTCTTTTCACTGGTTCCCGTAAACAAATATGAGTTGAACTTCTGCTCCAGCTCTGCCCATGTATTGATAGAATTTGCCAGCAGATAGGCGAACCAAGAAAAGGCTGGTCCTGTCAACGACAACAGGAAGTATCGAATTCTCCAAGCTTCATCTGCTGACGCTTCACCAAGCTACATCAGGTAACGGCTGATATGAGCCCAACTTTGATCGGCAAATCTTTTCTGCCGATTCTCAGAGTTATTTATTTTTAAGCGCCGATTGTCCTCAGGGATTCGTGCCCCAAGCCTTTCATGGACAGAACGGCGGTTGACTCGAGATTGCCTGTACTCGGAGTACTGATCACTGCATTCAGGGCGGTTATTCTTAACAGGCAGCTCCAAGCCTTCGTTCCAACAATACTGGAAGAACGAGCATTCCCAATGAGATTGTTCCTGCTCCCCCATATCTTCTCGTTCTTTTCGGTACATCTCTTCTTCGTACCTTCGCTGCTCCTCCAGGAACTTCCGTTCTTTATAAAGCCTCTGCTTCTGGTACCGTTCCTGTTCCCGACGCCACTTATTCAACAAAATGCGCGTCGTGACCCTGGGCCTGGAGGTATTACCTGTCTCGATTCGGCTATCTTGGAACCGAACTCTCCGCTGATGTTCTCCTTTCGTAATCTGCCGATCGGGATCAATAGTGCCAGCTTCCCTCGCTCTATTAGAGGTTAAAACTTTCATCTTACCCTTACCCCTAGGATCGGCTACATTGATCATATTAACAGAGAAAGACACAGTATTCTGCTCAAAAGGGCTACCATCAATCTTCATTTTTCCATCAAACCTCCGATGTCCACCTTGAATAGCCTTCTGGATCCGATCTCTGAACACTCGACAATCATTTATGGAATGAGACTTAGTGTTGTGGAAACCACAATACTTCTTGTCTTTGACGCCCTCAGGAAGCAGCATAGGATGACCTTCCGGCAACTTGATGCGTCCCTCCTTCAACAAGTATTCAAATAATTTGTCTGACTTGGACACATCAAAGTCATAAGTACCTTTGTGTTGCCTCAGCCACCGTTGATTGACTTGAGTCGGTTCTTTAGACCAGGTTATCTCAGCTGCAGCCACCTCATCTTTATCATCATATTCATCTGCTTCTTCAAGGAAAGCCTGATACATCTCAGCAGCTATGTCACCTTTCTGGAACTGATTGTTCCTCTTGAATCCCTGAGCTTGATTGCTCATTGCCGCCAATCTTTGTGATAATTGCCCGAGATCCTCAAACTCCATGCCAAACAGCTTTTCCTTGATACTCGGCAACATGCCAGCTATAGCTATTCCTTGCAATTGGTCATCCGGCAAGTTCAAAGAATAGCAAAGATTTTTGGTTTCCCTGAATCGGCGCAGATACTCTTGTGGCGTTTCGCCAAGTTTCATCCTTAAGCTCATGAGATCGGCCAACTTCTTTTCACTGGTTCCCGTAAACAAATATGAGTTGAACTTCTGCTCCAGCTCTGCCCATGTATTGATAGAATTTGCCAGCAGATAGGCGAACCAAGAAAAGGCTGGTCCTGTCAACGACAACAGGAAGTATCGAATTCTCCAAGCTTCATCTGCTGACGCTTCACCAAGCTACATCAGGTAACGGCTGATATGAGCCCAACTTTGATCGGCAAATCTTTTCTGCCGATTCTCAGAGTTATTTATTTTTAAGCGCCGATTGTCCTCAGGGATTCGTGCCCCAAGCCTTTCATGGACAGAACGGCGGTTGACTCGAGATTGCCTGTACTCGGAGTACTGATCACTGCATTCAGGGCAGTTGTTCTTAACAGGCAGCTCCAAGCCTTCGTTCCAACAATACTTGAAGAACGAGCATTCCCAATGAGATTGTTCCTGCTCCCCCATATCTTCTCGTTCTTTTCGGTACATCTCTTCTTCGTACCTTCGATGCTCCTCCAGGAACTTCTGTTCTTTATAAAGCCTCTGCTTCTGGTACCGTTCCTGTTCTCGACGCCACTTATTCAACAAAATGCGCGTCGTGACCCTGGGCCTGGAGGTATTACCCGTCTCGATTCGGCTATCTTGGAACCGAACTCTCCGCTGAAGTTCTCCTTTCGTAATCTGTCGATCGGGATCAATAGTGCCAGCTTCCCTCGCTCTATTAGAGGTTAAAACTTTCATCTTACCCTTACCCCTAGGATCGGCTACATTGATCATATTAACAGAGAAAGACACAGTATTCTGCTCAAAAGGGCTACCATCAATCTTCATTTTTCCATCAAACCTCAGATGTCCACCTTGAATAGCCTTCTGGATCCGATCTCTGAACACTCGGCAATCATTTATGGAATGGGACTTAGTGTTGTGGAAACCACAATACTTCTTGTCTTTGACGCCCTCAGGAAGCAGCATAGGATGACCTTCCGGCAACTTGATGTGTCCCTCCTTCAACAAGTATTCAAATAATTTGTCCGACTTGGACACATCAAAGTCATAAGTACCTTTGTGTTGCCTCAGCCACCGTTGATTGACTTGAGTCGGTTCTTTAGACCAGGTTATCTCAGCTGCAGCCACCTCATCTTTATCATCATATTCATCTGCTTCTTCAAGGAAAGCCTGATACATCTCGGCAGCTATGTCACCTTTCTGGAACTGATTGTTCCTCTTGAATCCCTGAGCTTGATTGCTCATTGCCGCCAATCTTTGTGATAATTGCCCGAGATCCTCAAACTTCGTGCCGAACAGCTTTTCCTTGATACTCGGCAACATGCCAGCTATAGCTATTCCTGGCAATTGGTCATCCGGCAAGTTCAAAGAATAGCAAAGATTTTTGGTTTCCCTGAATCGGCGCAGATACTCTTGTGGCGTTTCGCCAAGTTTCATCCTTAAGCTCATGAGATCGGCCAACTTCTTTTCACTGGTTCCCGTAAAGAAATGTGAGTGGAACTTCTGCTCCAGCTCTGCCCCTGTATTGATAGAATTTGCCGGCAGAGAGGCGAACCAAGAAAAGGCTGGTCCTGTTAACGACAACGGGAAGTATCGAATTCTCCAAGCTTCATCTGCTGACGCTTCACCAAGCTGCATCAGGTAACGGCTGATATGCTCTCTCGTACTGGTGTCATCTTGGCCCGAGAACTTGGTAAGGTCAGTAGGAGGCTTGACTCTCGGAGGGAGAGCCACCCGATTGTACCCCTCTGGGTATGGAGACTTATATGTGTATGTTTGATTCTTTGGCTTTAGGCCGAACTGATTCTGCATCATATCAGCCATTTTATGCATGATGAGGTCAACGTTCGAATCAGGAACTGTTTGTGCTTGCCCCCCAGTATGTAATCCTGCTGAACTCCCGTAGCCTGGATTCGGAAGAGCACTAATCGAGTTATAGTCCATGAATTCCCGATATCCGTCTCCAAACATATCTTTCTGTATCCTGTTTGCCACAAGAGACACTCTAGAAGCAGATGGTGGGACGTTCCCTGTGGTGCCGAACGTGAGCTGGCCATAGGTCTGGGGAAGTTGTTGTGTTTCCTGAGACACCACTCCACCCGTGCTTGGGCCAGCTCCACTGTTTTCGGCAACTCTCCGGCGTTGAGGTACTTGGAACAACAATGGCCCCCGTATTGGACCAGCAGCTTCTTCAAAATACTTATCTGCGTTTGGACCGAAAGTATCGACCATGATAGCACGAAAGTTGTTCAGGAAAGCCGACTGATGACTGGTCACTGCTCCTGATACGATCCTATGCATCACCTCCGCCATCTTCTGGAGAGCCGCTTCTTCGCTACCGTCAGGCAGCTCAAGTTGGTGATGAGGAACAACCTTCGGGAACGTCTGCTTCTGATAGACTTTGCCGCTTTTATTCTTGGAGAAGGTCTCCAAGCACTTGCGCTGGAATTCATCACAAGCTCGCTGCAACAGATCTTTTGATTCTAGCGGCAAATCGTCCATGGTCACCTCGAAGACTTGATCTTCGTTAATCTCAGGCATCTTGAAATGAAGGGTCCCACCGGGCGTGCCAAAAAGTGTGTTGACGCAAAACGTGACACCTCGCGTCAAGGCACACAGCAAGCCGAACGAGGCTGGCTTCAATCGGGTGCCCGGAGCGTACTGAATCCGGAGACGTGCCAGTCGGTTTGACCTGAAAACCAACAAGGGACAAAAGTATGAAAATACCTTGGAACATGCCGGGTGAGACTAGACGGTTCCATATGTACGGCTTTGAAAGCCAATCACGACGGCACACAGCTATAGAAGCTGTTTGTCGGAACGAATTTATAATGTCATTCGGCAAGTATAAAAGATAAAGCTTGTCAACATATTGAATGCCGAACGCATAAGTAACAAGAAGATAAAAAGGCAATTTGTAAATACAAATCTATTCAGATGACATATGCATAGGCTAATCCAGCTAGTCTGCCGCACGTCTAGCCTTCATAAACCCGTCAGGTGTAAATTCAAGCAAAGCTAATCCACCGCATGATACCACTTGCTATAAATCTACACCACTCCTTATAATTAGATTAATCCACCGCATGATACGATCTAATTATAAGAAGCTAAAAGCACACGTACATCTGGACAGACCTATAAAAACTCATTACTCGTGTAAGCTTAACCAGAATCGGCAAATTAGCCGAACTAGGGTCCATGAAGAAGAAACATACAAGCCAAACATGGTTAAACTAATCTAATACCTGCACCTGCCGCACGGCACCCAGCTCTATCAAAGCCTAAACATGATTGACATGCATGAACCCACGACATGTAACAATCTAGATTGAAAGTCAATTCGACCATTATGATCTTATAATCAGCAAAGCACAAACAAAACTCGTGCGACAAGGCTGAACGAAGATCAATCTAGATTGGGCAAAAGGTGTTGTACGAATTAAATGAATAAAATATATAACACATGATAACTTGATGAATCTATTAGATCTGCCAAATCTAACAGAGCCGATAACTATTTTTACTCATGACTTAATCCGCCGCACGATACAAGGCATAAGCAAAAACTTCCCGTCATAAGCTTAAATCCGCCGCACGATACTAAGCTTAACATACGAGACTACTTGCATCATATCTAAATCCACCGCATGATACTAGACATGATAGCAAGGTTGCCGATAATTACGGAGGTCGACGGATCGATGATTCCTCTCGAAGAACTCGACGACACAACTTAGGGACTCGAAGATGGCACGGGGCCGGTTTGTATTGATATGGTTGTGAACAGTTTTACAATGGTCGAGGGTTTATATTTATACCCTGGATGAAGCATAAGTCCTAGACGATTACGACTTACAATAAAATAAGGAAAATAAATCATATTCCTAAACCTTTCGGCATCTTCCATCTTTACGTATCTTCCCACGCAAGCCGGCTTTACTCGCAACACGCGTTTCCCGAATGGAGCCTACTGCCTTGTGAAATAGCCGACCGCGTAGACAGTTACCGAAACTCTGAGGACCAAACAGTCGCCGATTGCTTGCCGAATCTTTTCCTTCTGTTAGTTGGGCCCACCTGTAATACCCTTGTGTGTGCGAAAATCTGGTGTTAATACTACCTACTTGCCAACGCTCTCTAAGCTTCTAACCTAACTCTCACTTGCTTCTCTTGCTTTGCTTCCCTTGGAAGTGATGGTACTCTTGGGTGTGAATGAAGAGGTGCCTCCAGTGGGGTATTTATAGCCCAAATGAGTGAGGGGGGTTCTTATAGTGGGCAGCCAACCGACCTAGGGTTAGGTCAGGTGGCGGGCGCCACCCCTACTGGCGGCCGCCAGCTCCCTGGCCGTTGGATGAACCGCCTCTGCTTCAACGGCATCCCGGTGGTTGTCCAAGGCGGTTTGGAGGTCGGTTGCATGTCGTAGCAACCGACATTCAGCCTTGATCCACGCCACTTCATCCTGAGCCGTCCGATGCCACTGACCTAGTGACCAAGGGCCCAGATTTGGCCCTGGGGAGGTCACACGGATCGGTGACGTGGCAGGGAGGCCAACCCAAGTGGCGGGCGCCACTTAGAGGTGGCGGGCGCCACCTAGGGGTGGCGGGCGCCACCCCCCTTAGGCCCATTTGGGCCCTGCTGAGTGGGCTTGGCCTCTGGTGGGTCCATATGTCCAAATTTGGTTCAAATCCTGCATTCAAATAAAATTCTATGGACATGTGGAATTTGGTTAGTTTGAAACCTATTTGACTACATTTCATGCCTTTTTGGTGAACTTTAGGGTCAAATGTTGATGGTAAAATAGGTGTTTAAGGACCGTCTACAAGCTCCCCCAAGCTAACCTGTTGCTCATCCTCGAGCAACAATGCGGTTTAAGCATTGAGCATGAAATGGATAGCAACTTAAGATGTCTGCAAGTGTATATTGTATAGTGAGAAATAACTTAGCATATATCATTAATCATAGCAATGTGGAGCTTATAGCTTTTCACTTCAAACATGCAAGAGTGAAATAAAGTAGTAGATAGGAAACTTTTATCTTGCTTAGCTTTGACTAGGATTCTGTCTGGAGGTTTTTCAAGGTTTTCAAAAGATAACAACTTGCTTAAGTCCTCCAAGATTCACTCAATCACTCAATGGTGTTTAAATCCTCACTTAGGCCAAAATGTAGCCTCTCCTATTTCTAAAGAATGATATGTGGAGTTATAGGTAGGCTAAGAACCATGAGCAAATTGCCTGATGTTTATTGCTAAGCTAGACACTCAGATCATAAGGAGCAGCAAATCATAAAAATTGATCAAGATGTGCATGTGTGGTTATGTGGAAGTGTATAGAGAGATATTTCATAATCCTTCCTAGTTAATTTCTGGGGTCTAGAGCTAATGACAATTCTCTCTTTTTTTTACATGAATACATAGTGAGTAGACAAAAGATGTGTCCTCACATTTTCTTAGGACATAGTCCTCTCTTGAGCTACTTTGCTCACTCTTTTTTTTCTTTTCTTCAGGACATAGTCCTTTCTTGAGCTACTTTGCTCATTTTTCTCTCTCTCTCTCTTTTAGCTCTAGATTTCCCAAGACATCTATAGGAAAGGATTTTTGAAACGAGTAGGGAAAGGGAGAGAAATGCTTATTCCCAGTGTAGGAATAGCATAAGGCTAGCAATGGGATGTTTGGCAGGGTATTGCATATCTCCGGTGTAGAGAATAAGCAATTTATTTGGTGGTTGCAAACTTCCAAAGTGGAAAGTAGGCAAATTATGGTGGGTGTGCGCGAATCTTGATTCAAAAGATATGATAAGCTTCTCTACTAAGATCTATGAGGTCTAACAAAGCTCAACTCAAACAAAGCTCTCTGTGGTTTTGACTAATGACTAACAAATATTTGGCTGGTGGTGGGATGGGATAAAATCTAGGAGGAACTTTTAGCAAGGTCTTCATAATTTTTTTAAAAAGAAATCCTCCAGATTAGGTCCTAATTTCACCTTAACAAGTTTAAAGAATTACTCCATTTCTTACTAACTTTACTCACTAAGCATGATTTCAGTTAAAGCATGTGCAACCCACAAAAGCTACAACTTAGATAAGACCAGTTATTCAAATCATAACAATAGCATTTGCATGGCATATTTCAAATCTTATTCAGGTTTCAACTTGTTTAAGCAGATATTATCAGTTTTATTCATGGAGTGGTTATTTAGGCAAGCATGTGACATTCAAAAGATATAGAATTTAAGAACTGAATGTAAAGTGTAGGCTTGAGACATACCTTATCGGAGCGGGAGTCTCCCCCAAGTTGGCTTCTTGCTTGGTGAAAAGATCTTCTTCGTCTCAATCGGAGCTCTTGTTCTCATTTTATTAAAAAGGGAAACTATCTAATGTTGTGAAAAGGGAAACTATCCTATTTTATCATTCTAGCTAAGTTAACATATACCTATGCATATGACTAAAGATAACTGGTGATATATATATATATATATATATATTTTTTTAGTTTCATGCATGACATATGTTATTTATTCGAAAAAGGGAAAATTGAAGGGAAAAATTAAAAGTAAAACCATACCTTAGGTCCATGGAGTTTCATCCTTATCGGGTGGATCTTCTTCCTTGGGCACTTCTTCTCTTAGTACTCCATCGGGTTCTTCTTCTTTTGGCACCTCTCCCTTGTTATGTGAATCACACAACTCAGGAGGTGGTTCTCTCTTTCTGCTCCACCCTGTTCTTGGGCGCCTCTTCTTGGTACGAACGGGTTCTGCTTCCTGCATGTTAGCGGCATATGCGGGACCATGGGAGAAGGAGAATATTTCCTTCCTCCCTCCTAATGTCATTTGAATTTTACCACTTCCCACATATATGCAGGCATCAACAGTGTTCAAGAAGGGTCTACCTAAGATTAGAGGCACATCTTTTCTATTTCCCATATCTAGTATTATAAAATCAGCAGGAACATAGGAACCTCTAATATGAACAGGTAAGTCATTAACTATTCCTTCTACATAGCAAGTGGATTGATCAACTAGCACAACATAGGCAGATGTGGATGACATGGGTGGAAAGAACAAGTTTTCATAGAAATCTTTAGATAAAATGTTCACACTCGATCCTAAATCACACATGGCATTTTTAAAGACTTCACCAAAGATTGAGCATCTAATTATGGGACTACCAGGATCACCCTTTTTAACAGTCATGGTTTGATCTTCATAATAGTTAAAATACTTTATTTCAACCATATTAGCAGTTTCCATGTCAGGTTTAGCAGGAATTTTGCCAGATTCAAAAGATGGTATGATAGCAGCAAGTTGAGCTAATTGGGTTTCTAACATCTTATTAAAGCTAAGTTGATTTTTCAGAACAGATGAGAAATCTTCCAATTTAGCATTTATATTCTCAAGGGCTTTATCATTCGACATTAATTTCTTATTCAAAAATTCAGTAGTTCTACCTTGTGAGTAAACTAAATTCTTTAAGAACGAGAAATCATCAGAATTATGAAAATTAGAGTGGGGGAATGAATTGTTACCTTGAGAGTTTGCAGGCTAATTCCATCCTTGATTCTGTTGACGGAAACCGTTACTGTTGTTGATGAAGTTCAAATCTTCATGTAGCTCGGGGCAGTGGTTCCCAGAATGTCCGGTTTCTCCACAGACTTCACAAGTCATGTAGGATTCCAGAGATTGGACACTCTATTGTTGGTTCATCTTTTCACAGCTGTCCAGCTTCTTTGCCAGCAGGTTCATCTTGGCCACGATCATGTCGGCCTCCTTAAGGGAATACATACCTCGCTTACGGGGCTGTAGTCTTTCGTCATTCCATCCTTGGTTCGACACCATCTTCTCTATGAGAGCCTTAGCATCTGCAACATTCAGAGAAAAGAATGCACTACCGGAGGCGGCATCCAAATGGCTTCTAGAGAGTGGGGTTAGGCCATGGTAGAAGTTCTAGATCAACAGCCAGTCCTCCATACCATGGTGCGGACAAGAGCGACATACTCTTGAACCTCTCCCAAGCCTCGGGAATAGATTCCTCGGCTTGTTCCGTAAAGCTAGAGATTTTGTTGCGAAGAGCATTCGTCTTGCCCATAGGAAAGAATTTGGCGAGAAAAGCATTGGAACACTTGTCCCATGTGTCTACAGCGTTGCGATCGGTATAGAACCATGGCTTCGCTTTTCCTAGCAAAGAGAAAGGAAAGAGACGAAGACGAATGGCTTCTTGGGTTATCCCCTTAATGGTGAAGGTGCCGCAAATCTCCAAAAATTGTTGGAGGTGAGCATTGGCATCCTCATGAGCCTTGCCACAGAACGAGCTAGCTTGGACCATCGTTATCAGAGCCGGTTTCAACTCAAAATTGAGTTTGGCATCGATCACATCTGGTCCTATCGCTACATTAGCGGCAGAAGGAGCAGAACACGAATGGTCTTGTTGGCCATCGTGAAGATAGAACGAGATAAGAAAGAAAGAAGTTGAAGAAGATAAAGGAAAAAGATAAGAAGGACTAAGGAAAGAAAGAATGGGGTAAGATGGGATTCGCTAAGCGAGAGCTTAAGCGAAGATAAATTCGACAAGGACTCAACCGATACACCGATTGCCTTCCCGGCAACGGCGCCAGAAACACCTGTTGGTAGTTCTTAGCTTAACTAAAGATAGCGCTAGGCAACTATCCCCGGTAATGGCCCAGGAATGCTTGTTGGCACTTGCTAACGTTGTTACTAGGAGTAGACTATGGAGTCTATCCCCGGCAACGGCGTCGGAAATGCTTGAAGCAAGACCGGTCACTATACCTAAAGGAGTGGAGCTAAAGCAGCTATCTACTAATGCCAAGCGGGGTTGTCAATCCCGACACTAGTAGGAGCTAGCTAGAGAGAATGCAATCTACCAGGAGGAGATTCTGCAAGCGCACAGAACTATCGTAGTAGCACTTCGCCTGGGAGTACCAGGTGTCGATTTATTTGATCCCAAGGGAAGGCTAGGGTGGTGTATGAGTTGAGTCAAGGAGGGGATGAGAGTCGAAGAAAAGAGAAAAAGGAAAAGGGGAGAAGGGAAGATGAAAGGCTAGAAAGAATATATGGGTGGATAGGTAAGGATGAAATGGATGGCTAAGGTAAGGTGGATGGATAAGTAGATAAAGGGAATATGATAACTAAGGATAACTAACTAATAACTACTGACTACTCCTAGATAACCACGAAGCAAGATAACTATGAAGCGAGATAGTTACGAAGCAAGGCAGGCAAAAGACAATAAAGTAACTAAGTTGAGTATAGTTTTATTCCTATCTTGTCAAGTATCGAGGCGTACTAGCCTTTACCACTTACTTAGGTTGAACGCTAGCACAACGAGCCTTACTGTTAAACTGGGCCAACTACGTGGTGGAATTCAAGGCGCACACGGCTGTCACCACCTGCTTGCTACCACAGCTATCCGGGGGTCCAGCCGTATCTGAAGTTAAGTCTATAACTAAGCACCACGCTTAACTATATTCTAACTATCTCTACCCTAGCTTTGAATAGAGACACCCTTACGGACGTCAGAGCAAACACTTGACTTAATAAGATAAACACTAAACTAACTAAGCAACCTATTGGCAAAGATCAAACACTAAGCTCACTAGAGATTAACTACTATGGCTAAGTGAATTGATCTATAGGATAGCTAGGCACTCAAGCAATCAATCAAGTATACCACTCAATACTGATAAGTAGAATAAAGTAATACTTGAAATGATGAACTAGAATATAGTAAATGCTTGAGTAACAAGAGCAAAACCTGAACTGGAGATGAAGGAAGACTCTTCCCAGCTCCAGAACCGATCACTCGCACGCCTCTACTCTTGAGCTAACCCTTGAGCAGCGCTACCGCGAGGGCGAAGATGCCTTGCTCTACTAGCTACCTACTTGCCAAAGCTCTCTAAGCTTCTAACCTAACTCTCACTTGCTTCTCTTGCTTTGCTTCTCTTGGAAGTGATGGTACTCTTGGGTGTGAATGAAGAGGTGCCTCCAGGGGGGTATTTATAGCCCCAATGAGTGAGGGGGGTTCTTATAGTGGGCAGCCAACCGACCAAGGGTTAGGTCAGGTGGCGGGCGCCACCCCCTACTGGCGGCCGCCAGATTCCTGGCCGTTGGATGAACCGCCTCTGCTTCAACGGTGTCCAGGTGGTTGTCCAAGGCGGTTTGGAGGTCGATTGCATGTCCTAGCAACCGACATTCAGCCTTGATCCACGCCACTTCATCCTGAGCCGTCCGATGCCACTGACCTAGTGACCAAGGGCCAAGATTTGGCCCTAGGGAGGTCACACGGATCGGTGACGTGGCAGGGAGGCCAACCCAAGTGGCGGGCGCCACTTAGAGGTGGCGGGCGCCACCTAGGGGTGGCGGGCGACACCCCCCTTAGGCCCATTTGGGCCCTGCTGAGTGGGCTTGGCCTCTGGTGGGTCCATATGTCCAAATTTGGTTCAAATCCTCCATATGTCCATGTGGAATTTGGTTAGTTTGAAACCTATTTGACTACATTTCATGCCTTTTTGGTGAACTTTAGGGTCAAATGTTGACGGTAAAACAGGTGTTTAAGGACCGTCAACAACACCCACCTCCCAAATCATCTCAGTCATTTGCTCTTTTGCTTCTAGGGTTTCCTGCTCTCCCATTCCCTGCTGTAGTGAACTGAGATCCACAGAGAAGACAATCATACCTCTGTGTCCGTGAGATCTTGAGGAAGTGAGACCGTAATCTCACTATTGTAGCGTGTGGTAGCCACACGGTTGCAAATTCGTGGTTGTGATTCGCGGTTTGTTCTTGTTCTTCGCGGGTTGTTTTTTCTCCACATTTTTCCTATTGATCGATCTTTCTTCTCAGTGCATTTTTTGCAAATCCGTTTGAATAGAATTGTTCTAGATCGTGAGGCACTTCTTTCCACCAAAGGAAATCATCTCTAACCTCACGAGCTAGTAGATCGGTCGATTTTTGTTTTGGATCGAGTTTTGCTCCCTTTCTCCCGAATTCTTCCAATTCATCGATTTGGAGTTAGGTTCGAGCCATGATCCCTTTGGGATAGCTCACTAGCCTCCTTGGAACTCCTCATACCAAGTCTAAGCCTTAGTGCTTTTGATTCGGACGAGATCGGTTGATTTTCATGGAAGAACAGTTATGAATCGGGACCATCGGACGCTCTGTTCGTGAGCATCGGATGCTGGTTCATACCATCGGAAGCATCCGATGCCACATGTCATCTGACAGTGCTTTCAAAGGAGCATCGGACGCTGACCATCGGAGCCTCCGTTGCCATCGGACGCGCCGACGGTCTAGCATCGGACGCTAGGGTTTCACTGTAGCAGCATCCGATGCCAGTCCATTAAGGTTCCCGCAAGGTCCATTTTGCATCGGACGCTTCCGGTGCTCTGACCTCGGACGCTGCCAGCTTCTGATGCAGATGTTTCTGCACTGATTCGTCCGTGGTTCGTTCGTCTGTTGTCGGTTTTGATTTCCGGCTTTTGAGTTGGGTTTCTAGAGTAGTGTAGTGTCTCACTGTGCTTCTTGGAAGCATCCACCCGACATCTAGGGTCATGGACAATTGCAAGCTCTAGGTTTGCTCTTGGGGTTGATTCTCGGGACAGTGGTGACAAGTTTCTGAAAAGAAATTTGAAGCTCCCATTCACCCACCCTCTGGTCGTTTTCTGGTAGCACTCTCGGTCCTTCAATTGGTATCGGAGTGGGTTAAGGATCTTCCACCTTAGCCGGTTCCAGATCCACAGAAGGCGACATGGATCGCGGCGTGGGCAAACCGCCGTTTTTCGATGGGACGAACTATGCGTATTGGAAGATACGTATGTCGGCCTATCTCCAGAGCATGGGCTCTTTTGTTTGGGAGATTTGCAACAAGGACGATTACGTTGTCTTGGCTGCTCGTGTTACTCAGCTTCAGATCGATGAGCACGATGCCAATAGCCGAGCGCGTAACGCTCTTTTCTCCTGTTTGAGCATGTCCGAGTTTGATCGCGTTTCTCACCTCCCCACGGCTCGTGAGATTTGGGCGACCCTCATGCGTTTCCATGAGGGAACCACTCAAGTCAAATCTCATCTCTACGAGTCGCACAAGCGGGAGTATGAGAACTTTAGACATATGCCTGGCGAGAGCATAGAAAGTTTATTCGCTCGCTTTCAGGTAATTGTCAACAAGATGAGAGCGAACAAGGAGCTGTTGCCTTTCGACGATCATGAGAGAGCTTTGAAGCTTTTGCATATTCTCGATCGGTCGGTGTGGGACTCAAAGGTCCAGGCAATCATCGAATCGTCTAACTATGAGACCCTCACATGCGACGAGCTCTTTAGTAAGCTCAAGTCTAGTGAGATTAATGCCATGTCGAGGGCTTCTTATGAAAATCCTTCTGGCCCGACGATGGCTTTGGTTTCTGGCTCTTCTGCTAACCCCTCTGGAGGATTTGCACTCTCTTCACTTCTATCTGTCACAGAGGAGCAGTTGGAGTCTTTGGGTGATGACGAGTTGGCTTTGCTTGCCAACCGGTTCTCACGGTTTCACAACAACCACATGAACCGTCGCCGTGGAGGAGGACGTTCAGGATGCTTTGAGTGCGGCAACCGCGACCACTTCATCGCCAATTGTCCCAAGAAGAACAAGCACACATCTGGGGAAGGGTGATCATGGGCACAAGTACGACTCTGGCAAGCATAAGGAGAAGTACGTCCCCATGAAGCACAAGCGGAAGGGCGGCTTCGACAAGGAGTACATCAAGAAGAAGTACTTGGAGAAGGCCCAGGCTGAGCAGCGTGCTTTCTTCGCCATGCTCAGCGACGTCGACGGCTCGGATGACGACTCCGCACCCTCAAGCGATGATGAGTCCGAGAAGAGGAAGAGGATTGAGGACAAGCTGAACGACCTCTGCTTCTTTGCCGACGACGAGGGCTTCTGCACCATGGCCCTTGGTGATGAGGTCGACGGCAAGCTGGAGGATATCCCTCAGAACGACGATGACGACGACTCCTCTCAGGTATCTCAAACTCCTGAGGAACTCTCTGCTGAGGTTGATAATCTTACTGCCGCTTTGCTGAGTCAAGATAAGTTGCTTAGGCGTGCAGCTAGAGAGAGGAAGGAGTTTAGGCAGAAGTGGGAGGATACCGTGAAGGAGCTTGAGTTTGCCAGATCCACGGTTGTAGTTTCTGAGGAGGGTGAGTGCGAGATGTGCACCAAGCACATGACTGTCCTTCTCACTTTGAGAGGTAAGTATGCTGCTTTGGTTGGAGGGGTGGATGAGCTCCGGGCAAGACCCGTGTTGTTGGGTGCATGCAAGTCTTGTGCTGGCTTGCAAACCGAGTTGGCAGAGAAGAATGCCAAGATTGAGTCTCTTGTGAAGGCCAGCTCGGGTAGCTCTTGGGTGTCTAGGTGCGCTTTGTGTGAGGGTTTGGAGATGGAGATTGCAAACGTGAAGCATGGCAAGATGCAAACCGAGGAGGAAAACACATACCTTCGGACCATCTTGTCATGGGTGTCTTGTGGTGAGCCGCAGCTTGGGATGATGATCTCTCAGTTTAAGCGTGCTGCGGGAGGTCCAGGTGTAGGTTTTGCTCCGGGTGTTGATGTTTCTTCTTTTGGCAAGGTTGGAGAGTTTAGTGGTCTTAACCCGAGTGAGAAGCCCAACACCACCACTACTCCCAAGCTTACCAAGCTTCCACCCAAAGAGCCTCTCAAGCCTAACACCAAGGATGGAATGTTTGATGAACCTCCAAGAGCTCCACCCAAGAAACAGCAATGGGCTCCCAAACCAAACCACCTCAAGAACAAGCTAGACACCATGCCACCTATCCAGGAGGAGCTTATGCCACAGAAGAGCAAGGTGATCCACACCTGAAGGACCAAGAATGCAACCAGAAAGCGACCAGAGGGGGGGGTGAATGGGAGCTTCAAAATTCCTTTCGGAAACTTGTCGCCACTGTCCCAAAAATCAACCCCGAAGACAAACCCTAGAGCTTGCAAGTGACCACGACCCTAGATGTAGGGTGGATGCTTCCGAGAAGCACAGCGGGACACAATACAACCCTAGAAACCAACCGCAAAAGACGGAAACCAAAACCGACAACTGATGAGTGAGCTGCGAACGAAACTGCGCAGAGACTGCACTGACCGAACTCTGCCTGCGTCCGGTCACAGAGCACCGGACGCATCCGGTCAGCCGAAAATGGATTTCAGAGCTTACTGTTCCTGACCGGACTCACCAGAGACAAGCGTCCGGTCGATGCACAGAGCGTCCGGTCAAAACGAACAAAAACTGTGAACAGTGGAAGAGGTGCGTCCGGTCACACTGGAAGGCCAGCGTTCGGTCAAGTCACAGATAGACACAGTGTGGACATTCAACCACCGGACGCACTGCCCTAGCGTCCGGTCGTCCCGAGTCAGCGTCCGGTCACCCCGCAGCAGCACTGTTCGTCCACCGATTCGACTCGATCTCACCCAAAACAAATCCTCTGGGGATCAAACTTGGTGAGAGGAGTCACAAGGAATATAGTGAGCTATCTCTAAGAGATCATGGCTCGAACCTATCTCCAAATCGATGAATCGAAGAATTTCGGGGGAAGGGAGAAAAACTTGACCCAAAACAAAAATCGACCGATCTACTAGCTCGTGAGGTTAGAGGTGAATTCCTTCTGTGGAATGAAGTGCCTCACGATCTAGAACAACTTGGTTCAAACGGATTTGCAAACGACGCACCAAGTAGAGAGATCGATCAACGGGAAAAACATGGAGAAAAATAACCCGCGAAGAACACGAACAAAACGCGAATCACAACCACGAATTTGCAACCGTGTGGCAACCACACGCTACAACAGTGAGATTACGGCCTCACTTCCTCAAAATCTCCAGTACACAGAGGTATGGTTCTCTGCGGATCTCAGCTAGCTACAGCAGGGGATTGGGAGAGCAGGAAACCCTAGAAGCAAAGAGCAAATGACTGAGATAGAATGGGAGGAGGGTGTCTCCCTCTACTTATAATAATTCTAATTCCTACTCTACCCCTCTCTAATTACAGAGCGAACCAGCTAAACCCTAGGGTTATTCTGGACCAACTCGTGGTAGTTGGTGATCCGACGGCCACGCCCGCACAACTCGTAGCGTTGCCTCGACGCAACCTCCCGATTGCCGCCACGTGCCGCCCTCGCTCTGCACCCCCGGTTTTGTGGCCCAAACCGGGAAACCAGCCTTTCCAGCCAACCCCTGGTTTTGAGGCCCAAACCGGGAAACCAGCCTTCCAGCATTTGAGTTTTGAGGCCCAAACTCAGCAAACCCGTAGTGCCCAGGTTTTGAGGCCCAAACCTGGAAACCGTCCTCAGCCCGAGTTTTGTGGCCAAACTCGGAAACCATCAGCACCCAGGTTTTGAGGCCCAAACCTGGAAACTGTCCACCCGATGGTTTTTCTCTGGCTCTACCACCAAACCGAAGCTGTAGATGGGATGCACCGGCCGTGCACCCCGTCCACCGACACTTGTCCCAAAGTCCTTGACTCAGGCAACACATGACCACAAGTCTTCGCTCGTCCCTGTCCTAGGGTGTCAGCCACCACAGCTGATCCTCAGGCCACCGGTCCCTCAGTCCAAGCCTCACGTCCGCCCTTCGCCACTCTCGGTCCCTCGGCACGGCACGTCTCTACTTGACCTTCACCTTGCCCTCGATCACTATATCCGTGCTCGACACCTGCACAAGCCAAAGAACATGCGCATCATCCCAGTTGACAATCACTCATCACTCAGAGACTCGGCATACACCCATGTATCCGCAACACCCACTACCGTGAGTACCAACAACCCCCTATGAGAGCGGTGAGGTACCATTATGAGCACTGTGGGAGAGATGGACACTTGAGTGAGTTTTGCTTTCGGCGCAAGATAGAGGAGCGCCGTGCCAGGGAGATGAACAATGCGGACATGTATCATCCTTTCCATGATGTACATGTGCCGAATGTTCAGAGGAGAGCTGCTAGGCCTAGAGGTACAGTGCTTCAAGGTCCTAGGCGTCAGGGAGGTGTTGCCCGGCGGGGTCCTGACTTTGCAGGATACGGACCCCGTGGCGGTGGCTTTGTTGAGCGTTTTCTTCCATCGCGTTTTGAGTATCGCGATGGACGCTCTTTCCTTAGCGGACCACGTTTTCCTATGCGTGGTGATCGCTTTCCCCGTAGGCGTGCTAGGAATAGTTTTTCTACTAACCGTTCTTTTGAGCAGCCAGCCCAACACTGGTATTTTTCCTATTTCACTCACCCCAGTGTTGGACCGTATGCTCACCCTATGTCTTGTTATTGATGTAGGTAAAACGATTGGAGGACATTTGGTTGGTGGATTCCGGTTGCTCTAGACACATGACCAGAAATGCCAAGTGGTTCTCCAGTCTTATTCCTGTTGCTGGAAAGGAGTTTATCACCTTCAACGACAATAGTAAAGGTAAAGTGTTGTCTCGTGGGTCGGTGCGAGTTAATGAGCACTTTGTGTTGCATGATGTTGCTCTTGTTTCTAACTTGCATTTTAACCTTCTTTCTGTTTCGCAACTTTTTGATGATGACTATGAGATTCGTTTTAAACCGAATCTCAGTCGTATTTCAGATCCTCAGGGCAATCTTGTGTGTTTGATTTTGCCCTTTGGGAAAGTCTTTCGTGCGAATTTCTCGGAGTCGTTTGGATTTTCTTGCTGTCTTGTGGCTG
Organism: Coix lacryma-jobi var. lacryma-jobi; assembly: GCA_009763385.1. Taxonomy (NCBI): domain Eukaryota; kingdom Viridiplantae; phylum Streptophyta; class Magnoliopsida; order Poales; family Poaceae; genus Coix; species Coix lacryma-jobi. The sequence continues at coordinate 83,784,810 of CM019822.1, forward strand.
GTCCTTCCTCCTCCGATCTTTGGAAGTGGCATAGGAGACTGGGACATTTGAGTTTTGACTTGCTTGCAAGGCTTAGCTCACTTGGCCTAATTCGAGGATTGCCCAAGTTGTCCATGGAGAAGGACCTTGTTTGCCATTCTTGTAGACATGGGAAGATGGTTGCCACTCCCCACCATCCAGTGACTCAGGTCATGACTAAGCGGCCTGGAGAGCTTTTACACATGGACCTCGTTGGTCCGGCTCGGGTGAGCTCGGTTGGGGGGGAGTGGTATGTTTTGGTTGTTGTTGACGATTTTTCGAGATATTCGTGGGTCTTCTTTTTGACTGAGAAGACTGAGACTTTCTCGTTTGCTCACAATCTGATTTTGCGTCTTCAGAACGAGTTCCCTTTGAACTCGATGCGAGCTATTCGTAGTGATAATGGTTCCGAATTCAAGAATTTAGATTTTGAGAAGTTTTGGGACTCTTTGGGTTTGGAGCATCAGTTTTCTTCCCCCTACACACCGCCACAAAATGGTGTTGTAGAGAGGAAGAATCAGACCCTTGTAGAGATGGCCAGGACGATGCTCGATGAGCATAGGACTCCTAGGCGATATTGAGTCGAAGCTATGAACACTGCATGCTATATTTCCAATCGCATTTTTCTCCGAGCTTTCTTGAAAAAGACTTCTTATGAGTTGCGTTTTGGAAGATAGCCCAAAGTGAGTTATTTTAGAGTTTTTGGTTGCCACTGTTTTATACTTAAGAAAGGCAACCTGGACAAATTTGAGTCTCGTTCTTCTGATGGTGTATTTTTGGGTTATGGCACTCACACTCGAGCTTATCATGTACTTAACCTTGATACTAACTGAGTCATGGAGACATCTGATGTCACCTTCGACGAGACCATGGTTTGTCCTTCTTCTCGTTTTGAGCGTGCAGGTGATCATGAGGTTGGTGAGCCACTTTTTGATGACGAGGACGAGGGTGCTGAAGGGATGGATGATCCAGCACCCCCTCCACCTGCTGTGCCACAAGGAGCGGCTTCTACTATGAATCACGGCCCCGATCCCTCTTCTTCGACTTGGGGGCCGTGGGATCCGCCACCCCGAGCGGTACCTTTTGTACCCGGGGAGGCACCAGCTGCTGTTGAGGGGGAGATATCTTCTGCTCGGGAGGCGCCACGACACATCCAGTGCCAACACCCGCCTCAACAGATGATCGGTAGCATTGACGAACGTGTCACTCGGTCCAGGTCACAACAAATCTCTCACTTTGCTCATTCTGCATTTGTTGCTGATTTCGAACCCCGAGATGTTGGACACGCTTTGACGGATCCGGATTGGGTCAATGCCATGCATGAGGAGTTAGAGAATTTTGAGTGAAATCGGGTTTGGGTTTTGGTTCCACCTCCTCCAGACTGTAATCCTATTGGGACAAAATGGGTTTTCAAAAACAAACAAGGAGAGGATGGCCACATTGTGAGGAACAAGGCCAGACTTGTAGCCAAGGGTTATAGTCAGAAGGAGGGGATAGACTATGAGGAGACTTTTGCTCCTGTAGCTCGTTTGGAGGCTATTAGGATACTCTTAGCTTTTGCTGCATCCAAAGGGTTTAAACTTTTTCAAATGGATGTCAAGAGTGCCTTCTTAAACGGCTACATAGAAGAAGAGGTGTATGTCGAACAACCCCCCGGTTTTGAAGATCCCAAGTTTCCAAACCATGTTTTCAAACATCACAAAGCTTTATATGGTTTGAAACAAGCCCCTAGAGCCTGGTATGATAGGTTGAAGACCTTTTTGCTTGCTAAGGGTTTTAAAATGTGATGTGTGGATAAAACACTTTTTCTCCACAAGCAAGGCAAAGACACTCTCTTGGTCCAGATTTACGTGGATGATATCATTTTCGGTGGTTCTTCTCACGCTTTGGTTGCCAAGTTTGCAGATCTGACTTTCTTTTGTACCCGGGGAGGCACCAGTATGATGGGCGAACTGACTTTCTTTCTTGGATTGCAAATTAAACAATCCCGAGAAGGGACGTTTGTGCACCAGGGCAAGTACACCAAAGACTTGCTGAAGAGGTTCGATATGGGTGAGGCCAAGCCTCTTCCAACACCCATGTCAACCACGACGGCCTTGGATGCGGACAAGGAGGGAGAAGCTGTGGACCAAAAGGAGTACCGAAGTATGATCGGGTCGCTGCTCTACCTGACGGCGACACGCCCGGACATCCAGTTCGCGGTGTGTCTGTGTGCGCGCTTTCAGGCGTTGCTGAAGGACCGAGAAAGCACTAGCAAGGCGACCAGAGGGGGGTGAATGGGAGCTCAAAAATTTCTCTCGAAACTTTGACAAATGTCCCAAAATCAACCCTGAGAAACTGCGACCGAAACCGTGATGCCCACGACCCTTGGAAGAGGGTGGATGATCCCTAGGATCACAGCGAGACACCACAAGAAGATAGCAAACCAAATGTCAAAAGCTCCGGCTCGAACACAAACCCAAAAACCAAGTCCCGAACGTAGATTGTCGGCTACGTCGAGAAACTCCTAAATACCTATGCTAACAAGTAGCAAAGATACCTAGAGAGGTTCCTTGGTCAACTCTAGGGTCAAACGTGAAGTCCGGAAACCAAACGAACAAGCCGGGAGAGCAAACGCACTAAGCCGGAAGACACAACCAAATCCCGGACTGTCCGCCGGTACGGTCCCGGACTGTCCGCGGTAGTGCCGGACTGTCCGCGGGCGAGTGGCGGACTGTCCGTCGGCAAAACTCGCCAAACAGCAAGGTTGCTGCAACGTCCCTGGACGTTCCCGGACTGTCCGCCAAACACAACGGTGGACTGTCCGCCGGTCAAGTTTTAGCACTGTTCACCGAGACACGCAGCCACTGCTCGGCTGAATCCCGATGCGCGGACTGTCCGCGCCCTGAGTGGCGGACTGTCTGAGGTCACTCAGGGAGGGCGATTTTGTTCGCCCTTCACCCAAATCAATCCCAAATCGAATCAACTCACAATCCCACGTTCCCAAACTTGGAGAGGATGATCACGGAGTAGTTAGGAGACTATCCCCAAGAAATCATCCGCTCAAATCGAGTCAATCACCGGGAAATCAAAAAGGGAAGAGGATGAACCAAATAGCGCCACGAAAATGAAATCAACTCGATCTACTTGTTCGTAAGGAGATAGATAAATTCCTTCGGTGGAAATGATCTCCTTTCAAATACGAACAAGTTGATTCAAACGGATTTCGCAAAGACGCACTAGAGAGGGAGATCGAGTGACGGGAAAATCGCGGAGAAACGAAGAACGCGAAGAACACGAATCAAAACACGAATCAACACATCGATCTGCAACCGTGTGGCTACCACACGCTACAACAGTGAGGTTACGGCCTCACTTCCTCAAAATCTCCAGTATACAGAGGTATGGTTCTCTGCGGATCTCAGCTAGCTACAGCAGGGGATTGGGAGAGCAGGAAACCCTAGAAGCAAAGAGCAAATGACTGAGATGACTAACTGAGATGAATGGGGAGGTGGGTGTCTCCCCCTATTTATCCTAATTCTAACCTATTCCTAATTCCAACTCTACCCCTAACTACTTACAGATCGAACCAGCTAAACCCTAAGGTTATTCTGGACCAACTCGGTGGTAGGTGTATCCGACGGCCACGCCCGCACAACTCGTAGCGTTATCTCGACGCAACCTCCCGATTGCCGCCACGTGCCGCCCTCGCTCTGCACCCCCGGTTTTGTGGCCCAAACCGGGAAACCAGCCTTTTCCAGCCAACCCCCGGTTTTGAGGCCCAAACCGGGAAACTAGCCCACCAAGCATCTGAGTTTTGAGGCCAAACTCAGCAAACCCTCAGCGCCCAGGTTTTGAGGCCCAAACCTGGAAACCGTCCTCAGCCCGAGTTTTGTGGCCAAACTCGGAAACCATCCGCACCCAGGTTTTGAGGCCCAAACCTGGAAACCGTCCACCCGATGGTTTTTCCCTGGCTCTACCACCAAACCGACGTCGTAGATGGGATGCACCTCCCGTGCACCCCGTCCACCGACACGTGTCCCCAAGTCCACGACTCAGGCAACACATGACCGCAAGTCTTCGCTCATCGCTGCCACAGGCTGTCAGCCTCCATAAGTGATCCTCGGGCCTCTGGTCCCTCAGTCCAAGCCTCACGTCCGCCCTTCGCCACTCCCGGTCCATCGGCATGGCACGTCTCTACTTGACCTTCACCTCGCCTTTGATCACTGCATCCGTGCTCGACACCTGCACAACACAAGCCAAAGAACATGCACATCATCCCAGTTGACAATCACTCATCACTCAGAGACTCGGCATACACCCATGTATCCGCAATCTCCCCCTTGATGAGTGCATTGTCAACTAACAACACAAATCATAAGAGAAAGAGAAGAAAGGAGGAAGGAGAAGAAGAGAACTCGACCAAATGACCCAAAAGCATAGCAAAGCCGAAGAAGGTCAAGTGGAAAGAGCGAAAGAACTTGGTCCCCAAAGACATGGGCAACGGCTCAACGCAACCAAGCAAAGCAAAGCTAGCCCTCAAGAAGAGGTAGAACAGGCTCAACACCGCTAGCAAAAGACCAATCGAAAATATCGAAGCAAAATGCTAGTCCCTCAAGATAGAGGCACAGATGCTCAACACAACTAACAAAGAAAGCTCGATACCGAAGCCTTATGGCCAACAGGAAGCAAGAAAAACTCCCTCTCGAAAAGTGCAAACAACCAGGAAGGCTCGCCCTTAGCTGAAACGGAGGGTAATGATTTGCAATTTCTCCCCCTTAGTTGAAAATGCACTTATCAAGAAATAAGGCTCCCCCTCAGAAAATGCACCAACAAAAAGTGCCAACAAGAGAGGTTCTCCCCCTTCCAAAATGCATATGAGTCAAAAATGCAAGTTAGGAGCTTCAAAAGTATACTCAAGAGAGTGCAAAGATGCTCTATAGAGTTCAAATCCGATGACTCAGAAAAATGCACAGAATGCTAGCAAAGGCTCAAACTGATCACTAAGTCTGAAATGAGAGCAAAAGAGCAGTTTGTAGCCGAAAAGGTATTCACCATCAAAATAGCACAGACATGTATAGACAGGAAGTCAAACAAGTGCTAATCATGTATTCAAGGTGAACTACCCCTAGCATAGTTCAAACATCATGCTGATACCAATTTAGGCATACACTTGTGATTTCAAATTTTAATCGGAGTTGCAGCGGTGAAATTACACAAGTTCAGAAAACAGCATGTGACTACGAGAGGTTGAATGCTTGTTATTGCCTAACTTTCCAACTGTGCGAAGCCTATGCATAAGCAATCAGAAGCTTAAAGCAACAGTTTCGGTCATACACTACACAACTCAAGTTTAACTCAAAGTGCAATGAGAAACAGTCTCGAAACTGTGAGGTGCTAACAAGCAAACCCATCTCGATCTTTCCAATTCACTTAACTTGGTTCAGATTTTAAACAGAATATGACATACCAAGCCAGTGAATGACTCAACACTAGAGACATAGCAACCTAGCATATATGAAAAGTACATGTGACTTCAACACATCCTACACATGCTAGTTGCATATCTCAATGGTGAATATTTTCAAGTTTTAAGTTCATTAACAAATTCACCATTCAAAAATAGCTCAGCTCATAGTATGCACTAGTGATCAGAAAGAGCATAAGCTACAGCATCAACATAAAGCATCGGAGCAAAAACTACACAGAGCATAGTTACATTCTTCAGATTATACACATGAAGCTCAGAATGTAAAAGCGTATGCTGAAATGCAAAAGATGCACGAAGAAATCAAAAAGAAGCAAAAACAACTGAAATCAAAAAGTCAGTGTATCATACAAAATCCAAAGTGTTTCCCCCATCTAAAAGGGGAAACACACACCAAGCTCACCTCTCAACCGATTAATGGTTGATTGGTCCAAAGGCTTGGTGAAAATATCAGCCAACTGATGATGAGTATCGACATGGCGAAGGTTGATATCACCCTTCTCATAGTGGTCTCGCAGAAAATGAAAGCGCACATCAATGTGTTTGGTCTTAGAGTGCAGCACGGGGTTCTTAGCAACGCTAATCGCACTCGTGCTGTCATAAAGCAAAAGCACGCGAAAAAAGCTCAGACCAAAATCACGTAAGGTGGCCATCATCCAGAGTAACTGGGAACAGCAGCTAGCCGCAGCAACATACTCAACCTCCATGGTAGACTGGGCGACGCTAGACTGCTTGCGAGAAGACCACGAAACAAGAGAAGAACCAATAAACTGACAAGTCCCAGAAGTGGACTTGCGATCAATACGGCAACCAGCAAAATCGGCATCGGAATAACCGCAAAGGGAAAGGGTGGAGGAAGCAGAATACCAAATCCCGAATTCTGGAGAGAAGGATAAGTACCTCATAATGCGCTTGACCGCCTGACGGTGAGAGGTGCGCGGCCGCCTGAAAGCGCGCGCAGAGGCACACCGCGAACTGGATGTCCGGGCATGTTGCCATCAGGTACAGCAGCGACCCAATCATACTCCGATACTCCTTCTGGTCCCATCGAAAAACGACGGTTTGCCCACGCCGTGATCCATGTCGCCTTCTGTGGATCTGGAACCGGCTAAGGTGGAAGATCCTTAACCCGCTCCGATACCAATTGAAGGACCGAGAAAGCACTAGCAAGGCGACCAGAGGGGGGGGGGTGAATGGGAGCTCAAAAATTTCTCTCAAAACTTTGGCCAAATGTCCCAAAATCAACCCCGAGAAACCGCGACCGAAACCGTGATGCCCACAAGAAGATTGTCAAAAGATAGCAAACCACAAGAAGATAGCAAACCAAATGTCAAAAGCTCCGGCTCGAACACAAACCCAAAAACCAAGTCCTGAACGTAGATTGTCGGCTACGTCGAGAAACTCCTAAATACCTATGCTAACAAGTAGCAAAGATACCTAGAGAGGTTCCTTGGTCAACTCTAGGGTCAAACGTGAAGTCCGGAAACCAAACGAACAAGCCAGGAGAGCAAACGCACTAAGCCGGAAGACACAGCCAAATCCCGGACTGTCCGCCGGTACGGTCCCGGACTGTCCGCGGTAGTGCCGGACTGTCCGCGGGCGAGTGGCGGTCTGTCCGTCGGCAAAACTCGCCAAACAGCAAGGTTGCTGCAACGTCCCTGGACGTTCCTGGACTCTCTGCCAAACACAACGGCGGACTGTCCGCCGGTCAAGTTTTAGCACTGTTCACCGAGACACGCAGCCACTGCTCGGCTGAATCCCGATGCGCGGACTGTCCGCGCCCTGAGTTGCGGACTGTCCGCGGTCACTCAGGGAGGGCGATTTTGTTCGCCCTTCACCCAAATCAAATCAACTCACAATCCCACATTCCCAAACTTGGAGAGGATGATCACGGAGTAGTTAGGAGACTATCCCCAAGAAATCATCCGCTCAAATCGAGTCAATCACCGGGAAATCAAAAAGGGAAGAGGATGAACCAAAAAGCGCCACGAAAATGAAATCAACTCGATCTACTTGTTCGTAAAGAGATAGATAAATTCCTTCAGTGGAAATGATCTTCTTTCAAATACGAACAAGTTGATTCAAACGGATTTCGCAAAGACGCACTAGAGAGGGAGATCGAGTGACGGGAAAATCGCGGAGAAACGAAGAACGCGAAGAACACGAATCAAAACGCGAATCAACACATCGATCTGCAACCGTGTGGCTACCACACGCTACAACAGTGAGGTTACGGCCTCACTTCCTCAAAATCTCCAGTACACAGAGGTATGGTTCTCTGCGGATCTCAGCTAGCTACAGCAGGGGATTGGGAGAGCTGGAAACCCTAGAAGCAAAGAGCAAATGACTGAGATGACTAACTGAGATGAATGGGGAGGTGGGTGTCTCCCCCTATTTATCCTAATTCGAACCTATTCCTAATTCCAACTCTACCCCTAACTACTTACAGAGTGAACCAGCTAAACCCTAAGGTTATTCTGGACCAACTCGGTGGTAGGTGTATCCGACGGCCACGCCCGCACAACTCGTAGCGTTGCCTCGACGCAACCTCCCGATTGCCGCCACGTGCCGCCCTCGCTCTGCACCCCCGATTTTGTGGCCCAAACCGGGAAATCAGCCTTTTCCGGCCAACCCCCGGTTTTGAGGCCCAAACCGGGAAACCAGCCCACCAAGCATCTGAGTTTTGATGCCAAACTCAGCAAACCCTCAGCGCCCAGGTTTTGAGGCCCAAACCTGGAAACCGTCCTCAGCCCGAGTTTTGTGGCCAAACTCGGAAACCATCCGCACCTAGGTTTTGAGGCCCAAACCTGGAAACCATCCACCCGATGGTTTTTCCCTGGCTCTACCACCAAACCGACGTCGTAGATGGGATGCACCTCCCGTGCACGCCGTCCACCGACACGTGTCCCCAAGTCCACGACTCAAGCAACACATGACCATAAGTCTTCGCTCGTCGCTGCCACAGGCTGTCAGCCACCACAGCTGATCCTCGGGCCTCTGGTCCCTCAGTCCAAGCCTCACGTCCGCCCTTCGCCACTCCCGGTCCATCGGCACGGCACGTCTCTACTTGACCTTCACCTTGCCTTTGATCACTTCATCCGTACTCGACACCTGCACAACACAAGCCAAAGAACATGCGCATCATCCCAGTTGACAATCACTCATCACTCAGAGACTCGGCATACACCCATGTATCCGCAGTTGCCGCGCACTTCTCACCGTCAGGCGGTCAAGCGCATTATGAGGTACCTTCGTTTCACACCCGAGTTCAGGATTTGGTACTCAGCTTCCTCCACCCTCTCCCTGTGCGGTTATTCTGATGCTGATTTTGCTGGTTGTCGAGTTGAGCGCAAGTCCACTTCTAGGACTTGTCAGTTTATTGGTTCTTCTCTTGTATCTTGGTCTTCTCGCAAGCAGTCTAGTGTCGCTCAGTCTACCACAGAGGCTAAATATGTTGCTGCGGCTAGCTGCTGTTCTCAGTTGCTTTGGATGATGGCCACCTTACGTGATTTTGGTCTGAGCTTTTTTCGCGTGCTTTTGCTTTATGACAGCACGAGTGCGATTAGCGTTGCTAAGAACCCCGTGCTGCACTCTAAGACCAAACACATTGATGTGCGCTTTCACTTTTTGCGAGACCATTATGAGAAGGGTGATATGGACCTTCGTCATGTCGATACTCATCATCAGTTGGCTGATATTTTCACCAAGCCTTTGGACCAATCAACCTTTAATCGGTTGAGAGGTGAGCTTGGTGTGTGTTTCCCCTTTTAGATGGGGGAAAATTTTTGGTTCTTGTATCAAATTGACTGACTTCCTTTCTTTCATTCTTTGTTTTCATCTTTGATAGGTTTGTCTTTTGCATTTTCAGCATGCATCTTTACTTTCTGAGCTTCATGTATATAATCTTTAGAATGTGATTATGCTCTATCTAGTATGCTCTGATGCTTGTAGCTTATGCTCTTTCTGATTACTAGTACATGTTGTGAGTTGAGCTATTTTTGAATGGTGAACCTGCTTAATGAACATATAATTTTGAAAACTGGTCACCATTGAGATATGCAACTAGCATGTGTAGGATGTGTTGAATTCACTTGTGCTTTTCATATATGCTAGGTTGCTATGTCTCTAGTTCTGAGTCATTCACTTGCTTGGTATGTTCATATTCTATCAATAAAATTGAACCAAGTTTTAAGTGAATTGAAAAGATCGAGATGGGATTGCTTGTCAACATATCACGGTATCAAGACTGTTTCTCATTGCACATTGAGTTAAACTTGAGTCGTGTAGTGTATGACCGAAACTGATGCTTTAAGCTTCTGATTGCATATGCATAGGCTTAGCTCGGTTGAAAAGTTAGGCAATGACAAGCTTTCAACCTGTCGCAGTCACATGCTGAACTCTAAACTTGTGTAATTCACCGCTGCAACTCCGATTAAAATCTGAAATCACAAGTGTATGTTTCATTCTATAGCATGATGATTGAACTTTGCTAGGGGTAGTTCACCTTGTATACTTGCTTAGCACTTGTTTGACTTCCTGTCTATACATGTTAGTGCTATTTTGATGGTGAATACTTTTTGGCTAAAACTTCTCACTTTGCTCTTAGGTTCATATTTCGTATTTGGTGATCAGTTTGAGCCTTTGCTAGCATGTTGTACATGTAAATCATTGGAGTTATACTTTGTAGAGCATCTTTTCATTCTAGTGACTATATTCCTGAAGCTGCTGACTTGCATTTTTGACTCATATGCATTTTGGAAGGGGGAGAAAATTGCTTGATAGTGCATTATCAACTAAGGGGGAGAAAATATTATTGACAAATCATGTGCTTTCCGAAAGTTGAACTAAGGGGGAGTTTGCTTGGTGCTGAGTTCTTGAGCTGGTAACAGTTGGTTCGGATCATTTTCGCTAGTTGTGTTGAGCCTTTGCCTCAGTTGTGTTGAGCCTTTGCCTCTTTCTTGAGGAACTAGCATACGCCCTTCAGCTTTTCAATTGGTATTGAGCTCTTTTTGTTCTGGAGTTTCATTTGGTATCTGCTAGCGGTGTTGAGCCTGTTCTACCTCTTCCTGAGGGCTAGTTTTGCTTTGCTTGGTTGCGTCGAGCCGTTGCCCATGTCTTTGGGGACCAAGTTGTCTTGCTCTTTCCACTTGACCTTCTTCGGCTTTGTTATGCTTTTGGGTCATTTGGTCGAGTTCTCTCTCTTTCTTCTTCCTTCTTCTATTTCATTATGATTTGTGTGAGTAGTTGACAATGCACTCATCAAGGGTGAGATTGCGGATACATGGGTGTATGCCGAGTCTCGAGTGACGAGTGATTGTCAACGGGTTTGATGCACATGTTCTTTGGCTTGTGTTGTGCAGGTGTCGAGCACGGAGACAGTGATCGAGGGCAAGGTGAAGGTCGAGTAGAGACGTGTTGTGTCAACGGACCGGGAGCGGTGAAGGGCAGACGTGAGGCTTGGACTGAGGGACCAGTGGCCTGAGGATCAGCTATGGTGGCTAACAGCCTGGGACAGCGACGAGCGGAGACTTGCGGACATGGTGTTGCTCGGGTCGAGGACCTGGGGACTCGTGTCGGTGGACGGGGTGCACGGGCAGTGCATCCCCTCTACAGCTCCGGTTTGGTGGTTGAGCCACAGAAAAACCACCGGTGGACGGTTTCCAGGTTTGGGCCACAAAACCTGGGTGCTGCGGGGTTTGCCGAGTTTGGGCCACAAAACTCAGGCTGTGGACGGTTTCCAGGTTTGGGCCTCAAAACCTGGGCGCTAGCGGGTTTCTGAGTTTGGGCCACAAAACTCAGGCGATGGGCGCCTGGTTTCCCGGTTTGGGCCACAAAACCGGGGGGATGGTCGTGAAGACTGGTTTCCCGGTTTAGGCCACAAAACCGGGGGGCGAAGTCCTGGAAAAGGACAAGCAGAGCGGTGGTGGCACGTGGCGGCAATCGGTGAGGTTGCGTCGAGGCAACGCTACCAGTTGTGCGGGCGTGGCCGTCGGATCACAATCATCTTCGAGTTGGTCCAAGATAGCCTTAGGGTTTGGCTGGTTCGCTCTATAAATAACTAGGGGTAGAGTGGGAATTAGAATTAGGAAAAGTAGGGGGAGACACCCACCTCCCAAATCATCTCAGTCATTTGCTCTTTTGCTTCTAGGGTTTCCTGCTCTCCCATTCCCTGCTGTAGCGAACTGAGATCCACAGAGAAGACAATCATACCTCTGTGTCCGTTAGATTTTGGGGAAGTGAGACCGTAATCTCACTATTGTAGTGTGTGGTAGCCACACGGTTGCAAATTCGTGGTTGTCATTCGTGGTTTGTTCTTGTTCTTCGCGGGTTGCTTTTTCTCCACGTTTTTCCCGTTGATCGATCTTTCTTCTTAGTGCGTTTTTTGCAAATCCGTTTGAATAGAGTTGTTCTAGATCGTGAGGCACTTCTTTCCACTGAAGGAAATCATCTCTAACCTCACGAGCTAGTAGATCGGTCGATTTTCGTTTTGGATCGAGTTTTGCTCCCTTTGTCCCGAATTCTTCCAATTCACCGATTTGGAGTTAGGTTCGAGCCATGATCCCTTTGGGATAGCTCACTAGCCTCCTTGGAACTCCTCATACCAAGTCTAAGCCTTAGTGCTTTTGATTCAGAGGAGATCGGGTGATTTTCACGGAAGAACAGTTCTGAATCGGGACCATCGGACGCTCTGTTCGTGAGCATCGGATGCTGGTTCATACCATCGGAAGCATCTGATGCCATGTGTCATCTGACAGTGCTTTTAAAGGAGCATCAGACGCTGACCATCGGAGCCTCCATTGCCATCGGACGCGCCGACGGTCTAGCATCGGACGCTAGGGTTTCACTGTAGCAGCATCCGATGCCAGTCCAGTAAGGTTCCAGCAAGGTCCATTTTGCATCGGACGCTTCCGGTGCTCTGACATCGGACGCTGCCAGCTTCCGATGGAGATGTTTCTGCACTGATTCGTCCGTGGTTCGTTCGTCTGTTGTCGGTTTTGATTTTCGGCTTTTGAGTTGGGTTTCTAGAGTTGTGTAGTGTCTCGCTGTGCTTCTTGGAAGCATCCACCCTACATATAGGGTCGTGGACACTTGCAAGATCTAGGTTTGCTCTTGGGGTTGATTCTCGGGATAGTGGTGACAAGTTTCTGAAAAGAAATTTGAAGCTCTCATTCACTCCCCCCTCTGGTCGCTTTCTGGTAGCACTCTCGGTTTTTCATAGTCTCTACTCCTACTCTTCTAAACTACTACTAGTCCTCTGTTCTACTACTCTCTGTAGTAGTACTCTCTCCCTGTACTAGTCCTCTCTTCTACTACTGTACTACTCCTCTCTACACTACTCCTCTCTATAACTGGATAACTGAATGAACATATATACAGAGACCATGTCATCTACCAAACTGAATGAACTAAGGCATAACTGAATGTCCCTACTCCTCTCTATACTACTCTCCACTCCCTATACTACTCTCTATACTACTCTCCACTCCCTATACTACTATTCTCCCTACTCCTCTCTCCCTGTACTACTCCACTCTCTCTGTACTACTCCTCTCTTCTACTATTGTACTACTCCTCTGTACTATGGCATTTGCATTGATGATTTTTTCGAACTTGTAAGCTGAGGTAGTGGCAAATGCGATGATGTGACCCCTTCGATCTATGCTGAGGCAGCGGCGATGATGATCAATTGCCCCCAACTTTCTATGCTGAGTCAGCTGCTAGACTAGGATGGCTTCTATTTTACAAGTAACCAGTTTAGCAGTGATGTGTTGACCTAGGGGCAAATCTGAGCCAAAAACTTATATGCATCATTTTTTATTCAAAAGCTTTGAATTGATCACATTATATACCTTTGTGTATATGTAGAACTGAAATGGCGGAAGACAAAACAAATGAGTGGAGGGACCCTACCCCTAGCTCCTCGTCAACCAGCTTGATGAGCGGGGCGTCCGTGACTCCACCGCCGAAGAAGCAGCGTACAGAGGTGGACAACGATCCGACTTACGAACCGGGGGCGGACGAAGCAGATAGTTATGACCTCGAGGTTTTCTCCACACACTGGTGTTGATGGTCCTTAAACACCTGTTTTACCATCAACATTTTACCCTAAAATTCACCAAAAAGGCATGAAATGTAGTCAAATAGGTTTCAAACTAACCAAATTCCACATGTCCATAGATTTCTATTTGAATGCAGGATTTGGACCAAATTTGAAGAATGAACCCACCAGGAGACAAGCCCACTCACCAGGACCCATTTGGGCCCTAGTGGGGTGGCGCCCGCCACCCCCAGGTGGCGCCCGCCACAAGGGTGAAGCCCACATTCCCCCCTGCCACGTCACTGATCCGTGTGACCACCCCAAGGCCAAATCTTGGCCCTTGGTCACTAGGTCAGTGGCATCAGACGACTCAGGAGGGAGTGGCGTGGATCAAGACCGAATGGTGGTTACTCAGACATGCAACCGACCTAACCACCGCCTCTCTGGACCACCTGGATGCCGTTGAAGCAAAGGCGGTGCATCCAACGGTTGTGAGGGTGGCGGCCGCCACCTAGGGCTGGCGCCCGCCACTAGGGTTAGCCCTAGGTCGGCTGGCTGCCCCCTATAAGTACCCCCCTCACTCCTCAAGACTATAAATACCCCCCTGGTGGCACCACTTCATTCGTACAACCCACAACCAAGCAACACACAAGCAAAAGAAGCAAGTGAGAGTTAGGTTAGAAGCTCAGAGAGCTTAGGCAAGTAGGTAGCTAGTAGAGCAAGACATATTTGCCCTCGCGGAAGCGCTGCTCAAGGCTTAGCTCAAGAGTAGAGGCGTGCGAGTGATCGGTCCTGGAGCTGGGAAGAGTCTTCCTTCATCTCCAGTTCAGGTTTTGCTCTTGTTACTCAAGCACTTTATTTCATCATTTCAAGTATTACTTTATTCTACTTATCAGTATTGAGTGGTATACTTGATTGATATCTTGAGTGCCTAGCTATCCTACAGTTCAATTCACTTAGCCATAGTAGTTAATCTCTAGTGTGCTTAGTCAATTCAAGTATTTGCTCTGACGTCCGCAAGGGTGTCTCTAATCAAAGCTAGGGTAGAGATAGTTAGAATATAGTTAAGCATGGTGCTTACTTATAGACTTACCTTCATATACGGCTGGACCCCCAGATAGCTGTGGTAGCAAGCAGGTGGTGACAGCCCTGTGCGCCTTGAATTCCACCACGTAGTTGGCCCAGTTTAACAGTAAGGCTCGTTGTGCTAGCGTTCAAACTAAGTCAGTGGTAAAGGCTAGTACGCCTCGATACTTGATAAGATAGGAATAAAACTTTACTTAACTTAGTTGCTTTATTGACATTTGCCTGTCTTGCTTCGTAGTTATCTTGCCTTGTAGTTATCTTGCTTCGTGGTTATCTAGGAGTAGTTATTAGTTAGTAGTTAGTTATCTTAGTTACCCTTAGTTACCCTCTATCTACCTATCCATCCACCTTACCTTAGCCATCCATTTCATCCTTACCTATCTACCCATATATTCTCTCTAGCCCTTCATCTCCTCTCTTCTTCCCTTTTCCTTTTTCTTATTTCTTCGACTCTCATCCCCTCCATGACTCGGCTCTTACACCACCCTAGCCTTCCCTTGGGATCAAATAAATCGACACCTGGTACTCTCAGGCGAAGTGCTACTATGATAGTTCTGTGCGCTTGCAGAATCTCCCCCTGGTAGATTGCATTCTCGCTAGTTAGCTCCTACTAGTGTCGGGACTGACAACCCCGCTTGGCATTAGTAGATAGCTACTTTAGCTACTTTAGCTACCCTATCCTAGGTGTAGTTAAGAACTACCAACAGGCATTTCTGGCACCTTTGCCGGGGATAGACTCCATAGTCTACTCCTAGTAACGACGTTAGCAAGTGTCAACAGCTGGCTTTCTAACATGTACAATGACGCGTGTGAAAAACTAAAGGCAAGAGACTCTTGTCAACAGCTACCGATTGTGCCTCGTCAGCTCGAGTTTAGGGACGAAGACGCGGTCAGGGAGAAAGAAGCTCCCGCTCCCTCTACGGCAACCTCTTCGTCCAAATCTAAGGGCCAGAAGAGAGTGAGGGGACAACACGGGAGGCACATGTTGGACAAAGCAAACGAGGTGCATGTCATCGATGACGTGGGGCCAGAGGGAAACCCAATAGCTCCAGATACAGTCATTGGCAAGTTCAACAATCAAGTGGCGTGTATAGCCAAAGAGAAGGTGGAGATCACTTGGCCCAACTGGCACGACGTACCGAAATACATAAAAACCAATGTATGGGGTGAGGTGACAAGGAGATTCAGATATCCGCCCTCAGCTGACATGGAGAAGTGCCAGGAGTGGGCTTTGCACGTGGCATCGACTGCGCTTTGCAACTTTAGGTCTATGCTGACCAGAAATTACCTGAAGAAGGGGAAGTCACCACTGCTGAAGTACACTATGGTCAAGGCACACATATGGGACGCTTTCTACGAAATGAGAAAGACGCAAGAAGTGGAGGAAAAGAGCGCCAAGTTCAGTGAGCTCGCGAAGAGGAACAAGAATCCTCACCACATGGGCATGACTGGCTTTGCCAGTCATAGGACCAAGTGGCAGCAAGAAGAACAAGCAAGACAGGCTACCGGGGTTCCAGATCCGTACGAGGGCATCGACCCAAGGGCAAAGGACTACATGAGGGCCCGCATTACAAAGAGGCTGAAGCCCGGGGCGACCAAGTTTAACGAGCCCCACCTCGAGGACGTCGAGAAGACTTTGATGGAGAAAGCAAAGCTTAAGAACAACATTGTGGTCCGCCGGGGCCACGGCTTGCTCACCGAGGTCCTAGGAACCCCCGAGCACCGCGGCCACGTTCATGGTGTCAGGTCGAAGATGAGTTGGAAGTCAGTTGAGTCGTGGCAATCCGACGTGGCCACATACATGTCCAGGCAGAGGTATAAAGATGACCTATATAAGAAAGGCTTCAATGAAGGCGTGGCCGAAATGATCAAAAGCTCAATAAAGGAAGCCTTCACAAGCAACGACCCAGAGATGGTCGTGATGAGGTCAAAGATGTTTGACCACCATGGCCTGCCCAAAACTCAATCAAAGGAAAAGAAAGCCATAATGTCGATGAACGAGGATCGCCCAAGGGTCTCGAACGAGGAATTCCAGGAAAACCAGCACGTCCAACTCCTTATCCCGTTCGGATGGTCCAAGAAGATGGTGGTGGGCGAGGGATGCATACTTGCACCCCATGATATCCATTACTTCAACAAAGAAGACATCCCTGAAGACTATGTGGTCATGAGCCTGTTTTGGAACGTTCTCGACCAGGAACATTTTGAATTAGACCATCCCCGCCTACAACCGGCCAGGCACCTAGGGCAGGCACTTGGATTGGAAGTCCAATGGAACCGCGAGGACATCAAGATCATTGCTCTGACGCCAACTCCAACGCCAACACCAGCATCACAACCATCAGCCACCGGATCTTGTCCCCTAGAAGATCCAGATCACGACAGCGATGATGACGAACAAAAGGGCGGGGACAAGGGCAAGGGAAAGGACAAAGGAGAAGGCGGTAGCGAAGGCGGGGACAAGGAAAAGGTAGAAGGTGATGGCGGGGAAAAGGAAAAGGGCACAGACATGGGCACCATGTCTCCCCCGCTTCCAAACAGTCCGCTGATCAGCCCGGTCAATGAGGCAAGAAGCTCAGAGGCCGGTAAGGGCGACAACACGACAACGATAGGCCAGCCAAGCAGGAATGAGCAACAGGGAGGCACAACGGGGGAGGCAACAGGGACGAAGACACCTCCCCCATCGACCACAAGCCAATGCCCTCCCCCGCCCAGCAAGAATCCAAGAACGTCCACCGTCAAGCTCCCGTACACGCTCACGTTCGAAAGGTATGGTAACATCGAGCATAATAGCACGTCCATAGTATATATGCTACTAACATTCCTATCCATCGTTTGTTAGGCCTGAAACTACCCGTCAACTATTTGATGAGGCCGAAGACTACCCTGGCCACTATGAGTCCGGGAAGTTCATGATTCCCAAGGCCCAGCTCATCGACGAGGAAAAGTGGGATACAAGGAGATTCCATCTATGGTACATGGAAGCTGCAAAAGCTGGGATGTCAAGTTTTAACGTCAAGTTTCCCCAGAGTACTTCCACTTGCCCGTTGGTAACGAAATGCACCTACCCGTCGACTTTAGGGACATGTACAACCTGATGCGGGAAGAAGACCTGGACATCGTTCAAATCACCCTATTCACACTGTAAGCGATGAATGCAACTTTCACAGATCACTACATTCGTATTTTCCATAGCTCTATACTTATTATGTCACGATGACTTGTCCGTGCAGCATGAGTCACTTTAAGTAATAAAAAGACACGTCATGTACTCTACCTCTTTCCTGCACATATTGCTGAAAGAGTCATCAAGGGTTTCGAGATCACTGATCCTGAGATGACAGTTTGACAGCGAGAGAAGAAATATGAAGAAAATATGAAAGCCGAGAAGACTAAGTTGAAATATTACATACTACAATGCATGAAGAAGATCAAGCCGGACGGGCCGGAGTGTATAATGGCTGCCTATCACTTTGGGTAAGTCAAATACATGTACGTACACCTATGTGACTAGCATATCATGCCTTCTCGTCATCATAAACTCTATTTTGTTGCAATGGTGTAGCCAGGGCCTCATCGGTGGCCATTGGGTCGCTTTTATCATATACCCTCAAGATGGCAGGGCCTGTGTGTTTGACTCCTTGAGCGTACCAAACAAGCAAGGGTACAAGGCATTCGAAGATTGTCTAAAAAAGTAAGTCATCCAGCTTTTTCATCAGTTACGGTTACCATACGTTTTTAAATTGTGGCTAAAACTATTATATTTCATACAACGCTTATAAGGAATACCAAAAGGTGCCTGGATTCTGGGACCGAAGAACTCAAAAGTTCAAGGACAAGCATAGGTACCACCTCAAAATCCGACGAGATTTCCCGGTACGTATTTCAAAGGTTCAATTCATGTTTCATACATATGGGTTCTAATGCTTGTGTATTAATCGTGCAGTGCGCCAAACAGCCACTAGGATCAAAGACATGTGGCTTGTACACATGTGAGTTTCTAAGGGAAAGCAAGGAGTACACCAATAGCTGGAAGAAGCTCAAGGAAGGTGTCAAGTATTGGGGAGAGCAGCAGAGCCACAGGATGTGCTTTAAACAAGTCAAGGCGGACATATGCAAGTTTGTAATGGAGAAATGCATTCTCGAAGGAGAAACGTTCTTCGACAACGAATCTGAGCTGGCGTTGCTACCCCAATACGAGAAGCTCCAAAAATGGAACACAATGCTTCGTCCCAGAGATTACGCTCATCAAGTTGAACTATGAATTGTAATTTGAATTTAAAATCAACTAAGTCAATGTGTATATGATGACAAGAACAACTAAGTGACTTTGTATGTTATGTCTGGATGGTTTATATGTGCATATATATATATGTTTGAAATCTGGAATTGATTTGAAAACTGCAATTGATTTGAACTCATAACCTCCAGGCTGCATTATTTATTTTTTTAATCCAAAATTAATAACCGTGGCGGGCAACATAAAGGGACCGCTGCGGTTAAACGTATCTACCGCAGCGGGCAACCTAAGGGGACCGCTGTGGTAAATTGTTTACCGCAGCGGGATCTTTAGGTTGCCCACTGCGGTAAATGTGATTAACCGCAATGGGCCACTTATGTTGCCTGCTGCGGTTAAGCGTTTTACTGCAGCGGGCAATAGCGCCCGCTGCGGTTATGGCCACGATTAACCGTGGCCTTAGCACCGCAGCGGATGTTGTTTCCCGCTGCGACAAAGCCAAAATGTCCGCTACGGTTAAGCTTTGTGCAGTAGTGTTTGTGTCATCTTTGTGGAGAAATGTCAAAACCCCTCAGCATGTTCTCTTTTGTCAAGGGGTAGAAGCTGTTTGCAAGGGCGAGTTTGTGTGTTGGCACAAAGGGGAGAGCTTTGAGCTAGGGGAAGTTTAGCTCTTTTATGGTTTCTTAATTGGTTTCCTTTTTGTGCCTCCTTTGGTCACGAGTGTTGAGTTGGTATGGAGTGCATTTGGTGTAGTGAGATTTGTTGCATAGCCTTTGTGTGTAGGCTTGCTTTCAAGGGGAGTCGCTTTTGCTTTGCTGCTTCTCCGCGTGCTCTGAGTGTTTATGCTCCATTTGGTTTTGAGCTTCTCTTTGTGTTTTCTCAGTTGCTATCGAGCCTGTTAGTCGTGTTGAGCCGTTTTTCCTCTGTCTTGAAGGACTAATAGTTTTTGCTTGGTATTTTCGATTGGTATGAAGTCCTTGAGCTAGTGGTGTTGAGCCTTTTTCTGCCTCTTCTTGAGGACTAGCTCATTTTTAACTTGGTCGCGTCGAGCCATTGCCCATGTCTATGGGAATCAAATCTTTCACTCTGTGTGATCGAGTTTTGCTCTTTGTTGAGTTCTTGCTCCGATCCTTTGCTTGGTTGCGTCGAGCCATTGCCCATGTATTTGGGGACCAAGTTTTTCAGTTTTTGTTATCTCAAACCATCTCTTGTGCCTAGTTTTTGTCAATTCAATCATCAAGGGGGAGAAATTTCAAAACCCAAGTGGATAAGAACCTTCCAAGTGGATAAGAACCTTGGTTTCTTTTGTGATGATTGTCTGACATTTTATTTGAGAATGGTTTTTGAGTGCCTTTTGGGATTTCATGAAGCTCTTGTTTTCAATTGACTCTTCGGTTGTGTGGAGGCTTTGCCCGCTTTTCCCGTTTCCTTCGGGACCGAGAGCTTTTATTTGGAGTTTTCATGATCCTTCCTCATATCAAGTGGCCTTGTGTTTGCTTTTTCTTGGCTTTTGGGCACTTGAATGAGGCATGCCTTCAAACCCTTCCTTTGTGGTTTTATTGTTAGTCAATGCATTCATCAAGGGGGAGATTGAGAATACATATGAGGAATGATTGACATTTATGAGGAAGGTTTGAGGCTTTTCCCGGTTAAGTCCATATCTCGCTATGCGCTTAGTGTTTATGACTAACCGGTGGCGTTGAGTTGTGGTGTGTTACCGGGTTGGTGTCCACGTGCAACATGTGTCTCTTGGCTGTGTTGATGTGCAGGTGTGGAGCTCGGAGATAGTGGTCGATGGCGAGGTGAAGGTCAAGTAGAGACGTGTCGTGCCGACGGACCGGGAGTGGTGAAGGATGGGCGTACCATGCAGTAGACGTGCCATGCCGATGGACCCGGAGCGGTGAAGGGTGGACCTGAGGCTTGGACCAACGGACCGGGAGGCCTGAGGACCAGCTGTGGTAGCTGGCACGTGGCATCGGCAAGCGAGAGCACATGAGTATGTGCGATGCATCGGCTGAGTCGGGAGGAAGACGATGGCGTCGTGGCACTTGGCGGGAGGTCGGACACGTACTTGCGTGCGGCGCAAGTGCCGTCGGCCGAGTCAAGAAGGAAGGCGAAGGCGTTGTGCCCGCCGTGGAGGCTGGACATGCATCGACATCGGTGCCGGTGGTCGGGGTGTGCGAACCACATCCCGTCTACGGCACGGGTTCGGTAGTTGAGCCTCAGAAAGCTACCATCGACGGTTTCTGAGTTTGGGCCTCAAAACTCAGGGTGGCGGGTTTCCGAGTTTGGGCCTCAAAATTCGGCGTGGACGGTTTCCATGTTTGGGCCTCAAAACCTGGGCTGGCGGGTTTACCGGTTTGGGCCTCAAAACCGAGCGGAGGTTCCTATGCGAAACGGTAGACGCGTAGCGGCACCGAGAGGCTTGCATTGCGGCGAAGCTATCAGTGAGGAAGGTGTGGTGGTCGACGTGATGACACGTGGCAGCATCTTGGAGTTTGCGTTGAGGCGAAGCGAAGGATGAGAAGGCGCGTGGCCGTCGGACGGAAACTGCCAGAATTGGACGGTTTTACCCAAATGGGGTATTTGGGCTGAGTGCTTCATGTAAGGGCGTTTTTGTCTTTGGACATGCGCCTATATATTTGAGAAGGGGCTGTGTTGCACAACTATCCTTGGAGAGTGTCATTCTCATTTTGCTAGTGTGAGAAGAGGCTAGGGTCAGAGAGAGGAGTGGCTCTTGTTCTTGAGCTTTTCGCCATCCGCGCTTTGTTGTTGCGAGAAGTGGCTTGTAACCCAACATTGTGTGCTACACAATCCATCTTCTAGATGAAATCGAAGGATCAATTTCGTAATCCTCTTGGTAGTCTCGAATTTGGATCGAATTCGCGTCGTTGTTCCTCGTGTTTCGGTTTTTCCCTTCCCGGAGATTTGCCTCGTTCTCCCTCCCCGAGATGTAGTTTTCGATTTCATTTGAATCAGATTGTGCTTTGTCATGAGCTCCTTCTTTTCACCGAAGGATTTCCCCTCTAACCTCACGAGCACATAGATCGGGTCAAAATTGTGTTCGTTCTTCGTTCTTCCCCTTTGCCCGTTCTTCTTTGATTTTCTTTGATTCACCGATCTATAGTTAGATTCGAGCCATGATCTCTTAGAGATAGCTCACTAATCTTGTTGTGAACTCCTCTGCAAAATTTCAGATTTTTCGGAGTTAATTTGGTTGAGTTTTGGCTTCGAAATCAGAATTTTCCGAAGCTGCAGCGTGCAACCGGACATGTCCGTGTCCGGTTGTGAGACCTTGAAATTTTGAGCTGTAAATTTGTGGAGATCTTATCTTAGGTGTCTAATTGCTCCTGTTAAAATTTCATAATTTTTGGACACCGTTTGATAGTGTTTTGGAATTTTCTCCCAAAACTGGTCTGGGCAGTGAATACCAGACATGTCCAGAAGGGCACCCGGACATGTCCGGTATAGACACTTTGGAGTTTAGAGCTGCAATTTTTGGGACACCTTCCTGAGGGTGTCTAGTACCCGTGGTTCAAATTTTACAATTTGTGGACACCGTTTGATATAGCTTTTGATTTTTCTCCCAAGATTGGTCGCTGCAGTCTTGCAAACGTTCCGAGGCTCTTTTGTGCTCCAGTAGTGTCCCGCTGTGTTTCTTGGAGGCATCCACGCTACATCTAGGGTCGTGGACACTACCAAGTCCTTGTCTTGCTTTTGGGGTGACTCTCTGGACAAGGACCATCGATTTCTCGAGAAGAAATTTGAGGCTCCCATTCACCCCCTCTAGTCGCCAATTCGGTCCTTCACCGCAATTTCCGGGGATCGACCCGTTTGCACGGGCCTCGACCGCCTCATACCCTCTCGAGTACCACTGGAGCACCCCTCGGGTATACCTCGGATACCTCCTGTACGACTCCAGAAACATTAAATGCACCTACCTACTCTCGTCTAAATCGTATGGTACAACGAGCACGGCTGTGCCAAGCCCCTCCGTTAAATCCAACTTTTACCGCCCATACCCGGAAAGGGGGCGGCTCGTACGACGTTGTTGCTCCATACCGAACACTGTACCTCGAGAAGCACCACCTCGAGTGTGGGACAAAGTCCCGGGGTACTCCGCAAGGAAGGTCGAAGACCTAGTCCAACTATGCCTCTCTGTATGTAATCCAGTAGTATTGCTACCTTGTAATTCTACTAGGACTCCTGAGATTGAAACCGACTAGGACTCTGCCTCCTGCACTATATAAAGATTATATAAAGAGAGACAGAGCTCTCTAGATCGACACACAGAGACACAAAGGGTCGTGGTACATAACCAGACACCCATAAGCGCAGAGCGCAATACTATTCCCCCAAACTGGACGTAGGGATGCTATTCAGCAGACCGAACCAGTATAAATCATTGTCTCTGCGTTTACCATCGAGTTTTGCATACATCGATCCCCACCGAACAAATCATTCGGGTATCCCCGAGACGAGTTGCTGGTTAATAAACACCAACAGCTGACGCGCCAGGTAGAGGCTTTCGGCGCAATTGCATTCAGAGAGCTCGGCGGACCTCAAGATCAAGAGCACGTTCTTGGCAATAGTGTCGTGCAGAATCACCTATACGAGTTGCCGCTGGGAAGATGATGTACGTATACAAGCAAGCTCCGATGCAGCATCCGATCTCGAGAAATTGCACAGAAGCTTCGCCACGGCCACATGACCAGATCAAACTTTGGGCACCATCAATTGGCGTTGTCCGAAGGGTCAAAGATCCTCCAGGGTCACGTGGAGTTCAGGGTCTAACATGATTTTTTTGATCACAAGGCGACTCGGCGGGATTCTGCGACATTGTTATCCTACTCGATCAGAATAGGACTCAACGTTTTGGACGGTTCCTGAACCAACCGATCAAATTTTTGAAGAAAATTCTAGTGCTGTACACAACCTGGAACGACGTCAGACGTGCTTTGAGGATGAAGTCAGAGTCTATCGTTGTCCACCTGCCAGCGCAAGTTGTAGTCAGAATCAGCAAATATATGTGCCTTCGTCATTATCAACAATGAAGCAAAAAGGGAGGACTATGATCCGATTCACAAGACCATGCAAGTCAATTAAAATACTTGCATGATGCTTAAGCGAGCTGCAAGCCATCCAAGCAAGGAACTCGCGTAGGCCATACAAGCTAATTATGGAGATTATATATGGAGGCGTTGAGGACTTTCACATATCACCACCGGACAAGCAGGCTAACCAGAATTTGCATGTACACATGCATCCATGTGCGGCAAGTCAGAATCCTCTGCAAGTCAACAATCCGTTATCAAGGGATAGCGATCGTCCAACTCCATCGAACTACAGGCCGACTCTGTTTCGGCTCACGGTGCAGACTCCAAGGCTATGGCGCCACGACAAGTATTACCCGCACGTACGGAACATGCAAGGTCCTTCTACTGGGATGAGCAACTACTCGACACGCAACCCAGAGTTGCTCACGCCTTTGGACAAGACCCGTCCTTCACGGCTATTAAGTCGGTTGAGACGCACGGTCATATACGTCCACCTGGACTAACTCGTCCTTTGACGCTACCACGCTCTTTGAGACGCCTGGTCATTATATCCATCTTAGAGAGCATACAATAGGCTCCAACCATTGATTCCTGCTACTCAACAATTATTGGTTCTCACCGACTACTATTCAAGTAGTACTCGGATGAGCGACTACTCGGCACGCAACCCAGAGTTGCTCACGCCTTTGGATAAATCTGTCCTTCACGTCTATTAAGTCAGTTGAGACGCATGATCAATTACGTCCACCCAGACTGACTCGTCCTTAGCGGCAGACGTGCCCTTTGAGACGCCTGGTCACTACGTCCATCCTAGAGAGCATACAATAGGCTTCGGCCATTAATTGCTACTCGACATTACTCGTCCCTCGCCGACTACTATCTAGGTAGTACTCGGATGAGCGACTACTCGGCACATGCTGCCTATATAATCGGATCTATGGTCATGTCGCTACTACGCTTCCGACTACTCGGCATGCAACCTAGAGTTGCTCACGCCTTTGGACAGACCCGTCCTTCACGACTATTTAGTCGGTTGAGACACATGGCCAATTACGTCCACCAGGACTGACTCGTCCTTTGCGGCTATCACGCCCATTGAGATGCCTGTTCATTACGTCCATCTTAGAGAGCATACAATAGGCTCCGGTCATTGATTCCTGCTACTCGACAATTATTCATTCTCACCCACTACTGTTCAAGTAGTACTCGGATGACCTACTACTCGGCACATGCTGCCTACTCTATTGGATCTGTAGCTATATCGCTACTACGCTTCCGATTACTCGGCGCGCAACCCAGAGTTGCTCACGCCTTTGGACAAGATCCGTACTTCACGACTATTTAGTCGGTTGACACGCACGGTCAACTACGTCCACCCGGACCGACTCGTCCTTTGCGACCATTACGCCCATTGAGATGCCTGGTCATTACGTCTGCGGATACATGGGTGTATGCCGAGTCTCGAGTGATGAGTGATTGTCAACGGGTTTGATCGCATGTTCTTTGGCTTGTGTTGTGCAGGTGTCGAGCACGGAGACAGTGATCGAGGGCAAGGTAAAGGTCAAGTAGAGACGTGCCATGCCGACGGACCGGGAGCGGTGAAGGGCGGACGTGAGGCTTGGACTGAGGGACCGGTGGCCTGAGGATCAGCTGTGGTGGCTGGCAGCCTAGGACAGCGACGAGCGAAGACTTGTGGGGCATGGTGTTGCTCGGGTCGAGGACCTGGGGACACGTGTCGGTGGATGGGGTGCACGGCCGGTGCATCCCCTCTACAGCTCCGGTTTGGTGGTTGAGCCACAGAAAAACCACCGGGTGAACGGTTTCCAGGTTTGGGCCACAAAACCTGGGTGCGGCCGGTTTCCGAGTTTGGGCCACAAAACTCGGGCTGAGGACGGTTTCCAGGTTTGGGCCTCAAAACCTAGGCGCTGGCGGGTTTCTGAGTTTGGGTCACAGAACTCAGGCGATGGGCGGCTGGTTTCCCGGTTTGGGCCACAAAACCGGGGGAAGGACTTGAAGGCCTGGTTTCCCGGTTTCGGCCACAAAACCGGGGGCGGAGTCCGTGAAAAGGACGAGCGGAGCGAGGGCGGCATGTGGCGGCAATCGGTGAGGTTGCGTCGAGGCAACGCTACCAGTTGTGCGGGCGTGGCCGTCGGATCACAACTATCTTCGAGTTGGTCCATAATAACCTTAGGGTTTAGCTGGCTCGCTCTGTAATTAGTTAGGGGTAGAGTGGGAATTAGAATTAGGATAAGTAGGGGGAGACACCCACCTCCCAAAATATCTCAGTCATTTGCTCTTTTGCTCCTAGGGTTTCCTGCTCTCCTATCCCCTGCTGTAGCGAACTGACATCCACAGAGAAGAGAACAATACCTCTGTGCCCGTGAGATTTTGAGGAAGTGAGACCGTAATCTCACTATTGTAGTGTGTGGTAGCCACACGGTTGCAATTTCATGGTTGTGATTCGCGTTTTGTTCGTGTTCTTCGCGGGTTGCTTTTCTCCACGTTTTTCCCGTCAATCGATCTCTTTGCTTGGTGTGTCTTTTGGAAATCCATTTGAACCAAGTTGTTCTAGATCATAAGGCACTTCTTTCCACCGAAGCAATTCATCCCTAACCTCACGACCTAGTAGATCGGTTGATTTTCATTTTTGGATCGGTTTTGCTCCCTTAGTTCCGATTTCTTCCAATCCACCGATTTGGAGTTAGATGCGAGCCATGATTCCCATGGGATAGCTCACTAACCTCCTTGAGACTCCTCCTACCAAGACTAAGCCTTAGTTCTTTTGATTTGGAGGAGATCGAGTGGATTTCGCAGAAGAACAGTGCAGTATCGGGACCATCGGACGCTGAGTTCGTGAGCATCGGATGCTGAGCTCAAACCATCGGAGCGTCTGGTGCCACGTGTCGTCTGACAGTTCTCTTTAAGGAGCGTCGGACGCTGAACATCGGAGCGTTCGTTGCCACCGGACACACCGGGGGTCAGGCATCGGACGCTAGGGTTGCACTGTAGCAGCGTCCGATGCTGGTCCAGTAAGGTTCCTGAAGTGTCCTGTTTGCATCGGACGCGTCCGGTGCTTTGACATCGGACACTGCCAGCGTCTGATGCTACTGAGTCTGCGCAGTTTCGTCCGCGGTTCGTTCGTTGTCATTTTTGATTTCCGGTTTTTGCGTTGGATTTCTAGAGTCATAAAGTGTCTCGATGTGCTTCTTGGAAGCATCCACCCTATCTCTAGGGTCGTGGACACTTACGAGCTCTAAAGTTTGCTCTTGGGGTTGATTTTAGGGACAGTGGCGACAAGTTTCTGAAAGGAAAGTTTGAAGCTCCCATTCACCCCCCCCTCTGGTCGCTTTCTGGTAGCACTCTCGGTCCTTCAATTGGTATCGGAGCAGGTTAAGGATCTTCCACCTTAGCCGGTTCCAGATCCACAGAAGGCGACATAAATCGCGGCGTGGGCAAACCGCCGTTTTTCGATGGGACAAATTATGCATATTGGAAGATACGCATGTCGGCCTATCTTCAGAGCATGGGCTCTTCTATCTGGGAGATTTGCAACAAGGAGGATTACGTTGTCTTGGCTGCTCGTGTCACTCAGCTTCAGATAGATGAGCACGATGCCAATAGCCGAGCGCGTAACGCTCTTTTCTCCTGTTTGAGCATGTCCGAGTTCGATCGTGTTTCTCACCTCCCCACGGCTCATGAGATTTGGGCGACCCTCATGCGCTTCCATGAGGGAACCACTCAAGTCAAATCTCGTCTCTATGAGTCGCACAAGCGGGAGTATGAGAACTTTTGACATATGCCTGGCGAGAGCATAGAGAGTTTATTCGCTCGCTTTCAGGTCATTGTCAACAAGATGAGAGCAAACAAGGAGCTGTTGCCTTTCGACGATCATGAGAGGGCTTTGAAACTTTTGCATACTCTCGATCGGTCGGTGTGGGACTCAAAGGTCCAGACGATCATCGAATCGTCTAACTATGAGACACTCACATGCGACGAGCTCTTTAGTAAGCTCAAGTCTAGTGAGATTGACGCCATGTCGAGGGCTTCTTATGAAAATCCTTCTGGCCCGACTATGGCTTTGGTTTCTGGCTCTTCTGCTAACACCTCTGGAGGTTTTGCACTCTCTTCACTCTTTGCTATCACAAAGGAGCAGTTGGAGTCTTTGGGGGATGATGAGTTGGCTTTGCTTGCCAACCGGTTCTCGTGGTTCCACAACAACCGCATGAACCATCGCCGCGGAGGAGTAGGCTCGGGATGTTTCGTGTGCGGCGACCCCGACCACTTCATCGCCAACTGTCCCAAGAAGAACAAGCACTCTGGGAAGGGCGATCATGGGCACAAGTACGACTCCGGCAAGCGCAAGGAGAAGCACGTCCCCGCGAGGCACAAGCGGAGGGGCGGCTTTGATAAGGAGTACATCAAGAACAAGTACTTGGAGAAGGCCCAAGCTGAGCAGCGTGCGTTCTTTGCCACACTTAGCGACGACGACGGCTCGGATGACGACTCCGCTGGCTCAAGCGATGACGAGTCTGGGAAGAAGAAGAGGATCGAGGACGAGCTGAACGGACTCTGCTTCTTCGCCGACGACGAGGGCTTCTACACCATGGCTCTTGGTGATGAGGTCGACGGCAAGCTGGAGGACATCCCTCAGAACGACGATGACGACGACACCTCCCAGGTATCTCTGACCCATGATGAGCTTTCAGCCGAGGTCGAGAAGCTTACTGCCGCCTTGCTTAGTCAGGATAAGCTGCTTAGGCGTGCTGCTAGAGAGCGCAAGGAGTTTAGGCAGAAGTGGGAGGACACGGTGAAGGAGCTTTAGTTTGCAAAGTCCACTATGGTCGTGTCTGAGGAGTTTGAGTGTGAGATGTGCACCAAGCACAAGACTAACCTTCTCACCTTGAGAGGTAAGTATGCTGCTTTGGTTGGAGAGGTGGATGAGCTCCGGGCTAGACCCGTGTTGTTGGGTGCGTGCAAGACTTGCCCTGGCTTGCAAACCGAGTTGGCAGAGAAGAATGCCAAGATTGAGTCTCTTGAGAAGGCCAGCTCGGGTAGCACTTGTGTGACTAGGTGTACTTTGTGCGAGGGTTTGGAGATGGAGATAGGAAATGTGAAGCATGGCAAGATGCAAACCGAGGAGGAAAACACATACCTTCGGACCATCTTGTCATGGGTGTCTTGCAATGAGCCGCAGCTTGGGATGATGATCGCGCAGTTTAAGCGTGCTGCTGGAGGTCCTGGTGTTGGTTTTGCTCCGGTTGTTGATATCTCTTCTTTTGGGAAGATTGGGGAGTCGAGTAGTCTGAACCCATGTGAGAAGCCTAACTCCAGCACTATTCCCAAGCTTACCAAGCTTCCACCCAAAGAGCCTCCTAAGCCTAACACCAAGGACGGAGTGTTTGAGGAACCTCCGAGAGCTCCACCCAAGAATCAAGTGTGGCATCCCAAATCCAATCACCTGAAAAACAAGCTCGATACAATGCCACCTATCCAGGTGGAGCTTATGCCACAGAAGGGCAAAGTGATCCAATCCCACAACCGTGAGTACCAACAACCCCCTATGAGAGCGGTGAGGTATCATTGTGAGTACTATGGGAGAGATGGACACTTGGGTGAGTTTTGTTTTAGGTGCAAGAGAGAGGAGCGTCGAGCCAAGGAGATGAACAATGCGGACATGTACCATCCTTTCCATGATGTACATGTGCCGAATGTTCAGAGGAGAGCTCCGAGGAGAGCTGCTAGGCCTAGAGGTGCAGTTCCTCAAGGTCCTAGGCGTCAGGGAGGTGTTGCCCGACGGGGTCCAGACTTTGCAGGATACGGACCCCGTGGCGGAGGCTTTGTTGAGCGTTTTCCTCCACCGCGTTTTGAGTATCCCGATGAACGCTCTTTCCTTAGCGGACCATGTTTTCCTGTGCGTGGTGATCGCTTTCCGCGTAGGCAGGCTAGGAATGGCTTTTACACTGACCGTTCTTTTGAGCAGCCGGCCCAACACTGGTATTCTTCCTACTTCACTAACCCCAGTGTTGGACCGTATGCTCACCCTATGTCTTTTTATTGATGTAGGTAAAACGATTGGAGGACATTTGGTTGGTGGATTCCAGTTGCTCGAGACATATGACCGGAAACGCCAAGTGGTTCTCCAGTCTTAGCCCTGTTGCCGGAAAGGAGTTTAACACCTTCGGCGACAATAGTAAAGGTAAAGTGTTGTCTCGTGGGTCGGTGCGAGTTAATGAGCACTTTGTGTTGCGTGATGTTGCTCTTGTTCCTAACTTGCATTTTAACCTTCTTTCTGTTTCGCAACTTTTTGATGATGACTATGAGATTCGTTTTAAACCGAATCTCAGTCGTATTTTGGATCCTCAGGGCAATCTTGTATGTTTGATTTCGCCCTTTGGGAAACTCTTTCGTGCGAATTTCTCAGAGTCGTTTGGATTTTCTCGCTGTCTTGTGGCTGGTCCTTCCTCCTCTGATCTTTGGAAGTGGCATAGGAGACTAGGTCACCTGAGCTTCGACTTGCTTGCAAGGCTTAGCTCACTTGGCCTAATCCGAGGATTGCCCAAGTTGTCCATGGAGAAGGACCTTGTTTGCCATTCTTGCAGACATGGGAAGATGGTTGCTGCTCCCCACCATCCAGTGACTCAGGTCATGACACAGCGCCCTGGAGAGCTTTTACACATGGACCTTGTTGGTCTGGCTCAGGTGAGCTCGGTTGGGGGTAAGTGGTACGTGCTTGTTGTTGTTGACGACTATTCGAGATATTCGTGGGTTTTCTTTTTGACTGAGAAGACTGAGACTTTCTCTTTTGCTCGCAATTTGATTTTGCGTCTTTAGAACGAGTTCCCTATGAACTCGATGCGAGCTATTCGTAGTGATAATGGTTCCGAGGTCAAGAATTCGGATTTTGAGAAGTTTTGTAACTCTTTGGGTTTGGAGCATCAGTTTTCTTCCCCCTACACACCGCCCCAAAATGGTGTTGTAGAGAGGAAGAATCGGACCCTTGTTGAGATGGCCAGGACGATGCTTGATGAGCATAGGACTCCTAGGCGTTTTTGGGCCGAGGCTATGAACACTGCATGCTATATTTCGAATCGCATTTTTCTCCGAGCTTTCTTGAAAAAGACTTCTTATGAGTTGCGTTTTGGAAGATAGCCCAAAGTGAGTTACTTTAGAGTCTTTGGTTGCCACTGTTTTATATTGAAGAAAGGCAACCTGGACAAATTTGAGTCTCGTTCTTCTGACGGTGTATTTTTGGGTTATGGCACTCATACTCACGCATATCGTGTACTTAACCTTGATACTAACCGAGTCATGGAGACATCCGAAGTCACCTTCGACGAGACCATGGTTTTTCCTTCTTCTCGTTTTGAGCGTGCAGGTGATTATGAGGTTGGTGAGCCTCTTTTTGATGATGAGGACGAGGATGCTGAAGGCATAGGTGACCCAGCATCGTCTCCACCTGCTGTGCCGCAAAGAGCGGCTTCTACTACGACTCACGGCCCCGACACTTCTTCCTCATGGGGGCCGTGGGATCTGCCACCCCGAGCGGTACCTTTTGTACCCGGGGAGGCACCAGCTGCTGTTGAGGGGGAGATCACTTCTGCTCGGGAGGCGCCACGACACATCCAGCGCCAACACCTGCCTTAACAGATGATCGGTAGCATTGATGAACGTGTCACTCGGTCCAGGTCACAACAAATCTCTCACTTTGCTCATTCTGCATTTGTTGCTGATTTTGAACCCCGAAATGTTGGACACGCCTTGACGGATCCGGATTGGGTCAATGCCATGCTTGAGGAGTTAGAGAATTTTGAGCGAAATCGGGTTTGGGTTTTGGTTCCACCTCCTGACTGTAATCCTATTGGGACAAAATGGGTTTTCAAAAACAAACAAGGAGAGGATGGCCACATTGTGAGGAACAAAGCTAGACTTGTGGCCAAGGGTTATAGTCAGAAGGAGGGGATAGACTATGAGGAGACTTTTGCTCCTGTAGCTCGTTTGGAGGCTATTAGGATACTCTTGGCTTTTGCTGCATCCAAAGGTTTCAAACTTTTTCAAATGGATGTCAAGAGTGCCTTCTTAAACGGCTACATAGAAGAAGAGGTGTACGTTCAGCAACCCCCCGGTTTTGAAAATCCCAAGTTTCCAAACAATGTTTTTAAACATCACAAAGCTTTATATGGTTTGAAACAAGCCCCTAGAGCCTGGTATGATAGGTTGAAAACCTTTTTGCTTGCTAAGGGTTTTAAAATGGGATGTGTGGATAAAACGCTCTTTCTCCTCAAGCAAGGCAAAGACACTCTCTTGGTCCAGATTTACGTGGATGATATCATTTTCGGTGGTTCCTCCCACGCTTTGGTTGCCAAGTTTGCAGATTTAATGAGCAGGGAGTTCGAGATGAGTATGATGGGTGAGCTGACTTTCTTTCTCGGATTGCAAATTAAGCAATCCCGAGAAGGGACGTTTGTGCACCAGGGCAAGTACACCAAAGACTTGCTGAAGAGGTTCGATATGGGTGAGGCCAAGCTTCTTCCAACACCCATGTCGACCACGACGGCCCTGCATGCGGACAAGGATGGAGAAGCTGTGGACCAGAAGGAGTACCGAAGCATGATCGGGTCGCTGCTCTACCTGACGGCGACACGCCCGGACATTCAGTTCACGGTGTGTCTGTGTGCGCGCTTTCAGGCGTCGCCGCGCACTTCTCACCGTCAGGCGGTCAAGCGCATTTTCAGGTACCTTCGTTTCACATCTGAGTTTGGGATTTGGTATTTAGCTTCCTCCACCCTCTCCCTTTGCGGTTCTTCCGATGCCGATTTTGCTGGTTGCCGTTTAGAGCGCAAGTCCACCTCTGGGACTTGCCAGTTTATTGGTTCTTCTCCTGTATCTTGGTCTTCTCGCAAGCAGTCTAGTGTCGCTCAGTCTACCACAGAGGCTGAATATGTTGCTGCGGCTAGCTGCTGTTCTCAGTTGCTTTGGATGATGGCCACTTTGTGTGATTTCGATCTGAGCTTTTCTCGTGTTCCTTTGCTTTGTGATAGCACGAGTGCGATTAGCGTTGCTAAGAACCCCGTGCTGCACTCTAAGACCAAACACATTGATGTGCGCTTTCACTTTTTGCGAGACCATTACAAGAAGGGTGATATCGACCTTCGCCATGTCGATACTCATCATCAGTTGGCAGATATTTTCACCAAGCCCTTAGACCAATCAACCTTTAATCGGTTGAGAGGTGAGCTTGGTGTGTGTTTCCCCTTTTAGATGGGGGAAACATTTTGGTTCTTGTATCATAGACTGACTATTTTTGTTTTGCCTTGTTTTCTTTTAGTTTAGTCTTTTGCATTTCAGCATACGCTTTTACATTCTGAGCTTCATGATATAATCTTTAGAATGTGATTATGCTCTATGTAGTATGCTCCGATGCTTTATGTTGATGCTTGTAGCTTATGTTCTTTCTGATCACTAATACATGTTGTGAGCTGAGCTATTTTTGAATGGTGAATTTGCTTAATAAACATAAAACTTGACAATGTTCACCATTGAGATATGCAACTAGCATGTGTAGGATGTGTTGAATTCACTCGTGCTTTTCATATATGCTAGGTTGCTATGTCTCTAGTTCTGAGTCATTCACTTGCTTGGTTTGTTCATATTCTATCAATAAAATTGAACCAAGTTTTTAGTGAATTGAAAAGATCGAGATGGGATTGCTTGTCAACACATCACGGTATCAAGACTGTTTCTCATTGCACATTTGAGTTAAACTTGAGCCGTGTAGTGTATGACCAAAACCGACGCTTTAAGCTTCCGATTGCATATGCATAGGCTTAGCTCGGTTGAAAAGTTAGGCAATGACAAGCGCTCAACCTCTCGCAATCACATGCTAACTTCTGAACTTGTGTAATTTCACGACTGCAACTCCGATTTAAAATTGAAATCACAAGTCTATGTTTCATTCTACAGCATGATGATTGAACTTTGCCAGGGGTAGTTCACCCTGTATACATGTTTAGCACTTGTTCGAACTCCTGTCTATACATGTGTAGTGCTATTTTGATGGTGAATACCTTTTGGCTAAAACTGCTCACCTTGCTCATATGTTCATATTTCGTATTCGGTGATCAGTTTGAGCCTTTGCTAGCATTCTACGGATGTTGTTGAGTCATCGGATCAGAACTTGGTAGAGCATCCTTGCATTCTCTTGACTATATTCCTGAAGCTGCTAACTTGCATTTTGACTCATATGCTTTTTGGAAGGGGGAGACATTTGCTTATTGGCACTTTTGATGGTGCATTTTCTGAGGGGGAGAACTTTTACTCGATAAGTGCATTTTCAATTAAGGGGGAGAGTATTGCAAATCATATGCTCTCTGAGTGTTCAACTAAGGGGGAGTAACTACTTGGGGAGAAAATTTTCAAATCTTGTGCTTTCCGAGTTGAACCAAGGGGGAGTTTTCCTTGTTGTGTGCACTATTTGAGGGGGAGCTTGTGACCGTAAGGGTTCAATTGGTTCGGAGCGTTTTTGCTAGTTGTGTTGAGCCTTTGCCTCTTTCTTGAGGGACTAGCACTCGCCTTTCAGCTTCCTTCCAGCTTTTCAATTGGTGTCGACCTCTTTTTCTTAAGCTGATAACAGTTGGTATTGAGCTTTCCTGCTAGCGGTGTTGAGCCCATTCTACCTCTTCTTGAGGGCTAGCTTTGCTTTGCTTGGTTGCGTTGAGCCGTTGCCCAGGTCTTTGGGGACCAAGTTGTCTTGCTCCTTCCACTTAACCTTCTTTGGCTTTGCTATGCTTTTTTGGGTCATTTGGTTGAGTTCTCTCTTCTACTTCTTCCTTCTTCCATTTCTATTATGAATTGTGTGAATAGTTGACAATGCACTCATCAAGGGGGAGATTGCGGATACAAGGGTGTATGCCGAGTCTCGAGTGATGAGTGATTGTCAACGGGTTTGATCGCATGTTCTTTGGCTTGTGTTGTGCAGGTGTCGAGCACGGAGACAGTGATCGAGGGCAAGGTGAAGGTCAAGTAGAGACGTGCCGTGCCGACGGACCGGAAGCGGTGAAGGGCGGATGTGAGGCTTGGACTGAGGGACCGGTGGCCTGAGGATCAGCTGTGGTGGCTGGCAGCCTGGGACAGCGATGAGCGAAGACTTGCGGGGCATGGTGTTGCTCGGGTCGAGGACCTAGGGACACCTGTCGGTGGACGGGGTGCACGGGCGGTGCATCGCCTCTACAGCTCCGGCTTGGTGGTTGAGCCACAGAAAAACCACCGGGTGAACGGTTTCCAGGTTTGGGCCACAAAACCTGGGTGCGGCCGGTTTCCGAGTTTGGGCCACAAAACTCGGGCTGAGGACGGTTTCCAGGTTTGGGCCTCAAAACCTGGGCGTTGGCGGGTTTCTGAGTTTCGGCCAAGAAACTCAGGCGATGGGCGGCTGGTTTCCCGGTTTGGGCCACAAAACCGGGGGATGGACTTGAAGGCCTGGTTTCCCGGTCTCAACCACAAAACCGGGGACGGAGTCCGTGAAAAGGACGAGCGGAGCGAGGGCGGCACGTGGTGGCAATCGGTGAGGTTGCGTCGAGGCAACGCTACCAGTTGTGCGGGCATGGCCGTCGGATCACAACTATCTTCGAGTTGGTCCAGAATAACCTTAGGGTTTAGCTGGATTGCTCTGTAATTAGTTAGGGGTAGAGTGGGAATTAGAATTAGGATAAGTAGGGGGAGACACCCACCTCCCAAAATATCTCAGTCATTTGCTCTTTTTCTCCTAGGGTTTCCTGCTCTCCCATCCCCTGCTGTAGCGAACTAAGATCCACAGAGAAGAGAACAATACCTCTATGCCCGTGAGATTTTGAGGAAGTGAGACCGTAATCTCACTATTGTAGCGTGTGGTAGCCACACAGTTGCAATTTCGTGGTTGTGATTCGTGTTTTGTTCGTGTTCTTCGCGGGTTGCTTTTCTCCACGTTTTTCCCGTCAATCGATCTCTTTGCTTGGTGTGTCTTTTGGAAATCCGTTTGAACCAAGTTGTTCTAGATCGTAAGGCACTTCTTTCCACCGAAGGAATTCATCCCTAACCTCATGACCTAGTAGATCGGTTGATTTTCGTTTTTGGATCGGTTTTGCTCCCTTAGTCCCGATTTCTTCCAATCCACCGATTTGGAGTTAGATGCGAGCCATGATTCCCATGGGATAGCTCACTAACCTCCTTGAGACGCCTCCTACCAAGTCTAAGCCTTAGTGCTTTTGATTCGGAGGAGATCGAGTGGATTTCGCGGAAGAACAGTGCAGTATCGGGACCATCGGACGCTGACTTCGTGAGCATCGGACGCTGAGCTCAAACCATCGGAGCGTCCGGTGCCACGTGTCGTTTGACAATTCTCTTTAAGGAGCATCGGACGCTGACCATCGGAGCGTCTGTTGCCATCGGACGCACCGGGGGTCAGGCATCGGACGCTAGGGTTGCACTGTAGCAGCGTCCGATGCTGGTCTAGTAAGGTTCCAGAAGTGTCCTGTTTGCATCGGGCGCGTCCGGTGCTTTGACATCGGACGCTGCCAGCGTCCGATGCTACTGAGTCTGCGTAGTTTCGTCCGCGGTTCGTTCGTTCGTTGTCGTTTTTGATTTCCGGTTTTTGCGTTGGATTTCTAGAATCGTAAAGTGTATCGCTGTGCTTCTTGGAATCATCCACCCTATCTCTAGGGTCGTGGACACTTACGAGCTCTAGGGTTTGCTCTTGGGGTTGATTTTAGGGACAGTGGCGACAAGTTTCCGAAAAGAAAGTTTGAAGCTCCCATTCACCTCCCCTCTGGTCGCTTTCTGGTAGCACTCTCGGTCCTTCAACGTCCATCCGAGAGAGCATACAATAGGCTCCGGCCATTGATTCCTGCTACTCGATATTACTCGACGCACAACCAAGAGTTGTTCACACCTTTGTATACGCTGCAAACGCCAAAGGACTATTTTGACCTTAATGGCTGCATACGCTGCAAAAATAAAGGAGACTGACTCATCCTTTACGCCAATCGAGCCCTTTGAGATGCTTGGTCAATAAAGTCCCTTACCAAAAGTGCTAAGAGTAGCACTTGGACTGACTCATCCTTTGCGGCGATCGAGCCCTTTGAGATGTCTAGTCAACTACGTCCACTGTGTGCCATGGTGAGCACTCAGACTCTTGTCCTTAGCGGCAGACGTGCCCTCTGAGACGTCTGGTCAATTACGTCCACCTCTCAGATGGTAAGAGTAGCACCTGGACTGACTCGTCCTTCACGACTATTAAGTCTGTCGAGAGGCCTGGTCAATTAAGTCCACCTTTTTAAGTGCTTAATGATGCACTCGGACAGACTCGTCCTTCATGACTATGGAGTCGTTCGAGACGCCTGGTCTACTATGTCCACCAAATTAGACTTAGCATATGTGGAGCTATGATTAATTCAATATCCGACCAAGTCCAGAGGCGACTACAATCATTCAAGATATTAAGGCTTCTCGTGTCAAATCAAGATTGCGTGTCAAAGCAAAATTCCATGTCCATCGGATCAAGTCAGAGCGCACAACAGCTGTCTCCACCAACCGAGTTTGGGTCAGACTCCAAGTATAGAGGCTATCCGACTCAATCCCGACGGGGCTGCTCAGATGCCTAATTTACAACACCATTTAAGAGTATGATTAAATAATCAAAGATTTACGTTGTGTTAAGAGGAGTACGCATGCATCAAACATGCACGTCAGGCTAATGAGCAGCGACTCTTCAACATCTTTTGACGCACTCGGATTCGACTCTTCATCATGGGAAAATACTCCAATGCACGTCATCTGCAATAATCAGCATGCACGAGAGTCCAACTCTGGTTCGATCTTACATGCGCGATGACTATTGCTCGTCACCGACGCCATCAAGGTCCGATCTGCCAACAAGACATGCAAAGCCATGACTAAAATATCCACGAGTGGCTTGCATACCTACATGTGTATCAGACATGCAAACACATGCAAGTTTCTGCCGACTCTGTCTTGGCCAAGTTTGTTTCAAACACAGCTGCATGACGTACTTGCCAGCATGAAGTTGAGCTGAAAACAAACCGCAACGAGCTGTCAAGAGCCGCAAACGAGCCGTGAACAGGCCACCAGCACACCACGACTGTAGCTCATACGTCAACTCATCGTCCATCACCGACTACTATTTAAGTATCACTCGGATGAAGGACTACTCGACATACAACTCAGAGTTGCTCATGCCTTTCGACAGACCCGTTCTTCACGGCTGTTGACACTTCTTAACGTCACCACTAAGAATAAGGGGGTAGGTCTATCTTCAACGATGGCGCCAGAAGTTTCTTGTGGGTAAGTTCTTACGTATATTGGATAATTCCACAAGCGCACAGAATCTACCGTTGTAGCACTTCACCCGGGAGTATTCCAAGGTATCGTTATATATTTTATCCCAAGGGAAAGCGGTGGCTATGAAAGATGATGTTAAGGGAAATCTAAGTGATTACAACAACTTGGTACTAACTAGTGTAGAGGGGTAAGGTAAATTGGTAGGAAGGTAATGACACAAGTACACCAGGGGATAACTGTAGGGACAACTAATAGTGTAGCTAGGTGGGAGGACAACGAGAGAGTATAGGACTCCTATGATGCTAACTCTACTTCTATGACTTAACTCAAATGCAAAGACGAAACACATTAGAACGACGCCTCACGACAAGCAAACTAGGCGACGAGAGGACAGGGAGCACAGAGACACTTACTGTCGGAACGTCATGCTCAGCCTTATCCTTTAAATCCTGCCTATAAACACGTGGTGGACTCCAGAGACCATATTCAGGGCTGTCACCACCTGCTGGCTACCACTATCTATCCGTGCGACAGGCGACAACCAAGGGTAAGATCTTGTATAAGCAACACGCTTACACCGTCTCTCACTACTCTAGCTACTTACGATTAACTAGAATATCGTGTTACTGGTAATGATAATTTGCAGGCATATTGCCAGGCCAATCAGTCTACTATATAACGGCTAAACACTAAGGTAAATCACAACAATACTATAGCAGGTATAATATTGCACAAAGTAATGACTAAGTAAAGTAGAGAAAGACTAGTATTATAAGTAAAGTCTTACAAAAGTAGAAAGATAAAGGTAAAAGCTATACCAGACTCTTCTGAAGACAGCTCCGGAAGATCCAAGCAGAGCTTGCTACTCAACTCTAACTCCCACACTAACTACAACTATAGTGTCTATTCTAACTCTTTCACAACCCTTGATGCATTGGTGACTTGGTGACTTAAATGAGAGGGGGAGGGCCTCTATTTATAGGTGGAGTTGGAGTAGGGGCTACTCTATCGCCACGTCATCGATCCGCGTGACGTCGATCCTCCTCTATTGGATTGTAACTACCTCAATATGAAGGGTTATTGTTCCTTGGGCTTAATTCACCGTGAAGGCACCTTAGATTCCACGTGAAGGCACCTAGGGGGGCACCCCTAGGTCGGGCGACCCATGAGGGGTCGGGCGACCCCCTATGACAGGTTGGCCCCACCTTGGTATGTGTAGATGATGTTTCCATTTGTCATTTGGTGTTTGGCACGTTGAAATGTGTCATGATCACTTTGGATGTTTCGTTATGGGCCCATTGGTCCATGTTACTTCATCTTCCACCGTTGAGAGAAATAACAATGTGATCCAAGGGTGGAGAAGCACTTTGGGAGGCTTGACATGGATCATGAAACGTGGCAGAACCCTGGTGGGCCTATAAGGGGTTCGGGCGACCCCCTTATGTGGGTTCTATGGCGGAACCGTCCAAATTATAAGAGCTCAAGTACCGACTTAGTCAAATTAAGCTGACTCCGACCCATACTTGAACCTATATAACTCCGGTAGTCCAGAAATCTCGAAGGATTTCAAACAACTTACAACATACAGGATCGCATTGTTCAAGTACCACATTCGCGAGGATACAACAGTTGATAACTAAAATCGAAATTAACATCAGAGTGCAAAAACTTAAAAGTTATTACAACACTGAGTTCGAAATACGGAAGCTTAAATAAGTATGAAATACAACCACCACACACGTGGTCCAAATAAAACATTGTTTTGATAACTCACTCCTCCTTTTTCAAATAACGTGCCACAATCAGTCTGAGTCCAGCAAAAGCAAAGGAGAAGCTTCTAGATGACCCTGCCCTGGGCCAACTCCTCATCACCCTCCATGGGGTAGAGGCAGTGCTTACAATAACCTAAGTAAACCTGGCCATCTGCAACAACGGGATAAACCCTGAGTACGGGAATGTGCTCAACTAGACTTACCCGTCCAACTGAAAATAAAAGACACCAAGGGTATGCAAGGCCTTTTGGTGGAGCTGGGAGTTTAGTTGCGAAAAGCTCAATTGAGGAGAGTAATATTTTAATTTGATGGATGAGCAGTCATATTTTAATCCTATCTCTTAGTCTAGGTTTGCACCTGATCTACAACATTCACTTGAGTCTAATCAATCAATAATATAAACCATATCAGGTTGACTTATCCACATTTTAGTTGAACCTTAAACATCACATGGAGTTGTATCGTGGTGAAGCTCGACATAGTTTCCCACTAGCCGAGGGAGACGGCGACTCGAATCGAATTGCAAACCAGCTGGCGAGAATCCTTTAATACAAACCTACACTTTCTCCGTCGTGTCCATGCATTGGGTCACCGCTCGATACAGTTCGTGGTGGTAATCGTCGCGGTTCAAGCACGGACCGCCCAATTGGAACCTGGCAATGGCCACGCGAGGCAGATCATATTTCCATACAAGAGGGCACGACTCGGGTTGAATCTGGCCCGAACAGCGTCTAACCGGCTTCGGGGTCCGCGATTACAGCACCGACAACCCTAAGTAAAAGGGCGCTTTCAAAAATGAACGAGGGCCAACATCGATACAAGCCTACACGATCCAACGGACGAGCTGCCCCAAGTTCCAACTTGGTGCCTTGCCTTCCAGTTGACCGTATTTCATACTACTCAGGTTCTTTTCCATGATAGCAAATACAACCAACCGTGATCCGGTAACTACCCACCAGGGGCATTACGGGAACATCCTTTATTCACTACTTTATTAAGCAGGCTAAGCAATTCTACGTATAAATAAGTAACATGATAACAAGGCAGGTGTAGACAATAATCAAGGAAGGGTAATGCAACAGGTAGGATTCAATCAACTCCTATACCTAATGCATCACAATATAAAATACTCAATTAAATTAATTATAAAAGCTGGGAGGCTTAATAATGCTCCGGGGCTTGCCTTGGGAGAAGACCGAGGCCTCGTGAGAGGGGCACTCGGGCAGGTTAGTTTTCGCTGCGGTTTAGGCCTCCTCGCTTCGGGGCACCTCCTGGATCTCCGGCTCGGCGTTTGCTACCTGCTCCTGATCGTTTTCCGGGACTATCGATCCTATTTGCAACGTGGAGAAAATATTTAAATAATGCATAGTGCACTTATGATGGTATGCAATGTACATATTTCTTGCAAACCAACAAAACCAACTTGTTGAACCACTTTTGACGTTGAGGAAAAACACTTATTTACTGCATTTAATAAAACCATTAACTCAACCATTTCCTATTTATTAATTCAAAAGAAACTTAGGTTTATACAGCAAGTGCTGTTTCCTGTACTCAGAAAAATCCACAAAAATTACAGCAGGTAATCTACACTCACTGGACTCCAGTGTACAAATTTTAGCAAGAAATAAATTACTGGATAGCAGATATAAAAAGATGAAATAAACTGGCAAAAAGGTGCTTTGAACTAACTTTACTTTTGAAAAGTGTCAAACAACAGATTTCACATTTTTTCTAGCTTTTCCTACCTATAACAACCTCACTGCAGGAAAATCACTGCTAGAGCATGAACATATAAATCTACACAAAAATCCAAAGTTTAAGCCAAATTACATCTTTTGAACTACAACCCTATTGGAAAAGGGTGCAACATCCATTTTCATATTTTTCCCAGATTCTACTCTAGATTTCATACTTATCAAGAAAGTTCCATGGGCAGTAAAGTTATATTCGTTTCTGCATGAATTTTCTTAGAAAAGCTCAGAAAAGCATACTTGTACTACAACTTCATTTTACTCCATACAACTACCCATACTTAGCATTTTTCTCAGCTTAATAAAGACACACAGAGACCATATGAATTTTCCCATATTTTATTTTCACATATATTTCTCTGAACAATTATTTCAAGAAAACAAGTAAAAAGACATTTAAATCTAAACAGACATTTTCTCTACAGGAACAGACCCTCATATATTTTTCACAGATACTTTATAGGATAAGAAGCATACATAAATTTTTCCATAACTTAATTCGACCAGAAAACATGTAAACTTATTTATTTAACAATATGCACATAAACTGAAATAAATAAAAACAGTACAATAAACTTCCACCAAAAATACTTTCATATTTTTCACTGTTAGCTCTACTTATGAACAAGTTTACAAAACTGAAAGTACTCCATTTGGATAAATAAAACGTGCTACACAAAATAAACAAGTTCCATGGAAATAAAACGGAAAAGGAAAAAGCATTTTCAATCCGACCAGGCTTCTGTGGACTCGGCCCATGGGCCAGGTGCGGCTGACACGTGGGGTTGGCTGGTCAACAGGACCCACCTGTCGGCCAAGGCAGAGCAGGGGAATTGGTTGACCGGCGATTACTCACCGACGGCGAGGTCACGGGCGGTGAGGCGGGGCTTGGCGAGTTCGTCTCGACGTGGCGAACCGGTAGGTGGTGATGGTTTGGCTAAAGGTTGGCCATAGCTCGCCGACGGTGAGCCATGGCGGATGGCAGCTGCGGTGTGGCTCGGCCATGCCATCTCCGGCGGTTGCCAGTGAAATTGATGAGCACGCTAGTGCTAGTGAACCCTAGGGAAGCTAATCGGTGGGTTGGTTTGGCCAGTGAAGCTCCGGAGGAGCTTGACCTCGTGCGCATGCCACGGCGGTGGCCATGGTGCTCGGCCGTGACGGTGAGTGAGCTATGGAGTGGTAGGGTTGAGACGGGCGGGTGTTCTCACCTTGACTTAACACTGTGAGGCTCGACGGAGAAGAAGAAGGCTCGGTGTAGGCTTGGTTGGCGTGGAACGGTGGTGAGCTCTCCTCGGCAGCGATGGCGACCAAAGAGGGGCACCTCATCCTCCGGCAACGGTGAGGCCCGATCGGGGAGGTTAGCGCGCGCACAGCGTGGGCACAGTGATGGCGGAGCTTTGTGCAAGCGGGATTGGAAGGTGGGGCTCGTGCGTGGCCGGAACGCCGATGGTGTGGTTGCGGTGGCAGACACGGCGAGCTTGAGCGCTCGGCCGTGCTCGGTTGTGTGGGAAAGAGATAGTGGGAGCAAGAGGGAGTGAGCAAAATGGCAAGTGAAGGGAGGAGGGGTGCGGTGCGTGCGGTTTTGCCTCCTCGGCTGGCCGGCCGACGGTCGTGGCAGGGGCCACAGCGGCGAACGGTGAGAGGCGGGCACGGCGGGCAAGGGCGACGCGGCAGGCGAAGCAGTGCAGTTGAGGGCGAGGGGGATCTTTGCATGATGCAGGCGAAGACGATCTTGCAGCAAGTGGGCGAGGGCGATGCGGGTCAGGCGCTTGCGGCCACGCGGCAGCGTCACCGGCGTACGGCGTGGCCGCGGGTCGGGGCGGCCGGCACGGCGCGCGTGGAGCGGAGACGGAGCGGGCGCGGGCGCGGCCTGTGCGGGCTGGGCCGAAAGGCCGGGTGGGCCGAAAGGGTGGCGCCGAAAGAAACGTTTTTCCCTTTTTCTTTTTCCAGAAATTTTCCAAATTTTGACCATTTCAAAACATTTTCAAAAACTCAAAACTAGGCTTTGACTCAAAAATAAAAGTTGCTCAAAATAATTTTCTCTACAACTTTTATATAGGACATATTTTCTGAAAATCATTTCTTTAGCCTCCACATAATTAAAGCTGATTTTGAGCTATAAATCATTTTTGTTTCTACATTTTTAATTATTAAACCATACTGAATTAAGACAAAGTTTCTATATGAAAAGTGTTACACTTAATATCCTATATTTTATAAAATTATTTGCCAAGACAGAAATCA
Organism: Coix lacryma-jobi var. lacryma-jobi; assembly: GCA_009763385.1. Taxonomy (NCBI): domain Eukaryota; kingdom Viridiplantae; phylum Streptophyta; class Magnoliopsida; order Poales; family Poaceae; genus Coix; species Coix lacryma-jobi. The sequence continues at coordinate 83,828,811 of CM019822.1, forward strand.
AATCAAACAAACAAGTCCTATGGAAGCCAAAATTCAAATTAACAAACAAAAGGCATAAAGCACTTTGATGCAACATGAAATGATGCAATGCAATGCTCATGTTAATTAGTAGCTATTGTTGTTCCTAATGCAGTGCTTGACACTAGGGTGTCATAGCCCTTCCCCCTTAAAGAAATCTCGTCCCGAAATTTATGTTACGTACCACTTCTTAATGAAAGCGGGGTAATTCACGCGCAAGTATTCTTCGGTCTCCCAGGTAGCATCATTGGGTCCATGATTACTCCAGAGAATCTTGTAAGTCTTGACTTCACGGTTGTGGGTTGCTCTGGTCTTAGTGTCCAAGATCTCTTGTGGTTGTTCGTAATATTTCAGGTCTGATCGGATAGTGACATCCAGGATTCGAACTTCTTCTTGTTCGGGCACTCGGAGACATTTCTTTAGTTGTGATACATGGAACTCCGGAAAGATCGCACTCATCTCTGGGGGTAACTGTACTTCCTAGGTCACTTCCCCCTTTTTAGCTATGATCTGATACGGTCCCATATATCGAGGTGCTAACTTCTTTTTGATTCCAAAACGTTGGACATTTCTCATAGGTGAGACTTTAAGGTAAACATAGTCTCCTACTTGGAATTCCAAGGGACTTCTTCTGGTGTCAGCATAACTCTTCTGTCGAGATTGAGCTGCCTTGATATGTTGCTGCACGGTTCACACAATTTCTTCAGCATCCTTTACATAATTTGATCCATAGAATTCTCGATCTCCTGATTTGACCCAGTTTACTGGTGTTCTACACCTTCGTCCATACAAAACTTCGAACGGTGCCATTTTTATACTCTCTTGATAACTGTTGTTTTAAGAGAACTCTGCCAGAGGTAACCACTTTTCCCATGATTCTCCCGAGGAAAGCACACATGCTCTAAGAATATCTTCCAAGATTTGATTCACCCTTTCCGTTTGTCCTACGGTTTGGGGGTGGTAAGCGGAACTGCGTACCAACTTGGTTCCTAACTCCTTGTGCAACTGTTCCCAAAAACGAGCTATGAGCTAGGGTCCTCTGTCAGAAACAATCCTTTTGGGAATCCCGTGTAATCTTAAGATGTTCTGAATATACAAATATGCATATTGATGAGGTCGATATGTAGTTTTTACTGGTATGAAGTGAGCCACTTTTGATAAACGATCCACGATAACCCAAATAGAATCATGCCCCTTTTGAGTAACTCGCAGTCCTGTGATAAAGTCCATACTAATCTCTTCCCATTTCCACTCTGGAATTGACAGGGGTTGCAACAGTCCGGCTGGCTTCAAATGTATAGCCTTAATCCTGCAACAAGTATCGCACTTAGCGACATAAGCTGCGACCTGTCTTTTCATCTTAGACCACCAATACCTTGTTTTCAAATCCCGATACATCTTACTACTTCCTGGATGAATAGACAATTTTGAATTGTGAGCTTCATTCAAAATCCTATCTCGCAGTTCTGTATCCTTGGGTACTACCAACCTTTGATTATACCACAAAATCCCTTGCTCATCCACTCGAAAGTTTAACGAACTATTTGTTTCTATTCTCTTCTTGATCTGACAGATTTCTTCATCGGCCTTTTGCCCTTCGATGATATCACTTTCCAGGGTACACTGTATGGTGATATTATTCAGCATAACGAGGTGCATCAGGTTGAATCCATTTTCCAACGGTTGTATGGAGTTGCAATGAGTCTTGCAGCTCAAAGCATCTGCCACGATATTTTCTTTTCCAGGGCGGTAATGCACTTCCAGGTTATAATCCTTGATTAGTTCCAGCCATCTTCTCTATCTCATGTTTAACTCGGGTTGGGTGAAGATATACTTCAAACTCTTATGATCTGTATACACGTGACAAAGGTTGCCCATTAGGTAGTGCCTCCAAATCTTGAGTGCATGAACTACTGCAGCCAATTCTAAATCGTGAGTCGGGTAGTTCTCTTCATGTGGTCGTAACTGACGTGAAGCATAGGCTATGACTCTTCCATTTTGCATAAGCACACATCCAAGTCCAATTTTGGACGCATCACAAAACACAACAAAAGGTTCCTCCAGATTTGATTGAGCCAAAACTGGTGCGGTAGTTAACAAGGTCCGAAGAGTGCGAAATGCTGCTTCACACTCCGGAGTCCATTCAAACTTCTTGTTCTTCTGAGTCAAACGGGTCATAGGTTTGGCTATCCTTGAAAAGTCTGGGATAAACCTACGGTAGTATTCGGCCAATCCCAAAAAGCTACGGACCTCGTGCACTTTAGTGGGTGCTTTCCAATCCATAACTTCCTGTACTTTAGTGGGGTCCACAAAGATTCCTTCTTCTGAAAGGATGTGTCCGAGAAAAGGCATTCTCTTTAACCAAAATTCACATTTGCTGAACTTTGCATATAACTTGTGCCCTCGAAGCCGAGTTAAGACAACTCGTAAGTGCTCAGCATGGTCTTGCTCGTTCTCTAAGTACACTAAGATATCATCAATGAACACAACAAACTTATCCAACTCAGGCATAAAGACAGAATTCATCAAGTACATGAAATGTGCCGGTGCATTTGTCAATCCAAATGACATGACTAGATACTTGTAAAGTCCATATCTGGTGGAGAAAGCTATTTTTGGTATATCCTCCCTTCGGATCTTGATCTGATGGTAACCTGACTGTTGACGGTCCTTAAACACCTGTTTTACCATCAACATTTGACCGTAAAGTCCACCAAAAAGGCATGAAATGTAGTCAAATAGGTTTCAAACTAACCAAATTCCACATGTCCATAGAATTTTATTTGAATGCAGGATTTGAACCAAATTTGGACATATGGACCCACCAGAGGCCAAGCCCACTCAGCAGGGCCCAAATGGGCCTAAGGGGGGTGGCGCCCGCCACCTCTAAGTGGCGCCCGCCACTTGGGTTGGCCCAAGTGCCACTCCCTGCCACGTCACCGATCCGTGTGACCTCCCCAAGGCCAAATCATGGCCCTTGGTCACTAGGTCAGTGGCATCAGACGGCTCAGGGAGGAGTGGCGTGGATCAAGGCTGAATGTCGGTTGCTAGGACATGCAACCGACATCCAAACCGCCTTGGACAACCACCTAGATGTCGTTGAAGCAGAGGCGGTTCATCCAACGGCCAGGGGACTGGCGGCCGCCGGTAGGGGATGGCGCCCGCCACCTGACCTAACCCTAGGTCGGTTGGCTGCCCACTATAAGAACCCCCCTCACTCATTTGGGCTATAAATACCCCCCTGAGGCACCTCTTCATTCACACCGAAGTAGATCCCACACTTCCAAGAGAAGCAAAGCAAGAGAAGCAAGTGAGAGTTAGGTTAGAAGCTCAGAGAGCTTTGGCAAGTAGGTTAGCTAGTAGAGAGAGTATAGCTCTAGTGCCCTCGCTACAACGCGGCTCTTAGTTTAGCACAGCTTAGCCTAAGTCCTTGGCAGTATTAGCGTAGAGCTTGCTAAGAGAGAAGCGGGTGCGAGCGACTGGCATCGGAGGTCGGTTGATTTCCCGGCGTCTCTGGTCTGGTTTGCTCTCTTGTATCTCAGGTACATTTATCTTTATCTCAGTATTACTTTAAGCATACTTTCAGTATTACTTTCAGTATTACTTTATCATGTACCTTGAGTGTGACCTAGCTAGCCTACAATTCAATTCACTTAGCCATAGTAGTTAATCTCTAGTGAGCTTAGTGTTCGATCTTTGCCAATAGGTTGCTTAGTTAGTTTAATGTTTATCTTATTAAGTCAAGTGTTTGCTCTGACGTCCGCAAGGGTGTCTCTATTCAAAGCTAGGGTAGAGATAGTTAGAATATAGTTAAGCGTGGTGCTTAGTTATAGACTTACCTTCAGATACGTCTGGACCCCCGGATGGCTGTGGTAGCAAGCAGGTGGTGACAACTATGTGCGCCTTGAATTCCACCACGTAGTTGGCCCAGTTTAACAGTAAGGCTCGTTGTGCTAGCGTTCAACCTAAGTAAGTGGTAAAGGCTAGTACGCCTCGATACTTGACAAGATAGGAATAAAACTATACTCAACTTAGTTGCTTTATTGTCTTTTGCCTGCCTTGCTTCGTAACTGTCTCGCTTGGTAGTTATCTTGCTTGGTAGTTATCTAGGATTAGTTATCTAGGATTAGTTAGTAGTTAGTTATCTTAGTTATCCTTAGTTACCCCTTTTTTCTACCTATCCATCCACCTTACCTTAGCCATCCATTTCATCCTTACCTAGCCATCCATATATTCTTTCTAGCCTTCCATTCCTTCTCTTCCCTTTTCCCCTTTTTTCTCTTTTCTTATTTCTTCGACTCTCATCCCCTCCTTGACTCGACTCATACACCACCCTAGCCTTCCCTTGGGATCAAATAAATCGACACCTGGTACTCCCAGGCGAAGTGCTACTACGATAGTTCTGTGCACTTGCAGAATCTCCTCCTGGTAGATTGCATTCTCGCTAGCTAGCTCCTACTAGTGTCGGGACTGACAACCCCGCTTGGCATTAGTAGATAGCTACTTTAGTTACCCTATCCTAGGTGAAGCTAAGAACTACCAACAAGCATTTCTGGCGCCGTTGCCGGGGAAGGCAATCGGTGTATCGGTTGAGTCCGTATCGAATTTATCTTCGCTTAAGCTCCCGCTTAGCGAATCCTGTCTTACCCCATTCTTTCTTTCCTGAACTCTTCTTATCTTTTTCCTTCATCTTCTTCAACTTCTTTCTTTCTTATCTCGTTCAATCTTCACGATGGCCAACAAGACCATTCGTGAATTTTCTGCTCCTTCTACCGCTAATGTAGCGATAGGACCAGACGTGATCAATGCCAACCTCAATTTTGAGTTAAAACCGGCTCTGATCACGATGGTCCAAGCTAGCCCGTTCTTTGGCAAAGGCTCATGAGCATGCCAATGCTCACCTCCAACAATTCTTGGAGATTTGCGGCACCTTCACCATTAAGGGGATAACCCAAGAAGCCATCCGTCTTCGTCTCTTTCCTTTCTCTTTGCTAGGAAAAGCGAAGCAATGGTTCTATACCGATCGCAACGCTGTAGACACATGGGACAAGTGCTCCAATGCTTTTCTCGCCAAATTCTTTCCGATGGGCAAGACGAATGCTCTTCGCAACAAAATCTCCAGCTTTACGCAACAAGCCGAGGAATCTATTCCCGAGGCTTGGGAGAGGTTGCAAGAGTATGTCGCTGCTTGTCCGCACCATGGTATGGAGGACTGGCTATTGATCCAGAACTTCTACCATGGCCTAACCCCACTCTCTAGAAGCCATTTGGATGCCACCGCTGGCGGTGCATTCTTTTCCCTGAATATTGCAGATGCTAAGGCTCTCATAGAGAAGATGGTGGCAAACCAAGGATGGAATGACGAAAGACTACAGCCCCGTAAGCGAGGTATGCATTCCCTTAAGGACGCCAACATGATCGTGGCCAAGATGGACCTGCTGGCAGAGAAGCTAGACAGATGTGAGAGGATGAACCAACAAGAGAGTGTCCAATCTCTGGAATCCTACATGACTTGTGAAGTCTGTGGAGAAACCGGACATTCTGGGAGCCACTGCCCCGAGCTACATGAAGATTTGAACTTCATCAACAACAATAACAGTTTCCGTCAACAGAATCAAGGATGGAATCAGCCTGCAAACTCTCAAGGTAACAATTCATTCCCCCGCTCTAATTTTCATAATTCTGATAGTCTCTCATTCTTGAAGAATTTAGTTTACTCACAAGGTAAAACTACTGATTTCTTGAAAGAGAGATTAATGGCGAATGATAAAATCCTTGAGAAAATAAATGCTAAATTGGAAGATTTCTCATCTGCTCTGAAAAATCAACTTAGCTTTAATAAGATGTTAGAAACCCAATTAGCTCAACTTGCTGCTATCATACCATCTTTTGAATCTGGCAAAATTCCTGCTAAACCTGACATGGAAACTGCAAACATGGTTGAAATAAAATATTTTAACTATTATGAAGATCAAACCATGACTGTTAAAAAGGGTGATCCTGGTAGTCCCATAATTAGATGCTCAATCTTTGGTGAAGTCTTTAAAAATGCCATGTGTGATTTAGGATCGAGTGTGAACATTATATCTAAAGATTTCTATGAAAACTCGTTCTTTCCACCCATGTCATCCACATCTGCCTATGTTGTGCTAGCTGATCAATCCACTTGCTATGTGGAAGGAATAGTTAATGACTTACCTGTTCATATTAGAGGTTCCTATGTTCCTGCTGATTTCATAATACTAGATATGGGAAATAGGAAAGATGTGCCTCTAATCTTAGGTAGACCCTTCTTGAACACTGTTGATGCCTGCATAGATGTGGGAAGTGCTAAAATTCAAATGACATTAGGAGGGAGGAAGGAAATATTCTCCTTCTCCCGTGGTCCCGCATATGCCGCTAACATGCAGGTAGCAAAACTCGTTCATACCAAAAAGAGGCGCCCAAGAACAGGGTGGAGTAGAAAGAGAGAACCACCTCCTCCTAAGTTGTGTGATTCACATGACAAAGGAGAGGTGCCAAAAGAAGAAGAACCAGATGGAGTACTAAGAGAAGAAGTGCCCAAGGAAGAAGATCCACCCGATAAGGATGAAACTTCATGGACCTAAGGTATGGTTTTACTTTTTTCCTTCAATTTTTCCCTTTTCGAATAAATAACATATGTCATGCATGTAACTAAAAAAAAATCAGTTATCATTAGTTATATGCATAGGTATATGTTAACTTAGTTAGAATAATAAAATATCATAATAGCATAGTTTCCTTTTCACAACATTAGATAGTTTCCCTTTTAATAAAATGAGAACAAGAGCTCCGACTGAGACGAAGAAGATCTTTTCACCAAGCAAGAAGCCAGCTTGGGGGAGACTCCCGCTCCGATAAGGTATGTCTCAAGCCTACACTTTACATTCAGTTCTTAAATTCTATATCTTTTGAATGTCACATGCTTGCCTAAATAACCACTCCATGAATAAAACTGATAATATCTGCTTAAACAAGTTGAAACCTGAATAAGATTTGAAATATGTCATGCAAATGCTATTGTTATGGTTTGAATAACTGGTCTTATCTAAGTTGTAGTTTTTGTGGGTTGCACATGCTTAAACTGAAATCATGCTTAGTAAGTAAAGTTAGTAAGAAATGGAGTAATTCTTTAAACTTGCTAAGGAGAAATTAGGACCTAATCTGGAGGATTTCTTTTAAAAATTATGAAAACCTTGCTAAAAGTTCCTCCTAGATTTTTATCCCATCCCACCACCAGCCAAATATTTGTTAGTCATTAGTCAAAACCACAAAGAGCTTTGTTTGTGTTGAGCTTTGTTAGACCTCATAGATCTTAGTAGAGAAGCTTATCATATCTTTTGAATCAAGATTCACGCACACCCACCATAATTTGCCTACTTTCCACTTTGGAAGTTTGCAACCACCAAATAAATTGCTTATTCTCTACACCGGAGATATGCAATACCCTGTCAAACATCCCATTGCTAGCCTTATGCTTATTCCTACCCTGGGAATAAGCATTTCTCCCTCTTCCCCTTTTTCATTTGAAAAATCCTTTCCTATAGATGTCTGGGGAAATCTAGAGCTAGAAGAGAGATAGAAAATGAGCAAAGTAGCTCAAGAAAGGACTATGTCCTAAAGAAAAAAAAAGTGAGCAAAGTAGCTCAAAAGAGGACTATGTCCTAAGAAAATGTGAGGACACACCTTTTGTCTACTCACTTTGTATCCAAAAAAAAGAGAGAGAATTATCATTAGCTCTAGACCCCAGAAATTAACTAGGAAGGATTATGAAATATCTCTCTATACACTTCCACATAACCACACATGCACATCTTGATCAATTTTTATGATTTGCTGATCCTTATGATCTGAGTGTCTAGCTTAGCAATAAACATCAGGCAATTTGCTCATGGTTCTTAGCCTACCTATAACTCCACATATCATTCTTTAGAAATAGGAGAGGCTACATTTTGGCCTAAGTGAGGATTTAAACACCATTGAGTGATTGAGTGAATCTTGGAGGACTTAAGCAAGTTGTTATCTTTTGAAAACTTTGAAAAACCTCCAGACAGAATCCTAGTCAAACCTAAGCAAGATAAAAGTTTCCTATCTACTACTTTATTTCACTCTTGCATGTTTGAAGTGAAAAGCTATAAGCCCCACATTGCTATGATTAATGATATATGCTAAGTTATTTCTCACTATACAATATGCACTTGCAAACATCTTAAGTTGCTATCCATTTCATGCTCAATGCTTAAACCGCATTGTTCCTCGAGGACGAGCAACAGGTTAGCTTGGGGGAGCTTGTTGACGGTCCTTAAACACCTGTTTTACCATCAACATTTGACCCTAAAGTCCACCAAAAAGGCATGAAATGTAGTCAAATAGGTTTCAAACTAACCAAATTCCACATGTCCATAGAATTTTATTTGAATGCAGGATTTGAACCAAATTTGGACATATGGACCCACCAGAGGCCAAGCCCACTCAGCAGGGCCCAAATGGGCCTAAGGGGGGTGGCGCCCGCCACCCCTAGGTGGCGCCCGCCACCTCTAGGTGGCGCCCGCCACCTCTATGTGGCGCCCGCCACTTGGGTTGGCCCAAGTGCCACTCCCTGCCACGTCACCGATCCGTGTGACCTCCCCAAGGCCAAATCCTGGCCCTTGGTCACTAGGTCAGTGGCATCAGACGGCTCAGGGAGGAGTGGCATGGATCAAGGCTGAATGTCGGTTGCTAGGACATGCAACCGACCTCCAAACCGCCTTGGACAACCACTTGGATGCTGTTGAAGCAGAGGCGGTTCATCCAACGGCCAGGGGACTGGCGGCCGCCAGTAGGGGGTGGCGCCCGCCACCTGACCTAACCCTAGGTCGGTTGGCTGCCCACTATAAGAACCCCCCTCACTCATTTGGGCTATAAATACCCCCTGAGGCACCTCTTCATTCACACCGAAGTAGATCCCACACTTCCAAGAGAAGCAAAGCAAGAGAAGCAAGTGAGAGTTAGGTTAGAAGCTCAGAGAGCTTTGGCAAGTAGGTTAGCTAGTAGAGAGAGTATAGCTCTAGTGCCCTCGCTATAGCGCGGCTCTTAGTTTAGCACAGCTTAGCCTAAGTCCTTGGCAGTATTAGTGTAGAGCTTGCTAAGAGAGAAGTGGGTGCGAGCGACTGGCATCGGAGGTCGGTTGATTTCCCGCCGTCTCTGGTCTGGTTTGCTCTCTTGTATCTCAGGTACATTTATCTTTATCTCAGTATTACTTTAAGCATACTTTCAGTATTACTTTCAGTATTACTTTATCAAGTACCTTGAGTGTGACCTAGCTAGCCTACAGTTCAATTCACTTAGCCATAGTAGTTAATCTCTAGTGAGCTTAGTGTTTGATCTTTGCCAATAGGTTGCTTAGTTAGTTTAGTGTTTATCTTATTAAGTCATGTGTTTGCTCTGACGTCCGCAAGGGTGTCTCTATTCAAAGCTAGGGTAGAGATAGTTAGAATATAGTTAAGCGTGGTGCTTAGTTATAGACTTACCTTCAGATACGGCTAGACCCCCGGATAGCTGTGGTAGCAAGCAGGTGGTGACAGCCCTGTGCACCTTGAATTCCACCACGTAGTTGGCCCAGTTTAACAGTAAGGCTCGTTGTGCTAGCGTTCAACCTAAGTAAGTGGTAAAGGCTAGTACGCCTCGATACTTGACAAGATAGGAATAAAACTATACTCAACTTAGTTGCTTTATTGTCTTTTGCCTGCCTTGCTTTGTAACTGTCTCGCTTCGTAGTTATCTTGCTTGGTAGTTATCTAGGATTAGTTATCTAGGATTAGTTAATAGTTAGTTATCCTTAGTTACCCCTTTTTTCTACCTATCCATCCACCTTACCTTAGCCATCCATTTCATCCTTACCTAGCCATCCATATATTCTTTCTAGCCTTCCATTCCTTCTCTTCCCTTTTCCCCTTTTTTCTCTTTTCTTATTTCTTCGACTCTCATCCCCTCCTTGACTCGACTCATACACCACCCTAGCCTTCCCTTGGGATCAAATAAATCGACACCTGGTACTCCCAGGCGAAGTGCTACTACGATAGTTCTGTGCGCTTGTAGAATCTCCTCCTGGTAGATTGCATTCTCGCTAGCTAGCTCCTACTAGTGTCGGGACTGACAACCCCGCTTGGCATTAGTAGATAGCTACTTTAGTTACCCTATCCTAGGTGTAGATAAGAACTACAGTCAATCTTGGAAAACACTTTGGCCTTGGATAATTGATCAAACAAGACATCAATTCAGGGTAAGGGATACTTGTTCTTTACAGTTACTGCATTCAAAGGTCTATAATCCACACACATCCTCAACGTTTTATCCTTCTTTTTCACAAAGATGGTAGGACATCCCCAAGGTGACGAACTTGGACGTATCAAACCTTTATCCAAAAGCTCTTGCAACTGGGTTTTGAGCTTTGCTAGTTCGTTAAGGCCTCCGCGAAATAGGTGTTGTTCCGGGAGTCAACTCTATAGCGAACTCCACATCCCTATCTGGTGGTAGTCCTGGCAACTCATCAGGGAAAACATCTGCGAACTCGCACACTACTGGAATGTCAGCTATCTACTTTGCCGTGATAGCAAACAACACTCCTATCTGGTGGGGGTTTTGCGGTAACTTTACCCTGAATGAAAGCTCATTCCGGGGGCTGACCATAGTGACCACTCATCCGGCGATATCCAAATTAACCTTCCAGCGTTTCATCCATCCCATTCCCAAGATCACATCCAAACCTAACCTAGGGATTACTATGAGATCCATAGATACCTTTTTATGCCCAAAGGTGATCTCCATTTCCTTAGCCATGATGCGGGCAGAAAGAACAGCCCCTGTTGAACTTATCTGAAAACCCCTATCCAATTCTACCAACTTAGGGTTACTCCTCACAACAAAATTTTCACTTATGAATGAATGCGATGCTCCGGAATCAAACAACACAACTGCAGGGTATTGGTTAACAAGAAATGTACCAGCAGTGACAGGTTCTCCTTTTGGCACTTCTTCAACAGTGGTGAAATGCACATTGCCCGTGCGGGGTCGAGGATGAGTGTACTGCTTCTTGGGTTGTGGGCACTGACGCGATAGATGTCCAATCTGACCACAGTTGTAGCATGGCTCAATCACATAGGGGGTCTTCTGCCCTCCTGAGCCTCCTGCCTTTGCCTTGTTCTGCATCAGGGGAGTGGTGTATGGCTTCTGAAAGCTCGGACAGGATGGTTGTTGATTATCTTCCTCTGCGGTGGACGAAATCTTGCTCCTGCAACTAGCGGGCGGTACGGAACGCGTGCTCCCTAAGGGGTCCTCTGCTGAGACGAACCGCCTTCATTCGCATGACGACAAGTCTCCGTTGCCAGCCTGCTGTCATTTGCCTCCTGATTCAGGCAATCACTAACGAAGTTGCTGAAAGTGGTGCGGTGGCTGTTTCCCATCTTGGAGAGCATAGTGGCAGCAATCTTCTTGGCCTCAGTGTTCACGAAGTCTAGGGCATAGCAAGACAGATTGTTGAAGCTATGTAGATACTCTGACATTGATCTGGTTCCCTGTGACAGCCTCATGAATTCTGTAACCTTCATTTCCATCAGACCACTGGGAATGTAGTGGCTGCGCATAGCGGTGGAGAACTGTTCCCAAGTAACAGGTGCATTTGCTGGCAGGGATGCACGGTACTGGGACCACTACAAACCTGCAGGTCCTTCCAACATGTGGGTGGCATATTCTGCCTTGAGCTCCTCCGTCAAACGGAGAAGACGAAACTTCTGGGTGATGGAGTTGAGCCATTCATCTACCTCGAGCGGTTCAGTGGCCTTCTTGAACACAGGGGGACGAGTGTCCAGGAAGTCACGGTATGAGCTATATTGATTCAGCTCGGGTCCCTGATGCTGCTGATGCTGTTGCGCGGTGTTGTTGGTGATGTTACATACTGTAACCTCCATATGCCTTTGCATTTCTTCCATATTCCTCTGGCTACCCAAGAACTGCTCAAAGAACGCTTCCGGCATCATTGGCAATGGTGGAGGTGGTGGCAGATTCTCCTCCTGCCCTGATCCCTATCCACGCTGGCTGCGGGTGTGGGCCGGCATCTGCATATCTCATTGATGAGCAACAATTAGGGGATGTTATATTAAATATGAATAAATACTGTGTTGTACATCATTCAAAAATTTAGCACACGACCAAGTATAATTACTCATTTCCATACAACATCACAGAATAATCGCTCGAAAATAAGAACGCAAATGACGGATATCCATAAATAAAGGTGCCAGATCGAAGTCTGGGCTTTGTCCAAAAGTCATACATGCCATCATGCAACTTAAACATAAAGACCAACACATGTCTGGATTACATCAAAAGCGACCATGATCAAAGCTAAACAAAAGAGAGACTCATAGTGAAGCTAACGCTCAAGCGTCTCCAGCGGCGAATGCGGCGTCATCCACATCGGCGTTGAACATCGGCTCGTCAGCATGGGCCTCATCGTCCGATGGAAGATCTGGACCAAGCACTACTATCGTCGGCTGCTGGGGCGGCGGCCTCTTGTGCCTCATGGTGCATCTGGTGGATCGCCTCGTGGAGGTTGTTGATGTAGGCTTGTTGGTCATCCACCTACTGTATCAGGTGAAGGGCACCCTCCCTGAGCTGCTCAAGCGCGGTCCAGGCTTCATCCCGTTGGAAAGCCGTCATCAAGTACATCTGCTCAGTGACAGTCCTGGCGGTGCTCTCTGCTCCTGCTCTGGCACATGCCTCGTCACGCTCCAGGGTGACCTGGTGCAGCTTCTCCTGCAGTCGGGCTACCTCGGCGTCGAACTCCTCCTGCAGCTTCCTCTTGCTCTGGTAAGAGGCGGTGAGGGTAAAGGACACACTCTCCAAGCTGCGCTCCAAAGTCTCACACACGCCCACCAAAGCTCCTGTGGCGCTCATCGCTGATGTCTCACAAAAGAACCTTTCCTCTGCGCCTCCTGTCAGGACCGACTCCAAAGTCTGCCTCCAGTGCAATGGAAAAGGTGATCCACGAGGGAACACTCCTGCCATGGCACTAGCAAGGTCGGCGGGGAAGCGGGCTATGATGTCCTTCAGCACCAAGTAAGCTGCCCTGTTAGCTCCATCCTTAGCACAACTGCCCTTGGTGATCTCTGTCCATCCTGACCAGTGGGGCTTGCTAGCCAAGGCCTTAACCTTGACCTGCACCATGACCAGGGAATCCTGCCCATAGATATCTTTCTGCCATGAGTATCGGTGCTCCTGTCCTTCCTCATATCCAACTGCCTGCAGAATCCTCCAGAGGATCGTTGGCAACCCAAAGTAGGCCAAGAACTTGTTCTTGGTCAACTTTGTGGCCAAGCGACGACTTGGAACTCCTCTGCCTCCGGTGGCCTTGCGAGCTGTCAGCTTAGTCCGGGCCATCTGTAGAAACAAAGGTGTTTCGAACTCTCATGAGACGCATAATGAAGTTGGCAAATTTTATAAGAAAAAGGAACAATCTTTTAATTAAGGGGAGGTAATGCGAAGTGCAAGAACATAAACATGATGCATGATCGATCTTATGTTCTCACTCACTATTAATGACTCGTAAGTCCTAACGTTCTAGTCGGTGGCAAGAACGATCTCTCATGCGTTATCTACTCGTTCCATTCGATCGTGTAGTTAGTGCACCTGCAGAAAATTCATTTCAGCCCAAGAAAATCCCTATGATAGAAATAATTGAGCACCTGCCCATATGTACGTAGGTACATGAAAGCCAATACTAAACACCATACACCAATCTAGAAAAATATACCCAGCACTTGATACCCTCATATATGTTTGCGTAGAGCTCACATATACATGGTATAGCAACACTCCCCCTAGACCGACGGTTGGATGGTCATGCTCTCATATCTCACCAAATCATTTATGCATGTTTTCACAATCGACGCATTCTCTTTTCCCTGAGAATGGACCAGCAAATAAAGATCCAGCATGAAGAAAATCCCTGAACCCTGTTAGCAGTTAAGCCACCTGAATCCTAGTATAGGGCTTAAGGACAAGACTGGGCACACTTGAAATTTCAAAATAATTTTGAAAATAGTTTTGAAATACCCATTTTAGTTCTAAAATAGCTCCTTACGGATGCAATAACTTGAACCATGCTCCGATACCAGCTGTGGCGAAACCGTCCAAATTATAAGAGCTCAAGTACCATCTTAGTCAAATTAAGCTGACTCCGACCCATACTTCAACCCAAATAACTCCGGTAGTCCAGAAATCTCGAAGGATTTCAAACAACTTGCAACATACAGGATCGCATTGTTCAAGTACCACATTCGCGAGGATACAACAGTTGATAATTGAAATAGAAATTAACATCAGAGTGTGAAAACTTAAAAGTTATTACAACATTGAGTTCGAAATACGGAAGCTTAAATAAGTCTGAAATACGACAACCACAAACGTGGTCCAAATAAAACATTGTTTTGATAATTCACTCCTCCTTTTTCAAATAATGTGCCACCATCAGTCAGAGTCCAGCAAAAGCAAAGGAGAAGCTTCTAGATGACCCTGCCCTGGGCCTACTCCTCCTCACCCTCCATGGGGTAGAGGTAGTGCTTACAATAGTCGAAGTAAACCTGGCCATCTGCAACAACGGGATAAACCCTGAGTACGGAAATGTGCTCAGCTAGACTTACCCATCCAACTGAAAATAAAAGACACCAAGGGTATGCAAGGCCTTTTGCTGGAGCTGGGAGTTTAGTTGCGAAAAGCTCAATTGAGGAGAGTAATATTTTAATTTGATGGATGAGCAGTCATATTTTATGCCTATCTCTTAGTCTAGGTTTGCACCTGATCTACAACATTCACTTGAGTCTAATCAATCAATAATATAAACCATATCAGGTTGACTTATCCACATTTTAGTTGAACCTTAAACATCACATGGAGTTGTATCGTGGTGAAGCTCGACATAGTTTCCCACTAACCGGGGGAGGCGGTGACTTGAATCGAATTGCAAACCAACTGGCAAGAAACCTTTAATACAAACCCACTTTCCCCGTCGGGTCCATGCATTGGGTCACCGCTCGATACAGTTCGTGGTGGTAATCGTCGCGGATCAAGCACGGACAGCCCAATTGGAACCTGGCGATGGCCACGCGAGGCAGATCGTATTTCCATACTAGAGGGCACGACTCGGGTTGAATCCAGCCCGAACAGCGTCTAACCGGCTTTGGGGTCCGCGATTACAGCACCGACAACCCTAAGTAAAAGGGCGCTTTCAAAAATGAACGAGGGCCAACATCGATACAAACCTACACGATCCAACGGACGAGCTGCCCCCAAGTTCCAACTTGGTGCCTTGCCTTCTAGTTGACCATATTTCATACTACTTAGGTTTTTTTCAACGATAGCAAATATAGCCAACCGTGATCCGGTAACTACCCACCAGGGGCGTTACGGGAACATCCTTTATTCAGTACTTTATTAAGCAGGCTAAGCAATTCTACATATAAATAAGTAACAAGATAACATGGCAGGTGTAAAGAAGGATAATGCAGCAGGTAGGATTCAATCAACTCCTATACCTAATGCATCACAATCTAAAATACTCAATTAAATTAATTATAAAAGCTCGGAGGCTTAATAATGCTCCGGGGCTTGCCTTGGGACAAGACTGAGGCCTCGTGAGAGGGGCACTCGGGCAGGTTAGTTTCAGCTGCGGGTTCGGTCTCCTCGCTTTGGGGCACCTCTTGGATCTGCGGCTCGGCGTTTGCTTCCTGCTCCTGATCGTTCTCCGGAACTATCGATCCTATTTGCAATGTGGAGAAAATATTTAAATAATGCATAGTGCAATTATGATGGTATGCAATGTAAACATTTTTTGCAAACCAACAAAACCAACTTGTTGAACCACTTTTGACATTAAGGAAAAACACTTATTTACTGCATTAAATAAAACCATTAACTCAACCATTTCCAATTTATTAATTCAAAAGAAACTTAGGTTTATACAGCAAGTGGTGTTTCCTGTACTCAGAAAAATCCACAAAAATTACAGCAGGTAATCTACACTCACTGGACTCCAGTGTACAAATTTCAGCAAGAAATAAATTACTAGATAGCAGATATAAAAAGATAAAATAAACTAGCAAAAAGGTGCTTTGAACTAACTTTACTTTTGAAAAGTGTCAAACAACAGATTTCATATTTTTCCTAGATTTTCCTACCTATAACAACCTCACTGCAGGAAAATTATTTCTAGAGCATGAACATATAAATCTACACAAAATTCTATAATTTTAGCCAGATTACATCTTTTGAACTACAACCCTACTGGAAAAGGGTGCAACATCCATTTTCATATTTTTCCCAGATTCTACTCCACATTTCATACTTATCAAGAAAGTTCCATGAACATTAAAGTTATATTCTTTTCTGCATGAATTTTCTAAGAAAAGCTCAGAAAAGCACACTTGTACTACAACTTCATTTTACTCCATACAACTGCCCATACTTAGCATTTTTCTCAGCTTTATCAAGACAAACAGAGACCATATTAATTTTCCCATATTTTATTTGCATATATATTTCTCTCAACAATTATTCCAAGAAAACAACTAAAAAGACATTTAAATCTAAACAGACATTTTCTCTAAAATTATTCCAAGAAAAAGCATTTTGAATCCGACCAGGCTTCCATGGACTCGGCCCATGGGCCAGGTGCGGCGGACGTGTGGGGTCGGCTGGTCAACAGGACCCACCTGTCGGCCAAGGCAGAGTAGGGGAAAAGGTTGACCGGCGATTACTCGCCGACGGGGAGGTCGCCGGCGGTGAGGCGGGGCTTGGCGAGTTCGTCTCGACGAGGCGAACCGGTAGGTGGTGATGGTTTGGCTAAAGGGTGGCCGTAGCTCGCCGGCGGCAAGCCATGGCGGATGGCAGCGGCGGTGTGGCTCGGCCATGCCATCTCCGGCGGTTGCTGGTGAAATTGACGAGCGCGCTAGTGCTAGTGAACCCTAGGGAAGCTAATCGGTAGGTTGGTATGGCCGGTGAAGCTCCGGAGGATCTTGACCTCGTGCGCACGCCACGGCGGTGGCCATGGTTCTCGGCCGTGACGGTGAGTGAGCTACGGAGTGGTAGGGTTGAGACGGGCGGGTGTTCTCACCTTGACTTAGCACTGCGAGGCTCGACGGAGAAGAAGAAGGCTCGATGTAGGCTTGGTTGGCGTGGAACGGTGGTGAGCTCTCCTCGGCGGTGATGGCGACCGAAGAGGGCCACCTCATCCTCCTGCAACGGTGAGGCCCGATCGGGGAGGTTAGCGCGTGCACAGCGTGTGCACAGTGATGGTGGAGCTTTGTGCAAGCGGGATTGGAAGGTGGGGCTCGTGCGTAGCCGGAACGCCGATGGTGTGGTTGCTGTGGCGGACACGGCAAGCTTGAGCGCTCGGCCATGCTCAGTTGTGTGGGAAAGAGAGAGTGGGACCGAGAGGGAGTGAGCAGAATGGCAAGTGAAGGGAGGAGGAGCGCGGTGCGTGCGGTTTTGCCTCCTCAGCTGGCCGGCCGACGGTCGTGGCAGGGGCCACGGCGGCGAACGGTGAGAGGTGGGCACGACGGGCGAGGGCGACGCGGCAGGCGAGGCAGTGCAGGAGAGGGCGAGGGGGATCTTTGCGTGATGCGGGCGAAGACGATCTTGCAGCGAGTGGGTGAGGGCTATGCGGTTCAGGCGCTTGCGGCCACGCGGCAGCGTCGCCGGCGTACGACACGGCCGCGGGTCGGGGCGGCCGGCGCGGCGCGCGCGGAGTGGGCGCGGGCGCGGCCTGTGCTGGCTGGGCCGAAAGGGTGGCGCCGGAAGAAACGTTTTTCCCTTTTTCTTTTTCCAGAAATTTTCCAATTTTTGACCATTTCAAAACATTTTCAAAAACTCAAAACTAGGCTTTGACCCAAAAATAAAAGTTCCTCAACATAATTTTCTCTATAACTTTCATATAGGACACATTTTCTGAAAATCAATTCTTTAGCCTCCACATAATTAAAGCTGATTTTGAGCTATAAATCATTTTTGTTTCTACATTTTTTATTATTAAACCATACTGAATTAAGACAAAGTTTATATATGAAAAGTGTTACACTTAATATTCTCTATTTTATAAAATTATTTGCCAAGACAGAAATCAAATCAAACAAACAAGTCCTATGGAAGCCAAAATTCAAATTAACAAACAAAAGGCATAAAGCACTTTGATGCAACATGAAATGATGCAATGCAATGCTCATGTTAACTAGTAGCTAATGTTGTTCCTAATGCAGTGCTTGACACTAGGGTGTCACAGGTTCCACCAGAAATCTTTGGCACATTTCTTCATATTGGAGCTTAGATGGAAGATGCCACTTGGTAGAGCCCTGGTGGGGCCACAAGGGGGTCGGGCAACCCCCTTATGTAGGACCCACCAGCTCACTTTGCCACATTTCTTCATTATCTGCATAAATACACTTCCAAGTACAAGTGGAGCTAGTTATTGATAAAGTATGTTCGTGCCATGTTATTCTTCCTTAATACCGAGCTTGTTGATGGGTTTTGGGTGTATTATTTTGGTAATATTCCACCGTCAACAACGGCTATTAAGTCGGTTGAGACGCATGGTCAATTACGTCCACCCGGACTAACTCGTTCTTTGCGGCTACCACGCCCTTTGAGATGTCTGGTCACTATGTCCATCCCAGAGAGCATACAATAGGCTACCGCCATTGATACCTGTTACTTGACAATTTTTCGTCCCTCAACGACTTCTATTCATGTAATACTCGATGAGCGACTACTTGGCGACAAGCATATGGCGATCCTTGTCTTCTGGAGATTACTCGGCTGCACCCTTGAGGATGTCTACAAGATCTTACAATCGACTCCGAGTAGTCGATTTTAGGCTCGGGGGCTGTGGGATACATATCCTCAGATGATGCATCTAAATTTCTTCAAAATGAATTGAAGCGATTTCAGACAAGACCCTCCAGCTCTTTATGCTAAACAGCAACAGGCTCGGGGGCTACACCAAATGGGTGCGCTTTTCAGAGTGCGCACACCATTAGAAGACTTGAAGAGCACTTTATGGTTTCTCTCAGAAGGTACTCGAATGACACTTGATCAAGGCCAAGGTCTCAAGATGACTTCACTGATAAACCATGAAGATCTCGGGGGCTTGTGGGACAGAGTCCCCGGGTACTCCGCAAGGAAGGGCGAAGACCTAGTCCAACTAGGACTCTCCGTATATAATCCTAGTAGTATTGCTACCTTGTAATCCTACTAGGACTCCTGAGATTGTAACCGACTAGGACTCTACCTCCTGGATTATATAAAGAGAGGCAGAGCTCTCTAGATCGACAGACAGAGACACAAGGGGTTATGGTACATAACCAGACACCCATAAGCGTAGGGCGCAATACTATTCCCCCAAACTGGACGTAGGGATGCTATTCAGCAGACCGAACCAGTATAAATCATTGTCTCTGCGTTTACCATCGAGTTCGGCATACGTCGATCCCCACTGAACAAATCATCTGGGTACCCCCGAGATGAGTTGCCGGTTAATAAACACCGACATTGAGGTACCGTTCGTCAACACATTCCCCGCATTCTTCGGGGCTCGACCCCGTCCGCGCAGGCCTCGACCGCTTCGACCACCCCCTCGAGCAGGACTCCGCCAAGACTAGTCAGCGCCACGATAACTCCCAACGCGATGTCTCGCACGCCTGTGCATGTGCGTCGTCCTTCACCAGCATCGTGGCACGTCGCAAGGACAACCACGACATCACCAAGCATGTCGCACGTCGCTATAGCGGCACCGACATGAACGGCAGCGTCATCATCAACAACACCGCCTACGTCATTGACTACGTTCACCCTAGAATTCATGTAACCATGTGCCTCCCCTTTGCCTATAAAAGGAGACGCCGGGGCTTAGCAAAAGGCACGTTACATTCGCACATTTTTACCAGCTCACACGCTCGTGACATACAAGCCACATACAACCCTCAAACGCTCAAGCTCTCCACCATAAGCCTAGGACTCCAGAGCCCAGTTCTCTATTTCTAGGTCCACCCTTCACACCCCCCATTCTCTCTCGGCCACTTGTATTCGCCCCTGTACAAGCACTTCGGTACAGGATAATACAAACTCTCTCCCCCCTCCGCTATACATAGGGCCTTCTTTTCCTGAACCAGGATAAATCACTGTGTTCTTCCTGCATCACCATCCGGATTAGGGAGCACGCACTCATAAATTCAATCGTTGGTGTAGACCCCCGGGTCCCGAACACCGACAATTGGCGCGCCTGGTAGGGGCTCCGCGTGTCACTTTTGCTTTCCCGTTGTTTTTTCGGATGGCAGATTCCACATCTCCGCTCCCCCATGACATTGTGATGCGCTTCGGGGGCCTAGAGTTCGTCACTCTAGGCAGCGGCTATGACATGGCCCTCCTCCTGTCTGCACCACTCCCCGCGGTGGAGGCTACGCCACGCCAGCCTGGACGCGCCAGACGTCCGGCACACCGCTCCTGACGCGGCCGATGGGTGCGCCGGGAGATGATCGCTCCCGGCCCTTCCGTGCGGGCCGGGGACGTTGCGCCACATTCCACCGAAGCCCCCCTGTCTAGCCGACCTGGCAGAACCCCCCACAAGGGGTTTAGCCGGGACTGATCAGGCTGGCCAGGGGGCGCCGACGGCTTCTCTTCAAATCCCGGTGACGAGCACTGCGGTGCCACCACCCGTGTAGGCGCCGGGCTTCCCGGCACCTAGGGTAGGGGCGGCACTGTCTTCGCACCTCTACGGTCTCAACGATGCCGCTCAAGCCTACTCCACGACAGTGAGTTCCCACTTAAGTGTCACTGCAGGTCTCCCGGGGTGTCACCTGGAGCCAACCCTCAGCCCTATGGCCACAGTGCCTATGCCCATGTACGACGAGTCCACGGACGACGATGATGCATGGGCGGATGCGGACTTCACCAGGCTCCATGACTCAGGCGCTGCATCGCTTTCTCGCGGTCAGCGACTTCTGCTTTGACGACTTCGATGCTGACAAGGACGACCTCCTCGACGACGATGACGACGGCTACGACTCCGCGAGGGAATGCTTCCACATCGAGGGGGACAAAGCTATCACCTCGAACAGTACAGAGCTGGATGCGGCCGCCGCAGCAGCTGCAGCTAGGATCGAGGGTACGTCCCCAGGACAAGGAGATGGGCCACAAGACCCCATTGGTGCACCATGACCGCATGACGAACAGGTCACGCAGATTGCCCAAATCTGGGAGATGAAGGCCAAGCTCGATGAGGACCACCGGCGGCTGGACCAGATCGAGCAAGCCCTCCAGCACAGCCGTGGCCCGCCGCGTGGCGAAGGTGCCCAAGGAAGAGCTCGAGAAGTCGGCCGGCAGATCGTCGAGGATGAAGTGCCCGAGCTTCCCCTCAACTGCTTCCCTCGAGCAGGACAAAACGTTATAGCCGCAACCATGCTACTACGAAACATGCCCAAGCTGTCGACCCCCAAGGGTCGGCGCATTCGTGCGGATACATGGGTGTATGCCGAGTCTCGTATGATGAGTGATTGTCAACGGGTTTGATCGCATGTTCTTTGGCTTGTGTTGTGCAGGTGTCGAGCACGGAGACAGTGATCGAGGGCAAGGTGAAGGTCAAGTAGAGACGTGTCGTGCCGACCGACCGAGAGCGGTGAAGGGCGGACGTGAGGCTTGGACTGAGGGACCAGTGGCCTGAGGATCAGCTGTGGTGGCTGGCAGCCTGGGACACCGACGAGCGAAGACTTGCGGGGCATGGTGTTGCTCGGGTCGAGGACCTGGGGACACGTGTCGGTGGACGGGGTGCACGGGCGGTGCATCCCATCTACAGCTCCGGTTTGGTGGTTGAGCCATAGAAAAACCACCGGGTGGACGATTTCCAGGTTTGGACCTCAAAACCTAGGTGCTACAGGTTTGCCGTGTTTGGGCCACAAAACTCGGGCTGAGGACGGTTTCCAGGTTTGGGCCTCAAAACCTGGTCGCTGGCGGGTTTCTGAGTTTGCGCCACAAAACTCAAGCGATGGGCGGTTGGTTTCCCGGTTTGGGCCACAAAACCGGGGGATGGACTTGATGGCCTAGTTTCCTGGTTTCGGACACAAAACCAGGGGTGCGAAGTCCGGGAAAAGGACGAGCAGAGCGGAGGCGGCACGTGGCGGCAATCGGTGAGGTTGCGTCGAGGCAACGCTACCAGTTGTGCGGGCGTGGCCGTCGGATCACTACTATCTTCGAGTTGGTCCAGAATAACCCTAGGGTTTAGCTGGTTCGCTCTGCAATTAGTTAGGGGTAGAGTGGGAATTAGAATTATGATAAGTAGAGGGAGACACCCACCTCCCATCCTATCTCAGTCATTTGCTCTTTCACTCCTAGGTTTTTCCTGCTCTCCCATTCCCTGCTGTAGTGAACTGAGATCCACAGAGAAGAGAAAAATACCTCTGTGCCCGTGAGATTTTGAGGAAGTGAGACCATAATCTCACTATTGTAGCATGTGGTAGCCACACGGTTGCAATTTCGTGGTTGTGGTTCACGTTTTGTTTGAGTTCTTCGCGGGTTGCTTTTCTCGACGTTTTTCCCGTCGATCGATCTCTTTGCTCGGTGCATCTTTTGCAAATCCATTTGAACCAAGTTGTTCTAGATCGTGAGGCACTTCTTTCCACCAAAGGAATTCATCCCTAACCTCACGACCTAGTAGATCAGTTGATTTTCGTTTTGGATCGGTTTTGCTCCCTTAGTCCCGTTTTCTTCCAATCCACCGATTTGGAGTTAGATGCGAGCCATGATTCCCATGGGATAGCTCACTAACCACCTTGAGACTCCTCATACCAAGTCTAAGCCTTAATGCTTTTTATTCGGAGGAGATCGAGTGGATTTCGCGGAAGAATAGTGTTGTATCGGGACCATAGGACGCTGAGTTCTTGAGCATCGGACGCTGAGTTGTTCCCATCGGAGCGTCCGGTGCCACGTGTCGTCTGACAGTGCTTTTTAAAGGAGCATCGAACGCTGACCATCGGAGCGTCCGTTGCCATCGGACGCGCCGGGGGTCAAGCATCAGACGCTAGGGTTGCACTGTAGCACCGTCCGATGCTAGTCCAGTAAGGTTCCAGAAGTATCCTATTCGCATCGGACGCGTCCGGTGCTTTGACATCGGACGCTGCCAGCGTCCGATGCTGCTGAGTCTGCGCTGTTTCGTCCGCGGTTCGTTCATTCATTGTTGGTTTCGATTTCCGGTTTTTGCGTTAGGTTTCTAGAGTCGTAAAGTGTCTCTCTGTGCTTCTTGGAAGCATCCACCCTATCTCTAGGGTCGTGGACACTTACGAGCTCTAGGGTTTGCTATTGGGGTTGATTTTAGGGACAGTGGCGACAAGTTTCCGAAAGGAAAGTTTGAAGCTCCCATTCACCCCCCTCTGGTCGCTTTCTGGTAGCACTCTCGGTCCTTCAATTGGTATCGGAGCAGGTTAAGGATCTTCCACCTTAGACGGTTCCAGATCCACAGAAGGTGACATGGATCGCGGCGTGGGCAAACCGCCATTTTTCGATGGGACGAACTATGCGTATTGGAAGATACGCATGTCGACCTATCTTCAGAGCATGGGCTCTTCTGTCTGGGAGATTTGCAATAAGGAGGATTATGTTGTCTTGGCTGCTCGTGTCACTCAGCTTCAGATAGATGAGCACGATGCCAATAGCCGAGCGCGTAACGCTCTTTACTCCTGTCTGAGCATGTCCAAGTTTGATCGCGTTTCTCACCTCCCCACGGCTCATGAGATTTGGGCGACCCTCATGCGCTTCCATGAGGGAACCACTCAAGTCAAATCCTATCTCTATGAGTCGCACAAGCGGGAGTATGAGAACTTTTGACACATGCCTGGCGAGAGCATAGAGAGTTTATTCGCTCGCTTTCAGGTTATTGTCAACAAGATGAGAGCAAACAAGGAGCTGTTGCCTTTCGACGATCATGAGAGAGCTTTGAAGCTTTTGCATACTCTTGATCGGTCGCTGTGGGACTCAAAGGTCCAGGCGATCATCGAATCATCTAACTATGATACCCTCACATGCGACGAGCTCTTTAGTAAGCTCAAGTCTAGTGAGATTGACGCCATGTCGAGGGCTTCTTATGAAAATCCTTCTGGCCTGACTATGGCTTTGGTTTCTGGCTCTTCTGCTAACACCTCTGGAGGTTTTGCACTCTCTTCACTCTTTGCTATCACAGAGGAGCAGTTGGAGTCTTTGGGGGATGATGAGTTGGCTTTTCTTGCTAACCGGTTCTCGCGGTTCCACAACAACCGCATGAACCGTCGCCGCGGAGGAGGACGCTCAGGATGCTTTGAGTGCGGCGACCCCGACCACTTCATCGCCAACTGTCCCAAGAAGAACAAGCATTCTGGGAAGGGCGATCATGGGCACAAGTATGACTCCGGCAAACGCAAGGAGAAGTACGTCCCCGCGAAGCACAAGCGGAGGGGCAGCTTTGACAAGGAGTACATCAAGAAGAAGTACTTGGAGAAGGCCCAGGCTGAGCAGCGTGCTTTCTTCGCCACGCTCAGCGACGTCGACGGCTCGGATGATGACTCCACTGGCTCAAGAGAGGACAAGTCCGGGAAGAAGAAGAGGATCGAGGACGAGCTGAACGGACTCTGCTTCTTCGCCGACGATGAGGGTTTCTGCACCATGGCCCTTGGTGATGAGGTCGACGGCAAGCTGGAGGACATCCCTCAGAACGATGACGACGACGACACCTCCTAGGTATCTCTGACCCACGATGAGCTTTCTGCTGAGGTCGAGAAACTTACTGCCGCCTTGCTTTGTCAGGATAAGCTGCTTAGGCATGCCGCTAGAGAGCGCAAGGAGTTTAGGCAGAAGTGGGAGGACACGGTGAAGGAGCTTGAGTTTGCAAAGTCCACCGTGGTCGTGTCTGAGGAGGTTGAGTGTGAGATGTGCACCAAGCACATGACTGACCTTCTCACTTTGAGAGCTAAGTATGCTGCTTTGGTTGGAGAGGTGGATGAGCTCCGGGCTAGACCCGTTTTGTTGGGTGCGTGCAAGACTTGTCCTGGCTTGCAATCCGAGTTGGCAGAGAAGAATGCCAAGATTGAGTCTCTTGAGAAGGCCAGCTCGGGTAGCACTTCTGTGTCTAGGTGCGCTTTGTGCGAGGGTTTGGAGATGGAGATTGCCAATGTGAAGCATGGCAAGATGCAAACCGAGGAAGAAAACACATACCTTCGGACCATCTTGTCATGGGTGTCTTGCAATGAGCCGCAGCTTGGGATGATGATCGCTCAGTTTAAGCGAGCTGCTGGAGGTCCAGGTGTAGGATTTGCTCCGGGTGTTGATGTTTCGTCTTTTGGGAAGATTGGAGAGTCGAGTGGTCTGAACCCATGTGAGAAGCCTAACTCCACCACTACTCCCAGACTTACCAAGCTTCCACCCAAAGAGCCCCTCAAGCCTAACACTAAGGATGGAGTGTTTGAAGAACCTCCACGAGCTCCACCCAAGAACCAGCAATGGGCTCCCAAACCCAACCACCTGAAAAACAAGCTGGACACAATGCCACCTATTCAGGAGGAGCTTATGCCACAGAAGGGCAAAGTGATCCACACCCACAACCGTGAGTACCAACAACCCCCTATGAGAGCGGTGAGGTACCATTGTGAGCACAGTGGGAGAGATGGACACTTGGGTGAGTTCTGCTATCGGCGCAAGAGAGAGGAGCGCCGAGCCAGAGAGATGAACAATGCGGACATGTACCATCCTTTCCATGATGTACATGTGCCGAATGTTCAGAGGAGAGCTCTGAGGAGAGCTGCGAGGCCTAGAGGTGCAGTGCCTCAAGGTCCTAGGCGTCAGGGAGGTGTTGCCCGACGGGGTCCTAACTTTGCAGGATACGGACCCCGTGGTGGAGGCTTTGTTGAGCGTTTCCCTCCACCGCGTTTTGAGTATCGCCATGGACGCTCTTCCCATAGCGGACCATGTTTTCCTGTGCGTGGTGATCGCTTTCCTCGTAGGCATGCTAGGAATGGTTTTTACACTGACCGTTCTTTTGAGCAGCCGGCCCAACACTGGTACTCTTCCTACTTCACTAACCCCAGTGTTGAACCGTATGCTCACCCTATGTCTTTTTATTGATGTAGGTAAAACGATTGGAGGACATTTGGTTGGTGGATTCTGGTTGCTCGAGGCACATGACCGGAAACGCCAAGTGGTTCTCCAGTCTTAGTCCTGTTGCCGGAAAGGAGTTTATCACCTTCGGCGACAATAGTAAAGGTAAAGTGTTGTCTCGTGGGTCGGTGCGAGTTAATGAGAACTTTGTGTTGTGTGATGTTGTTCTTGTTTCTAACTTGCATTTTAACCTTCTTTCTGTTTCGCAACTTTTTGATGATGACTATGAAATTCGTTTTAAACCGAATCTCAGTCGTATTTTAGATCCTCAGGGCAATCTTGTATGTTTGATTTCGCCCTTTGGGAAAGTCTTTTGTGCGAATTTCTCGGAGTCGTTTGGTTTTTCCTGCTATCTTGTGGCTGGTCCTTCCTCCTCTGATCTTTGGAAGTGGCATAGGAGACTCGGTCACCTGAGCTTCGACTTGCTAGCAAGGCTTAGCTCACTTGGCCTAATCCGAGGATTGCCCAAGTTGTCCATGGAGAAGGACCTTGTTTGCCATTCTTGTAGACATGGGAAGATGGTTGCCACTCCCCACCATCCAGTGACTCAGGTCATGACTTCGCGCCCTGGAGAGCTTTTACACATGGACCTTGTTGGTCCGGCTCGGGTGAGCTCGGTTGGGGGGAAGTGGTACGTGCTAGTTGTTGTTGATGACTTTTCGAGGTATTCGTGGGTCTTCTTTTTGACTAAGAAGACTGAGACTTTCTCTTTTGCTCGCAATCTGATTTTGCGTCTTCAGAACGAGTTCCCTATGAACTCGATGTGATCTATTAGAAGTGATAATGGTTTCGAATTCAAGAATTCAGACTTTGAGAAGTTTTGTGACTCTTTGGGTTTGGAGCATCAGTTTTCTTCCCCCTACACACCGCCCCAAAATGGTGTTGTAGAGAGGAAGAATCGGACCCTTGTAGAGATGGCCAGGACGATGCTCGATGAGCATAGGACTCCTAGGCGATATTGGGCCGAAGCTATGAACACTGCATGCTATATTTCTAATCGCATTTTTCTCCGAGCTTTCTTGAAAAAGACTTCTTATGAGTTGCGTGTTGGAAGACAACCCAAAGTGAGTTACTTTCGAGTTTTTGGTTGCCACTGTTTTATATTGAAAAAAGGCAACCTGGACAAATTTGAGTCTCGTTCTTCTGACGGTGTATTTTTGGGTTATGGCACTCACACTCGAGCTTATCGTGTACTTAACCTTGATACTAACCGAGTCATGGAGACATCCGATGTCACCTTCGACGAGACCATGATTTGTCCTTCTTCTCGTTTTGAGCGTGCAGGTGATCATGAAGTTGGTGAGCCTCTTTTTGATGATGAGGACGAGGATGCTGAAGGCATGGGTCACCCAGCATCGCCTCAACCTGCTGTGCCGCAAAGAGCGGCTTCTACTATGACTCACGGCCCCGATACCTCTTCCTCATGGGGGACGTGGGATCCGCCACCCTGAGCGGTACCTTTTGTACCCGGGGAGGCACCAGCTGCTGTTGAGGGGGAGATCACTTCTGCTCTGGAGGCACCACGACACATCCAGCGCCAACACCCGCCTCAACAGATGATCGGCAGCATCGACGAACGTGTCACTCGGTCCAGGTCACAACAAATCTCTCACTTTGCTCATTCTACATTTGTTGCTGATTTTGAACCCCGAGATGTTGGACACGCTTTGACGGATCCAGATTGGGTCAATGTCATGCATGAGGAGTTAGAGAATTTTGAGCGAAATCGGGTTTGGGTTTTGGTTCCACCTCCTCCAGACTGTAATCCTATTGGGACAAAAAGGGTTTTCAAAAACAAACAAGGAGAGGATGGCCACATTGTGAGGAATAAAGCGAGACTTGTGGCCAAGGGTTATAGTCAGAAGGAGGGGATAGACTATGAGGAGACATTTGCTCCTGTAGCTCATTTGGAGGCTATTAGGATACTCTTGGCTTTTGCTGCATCCAAAGGGTTTAAACTTTTTCAAATGGATGTCAAGAGTGCCTTCTTAAACGGCTACATAGAAGAAGAGGTGTATGTTCAGCAACCCCTCGGTTTTGAAAATCCCAAGTTTCCAAACCATGTTTTCAAACTCAACAAAGCTTTATATGGTTTGAAACAAGCCCCTAGAGCCTAGTATGATAGGTTGAAAACCTTTTTGCTTGATAAGGGTTTTAAAATGGGATGTGTGGATAAAACGCTCTTTCTCCTCAAGCAAGGCAAAGACACTCTCTTGGTCCAGATTTACGTGGATGATATCATTTTCGGTGGTTCTTCTCACGCTTTAGTTGCCAAGTTTGCAGATTTAATGAGCAGGGAGTTCGAGATGAGTATGATGGGCGAGCTGACTTTCTTTCTCGGATTGCAAATTAAGCAATCCCGAGAAGGGACGTTTGTGCACCAGGGCAAGTATACCAAGGACTTGCTGAAGAGGTTCGATATAGGTGAGGCCAAGCCTCTTCCAACACCCATGTCGACCACGACGGCCCTGGATGCGGACAAGGATGGAGAAGTTGTGGACCAGAAGGAGTACCGAAGCATGATCGGGTCGCTGCTCTACCTGACGGTGACACGCCCGGACAATCAGTTCACGGTGTGCCTGTGCACGCGCTTTTAGGCGTTGCCGCGCACTTCTCACCGTCAGGCGGTCAAGCGCATTTTTAGGTACCTTCGTTTCACACCTGAGTTTGAGATTTGGTATTCAGCTTCCTCCACCCTCCCCCTTTGCGGTTATTCCGATGCCGATTTTGCTGGTTGTCGCTTTGAGTGCAAGTCCACTTCTTGGACTTGTCAGTTTATTGGTTCTTCTCTTGTATCTTGGTCTTCTCGCAAGCAGTCTAGTGTCACTCAGTCTACCACAGAGGCTGAATATGTTGCTGCGGCTAGCTGCTGTTCTCAGTTGCTTTGGATGATGGCCACTTTGCGTGATTTTGGTCTGAGCTTTTCTCGCGTGCCTTTGCTTTGTGACAGCACGAGTGCAATTAGCGTTGCTAAGAACCCCGTGCTTCACTCGAAGACCAAACACATTGATGTGCGCTTTCATTTTTTGCGAGACCATTATGAGAAAGGTGATATCGACCTTCGCCATGTCGATACTCATCATCAGTTGGCTGATATTTTCACCAAGCCTTTGGACGAATCAACCTTTAATCGGTTGAGGGGTGAGCTTGGTGTGTGTTTCCCCTTTTAGATGGGGGAAACATTTTGGTTCTTGTATAATAGACTGACTATTTTTTGTTTGTCTTATTTTCTTTTAGTTTAGTCTTTTGCATTTCAGCATACGCTTTTACATTCTTAGCTTCATGTATATAATCTTTAGAATGTGACTATGCTCTATGTAGTATGCTCCGATGCTTTATGTTGATGCTTGTAGCTTATGCTCTTTCTGATCACTAATACATGTTGTGAGCTGAGCTATTTTTGAATGGTGAACCTGCTTAACAAAAATCAAACTTGAAAATGTTCACCATTGAGATATGCAACTAGCATGTGTAGGACGTGTTGAATTCACTCGTGCTTTTCATATATGCTAGGTTGCTATGTCTCTAGTTCTGAGTCATTCACTTGCTTGGTTTGTTTATATTCTGTCAATAAAATCATGAACCAAGTTTTTAAAGTGAATTGAAAAGATCGAGATGGGATTGCTTGTCAACACATCACGGTATCGAGACTGTTTCTCATTGCACTTTGAGTTAAACTTGAGCCGTGTAGTGTATGACCGAAACCGATGCTTTAAGCTTCTGATTGCATATGCATAGGCTTCGCTCGGTTGAAAAGTTAGGCAATGACAAGTTTTCAACCTCTCGCAATAACATGCTAAATTCTGAACTTGTGTAATTTCACCGCTGCAACTCTGATTATAATTTGAAATCACAAGTCTATGTTTCATTCTATAGCATGATGATTGAACTTTGCTAGGGGTAGTTCACCTTGTATACATGTTTAGCACTTGCTCGAATTCCTGTCTATACATGTGTAGTGCTATTTTCATGGTGAATACTCTTTTGGCTAAAAACTGCTCACTTTGCTCTCATGTTCATATTTCATATTTGGTGATCAGTTTGAGCCTTTGCTAGCTTGATATGGATGTTGTTGAGTCATCGGATCAGAACCTTGTAGAGCATCCTTGCATTTTCTTGACTATATTCCTGAAGCTGCTAACTTGCATTTTGACTCATATGAATTTTGGAAGGGGAAGAAATTTGCTTGTTGACATGTTTTATGATGCATTTTCTGAGGGGGAGAACCTTTACTTGATAAGTGCATTTTCAACTAAGGGGAGATATATTACAAATCATGAGTGCCTTCTGTGTTCAACTAAGGGGGAGACACTAAGGGGGAGAGATAGACACTAAGGGGGAGAGATATTGCAAATCATATGCTCTCTGTGTTCATAAATTTTTCAAATCATGTGCTTTCCGAGTTGAACCAAGGGGGAGTTTTCCTGGTTGTGTGCACTATTTGAGGGGGAGCTTGTGACCGTAAGGGTTCAATTGGTTCGGAGCGTTTTTGCTAGTTGTGTTGAGCCTTTGCCTCTTTCTTGAGGGACTAGCATTCGCCTTTCAGCTTCCTTCCAGCTTTTCAATTGGTGTCGAGCTCTTTCTCTTAAGCTGATAACAGTTGGTATCGAGCTTTCCTGCTAGCGGTGTTGAGCCTGTTCTACCTATTCTTGAGGGCTAGCTTTGCTTTGCTTGGTTGCGTCGAGCCATTGCCCATATCTTTGGGGACCAAGTTGTCTTGCTTCTTCCACTTGACCTTCTTCGGCTGTGCTATGCTTTTGGGTCATTTGGTCGAGTTCTCTCTTCTCCTTCTTCCTTCTTCCATTTCTATTATGATTTGTGTGAATAGTTGACAATGCACTCATCAAGGGGGAGATTGCGGATACATGGGTGTATGCCGAGTCTCGTGTGATGAGTGATTGTCAACGGGTTTGATCGCATGTTCTTTGGCTTGTGTTGTGCAGGTGTCGAGCACGGAGACAGTGATCGAGGGCAAGGTGAAGGTCAAGTAGAGACGTGCCGTGCCGACGGACCGGGAGCGGTGAAGGGCGGACGTGAGGCTTGGACTGAGGGACCAGTGGCCTGAGGATCAGCTGTGGTGGCTTGCAGCCTGGGACAGCGACGAGCGAAGACTTGCGAGGCATGGTGTTGCTCGGGTCGAGGACCTAGGGACACGTGTCGGTGGACGGGGTGCACGGGCGATGCATCCCATCTACAGCTCCGGTTTGGTGGTTGAGCCACAGAAAAACCACCGGGTGGACGGTTTCCAGGTTTGGGCCTCAAAACCTGGGTGCTACGGGTTTGCCGAGTTTGGGCCACAAAACTCGGGCTGAGGACGGTTTCCAGGTTTGGGCCTCAAAACCTGGGCGCTGGCGAGTTTCTGAGTTTGCGCCACAAAACTCAGGCGATGGGCGGCTGGTTTCCCGGGTTGGGCCACAAAACCGGGGGATGGACATGAATGCCTGGTTTCCCTTTTTTGGCTACAAAACCGAGGGTGCGAAGTCCGGGAAAAGGACGAGCAGAGCGGAGGCGGCACGTGGCGGCAATCGGTGAGGTTGCGTCGAGGCAACGCTACCAGTTGTGCGGGCATGGCCGTCGGATCACTACTATCTTCGAGTTGGTCCAGAATAACCGTAGGGTTTAGCTGGTTCGCTCTGTAATTAGATAGGGGTAGAGTGGGAATGAGAATTAGGATAAGTAGAGGGAGACATCCACCTCCCATCCTATCTCAGTCATTTGCTCTTTCACTCCTAGGTTTTTCCTGCTCTCCCATTCCCTGCTGTAGCGAACTGAGATCCACAGAGAAGAGAACAATACCCTTGTGCCCGTGAGATTTTGAGGAAGTGAGACCGTAATCTCACTATTGTAGCGTGTGGTAGCCACACGGTTGCAATTTCGTGGTTGTGATTCGCGTTTTGTTTGAGTTCCTCGCGGGTTGCTTTTCTCCACATTTTTTCCGTCGATCGATCTCTTTGCTCGGTGCATCTTTTGCAAATCCATTTGAACCAAGTTGTTCTAGATCGTGAGGCACTTCTTTCCACCAAAGGAATTCATCCCTAACCTCACGACCTAGTAGATCTGTTGATTTTCGTTTTGGATCGGTTTTGCTCCCTTAGTCCTATTTTCTTCCAATCCACCGATTTGGAGTTAGATGCGAGCCATGATTCCCATGGGATAGCTCACTAACCTCCTTGAGACTCCTCATACCAAGTCTAAGCCTTAATGCTTTTGATTCGGAGGAGATCAAGTGGATTTCGCGGAAGAACAGTGCTGTATCGAGATCATCGGACGCTGAGTTCTTGAGCATCGGACGCTGAGTTGTTTCCATCGGAGCGTCCGGTGCCACGTGTCGTCTGACAGTGCTTTTTAAAGGAGCATCAGACGCTGACCATCGGAGCGTCCGTTGCCATCGGACGCGCCGGGGGTCAAGCATCAGACGCTAGGGTTGCACTGTAGCAGCGTCCGATGCTGGTCCAGTAAGGTTCCAGAAGTGTCCTGTTCGCATCAGACGCGTCCGGTGCTTTGACATCGGACGCTGCCAGCGTCCGATGCTGCTCAGTCTGTGCAGTTTCGTCCGCGGTTTATTCGTTCGTTGTCGGTTTTGATTTCCGGTTTTTGCGTTAGGTTTCTAGAGTCGTAAAGTGTCTCGCTGTGCTTCTTGGAAGCATCCACCCTATCTCTAGGGTCGTGGACACTTACGAGCTCTAGGGTTTGCTCTTGGGGTTGATTTTAGGGACAGTGGCGACAAGTTTCCGAAAGGAAAGTTTGAAGCTCCCATTCACCCCCCCTTTGGTCGCTTTCTGGTAGCACTCTCGGTCCTTCAATTCGGGATGAAATGAAGAACTTACTCCGAGCCACAGCCGTGCAACAAGCCGAGAGTTCGGCCTCGAGACGTCGAGGCGCAGCCTTGAAATGACTAATCGAGCCCCCCCCCCCCCCCGCCACGAAAGGGAGGCCTTGGTCCATCAGCCAGCTGCTCCTCGAGCCGGAAACCTCCAAGACCGCATCATCGACCCTCGCGAGCCCCACGACCCAAACGACGCCCGTCATGAAATCGTCAGGGGGTGGTGTTGCAAGGACAAGGGAGCCGAGGAGCGAGGCATCTGTGCCCATCAAGGGGGCGTTACGACAGCGACGAGGACCGCATCGCCCCCGAGCCGCTCGTCCCTTGAGTCTTCAGCAGGGCGATCTGCAGCACGCCGCTGCCCGAACCGTTCCACCCCCCCACAAGCCTCGTCAAATACACCGGCGAAACCGAGCCCGAGCTCTGGCTGGCCGATTTCCGCCTGGCCTGTCAGCTAAGCAGTGCTCGATGCGATGACCGAGTTACCGCTGTTCCTCTCTAACACCGCATGCAGGTGGCTCGAGGCACTCGCCCCTGATCAGATCCATAACTGGGCCGACCTAGTTTGGGTCTTTGAAGGGAATTTCAAGGGGATGTACATCCGCCCAGGCAACTCATGGGACCTCAGCCAATGCAAACAGCGAGCCAAGGAGTCACTCCATGACTACACACGATGCTTCTCCAAGCAGCATACCGAGCTCCCGCATATCTGTGACCACGACGTCATCATGGCGTTCGTTTCAGGCACCACCTACAAGGATTAGGTACAAAAGCTAAGACGCGATCGCCCCAAAACTGTCTATGAGCTAATGGACGTAGTCGCAAACTACGCAGCTGGGGAGGAGGCGGTCAGGGCATTCTTCAATGAAGCGAGCGAGAAGGGCAAACCACAGGCAGCTGACGGCGAGGGCTCGAGCAAAGGGTGAAGGACCGAGAGTGCTACCAGAAAGCGACCAGAGGGGGGGGTGAATGGGAGCTTCAAAAATTCCTAACGGAAACTTGTTGCCACTGTCCCGAGAATCACCCCAAGAGCAAACCTAGAGCTTGCAAGTGTCCACGACCCTAGATGTAGGGTGGATGCTTCCAAGAAGCACAGCGAGACACAACACAACTCTAGAAACCCAACGCAAAAGTCGGAAATCAAAACCGACAACGGACGAACAAACCGCGAACGAAACTGCGCAGATTCAGCAGCATCGGACGCTGGTCCAACACCGGACGCGTCCGATGCTGTGAACTCTCAGCGTCCGATGGTTACACTCCGGACGCGTCCGATGCACAACGGAGCGTCCGATGGCAGCGTCCGTTGCTCCTTTAAAAAAGTCAGAAATCGACACGTGGCAGTGGTGCGTCCGATGCTATTCGGTCAGCGTCCGATGCCCCCGATTCAGTGCTGTTCTTCTGCGAATTCAACCCGATCTCCTGCCAATCAAAAGCACTAAGGCTTAGACTTGGTATGAGGAGTTCCAAGGAGGTTAGTGAGCTATCCCAAAAGGATCATGGCTCGAACCTAACTCCAAATCGGTGAATTTTGAGGAATTCGGGGCAAAGGGATCAAAAACCGATCCAAAAGAAAAATCGACCGATCTACTAGCTCGTGAGGTGAGAGATGATTTACTTCGGTGGAAAGAAGTGCCTCACGATCTAGAACAACTTAGTTCAAACGGATTTGCAAAAGATGCACCAAGCAAAGAGATCGATCGACGGGAAAAACGTGGAGAAAAGCAACCCGCGAAGAACAAGAATAAAACGCGAATCACAACCACGAATTTGCAACCGTGTGGCTACCACACGCTACAATAGTGAGATTGCGGTCTCACTTCCTCAAAATCTCACAGGCACAGAGGTATGATTGTCTTCTCTGTGGATCTCAGTTTGCTACAGCAAGGAATAGGGAGAGCAGGAAACCCTAGGAGTGAAACAGCAAATGACTAAGATTATTTGGGAGGTGGGTGTATCCCTCTACTTATCCTAATTCTAATTCCCACTCTACCCCTAGTTATTTACAGAGCGACCCAGCCAAACCCTAAGGCTATCCTGGACCAACCCGAAGATGATGCTGATCCGACGACCACGCCCGCACAACTGGTAGTGTTGCATCGACGCAACCTCACCGATTGCCGCCACGTGCCACCACCGCTCCGCTTGTCCTTTTCACGGACTCCGCCCCCAGTTTTGTGGCCGAAACCGGGAAACCAGGCCTTCAAGTCCATCCCCCGGTTTTGAGGCCCAAACGGGGAAACCAGCCGCCCATCGCCTGAGTTTTGTGGCCCAAACTCAGAAACCCGCAGCACCCAGGTTTTGAGGCCCAAACCTAGAAACCGTCCACCCGGTGGTTTTTCTGTGGCTCAACCACCAAACCGGAGCTGTAGAGGGGATGCACCGCCCGTGCACCCCGTCCACCGACACGTGTCCCCAGGTCCTCGACCCGAGCAACACCATGCCCCGCAAGTCTCCGCTCGTCGCTGTCCCAGGCTGTCAGCCACTAGAGCTGATCCTTAGGCCACCGGTCCCTCAGTCCAAGCCTCATGTCCGCCCTTCACCGCTCCCGGTCCGTCGGCACGGCACGTCTCTACTTGACGTTCACCTTGCCCTCGATCACTGTCTCCGTGCTCGACACCTGCACAACACAAGCCAAAGAACATGCGATCAAACCCGTTGACAATCACTTATCACTCGAGACTCGGCATACACCCATGTATCCGCAAAGGGCCAAAAAAGAACAACAACAGCAAAAAAAGAAGAAGAAGGCCCAGCAAGCCTAGAGTGAGGCCGAGGATGACTATCTCGTCGTTGCGGCTGAGCGCAAGAAGCCTCGAGCCCCCCCCCCGACGGGGCTGTCTTCGACAAAATGCTGAAGGAACCCTGCCCTTATCACCAAGGGGTGGTGAACCATACGCTCGAAGACTGCCGCATGCTCAAGAAGTTCTACGAGCACGTAGGCATCAAGAAGGACGACAAGAAGAAGGGCAAGGGCGGCAACAAGGACGCTGAGGGGGACGACGAGAAGTTCCCCAAGATCTATGACTGCTATATGATTTACGGTGGACCCTCGACCCAGCTCACTCCTGGACAACAAAAGAAGGAGCGTCGAGAGGTTTTCTCTGTCCAGGCCGCAACTCCCCAGTACCTCAATTGGTCTGATGCGCCCATCACGTTCGACCGTGATGCCCATCCAGACCGCGTCGTCAGCCCGGTGGACTATCCACTCGTTGTTGACCCAGTGATTCTCAACACCCACCTCACGAAAGTGCTCATGAATGGAGGAAGCAGCCTCAATATTACCTACACCGACACCCTCGAGCTCCTCGGCGTCAAGAAGTCACAACTCCAGCCATGTGTCGTGGTTTCCACGGAGTGGTGCCTGGGAAGAAGGCGCTACCCATCGGGCGCATCAACCTCCCAGTCTGCTTCGGCTCCCCTGCGAACTTTAGGCGGGAAACCGTCACCTTCGAGGTGGTCGGATTCCCCGGCACATACCAT
The DNA here is from genome assembly GCA_009763385.1 of Coix lacryma-jobi var. lacryma-jobi. NCBI lineage: Eukaryota > Viridiplantae > Streptophyta > Magnoliopsida > Poales > Poaceae > Coix > Coix lacryma-jobi. The sequence goes on from CM019822.1 coordinate 83,865,352, forward strand.
GCCATCATTGGAAGACCCGGCTATGCTCGCTTCATGGCGGTCCCCAATTATACCTACCTCAAGCTGAAAATGTCGGGGCCCAAAGGTGTCATCACCGTCGGCTCCTCCTACGAACACGCATACAACTGCGACGTCGAGTGCGTCGAGAAAGGAGAAGCCACCATCTAGACGACCCAGCTAGCTACGACCCTTGACAACCTCGCCACTGAGGCCCTCGAGCCCAAGTGCCACATCGGTAGCTTCAAGGCAGCGGAACACACCAAGAAAATCCGCCTCGACCCAAGCTCATCTGAGGACAAGGCGTTGACGATCAGCGCTACCCTCGACCCAAAATAGGAAATTGTGCTCGTCGACTTTCTCTGCGCGAACGCTGACATGTTTGCGTGGAGTCCCTCGGACATGCTGGGCATACCAAGGGAAGTCGTCAAGCACGCCTTGGAGATCCGGGTTGAGTCAAGACCAGTGAAGCAACACCTACACCGCTTCGACGAGGAGAAGCGCAGGATCATCGGGGAGGAAATCCACAAGCTTTTGGCAGCCGGGTTCATCAAGGTGGTTCACCATCCCGAGTGGTTAGCAAATCCTGTACTTGTCAAAAAGAAAAATGGAAAAATGAGGATGTGTGTAGATTACACCAGTTTGAATAAAGCATGTCCTAAAGTTCCATTTCCTTTACCACGCATTGACCAAATTGTAGACCAAATTGTAGATTACACCAGTTTGAATAAAGCATGTATTCCTCAATGCTTATTCCAGTTACCACCAAATCAAAATGAAGGAGTCCAATCAACTCATGACCTACTTCATCACCCTTTCGGCATGTTTTGTTACGTTACGATGCCCTTCGGCCTTCGAAACGCTGGGGCGACGTACCAATGATGCATGCTTCATGTTTTTGAGGAACATATAGGCAAAACCGTCGAGGCCTACATCGACGATATCATAGTCAAATCCAAAAAAGCCGGCGCCCTCACCGAGAACCTGAAAATCGCGTTCGGGTGCCTTCAAGCCAAGAACATCAAGCTCAATCCCGAGAAGTGTGTCTTTGGCGTGCCGCGTGGCATGCTCCTAGGATACATTGTCTCTCAGCACGGTATCGAGGCCAACCCCGAGAAGGTCATGAGAATGGGGCCGATCTGAGACCTGAAGGGTGTACAAAAGGTCATGGGCTGTCTCGCCGCCCACAGCCGCTTCATCTCACGGCTAGGGGAGAAAGCTGTTCCACTCTACCGCCTCTTGTGTGGATACATGGGTGTATGTCGAGTCTCGAGTGATGAGTAATTGTCAACGGGTTTGATGCGCATGTTCTTTGGCTTGTGTTGTGCAGCTGTCGAGCACGGAGACAGTGATCGAAGGCAAGGTGAAGGTCAAGTAGAGACGTGCCGTGCCGATGGACCGGGAGCGGTGAAGGGCGGACGTGAGGCTTGGACTGAGGGACCAGTGGCTTGTGGATCAGCTATGGTGGCTGACAGCCTGTGACAGCGACGAGCGAAGACTTGCGGGGCACGGTGTTGCTTGGGTCGAGGACCTAGGGACACGTGTCGGTGGATGGGGTGCACGGGCGGTGCATCCCCTCTACAGCGTCGGTTTGATGGTTGAGCCACAGAAAAACCATCGGGTGGACGGTTTCCAGGTTTGGGCCACAAAACCTGGGTGCTGCGGGTTTGCCGAGTTTGGGCCACAAAACTCGGGCTAAGGACGGTTTCCAGGTTTGGGCCACAAAACCTGGGTGCTACGGGTTTGCTGAGTTTGGGCCACAAAACTCGGGCTGAGGACGGTTTCCAGGTTTGGGCCTCATAACCTGGGCGCTGGCGGGTTTCTGAGTTTGGTCCACAAAACTCAGGCGATGGACTGCGGGTTTCCCGGTTTCGGCCTCAAAACCGGGGGATGGTCGTGAAGACAGGTTTCCCGGTTTCGGCCACAAAACCGGGGGCGAAGTCCTTGAAAAGGACAAGCAGAGCGGTGGCGGCACGTGGCGGCAATCGGTGAGGTTGCGTCAAGGCAACGCTACCAGTTGTGCGGGCGTGGCCGTCGGATCAGCATCTACTCCGAGTTGGTCCCGAATAACCTTAGGGTTTAGCTGGTTCGCTCTATAAATAATTAGGGGTAGAGTGGTAATTAGAATTAGGATAAGAAGGGGGAGACACCCACCTCCCAAGAGGATCTCAGTCATTTGCTTTTTGCTTCCTAGGGTTTTCCTGCTCTCCCACATCCCTGCTGTAGCGAACTGAGATCCACAGAGAAGACAATCATACCTCTGTGTTCGTGAGATTTTGAGGAAGTGAGACCGTAATCTCACTATTGTAGCCTGTGGTAGCCACACGGTTGCAAATTTGTGGTTGTGATTCGCGTTTTGGTGTTGTTCTTCGCGGGTTGCTTTTCTCCATGATTTTCCCGGTGATCGATCTCTTTGTTCGTTGCGTCTTTTGCAAATCCGTTTGAACAGAGTTGTTCTAGATCGTGAGGCACTTCTTTCCACCGAAGGAATTCACCTCTAACCTCACGAGCTAGTAAATCGGTCAATTTTCGTCTCGGTTCGGTTTTTGTCTCCCTTCCCCCGAAATTCTTTGTTTCATCGATTTGGAGATAGGTTCGAGCCATGATCTTCTAGTAGTAGCTCACTATCCTCCTTGTGACTTCAGTCACCAAGTTTGATCCCTTGAGGATTCGTTTTGGGTGAGATCGAGTCGAATCGGTGGACGAACAACACAAAATAGGGGTGACCGGACGCTTGGCTCGGGGTGACCGGACGCACTTCATATAGTCCGGTCGTTGAACGTTGACCACTGTGTTCTTCATGAACTTGACCGGACGCTCAACGTGAAACTGACCGGACGCAACTATTGCACTGTTCAACGTTTTGTTTGAACTGACCGAACGCTAGGGCAGTGACCGGACGCTCAGTGACCGTGAGTCCGGTCAGAAACAGAGAGCTCCCAAATCGGATTTTGATCGACCAGACGCGTCCGGTGCATACTGATCGGACGCTCTAGTGAGTCCGGTCAGTGCTGTTCTGCGTGTTTTCGTCCGTAGCTTGTTCGTCCGTTGTAGGTTTTTGTTTCCTGTTTTTGTGTTGGGTTTCTAGAGTTGAGTAGTGTCTCGCTGTGCTTGTCGGAAGCATCCACCCTACATCTAGGGTCGTGGACACTATTCAAGCTCTAGGTTTGCTCTTGGGGTTGATTCTCAGGACAGTGGCGACAAGTTTTTGGAAAGAAATTTGAAGCTCCCATTCACCCCCTCCCATCTGGTCGCTTTCTGGTTGCACTTTCGGTCCTTCAATTGGTATCGGAGCAGGTTAAGGATCTTCCACCTTAGCCGGTTTCAAATCCACAGAAGGCGACATGGATCGCGGCGTGGGCAAACCGCCGTTCTTTAATGGGACGAACTATGCGTATTGGAAGATATGCATGTCGGTCTATCTTCAGAGTATGGGTTCTTCTGTTTGGGAGATTTGCAACAAGGAAGGTTACGTGGTCTTGGCTGCTCGTGTCACTCAGCTCCAGATCGATGAGCATGATGCCAATAGCCGAGCCCGTAATGCTCTTTTCTCGTGTTTGAGTGTCTCTGAGTTTGATCGCATTTCTCATCTCCCTACGGCTCGTGAGATTTGGGCGACCCTCATGCGCTTCCATGAGGGAACCTCTCAAGTCAAATCCCGTCTCTACGAGTCGCACAAGCGGGAGTATGAGAACTTCAGACATATGCCTGGCGAGAGCATAGAAAGTTTATTCGCTCGCTTTCAGGTGATTGTCAACAGGATGAGGGCTAACAAGGAGCTGTTGCCTTTCGACAATCATGAGAGGGCTCTCAAGCTTTTGCATACTCTCGATCGGTCGGTGTGGGACTCAAAGGTCCAGGCGATCATTGAATCGTCTAACTATGAGACCCTCACGTGCGATGAGCTCTTTAGTAAGCTCAAGTCCAGTGAGGTTGACGCCATGATGAGGGCTTCTTATGAGAATCCTTCTGGCCCGTCTATGGCTTTGGTTTCTGGCTCTTCTGCTAACACCTCTGGAGGATTTGCACTCTCTTCTCTTCTTTCTGTCACAGAGGAGCAGCTGGAGTTCTTGGGGGATGACGAGTTGGCTTTGCTCGCCAACCGGTTCTCGCGGTTTCACAACAACCGCATGAACCATCGTCGTGGAGGAGGACGCTCTGGATGCTTCGAGTGCGGCGACCCCGACCACTTCATCGCCAATTGTCACAAGAAGAACAAGCAAGCATTTGGGAAGGGCGATCACGGGCGCAAGTACGACTTCGGCAAGCACAAGGAGAAGTACGTCCCCGCGAAGCACAAGCGGAAGGGCGGCTTCAACAAGGAGTACATCAAGAAGAAGTACATGGAGAAGGCCCAGGCTGAGCAGCGTGCTTTCTTCTGCGGATACATGGGTGTATGCCGAGTCTTGAGTGATGAGTGATTGTCAACGGGTTTGATCGTAGGTTCTTTGGCTTGTGTTGTGCAGGTGTCGAGCACGGAGACAGTGATCGAGGGCAAGGTGAAGGTCAAGTAGAGACGTGCCGTGCCGACGGACCGGGAGCGGTGAAGGGCGGACGTGAGGCTTGGACTGAGGGACCGGTGGCCTAAGGATCAGCTGTGGTGGCTGGCAGCCTGGGACAGCGACGAGCGAAGACTTGCGGGGCATGGTGTTGCTCGGGTCGAGGACCTGGGACACGTGTCGGTGGACGGGGTGCACGGGCGGTGCATCCCCTCTACAGCTTCGGTTTGGTGGTAGAGCCAGAGAAAAACCATCGGGTGGACGGTTTCCAGGTTTGGGCCTCAAAACCTGGGTGCCGACAGTTTCCGAGTTTGGCCACAAAACTCGGGCTGAGGACGGTTTCCAGGTTTGGGCCTCAAAACCTGGGTGCTGCGGGTTTGATGAGTTTGGGCCACAAAACTCAGGCTACGGTCGGCTGGTTTCCTGGTTTGGGCCTCAAAACTGGGGGTTGGTCGTGAAGGCTGGTTTCCCAGTTTGGGCCACAAAACCGGGGGTGCGACGTCCGGGAAGAGGACGCAGAGCGGTGGCGGCACGTGGTGGCAATCGGGAGGTTGCGTCAAGGGAATGCTACGAGTTGTGCGGGCGTGGCCGTCGGATCACCACCTACCACGAGTTGGTCCAGGATAACCTTAGGGTTTAGCTGGTTCGCTCTGTAAGTAGTTAGGGGTAGAGTGGGAATTAGGAATAGTTAGAATTATGATAAGTAGGGGGAGACACCCACCTTCCCATCCATCTCAGTCATTTGCTCTTTGCTTCTAGGGTTTCCTGCTCTCCCAATCCCCTGCTGTAGCTAGCTGAGATCCGCAGAAAACCATACCTCTGTGTACTGGAGATTTTGAGGAAGTGAGGCCGTAACCTCACTGTTGTAGCGTGTGGAAGCCACACGGTTGCAAATTCGTGGTTGTGATTCGCGTTTTGTTCGTGTTCTTCGCGGGTTGCTTTTCTCCACGTTTTTCCCGTCGATCGATCTCTTTGTTCATTGAGTCTTTTGTGAATCCTTTTGAACAGAGATGGTCTAGATCATGAGGCACTTCTTTTCACCGAAGGAATTCACCTCTAACCTCACGAGCTAGTAGATCGGTTGATTTTAGTTTTGGGTCAAGTTTTTCTCCCCTCCCCCGAAATTCTTCGATTCATCGATTTGGAGATAGGTTCGAGCCATGATCTCTTAGAGATAGCTCACTATCCTTCTTGTGACTCCTCTCACCAAGTTTGATCCCTAGAGGATGTGTTTCGGGTGAGATCAAGTCAAATCGGTGAACGAACGGAGCAGTCTCGGAGTGACCGGACGCACGTATCGGGACGACCGGACGCTTCCCTGGTGAGTCCGGTCCTTGAATGCCACGTGTATCGTCTGTGCATAGTTTGATCGGACTCTCCCTGTTGAACTGATCGGACGCGATGTTTCCACTGTTCATCGTGTTTGTCTTCTGCTGACCGGACGCACCGTACACCAGCGTCCGGTCGAGAACAGTAAGGTTCCAGAAACGTTTTTGCTTGACCGGACGCGTCCGGTGGGTTGTGACCGGACGCAGGCAGAGTCCGGTTAGAGCTGTTTCGTGCTGTTTCGTTCGCGGTTCGTTCGTTAGTTGACAGTTTTGGTCTCCGTCTTTTGTGTTGGGTTTCTAGAGTTGTGTAGTGTCCCGCTGTGCTTCTCGGAAGCATCCACCCTACATCTAGGGTCGTGGACACTTGCAAGTTCTAGGTTTGCTATTGGGGTTGATCTTTGGGACAGAGGCAACAAGTTTCCGAAAGGAAAATTTGGAGCTCCCATTCACCCCCCCCTCTGGTCGCTTTCTGGTAGCACTTTCGGTCCTTCAATTGGTATCGGAGCGGGTTAAGGATCTTCCACCTTAGCCGGTTCCAGATCCACAGAAGGCGACATGAATCGCGGCGTGGGAAACCGCCGTTTTTCGATGGGACGAACTATGCGTATTGGAAGATACGCATGTCGGCCTATCTCCAGAGCATGGGCTCTTCTGTCTGGGAGATTTGCAACAAGGCTGATTACGTTGTCTTGGCTGCTCGTGTTACTCAGCTTCAGATGGATGAGCACGATGCCAATAGCCGAGCGCGTAACGCTCTTTTCTCCTGTTTGAGCATGTCTGAGTTTGATCGTGTTTCTCATCTCCCCACGGCTCGTGAGATTTGGGCGACCCTCATGCGCTCAGCGACGTCGACGGCTCGGATGAAGACTCTGCTTGCTCAAGCGATGACGAGTCCAAGAAGAAGAAGAGGATCGAGGACAAGCTGAACAGCCTCTGCTTCTTCGCCGACGACGACGGCCTCTGGACCATGGCTCTTGGTGATGATGTCGACGACAAGCTGGAGGACTCCCCTCGGAACGACGACGACGACGACACCTCCCAGGTATCTCTCACTCACGATGAGCTTTCTGCTGAGGTTGAGAAGCTTATTGCCGCCTTGCTTAGTCAAGATAAGTTGCTTAGGCATGCTGCTAGAGAGCGCAAGGAGTTTAGGCAGAAGTGGGAGGACACGGTGAAGGAGCTTGAGTTTGCCAAGTCCACCGTGGTCGTTTCTGAGGAGGTGGAGTGTGAGATGTGCACCAAGCACATGACTGACCTTCTCACTTTGAGAGGTAAGTATGGTGCTTTGGTAGGAGAGGTGGATGAACTCCGGGCTAGACCCTTGTTGTTGGGTGCATGCAACTTGTCCAGTCTTGCAAACCGAGTTGGCAGAGAAGGATGCCAAGATTGAGTCTCTTGTGAAGGCCAGCTCAGGTAGCACTTGTGTGACTAGGTGCGCTTTGTGTGAGGGTTTGGAGATGGAGATCGCTAATGTGAAGCATGACAAGATGCAAACTGAGGAGGAAAACACATACCTTCAGACCATCTTGTCATGGGTGTCTAGCGGTGAGCCACAGCTCGTGATGATGATCTCCCAATTCAAACGAGCTGCTGGAGGTCCTGGTGTAGGTTTTGCTCCAGGTGTTGATGTTTCTGCTTTTGGTAAGATTGGAGAGTCGAGTGGTCTGAACCCGAGTGAGAAGCCCAACTCCACCACTACTCCCAAACTTACCAAGCTACCACCCAAAGAGCCTTTTAAGCCTAACACCAAGGATGGGGTGTTTGAAGAACCTCCACGAGCTCCACCCAAGAACCAGCAATGGGCTCCTAAACCCAATCACCTGAAAAACAAGCTGGACACAATGCCACCTATCCAGGAGGAGCTTATGTCTCAGAAGGGTAAAGTGATCCACACCCACAACCGTATGTACCAACAACCCCCTTTGAGAGCGGTGAGGTACCATTGTGAGCACTGTGGGAGAGATGCACACCTGAGTGAGTTCTGCTTTCGGCGCAAGAGAGAGGCGCGCCGTGCTAGAGAGATGAACAATGCGGACATGTACCATCCTTTCCATGATGTACATGCGCCAAATGTTCAGAGACGTGCTGCTAGGCCCAGAGGTCCAGAACCTCATATTCCCAGGCCTAGGCAGAGGAGAGGACGTGCCCGGCGGGAGCCTGCAGTTATGGACTATGGACCCCGTGGCGGTGGCTTTGTAGTTGAGCGTTTTCTCCCACCGCGTTTTGAGTATCGCGATGGACGCTCTTCCCTTAGCGGACCACGTTTTCCTCAACGTGGTGATCGCTTTCCCCGTAGACCTGCTAGGAATGGTTTTTACACTAACCGTTCTTTTGAGCAGCCAGCCCAACACTGGTATTCTTCCTACTTCACTAACCCCAGTGTTGGACCGTATGCTCACCCTATGTCTTTTTATTGATGTAGGTAAAACGATTGGAGGACGTTTGGTTGGTGGATTCCGGTTGCTCGAGGCACATGACCGGAAACGCCAAGTGGTTCTCCAATCTTAGTCCTGTCACCGGTAAAGAGTTTATCACCTTCGGCGACAATAGCAAAGGTAAAGTGTTGTCTCATGGGTCGGTGCGAGTTAATGAGCAATTTGTGTTGCGCGATGTTGCTCTTGTTTCTAACTTGCATTTTAACCTTCTTTCTGTTTCGCAACTCTTTGATGACGACTATGAGATTCGTTTTAAGCCGAATCTCAGTCGTATTTTGGATCCTCAGGGCAATCTTGTTTGTGTGATTTCACCCTTTGGGAAAGTCTTTCGTGCGGATTTCTCGGAGTCGTTTGGAGTTTCTCGTTGTCTTTTGGCTGGACCTTCCTCCTCTGATCTTTGGAAGTGGCATAGGAGACTAGGACATTTGAGCTTCGACTTGCTTGCAAGACTTAGCTCACTTGGCCTAATCCGAGGATTGCCCAAGTTATCGATGGAGAAGGATCTTGTTTGCCATTCTTGTAGACATGGGAAGATGGTTGCCGCTCCCCACCATCCAGTGACTCAGGTCATGACTAAGCACTCTGGAGAGCTTTTACACATGGATCTTGTTGGTCCGGCTCGGGTGAGCTCGGTTGGGGGGAAGTGGTATGTGCTTGTTGTTGTTGACAATTTTTCGAGACATTCGTGGGTCTTCTTTTTAGCTGAGAAGACCGAGACTTTCTCCCTTGCTTGCAATCTGATTTTGCGTCTTCAGAACGAGTTCCCTTTGAACTCGATGCGAGCTATTAGGAGTGATAATGGTTCCGAATTCAAGAATTCGGATTTTGAGAAGTTTTGTAACTCTTTGGGTTTGGAGCATCAGTTTTCTTCTCCCAACACACCGCCACAAAATGGTGTTGTAGAGAGGAAGAATCGGACCCTTGTAGAGATGGCCAGGACGATGCTCGATGAGCATAGGACTCGGCGATATTGGGCCGAAGCTATGAGCACTGCATGCTATGTTTCCAATCGCATTTTTCTTCGAGCTTTCTTGAAAAAGACCTCTTATGAGTTGCGTTTTGGAAAACTCCCCAAGGTGAGTTATTTTAGAGTTTTTGGTTGCCACTGTTTTAAACTCTAAAAGGGCAACCTGGACAATTTGAGTCTCGCTCTTCCGACGGTGTGTTTTTGGGTTATGGCACTCATACTCATGCTTATCGTGTACTTAACCTCGACACTAACCGAGTCATGGAGACATCCGATGTCACCTTCGACGAGACCATGGTTTGTCCTTCTTCTCGTTTTGAGCGTGCAGGTGATCATGAGGTTGGTGATCCTCTTTTTGATGACGAGGACGAGGGTGCTGAAGGTATGGATGATCCAGCACCCCCTCCACCTGCTGTGCCGCAAGGAGCGGCTTCTACTATGACTCACGGCCCCGACACTTCTTCTTCTTGGGGGCCATGGGATCCGCCACCCCGAGCGGTAACTTTTGTACCCGGGGAGGCACCAGCTGCTGTTGAGGGGGACATCACTTCTGCACGGGAGGCGCCGCGACACATCCAGCGCCAACATCCCCCTCAGCAGATGATCGGCAACATTGACGAACGTGTCACTCGGTCCAGGTCACAAATCTCTCACTTTGCTCATTCTGCTTTTGTTGCTGATTTTGAGCCCCGAGATGTTGGACACGCTTTGACGGATCCGGATTGGGTCAATTCCATGCATGAGGAGTTAGAAAACTTTGAGCGAAATCGGGTTTGGGTTTTAGTTCCACCTTCTCCAGACTGTAAACCTATTGGGACAAAATGGGTTTTCAAAAACAAGCAAGGAGAGGATGGCCACGTTGTTAGAAACAAGGCCAGGCTTGTAGCGAAGGGTTATAGTCAGAAGGAGGGGATAGACTATGAGGAGACTTTTGCTCCTGTAGCTCATTTGGAGGCTATTAGGATACTCTTGGCTTTTGCAACATCCAAAGGTTTCAAACTTTTTCAAATGGATGTCAAGAGTGCCTTCTTAAACGGCTACATAGAAGAAGAGGTTTATGTTGAACAACCCCCCGGTTTTGAAAATCCCAAGTTTCCAAACCATGTTTTCAAACTCCACAAAGCTTTATATGGTTTGAAACAAGCCCCTAGAGCCTGGTATGATACGTTGAAAACCTTTTTGCTTGCTAAGGGTTTTAAAATGGGATGTGTGGATAAAACGCTCTTTCTCCTCAAGCAAGGCAAAGACACTCTCTTGGTCCAGATTTATGTGGATGATATCATTTTCGGTGGTTCTTCTCACGCTTTGGTGGCCAAGTTTGAAGATACTATGAGCATGGAGTTCGAGATGAGTATGATGGGCGAGCTGACTTTCTTTCTCGGATTGCAAATTAAGCAATCCCGAGAAGGGACGTTTGTGCACCAGGGCAAGTATACCAAGGACTTGCTGAAGAGGTTCGATATGGGTGAGGCCAAGCCTCTCCCAACACCCATGTCGACCACGACGGCCCTGGATGTGGACAAGGATGGAGAAGCTGTGGACCAGAAGGAGTACCGAAGCATGATCGGGTCGCTGCTCTACCTGACGGCGACACGCCCGGACATCCAGTTTGCGGTGTGCCTGTGCGCGCGCTTTCAGGCGTCGCCGCGCACTTCTCACCATCAGGCGGTCAAGTGCATTTTTAGGTACCTTCGTTTCACACCTGAGTTCGGGATTTGGTATTCAGCTTCCTCCACCCTCTCACTTTGTGGTTATTTCGATGCTGATTTTGTTGGTTGTCGCATTGAGCGCAAGTCCACTTCTGGAACTTGTTAGTTTATTGGTTCTTCTCTTGTATCGTGGTCTTCTCGCAAGCCGTCTGGTGTCGCCCAGTCTACTACAGAGGCTGAGTATGTTGCTGCGGCTAGCTGCTGTTCCCAGTTGCTTTGGATGATGGCCACTTTGCGTGATTTTGGTCTGAGCTTTTCCCGTGTTCCTTTGCTTTGTGACAGCACGAGTGCGATTAGCGTTGCTAAGAACCCCGTGCTTCACTCGAAGACCAAACACATTGATGTGCGCTTTCACTTTTTGCGAGACCACTATGAGAAGGGTGGTATCGACCTTCGCCATGTCGACACTCATCATCAGTTGGCTGATATTCTCACCAAGCCTTTGGACGAATCAACCTTTAATCGGTTGAGGGGTGAGCTTGGTGTGTGTTTCCCCTTTTAGATGGGGGAAACATTTTGGATATTGTATCACAAACTGACTATTTTCTCATTTGTTTTATTTTTCGTTTGCATTTCAGCATACACTTTTACATTCTGAGCTTCATGTATATAATCTTTAAAATTTAATTATGCTCTGTTTAGTATGCTCCGATGCTTATGTTGATACTATGTAGCTTATGCTCTTTCTGATCACTGATACATGTTGTGAGCTGAGCTATTTTTGAATGGTGAACCTGCTTAATGAACTTAAAATCTAAATATGTTCACCATTGAGATGTGCAACTAGCATGTGTCGGATGTGTTGAGTTCACTTGTGCTTTTCATATATGCTAGGTTGCTATGTCTCTAGTTCTGAGTCATTCACTTGCTTGGTATGTTCATATTCTGTTTAAAATCTGAACCAAGTTAAGTGAATTGGAAAGATCGAGATGGGATTGCTTGTCAACACATCACAGCTTCGAGACTGTTTCTCACTGCACCTTGAGTTAAACTTGAGCTGTGTAGTGTATGACCGAAACTGTTGCTTTAAGCTTCTGATTGCTTCTGCATAGGCTTCGCACAGTTGGAAAGTTAGGCAATGACAAGCTTTCAACCTCTCGCAGTCACATGCTGAATTCGGAACTTGTGTAATCTCACCGCTGCAACTCCGATCAAAATTTGAAAACACAAGTCTATGTTTCATTCTGCAGCATGATGATTGAACTGTGCTAGGGGTAGTTCACCTTGTATACATGTTTAGCACTTGATCGAATTCCTGTCTATACATGTTCAGTGCTCTGTTGATGGTGTATACTTTTGGCTAAAAACTGCTCACTTTGCTCATATGTTCATATTTCATATTTGGTGATCAGTTTGAGCCTTCGCTAGCTTGTATGCTTTCCAGTGAGTCGTTGGAGCTATACTTTTTAGAGCATCTTTGCATTCTCTTGACTATATTCCTGAAGCTGCTAACTTGCATTTTGACTCATATGCATTTTAGAAGGGGGAGAACTTCTCTTGTTTGGCACTTTTGATGGTGCATTTTCAACTAAGGGGGAGAAATTGGACAAATCATGCCTCCCATGTTCAACTAAGGGGAGAGGAATCGGTTGTGTGCACCATGCAAGGGGGAGTTTTGCTCGTGATCAATTTTTGAAATTTCCAATTGGTTCGGGGCGCTTGGCTAGTTGTGTTGAGCCCTTGCCTCTATCTTGAGGGACTAGCAGTCACATCTTTGTTTCAGTTGGCCTCAGTTGGTATCGAGCTTTTCAGTTGATGTCGAGTCTTCTGCTAGTTGTGTTGAGCCTCTGTGCCTCTGTCTTGAGGGACTAGCAGTCACATCTTTGTTTCAGTTGGCCTCAGTTGGTATCGAGCTTTTCAGTTGATGTCGAGTCTTCTGCTAGTTGTGTTGAGCCTCTGTGCCTCTGTCTTGAGGGACTAGCATTTTGATTTGATTTTTCAATTGGTATCTGCTAGCGGTGTTGAGCCTATTCTACCTCTTCTTGAGGGCTAGCTTTGCTTTGCTTGGTTGCGTCGAGCCGTTGCCCATGTCTTTGGGAGCCAAGTTGTCTTGCTCCTTCCACTTGACCTTCTCTGGCTTTGCTATGCTTTTGGGTCATTTGGTTGAGTTCTCTCTTCTCCTTCTTCCTCCTTCTATTTCCATTATGATTTGTGTGTGTAGTTGACAATGCACTCATCAAGGGGGAGATTGCGGATACATGGGTGTATGCCGAGTCTTGAGTGATGAGTGATTGTCAACGGGTTTGATCGCAGGTTCTTTGGCTTGTGTTGTGCAGGTGTCGAGCACGGAGATAGTGATCGAGGGCAAGGTGAAGGTCAAGTAGAGACGTGCCGTGCCGACGGACCGGGAGCGGTGAAGGGTGGACGTGAGGCTTGGACTGAGGGACCGGTGGCCGGAGGATCAGCTGTGGTGGCTGGCAGCCTGGGACAGCGACGAGCGAAGACTTGCGGGGCATGGTGTTGCTCGGGTCGAGGACCTGGGGACACGTGTCGGTGGACGGGGTGCACGGGCGGTGCATCCCCTCTACAGCTTCGGTTTGGTGGTAGAGCCAGAGAAAAACCATCGGGTGGACGGTTTCCAGGTTTGGGCCTCAAAACCTGGGTGCGGATGGTTTCCGAGTTTGGCCACAAAACTCGGGCTGAGGACGGTTTCCAGGTTTGGGCCTCAAAACCTGGGTGCTGCGGGTTTGCTGAGTTTGGGCCACAAAACTCAGGCTATGGTCGGCTGGTTATTCGGTTTGGGCCTCAAAACTGGGGGTTGGTCGTGAAGGCTGGTTTCCCAGTTTGGGCCACAAAACCGGGGGTGCGACGTCCGGGAAGAGGACGCAGAGCGGTAGCGGCACGTGGCGGCAATCGGGAGGTTGCGTCAAGGCAACGCTACGAGTTGTGCGGGCGTGGCCGCCGGATCACCACCTACCACGAGTTGGTCCAGAATAACCTTAGGGTTTAGCTGGTTCACTCTGTAAGTAGTTAGGGGTAGAGTGGGAATTAGGAATAGTTAGAATTAGGATAAGTAGGGGGAGACACCCACCTTCCCATCCATCTCAGTCATTTGCTCTTTGCTTCTAGGGTTTCCTACTCTCCCAATCCCCTGTTGTAGCTAGCTGAGATCCGCAGAGAACCATACCTCTGTGTACTGGAGATTTTGAGGAAGTGAGGCCGTAACCTCACTGTTGTAGCGTGTGGAAGCCACACGGTTGCAAATTCATGGTTGTGATTCGCGTTTTGTTCGTGTTCTTCGAGGGTTGCTTTTCTCCACGTTTTTCCCGTCGATCGATCTCTTTGTTCGTTGAGTCTTTTGTGAATCCTTTTGAACAGAGATGGTCTAGATCGTGAGGCACTTCTTTTCACCGAAGGAATTCACCTCCAACCTCACGAGCTAGTAGATCGGTTGATTTTAGTTTCGGGTCAAGTTTTTCTCCCCTCCCCCGAAATTCTTCGATTCATCGATTTTGAGATAGGTTCGAGCCATGATCTCTTAGAGATAGCTCACTATCCTTCTTGTGACTCCTCTCACCAAGTTTGATCCCTAGAGGATGTGTTTCGGGTGAGATCAAGTCAAATCGGTGAACGAACGGAGCAGTCTCGGAGTGAACGGACGCACGTATCGGGACGACCGAACGCTTCCCTGGTGAGTCCGGTCGTTGAATGCCACGTGTATCGTTTGTGCATAGTTTGATCGGACTCTCCCTGTTGAACTGATCGGATGCGCTGTTTCCACTGTTCATCATGTTTGTCTTCTGCTGACCGGACGCTGCGGACCTGATCGGACGCACCGTACACCAGCGTCTGGTCGAGAACAGTAAGGTTCCAGAAACGTTTTTGCTTGACCTGACGCGTCCAGTGGGTTGTGACCGGACGCAGGCAGAGTCCATTCAGAGCTGTTTCGTGTTGTTTCGTTTGCGGTTCGTTCGTTAGTTGACGGTTTTGGTCTCCGTCTTTTGCGTTGGGTTTCTAGAGTGGTGTAGTGTCCCGCTGTGCTTCTCGGAAGCATCCACCCTACATCTAGGGTCGTGGACACTTGCAAGTTCTAGGTTTGCTCTTGGGGTTGATCTTTGGGACAGAGGCAACAAGTTTTCGAAAGGAAAATTTGGAGCTCCTATTCACCCCCCCTCTGGTCGCTTTCTGGTAGCACTTTCGGTCCTTCATCTTCTCCACGCTCAGCGATGTGGATGACTCAGATGATGACTTCGCTTGCTCAAGTGACGACGAGTCCGAGAAGAGGAAGAAGATCGAGGACAAGCTGAACGGCCTCTGCTTCTTCACCGACAACGAGGGCTTTTGTACCATGGCCCTCGGCAAGGACGTCGATAGCCAGCTGGAGGAGATCCCTCAGAACGACGACGACGACGACAACACCTCCCAGGTATCTCAGACCCCTGATGAGCTTTCTGCTGAGGTTGAGAAACTTACTGCCGCACTTCTTAGTCAAGATATGCTGCTTAGGCGCGCTGCTACAGAGCGGAAGGAGTTTAGGCAGAAGTGGGAGGATACGGTGAAGGAGCTTGAGTTTGCTAGGTCCACCGTGGTCGTTTCTGAGGAAGGTGAGTGGGAGATGTGCACCAAGCACATGATTGACCTTCTCACTTTGAGAGGTAAGTATGCTGCTTTGGTTGGACAGGTGGATGAGCTCCGGGCTAGACCCGTGTTGTTGGGTGCGTGCAAGTCTTGTGCAGGTTTGCAATCCGAGTTGGCATAGAAGAATGCCAAGATTGTGTCTCTTGAGAAGGCCAGCTCGGGTAGCACTTGTGTGTCTAGGTGCGCTTTGTGCGAGGGTTTGGAGATGGAGATTACAAACGTGAAGCATGACAAGATGCAAACCGAGGAGGAAAACACATACCTTCGGACCATCTTGTCAGGGGTGTCTTGTGGTGAGCCGCAGCTTGGGATGATGATCTCCCAATTTAAGCGTGCTGCTGGAGGTCCAGGTGTAGGCTTTGCTCAGGGTGTTGAGTGTGCTTCTTCATTTGGCAAGGTTGGAGAGTTTAGTGGTCTTAACCCGAGTGAGAAGCCCAATTCCACCACAACTCCCAAGCTTACCAAGATTCCACCCAAAGAGCCTCCCAAGCCTAACACCAAAGATGTAGTGTATGAGGAACCTCCGAGAGCTCCACCCAAGAAACAAGTATGGCATCCCAAACCCAACCACATGAAAAACAAGTTGACACAATGCCACCTACCCAAGAGGAGCTTATGCCACAGAAGGGCAAAGTGATCCACACCCACTACCGTGAGTACCAACACCCCCCTATGAGAGCGGTGAGGTACCATTGTGAGCATTGGGGGAGAGATGGACACTTGAGTGAGTTTTGCTTTTGGCATAAGAGAGAGGAGCGCCGTGTCAGGGAGATCAACAATGCGGACATGTACCATCCTTTCCATGATGTACATATGCCGAATATTCAGAGGAGAGCTGCGAGGTCTAGAGGTGTAGTGCCTCAAGGTTCTAGGCCTCAGGGAGGTGTTGCCCGGTGGGATCCTAGTTTTGCAGGATATGGACCCCGTGGCGGTGGCTTTGTTGAGCGTTTTCCTCCACCGTGTTTTGAGTATCACGATGGACGCTCTTTCCTTAGCGGACCATGTTTTCCTATGCGTGGTGGTCGCTTTCCCCGTAGGCATACTAGGAATGGTTTTTCTACTAACCGTTCTTTTGAGCAGCCGGCCCAACACTAGTATTCTTCCTATTTCACTCACCCCAGTGTTGGACCGTATGCTCACCCTATGTCTTTTTATTGATGTAGGTAAAACGATTGGAGGACATTTGGTTGGTGGATTCCGGTTGTTCGAGGCACATGACCGGAAATGCCAAGTGGTTCTCCAGTCTTAGTCCTGTTGCCGAAAAGGAGTTTATCACCTTCGGCGACAATAGCAAAGGTAAAGTGTTATCACAGTCTTAGTCCGCGTTTTGAGTATCGTGTCGGTGCGAGTTAATGAGCACTTTGTATTGCGTGATGTTGCTCTTGTTTCTAACTTGCATTTTAACCTTCTTTCCGTTTCACAACTTTTTGATGATGACTATGAGATTCATTTTAAACCGAATCTCAGTCATATTTTAGATCCTCAGGGCAATCTTGTATGTTTGATTTCGCCCTTTGGGAAAGTCTTTCGTGCGAATTTCTCGGAGTCATTTGGGATTTCTCGTTGTCTTGTGGCTGGTCCTTCCTCCTCTGATCTTTGGAAGTGGCATAGGAGACTCGGTCACCTAAGCTTTGACTTGCTTGCAAGGCTTAGCTCACATGGCTTAATCCGAGGATTGCGCAAGTTGTCCATGGAGAAGGATCTTGTTTGCCATTCTTGTAGACATGGGAAGATGGTTGCCGCTCCCCACCATCCAGTGACTCAGGTCATGACTAAGCGCCCTGGAGAGCTTTTACACATCGACCTTGTTGGTCCGGCTCGGGTGAGCTCGGTTGGGGGGAAGTGGTATGTACTTATTGTTGTTGACGATTTTTCGAGATATTCGTGGGTCTTCTTTTTGACTGAGAAGATTGAGACTTTCTCTTTTGCTCGCAATCTGATTTTGCGTCTTCAGAACGAGTTCCTTATGAACTCGATGCGAGCTATTCGTAGTGATAATGGTTCCGAATTCAAAAATTCGGATTTTGAGAAGCTTTGTAACTCTTTGGGTTTAGAGCATCAGTTTTCTTCCCCCTACACACCGCCTCAAAATGGTGTTGTAGAAAGGAAGAATCGGACCCTTGTGGAGATGGCCAGGACGATGCTCGATGAGCATAGGACTCCTAGGCGATATTGGGTCGAAGCTAGGAACACTGCATGCTATATTTCCAACCGCATTTTTCTTCGAGCTTTCTTGAAAAAGACTTCTTACGAGTTGCGTTTTGGAAGACAACCCAAGGTGAGTTATTTTAGAGTTTTTGGTTGCCACTGTTTTATACTTAAGAAAGGCAACCTGGACCAATTTGAGTCTCGTTCTTCTGACGATGTATTTTTGGGTTATGGCACTCATACTCGTGCATATCGTGTACTTAACCTTGATACTAAACGAGTCATGGAGACATCAGATGTCACCTTCGACGAGACCATGGTTTGTCCTTCTTCTCGTTTTGAGCGTGCAGGTGATCATGAGGTTGGCGAACCTCTTTTGGATGATGAGGACGAGGGTGCTAAAGGGATGGATGACCCAGCACCACCTACACCTGTTGTGTCGCAAAGAGTGGCCTCTACTACGACTCACGGCCCCGACCCATCTTCTTTGACTACATGGGGGCCGTGGGATCCGCCACCTCGAGCGGTACCTTTTGTACCCGAGGGGGCACCAACTTCTGTTGAGGGGGAGGTTTCTTCAGCTCGGGAGGCGCCACGACACATTCAGCGCCAACACCCGCCTCAACATATGATCGGCAGCATCGAGGAACGTGTCACTCGGTCCAGGTCACAACAAATCTATCACTTTGCTCATTCTGCATTTGTTGCTGATTTTGAACCCCGAGATGTTGGACACGCTTTGACGGATCCGGATTGGGTCAATGCTATGCATGAGGAGTTAGAAAATTTTGAGCAAAATCGGGTTTGGGTTTTGGTTCCACCTCCTCCAGATTGTAATCCTATTGGGACAAAATGGGTTTTCAAAAACAAACAAGGAGAGGATGGCCACATTGTGAGGAACAAGGCCAGACTTGTAGCCAAGGGTTATAGTCAGAAGGAGGGGATAGACTATGAGGAGACTTTTGCTCCTGTAGCTCGTTTAGAGGCTATTAGGATACTCTTGGCTTTTGCTGCATCCAAAGGGTTTAAACTTTTTCAAATGGATGTCAAGAGTGCCTTCTTAAACGGCTACATAGAAGAAGTGGCGTATGTCGAACAAACCCCCGGTTTTGAAAATCCCAAGTTTCCGAACCATGTTTTTAAACTTCACAAAGCTTTATATGGTTTGAAACAAGCCCCGAGAGCCTGGTATGATAGGTTGAAAACCTTTTTGGTTGCAAAGGGTTTTAAAATGGGATGTGTGGATAAAATGCTTTTTCTCCTCAAGCAAGGCAAAGACACTCTCTTGGTCTAGATTTACGTGGATGATATCATTTTCGGTGGTTCTTCTCACGCTTTGGTTGCCAAATGTGCAGATCTTATGAGCAGGGAGTTTGAGTTGAGTATGATGGGCGAGTTGACTTTCTTTCTTGGATTGCAAATTAAGCAATCCCGAGAAGGGACGTTTGTGCACCAGGGAAAGTACACCAAGGACTTATTAAAGAAGTTCGATATGGGTGAGGCCAAGCCTCTTCCAACACCCATGTCGACCACGACGGCCCTGGATGCGGACAAGGATGGAGAAGCTGTGGACCAGAAGGAGTACCAAAGCATGATCGGGTCGCCGCGCACTTCTCACTGTCAGGCGGTCAAGCGCATTATGAGGTACCTTCGTTTCACACCTGAGTTTGGAATTTGGTATTCAGCCTCCTCCACCCTCTCTCTTTGCGGTTATTCTGATGCCGATTTTGCTGGTCGCCGACTTGAGCGCAAAGTCCACTTCTGGGACTTGTCAGTTTTTGGGTTCTTTTCTTGTATCTTGGTCCTCTCGCAAGCAGTCTAGTGTCGCTCAGTCTACCACAGAGGCTGAATATGTTGCTGCGGCTAGCTGCTGTTCTCAGTTGCTTTGGATGATGGCCACTTTGCGTGATTTTGGTCTGAGTTTTTCTCGCGTGCCTTTACTTTGTGACAGCACGAGTGCTATTAGCGTTGCTAAGAACCCCGTGCTGCATTCTAAGACCAAACACATTGATGTGCGCTTTCATTTTCTGCGAGGCCATTATGAGAAGGGTGATGTCGACCTTCGCCATGTCGATACTCATCATCAGTTGGCTGATATTTTCACTAAGCCTTTGGACCAATCAACCTTTAATCGGTTGAGAGGTGAGCTTGGTATGTGTTTCCCCTTTTAGATAGGGGAAACATTTTTATTCTTGTATCATAGACTGACTTCTTTTCTTTTTGCTTTGTTTTCGTTTCTGATAGGTTAGTTTTTGCATGCATATTTACTTTCTGAGCTTCATGTATATAATCTTTAGAATGTGATTATGCTCTATCTAGTATGCTCCGATGCTATATGATGATGCTTGTAGCTTATGCTCCTTCTGATCACTGATACATGTTATGAGATGAGCTTTTTTTTGTAAATGGTGAACTTACTTATTAAACTTAAAATCTGAAATTGTTCACCATTGAGATATGCAACTAGCATGTGTAGGATGTGTTGAATTCACTCGTACTTTTCATATATGCTAGGTTGCTATGTCTCTAGTTCTGAGTCATTCACTTGTTTGGTATGTTCATATTCTGAGATAAAATTTGAACTAAGTTTTAAGTGAACTGAAAAGATCGAGATGGGATTGCTCGTCAGCACATCACGGTATCGAGACTGTTTCTCACTGCACATTGAGTTTAACTTGAGCCGTGTAGTGTATGACCGAAACCGACGCTTTAAGCTTCTGATTGCTTTGGCACAGGCTTAGCCCAGTTGAAAAGTTAGGCAATGACAAGCTTTCAACCTCTCGCAATCATATGCGGCAATTTGAACTTGTGAAATTTCACCGCTGCAACTCCGACTAAAATCTGAAATCACAAGTATATGTTTCATTCTATAGCATGACGATTGAACTTTGCTAGCGGTAGTTCACCTTGTATACATGTTTAGCACTTGTTTGACTTCCTGTCTATACATGTTTAGTGCTATTTTGATGGTGAATACCTTTTTGGCTTAAAAATGCTCACTTTGCTCAAATATTCATATTTCGTATTTGGTGATCAGTTTGAGCCTTTGCTGGCATGTATGCTTATTGTTGAGTCATTGGAATTATACGTCGTGGAGCATCTTTTCATTCTATCGACTATATTCCTGAAGCTGCTAACGTGCATTTTTGACTCATATGCATTTTGGAAGGAGTAATTTGCTTGATTAGTGCATTATCAACTAAGGGAGAGAAATTTGACAAATCATGTATGTGCACTATTGGAGGGGGAGTTTGCTCGGTTAATGAACTTTCCAATTTTTCATTTGGTATGGAGCACTTTTCCAATTGGTTTTCAATTAGTTCAGAGCAATTTTTTGCTAGTTGTGTTGAGCCTCTGTGCCTCTATCTTGAGGGACTAGCATTTTTTTCTTTGAGAAGTATGCTTTTCGATTGGTGTCGACCTCTTATGCTATTCACTTGGTCTTGAGCTATTTTGCTAGCGGCGTTGAGCCCGTTCTGCCTCTTCTTGAGGGCTAGCTCTATTTTGCTTGATTTTCAGCTGATATTTCAATTGGTGTCGAGCTTTCCTGCTAGTGGTGTTGAGCCTGTTCTACCTCTTCTTGAGGGCTAGCTTTGCTTTGCTTGGTTGCGTCGAGCCGTTGCCCATGTCTTTAGGGACCAAGTTGTCTTGCTCTTTCCACTTGACCTTCTTTGGCTTTGCTATGCTTTTGGGTCATTTGGTCGAGTTCTCTCTCCTTCTTCTTCCTTCTTCTATTTTGTTATGATTTGTGTTGGTAGTTGACAATGCACACATCAAGGGGGAGATTGCGGATACTTTGGTGTATGCCGAGTCTTGAGTGATGAGTGATTGTCAACTGGTTTGATGTGCATGTTCTTTGGCTTGTGTTGTGCAGGTGTCGAGCACGGAGACAGTGATCGAGGGCAAGGTGAAGGTCAAGTAGAGACGTGCCGTGTCGATGGACCGGAAGCGGTGAAGGGCGGACGTGAGGCTTGGACTAAGGGACCTGTGGCCTGAGGATCAGCTGTGGTGGCTGACAGCCCGGGACAACGACGAGTGGAGACTTGCGGGGCACGGAGTGGCTCGGGTCGTGGACCTGAGGGCTCGTGTCGGTGGACGGGGTGCACGGGTGGTGCATCCCCTCTACAGCTCCGGTTTGGTGGTTGAGCCACAGAAAAACCACCGGTGGACGGTTTCTAGGTTTGGGCCACAAAACCTGGGTGCTTCGGGTTTGCCGAGTTTGGGCCACAAAACTCGGGCTGAGGACGGTTTCCAGGTTTGGGACTCGAAACCTGGGCGCTGGCGGGTTTCTGAGTTTGGGCCACAAAAATCAGGCGACGGACGTCGAGTTTCCCGGTTTTGGCCTCAAAACCGGAGGAGGACTTGAAGGCCTGGTTTCCTGGTTTCGGCCTCAAAACCGGGGGGCGGAGTCCGGGAAAAGGACAAGCAGAGTGGTGGTGGCACGTGGCGGCAATCGGTGAGGTTGCGTCGAGGCAACGCTACCAGTTGTGCGGGCGTGGCCGTCGGATCACCACCTACCACGAGTTGGTCCAGAATAACCTTAGGGTTTAGCTGGTTCGCTCTGTAAATAATTAGGGGTAGAGTGGGAATTAGAATTAGGATAACTAGGGGGAGACACCCACCTCCCAAGAGGATCTCAGTCATTTGCTTTTTGCTTCCTAGGGTTTTCCTGCTCTCCCACATCCCTGCTTTAGCGAACTGGGATCCACAGAGAAGACAATCATACCTCTGTGTTCGTGAGATTTTGAGGAAGTGAGACCATAATCTCACTATTGTAGCGTGTGGTAGCCACACGGTTGCAAATTCGTGGTTGTGATTCATGTTTTGGTGTTGTTCTTCGCGGGTTGCTTTTCTCCATGATTTTTCCGGTGATCGATCTCTTTGTTCGTTGCGTCTTTTGCAAATCCGTTTGAACAGAGTTGTTCTAGATCGTGAGGCACTTCTTTCCACCGAAGGAATTCACCTCTCACCTCACGAGCTAGTAAATCGGTCGATTTTCGTCTCGGTTCGGT
The DNA here is from genome assembly GCA_009763385.1 of Coix lacryma-jobi var. lacryma-jobi. Classification (NCBI taxonomy): domain Eukaryota; kingdom Viridiplantae; phylum Streptophyta; class Magnoliopsida; order Poales; family Poaceae; genus Coix; species Coix lacryma-jobi. The sequence goes on from CM019822.1 coordinate 83,888,025, forward strand.
TTTTGTCTCCCTTCCCCCGAAATTCTTTGTTTCATCGATTTGGAGATAGGTTCGAGCCATGATCTCCTAGTAGTAGCTCACTATCCTCCTTGTGACTTCAGTCACCAAGTTTGATCCCTTGAGGATTCGTTTTGGGTGAGATCGAGTCGAATCGCTGGACGAACAGCACAAAATAGGGGTGACCGGACGCTTGGCTCGGGGTGACCGGACGCACTTCATAGAGTCCGGTCGTTGAACGTTGACCACTGTGTTCTTCATGAACTTGACCGGACGCTCAACGTGAAACTGACCGGACGCGACTATTGCACTGTTCAACGTTTTGTTTGAACTGACCGGACGCTAGGGCAGTGACCGGACGCTCAGTGACCGTGAGTCCGGTCACAAACAAAGAGCTCCCAAACCGGATTTTGATCGACCGGATGCGTCCGGTGCATACTGACCGGACGCTCTAGTGAGTCCGGTCAGTGCTGTTCTGTGTGTTTTCGTTCGCAGCTTGTTCGTCCGTTGTCGGTTTTTGTTTCAGGTTTTTGTGTTGGGTTTCTAGAGTTGAGTAGTGTCTCGCTGTGCTTCTCGGAAGCATCCACCCTACATCTAGGGTCGTGGACACTATTCAAGCTCAAGGTTTGCTCTTGGGGTTGATTCTCGGGACAGTGGCGACAAGTTTTTGAAAAGAAATTTGAAGCTCTCATTCACCCCCCTCTGGTCGCTTTCTGGTTGCACTTTCGGTCCTTCAGTTGTGACACTTGGCGGGAGGTCGAGATGGAAGGCCAATGCACTGTGCCCGGCGTGGAGGCTGTACATGCATCAGCATCGGTGCGGGTGGTCGGGGTGTGTGAACCACATCCCGTCTACGGCGCGGGTTTGGTAGTTGAGCCTCAAAAAACTACCCTCGACGGTTTCCAAGTTTGGGCCTCAAAACTCGGGGTGGCGGGTTTCCAAGTTTGGGCCACAAAACTCAGCCGGAGGACAGGATTCCGGGTTTCAGCCTCAAAACCGGGGGAGGTTCAAAAAGGACAGTCGACGCGTGGCGGTGAAGGACCGAGAATACCAAAGCAAGGCGACCAGAGGGGGTGAATGGGAGCCTAAAATTTCTTTCGAAACTTTGGCCTGTGTTCCAACAAATCAACCCCAAAAAGCTTCGAACACAAGCGTGATGCCCACGACCCTCAGAAAGAGGGTGGATGATCCCTAGGATCACAGCGAGGCACCACAAAGAACGAGCAATCCGAGACTCACAAACTCCGAGTCAAGTTCAAGTCCAAAAACCTACTCCCGAACGTAGATGGAAGGCTACATCGGAAATCCCTAAATACCTATGCTAACAAGTAGCAAAGATACCGAGAGGTTCCTTGGTGAACTCTAGGAGCAAACGAGAAGTCCGAAAACAAAGCGGAAAAGCCGAGAGAGCAAACGCACTGATAACCAACACACAGCAGGATCCCGGACTGTCCAGACTGCTAGTCCCGGACTGTCCGCAGCTACCCCGGATTGTCCGCGGGTTGGTGGCAGACTGTCCGCCGGCCAAAGTGCCAAAACGCAGTGTTGCTGAAACCTCACTAGACAGTCCCGGACTGTCCGTGCCTGACAACGGTAGACTGTCCGCCAGTCAAACCGAGTCGCTGTACACCGAGATGTGCAGGCACTGAACTGGCTGAGTCCCGATGCGCGGACTGTCCGCGGTACCAGCGGCGGACTGTCTGCGAGCACCCAGAGAGGGCGATTTTGGTCGCCCCTCTACCAAATCTTTCCAAAATCGATCCAAATCGATATCCCTTGATCCCAAACTTGGAGAAGATGATCACTAGGTAGTTGGGAGACTAATCCTAAGAAATCATCCGGTCAAATCAAATCAAACTCCAGGAAATAAAAAGGGAAGGTGCAAGAACGAAAAAGTCGCCATGAAACTTGAATCGACCCGATCTACTTGTTCGTGAGGATTGAGATGAATTCCTTCGGTGGAAATGTTCTCGTCACTTCAAAGAACAAGTTGGTTCAAGTGGATTCAAAAAAGACGCAGCGTAGAGGGAGATCGAGCGACAGGAAAATTGAGACAAAAAGCAAATCACGAAGAACAACTAAAGAACGCGAATCACAATCTCAATTGCCAGCCGGAAATCGTCCCCACGAGGAGACAACGGGATTATGGTCCTGTTTCCTCAAAATCTCAAGAACACAGAGGTATGATTAGCAATCTCTGCGGATCTCAGTAGCTACAGCAGGGAATGGGAAGCAGGAAACCCTAGAGTGAAAATAGCAATGGCTGAGATAGTTTGGAGGGAGGGGTGGCCTCTCCTAATATAGCCTAATACAATTATTCCCCTTCTGCCCTTACATCTAATGAGCAATGTTTTCCTAAACAGTAAACGATAAACAGTCGGTCACTCTTTGTTTAGCGTTTAGGCCGTTTAAACGGTGTTTAAACGGAGTTAAACGGCCTAAACGGTTTTGTATGGTAACACTAAAATATACATATTTATGTATGTAAAAATTAAATTTGCTAGAAACTGTACATATTTGCACATGTAAAAAATAAATATTATACCAAATAATATTTTTGGAAGAAATCTAAATCCCACAACATTTCATATACTCACAATGTTAATTAGTTTTGTGTTGATTATGGTAGTCGTAGTCCTCTAATTAACCAAATTATGGATTAAATGGTTGTTTAGATCATTTAATCATGTCTAACCTGATTTTCTTTAGACCATTTAGACGGGTTTAAACGGTTTAAACGGGTTTAAACGGTCCAACCGTTTAATTCACCGTTTAGGGCCTAAACAAAACAGATGGCCTCTGTTTACCGTTTAAACGGTGTTTAAACGGACTAAACGGCCGTTTAGGCGAACAGAGCTAATGAGCGAACAGGCTAACCCAAAGAGTATTCCTGTCCAACTCGAAGTGTAGTCGATCCGATGGCCACGCCTGCACATCCGGTAGCTTTGCCTCGACGCGACCGCACCTAATGCCGCCACGTGCCGCCTCGTGCCTTCCGTCCTTTTTACGGACCTCCCCCCGGTTTTGAGGCTAAAACCGGGAAACCAGTCGTCCATCGCCTGAGTTTTGTAGCTCAAACTCAGAAACCCGCCAGCGCCCAGGTTTTGAGGCCCAAACCTGCAAACCGTCCTCAGCCCGAGTTTTGTAGCCTAAACTCGGAAACCGACAGCACTCAGGTTTTGTGGCCCAAACCTGGAAACCGTCCTCAGCACGAGTTTTGTGGCCCAAACTCGGAAACCGTCAACCCGGTGGTTTTTCTAGGGCTCAACCACCAAACCGAAGCCGTAGAGGGGATGCATTGCCCGTGCACCCCGTCCACCGACATGTGTCCTCAGGTCCACGACCCAAGCCACACCATGTCCCGCAAGTCTCCTCTCGTCGCTGTCCCAGGCTGTCAGCCACCATAGCTGATCCTCAGGCCACCGGTCCGTCAGTCCAAGCCTCACGTCCGCCCTTCAATGCTTTGGGTCCATCGGCACAACACGTCTCTACTTGACCTTCACCTTGCCTTCGATCACCGTCTCCGTGCTCAACACTTACACAACACAAGCCAAAGAACATGCACATCAAACCAGTTGACAATCACTCATCATCTCAAGACCCGGAATACACCCATGTATCTGCAATCTCCCCCTTGATGAGTGAATTGTCAACTACCAACACAAATCATATGGAATAGAAGAAAGAAGGAAGAAGGTAGAAAAGAGAACTCATCCAAATGACCAAAAGCACATCAAAACCGAAGAAAGGTCAAGTGGAGTGAGCAAACCAACTTGGTCCCCAAAGACATGGGCAACGGCTCGACGCAACCAAGCAAAGCAAAGCTAGCCCTCAAGAAGAGGCAAGACGGGCTCAACACCGCTAGCAAGAAGGTCGGAGCAAAAGAGTCAAAACTGAGTAAATCATCTAGTCCATCCAGAAAGAGGCAAAGGCTCAACACAACTAGCTGTAAAACGCTCCATACCAACTGAAAAACACCATGCAAGCTGAAAAACTCATCAAGCAAAAATGAGGAAACTCCCCCTGGTCACAAACAAGCGACTACGACTCCCCCTTAGTTAGTGCACACAACATCAAGCGACTGCGACTCCCCACGACATCAAGCGACTGCGACTCCCCCTTAGTTAGTGCACACAACATCAAGCGACTGCGACTCCCCACAACATCAAGCGACTGTGACTCCCCCTTAGTTAGTGCACACAACATCATGATTTGTCAAAATTCTCCCCCTTAGTTGATAATGCACATGTCAAGAATAAAACATGGGAACCTAAAAGGAAGCTAAGAAAATGCAAAAGCTTGAAAGATATGCTGTCCAGAGTGATAAAATGCTCTATTTGCACAAGTGAGTAAGTAAAGAGCCCGAAAGCTAGCATAAGCTCATCATGATCAAATAGCTCAACGAAGATAGCAAAGCAGTTTTAGATTAGAAGTTTAAGTACAAAAGCAAGCTCACCAAGGAAATAGCATCTAGCATGGATATAGTCATGTCATCAATTAGAGCTAACAAAACCACACCGGTGAACTACCTCAAAGCAAGTGTCAAATCAGCAAGCCACATACAACTCATTTCATTTGAATTTAACAGTTTATACAAGAGTTATACATGTCAAGTGACTGCGAGGGGTTGAAATCACCACAAAGCCTTACTTTTCAACCAAGCGAAGCCTAAGTCAAAAGACTATCAGAAGCTTAAGGCAATGGTTTTGGTCATACACTACACTGCTCAAGTTCATCCCAAAGTGCAAAAGGAAGCAATCTCGATACAGTGAGGTGTTGTAGTGCAATCCCACCTCGATCTTTCCTTTGGCTCTTAGCTTGGATTTCAAATTGTAACATTTAAGCATTTCGGAGTATATACAATGGAAGCGATTTAAACTCCAAGCAAGAGACATAGCAACCTAGTATAGCAAAGCAAGCTCCAGAAGTGACATAGCCTACTCATACTAGTTGCCAAAGCACATGGTGAACTGTTTTTAGAATATAGACAGTTATTACACAAGTTCATCATTGCAAAATCATACTTAGCTCATCAAGTCAAGTTACATGATCATAAAGAGCTTAGATTGCATAGACTAAGTATCATACAAGCATTTGAAAACAGAGCATAGTACCACACTAGACAGGATATAATTAAAGCTCAAAATGCAAGTATGATACATATGCAAATGCAAAAAATCTATGAAAAACCTAGACTGTACATCTTCTGATACAACAAAGTGATCCCACATCTAAAATGGGAAACACACACCAAGCTCACCTCTCGACCTGGCAAAGGTTGATTGGTCCAAAGGCTTGGTAAAGATATCAGCCAACTGATTATGAGTGTCTACATGCCTAAGGTCAATATCACCCTTCTCAAAATGGTCTCGCAGAAAATGAAAGCGCACATCTATGTGTTTGGTCTTAGAATGCAACACAGGGTTCTTAGCAACGCTAATCGCACTCGTGCTGTCACAAAGCAAAGGTACTTGCGAAAAGCTCAGACTAAAATCGCGCAAAGTGGCCATCATCCACAACAATTGGGAACAGCAGCTAGCCGCAGCAACATATTCAGCCTCTGTGGTAGACTGGGCGACACTAGACTGATTGTGAGAAGACCAAGAAACAAGAGAAGAGCCCAAAAACTAACAAGTCCCAGAAGTGGACTTGCGCTCAAGTCGGCAACCAGCGAAATCAGCATCCGAGTAACCGCAAAGGGAGAGGGTGGAAGAAGCATAATACCAAATCCCAAACTCAGGTGTGAAACGAAGGTACCTCATAATGCGCTTGACCGCCTGACAGTGAGAGGTGCGCGGAGACACCTGAAATCGTGTGCAAAGACACACCGCGAACTGAATCCCGGCGTGTCACCGTCAGGTATAGCAGCGACCCGATCATACTCTGGTACTCCTTCTGGCCTACAACTTCTCCATCCTTATCCGCATCCAGGGCCGTCGTGGTCGACATGGGTGATGGAAGAGGCTTGGCCTCATCCATATCGAACTTCTTCAATATGTCATTGGTGTACTTGCCCTGGTGCACGAACGTTCCTTCTCGGGATTGCTTGATTTGCAACCCGAGAAAGAAGGTCAACTCGCCCATCATGCTCATCTCAAATTCCCTGCCCATAATATCTACAAACTTGGCAACCAAAGTATGAGAAGGACCACCGAAAATGATATCATCCACGTAAATCTGAACCAAGAGAGTGTCATTGCCTTGCTTGAGGAGAAAAAGAGTTTTATCCACACATCCCATTTTAAAACCCTTAGCAAGAAAAAAGGTTTTCAACCTATCATACTAGGCTCTAGGGGCTTGTTTCAAACAATACAAAGCTTTGTGAAGTTTAAAAACATGGTTTGGAAACTTGGGATTTTCAAAACCGGGGGGTTGTTTCAAATAAACCTCTTCTTCTTTGTAGCCGTTTAGGAAGGCACTATTGACATCCATTTGAAAAAGTTTAAACCCTTTGGATGCAGCAAAATCCAAGAGGATCCTAATTGCCTCCAAACGAGCTACAGGAGCAAAAGTCTCCTCATAGTCTATCCCCTCCTTCTGACTATACCCCTGGGCTACATGTCTAGCCTTGTTTCTCACAATGTGGCCATCCTCTCCTTGTTTGTTTTTGAAAACCCATTTTGTCCCAATAGGGTGACACTCAGGAGGAGGTGGAACAAAAACCCAATCCCGATTTTTCTCAAAATTTTCTAACTCCTCATGCATGGCATTAACCCAATCTGGATCAGATAAAGCATGTTCAACATCTCGGGGTTCCAAATTAGCAACAAATGCAGAATGACCGAGTGACACGTTCGTTGATGCTGCCGATCATCTGTTGAGGAGGTTTTTGGCGCTGAATGTGTCATGGCGCCTCTCTAGCTGAAGTGACCTCCCCCTCAACAGTAGCTGGTGCCCCCTCAGGTACAAATGGTACAGCCTGAGGAGGTGGATCACGCGGCCCCCAAGTAGTCGACGAAGAGGGGTTGGGGCCGTGAGTCGACATAGTAGAAGCCGATCCTAGCGGCACAGCAGGTGGAGGAAGTGCTGGATCACCAAAACCTTCAGCACCCTCTTCCTCATCATCAAGAAGAGGTTCACCAACCTCGTGATCACCTGCACGCTCAAATTTAGAAGAAGGACATTGCATGGTCTCATCGAAGGTGACATCGGATGTCTCCATGACTCGGTTAGTATCAAGGTTAAGTACACGATATGCACGAGTATGGTTTCCATAACCCAAAAATACACCGTCAGAAGAACGAGACTCAAACTTGTCCAAGTTGTCTTTCTTAAGTATGAAACAATGGCAACCAAAAACTCTAAAATAACTCACTTTGGGCTGTCTTCCAAAACGCAACTCATAAGAAGTCTTTTTCAAGAAAGCTCAGAGAAAAATGCGATTGGAAATATAGCATGCAGTGTTTATAGCCTCGGCCCAATACCGCCTAGGAGTCCTATCCTCATTGAGCATCGTCCTGGCCATCTCAACAAGGGTCCGGTTCTTCCTCTCTACAACACCATTTTGTGGCGGTGTGTACGGGGAAGAAAACTGATGCTCCAAACCCAGAGAGTTACAGAACTTTTCAAAATCTGAGTTTTTAAACTCGAAACCATTATCGCTACGAATAGCTCTCATCAAGTTCTTAGGGGACTCGTTCTGAAGTCGCAAAATCAAATTGCGAACAAAAGTGAAAGTCTCAGTTTTCTCAGCTAAAAAGAAAACCCATGAATATCTCGAAAAGTCATCGACAACAACAAGCACATACCACTTTCCACCAACTGAGCTCACCCGAGCCGGACCTACAAGGTCCATATGCAAAAGCTCTCCGGGGTGCTTGGTCATAACTTGATTCACTGGATGGTGGGAAGCAGCAACCATTTTCCCATGTCTACAAGAATGGCAAACAAGATCCTTCTCCCACTACCACAATCCTGATTTACCTTGAGTGCTCAACATTTCCTTGAGGGCCGAAACAAAACCGCCAAGGAAATTATAATTTTCTTGACTGCAGACATAGACCTCCAAGGAAATAGATATTCTTGAGTGTTGAATCAAACCGTCAAGGTAAAGGCTCATTTCCTTGGGTGTTACATGAAACCGCCAAGGTAATTGATATTTCCTTGAGTGCTCCTTGAAACTGCCAAGGTAATTTGTATTTCCTTGAGCGCCACTTGAAACCGCCAAGGTAATTGGAATTTCCTTGGGTGTAACTTGAAACAGCCAAGGAAATTCATGTAACTTTGAATTTCAAATTTTTTAAATTTTACAAATGACCTTAGATGGAGATATAACTTAAACCAAAGTTATAGTATTCGATGAGATCTAAAACTTTTTACTTCAAACTTTTGACATTTGAAATCATTTTGGATCTCAAATATTCATTACAAGATTCAACAAAGTGAATACAAAAGAAAATGGTGATTCAGTTACTCACAAGTTTCTTTGAGGTGTAGTGGTAAGAGGTGTCATTGTGAAATAACAAGTCCCAGGTTCAAATCCTACCAAGTGCAAGAGTGCAAGTTTTCGTGATTTATGTTTTTTTTGCTATGGCTCTATGTTTCCTTGGAGGTTGTCGACGTTTCCTTGGCGGTTTGGAGTATTTCCTTGACGGTTAACGACCCTCAAGAAAATTTTTTTCCTTGGCGATCGTAATATTTTCTTGGCTCTTTGGCAAGTTAAGTATGGTTCTAATTTCCTTGGCGGTTAGCCTCCAAGGAAATTATCCTTGAGTGCCAGAACCGTCAAGGAAACTAATTTCCCTTATCTCCTATCATTGAGTGAATTTCCTTGATGGTTTGTGGTCAAGGATCATTTCCTTGGCGGTTTAACCCCTTTCCTTTGCGGTTTTGGGCACTCAAGGTAATTTAGGATTCTGGTAGTGTCCATGTGTAACTTGGGCAATCCTCGGATTAAGCCAAGTGAACTAAGCCTTGCAAGCAAGTCGAAGCTCAAATGACCAAGTCTCCTATGCCACTTCCAAAGATCAGAGGAGGAAGGTCCAGCCACAAGACAACGAGAAATGCCAAAAGACTCCGAGAAAATCGCATGAAAGACTTTCCCAAAGGGCGAAATCAAACATACAAGATTGCCTTGAGGATCCAAAATACGACTGAGATTCGGCTTAAAACGAATCTCATAGTCATCATCAAAGAGTTGTGAAACAGAAACAAGGTTAAAATGCAAGTTAGAAACAAGAGCAACATCACGCAACTCAAAGTGCTCATTAACTCGCACAAACCCACGGGATAACACTTTACCTTTGCTATTGTCGCCGAAGGTCATAAACTCCTTTCCGGCAACTGGACTAAGACTAGAGAACCATTTGGAGTTTCCGGTCATGTGCCTTGAGCATCCGGAATCTACCAACCAAATGTCCTCCAATCGTCTTACCTACATCAATAAAAAGACATAGGGTGAGCATACGGTCCAACACTGGGGTGAGTAAAATGGGAAGTGTAACACCTCTGGTGTTAAGCTAGCATGACATCATCATCTCATTATGCATAATCATCTCATGAGCATGAAGCATTCATATGTTGCTTTCTTTTTCATATAAAGTGTCATTTCATGTGATGAGATGCATATAAACATACAATGTTGTACTGTTGTTTGGCTTCTTTTGGAGTGGTTTGGCTTTCCTAGTAGTTTAACCTTGTTGAGAAATCAAAATGAGGCCATGTTTATGTTGGTCATTTTGGCTAATCAAGTTTTTAAACCCTAGTCAACCCTATGGAGCCTAGGGAGTCCTTTTGTTTGACTAACTAAAAACTTCTTGATAAAAGTTTGCATGGCTGAGTTCCCTTAACCAAAAGTGTGTAGATTTTAGAGTGGAGCAAAAGTTGTTTTAGGGCCAACTCATAAAATGAGTTTAACTTTGTGTTTTGAGGCCCACAAGGCAGAAAAGGGTGAGTTTTGGACTTGGAAATTTTCCTAACTCCTAAACTGAAAACCAGTTTCAGCCTTGTGATGTTTAGCGCTTTCCCGAGCAAAATCTGAGCCAAACCAATGACCAAGCTTATAACATTAGTTGTAGATTTCGTGTAGCTCTACTCAATGGAACAGTTGGTTTAATGATTCATTGAGTGCATTAGGAGTTAATCACGTGCAAAGTCGGGTTGTCAGCCGGCTGGTAGCCAACTGAATTGACCGATTCAGTTTGAACCGGCGGAGTTCAGTGGCCGACCGCGCCCGACTTCGTCCGCCGTGTGGCGCCCGGCGTCCGGCCGAGCCTGTGAATGCGCGCGGCGTGGCGAGTGAACAAGCCCGAGCACGCCTTCACCCGCCAGTCACTCCCTCCCATTTGCCTCTGCCTCCTTTTCGCTCTCGTCGGCGTCCGAGCGGGAGAAAAGGCGGAGCCGAGCGTCCGCCGTGTGTTCGCCGCCGTTCACCGTGCCTTCGCCTAACCAAGCACCTAACCGACCTCGCCTCAACCTCCTCCACCCTCTGTCGTAGCCAGTGCTCGCCGAAGAAGCCTCGGTAAGACGCGGAACGCGTTTCCGCCATGGCCACCATGACCGCGAAGCTCGGTCCGCCATGGCCGATTCCTTTCCCGTGCAAGTCCGTCTATTCTAACTCGTGTTGATGAGTCGTTAGGGTTCGTGTGTGGTGTAGCGGGTGATAGTTCGGTAGATTAGGGTTTGGATGTCGCGGTAAGTCACCGTCCGTCGTCCGCCATGCTCGCGCGGAGATGGCATGCCCGCGGTTCCGGCCGTTCGCTGTAGAAGCCTCGTGCCTTTGCTTCGATTAGGGTTCGTGAGGGTCCGGAGAGTGAGAAACGGGTGTTGGTTTGCCTCGGTGTGGCCGGAGATGGCCGATGTGGTGAGCCCGCGCCGCCTTGGCCGCCATTCCCAACGGCGAGCTCGATCCGCTGACGCGTGAGGCTAGAGTGGGGTACCAGTAGGTGCGGACGAGTGATGGGAGTCTGCGGATACATGGGTGTATGCCGGATCTTGAGTGATGAGTGATTGTCAACTGGTTTGATGCGCATGTTCTTTGGCTTGTGTTGTGCAGGTGTCGAGCACGGAGACAGTGCTCGAAGGCAAGGTGAAGGTCAAGTAGAGACGTGGCGTGCCGATGGACCCGGAGTGGTGAAGGGCGGACGTGAGGCTTGGACTGAGGGACCGGTGGCCTGAGGATCAGCTGTGGTGGCTGACAGCCTGGGACAGCGACGAGCGGAGACTTGCGGGACACGGTGCAGCTCAGGTCGTGGACCTGGGGACACGTGTCGGTGGACGAGGTGCACGGGCGGTGCATCCCCTCTTTGGTGTCGGTTTGGTGGTTGAGCCACAGAAAAACCACTAGTGGACGGTTTCCACGTTTGGGCCACAAAACCTGGGTGTTGCGGGTTTTCCGAGTTTGGGCCACAAAACTCAGGCTGAGGAAGGTTTCCAGGTTTGGGCCTCAAAACCTGGGCGCTGGCGGGTTTCTGAGTTTGGGCCACAAAACTCAGGCGATGGACGACGGGTTTCCCGGTTTCGGCCTCGAAACTGGGGGTTGGTCGTGAAGACAGGTTTCCCGGTTTCAGCCTCAAAACCGGGGGCGAGGTCCGTAAAAAGGACGAAGGCGCAGTGGTGGCACGTGGCGGAAATCGGTGAGGTCGCGTCGAGGCGAAGCTACCAGTTGTGCGGGCATGGTCGTCGGATCACCATCTACTTCGAGCTGGTCCAGAATAGCCTTAGGGTTTAGCTGGTTCGCTCTCTGTATCATTAGGGGTAGAGTGGGAATAAAATTAGGATAAGTAGAGGGAGACACCCACCTCCCAACCTATCTCAGCCATTTGCTACTTTCACCTAGGGTTTCCTGCTCTCCCACATCCCTGACGTAGCTACTGAGATCCGCAGAGACGGTGAATCATACCTCTGTGTATTTGGATTTTGAGGAAACGAGACTGTAATCTTGTTGTCTCCTCGTGTGGAGAAGTTTTCGCTGGAAATTGAGATCGATTCGCGTTTTGAGCTATGTTCTTCGCGTTTTGCTTTTCGTTCTCTCCGTGATTTGCTTCGTTCTCCAAATCCGAGGAATGATTTTTGATTCCGTTTGAACTGAGTTGTTCTAGATCGTGAGGCGCATCTTTGCACCAAAGGAATTCACCTCTAACCTCACGAGATAGTAGATCGATCGATTTTCGTTTCGAATCAGTTTTTGACTCCCTTGCCTCGAATTCTTCCAATTCACCGATTTGGAGTTAGGTTTGAGCCATGATCTCTTAGGGGTAGCTCACTAACCTCCTTGGAACTCCTCATACCAAGTCTAAGCCCTAGAGCTTTTGATTCGAAGGAGATCGGGTAGAATCCGCGGAAGAACTGTGCAGTTTCGCGGGCATCGGACGCTTAGTTCGTCATACCGAACGCTCAGGTGCCACGTGTCAAAAGTCAGCGTTTTTGAAGGAGCATCGGACACTGACCATCGGACCGTCCGTTGCCATCGGACGCGTCCGAGGGTTGAGCATCGGACGCTGAACTGTCACTGTAGCCAGCGTCCGATGGCTATGCAGTAAGGTTCCAGAACATGTCATTTTGCATCGGACGCGTCCGGTGCTCTACAGAAATCGGGCCTCCCGCTTTGCGAAATAGCCTGAATCCCCCTCGCGTTGCTCGGGGGAGGTTGAGGTTACCCAAAGTCCATCCTGTCACTAGTTGACTTGCACGAACTAGAGTGAGGAGGATTTTGTGGTGTCCCGCTGTGTTCCTAGGGAACATCCACCCATTCTCTTGGGTCGTGGACATCACACGCATCGGTTTTGCTCTTGGGGTTGATTTTCTGGGACAGAGGCTAAAAGTTTCTGAAAAGAAATTTGAGGCTCCCATTCACCCCCCCCCCCCTCTGGTCTCCTTTGGTAGCACTTTCGGTCCTTCAATTGGTATCGGAGCGGGTTATGGATCTTCCACCTTAGCCGGTTCCAGATCCACAGAAGGCTACATGGATCACGGCGTGGGCAAACCACCGTTTTTCGATGGGACGAACTATGCGTATTGGAAGATACGCATGTCGGAATATCTTCAGAGCATGGGTGCTTTTGTCTGGGAGATTTGCAACAAGGCTGATTACGTGGTCTTGGCTGCTCGTGTGACTCAGCTGCAGATCGATGAGCACGATGCTAGTAGCCGAGCCTGTAATGCTCTTTTCTCCTGTTTGAGCATGTCTGAGTTTGATCGCGTTTCTCACCTTCCCACGGCTCGGGAGATTTGGGCAACCCTCATGCGCTTCCATGAGGGAACCACTCAAGTCAAATCGCGCCTCTACGAGTCGCATAAGCAGGAGTATGAGAACTTTCGACACATGCATGGCGAGAGCATAGAAAGTTTATTCGCTCGCTTTCAGGTGATTGTCAATAGGATGAGGGCTAACAAGGAGTTATTGCCTTTTGACGATCATGAGAGGGCTCTCAAGCTTTTACATACTATCAATCGGTCGGTGTGGGACTCAAAGGTTCAGGCGATCATCGAATCACCTAACTATGAGACCCTCACGTGTGACGAGCTCTTTAGTAAGCTCAAGTCTAGTGAGATTGACGCCATGACGAGGGCATCTTATGAGAATCCTTCTGGCCCGTCGATGGCTTTGCTTTCTGGCTCTTCTGCTAACCCCTCTGGAGGCTTTTCACTTTCTTCTCTTCTTTCTATCACAGAGGACCAGCTGGAGTTCATGGGAGATGACGAGTTGGCTTTGCTTGCCAACCGGTTCTCGTGGTTCCACAACAACCGCATGAACCGTCGCCATGGAGGAGGACGAGCTGGATGCTACAAGTGCGGAGACTCTGACCACTTCATCGCCAACTACCCAAAGAAGAACAAGCAAACATATGGCAAGGGCGATCATGGGCACAAGTATGACTCTGGCAAGCACAAGGAGAAGTACGTCCCCGCGAAGCACAAGCGAAAGGGCGGCTTCAACAAGGAGTACATCAAGAAGAAGTACGTGGAGAAGGCCCAGGCTGAGCAGCGTGCTTTCTTCGCCACGCTCAGCGACATCGATGACTCGGATGATGACTCCGCTGTCTCAAGCGACGACGAGTCCGAGAAGAAGAAGAGGATTGAGGACAAGCTGAACGGCCTCTGCTTCTTCACCGACAACGAGGGCTTTTGCACCATGGCTGTTGGCAAGGAGGTCGACAGCCAGCTGGAGGAGAACCCTCGGAATGACGACGATGACACCTCCCAGGTATCTCAGACTCCTGAAGAACTTTCTGCTGAGGTTGATAAGCTTACTGCCTCTCTTCTTAGTCAAGATAAGCTGCTTAGATGTGCTGCTACAGAGAGGAAGGAGTTCAGACAGAAGTGGAAGGATACGGTGAGGGAACTTGAGTTTGCCATGTCCACCGTTGTTGTCTCTGAGGAGGGTGAGTGTGAGATGTGCACCAAGCACATGACTGACCTTCTCACTTTGAGAGGGAAGTATGCTGCTTTGGCTGGAGAGGTGGATGAGCTTCGGGCTAGACCTGCGTTGCTTGGTGCGTGCAAGTCTTGTGCAGGCTTGCAATCCGAGTTGGCAGAGAAGAATGCCAAGATTGTGTCTCTTGAGAAGGCCAGCTCAGATGGCACTTGTGTGTCTAGGTGTGCTTTGTGTGAGGGCTTGGAGATGGAGATTGCCAATGTGAAGCATGACAAGATGCAAACCGAGGAAGAAAACACATACCTTCAGACCATCTTGTCATGGGTGTCTTGTGGTGAGCCGCAGCTTGGGATGATGATTGGTCAATTCAAGCGTGCTGCTGGAGGTCCAGGTGTAGGCTTTGTTCAGGGGATGGAGAGTGCTGCTTCTTTTGGTAAGGTTGAAGAGTTTAGTGGTCTTAATCCGAGTGAGAAGCCCAACTCCACCACTACTCCCAAGCTAACCAAGATACCACCCAAAGGGCCTTTCAAACCTAACACCAAGGATGGGGTGTTTGTAGAATCTCCAAAAGCTCCACCCAAGAAACAGACATGGGCTCCAAAACCAAACCACCTAAGGAACAAGCTAGACACCATGCCACCTATCCAAGAGGAGCTCATGCCACAAAAGAGCCAAGTGATCCACACCCACTACCGTGAGTACCAACAACCTCCTATGAGAGCGGTGAGGTACCATTGTGAGCATTATGGGAGAGATGGACACTTGAGGGAGTTTTGCTTTCGGCGCAAGAGAGAGGAGCGTCGTGCAAAGGAGTTGAACAACATGGATATGTACCATCCTTTCCATGATGTACATGTCCCGAATGTTCAAAGGATAGCTGCTAGGCCTAGAGGTCCAATGCCTCAAGGTCCTAGGCCACAAGGAGGTTTTGCCCGGCGGGATCCTGGCATTGCAGGTTATGGACCCCATGGCGGTGGCTTTGTTGAGCGTTACCCTCCACCGCGTTTTGAGTATCGCAATGGACGCTCTTCCCTTAGCGGACCATGTTTTCCTGTGTGTGGTGATCGCTTTCCCCGTAGGCGTGCTAGGAATGGTTTTTCTACTAACCATTCTTTTGAGCAGCCGACCCAACACTGGTATTCTTCCTATTTCACTCACCCCAGTGTTGGACCGTATGCTCACCCTATGTCTTTTTATTAATGTAGGTAAAACGATTGCAGGACATTTGGTTGGTGGATTCTGGTTGTTCGAGGCACATGACCAGAAACGCCATGTGGTTCTCCAGTCTTAGTCCAGTTGCCGGAAAGGAGTTTATCACCTTCGGCGACAATAGCAAAGGTAAAGTGTTGTCTCGTGGGTTTGTGCGAGTTAATGAGCACTTTGTGTTGCGTGATGTTGCTCTTGTGTCTAACTTGCATTTTAACCTTCTTTCTGTTTCGCAACTTTTTGATGATGACTATGAGATTTGTTTTAAGCCGAATCTCAGTCGTATTTTAGATCCTCAGGGCAATCTTGTGTGTTTGATCTCGTCCTTTGGGAAAGTCTTTCGTGCGAATTTCTCGGAGTCTTTTGGCATTTCTCGTTGTCTTGTGGCTGGACCTTCTTCTTCTAATCTTTGGAAGTGGCATAGGAGACTTGGTCATTTGATCTTCGACTTGCTTGCAAGGCTTAGCTCACTTGGCTTAATCCGAGGATTGCCCAAGTTACACATGGAGAAGGATCTTGTTTGCCATTCTTATAGACATGGTAAAATGGTTGCTGCTCCCCACCATCCTGTGAATCAAGTCAGGACCAAGCACCCTGGAGAGCTTTTGCATATGGATCTTGTTGGTCCGGCTCGGGTGAGCTCGGTTGGTGGGAAGTGGTATGTGCTTGTTGTTGTTGACGACTTTTCGAGATATTCGTGGGTTTTCTTTTTGGCTAAGAAAACTGAGACTTTCTCTTTTGCTCGTAATCTGATTTTGCGTCTTCAGAACGAGTTCCCTAAGAACTCGATGCGAGCTATTCATAGTGATAATGGTACCGAGTTCAGAAACTCGGACTTTGAAAAGTTTTGTAACTCTTTGGGTTTGGAGCATCAGATATCTTCTCCCTACACACCGCCACAAAATGGTGTTGTAGAGAGGAAAAATCGGACCCTTGTTGAGATGGCCAGGACGATGCTTGATGAGCATAGGACTCCTAGGCGGTATTAGGCTGAGGCTATGAACACTGCATGCTATATTTCCAATCGCATTTTTCTCCGAGCTTTCTTGAAAAAGACTTCTTATGAGTTGCGTTTTGGAAGACGGCCCAAAGTGAGTTATTTTTGAGTGTTTGGTTGCCATTGTTTTATTCTGAAGAAAGGCAACCTGGACAAATTTGAGTCTCGTTCTTCTGACGGTGTATTTTTGGGTTATGGAACTCATACTCGTGCATATCGTGTACTTAACCTGGATACTAACTGAGTCCATGCATTGTCCTTCTTCTAGATTTGAGCGTGCAGGTGATCATGAGGTTGGAGAACCTCTTTTTGATGACGAGGAAGAAGGTGCTGAAGGAATGAATGATCCAGCACTACCTCCACCTGTTGTGCCGTTAGGATCGGCTTCTACTACGTCGACTCACGGCTCCGACCCTTCTTCTTCGACTACTTGGGGGCCGTGGGATCCGCCACCTCGGGTTGTACCATTTGTACCCGAGGAGGCACCAGCTGCTGTTGAGGGGGAGGTTTCTTCAGCTCGGGAGGCGCCACGACACATTCAACGCCAACACCCGCATCAACAGATGATCGGCAGCATCGACGAACGTGTCACTCGGTCAAGGTCACAACAAATCTCTCACTTTGCTCATTCTGTATTTGTTGCTGATTTTGAACCGCGAGATGTTGGACATGCTTTATCTGATCCGGATTGGGTTAATGCCATGCATGAGGAGTTAGAAACGTTTGAGAGAAATCGGGTTTTGGTTTTGGTTCCACCTCCTCTGTTGATGGTCCTTAAACACCTGTTTTACCATCAATATTTTACCCTAAAATTCACCAAAAAGGCATGAAATGTAGTCAAATAGGTTTCAAACTAACCAAATTCCACATGTCCATAGATTTTTATTTTAGAATACAGGATTTGGACCAAATTTAGAGAATGGACCCACCAGGAGACGAGCCCACTCACCAGGACCCATTTTGGCCCGAGTGGTGAGGCGCCCGCCACCCAAATGTGGCGCCCGCCACATGGAGAGGCCCAACTCTCCCCCTTTGCCACGTCACTGATCTGTGTGACCATCCCAAGGCCAAATCTTGGCCCTTGTTCACTAGGTTAGCGGCATCGGATGGCTCAGGAAGGAGTGGCGTGGATCAAGGCCAAATGGCGGTTACTTGGACATGCAACCGACCTACCAACCGCCTCTCTCGAGCTCCTGGATGCCATTGAAGCAAAGGCGGTGCATCCAACGGTTGTGAGGGTGGCGGCCGCCACCTCGGGCTGGCGCCCGCCACTAGGGTTAGCCCTAGGTCGGCTGGCTGCCCCCTATAATTACCCCCCTCACTCCTCAAGACTATAAATACCCCCCTTGTGGCACCATTCCATTCGTACCATCATATCCCAAAAGAAAGCAACACCCAAGCAAGAGAAGCAGAGAGCAAGTTAGAAGCTCAGAGAGCTTAGACAAGTAGGTTAGCTAGTAGAGAGAGTATAGCTCTAGTGCCCTCGCTACAGCGCGGCTCTTAGTTTAGCACAGCTCAGCCTAAGTCCTTGGTAAAAGAAGCGTAGAGCTTGCTAAGAGAGAAGCGGGTGCGGGTGACTGGCATCAGAGGTCGGTTGATTTCCCGGCGTCTCTGGTCTGGTTTGCTCTCTTGTATCTCATGTACATTTATCTTTATCTCAGTATTACTTTAAGCATTACTTTCAGTATTACTTTCAGTATTACTTTCAGTATTACTTTATCAAGTACCTTGAGTGTGACCTAGCTATCCTACAGTTCAATTCACTTAGCCATAGTAGTTAATCTCTAGTGTGCTTAGTGATTGATCTTTGCCAATAGGTTGCTTAGTTAGATTAGTGTTTATCTTATTAAGTCAAGTATTTGCTCTGACGTCCACAAGGGTGTCTCTATTCAAAGCTAGGGTAGAGATAGTTAGAATATAGTTAAGCGTGGTGCTTAGTTATAGACTTACCTTCAGATACGGCTGGACCCCCGGATAGCTGTGGTAGCAAGCAGGTGGTGACCGCCCTGTGCGCCTTGAATTCCACCACGTAGTTGGCCTAGTTTAACAGTAAGGCTCGTTGTGCTAGCATTCAACCTAAGTCAGTGGTAAAGGCTAGTACGCCTCGATACTTGATAAGATAGGAATAAATCTCTACTTAACTTAGTTGCTTTATTGACATTTGCCTGCCTTGCTTCGTAACTATCTTGCTTCATAGTTATCTTGCTTTGTAGTTATCTAGGAGTAGTTATTAGTTAGTAGTTAGTTATCTTAGTTACCCTTATTTACCCTCTATCTAGTTATCCACCTTACCTTAGCCATCCATTTCATTCTTACCTATCCACCCATATATTCTTTCTAGCCTTTCATCCCCTCTCTTCCCTTCTCTCCTTTTCCCTTTTCTCTTTTCTTCGACTCTCATCCCCTCCTTGACTCAACTCATACACCACCCTAGCCTTCCCTTGGGATCAAATAAATCGACACCTGGTACTCCCAGGCGAAGTGCTACTACGATAGTTCTGTGCGCTTGCAGAATCTCCTCTTGGTAGATTGCAACCTCTCTAGCTAGCTCCTACTGGTGTCGGGATTGACAACCCCATTTGACATTAGTAGATAGCTGCTTTAGCTTCATTCCTTTAGGTATAGTGACCGGACTTGCTACAAGCACTTCTGACACCGTTGCCTGGAATAGATTCCATAGTCTACTCCTAGTAACGACGTCAACAAGCATTTCTGGGCCGTTACCGGGGATAGTTGCCTAGCTCTATCTTTAGTGAAGCTAAGAACTACCAACAAGCACTTCTGGCGCGGTTGCCGGGGAAGGCAATCGGTGTATCGGTTGAGTCCGTGTCGAATTTATCTTCTCTTAAGCTCCCGCTTAGCGAATCCCATCTTACCCCATTCTTTCTTTCCTTAGTCCTTCTTATCTTTTTCCTTCATCTTCTTCAACTTCTTTCTTTCTTATCTCGTTCTATCTTCACGATGGCCAATAAGACCATTCATGAGTTTTCTGCTCCTTCTGCCGCTAATGTAGTGATAGGACCAGACGTGATCGATGCCAACCTCAATTTTGAGTTGAAACCGGCTCTGATCACGATGGTCCAAGCTAGCCCGTTCTGTGGCAAAGCTCATGAGGATGCCAATGCTCACCTCCAACAATTTTTGGAGATTTGTGGCACCTTCACCATTAAGGGGATAACCCAAGAAGCCATCCGTCTTCGTCTCTTTCCTTTCTCTTTGCTAGGAAAAGGGAAGCAATGGTTCTATACCAGTCGCAACGTTGTAGACACATGGGACAAGTGTTCCAATGCTTTTCTCGCCAAATTCTTTCCGTTGGGCAAGACGAATGCTTTGCGCTACAAAATCTCCAGCTTTACGCAACAAGCCGAGGAATCTATTCCCGAGGCTTGGGAGAGGTTGCAAGAGTACGTCGCTGCTTGTCCACACCATGGTATGGAGGACTGGCTATTGATCCAAGACTTCTACCATGGCCTAACCCCACTCTCTAGAAGCCATTTGGATGCCGCCGCCGGCGGTGCATTCTTTTCTCTGAATGTTGCAGATGCTAAAGCTCTCATAGAGAAGATGGTGTCGAACCAAGGATGGAATGACGAGAGTTTACAGCCCCGTAAGCGAGGTATGCATTCCCTTAAGGAAGCCGACATGATCGTGGCCAAGATGGACCTGCTGGCAAAGAAGCTGGATAGCTGTGAGAAGATGAACCAACAAGAGAGTGTCCAATCTCTGGAATCCTACATGACCTGTGAAGTCTGTGGAGAAACTGGACATTCTGGGAACCACTGCCCCGAGTTACATGAAGATTTGAACTTCATCAACAACAACAACAACAACGGTTTCCGTCAACAGAATCAAGGATGGAATCAGCCTGCAAATTCTCAAGGTAACAATTCATTCCCCCGCTCTAATTTTCATAATTCTGATGATTTCTCATTCTTAAAGAATCTAGTCTACTCTCAAGGTAGAACTACTGAATTTTTGAATAAGAAATTAATGACGAATGATAAAACCCTTGAGAATATAAATGCTAAATTAGAAGATTTCTCATCTGCTCTAAAAAATCAATTAAGCTTTAATAAGATGTTAGAAACCCAATTAGCTCAACTTGCTGCTATCATACCATCTTTTGAATCTGGCAAAATTCCTGCTAAACCTGACATGGAAACTGCTAATATGGTTGAAATAAAATATTTTAACTATTATGAACATCAAACCATGACTGTTAAAAAGGGTGATCCTGGTAGTCCCATAATTAGATGCTCAATCTTTGGTGAAGTCTTTAAAAATGCCATGTGTGATTTAGGATCGAGTGTGAACATTCTATCTAAAGATTTTTATGAAAACTCATTCTTTCCACCCATATCATCCACATCTGCCTATGTTGTGCTAGCTGATCAATCCAATTGCTATGTAGAAGGAATAGTTAATGATTTACCTGTTCATATTAGAGGTTCATATATGTTCCTGCTGATTTCATAATACTAGATATGGGAAATAGGAAAGATGTGCCTCTAATCTTAGGTAGACCCTTCTTGAACACTGTTGATGCCTGCATATATGTGAGAAGTGGTAAAATTCAAATGACATTAGGAGGGAGGAAGGAAATATTCTCTTTTTCCCGTGGTCCCGCATATGCCGCTAACATGTAGGAAGCAAAACCCGTTCGTACCAAGAAGAGGCGCCCAAGAACAAGGTGGAGCAGAAAGAAAGAACCACCTCCTCCTGAGTTGTGTAATTCACATAACAAAGGAGAGGTGCCAAAAGAAGAAGAACCAGATGGAGAAGAAGCACCCAAGGAAGAAGATCCGCCAAGTAAGGATGAAATTCCATGGACCTAAGGTATGGATTTACTTTTAATTTTAATTTCCCTTCAAATTTCCCTTTTTCAAATAAATAACATATGTCATGCATGTAACTAAAAAAAATCACCAGTTATCATTAGTTATATGCATAGGTATATGTTAACTTAGCTAGAATAATAAAATATCATAATAGGATAGTTTCCATTTTCACAACATTAGATAGTTTCCCTTTTTAATAAAATGAGAACAAGAGCTCCGACTGAGAAGATGAAGACCCTTCACCAAGCAAGAAGCCAGCTTGGGGGAGACTCCCACTCCAATAAGGTATGTCTCAAGCCTACACTTTATATTCAGTTCTTAAATTCTATATCTTTTGAATGTCGCATGCTTGCCTAAATAACCATTCCATGAATAAAATTGATAAAATCTGCTTAAACAAGTTGAAACCTGAATAAGATTTGAAATATGTCATGCAAATGCTATTGTTATGGTTTGAATAACTGGTTTTATCTAAGTTGTAGCTTTTGTGGGTTGCACATGCTTAAACTGAAATCATGCTTAGTGAATAAAATTAGTAAGAAATGGAGTAATTCTTTAAACTTGCTAAGGTGAAATTAGGACCTAATCTGGAGGATTTCTTTTAAAAATTATGAAAACCTTGCTAAAAAGTTCCTCCTAGATTTTATCCCATCCCACCACCAGCCAAATATTTGTTAGTCAAAACCACAAAGAGCTTTGTCTGTGTTGAGCTTTGTTAGACCTCATAGATCTCAGTAGAGAAGCTTATCATATCTTTTGAATCAAGATTCACACACCCACCATAAATTGCCTACTTTCCACTTTGGAAGTTTGCAACCACCAAATAAATTGCTCATTCTCTACACTGGAGATATGCAATACCTTGCCAAACGTCCCATTGCTAGCCTTATGCTATTCCTACACTGGGAATAAGCATTTCTCTCCCTTTCCCTACTCATTTCAAAAATCCTTTCCTATAGATAACCTGGGGAAATCTAGAGCTAAAAAAAAGAGAGAGAAAAATGAGCAAAGTAGCTCAAGAAAGGACTATGTCCTGAAAAAAAAGTGAGCAAAGTAGCTCAAAAGAGGACTATGTCCTAAGAAAATGTGAGGACACATCTTTTGTGTACTCACTATGTATCCAAAAAAAAAGAGAGAGAGAGAGAGAATTATCATTAGCTCTAGACCCCAGAAATTAACTAGGAAGGATTATGAAATATCCCTCTATACACTTCCACATAACCACACATGCACATCTTGATCAATTTTTATGATTTGCTGCTCCTTATGATCTGAGTGTCTAGCTTAGCAATAAACATTAGGCAATTTGCTCATGGTTCTTAGCCTTCCTATAACTCCACATATCATTCTTTAGAAATAGGAGAGGCTGCTTTTTGGCCTAAGTGAGGATTTAAACACCATTGAGTGACTGAGTGAATCTTGGAGGACTTAAGCAAGTTATTATCTTTTGAAAACCTTGAAAAAAAACCTCCAGACAGAATCCTAGTCAAACCTAAGCAAGATAAAAGTTTCCTATCTACTACTTTATTTCACTCTTGCATGTTTGAAGTGAAAAGCTATAAGCCCCACATTGCTATGATTAATGATATATGCTAAGTTATTTCTCACTATACAATATGCACGTGCATACATCTTAAGTTGCTATCCATTTCATGCTCAATGCTTAAACCGCATTGTTGCTCGAGGACGAGCAACAGGTTAGCTTGGGGGAGCTTGTTGATGGTCCTTAAACACCTGTTTTACCATCAACATTTTACCCTAAAATTCACCAAAAAGGCATGAAATGTAGTCAAATAGGTTTCAAACTAACCAAATTCCACATGTCCATAGATTTTTATTTTTGAATACAGGATTTGGACCAAATTTGGAGAATGGACCCACCAGGAGATGAGCCCACTCACCAGGACCCATTTGGGCCCGAGTGGGGTGGCGCCCGCCAACCAGAGGTGGCGCCCGCCACCCAAATGTGGCGCCCGCCACATGGAGAGGCCCAACTCTCCCCCTTTGCCATGTCACTGATCCATGTGACCATCCCAAGGCCAAATCTTGGCCCTTGGTCACTAGGTCAGTGGCATCGGACGGCTCAGGAAGGAGTGGCGTGGATCAAGGCCAAATGGCGGTTACTTGGACATGCAACCGACCTAGCAACCGCCTCTCTGGAGCTCCTGGATGCCGTTGAAGCAAAGGCGGTGCATCCAACGGTTGTGAGGGTGGCGCCCGCCACCTAGGGCTGGCGCCCGCCACTAGGGTTAGCCCTAGGTCGGCTGGCTGCCCCCTATAAGTACCCCCCTCACTCCTCAAGACTATAAATACCCCCCTTGTGGCACCATTCCATTCGTACCATCATATCCCAAAAGAAAGCAACACCCAAGCAAGAGAAGCAGAGAGCAAGTTAGAAGCTCAGAGAGCTTAGACAAGTAGGTTAGCTAGTAGAGAGAGTATAGCTCTAGTGCCCTCGCTACAGCGCGGCTCTTAGTTTAGCACAGCTCAGCCAAAGTCCTTGGTAAAAGAAGCGTAGAGCTTGCTAAGAGAGAAGCGGGTGCGGGTGACTGGCATGAGAGGTCGGTTGATTTCCCGGCGTCTCTGGTCTGGTTTGCTCTCTTGTATCTTAGGTACATTTATCTTTATCTCAGTATTCCTTTAAGCATTACTTTCAGTATTACTTTATCAAGTACCTTGAGTGTGACCTAGCTATCCTACAGTTCAATTCACTTAGCCATAGTAGTTAATCTCTAGTGTGCTTAGTGATTGATCTTTGCCAATAGGTTTCTTAGTTAGTTTAGTGTTCATCTTATTAAGTCAAGTATTTGCTCTGACGTCCGCAAGGGTGTCTCTATTCAAAGTTAGGGTAGAGATAGTTAGAATATTGTTAAGCGTGGTGCTTAGTTATAGACTTACCTTCAGATACGGCTGGACCCCCGGATAGCTGTGGTAGCAAGCAGGTGGTGACAGCCCTGTGCGCCTTGAATTCCACCACGTAGTTGGCCCAGTTTAACAGTAAGGCTCGTTGTGCTAGCGTTCAACCTAAGTCAGTGGTAAAGGCTAGTACGCCTCGATACTTGATAAGATAGGAATAAATCTTTACTTAACTTAGTTGCTTTATTGACATTTGCCTGCCTTGCTTCGTAACTATCTTGCTTCATAGTTATCTTGCTTTGTAGTTATCTAGGAGTAGTTATTAGTTAGTAGTTAGTTATCTTAGTTACCCTTATTTACCCTCTATCTAGTTATCCACCTTACCTTAGCCATCCATTTCATTCTTACCTATCCACCCATATATTCTTTCTAGCCTTTCATTCCCTCTCTTCCCTTCTCTCCTTTTCCCTTTTCTCTTTTCTTTGACTCTCATCCCCTCCTTGACTCAACTCATACACCACCCTAGCCTTCCCTTGGGATCAAATAAATCGACACCTGGTACTCCCAGTCGAAGTGCTACTACGATAGTTCTGTGCGCTTGCAGAATCTCCTCTTGGTAGATTGCAACCTCTCTAGCTAGCTCCTACTGGTGTCGGGATTGACAACCCCATTTGACATTAGTAGATAGCTGCTTTAGCTTCATTCCTTTAGGTATAGTGACCGGACTTGCTACAAGCACTTCTGACACCGTTGCCTGGAATAGATTCCATAGTCTACTCCTAGTAACGACGTCAACAAGCATTTCTGGGCCGTTACCGGGGATAGTTGCCTAGCTCTATCTTTAGTGAAGCTAAGAACTACCAACATCCTCCTGAGTGTCACCCTATCGGGACAAAACGTGTTTTCAAAAACAAACAAGGAGAGGATGGCCACATTGTGAGAAACAAGGCCAGACTTGTAGCCCAGGGGTATAGTCAGAAGGAGGGGATAGACTATGAGACTTTTGCTCCTGTAGCTCGTTTGGAGGCAATTAGGATACTCTTGGCTTTTGCTACATCCAAAGGGTTTAAACTTTTTCAAATGGATGTCAAGAGTGCCTTTCTAAATGGCTACATAGAAGAAGAGGTGTATGTGAAACAACCCCCCAGTTTTGAAAATCCCAAGTTTCCAAACCATGTTTTTAATCTTCACAAAGCTTTGTATGGTTTGAAACAAGCCCCTAGAGCCTGGTATGATAGGTTGAAAACCTTTTTGCTTGCTAAGGGTTTTAAAATGGGATGTGTGGATAAATCGTTTTTTCTCCTCAAGCAAGGCAATGACACTCTCTTGGTCCAGATTTACGTGGATGATATCATTTTCGGTGGTTCTTCTCACGCTTTGGTTGCTAAGTTTGCAGATCTTATGAGCAGGGAATTTGAGATGAGCATGATGGGCGAGTTGACATTCTTCCTCGGGTTGCAAATTAAGCAATCCCGAGAAGGAACATTTGTGCACCAGGGCAAGTACACCAAGGACATCCTGAAGAAGTTCGATATGGGTGAGGCGAAGCCTGTTCCAACACCCATGTCAACCACAATGGCCCTGGATGCGGACAAGGATGGAGAAGCTGTGGACCAGAAGGAGTACCAGAGTATGATCGGATCACTGCTGTACCTGACGGCGACACGCCTGGACATCCAGTTCGCGGTGTGTCTTTGCGCATATTTTCAGGCGTCGCCGCGCACCTCTCACCGTCAGGCGGTCAAGCGCATTATGAGGTACCTTCGTTTCACACCTGAGTTCGAGATTTGGTATTCTGCTTCCTCCACCCTCTCCCTTTGCGGTTATTCTGATGCCGATTTTGCTGGTTGCCAACTTGAGAGCAAGTCCACTTCTAGCACTTGTCAATTTTTGGGCTCTTCTCTTGTATCTTGGTCTTCTCGCAAGCAGACTAGTGTCGCCCAGCCTACCACAGAGGCTGAGTATGTTGCTGCGGCTAGCTGCTGTTCCTAGTTGCTTTGGATGATGGCCACTTTGCGTGATTTTGGTCTGAGCTTTTCTCGAGTTCCTTTGCTTTGTGACAGCACGAGTGCGATTAGCATTGCTAAGAACCCCGTGCTGCATTCTAAGACCAAACACATTGATGTTCGCTTTTATTTTCTGCGAGACGATTTTGAGAAGGGAGATATCGAGCTTAGAGCATCTCCAAGAACTCCCTATAATAGACTTGCCATATCTTTAGGAATAGCAAGTTGCTATTTTGTTTTCCAAGTTGAAAAAGTCCCTGTCTCCAACAACTCCTTAAACACACTTGGTAAAATCAAAAAAAGGTAGGCCCACCAGCTTTTCCGGATCCAATTTCATGTCCGTCGTTTGAGTCTCGCCGCGACCTTTCGTTTCTTCTCGCGACCGAAGGAAGCCGCGCGCCGGCGCTGTGCCTCTCCTCTGCATGCCCTACCTCTGTCGTGGAAGAACTATCCATATGACAAACAAGGTCAGTACAAGGGGCATGTGGACAAGCCCACTATCATATTGGAGGTTGTGGCCTCGGATGATCTTTGGATATGGCATGCCTTCTTCGGAATGCCTGGATCTCATAATGACATCAACGTACTTCATAGGTCCCCTTTGTTTGATAATTTGTCGGAAGGGAAAGCTCCTTATGTGAAGTATTCTGTTAATGGTCATGATTATGAGATGGGGTATTATCTTGCAGATGGTATATACCCTGATTAGGCTACTTTGGTCAAGACAATTCGACATCCTATTGGTAACAAGAGGCAATATTTTGCCAAAGCGCAGGAAGTAGCTCGAAAGATGGTAGAGAGAGCTTTTGGGGTTCTTCAGGCTAGGTTTGCAATTGTTTGAGGATCAGCTCGCCTGTGGGACGTAGAGACTTTGTCAGTGATAATGACGGCTTGTGTGATCATGCACAACATGATTGTCGAAGATGAAGGTTATGTGGTCAATCCTAACGAGCGTTTTGAGGACGGTGGTGACAATGTCGAAACCGATCATGGCAGGACTCATCGTACACTTGAAGAATTCATTGAGGCGCACATAAAAATTCGAGACAGACAAACACATGTGCAGTTGACAGAAGAGCTTATCGAACACCTTTGGAATCATCATCCAGATTTATATTAGCTTCATGATATTGATAATATATATATATATACAAGTTTCAGGCAGTATGTTTTTTTATTCAGGCATTATTTTTTTTGCAACTGTCCTTCTCATATACTCCCTCCGTCCCAAAATGTTGGTCGTCCGGAAAACGTGTCTGCGAGGGAAACACGGATTTCTAGAGACAGACATTTTGGAACGGAGGGAGTATATGTTTAATGCAACTCATAGTCAGTGCAAATCTAATATTTGTCCAAACCTAGAACTGTCGATCTGCAGCAGTCATAGTCAGTGCAAATCTGTTGTCACAGTTTGGCCATAGTCAGTGCAACTGTCGACCTGTCAGTGCTATCTGTACTCGTTGCCGGCCATCAGTTTTGGCCATTTGCTATCTGTCCCATCCGTTTCCTGCTATCTGCTGTCAGGCCATCACTCATGCAATATCAACACTGCTGTCTGTCCCATCAGTTTTTGTTGCCGGCCATCACTGCAGTACAGGAACAGCACTCATGCAATATCAACAGCACTCATGCACTCATGCAATCCTATTCTTCTCACATGCAATATAAACATAAGCACACCACTCAACACATGTGCCCAGCTGCACAGTACAGATATTCATGTGGCCAAAAAATAAATTGCTATCAATTCAAATCATGTTGTGATCAACACAGTAGCATACTTGGACAACTATTCTGATGGAACAAATAACAGGAAAAGGTTCTGCATTAACACAGTACCATAATAAAAATTTACTGACTCATATGAGACACTAAAAATTCAAGAACTCATTAGCTTCGCGAGAATCTTCTTCTGCATCAACTCAATCCAAGAACGCTGCATCGGGCTGAGGGATGTCATGTTGGCTAACATTATATCCTTTTCTTCTTTCATCAAGTTGGCCTCGGCTACTTTTGCTTCATTTTCAACTCTTTTCTTCTTTACCTCACCTTCATCTTCCGCCACCTTTTTCTGTAGCTCTAGGGTAGCCTTCTCTACCTCTAGTGTTTGCCTGAACCTGTCCTCTCTAGCCTTCTCCTTTTCCTTTTCCGAAGCCTCCTTTTTTTCCCACATCAAGCGCAAAGCTTCTATGCAAGCCTGCCCACCTCCTTGCTTCATCTTTTCTTTGACCTATACATGTAACAATTGAATAGAGATTAGTAAGTAATCATTGTTGAATACATTAACTAAAAACATATATCACATTATGTACCTTTTTGATCCCTTCTGATGACCTCTTCTTTGGTTGGCTTTCTTCACCATCAGCGGGTATGACTTGGCCATTACTAGTGGCTCCTTCATCTCTTGGCCTAGACACCTTTGCTACCGTCTTGTTCTTCTTGGTAAGTTTATCTGCCTCTGTGAGTTCTTCCATCTTAATCTTCCACTTGTCCTCATCCTTCAGTAAGTTCCAGCAATGTTCTAGAACAAAAGATTTGTGGAACTTGTCTAAGTCAACGTACATCTTTTTAGCTGCATTGATCTGCAAAAAAAAGAAATGTCAATGTATGTACATTTTCAAATGGAAAAGTAAAACGTTCTGAACATTTTCATACCTTATCCTGAATAGTAGTGCCACTTTGATTCTTGTGGATAATGGCAGCATAGTGCGAACAAAATTTGTTGACACTCGTCTGGATTGTCAGCCAACGATGCATGATGGAACTCTCTGTGCGAGGAATAGTAGATTCATTGTGTTCCTCATAGTATGTCGTAACTCTTCCCCAAAAGGTACCCCGAGTTTGATTGGCCCCGTTGATTGGATCCTTGCTAACATGTAACCATCCTAGACAAACATGTTCATCCTCTTTGTAACTAAAATTTTTGTTCCTCCTTGTTCCCTTCGTGCTACGGCTTCCCTGCACTGTGTCATCCAAAATCTCAGTGTGTTGAGTGCTTGGAATGGCTATGTCATCCAAACCAACAACACCATTCTCTTCGCCATTCAAAAGGATGTCCTACAAAAACTCCCCATCTTCGCCTGCCATCACACCTGCTGTACAAAATAAAATGCAGCAAACAAAACATAAAAAATCTGTTCAAGAACCATCAAAAATCAGATGAAGGAGCACTGGCCGGCTGGGTCCCTGCTGCTTGGCCGCTGGCCGGCTGGCAGGGATGGTTCCTAGTGGTCGTCTGGGAAGGCTGCTGGCGGCTGGGCGGCTGCTGGCGGCTGGGCAAGCATGCTGGCCGGCTGTGCAAGTCTGTTGGCCGCTTGGGTACGGCTGATGGCAACTGTGAAGGTTTGGGCGGCCGGCCATGATCCAAAACCCTAACGTATACCCTAAACTTTACCCTAGCAACATTGCGACATGAAATAAAATGTGAAAAGGGAGATCATCGTACCTGGATCCGTTCGAGACGAATAGGAAGGCGGCGGCGAGATGGTTCCTGGTGGAGTCAAGCCACCACCGACGACGTGAAGAGGAGAGGACGGTTCGCTGCCCGTTTGTGATCTGGCGCCGCCACCAGCCAGGACGAGAGGAGGAGATCGAGGAGTCGTTGGCGTGATCCAATCTAGCCTCTGCACCAGCCTCGACGAGAGCAGGTTCGGGGACAACCAGGCCATCGCGCGGGGGAAGTTTTATCGGGCGGGAGAAGAATTCGGGGACGGGGAGAGCGACGGCGCGTGCGGGAGATGAAACCATCGCGCGGGACAGAGGGGACCAATGGAGATTTTTCGGGATACGAAGCGAGACCGCGCGCGGAAGAGTACGCGCGCGTCGGCCTCATATGCCAACTGCGGGAATTTAGCAAGTCCGGGTAGGGAGTTGTTGGAGAAGGTAATTTGCAATTTTTTCTAAGTTACAAGGATGGCAAGCTAGTTTAGGAAGTTCTTGGAGATGCTCTTAGGCATGTAGATACTCATAACTAGTTGACCGATATCTTTACCAAGCCTTTGGACCAATCAACCTTTAATAGGTTGAGAGGTGAGCTTGGTGTGTGTTTCCCCTTTTAGATGGGGGAAACATTTTTGGTCTATTGTTTCATAGACTGACTCTTTTTCCTTTGTTTCTGTTTTCGTTTTTGGTAGGTTAGTTTTTGCATTTCATCATGCATCTTTGCATTTTTGAGCTTCATGTATATAATCTTTAGAATGTGACTATGTTTTATTTAGTGTATGCTCCGATGCTATATGATGATGCTTGTAGCTTAGGCTCTTTTTTATCACTAATACATGTTGTGAGCTGAGCTATTTCATAAATGGTGAATATGCTAAATGAATATGAAATTTGAAACTATTCACCATTGAGATTGGCAACTTGCATGCATAGGATGTGTTGAAATCACTTGTGCTTTTCATATATGCTAGGTTGCTATGTCTCTAGTTCTGAGTCACTCACTTGCTTGGTATGTTCATATTCTGTCATAAAATTGAACCAAGTTTAAGTGAACTGAAAAGATCGAGATGGGATTGCTTGTCAGCACATCACGGTATCGAGACTGTTTCTCATTGCACATTGAGTTAAACTTGAGCCGTGTAGTGCAAGACCGAAACCGTTGCTTTAAGCTTCTGATTGCTTTTGCATAGGCTTAGCTCGGTTGAAAAGTTAGGCAATGACAAGCTTTCAACCTCTCGCAATCACATGCTAATATTTGAACTTGTGAAATTTCACCGCTGCAACTCCGATAAAATTTGAAAACACAAGTCTATGTTTCATTCTATAGCATGATGATTGAACTTTGCTAGGTGTAGTTCACCGTGTATTCATGTTTAGCACTTATTTGACTTCCTGTCTATACATGTTTAGTGCTATTTTAATGGTGAAACCCTTTTCTGAATGGCTTAAAACTGCTCACTTTGCTCATATGTTCATTTTTCATATTTAGTGATCCATTTGAGCCTTTGCTGGCATTTATGCTTGTTGTTGAGTCATCGGGTCAGCACTCTTTAGAGCATCTTTTCCTTCTATCGATTATAATCCTGAAGCTGCTAATCTGCATTTCTGACTCATATGCATTTGAGAGGGAGAAACTTGTTTATGCATTATCAACTAAGGGGGAGAAATTTGACAAATCATATCCTAGTTGTGTGCACTATTCAAGGGGGAGTTCATGTCCAGGGGGAGTCTGCTTGTTTGATGAGTTTTCAACTAGTTTTGAGCGATTTTATGCTAGTTGTGTTGAGCGTTTGGAGCGATTTTATGCTAGTTGTGTTGAGCCTCTGTGCCTCTATCTTGAGGGACTAGCAATTTCCTTTGTGAGCTTGTTTTTCAAATGGTATCGAGCTTTTCTGTCTTTTAGTTGGTATCGAGCTTTCTCGCTAGCGGTGTTGAGCCCGTTCTGCCTCTTCTTGAGGACAAGCTTTGTTTTGCTTGGTTGCGTCGAGCCGTTGCCCATGTCTTTGGGGACCAAGCTGTTTTGCTTCTCCACTTGACCTTCTTTCAGTTTTGATATGCTTTTGGGTCTTTTGGATGAGTTCTCTACTTCTCTTTCTTCTTTCTTCTTTTACCTTCATTATGATTTGTGTTGGTAGTTGACAATGCACTCATCAAGGGGGAGATTGCGGATGCATGGGTGTATGCCGGATCTTGATTGATGAGTGATTGTCAACTAGTTTGATGCGCATGTTCTTTGGTTTGTGTTGTGCAGGTGTCGAGCACAGAGACAGTGATCGAAGGCAAGGTGAAGGTCAAGTAGACATGTGGCGTGCCGATGGACCCGGTGCGGTGAAGGGCGGACGTGAGGCTTGGACTGAGGGACCGGTGGCCTGAGGATCAGCTGTGGTGGCTGATAGCCTGGGACAGCGACGAGCGGAGACTTGCGGGACATGGTGCGGCTCGGGTCGTGGACCTGGGGACACGTGTCGGTGGACGGGGTGCACGGGCGGTGCATCCCCTCTTCGGTGTCGGTTTGGTGGTTGAGCCACAGAAAAACCACCGGTGGACGGTTTCCAGGTTTGGGCCACAAAACCTAGGTGCTGCGGGTTTTCCGAGTTTGGGCCACAAAACTCAGGCTGAGGACGGTTTCCAGGTTTGGGCCTCAAAACCTGGGCGCTGGCGGGTTTCTGAGTTTGGGCCACAAAACTCAGGCGATGGACGACGAGTTTCCCAGTTTCAGCCTCAAAACCGGGGGTTGGTCGTGAAGACAGGTTTCCCGGTTTCAGCCTCAAAACCGGGGGCGAGGTCCGTAAAAAGGACGAAGGCGCAGTGGTGGCACGTGGCGGCAATCGGTGAGGTCGCGTCGAGGCGAAGCTACCAGTTGTGCGGGCGAGGTCGTCGGATCACCATCTACTTCGAGCTGGTCCAGAGTAGCCTTAGGGTTTAGCTGGTTCGCTCTCTGTATCATTAGGGGTAGAGTGGGAATAAAATTAGGATAAGTAGAGGGAGACACCCACCCCCAACCTATCTCAGCCATTTGCTACTTTCGCCTAGGGTTTCCTGCTCTCCCACATCCCTGCTGTAGCTACTGAGATCTGCAGAGACGGTGAATCATACCTCTGTGTATTTGGACTTTGAGGAAACGAGACCGTAATCTTGTTGTCTCCTCATGTGGAGAAGTTTCGGCTAGAAATCGAGATCGATTCGCATTTTGAGCTATGTTCTTCGCGTTTTGCTTTTCGTTCTCTCAGTGATTTGCTTCGTTCTCCACATCCAAGGAATGATTTTTGATTACGTTTGAACTGAGTTGTTCTAGATCGTGAGGCGCATCTTCGCACCAAAGGAATTCACCTCTAACCTCACGAGCTAGTAGATCGATCGATTTTTGTTTCAAATCGGTTTTTGACTCCCTTGCCCCGAATTCTTCCGATTCACCGATTTGGAGTTAGGTTCGAGCCATGATCTCTTTGGGGTAGCTCACTAACCTCCTTCGAACTCCTAATACCAAGTTTATGCCCTAGAGCTTTTGATTCGGAGGAGATCGGGTAGAATCCATGGAAGAACAGTGCAGTTTTGGGGGCAACAGACGCTCGGGTCGGGGGCATCAGACGCTGAGTTCGTCACACGGGACGCTCAGGTGCCACGTGTCAAAAGTCAGCGTTTTTGAAGGAGCATCGGACGCTGACCATCGGACCGTCCGTTGCCATCGGACGCGTCTGAGGGTTGAGCATCGGACGCTGAACTATCACTGTAGCCAGCGTCCGATGGCTATGCAGTAAGGTTCCAGAACATGTCATTTTGCATCGGACGCGTCCGGTGCTTGTACATCGGACGCTGGCCAGCGTCCGATGCTGTGACTTCAACACTGTTTTGTTCGCAGTTTGCTCGTTCGACTTTGGATTTGATTTTGGGTTTTTGCGTTGGATTTCCGACTTTGTGCTCTACAGAAATTGAGCTTCTAGCTTTGCAAAATAGCCTGAATCGGTTTGTGGTGTACGTGAGGAGGCTTTTGTGGTGTCCTGCTGTGTTCCTAGGGAACATCCACCCATTCTCTTGGGTCGTGGACATCACGTGCATCGGTTTTGCTCTTGGGGTTGATTTTCTGGGATAGAGGCTAAAAGTTTCTGAAAAGAAATTTGAGGCTCCCATTCACCCCCCCTGGTCGTCTTTGGTAGCACTTTTGGTCCTTCAGAGTCCAGTGGTGGAGTTAGTTTCGTCGGAGAGTTCGCCGACGGCGCGCTTCGCCGCGGTCAACCTTCTCCCCTCCTTTGGTGTGTGTGACAGGTGGGTCCTGGTTGACCCTGGGCCCAGCAGTCAGTCGATTCACCGACGGCGAGCTTTGTCGCGGTCAACCTTCTCCCCTGCTTTGGTGTGTGTGACAGGTGGGTCCTGGTTGACCCTGGGCCCAGCAGTCAGTCGCTCAGGTAGAATAGAGCCGGGTGTGCGTAGCAGTTAGGGTTTGTTGGTTTTTGTTTAAATGTTTTTAGAATTTTTGTAATGCTTGTTTAATTCATATCTTAAGTTCTGTTAATCTAGATAATGTGAAATAAATTTTTTTAGGTTTGTTTTGATAAGATCTATCCATGAAAAATATAATATGCCTAGTTTGGAATGATTTTATGTGTAGTTATAATTATTTTGTATATGGGCTGATATCTTGTTAAATGCATAATAAATGGTATATTGCTCAAAAAATGTGGTTCTTATTTTGTTAGGTTTGCTAGGTGATATAGAATCACAGAAAAATGATAGTTGATGTTTGACTGTGATAAAATCTGAAGTTAATATTTATTTTGATTAAATGCTATTTTCTTGCATGATTTTTAGTAAATAAAATATAAGTGGTATGAGCTTGGTAATTTTTGTAGACTGCTCTTGTCCTAAGAAGTTCTGAAGAAAAATATGAAATTTATTGTTTGACACTTTTCAAGATGATGTGTAGTTCAAAGTATCTTTTCACCCTGTTATTTGTCTTTTTTGTAGAGAACAATGTTTAAGCCCAAATGACATGAAATTTACACAGCAAGCTTAATTCTCTGATGTGAACCTACAGTAATTTTTGTAGATTTTTCTGAAGCTGCTAGCTATAGGTTGCTGTTATAAGCTTGTTTTAATTAGTTAATTTGTTTGAATAAGTTAATGATGTGCATTTCTTTTATGTGGGACCAGCAAGGGTGAAATGGTCTTTTTAGTGCATTCATAATAGCTGCACTTTGTTTGTTGAGCATAGCTACTCACTTAGTCAGAGTGTTACACTCTACTGGAGAGGAGATATGCACCTATTCGGTCAAATTTATTGGTAATGCATCTCTTCCGCATACATGTGGCATTCGCTCATTTAGCATATGCATCATGACAGGTTCGGTAGAGGAGCCAGTCGCAGCAGAGGAAATCAAGGAGCAGCAGCCACAGGAGTAGGAACCAGGGACCATCGGGGAAGAGCCTGAACCATCGGGGACCATCGGGGACCATCGGAAATCGAGGAGCAGCAGCTACAGGAGTAGGAACCAGGAACCAGGATCTTCCGGAGTGTCCGAACCACCTACCCAGCACCTTTGAGAAAGGCAAGCCCCGGAGCATTTCTAACTACCTATGGTTTATAATTAACTTACTCGTATTATGCTTATTGCATTAAGTATAGGAGTTGCTTGATACCGTTGATGCATTATATTCGTTACCTTATCACTATTGATATATATTACCCTTGTTACCCTGTTAGAGCTAGGCTCGAGTTTATGCTTAGCCTTGCTTAGATCGGTAGAAGTCGGGCAACCTTTATGTTACCCACGAGTAATAGGTGATTACTTGACCATTAACGGGATATTGCCAGTATGTGAGATAACTGAGTGTTGTGGATAATGGAGATCGGCAGATTCCTGTAGTGTTTTGCTACAGTATTTCTAGCTGTGTCGTATGGGAAAACAGTATCATGCTAAGACGGCCCTCTTGTCATGTTGAACGCATGCCCCACATTTAGCTGGAAGGATAACTCGTTCCGACCGCGAAGCCGCTCATTGTTCCAGGCCGGCTTTCGAACCCCACGCATCTGCCGAAGCCACGAAGGGGGTATTGGGACGCGGGGGCACGAAAATTAAGACCCGGATTATGGTGGTTAAGTCCAACTCCTTGGCAGTCGGGCTTGCCTCCGGGTATGTTGGTGGCAGTCGAATCCGCGGCTTCCTGGAACGGTGTCGTGGTTATCTGTAGCTCACTGACGGGTGAGTGTGGTTTGTGTGGGAAATAAAATCACCAGCTGGTTAGGAATCGATTATAATCGTCATCGCTCCTGGATAGTGTGCACTTGACTGGAACACCGCTCTGTCTTGATACTGATGTTGTGGAACACGTGACAGCTATCTTGATACTATTGGCAATTGTTATTCGGTCTGTTTGTTATATTATGGTGATTGTTGGATCACTACCATGACTGTTTTAGTACAGGAGCTGATCTAGTTAAACAGGTTAATTATTATTCAAGCTTGCAACTAGTAAACAGGAGAACAAGTTACTTACTACTTATGCTTTTACGCAAAATGTTGTCTCATACCAGCTCCACTGTATACTAGCCTTGCATACTCCTTGGCGTCTTTTATTTCTGGTTTATGAAGGGTAAGTCTAGCTGAGTACCTTCTCGTACTCTGGGCTTTGTTCCCCTTGTTGTTGCAGATGGTCAGGTTTTCTATGGCTATTGCATCAACTGCCTCTGCCCCGCTTTGGGAGATAACTACGTCACGGGCAATGACCTATTCTATCCGTATCTTTTGCTTTGTTAAGGATGACTACTGAATGGCACTGTAACAGACTATGCGTGCGTGACTTCAAAACTATGTTTTAAGGTTAAGCTTCTGATACTTGAATTTGGAACATGGTTTGTAATAACTAAGTTGCTACTCCGAAGAACTTATGTAATATTCTGTCATGTGATGGTTGATGCTGAACTATTAAGATCCTATGTTGTTGATGTTGGAAAAGTTTGAAATCCTTTGAGATTTCACGGACTACCGGGTTTATATGGGCTCAAGTGTGTAAATTTACTGCTTCGGCGGGGAATTTCGTACTTGTGCTCTTATAAATTGGTCGGTTCTGTTACAGGAAGTGTACCAGTGTTCTCCCGGCTGCTGAAAAGAACGGTTAGTAGCAAAACCATTTCTAGCACGCCTACGGGGAAACGATCACCACGCACAGGAAAACGTGGTCCGCTAGGAGAAGAGCGCTCACCGTGATAGCCAAAATGCGGTGGGGGGTAACACTCAACAACAAAGCCACCGCCACGAGGTCCAAAGCCTACAAAGCTAGGATCCCGCTGGGCAAAACCTCCTTGTGGCCTAGGACCTTGAGGCATTGGTCCTCTAGGCCTAGCACCTCTCCTTCAAACATTCGGCACATGTACATCATGGAAAGGATGGTACATGTTCGTGTTGTTCATCTCCTTTGCACGACGTTCCTCTCTCTTGCGCCAAAAGCAAAACTCCCTCAAGTGTCCATCTCTCCCATAATGCTCACAATGGTAGCTCACCACACTCATAGGGGGTTGTTGGTACTCACGGTAGTGGGTGTGGATCACCTGGTTCTTTTGTGGCATGAGCTCCTCTTGGATAGGTGGCATGGTGTCTAGCTTGTTCTTATGGTGGTTGGGCTTAGGAGACCACACTTGTTTCTTTGGTGGAGCTCTCAGAGGTTCCTCATACACACTCCATCTTTGGTGTTAGGCTTGAGAGGCTCTTTGGGTGGTATCTTGGTTAGTTTGGGAGTAGTAGTGGAGTTGGGCTTCTCACTCAGATTGAGACCACTGAACTCTTCAACCTTGCCAAAAGATGCGGCACTCTCCAACACTTGAGCAAAACCTACACCTGGACCTCCAGCAGCACGTTTGAATTGCAATCATCATCCAAAGCTGCGGCTCACCACAAGACACCCATGACAAGATGGTTCGAAGGTATGTGTTTTCTTCCTCGGTTTGCATCTTGTCATGCTTCACATTAGCAATCTCCATCTCCAAACCCTCACACAAAGCACACCTAGACACACAAGTGTTATCCGAGCTGGCCTTCTCAAGAGACACAATCTTGGCATTCTTCTCTGCCAACACGGATTGCAAGCCTGCACAAGACTTGCACGCACCAAGCAACACAGGTGTAGCCCTAAGCTCATCCACTTCTCCCACCAAAGCAACATACTTCCCTCTCAAAGTGAGAAGGTCAGTCATGTGCTTAGAGCACATCTCACACTCACCCTCCTCGGTGACTACAACAGTGGACTTGGCAAACTCAAGTTCCTTCACCGCATCCTCCCATTTCTTTCTGAACTCCTTTCTCTCTCTAGCAGCAAGTTTTAGCAACTTGTCTTGACTAATGAGAGTAGCAGTAAGTTTCTCGACTTCAGCAGCAAGTTCTTCGGGAGTCTGTGATACCCGCGAGGAGTCGTTGTCGTCGTCATTCCGAGGGATCTCCTCCATCTTGCTGTTGACCTCATTGCCGAGCGCCATTGTACAGAAGCCCTCGTTGTCAGTGAAGAAACAGAGGCCGTTCAGCTTGTCCTTGATCTTCTTCTTCTCGGACTCGTCATCGCTTGACGCAAAGGAGTCGTTGTCCGAGTCATCGACGTCGCTGAGCATGGCGAAGAAAGCACGCTGCTCGGCCTGGGTTTTCTCCAAGGACTTCTTCTTGATCTACTCCTTGTTGAAGCTACCCTTCCGCTTGTGCTTGGGAGGGATGTGCTTCTCCTTGTGCCTGCCGGAGTCGTACTTGTGCCCATGATCGCCCTTGCCAAAAGGTTGCTTGTTCTTCTTTGGGCAGTTGGCGATGAAGTGATCAGGGTCACTGCACTCCTCCACGATTGAAAGCCCTAGTTTGGTTTTGGCTAATTGATGAAACCTATTTGGTCTAATCCTATTGCTAAGCATGTGTGTAGCTTATAAGAAAGGATTGTGAGCAAGCCAAATGGTGGAGCCATCAAGGTGGCAACCATGGAGGATGGTGATGGCCACAAGCACTCAAGAGATCAAGTGCTCTACCATTAGTGAAATGAAAAAGAGAAGAGATAGAGCAAAGAGGCCCGAAGGCAAAGGTATAACCTGTAGGGCTCTTTGTTTTGGTGATCAAGACACTTAGCGAGTGTGATCACATTTAGGATACATAGCCGTACTATTAAGAGGAGATTATTCACGGCTTATGCGGTGTTCAAGTGCCACTGGGTGTTCTCTAACATATCGATGCTATAGACCTAGTGACTAACAAAACCCCTTTGGAAAATGCTTTGCAAAATGCTAACACACTTGCATATGATGATGTACACTTGGTGGTGTTGGCACGTTTGGGATAAAGGGGTGTTAAGGAGTTGTGGAGAAGTGGGAGAGACTAGTGTATAGTCCTTCTCCCTCCTGCCGAGCATGCGAGGCAGGATTCAGCGGTTTTCGGAAGTGAAGTGTTGAGCTCGGGGAGCATCGGACGCTGGTCCGAGGAGCATCGGACGCTGGGCTGAGCGTCCGATGGTTAACCCTAGTTTCTGTCAGAAGTTCAAGGAGCATCAGACGCTGGCAACGGACGCTGAGGAATCACTGTTGCAGAGTCTGATGCAGGTGACGTGGCGCGAGCGTGCTTTCCAGGAAGCATCGAACGCTGGGCTGCGTCCGATGCCAATCCATCGGACGCGTCCGATGTGATTTGACCCTTTCTGGAACCTTTCTGTTGTGTCATCAGACGCAGGGGTTGAGCATCCGATGTGATGGTGCTAGCGCGTCCGATGTGGCACTAGTTTGTGCTGAAATGAGCAGTGGCATCGGAGCGTCCGATGCCTGGCATCGGCGCGTCCGATGTCACTTTAACCATGGCGCGAAGGGATATGACCGTTGGAATCGGGCGGCCTGTATTCATATCCGAGAGACACGTGGCTCCATCTGGAGCATCGGACGCTGGGGCAGCGTCCGATGGTCGCACGTCGGAGCATCCGATGGTCGCGATTTCAGCCCAACGGCTAGGCCGATTTGTGTGGCCTATATAAGTGGCTTGGCCGGCTCAGTTGGCTTTACTCTTGCACATTTTGATTCCTAAGCATTCTAGTGAGCCTTGGCAAGCCTCCCAACTCATCTCCCAAGTTGATTTGTTCAAACCAAGTGAGATTGAGTGATCTAGTGCAGTGATTTGAAAGAGTTCAATCTAGTGGCACTAGTTCTTCGCATTGGCATTGAGTTCTCTTGTTACTCTTGGCATTTGCTGGTGCCTAGACGGCTTGGAGGTGTTGTGGTGTTGTTGGCAAGAGAAGGAGATTGTTCTTGGCAACCACCGATCGTGATTGTGAGAGGTTTTGGAGCCTCACCTCGCCGGAGCAGCAAGAGGCATCCTTAGTGGATTGCTCGTGTCTTTGAGCTACCTCACTAGTGGTAGATTCTTGTGGCGCTCTTTGTGAGCTTGGCTTTGTGCCGATTAGCCACCGGGTCACCTAGTGTTGGTCGACACAACGGGGAGTAGCGTGCCGGCAAGCACGTGAACCTCGGGATAAATCTTGGTGTCCCGTGTGCTTATTGTGATTGCTTCCACATCTTGGTGATTGGTCTTCATATTCATATTGTTAGTGATTGGCATCACAAGTGGATTTCACCGGTGATTGGCTCTCTATTAGATGATCCCGAAGGCTCGGTGAAACCACTTCTATCTAGCTCATTTACTTTGTGTATTTACATTGAGCTACTTCATTTGTGTAGATACCATTTCTTGTTGTATATCTTTTGTCATATACCTTGTGTAGCTAGTTGTGATTAGCTTGCTTAGTTTGTCTATTGCACATACTTGTCTCATATACATTCTTGTATATCATACTTGTGCTAGAGCTAGATTGCTTTTATTCCACTTTTGATATTAGCTCTAGTTGTTTGTGTGACATAGTTCTATTAGGTAGAATTGTTGGATATGTGGCTTGCAACACACTATTAGGCTAGCGCAAAAAGCTTTGGCATTTGTCATACTAATAGTGTTTGCCTAAGTGTTTTTATAGATTTTTAATTAGGCTATTCACCCCCCCTCTAGCCAACTTGGACCTTTCAAGTGGTATCGAAGCAGTGGTCACCGTTCGTTTGAGGCTTAACATCCTCCGGTGTTAAAATGGCTCAAATCAACTACATGGGGAAGCCACCACATTTTGATGGCACCAACTTTGATTGTTGGAAGAGGAAGATGTGTGCATTCACAAGAGGCATGAATAGAAAGATATGGGAAGTAATTGAGCATGATTTTGCGGTAATTGATCCCGCAAGTCCAACTCCAAGAGAAGAAGAAAAGCTACAATGGAATGATGTGGCCATTAACTTGTTCTATGAAGCATTTGATACAAAAGTCTTTGAGCAAATCAAGGACCTTGAAAGAGCAAGTGAAATATTGGAGAGATTGGAGGAGACATACGAGGGCACCAAGGCGGTCAAGGGTGCCAGGCTATATATCCTCAAAGACAAGCTTGCTACCTTCAAGATGCAAGATGATGAGAGCATACCAGAGATGTTTCACCGGTTGCAAGTTATTGTCAATGACTTGAAGGCTTTGGGAGAGAAGGTGGAGGACAAGGACTTTTCTCACAAGTTCTTGAGATGCTTACCACCAAGGTTTGATACTTTGGTAACCATCCTAGTGAGAGAAGGATTGGATACGGTAACCCCAAACCAAGTACTAGGTGATGTGGTCACACAAGACACATACCGTGTGGAACGGGATGGGGGAGCCCAAGAGGAAGAAAAGAAGAAGACCGTGGCATTCAAGGCTTCATCCTACAAGAGCAAGAACAAGGGCAAAGCAAAGAAGGAGGAGAGTGATGATGAAGCAAACACAAGCTTGAGTGAAATGGATGATGAAGAGATGGCTCTATTTGTCAAGAGGTTTGGCAAGTTCATGAAGAAGAAGGGCTATGGAGCAAGAAAGAGAA
This sequence comes from Coix lacryma-jobi var. lacryma-jobi, assembly GCA_009763385.1. Lineage (NCBI taxonomy): Eukaryota > Viridiplantae > Streptophyta > Magnoliopsida > Poales > Poaceae > Coix > Coix lacryma-jobi. The sequence goes on from CM019822.1 coordinate 83,929,566, forward strand.
GAGATGCAACCAAGAGCACAACCAAGAGGTGCTATAGATGCAAGAGCAAAGATCACTTCATTGCGGATTGTCCATACTCTAGTGATGAAGATGATGATGACTGCAAGAAGAGCAAGAAGAAGGACAAGAAGGAAAAGAAAGAAAAGAAAGAGAAGAAGAAGGAGAAGAAGAAGGGTGGATCCTATGTTGTGACATGGGATAGTGATGCTTCCTCAAGCGATGATGATGATTCTAGTGATAATGTGAGGAAGACCACCAAGAAGAAGGCTATGGCTAGTATTGCTATATCAAGCAAGCCTTCTATTTTCAACACTCCGTCGACATGCTTCATAGCTAAGGCCACTAAGGTATCATCCGATGAGAGTGATAGTTGTAACACCTCTGGTGTTTTAAAATGTAATTAACCTGACATGTCATCATCATTAGTCATTAATCATTCTTGCCTTGCATTTATGTTTGCTTAGTACTGGTGTAGCAATCTCTTTTCAAAACCCTAAAAAAAAGCCCTAACCTTCCTATAAGGGCAAAATGGTAATTTCACCTCTGTGCCTAGCTTTGTGTAATTCTTGTTCAGTAGGATGTCTTGAAGTTTTGTTGTGTTGGCCAAAGTTCAAAAAATCAAAATCAGATTTCAAATCCCTTTGCAAAACCCTGATTTCCAAACCCTGGTTTTTACCCCTCTTTTAATACTTCAAAAACTATTCAAAATTTGGGGTTGGTCCAAAAAGCAAAGTTGTAGATCTGGCCAAGAGAAACAACTTTGGTATTTACAAATTTTCAAGTTTCTGTACAAAGTTTGAAGTAAATCCAAATTCATTCAAATTCCAGTTTTTGTCCCCTTTTCAGTTTTCAAAACTTATTCAAAAACTATTGAGTTTCAAAAAAAGTGTATATTAGCAAAGTTGTAGGTTTTGATAAAAGGAACAACTTTCATATTTGCAGATTTCCAACTTTCAATGTAAAATCAAAAGTAATTTTGAATTTATTCAAATCCCAAAAGTGTTCCCTTTTCTGATTTCAAATGTGGTTCAAAAACTATTTGGATTCTGAAAATGTTCATATTGACAAAGTTGTAGATCTCTTTTTTCTGCACAACTTTGGTATTTTGAGTTTTTCCTGTGCAGTTCAAATTTTGGGAGAAATTTGCAAAATACAGAAAGTCAAAGCCTAGACCTAGCCCTGTTCATCCCCTACCTCTAGCCGGCACAGAGCAGGGGGGGGGTCCGGCCATGGCGCCTCGCCGGCACTGCGCACGCCGCGTGCCTGGCAGCCGCACGCGCGCCTCCAACCTGCCGCCGCTGACCCCGTGATCTTTTCGCACCCGCTCGCGAGCGCTGACCCTCGCTCCCGTCCCCTACAGCGCCCAGAGCATCGCCGCCGCGTGGCCATCGCCGGCGACCTCACGCCCAGGCCCCGACTGCACGCCCGTCCTCCCGCCGGCTTGCAATCGAGTGCGCACGCCTCGGCCGAGCTCATCCACACCATCCCGTGCTCTCTACCGTCCCCGACCGTGCCTATAAAAGGAGCCGCCGGAGTCCGAGCTCCTCACTCGTCTCCGCCGCCGTCGCCAGCCCAATCCGAAGCTCCCGCCGCCCAACCACCTAGCCCAACAGCTGCGTCTTGAGCTCGTGAAGCTTCTCCACCCCTCAATTTGGTCTCTACCGCCTCCTATCGCCCGGCGTAGCTCGTCGTTCCCATCTCCGGCGAAAACCCGGTGAGCTCGGGTTCGTCAAATACTCCCTCTCCGGCCATGATCATCCCTCCCCGACCCCTGTTTCATCTTTCTTACTCCCTTGCGACTCTAACCAGGCCTTTGTGGTCTCGTGTGATGCGCAGTATCGCCGGAGCGTCGGTCGCCGCCGTGAAGCTCCCGCCGGCCGTCGTCGACCACCTTCCTCCGTCCCTTCCCTCACCTCGCCGTGCTCCTTAATTGACGCCGGTGAGCTCCCTGAAGCTTCCCATGCCCTTGGTTTCGTCTGCCGAGCCTCGCCGTGGCCGGCGCAGCAGCGCCGCCGCCGTCGGCCGGCCGCCGGCGATCGGGAAGAGCACAGTGTCCTTTTCCCTTTTCTTTCAAAATGTGAATAGTGTTCGGTTTTCATCTTTTTGTATGATTTTCTGTATTGCTCTAAAAATTCTGAAAATTTTACAATTGACTCTCTATACCATGTAGTATTTTAGAAAAATATGAAACTTGGTTTTTGTGCAAAAATTTGAAAATGAAAAATCTCCCTTTTAATTAATAAATGGATGGTTTTGGATTTTTAGAAAATCACTTATAACTCCAAAAATCATGAGATAAATTTTTGTGAGCTTCCTATGCCATGTTTAGTCTCTGGTGAAATTTTGAAGTCTTTTGGAACAAGTTGATTTTTGAGCATTTATTTTAATTGTTAAATAGTGCCTTCTGTTAATTAATGTCTGATTTTATTTGAGCACCTTAATGACCTCCAAAAATTATGAAATTTGTTTTGCCATCTATCTACACCATAATGAACTTATGTGTTTAATTTGGTAATTTTTGGAGCAACTGCATAAAATGACCTTTTTAAATAATTAAGAAAAATAGAAAAAGTGACTAGGGTTCATGTTGTATGCCCTGTTTTGCATTGTTCATGCTAGCATACTCATGTGCATGCATCATTGCATTCGTATAGTCACCGAAGAAGGAGCCAAGATCGAGGCAGCCGCTGACGAACCTGTCCCCGAGGCTACCCCGAGCTCCGACAACTGTCCCGCCGCCCTCGAGCCTGCCCTCTTTGCTCTTCAAGGCAAGCCCCGGTGCATTTAGCCTTTCCTTGCTTTTATAAAAGTTTTACTTAAATACTTTTGAGTTAATTTACTGCATTAGGTGATAGGAGTTGTGTGATGACTTATTACCTGCACTTTACCTCCACCAAAGATCCCCTACCCTGTTTAAAAACTATTTGCAAAATGCTTAGCATTGCTATACAATAGATTTGCGATAAAAATGCCAATTTCAAAAGTGTGATCACTTAAAGAACTTTTATGGGAATTTGGCTTTACTCCCCGACTGTTGGCTAAGTATCTGATCCGTACCTAGTCACGGCGAGGAGAGGTTGTCCGAGCGTACGGTGCCGTCATGTTGAAGTCCGGGACTCAACAGTTGACACCGACCAGGACAGGGTTGAAAAACTGACGGGACTATTACGCTTGGGTGAGATATAACCAAGGTATAGTTCTGGCTGGAAAATTAGGGACCATCCGTATGGGGGCCTGCTGGTCAAAGACTTGTAACTATTCACATACTTCGGAAAGCTCTGGCTCCGAGAAATCCTTGATTGGGACCGACAACCGCGCACTGGGAGTGGAGAGATGGCGGAAGTAGCATGTACCCACGTGGTCGTCGTACCTGGAAAGGAGTGGTGTACTGTACTTCCGGGTAGCGTAGGACCGGTCCAATCTTGGAGGAATCGTGGTAGACGGGTTGGCCTATGCAAGCTTGGGTGCTACATATGCCGTGTGAATAGGGATCCTCAGCTGAGTATTATTTATCCGGATTAACGTTGCTCCTCGGTTATGGAGACTTGGTCACTGACTGTCAATGGAGAGTGGTTGTCAACTAGGTATGTTTTGAAATGTAAAATGAATCATGAACGATGAAGAATTGAGGAATACTGAATCTTTCCAAAGTAAAATAAGATTTACAAAAAAAATGCTTTTCTGCAAATATACTTGATCTTGCTTAAGCCTTACCTTGACTACCCTAAGCCTCTCATTCCTGAGTCTTCTCCCTTTTCCTTAGTCGGGTAAGTCTTGTTGAGTACCCCAGTACTCAGGGTTTGTTACCCATGCTGCAGGTATGACAGAATCCCCGATGTGTCTTGCGCCCTGCTGTATGACCATCGTCCAGGAAGAGGCCGATGAGGCCGAAGAATAGTTGTACACCCTCGGGCTGGGTGATTATAAGTATCTTTGCTGTTCTTCACTATGTTGCCTATGTCTATTTCTATTATCAGAACTTGGTTTGTAATAACTGCACCATAATTTCTATTTGGAACCCTGCTTTGTAAAACTATTGTTACTTAAGTCTTCCGCTCTTTATTCCGATATTATTTGTAAAAGTATGCAATGCTATAACCGAATTGTGAGATGATCCTGCGGACATTGGGCGCTGATGTAGCCCAGTGATGGACAGTCTTAATTAAGTGGAACATGGGATCGGCTGTCAGAGGTTGACAGGGACCTGTGGGCCATGAGATTAGGGCCGTTCCGTCACAATAGTGAGAGTGAGAGTGATGATGATGAGGAGTACTCAAAGGAGGACTTCATGAGCATGCTACAAGATGCTCACTCTTACATTGAGACTAAGAGGAAGGAGTGCAAAGAATTGCGCAAGGCCAACAAGGCTCTTGAGCAATCCTTTGATGAGCTCAAGTCTACTCATGAGAGGCTAGAGGAAGCCCATGAGAAGCTTGATCAAGCTCACACTAGGCTTAAGGAAGCCCACTCCTCCCTCCTTGATCAAAGTAAGATTGAGGATGTTGTAGAGACATGCAATGTAGGAGTAACATGTGATATTCTTGATGAATCTTTTTATGCTCCTATTATTGTTGCTCCCACAAATGCATCATCATCATCTAGCTCAACTAAAATGCTTACTTCTACTACTTGTGATTCATCATTAGTGGTAGAAAATGAGAACCTTAAGAACAAGGTTGTTGAGCTCACTCATGCCTTAGGCAATGCCTATGGTGGAGATGCCCGCTTGCTAAAGTGCTTGGGTAGCCAAAGGTGTCCACTCAACAAGGAGGGACTTGGCTATACCCCTAAGAAGGGCAAGGTGGCTTTTTCTCCTCACAAGACTTGTTTTGTGAAGAGCAATGGTCGGTTTTGCCATAGTTGCAAGCAATCCGGGCATATAGAGCAAAATTGCTTTAACAAGAACAAGAATAAGAACAATGCTCATGTTTCATCTATTAGACTTGATTCTTGTTATATGCTTACAAAGGGCACTAATGGTGTGAAGGCTAAGTACATTGGTGCACCCATGGTTGGCCCAAAGAAGAAGGCAATTTGGGTGCCCAAGAGCTTGGTGACTAACCTTGGAGGGCCCAAAAAGGTTTGGGTACCTAAAAAGAATTGATCTCTTTTGTAGGTAAACTATAAAGCGGGAGGAAGGCATTGGGTGCTTGATAGTGGGTGCACTCAACACATGACCGGAGATGGAAGAATGTTCAAATCAATCAACACTAGTGGCAATGATCATGCGGATGCTATCACATTTGGTGACAACAAGAAAGGCAAGGTCAAAGGTTTGGGCAAGATTGCAATATCCAATGACTTGAGCATCTCCAATGTGATATTAGTGGAATCTCTCAACTTCAATCTATTGTCCGTGGCACAATTGTGTGATTTGGGATTCAAATGCATATTTGGTGTTGATGATGTGGAGATAGTGAGTGTTGATGGAAGTGACTTGGTGTTCAAAGGATTTAGATATGAGAACCTTTATTTGGTGGACTTCGATGCAAGTGAAGCTCAATTGACAACATGCTTATTCACCAAATCAAGTATGGGTTGGCTATGGCATAGGCGCTTGGGACATGTTGGAATGAAGCAACTAAAGAGGCTAGTGAAGCATGACATGGTTAGAGGACTAAAAGATGTTCACTTTGAAAAGGACAAGCTTTGTATTGCATGCCAAATGGGAAAGCAAGTTGGAAACACTCATCCCAACAAAGGAGTGATGAGCACTACACATGCACTTGAGTTGTTGCACATGGACTTGTTTGGACCAACTACATATGCAAGTATTGGGGGAAACAAGTATGGCTTTGTGATAGTGGATGACTATACAAGATATACATGGGTCTTCTTTCTCTTTGACAAAAGTGAAGTGTTTGGGATATTCAAAACCTTTGTCAAGAGAATTCAAAATGAGTTTGATAGAAGAATCAAGAAAGTGAGAAGTGACAATGGAAGTGAGTTTAGAAACACAAGAGTTGATGAGCTATGTGATGAGTTTGGAATCAAACATCAATTCTCGGCCAAGTATACACCTCAATCCAATGGGATAGTTGAAAGGAAGAATAGGACACTCATTGATATGTCAAGATCCATGCTTAGTGAATACAATGTGAGTGACTCCTTTTGGGCCGAAGAAATCAACACAGCATGCTACTATAGCAACCGGCTCTATTGTCACCCTCTATTGAGGAAGACACCATATGAGCTCCTCAATGATAGAAAGCCCAACATTGCTTATTTCCGGGTCTTTGGGTGCAAATGCTACATATTGAAGAAGGGCACAAGACTTGGCAGGTTTCAAAGGAAGTGTGATGAAGGATTTCTACTTGGTTACTCCACTACAAGCAAGGCATATAGAGTGTGGAACAACACAACAAGAATAGTTGAAGAAGTCCATGATGTTGAATTTGATGAAACCAATGGCTCTCATGAAGAACAAGATAATCTAGATGATGTGAGAGGAACACAATTGGTGGAAGCTATGAAGAACATGGACATTGGTGATATAAGGCCAAAACAAGTAATTGACATAGAAGATGACAAAGATCAAGTCCTCACTCCTCCAACCATGCAAGGCAATGATGTTGCAAGCTCTAGTGGTTATCATGATCAATAAGATAATAGTAGCTCTCAAGTGGCTCATCCAAACACAAATGCAAGTGCCCAACCGCAACAAGTGCTACAACCAACACACATTGCAAGAGATCATCCTCTAGATCAAATTGTTGGTGACATAAGAAGATGTGTGCAAACGAGATCAAGATTGGCTTCATTTTATGAACACTACTCATTTGTTTCATTCATTGAGCCAACCAAAATTGATGAAGCTTTGATGGATGTTGATTGGGTAAATGCAATGCATGAAGAATTGAACAACTTCACCCGTAATGATATTTGGGAGTTAGTGGAAAGACCAAAGAACACAAATGTTATTGGTACAAGATGGGTCTTCCGGAACAAGCAAGATGAAGATGGCATTGTTGTTAGAAACAAAACAAGATTGGTTGCACAAGGGTACACTCAATTGGAAGGCATTGACTTTGGAGAAACCTATGCACCGGTTGCTAGATTAGAGGCCATTAGAATTCTACTTGCATATGCTTGTTCTCACAACATCAAGCTCTATCAAATGGATGTGAAAAGTGCTTTTCTCAATGGATTCATCAATGAGCTAGTGTATGTTGAGCAACCTCCCGGATTTGAAGATTTGAAGAAGCCCAACCATGTGTACAAGCTTAAGAAAGCATTATATGGGTTGAAGCAAGCACCAAGAGCATGGTATGAAAGATTGAGGGATTTCTTGCTATCAAAAGGTTTCAAGATGGGAAAGGTTGACACCACTCTCTTCACCAAGAAGATTGGAAGTGACTTGTTTGTGTTGCAAATCTATGTGGATGACATTATCTTTGGATCAACTAACCAAGATTTTTGTGAAGAGTTTGGAGAGATGATGGCTAAAGAGTTTGAGATGTCTATGATTGGAGAGCTTAGTTACTTCCTTGGTCTACAAATCAAGCAAATGAAGAAAGACACATTTGTTAGTCAAGGCAAGTACATCAAGGACATGCTCAAGAAGTTTGGGTTAGATGAAGCAAAGGCAATAAGCACTCCAATGGGAACAAATGGACATTTGGATAGTGACTCTAGTGGTGACATGGTGGATCAAAAATTATATCGGTCAATGATTGGAAATCTACTCTATGTGACCGCATCACGGCCGGATGTCATGTTTAGTGTATGCATGTGTGCAAGGTTCCAAGCCTCACCAAGGGAAAGTCATTTGAAGGCAACCAAAAGGATATTGAGATATTTGAAGCACACTCCAAATGTTGGACTATGGTATCCCAAGGGCTCTCAATTTGAATTGATTGGATACTCGGATTCCGATTATGCGGGATGCAAGGTGGATAGGAAGAGCACATCGGGCACTTGTCAATTGCTTGGAAGATCACTTGTCTCATGGTCATCAAAGAAGCAAAATAGTGTTGCACTCTCTACCGTCGAATCCGAATACATATCCGCGGGTAGTTGTTGTGCACAATTGCTATGGATGAAAGCAACATTGCAAGATTATGGAGTCAAGTTTGGACAAGTCCCATTGCTATGTGATAATGAGAGCGCCGTCAAAATAGCCACCAACCCGGTTCAACATTCAAGAACGAAGCACATTGACATAAGGCATCACTTCATTAGAGATCATCAAGCAAAGAACGATATATCTATTGAGAGTGTGGGTACCGATGATCAATTTGCCGATATCTTCACCAAGCCACTAGATGAGAGAAGGTTTTGCAAGCTAAGGAATGAATTGAATATCCTAGACTTTTCCAACATGAGTTGAATGCACCCCCACTTATGACATGCCTCTCCTCCAACAAAGCAAAGGTGAAATTGTTTAGCATGTGCATTCATTCTTATTAGGTTGTGATTTAGTTCATATAGCCATCACATTGCTTATTTAGGCTCATTCATGGTAAATCAAATGAATTTGAAGTATATATAGTACCACTATTGCTTCTATGTTTGACTTGATCTAGTGGTAGCATATAACTTGTTTGTGAGCTTATAACTCTAGTGTTTGATCTAGTAAGTGAACAATAGGTGTTTAACCAACGTGAGTAAGATAACCATTGAAAGATGTGTGAAGAAGCTTACTCTAGAGCAAACCGTGTTAAATGTCCTATGCTCATGAGCTAGATTAAACCACAACTTGACTTAGTTTGATCCCCACATATGAATCTCATAATGCAAAGATTGTCTCCTTTCATTAAAACTTGCCCCACTTTTATGCTAATTGTTGACAAAGGGGGAGAAAATGATGACAAAGATATGGGGGAGAGAAAATGAAAATACTAAGATACTAAGATAAAAGAAGAAACATGCTAAGTAAACCTTCAAGTGGGATCAGAGCATACAAATAGGGGGAGCAAGCTCATAAACATAAATGTTGCATTTGAAATGTGCATATTCATATGTTTGATTGCAATGCATAAGCTATTTATTTTGATTGTGGTGAATGCTAGTGTTAGAACATGATTGATGATATGACTTACTAGCATGTATAGATCTACAACTAGACATATTTGTTTTTCAAGTGGTTCAAGAGCCTTATTATAATATTGATCTCATGGGGTTCTTGAGTTTTGATGTATGTCTAGTGACAAATGATGCTAAGGATGGTTTAACATGTGCACTCCGATTGGTATCACGCTTCAAAGGTCCATTCTTATGCCTTAGCATCATCATTGGTAATATTGCTCACCCACATTTCATATCCATAAATATGTGCCAATTTTAGAACCAAACTCTATAGCACATATGTAGGGGGAGCTAATACTATCAATGTGGTTACTCAAATTTAAATTACATATCTTTGTACAGGTTGTCATCAATTACCAAAAAGGGGGAGATTGAAAGCCCTAGTTTGGTTTTGGCTAATTGATGAAACCTATTTGGTCTAATCCTATTGCTAAGCATGTGTGTAGCTTATAAGAAAGGATTGTGACCAAGCCAAATAGTGGAGCCAGGAAGGTGGTGTAAGGACCTGTGTGGCCTAGAGGGGGGGTGAATAGGCCTGTCAAAAATCACAGCTCGAAACTCAATTAGTAATGCCCGGCACGACCGCCCTGAGCCCGGCACTGCCGGCCTCAGCCCGGTACTACCACGCAGACAACGAGACCAAGCCTGCAATTCGAAATCCAGCCACAACAAAACAAATCTATATGAATGGAAATGTAGCACTTGGTTCTCTGAACCAGCAGAACCAACTCTAACAAGCCTAATATGTGATAATAAGTAGATCGGGCCAAACCCTAGAATCTATCACAAGCTCACAAGTATGAAGAATGAAACTAAACAAGCACAAGAGACAAGTGATTTATCCCGTGGTTCAGCTCGCCACCAAGGCTTGCCTACCTCCACGTTGTTGAGGTTGACCACTTAGGTCATGAGCTTTGCAACTCTACCTCATTCTCAAGTCAAGGAACCAAATCCTTGAAGTGAGGGGTAATAATACTAGCTGCACAAGTGGTTACAAACCTCCCTAGGCCGCAAGGCTCTAGGGCGACGCCTAGCCGGCTAGGGTTCCAAGAACCCAAGAGTAATAGAAGCAAATCCAACGGCTATGGCTCAAATCAAGTGCTCTAGGGAGTAGATCTCAGCTAGGGCTTCTCTTTGGTGAAGGTTTGAGCCTCTCAATCACTTGGAATCAATGGGAATCGAAGATTTGGTGAAAAGGAGGTTGAGAGCCTTCAATGGGAAGAGGAGCCTTGTCTGGAGGTAGGAGATGAGTAAATGGTCGTGGGTGACCGTTGGGGTGGCAGAGGGGTGATGTAAATACCCCGTGCCATCCAATGGTTACAACAAGTCGCGGCAGTGCCGGCCGAAGCCCGGCAGTGCCGTAGCCCAGCACTGCCGCGCCAAGAGCGGCACTGCCGCGCCTACCAAACAGACAGGGAAAGATCTGATTTCAGTGCAGCTGTCTTTGGTTAGAAATAGGGATGGCTTGGGTTGGTTTGAGCACATATCATTCAGCCATAGCAATGTATTTGCATTCCCCCTTGATAGTACGACATTCCTATAACTCAAATTCAAATGAAAAAGCTTGTCATAGCACTTTGAGTCCGGAACCGATGAAATGTAGTATGAGGGGTCCACCAACACATATGCACTATCCTTTCTTATCATTAACCTGCTTGTCATCTTCATAAATCTCATTAGTCCTCCAATCGTGTGGTCATTATCACCAAAACCCACAATTAGGGCTTGATTGCACTTACAGGTGGCAACCATGGAGGATGGTGAAGGCCACAAGCACTCAAGAGATCAAGTGCTCTACCATTGGTGAAATGAAGAAGAGAAGAGATAGAGCAAAGAGGCCCGAAGGCAAAGGTATAACCTATAGGGCTCTTTGTTTTGGTGATCAAGACACTTAGCGAGTGTGATCACATTTAGGATACATGGCTGTACTGTTAAGAAGAGATTATTCACCGCTTATGCGGTGTTCAAGTGCCACTAGGTGTTCTCTAACATATCGATGCTATAGACCTAGTGAGTGACTAACAAAACCCCTTAGGAAAATGCTTTGCAAAATGCTAACACACTTGCATATGATGATGTACACTTGGTGGTGTTGGCACGTTTGGGATAAAGGGGTGTTAAGGAGTTGTGGAGAAGTGGGAGAGACTAGTGTATAGTCCTTCTCCCTCCTGCCGAGCATGCGAGGCAGGATTCAGCGGTTTTCGGAAGTGAAGTGTTGAGCTCGGGGAGCATCGGACGCTGGTCCGAGGAGCATCGGACGCTGGGCTGAGCGTCCGATGGTTAACCCTAGTTTCTATCAGAAGTTCAAGGAGCATCGGACGCTGGCAACGGACGCTGAGGAATCACTGTTGCAGAGTCTGATGCAGGTGACGTGGCGCGAGCGTGCTTTCCAGGAAGCATCGAACGCTGGGCTGCGTCCGATGCCAATCCATCGGACGCGTCCGATGTGATTTGACCCTTTCTGGAACCTTTCTGTTGTGTCATCAGACGCAGGGGTTGAGCATCCGATGTGATGGTGCTGGCGCGTCCGATGTGGCGCTGGTTTGTGCTGAAATGAGCAGTGGCATCGGAGCGTCCGATGCCTGGCATCGGCGCGTCCGATGTCACTTTAACCATGGCGCGAAGGGATATGACCGTTGGAATCGGGTGGCCTGTATTCATATCTGGGAGACACGTGGCTCCATCTGGAGCAACGGACGCTGGGGCAGCGTCCGATGGTCGCACGTCGGAGCATCCGATGGTCGCGATTTCAGCCCAACGGCTAGGCCGATTTGTGTGGCCTATATAAGTGGCACGACCGGCTCACTTGGCTTTACTGTTGCACATTTTGATTCCTAAGCATTCTAGTGAGCCTTGACAAGCCTCCCAACTCATCTCCCAAGTTGATTTGTTCAAACCAAGTGAGATTGAGTGATCTAGTGCGGTGATTTGAAAGAGTTCAATCTAGTGGCACTAGTTCTTCGCATCGACATTGAGTTCTCTTGTTACTCTTGGCATTTGCCGGTGCCTAGACGGCTTGGAGGTGTTGTGGTGTTGTTGGCAAGAGAAGGAGATTATTCTTGGCCACCACCGATCGTGATTGTGAGAGGTTTTGGAGCCTCACCTCGCCGGAGCGGCAAGAGGCATCCTTAGTGGATTGCTCGTGTCTTTGAGCTACCTCACTAGTGGTAGATTCTTGTGGCGCTCTTTGTGAGCTTGGCTTTGTGCCGATTAGCCACCGGGTCACCTAGTGTTGGTCGACACAATGGGGAGTAGCGTGCCGGCAAGCACGTGAACCTCGGGATAAATCTTGGTGTCCCGTGTGCTTATTGTGATTGCTTTCACATCTTGGTGATTGGTCTTCATATTCATATTGTTGGTGATTGGCATCACAAGTGGATTTCACCGGTGATTGGCTCTCTACTAGATGATCCCGAAGGCTCGGTGAAACCACTTCTATCTAGCTCATTTACTTTGTGTATTTACATTGAGCTACTTCATTTGTGTAGATACCATTTCTTGTTGTATATCTTTTGTCATATACCTTGTGTAGCTAGTTGTGATTAGCTTGCTTAGTTTGTCTATTGCACATACTTGTCTCATATACATTCTTGTATATCATACTTGTGCTAGAGCTAGATTGCTTTTATTCCACTTTTGATATTAGCTCTAGTTGTTTGTGTGACATAGTTCTATTAGGTAGAATTATTGGATAGGTGGCTTGCAACACACTATTAGGCTAGCACAAAAAGCTTCGCCATTTGTCATACTAATAGTGTTTGCCTAAGTGTTTTTATAGATTTTTAATTAGGCTATTCACCCCCCCTCTAACCAACTTGGACCTTTCAACGATGACGGTTCATGCGGTTGTTGTGGAACTGCGAGAACCAGTTGCCAAGCAAAGCCAACTCATCGTCTCCCATGAACTCCAGCTACTCCTTTGTGACAGAAAGAAGAGAAGAAAGTGCAAAGCCTCCATAGGGGTTAGCAGAAGAGCCAGAAAGCAAAGCCATCGACGGGCCAGAAGGATTCTCATAAGAAGCCCTCGTCATGGCATCAATCTCACTGGACTTGAGCTTACTAAAGAGCTCGTCGCACGTGAGAGTCTCATAGTTAGGCGATTCAATGATCGCCTAAACTTTAGAGTCTCACACCAACCGATCGAGAGTATGGAGAAGCTTGAGAGCCCTCTCATGATTGTCATATGGCAACAGCTCCTTGTTAGCCCCCATCCTATTGACAATAACCTGAAAGCGAGTGAATAAACTTTCTATGCTCTCGCTAGGCATGTGTTGAAAGTTCTCATACTCCCGCTTATGCGACTCGTAGAGACGGGTTTTGACTTGAGTGGTTCCCTCATGGAAGCGCATGAGGGTTGCCCAAATCTCCCGAGCCGTGGAGAGGTGAGAGACGCGATCAAACTCTGTCATGCTCAAACACGAGAAAAGAGCGTTACGGGCTCGGCTATTGGCATCGTGCTCATCGATCTGCCGTTGAGTCACACGAGCAGCCAAGACCACGTAATCGGCGGAGTTGCAAATCTCCCAAACCAAAGCGCTCACGCTCTAAAGATAGGCCGACATACGTATCTTCCAATACGCATAGTTCGTCCCATCGAAAAACGGCGGTTTGCCCACGCCGTGATCCATGTCGCCTTCTGTGGATCTGGAACCGGCTAAGGTGGAAGATCCTTCACCCGCTCTGATACCAATTGAAGGACCGAGAATACCAAAGCAAGGCGACCAAAGGGCGGGGGTGAATGGGAGCCTAAAATTTCTTTCGAAACTTCAGCCTCTGTCCCAACAAATCAACCCCAAAAATCTTCAAAAACAAGCATGATGCCCATGACCCTTAGAAAGAGGGTGGATGATCCCTAGGATCACAGCGAGGCACCACAACAATGAGCAACCCGAGACTCACAAACTACGAGTCAAGTTCAAGTCCAAAAACCTACTCCCAAACGTAGATGGAAGGCTACGTCGGGAAATCCCTAAATAACTATGCTAACAAGTAGCAACTCAAGAGGTTCCTTGGTGAACTCTAGGAGAAAACGAGAAGTCCGAAAATGAAGCGGAAAAGCCAGGAGAGCAAATGCACTGAAAACCAACACACAGCAGGATCCCGGACTGTGCGGAATGCTAGTCCCGGACTGTCCACGGCTACCCCAGACTGTCCGTGGTTTGGTGGCGGACTGTCCGCCGGCCAAAATGCCAAAAACGCAGTGTTGCTGAAACCTCACTGGATAGTCCCGGACTGTCTGCGCCTGACAACGGCGGACTGTCCACCAGCCAAACCGAGTCACTGTACACTGAGACGTACAGCCACTGAACCTGCTGAGTCCCGATGCGCGGACTGTCCGCGGTACCAGCGGCGGATTGTCCGCGAGCACCCAGAGAGGGCGATTTTGGTCGCCCCTCTCCCAAATCTTCCCAAAATCGATCCAAATCGAAATCCCTTGATCCCAAACTTGGAGAAGATGATCACTAGGTTGTTGGGAGACTAATCCTAAGAAATCATCCGCTCAAATCAACTCAAACTCCGAGAAATCAAAAGGGAAGGTGCAAGAACGAAAAAGTCACCATGAAACTTGAATCGACCCGATCTACATGTTCGTGAGGATTGAGATGAATTCCTTTAGTGGAAATGTTCTCCTCACTTCAAAGAACAAGTTGGTTCATGTGGATTCGAAAAAGACGCAGCGTAGAGGGAGATCGAGCGATGGGAAAATTGAGACAAAAAGAAAATCGCGAAGAACAACTCAAGAACGTGAATCACAATCTCAATTGCCAGCCGAAAATCGTCCCCACGAGGAGACAACGGGATTACGGTCCATTTCCTCAAAATCTCAAGAACACAGAGGTATGATTAGCCGTCTCTGCGGATGTCAGTAGCTACAGCAGGGAATGGGAAGCAGGAAACCCTAGAGTGAAAATAGCAATGGTTGAGATTGTTTGGAGGGAGGGGTGGCCTCTCCTAATATAGCCTAATACAATTATTCCCCTTCTACCCTTACAGCTAATGAGTGAACAGGCTAGCCCTAAGAGTATTCCTGTCCAACTCGAAATGTAGTCGATCCGACGGCCACACCCGCACATCCGGTAGCTTCGCCTCCACGTGACCTCACCTGATGCCGCCACGTGCCACCTCACGCCTTCTATCCTTTTTACAGACCTCCCCCCGGTTTTGAGGTTGAAACCGGGAAACCAGTCGTTCATCGCCTGAGTTTTGTGGCCCAAACTCAGAAACCCGCCAGTGCCCAGGTTTTGAGGCCCAAACCTGGAAACCGTCCTCAGCCCGAGTTTTGTGGCCCAAACTTGGAAACTGGCAGCACTCAGGTTTTGTGGCCCAAACCTGGAAACCATCCTCAGCTCAAGTTTTGTGGCCCAAACTCGGAAACCGTCCACCCGGTGGTTTTTCTAGGGCTCAACCACCAAACCGAAGCTGTAGAGGGGATGCACTGCCCGTGCACCCCGTCCACCGACATGTGTCCTCAGGTCCACGACCCGAGCCACACCATATCCCGCAAGTCTCCGCTCATCGCTGTCCCAGGCTGTCAGCCGCCACAGCTGATCCTCAGGCCATCGGTCCGTCAGTCCAAGCCTCACGTCTGCCCTTCACCGCTCTGGGTCCATCGGCATGACACGTCTCTACTTGACCTTCACCTTGCCTTCGATCACCGTCTCCGTGCTCAACACCTGCACAACACAAGCCAAAGAACATGCGCATCAAACCAATTGACAATCACTCATCATCTCAAGACCCGGAATACACCCATGTATCCGCAGGCAGCACGGAGAGGCTTGCGCTGCGGCAAAGCTATCCGTGAGGAAGGCGCCGCGGTCGGCAGGGCGGCACGTGGTGGCATCCTGAGGCTTGCGTCGAGGCGGAGCTAAGGATGAGGAAGGCGTGTGGCCGTCGGATCAAAACTCATCAGAGTTGGACCGGGATACCCCTAGGGTTGGCCGCTTCGCTCTTGTATCTAGGGGTAGAAGTGGACTACTATACTTAGGCTATAAATAAGAGAGGCGCCCCTCCTCTCATTTTATCCTGGCAGCCCCAGCAAGCTCTCTCTCTCTCTAGCCTTGCTTAGGTTCTAATCATACCTCGCTGCCTGTGATCCACAGAGTGACTTTAATCATACCTCTGTGTAGTTGGGATTTTGAGGAAGTGAGACCGTAATCTCCCTTTTTTCCCGTGTGGTAGACACACGGTTGAAATCTCGATCGATTCATGTCTTTTAGCTGAGTTCTTCACGGTTTTGTTGTTTGCCTTCTCGGAGATTTGTTGCGCTCTTCCTCTCCAAGTGTTGGTTTTCGATTCTGTTTGAACCAACTTGTTCTAGATTGTGAGGCGATTCTTTCCACCGAAGGAATTCATCTCTAACCTCACGAGCTAGCAGATCGAGTCGTTTTTGTGTTGGATCAGTTTTCTTCTCCCATGCCCTGAAATTCTTCGATTTACCGATTTGGGATTAGGTTCGAGCCATGATCTCTTAGGAGTAGCTCACTAACACCCTTGTGACCCCTCAGATTGAGTCCTTGCCTTAGAGCTTTTGATTAGGAGGAGATCGGGTTGAATTGCCGAAGAACTGCACTATTTTCGGGGACATCAGACGCTAGACACGGGAGCATCGGACACTGTGTTCACCACATCGGACGCTCCGTTGCCACGTGTCAAAGAACTACACTTTTGAGTGAGCATCGGACGCTCGATTTCACATCGGACGCTCCTGACCCTCATCGGACGCTGGCATCGGACATTAAGCTTTCACTGTAGTAGCGTCCGATGGCTATGCAGTAAGGTTCCAGAACTGCTCATTTTGCATCGGACGCGTCCGACGCTGCTAGCGTTCGATGCAGTGAAGTTTGCACTATTTCATCCGCAGTTTGTTCGTACGACTTCAGATTTTGTTTTTGGCTTTTGCGTTGGGTTTCTAGGATCATGTAGAGTCCCGCTGTGCTTCTTGGAAGCATCCACCCTACATCTAGGGTCGTGGACACTACAAAGTCTTAGACTTGCTTTCGGGGTGACTTTCTCGGACAAGGACCGTCTATTTCTCGAGAAGAAATTTGAGGCTCCCATTCAACCCCCTCTGGTCGCCAATTCGGTCCTTCAATTGGTATCGGAGCCGGTTAAGGATCTTCTCTACCTTAATCGGTTTTAGATCCTAAGGGCGACATGGATCGAGGGAACGACAAGGCTCCCTACTTCGATGGGACGAACTATCTCTATTGGAAGATTCAGATGTGTGCTTATCTCAACAGCATCGGATCTTCTGTTTGGGAGATATGCGAGGATGTCGACTACGTGGTCCTTGCAGCTCGTTTGGGTTAGCACAAGATTGTGAAGGACCGAATTGGCGACCAGAGGGGGGGTGAATGGGAGCCTCAAATTTCTTCTCGAGAAATAGATGGCTCTTGACCCAGAGAGTCACCCCAAAAGCAAGACATGAGCTTGCTAGTGTCCACGACCCTAGATGTAGGGTGGATGCTTCCTAGAAGCACAGCGGGACACTACACAACTCAAGAACCCCAACGCAAAAGCTAGAAACCAAAACCGACAACGGACGGACAAACAGCGGACGAAAACACGTTGATCAGCACTGACCGGACTCACTGGCGCGTCCAGTCAGATGTGATCGGACGCGTATGGTCAATGTGAAACCGGTTTGGAAGCTCTCTGTGTTGGACCGGACTCATAGAGGAGCATCCGGTCACAACACTGTGCGTCCGGTCAGTGACACCAAGCAATGAACAGTGCTAGGGTCACGTCAGGTCACACGAAAATCGAGCGTCTGGTCAAAACAGTGCAAAACGGAATAGCCAAACCTTCAACGACCAGATTCACTGGTCAGAGTCTGATCGTCCCGAGCCGTGCGTCCGGTCAGCACAAAACCGTGTTGTTCGTCCACCGATTCAACTCGATCTCACCCAAAATGAAACCACTAAGACTCAAACTTGGTGAGAAGAGTCACAAGGAGGATAGTGAGCTACTCCTAGGAGATCATGGCTCGAATCTATCTTCAAATCGATGAATCGAAGAAGTTCAGGGGAAGGGGAGAGAGGAAATGATCCAATGAAGAAATCGGCCGATCTGATGGCTCAAGTGGTTAGAGACCAATTCCTTCGGTCAAAAGATTGCAATCACTTTCGTGCACAATATGATTCAAACGAAATCGCAACCCAACTCACAGAAAGGAAGAACGAGGCAAATCTCCGTGATGGCCAAAAAACGAAAACGCGAAGAACACACAAGCAAAACACGAAACGATCCCGATTTCAACAGTGTGTCTACCACACGAGACAATGGTGAGATTATGGTCTCACTTCCTCAAAATCCCAACTACACAGAGGTATGATTCCACTCTGCGGATCATAGGCAGTGATGTATGATTAGAACCTAAGCGGGGGCTAGAGAGAGCTCAGGAACAAATGGCTGCGAGGATAGAATGAGAGGAGGGGCGCCTCTCTTATTTATAGCCTAAGTACAATAGTCCGCTTCTACCCCTAGATACAAGAGCGAACAGGCCAACCCTAGGGGTATCCTAGTCCAACTCTACTGATTGTCGATCCGACAGCCATGCGCCTTCCTCATCCTTAGCTTCGCCTCGAGTCCTCGACGCAAGCCTCAGCATGCCGCCATGTGCCGTCCTGTCGACCGCCGCGCCTTCCTCGTGGATAGCTTCGCCGCCGCGCCAGCCTCTCCATGCCGCCACGCGTCAACCGTCCTTTTTGGACTTCACTCTGATTTTGAGGCTGAAACTGGGAAACCTGTCCTCCGGCTGAGTTTTGTGGCCTAAACTCAGAAACCCATCAGCCCAGGTTTTGAGGCCCAAACCTAGAAACCGTCCTCGCCGAGTTTTGAGGCCCAAATTTGGAACCTGAGAACATATATGATGAATGATTGACATTTGTGAGGAAGGTTTGAAGTTTTTCCCGGTTGAGTCATTATTCGTCTATGCGCTTAATGTTTATGACTAACCGGTGGCATTGAGTTGTGTGTGTTTATGTGTTGGTGTGCGTGTGCAACATGTGTCTCTTGGCTGTGTTGTTGAGCTCGGAGACAGTGGTCGATGGCGAGGTGAAGGTCAAGTAGAGACGTGTCGTGCCGACGGACCTGGAGCGGTGAAGGATGGGCATGCCGTGCGGCGGATGTGCCATGCCGATGGACCCAGAGCGGTGAAGCGCGGACGTGAGGCTTGGACCGACGGAACGAGAGGCCGGAGGACAGCTGTGGTAGCTGGCACGTGGCATCGACGAGCAAGAGCACATGGGATGTGCGATGCATCGGCCGAGTCGGGAGGAAGACGATGGCATCGTGGCACTTGGCGGGAGGTCGGACACGGGCTTGCGTGCGGCGCATGTGCCATCGGCCGAGTCAAGAAGGAAGGCGAAGGCGTTGTGCCCGGCGTGAAGGCTGGACATGCATCGGCATCGGTGCCGGTGGTCGGGGTGTGCGAACCACATCCCGTCTACGGCGCGGGTTCGGTAGTTGAGCCTCAAAAAGCTGCCATCGACGGTTTCTGAGTTTGGGCCTCAAAACTCGGGGTGGCCGGTTTCCGAGTTTGGGCCTCAAATCTCGGGGTAGACGGTTTCCAGGTTTGGGCCTCAAAACCTGGGCTCGCGGGTTTCTGAGTTTGGGCCTCAAAACTCGGGGTGGACGGTTTCCAGGTTTGGGCCTCAAAACCTGGGCTGGCGGGTTTACCGGTTTGGGCCTCAAAACCAGGGGAGGTCCAAAAGGATGGTCGACGCATGGCGGCGTGGAGAGGCTGGCGCGGCTGCAAAGCTATCCACGAGGAAGGCGCGGTGGTCGACGTGACGGCACGTGGCGGCATCCTGAAGCTTGCGTCGAGGCGAAGCGAAGGATGAGAAGGCGCGTGGCCGTCGGATGAAAACTGCTAGGGTTGGATAGTTTTACTCCTGGGGGGTATTTGGGTCAGTGCTTCATGTGAGGGCGTTTTGGTCTTCGGACGTGCGCCTATATATATGAACGGGGCTGGTTAGGGCAGCCCATCCTTGGACGGTGTCACTCTCATTTTGTTTAGGTGAGAGGAGGCTAGGGTGAGAGCAGAGACCGGCTCTTGTTCTTGAGCTTTTCGCCATCCGCGTTTTGTACTGCGAGGAGTGGCTTGTAACCCGACACAGAGTGCTACATAGTTCATCATCTAATAGCAATCCAAGGAACAATTTCTCCCTCCTCTTGTTGGCTGCGATTTTGGATCGATTCGCGATTTTGTTCTTCGCGTTCTTCATTTTCCCCTCTATGTGATTTTGTGATAACTTTTGATTGGAGGGATGGATTGCGATTCCGTTTGAACCATCTTGTGCTTTGTCGTGAGAAGCATCTTTCCACTGAAGGAAATCATCGAATTCCTCATGGGCACATAGATCGGGCGGATTTCGTTTTTGGAGCCAAACTTTTCCCCTTTGCACAAGATTTGCAATTGACGAAGTTTTAGTTGGATTCGAGCCATGATCTCTTAGAGTTAGCTCACCAACCTTGTTGTGATCCTCTGTGCAAAGTTTCAAGTCAATCCAACTTGATTTGATTGAGTTTTGACAATTTGTTCTTCAGCTCGAGCTGCTGATTTATAGGTCGCGGAACCTCTGCACTGAACCGTGGAACCTCCGCGGTCCGGAGCCTCCGCGCTGAACCGTGGAACCTCCGCAGCCTGTAGGCGGTTTTAGGCACGCACGGAGTCTCCACGCAGAGGCATGGAACCTCCAAGGTCTGTAGGTGGAACCTCTGAGGTCTGAAGGTTTCCAGTGATCTTCCAGACCGCGGAACCTCCGAGCAAGCACGCGGAACCTCCGGGCTTGCTAGCTGATTTTGGTCTTCCGAGCCTTCCAAGTGTCCGTTTCTCGATCCGTTTGTTCCGATGGGTTTCTAGTCTACCCAGGAACTTTTCTAAGTCATCAAACCACTAGTTGGTTTGGGTGATTTAGGTTTGGGCTCTTTTCTCGTTTCTATCGAGTTAGAGAGCGCCATTTTGGTTTTCGGATAATTTTGATCGTGCAATGTGTTTTCCGCTGTGGTGAGTGTTCCACTGTGTTCGTCGGTCATCACCGAGAACATCCAGCCACTTGTTGGCTCGTGAACACTACCCGTGTGAGATTTTGCGCTTTTGGGTGACTTTCTGGGATAGAGGCCGTTGATTTCTCAAGATGAAATTTGTGGCTCCCATTCACCCCCCCTCTGGTCGCCATTTCCGGTCCTTCATTTGGTATCAGAGCCAATTCAGGATCTCTCTACCTTAACCGGTTTCGGATCCGCGAAGGCGACCTTTCAGAGTGGTTTTGCTTCCGACGTGGTTTGTCGAGGTGTTGAGCTTTTGTCTTGCTAACACTAACTGTGCTTTTGGAAATGGCACCAGGTTCTTCTTCTTGCATGTCTTTGTGCACAGGTCTGAATGATGAACATGCAATTGATGAGAGGGAACGCGAGATAGGTGCTTTGCTGGACTTCCTAGATGGTGATGAGGTTTCGATGGAGGATCTTCTAAGTGAACTTGGCAAGGCCAAGAAAGGTACACTCACCGGTAGTCTTGCGATTTTGCATGACCGGTATGATGCTTGCTATGATGATAACATTAGAAATGAAGAGCTTTGTGATACCTTGCGTAGAAAGATCAAGAAGTTGAAATGCTCTATTGCTAGGTTGAAATGTGGTCTTTCTCATTGGAAGTCTAGTGCATCATTACCTTGCACCTCTAGTAGTGACATGGTTAGGAAGGTTGATGAGCTACGCTTTTCTCTTGCTAGCTTAAAATCTGAAAATAAAATGTTGAAATCCAATGCTTTCAAACCATGTCTAGTTTGCATTGACTTGCGCAAGGACCTTGATTGTGCTAAAACTGAAATAGCCTTGCTAAAGTCAAATGCTTTGTCACCATGTGATTCTTGTGAATCTTTTGTTGCTAGACTTAGAGAATTAAGTTTGATTCACAGGACATGTGTAGATGAACTTGAGCATGCTAGGGCTAAAATTGTTGAATTAAATGCTAGGCCTTGTAGCTTGTGCTCTTTGAATAAAAATGCTTGCCATGCTTCTAGTGCTATTCATGATTCTTTGCTTGATGTGAATGGTAATGTTTCTTCCACCGATTTCATGTGCACATCATGCATTGATTTGGAAAAAGAAGTTTTGGCTTTGAAGGTTTTACGCGATGATATGAGCGCCAAGTTGGTTGAGCACAATGATATGAGTGCCAACCTTGAGAGGGAAGTTGAGCTCTTGCGTACCACATATGTCGAGTGCATTCAAAAGGAGATGGAAAATATGAGAAACACTCCTTGTGGTACTTGTGATCGCCTCATGTTTGAAAATGAGGTTTTAGCCAAAAGATGCAAGAGCCTTTGTGTTAAGTCTTTTGAGTCACGCACTTCTTGCAACTCCGATGTTGATATTTCTAAGTTTGCATCTTTGCAACCAGAGTTGAGTTCTTGTGTTGCGCGTGAGTCTTTTGACGATAGCACTAGTGTCAAGGTTTCTGATAGCTCTTTCATAGCTACTCCTAACCTTGTTGTTTCTTCGAGTGATGTCCAAGGGACTTCTCATGACAAGGGTGCTTCTCACATTTTTGGGACTCGTGCTCCCAATCCGGTTTTCCATTGCACCTTTTGCAGGAAGGATGGACACTCATTCGATTTTTGTTTCCGCCGTGTCAAACACGAGCGACGTATTCGAGCTAAGGCTTTTAGGAAGCCGCGTAGCCTTTCCCATGGCATGTGTGCTCCTAGTGTTGACACCAAGTTGGTTGTTGATGCTTCTTGTTCTAAGACCCAAGGGACTTCTCACTTGTCGGAGAATGGTCTGCCTTCCAGTAGGCCTTTGTACCATTGCTCTTTTTGTGAGAAAGATGGGCATCAAGAAAGCTTTTGCTATCGGTGTGCCAAACGCTTGCGCCAAGCTCGCTCTTCTAGGAAGATGGTGGTTCATAGCCCTTCTCATGGCATGGACGCTTGTGTTCCTAGTAAGAAGCCCCTCTTTGTTGATAGGTTTTATGACTCCTTTTCTAGTGGGTTAGGTCATGGTCGTGGACATGCTTCTAGTGCTACTTCTCTTGGTCCACGTCATGCTTCTCATGGTACATCTATTGGTTCTTCTACAAAAACCTTGGAAGATGTTTGCCTCTTTTCCCGTGGTATGACTCGTTCTTCTCCTCGAGTTGTCCTTTTGAGGAATGCTTCCAATAGTGTTTCAAAATTGCATTTGAACCAACATGTGCATCATGCTAACTCACATGATAAGTTGAGATTTGTGACCAAGTCTTGGGTTCCCAAGTACATGCTTGCTAACCCTTCGGGATCCAAGACTCGGGTTACTTTGTCCTCTTGTGTGTAGATATGAGGACGCGGGGTGGAGAACATGCGCCGAATGGAACTTGGTCTTTTAGATGTGATCAAGTTTTGATGGTTCTCTGCATCCCGCTTAGATTTTCCTCCAAAGAGGCTTTTATAGCTTGGTGAGCTTTCTTTTACACTCATACCCTGTACATCCATGATTTATGTCTTGTGGTTTGAGATGGTCTTTCATGTGCTCACTTGTATAGTTGTTACATGTACATTTTCTTTTGTATCATGTTTTGTTTTAGTCTAGCATGTGCTATCTTGTATATCATGTCATGCTAGCTTTGTGTACAGCCTTGGTGGTTAATCCACTTTTCATGCTAGTTTGTGATCCTCATGAACATTATGCCATGTTTTACCATATTTATCCATGAGCTTGATTTGTAGAGGTATGATGTTCATTAGGTATCACTTTTCAGGTGCTAGTTTTAGTTAGCTACATGTACCCTGTTGATATGATTAGTTTGAGCACTAGCCTTTCCACAATTTTATCATGTTACATGCTTTTGGATCTATTGCTATCATTATCTTGCATTGTAGCATGTGTTGAGGCTTAGGCTGTGTTTGGGTTGATCATGTCTTTAGGCTGCATTTTGCTATATAGTGCTTTATCCTATTGCATGGTAGTCTTGACTAGTTTGAGTTCAGTTCTCCTTGCGGTATCATTCATAGGTAGGCCTCTTTTGTTGAGTGTTCACCTTATGCTTATTATGTGACTAACCGCTTTGTGGAGACCATGAGGTCACACTGGACGAGACAATGCCTTGTGTTTTCTTCTGCTTTTGAGTGTGCAGGAGAACAGGAGCCTGGAGAGAGCATTTCGGCTCACGGACCCGATCCCACTTCTTCCACGACTTGGGGTTCCGTTCAAGCAGCTCTCCAGCGAGCACTAGCTGCACCTGTGGGAGCGACAGCATCAGGCGAGGGGGAGACGACTTCGGCGAGGCAGGTGCCCCGAAGATTTTAGCAGTTTTAGGCGTCCCCTCGGGTATCACATCAGCAGGCGGTCATGCACATCATGAGGTACCTCCGACACACTTGTGAGTTCGGTTTTTGATACTCTTCTTCTTTGACCTCTTTCTGTTGTGTGGTCTTTCCGATGTGGATTTTGCTGACTGTTCGCTTGAGCGTTTCTTGGCTCTTCTGTTGTGAGTCTGGTGTGTGTTTCCCTTTTAGCTGGGGAAGCATTTTGCTTGTTGTATCATAGTCTGACTTCTCCGATACCCTTTTGTTTTGGGTCTTTCCTTTTTAGGCTAGTTTTTTCCTTGTTTTTGATAGACTAGCTTTTGCATGCATTTCATCATGTATTCTAGTGCATTTTAGAGCTTTATGTTTAGAGAAATGAGAATTACACTATGCTCTTTTTGGTATGCCCTGTTTATTCATGATGGTGCTTGTAGCTTAGGCTCTTTTTGATCACTTGATACATGTCATGAGCTAAGCTATTTTTGCAAATGGTGAACTTGACTAATCAACTATGAAACCATTAATTTGTTCACCATTGAGATTGGCAACTAGCTTGAGTAGGATGTGTTGAGATCACTTGTGCTATCTTTTGTATGCTAGGTTGCTATGTCTCTTGCACTGAGTCATTCACTTGCTTGGATTGTTCATATTTACCTTGTGCTTAAAATTTGATCCAAGTCTAAGTGAAATGAAAAGATCGAGATGGGATTGCATGTGTCAGCACCTCACGGTATCGAGACTGTTTCTCATTGCATAACTGAGTTAAACTTGAGCCGTGTAGTGTAAGACCGAAACCGGTGCTTTAAGCTTCCGATTTCTTTTCTGGTATAGGCTTAGCCCGGTTGAAAAGTTAGGCAATGACCATGCTTTCAACCTCTCGCAATCACATGCTTTAATATGAACTTGTGTTAATACCGCTGCAATAACCGATAAAATTTGAAAATAACACAAGTTTATGCTTCACTCTATGGCGGGATGATTGAACTTTGGTAGGGGTAGTTCACTTTTTATACATGAGTTAGCACTTGTTTGATTTTCTGTCTATTCATGCTAAGTGCTATTTTAGTGGTGAACTCCTTTTGAATGGCTTAAAACTGCTCATATGCTCAATGGTTCATATTTCGTGTTCAGTTGATCAGTTAGAGCCTTTGCTAGCATTTGTATTGGTTGCTACACTTTCAGGGCAGCACCCTTTTGAGCATCTTTTCATTCTGATTGCTATACACTTGAAGCTGTTGCATTGTGCATTTCATGCATTTTTAACTTAGTGTTCATACCCCCAGCTCCGATACACCTTGTGGTCACCCCTATATGCTTTTGGTTGATGACTTGTCTTGTGTTTGTGTCAACTTTGTGGAAAAACATCAGAACCCCTCAGCATGTTCCCTTTTGTCAAGGGGGAGAAGCTGTTTGCAAGGGGGAGTTTGTGTGTTGGCACAAATGAGAGAGTTGTGCATTTTGGGGAGAGCTTTGAGCTAGGGGGAGTTTAGCTCTTTTATGTCCTTCTTCAATTGGTATATCTCTTTTATGTGCTTCAATTGGTATCCTTCATAGTGAGCTTTGTTGCATAGCTTTTGTATATAGGCTTGCTTTCAGGGGGAGTTGTTTTGTTTTGCAACTTCTCCGCGTGCTCCGAATGTTTGTGCTCCATTTAGTTTTGAGCTTCTCTTTGTGTTTTTCTCAGTCGGTATCGAGCCTGCTAGTCATGTTGAGCCATTTTGCCTCTGTCTTGAGGGACTAGCAGTTTTGCTTGGTATTTTCGATTTGTATGGAGCCTTCAGCTAGTTGTGTCGAGCCATTTTGCCTCTATCTTGAGGAACTAGCTGTCTTCACCAATTTTTGGTTGTTTGTGATTGGTATCGAGTCTGCTAGTTGTGTTGAGCCTCTCTGCCTCTGTCTTGAGGGACTAGTGCGGATACATGGGTGTATGTCGGGTCTCGAGTGATGAGTGATTGTCAACGGGTCTGATCGCATGTTCTTTGGCTTGTGTTGTGCAGGTGTCGAGCACGGAGACAGTGATCGAGGGCAAGGTGAAGGTCAAGTAGAAACGTGTCGTGCCGACGGACCGGGAGCGGTGAAGGGCGGACGTGAGGCCTGAACTGAGGGACCGGTGGCCTGAGGATCAGCTGTGGTGGCTGGCAGCCTGGGACAACGACGAGCGAATACTTGCGGGACATGGTGGTGCTCGGGTCGAGGACCTGAGGACACGTGTCGGTGGACGGGGTGCACGGGCGGTGCATCCCCTCTACAGCTCCGGTTTGGTGGTTGAGCCACAGAAAAACCACCGGGTGGACGGTTTCCAGGTTTGGGCCACAAAACCTAGGGGTGCTGCGGGTTTGCCGAGTTTGGGCCACAAAACTCGGGCTGAGGACGGTTTCCAGGTTTGGGCCTCAAAACCTGGGCGCTGGCGGGTTTCTAAGTTTGGGCCACAAAACTCAGGCGATGGGCGGCTGGTTTCCCGGTTTGGGCCTCAAAACCGGGGGATGGACTTGAAAGCCTGGTTTCACGGTTTCGGCCACAAAACCGGGGGTGCGAAGTCCGGGAAAAGGACGAGGAGAGCGGAGGCGGCACGTGGCGGCAATCGGTGAGGTTGCGTCGAGGCAACGCTATCAGTTGTGCGGGCGTGGCCGTCGGATCACAACTATCTTCGAGTTGGTCCAGAATAACCCTAGGGTTTAGCTGGCTCGCTCTGTAATTAGTTAGGGGTAGAGTGGGAATTAGAATTAGGATAAGTAGAGGGAGACACCCACCTCCCATCCGATCTCAGTCATTTGCTCTTTCACTCCTAGGGTTTCCTGCTCTCCCATTCCCTGCTGTAGCGAACTGAGATCCACAGAGAAGAGAACAATACCTCTGTGCCCGTGAGATTTTGAGGAAGTGAGACCGTAATCTCACTATTGTAGCGTGTGGTAGCCACACGGTTGCAAATTCGTGGTTGTGATTCGCGTTTTGTTCGTGTTCTTCGCGGGTTGCTTTTTCTCCACGTTTTTCCCGTCGATCGATCTCTTTGCTTCGTACGTCTTTTGGAAATCCGGTTGAACCAAGTTGTTCTAGATCGTGAGGCACTTCTTTCCACCGAAGGAATTCATCCCTAACCTCACGAGCTAGTAAATCGGTCAATTTTTCTCTTGGATCGGTTTTTGCTCCCTTTGCCCCGATTTCTTCCCATTCACCGATTTGGAGTTAGGTTCGAGCCATGATTCTTTTGGGATAGCTCACTAACCTCCTTGGAACTCCTCATACCAAGTCTAAGCCTTTGTGCTTTTGATTCGGAGGAGATCGGGTTGAATTCGTGGAAGAACAGCACTGAATCGGGGCATCGGACGCTAGGGTTCGTGGCATCGGACGCTGACCCGAATAGCATCGGACGCTCCGTTGCCACGTGTCAAGTTCTGACAGTTTTAAAGGAGCAATGGACGCGACCATCGGACGCTCCGTTGTCCATCGGACGCTCCGGAGTGTAACCATCGGACGCTGAAGGTTTACTGTTCATAGCGTCCGATGGGTGTCCAGTAAGGATCCAGTCAGGCATTTTTAGCATCAGACGCTTCCGGTGTTGGGTCATCGGACGCTGCCAGCGTCCGATGCTGCTGAGTTTGCGCAGTTTCGTCCGCGGTTCGTTCGTTCGTTGTCGGTTTTGATTTCTGGCTTTTGCGTTAGGTTTCTAGAGTTGTGTAGTGTCTCGCTGTGCTTCCCGAAAGCATCCACCCTACATCTAGGGTCGTGGACACTCGCAAGCTCTAGGTTTGCTCTTGGGGTGATTCTCGGGACAGTGGCAACAAGTTTCCGAAAGGAAATTTTGAAGCTCCCATTCACCCCCCTCTGTTCGCTTCCTGGTAACACTCTCGGTCCTTCAATTGGTATCGGAGCGGGTTAAGGATCTTCCAACTTAGCCGGTTCCAGATCCACAGAAGGCGACATGGATCGCGGCGTGGGCAAACCGCCGTTCTTTGATGGGACGAACTATGCGTATTGGAAAATACGCATGTCGGCCTATCTTCAGAGCATGGGCTCTTCTGTCTAGGAGATTTGCAACAAGGAGGATTACGTTGTCTTGGCTGCTCGTGTCACTCAGCTTCAGATAGATGAGCACGATGTCAATAGCCGAGCGCGTAACGCTCTTTTCTCCTGTTTGAGCATGTCTGAGTTTGATCGTGTTTCTCACCTCCCCACGGCTCATGAGATTTGGGCGACCCTCATGTGCTTCCATGAGGGAACCACACAAGTCAAATCCCGTCTCTATGAGTCGCACAAGCGGGAGTATGAGAACTTTCGACACATGCCTGGCGAGAGCATAGAGAGTTTATTTGCTCGCTTTCAGGTTATTGTCAACAAGATGAGAGCGAACAAGGAGCTGTTGCCTTTCGACGATCATGAGAGAGCTCTGAAGCTTTTGCATACTCTCGATCGGTCGGTGTGGGACTCAAAGGTCCAGGCGATCATCGAATCGTCTAACTATGAGACCCTCACTTGCGACGAGCTCTTTAGTAAGCTCAAGTCTAGTGAGATTGATGCCATGTCGAGGGCTTCTTATGAAAATCCTTCTGGCCCGACTATGGCTTTGGTTTCTAGCTCTTCTGCTAACCCCTCTGGAGGATTTGCACTTTCTTCTCTCTTGTCTATCACAGAGGAGCAGTTAGAGTCTTTGAGAGATGACGAGTTGGCTTTGCTTGCCAACCGGTTCTCGCGGTTCCACAACAACCGCATGAACCGTCACCGTGGAGGAGGACGCTCAGGATGCTTTGAGTGCGGCGACCCCGACCACTTCATCGCCAACTGTCCCAAGAAGAACAAGCACTCTGGGAAGGGCGATCATGGGCACAAGTATGACTCCGGCAAGCGCAAGGAGAAGTACGTCCCCGTGAAGCACAAGCGGAGGGGCGGCTTCGACAAGGAGTACATCAAGAAGAAGTACTTGGAGAAGGCCCAGGCTGTGCAGCGTGCGTTCTTCGCCACGCTCAGCGACGTCGACGGCTCGGATGATGACTCCGCTGGCTCAAGCGATGACGAGTCCGGGAAGAAGAAGAGGATCAAGGACGAGCTGAATGGCCTCTGCTTCTTCGCTGACGACGAGGGCTTCTGCACCATGGCCCTTGGTGATGAGGTCGACGGCAAGCTGGAGGACATCCCTCAGAACGACGACGACGACGACACATCCCAGGTATCTCTGACCCATGACGAGCTTTCTGCTGAGGTCGAGAAGCTTACTGCCGCCTTGCTTAGTCAGGATAAGTTGCTTAGGCGTGCCGCTAGAGAGCGCAAGGAGTTTAGGCAGAAGTGGGAGGACACGGTGAAGGAGCTTGAGTTTGTCAAGTCCACCGTGGTCATGTCTGAGGAGGTCGAGTGCGAGATGTGCACCAAGCACATGACTGACCTTCTCACCTTGAGAGGTAAGTATGCTGCTTTGGTTGGAGAGGTGGATGAGCTCCGGGCTAGACCCGTGTTGTTGGGTGCGTGCAAGTCTTGTGCTGGCTTGCAATCCGAGTTGGCAGAGAAGAATGCCAAGATTGAGTCTCTTGAGAAGGCCAGCTCGGGTAGCACTTGTGTGACTAGGTGTGCTTTGTGCGAGGGTTTGGAGATGGAGATTGCCAACGTGAAGCATGGCAAGATGCAAACCGAGGAGGAAAACACATACCTTCGGACCATCTTGTCATGGGTGTCATGTAATGAGTCGCAGCTTGGGATGATGATTGCTCAGTTTAAGCGAGC
This sequence comes from Coix lacryma-jobi var. lacryma-jobi, assembly GCA_009763385.1. Taxonomy (NCBI): domain Eukaryota; kingdom Viridiplantae; phylum Streptophyta; class Magnoliopsida; order Poales; family Poaceae; genus Coix; species Coix lacryma-jobi. The sequence continues at coordinate 83,959,595 of CM019822.1, forward strand.
TGCTGGAGGTCCTGGTGTTGGTTTTGCTCCGGGTGTTGATATCTCTTCTTTTGGGAAGATTGGGGAGTCGAGTGGTCTGAACCCATGTGAGAAGCCCAACTCCACCGCTACTCCCAAGCTTACCAGGCTTCCACCCAAAGAGCCTCCTAAGCCTAACACCAAGGACGGAGTGTTTGAAGAACCTCCGAGACCTCCACCCAAGAACCAAGTGTGGCATCCCAAACCCAACCACCTGAAAAACAAGCTGGACACAATGCCACCTATCCAGGAGGAGCTTATGCCACATAAGGGCAAAGTGATCCAAACCCACAACCGTGAGTACCTACAACCCCCTATGAGAGCGGTGATGTATCATTGTGAGTACTGTGGGAGAGATGGACACTTGGATGAGTTTTGCTTTAGGCGCAAGAGAGAGGAGCGCCGTGCCAGGGAGATGAACAATGCGGACATGTACCATCCTGTCCATGATGTGCATGTGCCGAATGTTCAGAGGAGAGCTCCGAGGAGAGCTGCTAGGCCTAGAGGTGCAGTCCCTCAAGGTCCTAGGCGTCAGGGAGGTGTTGCCCGACGGGGTCCTGACTTTACAGGATACGGACCCCGTGGCGGAGGCTTTGTTGAGCGTTTCCCTCCACCGCGTTTTGACTATCGCGATGGACGTTCTTTCCTTAGCGGACCACGTTTTCCTGTGCGTGGTGATCGCTTTCCCCGTAGGCATGCTATGAATGGTTTTTACACTGACCGTTCTTTTGAGCAGCCGGCCCAACACTGGTACTCTTCCTACTTCACTACCCCCAGTGTTGGACCATATGCTCACCCTGTCTTTTTATTGATGTAGGTAAAACGATTGGAGGACATTTGGCTCGTGGATTCCGGTTGCTCGAGGCACATGACCGGAAATGCCAAGTGGTTCTCCAGTCTTAGTCCTGTTGCCGGAAAGGAGTTTATCACCTTCGGCGACAATAGTAAAGGTAAAGTGTTGTCTCGTGGGTCGGTGCGAGTTAATGAGCACTTTGTGTTGCGTGATGTTGCTCTTGTTTCTAACTTACATTTTAACCTTCTTTCTGTTTCGCAACTTTTTGATGATGACTATGAGATTCGTTTTAAACCGAATCTCAGTCGTATTTTAGATCCTCAGGGCAATCTTGTATGTTTGATTTCGCCCTTTGGGAAAGTCTTTCGTGCGAATTTCTCGGAGTCGTTTGGATTTTCTCGCTGTCTTGTGGCTGGTCCCTCCTCCTCTGATCTTTGGAAGTGGCATAGGAGACTAGGTCACCTGAGCTTCGACTTGCTTGCAAGGCTTAGCTCACTTGGCCTAATCCGAAGATTGCCCAAGTTGTCCATGGAGAAGGACCTTGTTTGCCATTCTTGTAGACATGGGAAGATGGTTGCCGCTCCCCACCATCCAGTGACTCGGGTCATGACTTCACGCCCTGGAGACCTTTTACATATGGACCTTGTTGGTCCGGCTCGGGTGAGCTCGGTTAGGGGTAAGTGGTACGTACTTGTTGTTGTCGATGATTTTTCGAGATATTTGTGGGTCTTCTTTTTGACTGAGAAGACTGAGACTTTCTCTTTTGCTCGCAATCTGATCTTGCGTCTTCAGAACGAGTTCCCTATGAACTCGATGCGAGCTATTCGTAGTGATAATGGTTCCGAATTCAAGAATTCAGATTTTGAGAAGTTTTGTGACTCTTTGGGTTTGGAGCATCAGTTTTCTTCCCCCTACACACCGCCACAGAATGGTGTTGTAGAGAGGAAGAATCGGACCCTTGTAGAGATGGCCAGTGTAACACCTCTGGTGTTTAAAGTCAACTAAAACTTGACATGTCATCATGAGCATGGAAAGCATTCTTATAGCAACACTAAAGATGCATTTACAAATTTCATATACTTGATCTCTAGTGCATCATATGCTTGTTTAAATTCTGTTTTGCTCATTGGATGTGTGGTGATTAAGGAATTGTAGTGGCTGATTTCTAGTAAGATAGATTTATAGACTATGTTGTTCTTGAAAACAAGTCCTTATCGTAGCCCTATGACAAAGACTAAAATCTAAGCTGAATCAGGGCATGGTCCTTAAAACAAAGTTGTAGATACTAATGAAAGGAACAACTTTGGTATATAAAGTTAACAGAGATTCTGCACAGAATTTGAATTGAAACAAATTTGTTTAAACCCTAGAATCTACCCTTGAACTACAACTCTCAAACCATTGAGAATCTGACCTTGGCCCTTTAACCAAAGTCGTAGGGAATGACAAATGTGACAACTTTCATGTTCACAGAATTTGAACGTCTTTAGGAAATTGTAAAGTAATTTGAGAAATTAGTTTAGGTCAAATTTGAATTCAAACCCTAATTCAAAAACTAGGCCGAATTGGAACATGGTTCTTTAAGCAAGTTTGTAGATCACAAAATTCTGAACAACTTTCATTCTTACAGATTTTGCACTTTAGTTCAAAATTTCGGCGCAATTCAAAAGGGGACAAAACTCATTGTAGCTACAGTCCTTGGACCCTTGCATGGCGTCCACGACGGCCGTCGCGGTCACAACGGCGTTCCAGCGTCGACACGTCCCCATCCACGCGCCACTCGCTCCCTCTGCATGCACAACTCGCTGGCGCACTCCCTGAGCTCCTCGCCGTCTACATATACCACTCCATCGCCGCGCTCCTCTCTTTTCTTTTCCCTCTGTTTCCGCCGGCCGGAACAGGGAAACTCCGGCGACGAAATCCGTCGTCGTCGAGCTTCCTCCGTCGTTGCCGGCTTGACCACAGCTCCGCCTTAACCCCAGCCACTTCCCCGACCCACCGAATCGAGCCCTAGTGACCTGCATTGCCCGGCCGAGCCCCTTCTTCCCCAGCTCCGGCAGACCGCCGCCGCGATCGCTTTCGCCGTCGAGTGGTGAGTACAGGGCTTCTCGGATCGATTCAACTGCATGGTTCGCTTCGCCTTGACCCACTCCCTCTAGTCGGCTTGTCGTCCAGGTCGCTACCGCGCCGGAGGAGCCGGAACGCCGCCGCGAAGCTTCGGTCCGCCGTCGTCTTCGCCGCCGTCGTCGACCTCTACCTCCCCGAGCCTCTCCGACCGAGCTAGCGCGAGCACCAACCCTAGGTGAGCTCCCTGGTGCCGATGCTCGCGTCCTTTTGGTCTCTACCGCGTTGCCTTGGCCGGAACGCCGGCGCGCCGCCATTGCCGCAGACACCAGGTCTCCGACCGCTCCTAGCCCTAACCAACCCCCCTGTGTGTTCGCGAGGTGATGTGGAGCGCGTAGGTAGTTTTGGTCTGGTCCCTGGCCTCGCCACCGGCGAGAACGGCCGGCGGTCAACGCCGCCGTCGCGCGGTCAGCGCCGGCGCGCGCGCTGGCTGGTGCGCTGGGCCGGCCTAACGTCCGGGCCCCGCCTGTCAGTGAGATAGGATTAGGGTTTTCCAATTTTCGCGCATATGAACAGTGCTGAAGTTTGTTATTTTTTCTATATTTTTGTTACTGTGCTAAAAATTCTGAAAATTTTTGTGTAGCCTCTTTGACATGTGAATAAAATTATAAAAATATGAAACTGAGAATTTGGACAAGTTTTATTGGAGAATTAAAATAGTTAAATAAATAGTTTAAGCACTTTAAATAATTTTGTAGGCTATTCCTGAGGTCCCGAAATTGTGAAATCAATTTTGTAGTACTTTGCAACACTTAACACATCTCTGCTAAAATTTTGAGCCCCTTTCGTAAAAATAAATTTTTAAGCCTTTATAATTAAACCTTTAATTAAATAATGGTTGTTGATTGATTTAGTTAATTCTGCAATTTTGTTTCTCCTATCATATTGTCAAATGTTAGGTGGACACCGTTGTGCCAAATGAGTCAATTAACGCAGAGAGTTTGGGTTAGGAGAAATCCCTTTTGGGTGGTACCATGATTGTGTTGTCTAACAAGATCAATGTGTAATTAACAATTTATATATAGTGAATGAGTTAATTACTGTGGAAATGAATCAGGATATTCTGAGTGGCTTTTGTATTCTGGTTAGTTCTCTACTGAATGCCTATACTATGGTTATGCACTTAACCAATGCTATTCATGTTGTAACAAGAAACTTGCCTTGCATTGTTCCTATTATTTTTCTGGGTCAGTTCTGTTGGAAAAATGATAACACCATGATCCTGTGGTTTTCTGGCAAAATGTTGTATAACAAAGTTGTAGTACTTTGTATATCTAGCTGCTCCTAAAAGTTCGTAATTGTTGGATGTATATACTGGGAGTTATGTTCTGTTCAATCTGGGTATGCAGTGCTGTCCAGAAATCTGGACAGTTTGTGAAAACTGAACTGTTTGGGATATTTAACTTGTGAATCAGTTTTGGTGGATTATAAGAAAGTTGTATAGGGTTTCATGTGCTTTCCAGAATGGTTTAGATCACGATTGTTGATGATTCTGAGCTCCAGATATGGTCTGTGGAACAGTAGTGTTTGAATCTGTCCAGAATCTGGATAGATTTAACCAAATGAATTGTTTGGTCCATATGACCCTGGAATGAGCTTTTGTGTATTATAGAAAAGTTGTAGAGGATTTGTTAAGCTTTCCAGATTGTCCTAAATCACTTGATTTGCTATTTTGTAGCTCCGGTTATGGTTAAAACAAGTTGGTACATGAAATCTGTTCGGGTTATCATTTATGCGAATCTTATTCCAATTGTGATGTCAGTTTCTGAATTCAGTTTATGATGTTGTTTGCTGTTGTACTCTTCCACTGATAATTGTCCAGCATCATGAACATTCATTCATATTCGCATCACATGCATCTTATATATACTCGTTCGTTATATTGCGTTTAGAAACCGAGGTTAGCACGGATCAGCCGGAGATTGCAGCAAGGGAGGCACCAGTCTTCTACGAGGTTGGGTTTGATATCTGTGGGGACGAACCAGAAGGGGAACCCCAAGGCAAGCCCCGGTGCATTTTCCCTACCTTGCAATTTTAAATAATATACTTGTTGATAAAATCTGGTGCATTAAGTTTAGGAGTTCAATGTTACCTATTTGATGCATTAACTACCTTGATTACTCCTTATATTATCCTTGTCTCTGGGTCATTTACAAATTCTTAGATTGCTTAGCCTTGCTCAATAGAGTAGGTTTTTGAAAAGAGAGATGCTATTGTTGGGAACCCTTCCCTCGGTTTGGGATGGTGTAATTAAAATGAGACTGGGCGGGTAACTTGCACAGGAAATGGAGTCCTGGTGTAGTGTTTCCGTCTGTGTCACCTAGGGCCCGTCCGCTGTTGGCCCGTTGGATCGAGAACTATTTGTTAGTACTGGTCACATGCTCCGGTAAGCCCTACTGTGGCTATGCCCTTACTGGAACGGCGCACCCGCGCACTGGGAGTGGAGAGATGGCGGGAGTAGCGTGTACCCACCCTGCTCGGTCCCCTGTTGGACGTTACTCAACAAGGCCGTTGTAGGGCGGTGGTGTACTGTACCCCCGGTTGGCGCGGCTCCGGTCCAGTTTGAGCGGATCCACGGGACGGTTGATATATGCAAGTTCGGTCTTGCATATGTCGTGTGATAAGGAAGACCCAGCTGGGTAGATCAAGCGGTTCGAATCGTCGTTTGCTCCATGAGAAAAGGAGACTCGTCCTCGCACCCTCAGCGTAGTTTAATGATGAAACAATGGAGGATTAATGGGTTGATTAGGAGATGTATATTTATTTACTTAGTTAATATTTGAAATATGGAATGACACAACTACTTAGTAGTAGGAGCTTTTATGCAAAGGAAAACTTTTGGATTCTTGCTAAAGCGTTACCTTGACTTCCCCTCAGCCTGCATTCCTGAGTCTTCTCCCCATTTTATTAGACGGGTAAGTCTTGTTGAGTACTCCTGTACTCAGGGTTCTATGACCCCATGTTGCAGGTGAGACCGCTGAACAGATGTGCTTCGGGCCGTGCTGTATGACTATCTTTCCGGCTGATGATGATAAGTGATGTGCCCTTGGGCAGGGTTAATTAATATGGTTATGTTATCAGACTTTTATCCAGCACTTAGTACTATCGCAACTTAAACTCCTTTTCACCTATGTTGTAATAATGAATACTGGTTTGTAATATTATGTTTATGTAAGACTTCCGCTGATATCTCCGATCTGGTATTTTGTATGAAATGTAGTGTGCTGTAATGATCGTACTCGGATGATTCCTGTGACCTATGGATACGTCGATCGTATCCAACAGATTAATCCAGTCTTGTGGCACACCTACATAACGGTCAGAGGTCGTTGGACATATGACAGGTGTAGGTGGGTCACATTATTGGGCGAGTCTGTTACAGGCTTGGTATCGGAGCAGGATCCCCGTGGCAATCATTACAGTAATTTGAAAAACCTTCAAAACTTATTTTCTAAGGAAAAATCTAAAAAGCTCTTTCTAATCTTATCTTTTGCTCACCTTAACTTACTTCTTGCTTAGTAGGAAGTGTGTGCTGGAAAGTATTTGCCCTATGTTTAAAAAGGTTACAAAATTATTTTGGTGGGTATACAAGTAAGTAGATAATGTCGTATGCGTAGAATCGTAAGTATGCATCATTTCATCTTGCATCAATTAAATTCTAATAATTCTCCTCCGTTAATAGATATCGGGTTAAGGGTATAACTGTACTAACTTGTAGGTGCACGAAATTGACTTTAGTTTAAACTTATTACAGGAATGGCTCGCACCAAGCAGACCGCGCGCAAGTGCACGGGGCCGAGGGGAATCCCGCGACACCAGCTCGCACCGCGTACTGGGGAGGGCAGCAGCAGCCGTAGCGGCCGTAGCCGCAGGGCGGAGCTTCGCGCGGAGGTCGCGAGGCTCACCGCCGCGCTTGCGGAGGCCACCAGGGATCGGGCGCGGGATGCCATGATTATCGGCTTGCTGAAAGAGCAGCGAAAGGAGGCTCTCGTGCTCGAGGCTGACCTGGAGAAGGAGAATGAGCAGCTGCGCAAGATGCGGGATGAGGCATGGCGCCGTGAGGACCTGGCACGCGCTCCGGTCTTTCACCTCGAGTTCCAGATTGAGGACATGGAGGTGTATGCCAACAACCTCCGTGAGGAGATCCATGTCCTCAACAACCGTCTCAACCCCTATCACGGCCCGGGGGCAGCCGAGATGGAGGATGGTGTGGTCCTGGCTGACGGAGGAGAGCCCGATGAGGAGGAGGACGAGCCCGAGTTAGTGATTGAGATCGACGATAGTGACGACGAGGGTGGCCATGTCTCCGGCCTCGACACTGACAACGAGGAGTGATCGTAGTTTGGGTAGTTCTAACTAGTAGTATGGGAGGATAGTTGCACTAGATAGTCCTGCCAGTAGCAGACTGTGTAATAAATAAATTAGACCATGTGATGTTCATGCAACTGCTTTTGCTGATGTGTAATGGAAGTTTATGACTAAGTTAATTATGAGTTACTTATGGATGTTTATGCAATACTTGCTGCATATTACAGATGCCGGTGCATACGCGTGCTTCCGGGGCTGGTACATCCGAGGATGGGGAAAACCAACCACCACCACCACCACGACCACCCCCGACCTTGGCTGAGGCTATTGCTGCGTTAGCCACTGTGACAGCTGATAACACTAGGCTACTACAAGCTATGGCTCAAGGGCGCGGGCAAGGACACCGTGGGCAGGGGCATCAGGATGCCAACAGCACGTACACAGACTTTATGGATACTCGCCCTCCGCTCTTTGCCAAAGCAGAAGAACCTCTGGAAGCAAATGAATGGCTGCATACTATTGAGCAAAAATTTGAGTTAATCCGGTGCACAGACATCCAGAAGCTTCTGTTTGCAGCACAATAGTTTAGAGGACCAGCAGGCACCTGGTGGGCAAATTATTTGGCCACACAAGCTGCTGGACATCAGGTCACATGGGCTAAATTTTGTGAAGTTTTTAGAGCGCATCACATTCCAGCGGGTATCATGCAAATGAAGCTAGAAGAGTTTCTCAAGCTACAGCAGGGTACTCAAACAGTGATGCAGTATGTGAGCAAGTTCAACCATCTCTCTCATTATGCTCCTGATCATGTCAACACTGATGCTAAGAAGAAGCAGTGCTTCATGCGAGGACTGAGCACCAAGCTACAAACCATGATGACCACCTGTGCCAACTCCACCTTCAATGACATTGTGAGTATTGCCATCACTCTAGAAGAGAAGAATCGTGTGCACAACGAAGCAAAAAGGAGGAAGACTGCTCAAACTGGTGCATCTGGGAGTGTGCCGAAACGTCCCAAGTTCCTATACCACCCTGTTCCCCATGCCCATGTGCCTGCTCGCCCACCACAGCAATATTACCAGCCTCAAGCTAATGCCAAAGCCTCTTCCGAGTTCCAGTACCCACGACAAGCCAATGCACCTAGCTCCCAATCCACAAATGTTCCAAAGACCAGTAACCCCTGTTACAACTGTGGCGGGTCAGGGCATTTTGCTAAGAATTGTCCTTCACCATAGAATTTTAATTCCAATCCCTCGCCAGCAAGGTAATCAAGCTAATCCACAAAATAAGCAGCAACAAGGCAACCGTTTTGGTTCTCGATCAGGCACACAGAAGATTTATGTGGTACCCAAGACCAGACAGGTTCATCGTACTCAAGTCGAGACTATTCCAGAAGGCGAACCGGTTATGCTGGGTACGTTTCCTGTTGCCAACCATTTAGCAGTTACACTCTTTGACTCCGGTGCATCGCATTCATTCATCAATAGAGAGTTTGTCACGAAGCATGCAATTCCAATATGTGAGTCCAAGGGGAAAATATCTATACTGTCACCTGGGGGTCGGCTGTATGCCAATGAGATAGTGTATCAAGTTCCAATAGAGATGGGACGACATGTTTATCCCACTTCTATGATTGTGCTGAACCATCAAACCTTAGATGTGATTCTGGGGATGAACTGGATGCAGCGTTATGGGGCTGTGTTAGATACATTGAATAGGACTGTTCGTCTAAATTCGCCAGACCGAAAATCCCAACTTCTCATCCAGCTTCCAAAACCCAAACTAATCAGCCCGAAGTTATGTGCCATGGTTAGTGAAGGAGTCGAGAATGTCCCAGTGGTACGAGAATTCCCTGATGTGTTCCCTGAAGAATTACCCGGTCTGCCACCTGACAGAAACATGGAGTTTGTGATTGAGCTGCAACCAGGAACAACACCTGTATCGCGAAGAGCTTATAGAATGGCTCCAAAGGAGTTAGCCGAGTTGAAGACTTAGTTAAAAGAACTCTTAGAGAAGGGTTTTATCCGGCCTAGTTCTTCTCCCTGGGGATGTCCCGCTATCTTTGTCAAGAAGAAGGACAAGACTTTGAGAATGTGCGTAGACTATCGTCCCCTCAATGAGGTAACCATCAAAAACAAGTATCCCCTTCCTCGTATTGATCTTCTCTTTGACCAGCTTGCCGGAGCCAAAGTTTTCTCCAAAATAGATCTTAGATCAGGGTACCACCAGATAAAGATTAGACCCGAAGATATTCCTAAAACTGCTTTCACAACTCGATATGGCCTGTATGAATACCTTGTCATGTCCTTTGGCCTAACCAATGCTCCAGCCCATTTCATGTATCTCATGAACTCTGTGTTCATGCCTGAACTCGATAAGTTTGTGGTAGTGTTCATCGATGATATCCTGATATATTCCAAAACCAAAGAAGAACATTCTGAACATCTTCGCGTTGTACTGGCTCGTCTGCATGAGCATCAGCTATATGCTAAATTCAGCAAGTGTGCCTTTTGGTTAGAAGAAGTTCAATTCCTGGGTCATGTGTTATCTGCTGAGGGTATTGCAGTTGATCCCGGAGAGGTGCAGGATATTCTGAAGTGGAAGTCGCCAACCACAGTTCACCAAGTCCGCAGTTTCCTTGGCATGGCTGGTTATTATCGCCGATTCATTCTTGGATTTTCCAAAATAGCCAAACCTATTACAGAGTTGCTCAAGAACCAAGTCAAGTTTAAATGGACTCCTGAGTGTGAGTGTGAGCAGGCTTTTCAAACCATAAAGAAGCTGCTTACCACAGCACCAATATTAGCTCAACCAGATATTGAGAAGCCTTTCGATGTATACTGTGATGCCTCCGGAATCGGTCTTGGCTGTGTGTTGATGCAAGAAGGAAGAGTCATTGCCTACGCATCTAGACAGCTAAAGCGACATGAGGAACATTATCCAACTCATGACCTGGAGTTAGCTGCAGTTGTACATGCACTGAAGATATGACGACATTATTTGTTGGGGAATACCTGTCATATGTACACTGACCACAAGAGTTTGAAGTACATCTTTACTCAGGAAGACTTGAATATGCGGCAAAGGAGATGGCTGGAATTAATCAAGGACTATGATCTAGAAATACATTACCATCCAGGTAAGGCAAATGTGGTTGCTGACGCTCTCAGTCGGAATCCTCACTGCACTTGCCTGTCAGTAGCACCCATGAATCTTAGTCTCTGTCAAGAGCTAGAAAAGTTGGGTATAGAGATAGTTTCGCATGGGAGCTTGAATAATATTAGAGTCGAGCCTACCATACGAGAAGAAATTATAGCAGCCTAGAAAGTGAACAAGGGGATAGGTCATATTATAGCAAAAATCAAAGCAGGGGAAACAACTTGTTTCAGAGTTGATGAAGCAGGTGTGTTATGGTTTAAAGATCGATTGGTGGTTCCCAAGGTACCCGAGCTCAGACAGAAGATTCTTGATGAAGCTCATCTTACCAGATTAGCCATCCATCCAGGAAGTAATAAAATGTATCAAGATTTGAAGCAAAGGTTCTGGTGGACAAAGATGAAGATTGAAATAGCTCGCTATGTGGCTCAGTGTGACACTTGTCAGAAAGTAAAGGCAGTACGTTTGAAGCTAGCCGGTGAGTTACAGCCTTTGCCTATTCCAGCTTGGAAATGGGAGGATATTAGCATGGATTTCATCGTGGGTCTTCCCAAAACTTCCAAGGGATTTGACTCGATATGGGTAATCGTAGATCGTCTAACCAAATCAGCTCACTTTATCCCAGCTAAGACTACTTATAGAACTCTTGTCTATGCTCGAATCTATATTGCCAGAATTCTAAGTCTCCATGGAGTACCAAAGACTATAGTCTGATAGGGGAACGCAGTTTGTCTCTCAGTTCTGGAAGCATTTACATGAATCGTTAGGAACCAAACTTCTTTTTAGCACAGCATACCATCCTCAGACTGGAGGTCAAACCGAGAGGGTAAATCAGATTTTAGAGGATATGTTGAGATCCTGTGTGCTCACCTATCCTGATCAATGGGATGAATGTCTTCCATTAGCAGAGTTTTCTTATAATAATAGCTATCAAGAGAGTATCAAGATGGCACCATTTGAAGCACTTTATGGACAAAGATGTCGAACCCTGTTGAACTGGTCAGAGCCTGGCGAGAGAAAATTTTTCGGAGTTGATTTAGTAAATGAAGCTGAAGAAAAAGTAAGGCAAATACAAAACAACCTGAAGGTAGCTCAGACCCGACAAAAGAGTTACGCAGACAGAAGACAAAGACCGTTAGTATTCTCTGAGGGAAGCTATGTATACTTGAAGGTATCACCAATGAAGGGAGTGGTTCGGTTTGGAGTAAAGGGAAAGCTGGCACCTCGATACATCGGACCGTTCAAAATTATAAAGCGGTGTGGAAAGCAAGCTTATCGGTTGGAGTTGCCTGAACAACTTGCTGCTGTACATAATGTATTCCATGTGTCTCAGTTAAAGCAATGTTTGCGAGTGCCTGATCAAGTGATGAGTTATGAAGGCGTGGACATTCAGCTAGATATGACTTATTTAGAGTATCCAGTCAAAGTGCTTGATCAAAAGGACCAAGTCACCCGTAGTAGAACCGTTAAATTCTATAAAGTGCAATGGGATCAACACTCAGAAGAAGAAGCCACCTGGGAATCTGAGGATTTTCTGTTGGAGCACTTTCCGGATTTCCTCGCTTCCATTTAGGTATGTGTTTCATTGGCCTAGGGAAGCTTACATTGGTACTTTAGAGGAAAGTCATAGATTTACATCCTGACACATTTTCTTTTCCATTACTTAGTCAGTCAAACCAATCTCGTGACGAGATTTCTTTAAGGGGGGAGGAGCTGTAACACCTCTGGTGTTTAAAGTCAACTAAAACTTGACATGTCATCATGAGCATGGAAAGCATTCTTATAGCAACACTAAAGATGCATTTACAAATTTCATATACTTGATCTCTAGTGCATCATATGCTTGTTTAAATTCTGTTTTGCTCATTGGATGTGTGGTGATTAAGGAATTGTAGTGGCTGATTTCTAGTAAGATAGATTTATAGACTATGTTGTTCTTGAAAACAAGTCCTTATCGTAGCCCTATGATAAAGACTAAAATCTAAGCTGAATCAGGGCATGGTCCTTAAAACAAAGTTGTAGATACTAATGAAAGGAACAACTTTGGTATATAAAGTTAACAGAGATTCTGCACAGAATTTGAATTGAAACAAATTTGTTTAAACCCTAGAATCTACCCTTGAACTACAACTCTCAAACCATTGAGAATCTGACCTTGGCCCTTTAACCAAAGTCGTAGGGAATGACAAATGTGACAACTTTCATGTTCACAGAATTTGAACTTCTTTAGAAAATTGTAAAGTAATTTGAGAAATTAGTTTAGGTCAAATTTGAATTCAAACCCTAATTCAAAAACTAGGCCGAATTGGAGCATGGTTCTTTAAGCAAGTTTGTAGATCACAAAATTCTGAACAACTTTCATTCTTACAGATTTTGCACTTTAGTTCAAAATTTCGGCGCAATTCAAAAGGGGACAAAACTCATTGTAGCTACAGTCCATGGACCCTTGCATGGCGTCCACGACGGCCGTCGCGGTCACAACGGCGTTCTATCGTCGACACGTCCCCATCCACGCGCCACTCGCTCCCTCTGCATGCACAACTCGCGGGCGCACTCCCTGAGCTCCTCGCCGTCTACATATACCACTCCATCGCCGCGCTCCTCTCTTTTCTTTTCCCTCTGTTTCCGCCGGCCGGAACAGGGAAACTCCGGCGACGAAATCCGTCGTCGTCGAGCTTCCTCCGTCATTGCCGGCTTGACCACAGCTCCGCCTTAACCCCAGCCACTTCCCCGACCCACCGAATCGAGCCCTAGTGACCTGCATTGCCCGGCCGAGCCCCTTCTTCCCCAGCTCCGGCAGACCGCCGCCGCGATCGCTTTCGCCGTCGAGTGGTGAGTACAGGGCCTCTCGGATCGATTCAACTGCATGGTTCGCTTCGCCTTGACCCACTCCCTCTAGTCGGCTCGACGTCCAGGTCGCTACCGCGCCGGAGGAGCCGGAGCGCCGCCGCGAAGCTTCGGTCCGCCGCCGTCTTCGCCGCCGTCGTCGACCTCTACCTCCCCGAGCCTCTCCGACCGAGCTAGCGCGAGCACCAACCCTAGGTGAGCTCCCTGGTGCCGATGCTCGCGGCCTTTTGGTCTCTACCGCGTTGCCTTGGCCAGAACGCCGGCGCGCCGCCGGGAACGGCGCGGCCGAGCCGCCATTGCCGCGGACACCAGGTCTTCGGCCGCTCCTAGCCCTAACCAACCCCCCTGTGTGTTCGCGAGGTGATGTGGAGCGCGTAGGTAGTTTTAGTCTGGTCCCTGGCCTCGCCGCCGGCGAGAACGGCCGGTGGTCAACGCCGCCGTCGCGCGGTCAGCGCCGGCGCGCGCGCTGGCTGGTGCGCTGGGCCGGCCTGACGTCCGGGCCCCGCCTGTCAGTGAGATAGGATTAGGGTTTTCCAATTTTCGCGTATATGAACAGTGCTGAAGTTTGTTATTTTTGCTATATTTTTGTTACTGCGCTAGAAATTCTGAAAATTTTTGTGTAGCCTCTCTGACATGTGAAGAAAATTATAAAAATATGAAACTGAGAATTTGGACAAGTTTTTGTTGAAGAATTAAAATAGTTAAATAAATAGTTTAAGCACTTTAAATAATTTTGTAGGCTGTTCCTGAGGTCCAGAAATTGTGAAATCAATTTTGTAGTACTTTGCAACACTTAACACATCTCTGCTAAAATTTTGAGCCCCTTTCGTAAAAATAAATTTTTAAGCCTTTATAATTAAACCTTTAATTAAATAATGTTTGTTGATTGATTTAGTTAATTCTGCAATTTTGTTTCTCCTATCATATTGTCAAATGTTAGGTGGTCACTGTTGTGCCAAATGAGTCAATTAACGCAGAGAGTTTGGGTTAGGAGAAATCCCTTTTGGGTGGTACCATGATTGTGTTGTCTAACAAGCTCAATGTGTAATTAACAATTTATATATAGTGAATGAGTTAATTACTGTGGAAATGAATCAGGATATTCTGAGTGGCTTTTGTATTCTAGTTAGTTCTCTACTGAATGCGTATACTATGGTTATGCACTTAACCAATGCTAATCATGTTGTAACAAGAAACTTGCCTTGCATTGTTCCTATTATTTTTTTGGGTCAGTTCTGTTGGAAAAATGATAACAACATGATCCTGTTGTTTTCTGGCAAAATGTTGTATAGCAAAGTTGTAGTACTTTTGTATATCTAGCTGCTCCTAAACTTTCGTAATTGTTGGATGTATATACTGGGAGTTATGTTCTGTTCAATCTGGGTATGCAGTGCTGTCCAGAAATCTGGACAGTTTGTGAAAACTGAACTGTTTGGGATATTTAACTTGTGAATCAGTTTTGGTGGATTATAATAAAGTTGTAGAGGGTTTCATGTGCTTTCCAGAATGGTTTAGATCACGATTGTTGATGATTCTAAGCTCCAGATATGGTCTGTGGAACAGTAGTGTTTGAATCTGTCCAGAATCTGGACAGATTTAACCAAATGAATTGTTTGGTCCATATGACCCTGGAATCAGCTTTTGTGTATTATAGAAAAGTTGTAGAGGATTTGTTAAGCTTTCCAGATTGTCCTAAATCACTTGATTTGCTATTTTGTAGCTTCAATTATGGTTAAAACAAGTTGGTACATGAAATCTGTTCGGGTTATCACTTATGCGAATCTTATTCCAATTGTGATGTCAGTTTCTGAATTCAGTTTGTGATGTTGTTTGCTGCTGTAGTCTTCCACTGATAATTGTCCAGCATCATGAACATTCATTCATATTCGCATCACATGCATCTTATATATACTCGTTCGTTATATTGCGTTTAGAAACCGAGGTTAGCACGGATCAGCCGGAGATTGTAGCAAGGGAGGCACCGGTCTTCTACGAGGTTGGGTTTGATATCTGTGGGGACGAACCAGAAGGGGAACCCCAAGGCAAGCCCCAGTGCATTTGCCGTACCTTGCAATTTTAAATAATATACTTGTTGATAAAATCTGGTGCATTAAGTTTAGGAGTTGAATGTTACCTATTTGATGCATTAACTACCTTGATTACTCGTTATATTATCCTTGTCTCTGGGTCATTTACAAATGCTTAGATTGCTTAGCCTTGCTCAATAGAGTAGGTTTTTGAAAAGAGATGCTATTGTTGGGAACCCTTCCCTCGGTTTGGGATGGTGTAATTAAAATGAGAACGGGCGGGTAACTTGCACAGGAAATGAAGTCCTGGTGTAGTGTTTCCGTCTGTGTCGCCTAGGGCCCGTCCGCTGTTGGCCCGTTGGATCGAGAACTATTTGTTAGTACTGGTCACATGCTTCGGTAAGCCCTACTGTGGCTATGCCCTTACTGGAACAGCGCACCCGCGCACTCGGAGTGGAGAGATGGCGGGAGTAGCGTGTACCCACCCTGCTCGGTCCCCTGTTGGACGTTACTCAACAAGGCCGTTGTAGGGCGGTGGTGTACTGTACCCCCGGGTGGCGCGGCTCCGGTCCGGTTTGAGCGGATCCACGCGACCGTTGATATATGCAAGTTCGGTCTTGCATATGTCGTGTGATAAGGAAGCCCCAGCTGGGTAGATCAAGCGGTTCGAATCATCGTTTGCTCCACGAGAAAAGGAGACTCGTCCTCGCACCCTCAGCGTAGTTTAATGATGAAACAATGGAGGATTAATGGGTTGATTATGAGATGTATATTTATTTACTTAGTTAATATCAGAAATATGGAATGACACAACTACTTAGTAGTAGGAGCTTTTATGCAAAGGAAAACTTTTGGATTCTTGCTAAAGCCTTACCTTGACTTCCCCTCAGCCTGCATTCCTGAGTCTTCTCCCCATTTTATTAGACAGGTAAGTCTTGTTGAGTACTCCTGTACTCAGGGTTCTATGACCCCATGTTGCTGGTGAGACCGCTGAACAGATGTGCTTCGGGCCGTGCTGTATGACTATCTTTCCGGCTGATGATGATAAGTGATGTGCCCTTGGGCAGGGTTAATTAATATGGTTATGTTATCAGACTTTTATCCAGCACTTAGTACTATCGCAACTTGAACTCCTTTTCACCTATGTTGTAATAATGAACACTGGTTTGTAATATTATGTTTATGTAAGACTTCTGCTGATATCTCCGATCTGGTATTTTGTATGAAATGTAGTGTGCTGTAATGATCGTACTCGGATGATTCATGTGACCTATGGATACGTCGATCATATCCAACAGATTAATCCAGTCTTGTGGCACACCTACATAACGGTCAGAGGTCGTTGGACATATGACAGGTGTAGGTGGGCCACATTATTGGGCGAGTCTGTTACAGCCAGGACGATGCTCGATGAGCATAGGACTCCTAGGCGATATTGGGCCGAGGCTATGAACACTGCATGCTATATTTCCAATCGCATTTTTCTCCGAGCTTTCTTGAAATAGACTTCTTATGAGTTGCGTTTTGGTAGACAGCCCAAAGTGAGTTACTTTAGAGTCTTCGGTTGCCACTGTTTTATATTGAAGAAAGGCAATCTGGACAAATTTGAGTCTCGTTCTTCTGACGGTGTATTTTTGGGTTATAGCACTCACACTCGAGCTTATCGTGTACTTAACCTTGATACTAACAGAGTCATGGAGACATCCAATGTCACCTTCGACGAGACCATGGTTTGTCCTTCTTCTCGTTTTGAGCGTGCAGGTGATCATGAGGTTGGTGAGCCTCTTTTTGATGACGAGGACGAGGATGCTGAAGGCATGGGTGACCCAGCATTACCTCCACCTGCTGTGCCGCAAAGAGCGGCTTCTACTACGACTCACGGCCCCCACACTTCTTCCTCATGGGGGCCGTGGGATTCGCCACCCCGAGCGGTACCTTTTGTACCCGGGGAGGAACCAGCTGCTGTTGAGGGGGAGGTCACTTCAGCTCGGGAGGCGCCACGACACATCCAGCGCCAACACCCGCCTCAACAGATGATCGGCAGCATCGACGAACGTGTCACTCGGTCCAGGTCACAACAAATCTCTCACTTTGCTCATTCTGCATTTGTTGCTGATTTTGAACCCCGAGATGTTGGACACGCTTTGACGGATCCGGATTGGGTCAATGCCATGCATGAGGAGTTAGAAAATTTTGAGCGAAATCGGGTTTGGGTTTTGGTTCCACCTCCTCCAGACTGTAATCCTATTGGGACAAAATGGGTTTTCAAAAACAAACAAGGAGAGGATGGCCACATTGTGACGAACAAAGCGAGACTTGTGGCCAAGGGTTATAGTCAGAAGGAGGGGATAGACTATGAGGAGACTTTTGCTCCTGTAGCTCGTTTGGAGGCTATTAGGATACTCTTGGCTTTTGCTGCATCCAAAGGTTTCAAACTTTTTCAAATGGATGTCAAGAGTGCCTTCTTAAACGACTACATAGAAGAAGAGGTGTATGTTCAGCAACCCCCCGGTTTTTAAAATCCCAAGTTTCCAAACCATGTTTTCAAACTTCACAAAGCTTTATATGGTTTGAAACAAGCCCCTAGAGCCTGGTATGATAGGTTGAAAACCTTTTTGCTTGCTAAGGGTTTAAAATGGGATGTGTGGATAAAACGCTTTTTCTCCTCAAGCAAGGCAAAGACATCTCTTGGTCCAGATTTACGTGGATGATATCATTTTCGGTGGTTCTTCTCACGCTTTGGTTGCCAAGTTTGCAGATATTATGAGCAGGGAGTTCGAGATGAGTATGATGGGCGAGCTGACTTTCTTTCTCGGATTGCAAATTAAGCAATCCCGAGAAGGGACGTTTGTGCACCAGGGCAAGTACACCAAAGACTTGCTGAAGAGGTTCGATATGGGTGAGGCCAAGCCTCTTCCAACACCCTTGTCGACCACAATGGCCCTGGATGCGGACAAGGATGGATAAGCTGTGGACCAGAAGGAGTACCGAAGCATGATCGGGTCACTCCTCTACCTGACGGCGACACGCCCGGACATCCAGTTCGTGGTGTGTCTCTGTGCGCGCTTTCAGACGTCGCCGTGCACTTCTCACCGTCAGGCGGTCAAGTGCATTTTCAGGTACCTTCGTTTCACACCTGAGTTTGAGATTTGGTATTCAGCATCCTCCAGCCTCTCCCTTTGCGGTTATTCCGATGCCGATTTTGCTGGTTGCCGTTTAGAGCGCAAGTCCACTTCTGGGACTTGCCAGTTTATTGGTTCTTCTCTTCTATCTTGGTCTTCTCCCAAGCAGTCTAGTGTCGCTCAGTCCACCACAGAGGCTGAATATGTTGCTGCGGCTAGCTGCTATTCTCAGTTGCTTTGGATGATGGCCACTTTGCGTGATTTTGGTCTGAGTTTTACTCGCGTGCCTTTGCTTTGTGACAGCACGAGTGCTATTAGCGTTGCTAAGAACCCCGTGCTTCACTCGAAGACCAAACACATTGATGTGCGCTTTCATTTCTTGCGAGACCATTATGAGAAGGGTGATATCGACCTTCGCCATGTCGATACTCATCATCAGTTGGCTGATATTTTCACCAAGCCTTTGGACCAATCAACCTTTAATCGGTTGAGAGGTGAGCTTGGTGTGTGTTTCCCCTTTAAGATGGGGGAAACATTTTGATTCTTGTATCATAGACTGACTATTTTTCGTTTGTCTTGTTTTCTTTTTAGTTTCGTCTTTTGCATTTCAGCATACGCTTTTACTTTCTGAGCTTCATGTATATAATCTTTAGAATGTAACTATGCTCTATGTAGTATGCTCCAATGCTTGATGTTAATGCTTGTAGGCTTATGCTCTTTCTGATCACTGATACATGTTGTGAGTTGAGCTATTTTTGAATGGTGAATCTGCTTAATAAACATAAAACTTGAAATTGTTCACCATTGAGATATGCAACTAGCATGTGTAGGATGTGTTGAGTTCACTCGTGCTTTTCATATATGCTAGGTTGCTATGTCTCTAGTTCTGAGTCATTCACTTGCTTGGTTTGTTCATATTCTATCAATAAAATCTGAACCAAGTCTTTTAAGTGAATTGAAAAGATCGAGATGGGATTCCTTGTCAACACATCACGGTATCGAGACTGTTTCTCAGTGCACTTCGAGTTAAACTTGAGCCGTGTAGTGTATGACCGAAACCGATGCTTTAAGCTTCTGATTGCATAGGCATAGGCTTCGCTCGGTTGAAAAGTTAGGCATTGACAAGCTTTCAACCTCTCGCAATCACATGGTAAATTCTGAACTTGTGAAATTTCACCGCTGCAACTCCGATTATAATTTGAAATCACAAGTCTATGTTTCATTCTATAACATGATGATTGAACTTTGCTAGGGGTAGTTTACCTTGTATACATGCTTAGCACCTGTTTGAATTCCTGTCTATACATGTGTAGTGCTATTTTGATGGTGAATACCCTTTTGGCTAAAAACTGCTCACTTTGCTCTCATGTTCATATTTCGTATTTGGTGATCAGTTTGAGCATTTGCTAGCATTTTATGGATGTTGTTGAGTCATCGGATCAGAACTTTGTAGAGCATCCTTGCATTCTATTGACTATATTCCTGAAGCTGCTAACTTGCATGTTGACTCATATGCATTCTGGAAGGAGAAGAAATTTGCTTGTTGGCACTTTTGTTGGTACATTTTCTAAGGGGGAGAAACTTCTACTCGATGGTGCATTCTTTGCTTGATGTTGCATTTTCAACTAAGGGGGAGATATTGCAAATCATATGCTCTCTGAGTATTCAACTAAGGGGGAGAAACTACTTGGGCAGAAAATTTTCAAATCTTGTGCTTTCCGAAGTTGAATCAAGGGGGAGTTTTCCTGGTTGTGTGCACTATTTGAGGGGGAGCTTGTGACCGTAAGGGTTCAATTGGTTCGGAGCGTTTTTGCTAGTTGTGTTGAGCCTTTGCCTCTTTCTTGAGGGACTAGCATTCATTTTTCAGTTTTTCAATTGGTGTCGAGCTCTTTTTCTTAAGTTGGTAACAGTTGGTATCGAGCTTTCCTGCTAGCGGTGTTGAGCCTGTTCTACCTCTTCTTGAGGGCTAGCTTTTGCTTTGTTTGGTTGCATCGAGCCGTTGCCCATGTCTTTGGGGACCAAGTTGTCTTGCTCTTTCCATTTGACCTTCTTCGGCTTTGCTATGCTTTTGGGTCATTTGGTCGAGTTCTCTCTTCTCCTTCTTCCTTCTTCTATTTCTATTATGATTTGTGTGCGTAGTTGACAATGCACTCATCAAGGGGGAGATTGCGGATACATGGGGGTATGCCGGGTCTCGAGTGATGAGTGATTGTCAACGGGTTTGATCGCATGTTCTTTGGCTTGTGTTGTGCAGGTGTCGAGCACGGAGACAGCGATCGAGGGCAAGGTGAAGGACAAGTAGAGACGTCCCGTGCCGACGGACCGGGAGCGGTGAAGGGCGGACGTGAGGATTGAACTGAGGGACCGGTGGCCTGAGAATCAGCTGTGGTGGCTGGCAGCCTGGGACAGCGACGAGCGAAGACTTGCGGGACATGGTGTTGCTCGGGTCGAGGACCTAGGGACACGTGTCGGTGGACGGGGTGCATGGGTGGTTGTTGGTAGTTCTTAGCTTCACTAAAGATAGTGCTAGGCAACTATCCTCGGTAACGGCCCAGGAATGCTTGTTGGCACTTGCTAACGTTGTTACTAGGAGTAGACTATGGAGTCTATCCCCGGCAACGGCGTCAGAAGTGCTTGAAGCAAGACCGGTCACTATACCTAAAGGAGTGGAGCTAAAGCAGCTATCTACTAATGCCAAGCGGGGTTGTCAATCCCGACACTAGTAGGAGCTAGGTAGAGAGAATGCAATCTACCAGGAGGAGATTCTGCAAGCGCACAGAACTATCGTAGTAGCACTTCGCCTGGGAGTACCAGGTGTAGATTTATTTGATCCCAAGGGAAGGCTAGGGTGGTGTATGAGTCGAGTCAAGGAGGGGATGAGAGTCGAAGAAAAGAGAAAAAGGAAACGGGGAGAAGGGAAGATGAAAGGCTAGAAAGAATATATGGGTGGATAGGTAAGGATGAAATGGAAGGCTAAGGTAAGGTGGATAACTAGATAGATAGATAGGGTAACTAAGGATAACTAACTAATTATTAACTACTAACTAATCCTAGATAACTACAAAGCAAGATAACTACAAAGCGAGACAGTTACGAAGCAAGGCACGCAAAAGACAATAAAGCAACTAAGTTGAGTATAGTTTTTTTCCTATCTTGTCAAGTATCGAGCCGTACTAGCCTTTACCACTGACTTAGGTTGAACGCTAGCACAACGAGCCTTACTGTTAAACTGGGCCAACTACGTGGTGGAATTCAAGGCGCACAGGGCTGTCACCACCTGCTTGCTACCACAGCTATCCGGGGGTTGAGCCGTATCTGAAGGTAAGTCTATAACTAAGCACCACGCTTAATTATATTCTAACTATCTCTACCCTAGCTTTGAATAGAGACACCCATGCGGACGTCAGAGCAAACACTTGACTTAATAAGATAAACACTAAACTAACTAAGCAACCTATTGGCAAAGATCAAACACTAAGCTCACTAGAGATTAACTACTATGGCTAAGTGAATTGAACTGTAGGATAGCTAGGCACTCAAGCAATCAATCAAGTATACCACTCAATACTGATAAGTAGAATAATGTAATACTTGAAATGATGAACTAGAATATAGTAAATGCTTGAGTAACAAGAGCAAAACCTGAACTGGAGATGAAGGAAGACTCTTCCCAGCTCCAGAACCGATCACTCGCACGCCTCTACTCTTGAGCTAACCCTTGAGCAGCGCTACCGCGAGGGCGAAGATGCCTTGCTCTACTAGCTACCTACTTGCCAAAGCTCTCTAAGCTTCTAACCTAACTCTCACTTGCTTCTCTTGCTTTGCTTCTCTTGGAAGTGATGGTACTGTTGGGTGTGTATGAAGAGGTGCCTCAGGGGGGTATTTATAGTCCAAATGAGTGAGGGGGTTCTTATAGTGGGCAGCCAACCGACCTAGGGTTAGGTCAGGTGGCGGGCGCCACCCCCTAGTGGCGGCCGCCAGCTCCCTGGCCGTTGGATGAACCGCCTCTGCTTCAACGGCATCTAGGTGGTTGTCCAAGGCGGTTTGGAGGTCGGTTGCATGTCCTAGCAACCGACATTCAGCCTTGATCCACGCCACTTCATCCTGAGCCGTCCGATGCCACTGACCTAGTGACCAAGGGCCAAGATTTGGCCTTGGGGAGGTCACACGGATCGGTGACGTGGCAAGGAGGCACTTGGGCCAACCCAAGTGGCGGGCGCCACCCCCCTTAGGCCCATTTGGGCCCTGCTGATAGGGCTTGGCTCCTGGTGGGTCCAAATGTCCAAATTTGTGTCAAATCCTGCATTCAAATAAAAGTCTATGGACATGTTGAATTCGGTTAGTTTGAAACCTATTTGACTACATTTCATGCCTTTTTGGTGGAGTTTAGGGTCAAATGTTGATGGTAAAACAGGTGTTTAAGGACCGTCAACAGCGGTGCATCCCCTCTACAGCTCCGGTTTGGTGGTTGAGCCACAGAAAAACCACCGGCTAGACGGTTTCCAGGTTTGGGCCACAAAACCTGGGGGTGCTGCGGGTTTGCCGAGTTTGGGCCACAAAACTCGGGCTGAGGACGGTTTCCAGGTTTGGGCCTCAAAACCTGGGCGCTGGCGGGTTTCTGAGTTTGGGCCACAAAACTCAGGCGATGGGCGGCTGGTTTCCCGGTTTGGGCCTCAAAATCGGGGGATGGACTTGAAGGCCTGGTTTCCCGGTTTCGGCCACAAAACCGGGGGTGCGAAGTCCGGGAAAAGGACGAGCAGAGCGGAGGCGGCACGTGGCGGCAATCGGTGAGGTTGCGTCGAGGCAACGCTACCAGTTGTGCGGGCGTGGCCGTCGGATCACAACTATCTTCGAGTTGGTCCAGAATAACCCTAGGGTTTATCTGCCTCGCTCTGTAATTAGTTAGGGGTAGAGTGGGAATTAGAATTAGGATAAGTAGAGGGAGACACCCACCTCCCATCCGATCTCAGTCATTTGCTCTTTCACTCCTAGGGTTTCCTGCTCTCCCATTCCCTGCTGTAGCGAACTGAGATCCACAGAGAAGAGAACAATACCTCTGTGCTCGTGAGATTTTGAGGAAGTGAGACCGTAATCTCACTATTGTAGCATGTGGTAGCCACACGGTTGCAAATTCGTGGTTGAGATTCGCGTTTTGTTCGTGTTCTTCGCAGGTTGCTTTTTCTCCACGTTTTTCCCGTCGATCGATCTCTTTGCTTGGTACGTATTTTGGAAATCCGGTTGAACCAAGTTGTTCTAGATCGTGAGGCACTTCTTTCCACCGAAGGGATTCATCCCTAACCTCACGAGCTAGTAGATCTGTCGATTTTTCTCTTGGATCGGTTTTTGCTCCCTTTGCTCCGATTTCTTCCAATTCACCGATTTGGAGTTAGGTTCGAGCCATGATTCTTTTGGGATAGCTCACTAACCTCCTTGGAACTCTTCATACCAAGTCTAAGCCTTAGTGTTTTTGATTCGGAGGAGATCGGGTTGAATTCGCGGATAACAGCACTGAATCGGAGGCATCGGACGCTAGGGTTCGTGGCATCGGACGCTGACCCGAATAGCATCGGACACTCCGTTGCCACGTGTCAAGTTCTGACAGTTTTAAAGGAGCTACGGACGCGACCATCGGACGCTCCGAAGTGTAACCATCGGACGCTGAAGGTTTACTGTTCACAGCGTCCGATGGGTGTCCAGTAAGGATCCAGTCAGGCATTTTTAGCATCGGACGCTTCCGGTGTTGGGTCATCGGACGCTGCCAGCGTCCGATGCTGCTGAGTTTGCGCAGTTTCGTCCGTGGTTCGTTCGTTCGTTGTCGGTTTTGATTTACGGCTTTTGCGTTAGGTTTCTTGAGTTGTGTAGTGTCTTACTGTGCTTCCCGGAAGCATCCACCCCACATCTAGGGTCATGGACACTCGCAAGCTCTAGGTTTGCTCTTAGGGTGATTCTCGGGACAGTGGCAACAAGTTTCCGAAAGGAAATTTTGAAGCTCCCATTCACCCCCCCTCTGGTCGCTTTCTGGTAACACTCTCAGTCCTTCAACTAGCAGTTTTGCATTCTAATGCGTTGTTTCAGCCTCAATTGGTATCAAGCCTTGAGCTAGTGGTGTTGAGTCTTTTCTGCCTCTTCTTGAGGGCTAGCTCATTTTTGACTTGGTTGCGTCGAGCCGTTGCCCATGTCTTTGGGAACCAAGTCTTTTGCTCTATGTGATCGAGTTTTGCTCTTTGTTGAGTTGTTGCTCCGATCCTTTGCTTGGTTGCGTTGAGCCGTTGCCCATGTCTTTGGGGACCAAGTTTTCCGTTTTGGTATCTCAAGCCATCTCTTGTGCCTAGTATTTGTCAATTCAATCATCAAGGGGGAGAAATTTCGAAACCCAAGTGGATAAGTACCTTAAATTTCGAAACCCAAGTGGATAAGTACCTTGGTTTCTTATGTGGG
Source organism: Coix lacryma-jobi var. lacryma-jobi (assembly GCA_009763385.1). NCBI lineage: Eukaryota > Viridiplantae > Streptophyta > Magnoliopsida > Poales > Poaceae > Coix > Coix lacryma-jobi. The sequence continues at coordinate 83,984,428 of CM019822.1, forward strand.
TTTCTTTTGTGATGATTGTTTGAAAATTTTATTTGAGATTGGTTTTTGAGTGCCTTTTTGGGATTCATGAAACTCTTGTTTCTCTTGACTCTTCCGTTGTGTGGAGGCTTTGCCCACTTTTCCCATTTCTTTCGGGACCGAGAGCTTTTATTTGGGGTTTTCATGATCCTTCCTCATATCAAGTGGCCTTGTGTTTGCTTTTGCTTGGCTTTTGGGCACTTGAATGAGGCTTGCCTTCAAACCCTTCCTTTGTGGCTTTATTGTTAGTCAATGCATTCATCAAGGGGGAGATTGAGAACATATATGATGAATGATTGATATTTGTGAGGAAGGTTTGAGGATTTTCCCGATTGAGTCATTATTCGACTATGCGCTTAATATTTATGACTAACCGATGGCGTTGAGTTGTGTGTGTTTATGTGTTGGTGTGCATGTGCAACATGTGTCTCTTGGCTGTGTTGAGGTGCAGGTGTTGAGCTCAGAGACAGTGGTCGATGGCGAGGTGAAGGTCAAGTAGAGATGTGTCGTGCCAACGGACCGGGAGCGGTGAAGGATGGGCGTGTCGTGCGGCGGATGTGCCATGCCGATGGACCCAGAGCGGTGAAGGGCGAACATGAGGCTTGGACCGACGGACCGAGAGGCCGGAGGACCAGCTGTGGTAGCTGGCACGTGGCATCGACGAGCAAGAGCACATGGGATGTGCGATGCATCGGCCGAGTCGGGAGGAAGACGATGCCGTCGTGGCCCTTGGCGAGAGGTCGGACACGGGCTTGCGTGCGGCGCAAGTGCCGTCGGCCGAGTCAAGAAGGAAGGCGAAGGCGTTGTGCCCGGCTTGGATGTTGGACATGCATCGCAATCGGTGCCGGTGGTCGAGGTGTGCGAACCACATCCCGTCTACGGCGCAGGTTCGGTAGTTGAGCCTCAAAAAGCTACCATCGACGGTTTCCGAGTTTGGGCCTCAAAACTCGGGGTGGCCGGTTTCCGAGTTTGGGCCTCAAAACTCGGGGTAGACGGTTTCCAGGTTTGGGCCTCAAAACCTGGGCTCGTGGGTTTCTGAGTTTGGGCCTCAAAACTCAGGGTGGACGGTTTCCAGGTTTGGGCCTCAAAACCTGGGCTGGCGGGTTTACCGGTTTGGGCCTCAAAACCAGGGTAGGTCCAAAAGGACGGTCGACGCGTGGCGGCGTGGAGAGGCTGGCGTGGTGGCGAAGCTATCCACGAGGAAGGCACGATGGTCGACGTGACGGCACGTGGCGGCATCCTGAAGCTTGCGTTGAGGCGAAGCGAAGCATGAGAAGGCGCGTGACCGTCGGATGAAAACTGCTAGGGTTGGACAGTTTTACCCCTGGGGGGTATTTGGGTCAGTGCTTCATGTGAGGGCGTTTTGGTCTTCAGACGTGCGCCTATATATATGAAGGGGGCTCGTTAGGGCAGCCCATCCTTGGACGGTGTCACTCTCATTTTGTTTAGGTGAGAGGAGGCTAGGGTGGGAGGAGAGACCGGCTCTTGTTCTTGAGCTTTTTGCCATCCGTGTTTTGTACTACGAGGAGTGGCTTGTAACCCGACACAGAGTGCTAAATAGTTCATCATCTAATAGCAATCCAAGGATCAATTTCTCCCTCCTCTTGTTGGCTGCGATTTTGGATCGATTCGCGATTTTGTTCTTCGCGTTCTTCGTTTTCCCCTCTATGTGATTTTGTGATAACTTTTGATTGGAGGGATGGATTGCGATTCCGTTTGAACCATCTTGTGCTTTGTCATGAGAAGCATCTTTCCACAGAAGGGAATCATCTAATTCCTCATGAGCACATAGATCGGGCGGATTTCGTTTTTGGAGCCAAACTTTTCACCTTTGCACAAGATTTGCAATTGATGAAGTTTTAGTTGGATTCGAGCCATGATCTCTTAGAGTTAGCTCAACAACCTTGTTGTGATCCTCTGTGCAAAGTTTCAAGTCAATCCAAGTTGATTTGATTGAGTTTTGGCAATTTGTTCTTCAGCTCGAGCTGCTGATTTACAGGTCGCGGAACCTCCGCGCTGAACTGCGGAACCTCCGCGGTCCAGAGCCTCCGCGCTGAACCGTGGAACCTCCGTAGTCTGTAGGTGGTTTTAGGCATGCACGGAGTCTCCACGCAGAGGCATGGAACCTCCAAGGTCTGTAGGTGGAACCTCCGAGGTCTAAAGGTTTCCAGTGATCTTCTAGACCGCGGAACCTCCGAGCAAGCACGCGGAACCTCCGGGCCTGCTAGCTGATTTTGGTCTTCCGAGCCTTCCAAGTGTCCGTTTCTCGATCCGTTTGTTCCGATGGGTTTCTAGTCTACCCAGGAACTTTTCTAAGTCATCAAACCACTAGTTGGTTTGGGTGATTTAGTTTTTGGGCTCTTTTCTCGTTTCTATCGAGTTAGAGAGTGCCATTTTGGTTTTCTAATCGTTTTGACCGTGCAGTGTGTTTTTCGCTATGGTGAGTGTTCTTCTGTGTTCGCCGGTCATCACCGAGAACATCCAGCCACTTGTTGGCTCGTGAACACTACCCGTGTGAGATTTTGCGCTTTTGGGTGACTTTCTAGGATAAAGGTCGTTGATTTCTCGAGATGAAATTTGTGGCTCCCATTCACCCCCCTCTGGTCGCCATTTCCGGTCCTTCAGAACCCGCTGCGGATACATGTGTGTATGCCGGATCTTGAGTGATGAGTGATTGTCAATGGGATTGATGCACATGTTCTTTGGCTTGTGTTGTGCAGGTGTCGAGCACGGAGACAGTGATCGAGGGCAAGGTGAAGGTCAAGTAGAGATGTGTCGTGCCGATGGACCTGGAGTGGTGAAGGGCGGACGTGAGGCTTGGACTGAGGGACCGGTGGCCTAAGGATCAGCTGTGGTGGCTGACAGCCTGTGATAGCGACGAGCGGAGACTTGCGGGGCACGGTGTGGCTCAGGTCGTGGACCTAGGGACAATTGTCGGTGGACGGGGTGCACGGGCGGTGCATCCCCTCTATGGCGTCGGTTTTGTTTGTTGAGCCACAGAAAAACCACCGGTGGACGGTTTTCCAGGTTTGGGCCTCAAAACCTGGGCGTTTGCGGGTTTCTGAGTTTGGGCCACAAAACTCAGGTGATGGACGACAGGTTTCCCGGTTTCGGCCTCAAAACTGGGGGAGGACTTGAAGACTGGTTTCCCGGTTTCGGCCTCAAAACCGGGGGGAGGTCCGTGAAAAGGACGAGCGGCGCGTTGGCGGCACGTGGCGGCATTAGGTGAGGTCGCGTCGAGGCGAAGCTACCGGATGTGCGGGCGTGGCCGTCGGATCGACTACTCTCCGAGTTTGTCAGGAATAGCCTTAGGGTTAGCCTGCCAGCTCAAGCTATAGGGGTAGAAGGGGAATAATTGTATTAGGCTATATTAGGAGAGGCCACCGCTCCCTCCATTCTATCTCAGCCATTTGCTACTTGCACTTAGGGTTTCCTGCTCTCCCACATCCCTGCTGTAGTGCGGATACATGGGTGTATGCCGGATCTTGAGTGATGAGTGATTGTCAACTGGTTTGATGCGCATGTTCTTTGGCTTGTGTTGTGGAGGTGTGGAGCACGGATACAGTGATCGAAGGCAAGGTGAAGGTCAAGTAGAGACGTGCCGTGCCGATGGACCGGGAGCGGTGAAGGATGGGCGTGTTGTGCGGCGGACGTGCCATGCCGATGGACCCAGAGCGGTGAAGGGCGGACGTGAGGCTTGGACTGAGGGACCGGTGGCCTGAGGATCAGCTGTGGTGGCTGACAGCCTGGGACAGCGACGAGCGAAGACTTGCGGGGCACGGTGTTGCTTGGGTCGAGGACTTGGGGACACGTGTCGGTGGACGGGGTGCACGGGCGATGCATCCCCTCTACGGCGTCGGTTTGGTGGTTGAGCCACAGAAAAACCACCGGGTGGACGGTTTCCAGGTTTGGGCCTCAAAACCTGGGTGTGGCCGGTTTCCGAGTTTGGGCCACAAAACTCGGGCTGAGGACAGTTTCCAGGTTTGGGCCTCCAAACCAGGGCGCTGGTGGGTTTCTGAGTTTGGGCGACAAAACTCAGGCGATGGACGTCAGGTTTCCCGGTTTCGGCCTCAAAACCGGGGGTTGGTCATGAAGACAGGTTTCTCGGTTTCGGCTTCAAAACCTTAGGCGAGGTCTGTGAAAAGGACGAGCAGAGCGGTGGCGGCATGTGGTGGCAATCGGTGAGGTCGCGTCGAGGCGAAGCTACCTATTGTGCGGGTGTGGCCGTCGGATCACCATCATCTTCGAGTTGGTCCAGAATAACCTTAGGGTTTAGCTAGTTCGCTCTGTAACTAGTAGGGGTAGAGTGGGTACTAGAATTAGGATAAGTAGGGGGAGACACCCACCTCCCAAACTATCTCAGCCATTGCTATTTTCATTCTAGGGTTTCCTCTCTTCCAATCCCTGTTGTAGCTACTGAGATCCGTAGAGAACCATACCTCTGTGATCATGAGTTTTTGTGGAAGTGAGACCGTAATCTCACTATTGTAGTGTGTGGTAGCCACACGGTTGCAAATTCATGGTTTGATTCGCGTTTTGAATTTGTTCTTCGCGTTCTTCGTTTCTCCATGATTTTCCCGTCACTCGATCTCCCTCTATACTACGTCTTTTTGAAATCCACTTGAATCAACTTGTTCTTTGAAGTGAGCAGAACATTTTGACTGAAGGAATTCATCTCTACCCTCACGAACAAGTAGATCGGGTCGATTCATGTTTTGTGGCGCTTTTTTAGTTCATACACCTTCCCCTTCGATTTCCCGTTGTTTGAGTTAATTTGAGCGGATAATTTCTTGGGGATAGTCTTCCAACTACCTCGTGATCATCTTCTCCAAGTTTGGGATCAAGGGATTTTAATTTGGATCGGATTTGGGGAGATTTCAGTTGAGGGCGACCAAAATCGCCCTCTCTGGGCATTCGCGGACAGTCCGCCGCTGTGCCCGCGGACAGTCCGCGCATCGGGACTTGGCCAGCTCACTGGCCGCGAGTCTCTGCTGTTGGAGTCCAGGTTGACCGTCGGACAGTCCGCCGTTGCAACCCGCGGACAGTCCGGGACTGTCCAGAGTTGTTTCAGCAGAAGTGCTGTTTTGCTCTTTTGGCCTACAGATAGTCCGCCGCTGGTTCCCGGACAGTCCACCGTTGGGCAGACAGTCCGCCGCCATACTCGCGGACAGTCCGGGACTTCGTAGACTTGTGGTTTTCAGTGCATTTGGTCTCCCGGCTTTTTCGCTTGGTTTTCGGACTTCTCGTTTGGCCCTAGAGTTAACCAAGAAACCTCTCTAGGTATCTTTGCTACTTGTTAGCATAGGTATTTGGAGATTTCTCGACGTAGCCTTCCATCTACGTTCGGGAGTCGGTTTTTGAGGTTGAACTTGAGCCGGAGCTTTTGGCGTTTGGTTTGCTCTTGTCTTGTGGTGCCTCGCTGTGATCATAGGGATCATCCACCCTCTTCCAAGGGTCGTGGGCATCACGTTTCGATCGAAGCTTTAGGGGGTTGATTGTTGGGACAAAGGCCAAAGTTTCGAGAGAAATTTTTAGGTTCCCATTCACCCCCCCTCTGGTCGCCTTGCTGTTGCATTCTCGGACCTTCAATTGGTATCAGAGCGGGTTAAGGATCTTCCACCTTAGCCGTTCCAGATCCACAGAAGGCGACATGGATCGCGGCGTGGGCAAACCGCCGTTTTTCGATGGGACGAACTATGCGTATTGGAAGATACGCATGTCGGCCTATCTTCAGAGCATGAGTGCTTCTGTCTGGGAGATTTGCAACAAGGAAGATTACAAGGTCTTGGCTACTCATGTGACTCAGATGCAAATCGATGAGCACGATGCCAATAGCCGAGCCCGTAATGCTCTTTTCTCCTGTTTGAGCATGTCTGAGTTTGATCGCGTTTCTCACCTCCCCACAGCTCGTGAGATTTGGGCGACCCTAATGCGCTTCCATAAGGGAACAACTCAAGTCAAATCCCGTCTCTACGAGTCACACAAGCGGGAGTATGAGAACTTTCGACACATGCCTGGCAAGAGCATAGAGAGTTTATTCGCTCGCTTTCAGGTGATTGTCAACAGGATGATGGCTAACAAGGAGCTGTTGCCTTTCGACGATCATGAGAGGGCTTTGAAGCTTTTACATACTCTCGATCGATCGGTGTGGGACTCTAAGGTTCAGGCGATCATCGAATCACCTAACTATGAGACCCTCACGTGTGACGAGCTCTTTAATAAGCTCAAGTCCAGTGAGATTGTCGCCATGACGAGGGCTTCTTATGAGAATCCTTCTGGCCCATCGATGGCTTTGCTTTCTGGCTCTTCTGCTAATCCCTCTGGGTGCTTTACACTTTATTCTCTTCTTTCTGTCACAGAGGAGCAGCTGGAGTTCATGGGAGATGATGAGTTGGCTTTGCTTAGCAATCGGTTCTCGCAGTTTCACAACAACCGCATGAACCGTCGCCGCGGAGGAGGACGCTCTAGATGTTTCGAGTGCGGCGACCCTGACCACTTCATCGCCAACTGTCCCAAGAAAAACAAGCAAGCTTTTGGGAAGGGCGATCATGGGCACAAGTACGACTCTGGCAAGCGGAAGGAGAAGTACGTCCCCGCAAAGCACAAGCGGAAGGGGGGCTTCAACAAGGAGTACATCAAGAAGAAGTACTTGGACAAGGCCCAGGCTGAGCAGCGTGCTTTCTTCGCCATGCTCAGCAACGTCGATGACTCGGATGATGACTCCGCTTCCTCAAGCGACGATGAGTCCGAGAAGAAGAAGAAGATAGAGGACAAGCTGAACGGCCTATGCTTCTTCACCGACAACGAGGGCTTTTGCACCATGGCCCTCAGCGACGAGGTCGACGGCAAACTGGAGGAGACCTTGCGGGATGACGACGACGACGACTCCTCACAGGTATCCTAGACTCCTGAGGAACTCTCTGCTGAAGTTGAAAAACTTACTGCTGCTTTGCTTAGTCAAGACAAGTTGTTGAGACGTGCAGCTAGAGAGAGGAAGGAGTTTAGGCAGAAGTGGGAGGACACGGTGAGGGAGCTTGAGTTTGCTAAATCCTCCGTTGTAGTCTCCAAGGAGAGTGAGTGTGAGATGTGCACCAAGCACATGACTGACCTTCTCACTTTGAGAGGTAAGTATGTTGCTTTGGTTGGAGAGGTGGATGAGCTTCGGGCTAGACCTGTGTTGTTAGGTGCGTGCAAGTCTTGTGGAGGCTTGCAATCTGAGTTGGCAGAGAAGAATGCCAAGATTGTGTCTCTTGAGAAGGCCAGCTCGGGTAGCACTTGTGTGTTTAGGTGTGCTTTGTGTGAGGGCTTGGTGATGGAGATTGTGAATGTGAAGCATGACAAAATGCAAACTGAGGAAGAAAACACATACCTTCGGACCATCTTGTCATGGGTATCTTGTGGTGAGCCGCAGCTTGGGATGATGATTGCCCAATTCAAACGAGTTGCTGGAGGTCCAGGTGTTGGTTTTGCTCAGGGTGTTGAGTGTGCTTCGTCTTTTGGTAAGATTGGAGAGTCGAGTGGTCTTAATCCGAGTGAGAAGCCCAACTCCACCACTACTCCCAAGCTAACCAAGATTCCACCCAAAGAGACTCTTAAGCCTAACACCAAGGATAGGGTGTTTGTTGAACCTCTGAGAGCTCCACCCAAGAAACAGACATGGGTGCCAAAACCAAACCACCAGAAGAATAAGCTAGACACAATGCCACCTATCCAAGAGGAGCTCATTGTGAGCATTGTGGGAGAGATGGACACTTGAGTGAGTTTTGTTTTCGGCGCAAGAGAGAGATGCGCCGTGCAAGGGAGATGAACAACCCGGACATGTACCATCCTTTCCATGATGTACATGTGCCGAACGTTCAGAGGCGTGCTGCTAGGACTAGAGGTCCAAAACCTCAAGTTCCTAGGCCTAGGCCGCGTGGAGGTCGTACCCGGCGGGAGCCTGCTGTTGTAGGTTATGGACCCCGTGGCGGTGGCTTTGTAGTTGAGCGTTTCCCCCCCACCGCGTTTTGAGTATCGCGATGGACGCTCTTCCCTTAGCGGACCACATTTTCCTATGCGTGGTGATCGCTTTCCCCGTAGGCGTGCTAGGAATGGTTTTTCTACTAACTGTTCTTTTGAGCAGCCGGCCCAACACTGGTATTCTTCCTATTTCACTCAACCCAGTGTTAGACCGTATGCTCACCCTATGTCTTTTTATTGATGTAGGTAAACCGATTGGAGGACATTTGGTTGGTGGATTCCGGGTGTTCGAGGCACATGACCGGAAACGCCAAGTGGTTCTCCAGTCTTAATACAGTTGTCAGAAAGAAGTTTATCACCTTTGGCGACAATAGCAAAGGTAAAGTGTTGCCTCGTGGGTCCGTGTGAGTTAATGAGCACTTTGTGTTGCGTGATGTTGCTCTTGTTTCTAACTTGCATTTTAACCTTCTTTCTGTTTCGCAACTTTTTGATGATGACTACGAAATTCATTTTAAGCTGAATCTCAGTCGTATTTTAGATCCTCAGGGCAATCTTGTATGTTTGATTTCGCCCTTTGGGAAAGTCTTTCGTGCGAATTTCTTGGAGTCGTTTGGAATTTCTTGTTGTCTTATGGCTGGTCCTTCCTCCTCTGATCTTTGGAAGTGGCATAGGAGACTTGGTCACCTGAGCTTCGACTTCCTTGCAAGGCTTAGCTCACTTGGCCTAATCCGAGGATTGCCCAAGTTGTGCATGGAGAAGGACCTTGTTTTCCATTCTTGTAGACATGGGAAGATGGTTGCCGCTCCCCACCATCCAGTGACTCAGGTCATGACTAAGCGCCCTGGAGAGCTTTTACACATGGACCTTGTAGGTCCGGCTCGGGTGAGCTCAGTTGGGGGGAAGTGGTATGTGCTGGTTGTTGTTGACGATTTTTCGAGATATTCGTGGATTTTCTTTTTAGCTGAGAAAACTGAGACTTTCTCTTTTGCTCGCAATCTGATTTTGCGTCTTCAGAATGAGTTCCCTAAGAACTCGATGCGAGATATTAGAAGTGATAATGGTTCCGAGTTTAAGAATTCGGACTTTGAGAAGTTTTGTAACTCTTTGGGTTTGGAGCATCAGTTTTCTTCCCCTTACACACCACCACAAAATGGTGTTGTAGAGAGGAAAAATCGGACCCTTATAGAGATGGCCAGGACGATGCTCGATGAGCATAGGACTCCTAGGCGGTATTGGGCCGAGGCTATGAACACTGCATGCTATATTTCCAATTGCATTTTTCTCCGAGCTTTCTTGAAAAAGACTTCTTATGAGTTGCGTTTTTGAAAACAACCCAAAGTGAGTTATTTTAGAGTTTTTGGTTGCCACTGTTTTATACTTAAGAGAGGCAACCTGGACAAGTTTGAGTCTCGTTCTTCTGACGGTGTATTTTTGGGTTATGGCACTCATACTCGTGCATATCGTGTACTTAACCTTGATACTAACCGTGTCATGGAGACATCTGATGTCACCTTCGACGAGACCATGGTTTGTCCCTCTTCTAGATTTGAGCGTGCAGGTGATCACGAGGTTGGCGAACCTCTTTTTGATGACGAGGACGAGGGTGCTGAAGGCACAAGTGACCCAGCACCACATCCACCTGCTGTGCCGACAGGATCGGGTTCTACTACGTCGACTCACGGCCCCGACCCTTCTTCCTCGACTACTTGGGGGCCGTGGGATCCGCCACCTCGGGTTGTACCTTTTGTACCTGAGGAGGCACCAGCTGCTGTTGAGGGGGAGGTTTCTTCAGCTCAGGAGGCGCCACGACATATTCAGCGCCAACACCCGCCTCAACAGATGATCCGCAGCATCGATGAACGTGTCACTCGGTCAAGGTTACAACAAATCTCTCACTTTGCTCATTCTGCATTTGTTGCTGATTTTGAACCCCGAGATGTTGGACATGCTTTATCTAATCCGGATTGGGACAATGCCATGTATGAGGAGTTAGAAAATTTTGAGAGAAATCGGGTTTGGGTTTTGGTTCCACCTCCTCCTGAGTGTCACCCTATTGGTACAAAATGGGTTTTCAAAAACAAACAAGGAGAGGATGGCCACATTGTGAGAAACAAGGCCAGACTTGTAGCCCAGGGGTATAGTCAGAAGGAGGGGATAGACTATGAGGAGTGTGGGTAGTTCTTAACTTCACTAAAGATAGAGCTAGGCACTATCCCCGGTAACGGCCCAGAAATGCTTGTTGACACTTACCAACATCGTGACTAGGAGTAGACTATGGAGTCTATTCCTGGCAACGACGCCGGAAATGCTTGAAGCAAGTCCAGTCACTATACCTGAAGGAGTGAAGCTAAAGCAGTTATCTACTAATGTCAAGTGGGGTTGTCAATCCCGACACTAGTAGGAGCTAGCTAGAGAGATTGCAATCTACCAAGAGGAGATTCTGCAAGTGCACAGAACTATCGTAGTAGCACTTCGCCTGGGAGTACCAGGTGTCGATTTATTTGATCCCAAGGGAAGGCTAGGGTGGTGTATGAGTCGAGTCAAGGAGGGGATGAGAGTCAAAGAAATAAGAAAAAGGAAAAGGGGAGAAGAGAGGAGATGAAAGGCTAGAAATAAAATATGGGTGGATAGGTAAGGATGTAATGGATGGTAAGGTAAGGTGGATAACTAGGTAGATAGATAGAATGGGATAACTAAGGATAACTAACTACTAACTAATAACTACTCCTAGATAACTACGAAGCTAGATAACCACGAAGCAAGATAACTACGAAGCAAGATAGGCAAATGTCAATTAAGCAACCAAGTTAAGTAAAGTTTTATTTCTATCTTATCAAGTATCGAGGCGTACTATCCTTTACCACTGACTTAGGTTGAACGCTAGCACAACGAGCCTTACTATTAAACTGGGCCAACTACGTGGTGGAATTCAAGGCGCACAGGGCTGTCACCACCTTCTTGCTACCACAGCTATATGGGGGTCCAGCCGTATCTGAAGGTAAGTTTATAACTAAGCACCACGCTTAAATATATTCTAACTATCTCTACCCTAGCTTTGAATAGAGACACCCTTGCGGAGGTCAGAGCAAATACTTGACTTAATAAGATAAACACTAAACTAACTAAGCAACCTATTGGCAAAGATCAAACACTAAGCTCACTAGAGATTAACTACTATGGCTAAGTGAATTGAACTGTAGGATAGCTAGGCACTCAATCAATCAATCAAGTATACTGCTCAATACTGATAAGTAGAATAAAGTAATACTTGAAATGATGAAATATAATATAGTAAAGTGCTTGAGTAACAAGAGCAAAACCTGAACTGGAGATGAAGGAAGACTCTTCCCAGCTCCAGGACCAATCACTCGCACGCCTCTACTCTTGAGCTAAGCCTTGAGCAGCGCTACCGCGAGGGCAAAGATGCCTTGCTCTACTAGCTACCTACTTGCCTAAGCTCTCTGAGCTTCTAACCTAACTCTCACTTGCTTCTCTTGCTTGTGTGTTGCTTTCTCTGGGATGTGAATGAAGTGATGCCTCAGGGGGGTATTTATAGTCTTGAGGAATGAGGGGGGTACTTATAGGGGGCAGCCAACCGACCTAGGGCTAACCCTAGTGGCGGGCGCCAGCCCTAGGTGGCGGCCGCCACCTCCCTCACCGTTGGATGCACCGCCTTTGCTTCAACGCCATCCAGGAGCTCCAGAGAGGCGGTTGGTAGGTCGGTTGCATGTCCAAGTAACCGCCATTCGGCCTTGATCCACGCCACTCCCTCCTGAGCCGTCCGATGCCACTGACCTAGTGACCAAGGGCCAAGATTTGGCCTTGGCATGGTCACACGGATCACTGACGTGGCAAAAGGGGGAGAGTTGGGCCTCACCATGTGGCGGGCACCACATTTGGGTGGCGGGCGCCACCTCTGGTTGGCGGGCGCCACCCCACTCGGGCCCAAATGGGTCCTGGTGAGTGGGCTCGTCTCCTGGTGGGTCCATTCTCCAAATTTGGTCCAAATCCTGCATTCAAATAAAAATCTATGGACATGTGAAATTTGGTTAGTTTGAAACCTATTTGACTACATTTCATGCCTTTTTGGTGGACTTTAGGGTCAATTGTTGATGGTAAAATGGGTGTTTAAGGACCATCAACAAGCTCCCCCAAGCTAACCTGTTGCTCGTCCTCGAGCAACAATGCGGTTTAAGCATTGAGCATGAAATAGATAGCAACTTAAGATGTATGCAAGTGCATATTGTATGGTGAGAAATAACTTAGCATATATCATTAATCATAGCAATGTGGGGCTTATAGCTTTTCACTTCAAACATGCAAGAGTGAAATAAAGTAGTAGATAGGAAACTTTTATCTTGCTCAGGTTTGACTAGGATTTTGTCTGGAGGTTTTAAGGTTTTCAAAAGATAAAAACTTGCTTAAGTCCTCTAAGATTCACTCAATCACTCAATGGTGTTTAAATCCTCACTTAGGCCAAAATGTAGCCTTTCCTACTTCTAAAGAATGATATGTGGAGTTATAGGAAGGCTAAGAACCATGAGCAAATTGCCTGATGTTTATTGCTAAGCTAGACACTCAGATCATAAGGAGCAGCAAATCATAAAAATTGATCAAGATGTGCATGTGTGGTTATGTGGAAGTGTATAGAGGGATATTTCATAATCCTTCCTAGTTAATTTCTGGGGTCTAGAGCTAATGATAATTCTCTCTCTCTCTTTTTTTTTGGATACATAGTGAGTAGACAAAAGATGTGTCCTCACATTTTCTTAGGACATAGCCCTCTTTTGAGCTACTTTGCTCACTTTTCTTTTTTTTTCAGGACATAGTCCTTTCTTGAGCTACTTTGCTCATTTTTTCTCTCTCTCTTTTTTTAAGCTCTAGATTTCCCCAGGTTATCTATAGGAAAGGATTTTTGAAATGAGTAGGGAAAGGGAGAGAAATGCTTATTCCCAGTGTAGGAATAACATAAGGCTAGCAATGGGACGTTTGGCAAGGTATTGCATATCTCCAGTGTAGAGAATGAGCAATTTATTTGGTGGTTGCAAACTTCCAAAGTGGAAAGTAGGCAATTTATGGTGGGTGTGTGAATCTTGATTCAAAAGATATGATAAGCTTCTCTACTAAGATCTATGAGGTCTAACAAAGCTCAACACAGACAAAGCTCTTTGTGGTTTTGAGTAACAAATATTTGGCTGGTGGTGGGATGGGATAAAATCTAGGAGGAACTTTTTAGCAAGGTTTTCATAATTTTTAAAAGAAATCCTCCAGATTAGGTCGTAATTTCACCTTAGCAAGTTTAAAGAATTACTCCATTTCTTACTAACTTTATTCACTAAGCATGATTTCAGTTAAAGCATGTGCAACCCACAAAAGCTACAATTTAGATAAGACCAGTTATTCAAACCATAACAATAGCATTTGCATGACATACTTCAAATCTTATTCAGGTTTCAACTTGTTTAAGCAGATTTTATCAATTCTATTCATGGAATGGCTATTTAGGCAAGCATGTGACATTCAGAAGATATAGAATTTAAGAACTGAATGTAAAGTGTAGGCTTGAGACATACCTTATTGGAGCGGGAGTCTCCCCCAAGCTGGCTTCTTGCTTGGTGAAAGATCTTCTTCTTCTCAGTCGGAGCTCTTGTTCTCATTTTATTAAAAGGGAAACTATCTAATGTTGTGAAAAAGGGAAACAATCCTATTATGATATTTTATTGTTCTAACTAAGTTAACATATACCTATGCATATAACTAATGATAGCTGATTTTTTTAAAAAATTACATGCATGACATATGTTATTTATTCGAAAAGGGAAAATTGAAGGGAAAAATTAAAAGTAAAACCATACCTTAGGTCCATGGAGTTTCATCCTTATCGGGTGGATCTTCTTCCTTGGGCACTTCTTCTCTTAGTACTCCATCGGGTTCTTCTTCTTTTGGCACCTCTCCTTTGTTATGTGAATTACACAACTCAGGAGGAGGTGGTTCTTTCTTTATGTTCCACCTTGTTCTTGGGCGCCTCTTCTTGGTACGAACGGGTTCTGCTTCCTGCATGTTAGAGGCATATGCGGGACCACGAGAAAAAGAGAATATTTCCTTCCTCCCTCCTATTGTCATTTGAATTTTACCACTACCCACATATATGCAGGCATCAATAGTGTTCAAGAAGGGTCTACCTAAGATTAGAGGCACATCTTTCCTATTTCCCATATCTAGTATTATGAAATCAGCAGGAACATAGGAACCCCTAATATGAACAGGTAAATCATTAACTATTCCTTCTACATAGCAAGTGGATTAATCAGCTAGCACAACATAGGCAGATGTGGATGACATGGGTGGAAAGAATAAGTTTTCATAGAAATCTTTAGATAAAATGTTCACACTCGATCCTAAATCACACATGGCATTTCTTAAGACTTCACCAAAGATTGAGCATCTAATTATGGGACTACCAGGATCACCCTTTTTAAAAGTCATGGTTTGATCTTCATAATTGTTAAAATATTTTATTTCAACAATATTTGCAGTTTCCATGTCAGGTTTAGCAGGAATTTTGCCAGTTTCAAAAGATGGTATGATAGCAGCAAGTTGAGCTAATTGGGTTTCTAACATCTTATTAAAGCTTAATTGATTTTTCAGAGCAGATGAGAAATCTTCCAATTTAGCATTTATATTCTCAAGGGTTTTATCATTCGACATTAATTTCTTATTCAAAAATTCAGTAGTTCTACCTTGTGAGTAAACTAAATTTTTCAAGAATGAGAGACTATCAGAATTCTGAAAATTAGAGCGGGGGAATGAATTGTTACCTTGAGAGTTTGCAGGCTGATTCCATCCTTGATTCTGTTGACGGAAACCGTTGTTGTTGTTGATGAAGTTCAAATCTTCATGTAGCTCGGGGCAGTGGCTCCCAGAATGTCCGGTTTCTCCACAGACTTCACAAGTCATGTAGGATTCCAGAGATTGGACACTCTCTTGTTGGTTCATCTTCTCACAGCTGTCCAGCTTCTTTGCCAGCAGGTCCATCTTGGCCACGATCATGTCGGCTTCCTTAAGGGATTGCATACCTCGCTTATGGGGCTGCAGTCTCTCGTCATTCCATCCTTGGTTTGACACCATCTTCTCTATGAGGGCCTTGGCATCTGCAACATTCAGAGAAAAGAATGCACCGCCGGCGGTGGCATCCAAATGGCTTCTAGAGAGAGGAGTCAAGCCATGATAGAAGTTCTGGATCAAAAGCCAGTCCTCCATACCATGGTGCAGACAAGCAGCGACATACTCTTGCAACCTCTCCCAAGCCTCGGGAATAGATTCCTCGGCTTGTTGCGTAAAGCTGGAGATTTTGTTGCGCAGAGCATTCGTCTTGCCCACCGGGAAGAATTTGGCGAGAAAAGCATTGGAACAGTTGTCCCATGTGTCTACAGTGTTGCGACTGGTATAGAACCATTGCTTCGCTTTTCCTAGCAAAGAGAAAGGAAAGAGACGAAGACGGATGGCTTCTTGTGTTATCCCCTTAATGGTGAAGGTGCCGCAAATCTCCAAGAACTGTTGGAGGTGAGCATTGGCATCCTCATGAGCTTTGCCACAGAACGGGCTAGCTTGGACCATCGTGATCAGAGCCGGTTTCAACTCAAAATTGAGGTTGGCATCGATCACGTCTGGTCCCGTCGCTACATTAGCGGCAGAAGGAGCAGAAAATTCACGAATGGCCTTGTTGGCCATCGTGAAGATAGAACGAGATAAGAAAGAAAGAAGTTGAAGAAGATGAAGGAAAAAGATAAGAAGAGTTAAGGAAAGAAAGAATGGGGTAAGATGGGATTCACTAAGCAGGAGCTTAAGCGAAGATAAATTCGACACGGACTCAACCGATACACCGATTGCCTTCCCCGGCAACGGCGCCAGAAATGCTTGTTGGTAGTTCTTAACTTCACTAAAGATAGAGCTAGGCACTATCCCCGATAACGGCCCAGAAATGCTTGTTGACACTTACCAACGTCGTGACTAGGAGTAGACTCTGGAGTCTATTCCTGGCAACGGCGCCAGAAATGCTTGAAGCAAGTCCAGTCACTATACCTAAAGGAGTGAAGCTAAAGCAGCTATCTACTAATGTCAAGTGGGGTTGTCAATCCTGACACTAGTAGGAGCTAGCTAGAGAGATTGCAATCTACCAAAAGGAGATTCTGCAAGCGCACAGAACTATCGTAGTAGCACTTCGCCAGGGAGTACCAGGTGTCGATTAATTTGATCCCAAGGGAAGTCTAGGGTGGTGTATGAGTCGAGTCAAGGAGGGGATGAGAGTCGAAGAAATAAGAAAAAGGAAAAGGGGAGAAGAGAGGAGATGAAAGGCTAGAAAGAATATATGGGTGGATAGGTAAGGATGTAATGGATGGTAAGGTAAGGTGGATAACTAGGTAGATAGATAGAATGGGATAACTAAGGATAACTAACTACTAACTAATAACTACTCCTAGATAACTACGAAGCTAGATAACCACGAAGCAAGATAACTACGAAGCAAGATAGGCAAATATCAATTAAGCAACCAAGTTAAGTAAAGTTTTATTCCTATCTTATCAAGTATCGAGGCGTACTAGCCTTTACCACTGACTTAGGTTGAACGCTAGCACAACGAGCCTTACTGTTAAACTGGGCCAACTACGTGGTGGAATTCAAGGCGCACAGGGCTGTCACCACCTGCTTGCTACCACAGCTATCCGGGGGTCCAGCTGTATCTGAAGGTAAGTCTATAACTAAGCACCACGCTTAACTATATTATAACTATCTCTACCCTAGCTTTGAATAGAGACACCCTTGCGGACGTCAGAGCAAATACTTGACTTAATAAGATAAACACTAAACTAACTAAGCAACATATTGGCAAAGATCAAACACTAAGCTCACTAGAGATTAACTACTATGGCTAAGTGAATTGAACTGTAGGATAGCTAGGCACTCAAGCAATCAATCAAGTATACTACTCAATACTGATAAGTAGAATAAAGTAATACTTGAAATGATGAAATAGAATATAGTAAAGTGCTTGAGTAACAAGAGCAAAACCTGAACTGGAGATGAAGGAAGGCTCTTCCCAGCTCCAGGACCGATCACTCGCACGCCTCTACTCTTGAGCTAAGCCTTGAGCAGTGCTGCCGCGAAGGCAAAGATGCCTTGCTCTACTAGCTACCTACTTGCCTAAGCTCTCTGAGCTTCTAACCTAACTCTCACTTGCTTCTCTTGCTTGTGTGTTGCTTTCTCTGGGATGTGAATGAAGTGATGCCTCAGGGGGGTATTTATAGTCTTGAGGAGTGAGGGGGGTACTTATAGGGGGCTGCCAACCGACCTAGGGCTAACCCTAGTGGCGGGCGCCAGCCATAGGTGGCGGCCGCCACCTCCCTCACCGTTGGATGCACCGCCTTTGTTTCAACGGCATCTAGGAGCTCCAGAGAGGCGGCTGGTAGGTCGGTTGCATGTCCAAGTAACCGCCATTCGGCCTTGATCCGTGCCACTCCCTCCTGAGCCGTCCAATGCCACTGACCTAGTGACCAAGGGCCAAGATTTGGCCTTGGCATGGTCACACGGATCACTGACGTGGCAAAAGGGGGAGAGTTGGGCCTCACCATGTGGCGGGCGCCACATTTGGGTGGCGGGCGCCACCTCTGGTTGGCGGGCGCCACCCCACTCGGGCCCAAATGGGTCCTGGTGAGTGGGCTCGTCTCCTGGTGGGTCCATTCTCCAAATTTGGTCCAAATCCTGCATTCAAATAAAAATCTTTGGACATGTGGAATTTGGTTAGTTTGAAACCTATTTGACTACATTTCATGCCTTTTTGGTGGACTTTAGGGTCAATTGTTGATGGTAAAACGGGTGTTTAAGGACCATCAACAAGGAGACTTTTGCTCCTGTAGCTTGTTTGGAGGCAATTAGGATATTCTTGGCTTTTGCTGCATCCAAAGGGTTTAAACTTTTTTCAAATGGATGTCAAGAGTGCCTTCCTAAACGGCTACATAGAAGAAGAGGTGTATGTAAAACAACCCCCCGGTTTTGAAAATCCCAAGTTTCCAAACCATTTTTTAAAACTCCACAAAGCTTTGTATGGTTTGAAACAAGCCCCTAGAGCCTGGTATGATAGGTTGAAAACCTTTTTGCTAGCTAAGGGTTTTAAAATGCGATGTGTGGATAAAATGTTTTTTCTCCTCAAGCAAGGCAATGACACTCTCTTGGTCCAGATTTACGTGGATGATATCATTTTCGGTGGTTCTTCTCACGCTTTGGTTGCCAAGTTTGCAGATCTTATGAGCAGGGAATTTGAGATGAGCATGATGGGCGAGTTGACATTCTTCCTCTGGTTGCAAAGTAAGCAATCCCGAGAAGGGACGTTTGTGCACCAGGGCAAGTACACCAAGGACATTTTGAAGAAATTTGATATGGGTGAGGCCAAGCCTCTTCCAACACCCATGTCGACCATGAAGGCCCTGGATGCGGACGTGGATGGAGAAGCTGTGGACCAGAAGGAGTACCGAAGCATGATCGGGTCGCTGCTGTACCTGATGGCGACATGCCCGGACCTCCAGTTCGCGGTGTGTCTTTGCGCGCGCTTTCAGGCGTCGCCGCGCACCTCTCACCGTCAAGCGGTCAAGTGCATTATGAGGTACCTTTGTTTCACACCTGAGTTCAGGATTTGGTATTCTGCTTCCTCCAACCTTTCCCTTTGCGGTTATTCTGATGCCGATTTTGCTGGTTGCCGACTTGAGCGCAAGTTCACTTCTGGGACTTGTTAGTTTTTGGGCTCTTCTCTTGTATCTTGGTCTTCTCGCAAGCAGTCTAGTGTCGCTCAGTCTACCACAGAGGCTGAATATGTTGCTGCGGCTAGCTGCTGTTCTCAGTTGCTTTGGATGATGGCCACTTTGCGTGATTTTGGTATGAGCTTTTCTCGCGTTCCTTTGCTTTGTGATAGCACGAGTGCTATTAGCGTTGCTAAGAACCCTGTGCTGCACTCTAAGACCAAACACATTGATGTGCGCTTTCATTTTCTGCGAGACCATTTTGAGAAGGGTGATATCGACCTTCGCCATGTCGATACTCATCATCAGTTGGCAGATATTTTTACCAAGCCTTTAGACCAATCAACCATTAATAGGTTGAGAGGTGAGCTTGGTGTGTGTTTCCCCTTTTAGATGAGGGAAACATTTTGGTTATTGTATCATAGACTGACTCCTTTTCTTTTGGTTTGTTTTTCGTTCTTGATAGATTAAATTTTGCATTTCATCATGCATCTTTGCATTTTCAAGCTTCATGTATATCTTCTTTAGAATGTGACTATGCTCTGTTTAGTGTATGTTCTGATATTATATAATGATGCTTGTAGCTTATGCTCTTTCTGATCACTGATACATGTTGTGAGCTGAGCAATTTTATGAATGGTGAACGTGCTTAATGAATATATAACTTGAAATTGTTCACCATTGAGATTGGCAACTAGCATGTGTAGGATATGTTGAAATCACTTGTGCTTTTCATATATGCTAGGTTGCTATGTCTCTAGTTCTGAGTCATTCACTTGCTTGGTTTGTTCATATTCTGTCATAAAATTGAACCAAGTAGTGAATTGAAAAGATCGAGATGGGATTGCTTGTCAACACATCATGGTATCGAGACTGTTTCTCATTGCACATTGAGTTAAACTTGAGCCTTGTAGTGTAAGACCGAAACCGATGCTTTAAGCTTCTGATTGCTTCTGCATAGGCTTAGCACAGTTGAAAAGTTAGGCAATGACAAGCTTTCAACCTCTCGCAATCACATGCTAAATTTGAACTTGTGTATTATCACCGCTGCAACTCCGATAAAAATTGAAAACACAAGTCTATGATTCATTCTATAGCATGATGATTGAACTTTGCTAGGGGTAGTTCACCTTGGATACATGTTTAGCACTTGTTTGACTTCCTGTCTATACATGTTCAGTGCTATTTTGATGGTGAATACTTTTTTGCTAAAACTGCTCACATTGCTCATATGTTCATATTTCGTATTTGGTGATCAGTTTGAGCCTTTGCTGGCATTTATTCTTGTTGTTGAGTCATCGGATCTGCACTTTGTAGAGCATTTTCTCATTCTCTCGACTATATTCCTGAAGCTGCTAACGTGCATTTTTGACTCATATGCATTTTGGAGGGAAGAAATGTGCTTGATAGTGCATTATCAACTAAGGGGGAGAAATTGTACAAATCATGTTCTAGTTGTGTGCACTATTGAAGGGGGAGTTTGCTTGGTTGAGCATTTTTTCAATTGGCTCAGATTTTTGGATGCTTCAATTTGTTCGGAGCTTTTCTGCTAGTTGTGTTGAGCCTTTGTGCCTCTATCTTGAGGGACTAGCAGTTTTGCTTTTCGGTGCATTTTCAGCTCATTGTACCTTTCAGTTGATTCTACTTCACTTGGTATCGAGCTTTCTTGCCTTTTGAGAACACAAGATTGATATGTGCCCTTGTGGTTCCCTTCCTGAGTGATGAGTGATCGATCAACGGGCAACATGTCTCTTGGCTGTGTTGTTGTGCAGGTGCGGAGCTCGGGCAGTGGTCGAAGCTGAGGTGAAGGTCAAGTAGGGACGTGCCGTGCCGATGGACCGGGAGCGGTGAAGTGCGGACGTGGAGCTTGGACCGACGGACCAGGAGACCTGAGGATCAGCTGTGGTAGCTGGCACGTGGCGTTGACAAGCAAGAGTACATGGGGATGTGCGGTGCATCGGCCGAGTCGGGAGGTTGCCCGGCGTGGAGGCTGGACATGCTCCGGCATCGGTGCTGGAACTCGGGGTGTGCGAACCACATCCCGTCTACGGCACGGGTTCGGTAGCTGAGCCTCGAAAAGCTACCCTCGACGGTTTCTGAGTTTGGGCCTCAAAACTCGGGGTGGCCGGTTTCCGAGTTTGGGCCTCAAAACTCGGCAAGGACGGTTTCCAGGTGTGGGCCACAAAACCTGGGTGCGCGGGTTTCTGAGTTTGGGCCACAAAACACAGCCTGAGGACAGGTTTCCCGGTTTCGGCCTCAAAACCGGGGGAAGGCCCAGGTTTCCCAGTTTCGGCCTCAAAACCGGGGGGAGGTCCGCAAAAAGGACGGTCGACGCGTGGCGGCGTGGAGAGGCTGGCGCGGAGGCGAGGCTATCCACGAGGTAGGCGCGGCGGTCAATTGGGCGGCACGTGGCGGCATCCTGAGGCTTGCGTCGAGGCGAAGCTACGGATGAGGAAGGCGCGTGGCCGTCAGATCAACTATCAGCAGAGTTGGATCGGGATACCCCTAGGGTTGGCCGTTTCGCTCAAGTATCTAGCGGTAGTAAGGGGATTATTGTTTTAGGCTATAAATAAGAGAGGCACCCCTCCTCTCCCTCTATCCTTGCAGTCATTTGTTCCTGAGCTTTCTCTCTCTCTAGCCCTCGCTTAGGTTCTAATCATACCTCGCTGCAAGCGATCCGCAGAGACGGGAATCATACCTCTGTGTATTTGGATCTTTGAGGAAACGAGACCGTATTCTCGTTGTCTCCTCGTGTGGAGGAATTTCGGCTGAAATCGAATCGTGTTTTGTGTTCTTCACGTTTTGGTTTTTCATCTCTTGGAGATTTGCTTCGTTCTCCCTCTCCACGAGATGATTTTCGATTCCACTTGAATCAATTTGTTCTTGGTCGTGAGCCCCTTCTTTCCACCGAAGGATTTCTCCTAGGGTATCCACCTACTCGTAGGTCGTGAACACTCCGGTCGCTTTGAGTCTTCGCTTTTGGGGTGACTTTCTGGGACAAGGGCTATACAATTCACGAGTTGAATTTGAAGCTCCCATTCACCCCCCCCCCTCTGGTCGCTAATCCGGTCCTTCACCTTTTAATTGGCAAAATTTCAGTTGGTATCGAGCGTTTGTGCTAGCGGTGTTGAGCCCGTTCTGCCTCTTCTAGAGGGCTAGTTTTCAATTGATTTTGAGCCTTCTCAGAGTTTCAAATGGTATCGAGCTCTTTTGCTAACGGTGTTGAGCCTGTTCTATCTCTTATTGAGGGTTAGCTTTGCTTTGCTTGGTTGCGTTGAGCCATTGCCCATGTCTTTGGGGACCAAGTTGTTTTGCTTCTCCACTTGACCTTCTTTCAGCTTTGATATGCTTTTGGGTCATTTGGACGAGTTCTCTGCTTCTCCTTCCTTCTTATTTCTTCTACCTTCATATGATTTGTGTTGGTAGTTGACAATGCACTCATCAAGGGGGAGATTGCGGATACATGGGTGTATGCCGGATCTTGAGTGATGAGTGATCGTCAACTGGTTTGATGCACATGTTCTTTGGCTTGTGTTGTGCAGGTGTCGAGCACGGATACAATGATCGAAGGCAAGGTGAAGGTCAAGTAGAGACGTGTCGTGCCGATGGACCGGGAGCGGTGAAGGATGGGCGTGCCGTGCGGCGGACGTGCCATGCCGATGGACCCAGAGCGGTGAAGGGCGGACGTGAGGCTTGGACTGAGGGACTGATGGACCCCTGTGGTGGCTGACAGCCTGGGACAGCAACGAGCGAAGACTTGCGGGGCACGGTGTTGCTTGGGTCGAGGACCTGGGGACACGTGTCGGTGGACGGGGTGCACGGGCAATGCATCCGCTCTACGGCATCAGTTTGGTGGTTGAGCCACAGAAAAACCACCGGGTGGACGGTTTCCAGGTTTGGGCCTCAAAACCTGGGTGTGGCCGGTTTTCGAGTTTGGGCCACAAAACTCGGGCTGAGGACGGTTTCCAGGTTTGGGCCTCAAAACCTGGGCGCTGGCGGGTTTCTGAGTTTGGGCCACAAAACTCAGGCGATGGACGTCGGGTTTCCCGGTTTCGGCCTCAAAACCGGGGGTTGGTCGTGAAGACAGGTTTCCCGGTTTTGGCCTCAAAACCGGGGGCGAGGTCCGTGAAAAGGACGAGCAGAGCGGTGGCGGCACGTGGCGGCAATCGGTGAGGTCGCGTCGAGGCGAAGCTACCTATTGTGCGGGCATGGCCGTCGGATCACCATCATCTTCGAGTTGGTCCAGAATAACCTTAGGGTTTAGCTGGTTCACTCTGTAACTAGTAGGGGTAGAGTGGGAACTAGAATTAGGATAAGTAGGGGGAGACACCCACCTCCCAAACTATCTCAGCCATTGCCATGAGTTTTTGAGGAAGTGAGACCGTAATCTCACTATTGTAGGGTGTGGTAGCCACACGGTTGCAAATTCGTGGTTTGATTCGCGTTTTGAATTTGTTATTCGCGTTCTTCGTTTCTCCACGATTTTCCCGTCACTCGATCTCCCTCTATACTGCGTCCTTTTGAAATCCACTTGAATCAACTTGTTCTTTGAAGTTAGGAGAACATTTCGACCGAAGGAATTCATCTCTACCCTCACGAACAAGTAGATCGGGTCGATTCATGTTTCGTGGCGCTTTTTCAGTTCATACACCTTCCCCTTCGATTTCCCGTTGTTTGAGTTAATTTGAGTGGATGATTTCTTGGGGATAGTCTTCCAACTACCTCGTGATCATCTTCTCCAAGTTTGGGATCAAGGGATTTTGATTTGGATCGGATTTGGGGAGATTTGAGTTGAGGGTGACCAAAATCGCCCTCTTTGGGCACTCACGGACAGTCCGCCGCTGTGCCCGCGGACAGTCCGCGCATCGGGACTTGGCCAGATCAGTGGCCGCGAGTCTCTGCTGTTGGAGTCCAGGTTGACCGGCGGACAGTCCACCGTTGCAACCTGCGGACAGTCTGGGACTGTCCAGAGCTGTTTTAGCAGAAGTGTTGTTTTGCTCTTTTGGGCTGCGGACAGTCTACCGCTGGTTCCCGAATAGTCCGCCGTTGGGCAGACAGTCCGCCGCCGTACTTGCGGATAGTCCGGGACTTCGCAGACTTGTGCTTTTCAGTGCATTTGGTCTCCCAGCTTTTCCGCCTGGTTTTCAGACTTCTCGTTTGGCCCTAGAGTTCACCAAGAAACCTCTCTAGGTATCTTTGCTACTTGTTAGCATAGGTATTTGGAGATTTCTCGACGTAGCCTTCCATCTACGTTCGGGAGTCGGTTTTTGAGGTTGAACTTGAGCCGGAGCTTTTGGCGTTTGGTTTGCTCTTGTCTTGTGGTGCCTCCCTGTGATCCTAGGGATCATCCACCCTCTTCCAAGGGTCGTGGGCATCACATTTCGGTCAAAGCTTTAGGGGTTGATTGTTGGGACAAAGGCCAAAGTTTCGAGAGAAATTTTTAGGCTCCCATTCACCCACCCTCTGGTCGCCTTGCTGTTGCATTCTCGGTCCTTCATGTAGCTACTGAGATCTGTAGAGACGGTGAATCATACCTCTGTGTATTTGGATTTTTGAGGAAACGAGACCGTAATCTCGTTGTCTCCTCGTGTGGAGAAGTTTTGGCTGGAAATCGAGATCGATTCGCGTTTTGAGCTGTGTTCTTCGTGCTTGGCTTTTCGTTCTCTCGGTGATTTGCTACGTTCTCCCAATCCGACGAATGATTTTCGATTACGTATGAACTGAGTTGTTCTAGATCGAGAGGCGCATCTTTCCACCGACGGAATTCATCTCTAACCTCACGAGCTAGTAGATCGATCGATTTTCATTTTGAATCGGTTTTTGTCTCCCTTGCCCTGAATTCTTCCGATTCACCGATTTGGAGTTAGGTTCGAGCCATGATCTCTTAGGGGTAGCTCACTAACCTTCTTGGAACTCCTCATACCATGTCTAAGGCTTAGAGTTTTTGATTCAGAGGAGTTTGGGTTGAATCCGTGGAAGAACTGTGCAGTTTCGGGGGCATCGAACGCTGGACTCGGGGGCATCGGACGCTGAGTTCGTAAAATCGGACGCTCAGGTGCCACGTGTCAAAGAACAGCGGTTTTGAAGGAGCATCGGACGCTCCGTTGACCATCAGACGCGTCCGTGGCCTGAGCATCGGACGCTGAACTTTCCCTGTAGCAGCGTCCGATGGCTATGCAGTGAGGTTCCAGAATAGTACATTTTGCATCGGACGCGTCCGGTGCCTGGACATCGGACGCAGGCTAGCATCCGATGCAGTGAGTTTTGCACTGTTTTGTCTACAGTTTGCTCGTTCAACTTTGGATTTGATTTTGGGCTTTTGCGTTGGATTCCCAGTTTCCGTGCTCTACAGAAATCGGGCTTACCACTTTGCGAAACAGCCTGAATCCCCCTCGCGTTGCTCGTGGAAGGTTGAGGTTACCCAAAGTCCATCCTGTCACTAGTTGACTTGCGTGAACTTGAGTGAGGAGGCTTTTGTGGTGTCCTACTGTGTTCCTAGGGAACATCCACCCATTCTCTTGGGTCGTGGACATCACGCGCATCTGTTTTGCTCTTGGGGTTGATTTTCTGGGATTAAGGCTATTAGTTTCTGAAAAGAAATTTTAAGGCTCCCATTCACCCCCCCTCTGGTCGCCTTGCTTTAGCACTTTCGGTCCTTCAATTGGTATCGGAGCAGGTTAAGGATCTTCCACCTTAGCCAGTTCTAGATCCACAGAAGGCGACATGGATCACGGCGTGGGCAAACCACCGTTTTCGATGGGACGAACTATGCGTATTGGAAGATACGCATGTCGGCCTATCTTTAGAACATGGGTGCTTCTGTCTGGGAGATTTGCAACAAGGCCGATTACGTGGTTTTGGCTGCTCGTGTGACTCAGCTGCAGATCGATGAGAACGATGCCAATAGCCGAGCCCGTAATGCTCTTTTCTCCTATTTGAGCATGTCTGAGTTTGATCGTGTTTCTCACCTCCCCACGGCTCGTGAGATTTGGGCGACCCTCATGAGCTTCCATGAGGGAACCACTGAAGTCAAATCCCGTCTCTACGAGTCGCACAAGCGGGAGTATGAGAACTTTCGACACATGCCTGGTGAGAGCATAGAAAGTTTATTCGCTCGCTTTCAGGTGATTGTCAACAGGAGGGCTAACAAGGAGCTATTGCCTTTCGACGATCATGAGAGGGCTCTGAAGCTTTTGCACACTCTCGATCGGTCGTTGTGGGACTCGAAGGTTCAGGCGATCATCGAATTGCCTAACTATGAGACTCTCACATGTGACGAGCTCTTTAGTAAGCTCAAGTCCAGTGAGATTGACGCCATGACGAGGGCTTCTTATGAGAATCCTTCTGGCCCATCTATGGCTTTGCTTTCTGGCTCTTCTGCTAACCCCTCTGGAGGCTTTGCTTTGTCTTCTCTTCTTTCTGTCACAGAGGAGCAGCTGGAGTTCATGGGAGACGATGAGTTGGCTTTGCCTGCCAATTGGTTCTCGCGGTTCCACAACAACCGCATGAACCGTCGTCGTGGAGGAGGACGCGCTGGGTGCTATGAGTGCGGCGATCCAGACCACTTCATCGCCAACTACCCGAAGAAGAACAAGCAAGCGGCGGGCAAGGGCGATCGTGGCTACAAGTACGACTCCGGCTGGCACAAGGAGAAGCACACCCCGCCCAAGCACAAGCGGAAGGGTGCCTTCAACAAGGAGTACATCAAGAAGAAGTACTTGGAGAAAGCCCAAGCCGAGCAGCGTGCTTTCTTCGCCAGACTCAGCGATGTCGACGACTCGGATGACGACTCCACTGTTTCAAGCGACGACGAGTCCAAGAAGAAGAAGAGGATCGAGGACAAGCTGAACGGCCTCTGCTTCTTCGCCGACAATGAGGGATTTTGCACCATGGCCCTTGGCAAGGAGGTAGACAGCCAGTTGGAGGAGAACCCTCGGAACGACGACGACGATGACACCTCCCAGGTATCTCAGACTCCTGAAGAACTTTCTGCTGAGGTTGATAAGCTTACTGCCGCTCTTCTTAGTCAAGATAAGCTGCTTAGATGTGCTGCTAGAAAGAGGAAGGAGTTCAGGCAGAAGTGGGAGGATACGATGAGGGAACTTGAGTTTGCCAAGTCCACCGTTGTTGTCTCTGAGGAGGGTGAGTGTGAGATGTGCACCAAGCACATGACTGACCTTCTCACTTTGAGGGGAAATATGCTGCTTTGGTTGGAGAGGTGGATGAGCTTCGGGCTAGACCTGCGTTGCTTGGTGTGTGCAAGTCTTGTGCAGGCTTGCAATCCGAGTTGGCAGAGAAGAATGCCAAGATTGTGTCTCTTGAGAAGGCCAGCTCGGATAGCACTTGTGTGTCTAGGTGTGCTTTGTGTGAGGATTTGGAGATGGAGATTGCGAATGTGAAGCATGACAAGATGCAAACCGAGGAAGAAAACACACACCTTCGGACCATCTTGTCATGGGTGTCTTGTGGTGAGCCACAGCTTGGGATGATGATTGTTGATGGTCCTTAAACACCTGTTTTACCATCAACATTTTACCCTAAAATTCACCAAAAAGGCATGAAATGTAGTCAAATAGGTTTCAAACTAACCAAATTCCACATGTCCACAGATTTTTATTTGAATACAGGATTTGGACCAAATTTGGAGAATGGACCCACCAGGAGACGAGCCCACTCACTAGGACCCATTTGGGCCCGAGTGGGGTGGCGCCCGCCACCCAAATGTGGTGCCCGCCACATGGAGAGGCCCAACTCTCCCCCTTTGCCACGTCACTGATCCATGTGACCATCCCAAGGCCAAATCTTGGCCCTTGGTCACTACGTCAGTGGCATCGAACGGCTCAGGAGGGAGTGGCGTGGATCAAGGCCGAATGGCGGTTACTTGGACATGCAACCGACCTACCAACCGCCTCTCTAGAGCTCCTGGATGCCGTTGAAGCAAAGGCGGTGCATCCAACGGTTGTGAGGGTGGCGGCCGCCACCTAGGGCAGGCGCCCTGCAGATACATGGGTGTATGCCGAGTCTCTGAGTGATGAGTGATTGTCAACTGGGATAATGTGCATGTTCTTTGGCTTGTGTTGTGCAGGTGTCGAGCACGGATACAGTGATCAAAGGCAAGGTGAAGGTCAAGTAGAGATGTGCCGTGCTGATGGACCGAGAGTGGCGAAGGGCGGACGTGAGGCTTGGACTGAGGGACCGGTGGCCTAAGGATCAGCTGTGGTGGCTGACAGCCTGGGACAGCGACGAGCGGAGACTTGCGGGTGGACGGGGTGCACGGGCGGTGCATCCCATCTACAGCTTCGGTTTGGTGGTAGAGCTAGAGAAAAACCATCGGGTGGACGGTTTCCAGGTTTGGGCCTCAAAACCTGGGCGCGGATGGTTTCCGAGTTTGGCCACAAAACTCGGGCTGAGGACGGTTTCCAGGTTTGGGCCTCAAAACCTGGGTGCTGCGGGGTTGCTGAGTTTGGGCCACAAAACTCAGGCTACGGTCGGCTGGTTTCCCGGTTTGGGCCTCAAAACCGGGGGTTGGCTGTGAAGGCTGGTTTCCCGGTTTGGGCCACAAAACCGGGGGTGCGACGTCCGGGAAAAGGACAAGCAGAGCGGTGGTGGCATGTGGCGGCGATCGGTGAGGTTGCGTCGAGGCAACGCTACCAGTTGTGCGGGCGTGGCCGTCGGATCACCACCTATCCGAGTTGGTCCAGAATAACCCTAGGGTTTAGCTGGTTCGCTCTGTAATTAGTTGAGGGGTAGAGTAGGAATTAGAAATTAGGATAAGTAGAGGGAGACACCCTCCTCCCATTCGATCTCAGTCATTTGCTATTTTGCCTTCTAGGTTTTCCAGCTCTCCCTCTCCCCTGCTGTAGCGAACTGAGATCCACAGAGAAGAGAACCATACCTCTGTGTCCGTGAGATTTTGAGGAAGTGAGACCGTAATCTCACTGTTGTAGCATGTGGTAGCCACACGGTTGCAAATTCATGGTTGTGATTCGCGTTTTGTTCGTGTTCTTCGCGGAATCCTTTTCTCCACGTTTTTCCCGTCGATCGATCTCTTTGCTTGGTGCGTCTTTTGGAAATCCGTTTGAACCAAGTTGTTCTAGACCGTGAGGCACTTCTTTCCACCGAAGGAATTCTCCTCTAACCTCACGAGCTAGTAGATCGGTTGATTTTCGTTTTGGGTCAAGTTTTTCTCTCTTCCCCCGAAACTCTTCGATTCATCGATTTCGAGATAGGTTCGAGCCATGATCTCTTAGAGATAGCTCAGTATCCCCTTTGTGACTCATCTCTCCAAGTTTGAACCCTAGAGGTTTCGTTTTGGGAGAGTTTGATTCGAATCGGTGGACGAACAGGGGGCTGTCGAGGTGACTGGACGCTGACATTGGGCTGACCGGACGCGTCCGGTGGTTGAATATCACGCAAAGCTTTTCTGTGATCGACCGGACGCTTTGTTCGCTCTGTGACCGGACTCGTCGCTACTACTGTTCATCGTGCTTGGCTTTTGTGACCGGATGCTTGGTTTTGGACCGGACGCTCAGTCTCAGTGAGTCTGGTCCGAAACAGTAAGGTCCGAAATCGGATTTCTCACGACCGGACGCGTCCGGTCATACGTGATCGGACGCAGGCAGAGTCCGGTCAGTAGTGCTTTCCACGTTTTCGTCCGTGATTCATTCGTCCGTTGACAGTTTTGGTTTCCGTCTTTTGCGTCAGGTTTCTGGAGTTGCATAGTGTCTCACTGTGCTTCTTGGAAGCATCCACCCTACATCTAGGGTCGTGGACACTTGCAAGCTCTTGGTTTGCTTTTGGGGTGATTCTCGGGACAGTGGCTGAAAGTTTCCGAAAGGAATTTTAAAGCTCCCATTCACCCCCTCTGGTCGCTTTCTGGTAGCATTCTCGGTCCTTCAATTGGTATCAGAGTGGGTTAAGGATCTTCCACCTTAGCCGGTTCCAGATCCACAGAAGGCGACATGGATCGCGGCGTGGGCAAACCGCCGTTTTTCGATGGGACGAACTATGCGTATTGGAAGATACGCATGTCAGCCTTTCTGCAGAGTATGGGTGCTTCCATTTGGGATATTTGCAACTCTGCCGATTACGTGGTCTTGGCTGCTCGTGTGACTCAGCGTCAGATCGATGATCACGATGCCAATAGCCGAGCCCGTAATGCTCTTTTCTCATGTTTGAGCATGACGGAGTTTGATCGCGTTTCTCACCTCGCTACGGCTCGGGAGATTTGGGCATCCCTCATGCGTTTCCATGAGGGAACCTCTCAAGTCAAAACCCGTCTCTACGAGTCGCACAAGCGAGAGTACGAGAACTTTCGACATATGCCTGGCAAGAGCATAGAGAGTTTATTTGCTCGTTTTCAGGTGATTGTCAACAGGATGAGGGCTAACAAGGAGCTGTTGCCTTTCGACGATCATGAGAGAGCTTTGAAGCTTTTGCATACTCTCGATCGGTCGGTGTGGGATTCCATGGTTCAGGCGATCATCGAATCGCCTAACTATGAGACCCTCACGTGTGACGAGCTCTTTAGTAAGCTCAAGTCCAGTGAGATCGATGCCATGGCGAGGGCTTCTTATGAAAATCCTTCTGGCCCGTCGATGGCTTTGCTTTCTGGCTCTTCTGCTAACTCCTCTGGAGGCTTTGCTTTGTCTTCACTTCTTTCTGTCACAGAGGAGCAGCTGGAGTTCATGGGGGATGACGAGCTGGCTATGCTCGCCAACCAATTCTCGCGGTTCCACAACAACCGCATGAACCGTCGTCGCGGAGGAGGACGCTCAGGATGCTTTGAGTGCGGCGATCCCAACCACTTCATCGCCAATTGCCCGAAGAAGAACAAGCACGCCTTCGGCAAGGTGGATCATGGGCACAAGTACGACTCCGGCAAGCCCAAGGAGAAGTACGTCCCCGCGAAGCACAAGCGGAACGGCGGCTTCGACAAAGAGTACATCAAGACGAAGTACTTGGAGAAGTCTCAGGCTGAGCAGCGTGCTTTCTTCGCCACACTCAGCGACGTCGATGACTCGGACGACGACTCCGCTGTCTCCAGCGACGACGAGTCCGAGAAGAAGAAGAGGATCGAGGACAAGCTCAACGGCCTCTGCTTCTTCGCCGACGACGAGGGCTTCTGCACCATGGCTCTCGGCAAGGAGGTCGACTTGCGAGCTGGAGAACACTCCTCGGAACGACGACAACGACGACGACACCTCCCAGGTATCTCAGACCCCCGACAAGCTTTCTACCGAGGTCGAGAAACTTACTGCCGCGCTTCTTAGTCAGGATAAGTTGGTTAGGCGTGCTGCTAGAGAGCGCAAGGAGTTTAGGCAGAAGTGGGAGGATACGGTGAAGGAACTTGAATCTATCAAGTCCACCGTAGTTGTCACAGATGAGGAGGAGTGTGAGATGTGCACCATGCACATGACTGACCTTCTCACTTTGAGAGGTAAGTATGTTGAGTTGGTAGGAGAGGTGGATGAGCTGAAGGCTAGATCTTCGCTGTTGGGTGCGTGCAAGTCCTGTGCAGGCTTGCATTCTGAGTTGGCAGAGAAGAATGCCAAGATTGTGTCTCTTGAAGAGGCCAACTCAGGTAGCACATGTGTGGCTAGGTGTGTTCTTTGTGAGGGTTTGGAGATGGAGATCGCTAACGTGAAGCATGACAAGATGCAACCCGAGGAGGAAAACACATACCTTCGTACCATCTTGTCATGGGTTTCTTGTGGTGAGCCACAACTCGGGATGACGATCTCCCAATTCAAGCGAGCTGCTGGAGGTCCAGGTGTAGGTTTTGCTCCGGGTGTTGATGTTTCGTCTTTTGGCAAGATTGGAGAGTCGAGTGGTCTTGACCCATGTGAGAAGCCCAACTCCACCACTACTCTCAAGCTTACCAAGATTCCACCCAAAGAGCCTCTCAATCCTAACACCAAGGATGGGGTCTTTGTTGAACCTCCGAGAGCTCCACCAAAGAAACAATCATGGGCACCAAAACCAAACCACCTTAAGAACAAGCTTGACACCATGCCACCCATCCAGGAGGAGCTTATGCCACAGAAGGGCAAAGTGATCCACACCCACTACCGTGAGTACCAACAACCCCCTATGAGAGCGGTGAGGTACCATTGTGAGCATTGTGGGAGAGATGGACACTTGAGTGAGTTTTGTTTTCGGCGCAAGAGAGAGATGCGCCGTGCAAGGGAGATGAACAACCCGGACATGTACCATCCTTTCCATGATGTACATGTGCCGAACGTTCAGAGGCGTGCTGCTAGGACTAGAGGTCCAAAACCTCAAGTTCCTAGGCCTAGGCCGCGTGGAGGTCGTACCCGGCGGGAGCCTGCTGTTGTAGGTTATGGACCCCGTGGCGGTGGCTTTGTAGTTGAGCGTTTTCCGCCCACCGCGTTTTGAGTATCGCGATGGACGCTCTTCCCTTAGCGGACCACGTTTTCCTCAACGCGGTGATCGCTCTTCTCATAGGCGTGCTAGGAATGGTTTTTCTGATAACCGTTCTTTTGAGCAGCCGGCCCAACACTGGTATTCTCCTTACTTCACTAACCCCAGTGTTGCCCCGTATGCTCACCCTATGTCTTTTTATTGATGTAGGTAAAACGATTGGAGAACGTTTGGTTGGTGGATTCCGGATGTTCGAGGCACATGACCGGAAACTCCAAGTGGTTCTCCAGTCTTAGTCCGGTCACCGGAAAGGAATTTATCACCTTCGGCGATAATAGCAAAGGTAAGGTATTGTCTCGTGGGTCGGTGCGAGTTAATGAGCACTTTGTGTTGCGCGATGTTGCTCTTGTTTCTAACTTGCATTTTAACCTTCTCTCTGTTTCACAACTTTTCGATGGTGACTATGAGATTCATTTTAAACCGAATCTCAGTCGCATTTTGGATCCTCAGGGCAATCTTGTTTGTGGGATTTCGCCCTTTGGGAAAGTCTTTCGTGCGGATTTCTCGGAGCCTTTTGGCATTTCTCGTTGTCTTGTGGCTGGACCTTCCTCCTCTGATCTTTGGAAGTGGCATAGGAGACTAGGACATTTGAGCTTTGACTTGCTTGCAAGACTTAGTTCTCTTGGCCTAATCCGAGGATTGCCCAAGTTATCCATGGAGAAGGATCTTGTTTGCCATTCTTTTAGACATGGGAAGATGGTTGCCGCTCCCCACCATCCAGTGACTCAGGTCATGACTAAGCGCCGTGAAGAGCTTTTGCACATGGACCTTGTTGGTCCGGCTCAGGTGAGCTCGGTTGGGGGGAAGTGGTATATGCTTGTTGTTGTTGATGACTTTTTGAGATATTCGTGGGTTTTCTTTTTAGCTAAGAAAATTGAGACTTTCTCCTTTGCTCGCAATCTGATTTTGCATCTTCAGAACGAGTTCCCTTTAAACTCGATGCGAGCTATTAGGAGTGATAATGGTTCCGAATTCAAGAATTCGGATTTTGAGAAGTTTTGTAACTCTTTGGGTTTGGAGCATCAATTTTCTTCTCCCTACATACCACCCCAAAATGGTGTTGTAGAGAGGAAGAATCGGACCCTTGTAGAGATTGCCAGGATGATGCTCGATGAGCATAGGACTCCTAGGCGATATTGAGCCGAAGCTATGAGCACTGCATGCTATATTTCCAATCGCATTTTTCTTTCAGCTTTCTTGAAAAAGACCTCTTATGAGTTGCGTTTTGGAAAACTCCCCAAGGTGAGTTATTTTAGAGTTTTTGGTTGCCACTGTTTTATACTCAAGAAAGGCAACCTGGACAAATTTGAGTCTCGTTCTTCAGACGGTGTGTTTTTTGGGTTATGGCACTCATACTCGTGCTTATCGTGTACTTAACCTTGACACTAACCGAGTCATGGAGACATCCGATGTCACCTTTGACGAGACCATGGTTTGTCCTTCTTCTCGTTTTGAGCGTGCAGGTGATCATGAGGTTGGAGAACCTCTTTTCGATGATGAGGACGAGGGTGCTGAAGGTATGGATGATCCAGCACCCCCTCCACCTGCTGTGCCGCAAGGAGCGGCTTCTACTACGACTCACGGCCCCGATCCCTCTTCTTCGACCACTTGGGGGCCATGGGATCCGCCACCTCGCGCGGTACCTTTTGTACCCGGGGAGGCACCAGCTGCTGTTGAGGGGGAGGCCACTTCGGCTCAGGAGGCGCCACGACACATCCAGCGCCAACACCCGCCTCAACAGATGATCGGCGACATCAACGATCTCGTCACTCGGTCTAGGCAAATCTCTCACTTTGCTCATTCTGCATTTGTTGCTGATTTTGAACCCCGAGATGTTGGACACGCTTTGACGGATCCGGATTAGGTCAATGCCATGCATGAGGAGTTAGAAAACTTTGAGAGAAATCAGGTTTGGGTTATTGTTCCTCTTCCTCATGAGTGTCATCCTATTGGGAAAAAATGGGTTTTCATTAACAAACAGGGAGAAGATGGCCATGTTGTGAGAAACAAGGCCAGACTTGTAGCCTAGGGGTATAGTCAGAAGGAGGGAATAGACTATGAGGAGACTTTTGCTCCTGTAGCTCGTTTGGAGGCTATTAGGATACTCTTGGCTTTTGCTGCATCCAAAGGATTTAAACTTTTTGAAATGGATGTCAAGAGTGCCTTCTTAAACGGCTACATAGAAGAGGAGGTGTATGTGAGACAACCCCCCGGTTTCAAAAATCCCAAGTTTCCAAACCATGTCTTTAAACTTCACAAAGCTTTGTATGGTTTGAAACAAGCCCCTAGAGCCTGGTATGATAGGTTGAAAACCTTTTTGCTTGCTAAGGGTTTTAAAATAGGATGTGTGGATAAAACACTCTTTCTCCTCAAGCAAGGCAGTGACACACTCTTGGTCCAGATTTACGTGGATGATATCATTTTCGGTGGTTCTTCTCACGCTTTGGTTGCCAAGTTTGCAGATACTATGAGCAGGGAATTTGAGATGAGCGTGATGGGTGAGTTGACGTTTTTCCTCGGGTTGCAAATCAAGCAATCCCGAGAGGGGACGTTCGTGCACCAGGGCAAGTACACCAGAGACATTCTGAAGAAATTCGATATGGGTGAGGCCAAGCCTCTTCCAACACCCATGTCAACCACGACGGCCATAGAAGCGGACAAGGATGGAGAAGCTGTGGACCAGAAGGAGTACCGGAGTATGATCGGGTCGCTGCTGTATCTGACGGCGACACGCCTGGACATTCAGTTCGCGGTATGTCTTTGCGCGCGATTTCAGTCGTCGCCTCGCACCTCTCACCGTCAGGCGGTCAAACGCATTATGACGTACTTATCCTTCACTCCTGAATTTGGGATTTGGTATTCTGCTTCCTCCACCCTTTCCCTTTGTGGTTATTCCGATGCCGATTTTGCTGGTTGCCGGATTGAGAGCAAGTCCACTTCTGGGACTTGCTAGTTTATTGGTTCTTCTCTTGTATCGTGGTCTTCTCGCAAGTAGTCTAGTGTCGCCCAGTCTACCACGGAGGCTAAGTATGTTGCTGCGGCTAGCTGCTGTTCCCAGTTACTCTGGATGATGGCCACTTTGCGTGATTTTGGTCTCACCTTTTCTCGTGTTCCTTTGCTTTGTGACAGCACGAGTGCGATTAGCGTTGCTAAGAACCCCGTGCTGCACTCGAAGACCAAACACATTGATGTGCGCTTTCATTTTCTGCGAGACCACTATGAGAAGGGTGATATCGACCTTCCCCATGTCGATACTCATCATCAGTTGGCTGATATCTTCACCAAGCCTTTGGACCAATCAACTTTTAATCGGTTGAGAGGTGAGCTAGGTGTATGTTTCCCCTTTTAGGTGGAGGAAACATTTTGGCTCTTGTATGATACACTGACTTTGTGTTTTTTAGTTGGTATCTTCTTTTTTCTTTGATTTCATCATGCATCTTTGCATTTCATCTTGCTTACTTACATTCAGAGCTTCATGTGTATAATCTTTAGAATGTAACTATGCTTTGTGTAGTCTTTGCTCCGATGCTTTATGATGATGTTGTAGCTTATGCTCTTTCTGATCACTGATACATGTTGTGAGCGGAGCTATTTTATGAATGGTGAATTTGCTTAATGAACATAAAACTTGAAAATGTTCACCATTGAGATATGCAACTAGCATGTGTAGAATGTGTTGAAGTCACCTGTGCTTTTCATATATGCTAGGTTGCTATGTCTCTAGTTCTGAGTCATTCACTTGCTTGGTATGTTCACATGTTGTTTTAATCTTGAACCAAGTTAAGTGAATTGGAAAGATCGAGCTGGGATTGCTTGTCAGCACATCACAGTTTCGAGACTGTTTCTCATTGCACTTTGAGTTAAACTTGAGCTGTGTAGTGTATGACTAAAACTGTTGCTTTAAGCTTCTGATTGCTCTTGCATAGGCTTCGCACAGTTGAAAAGTTAGGCAATGACAAGCTATCAACCTCTCGCAATCACATGCTGAATTTTGAACTTGTGTAATCTAACCGCTGCAACTCCGATAAAATTTTGAATACACAAGTTGTGTTTCATTCTATAGCATGATGATTGAACCTTGCTAGGGGTAGTTCACCTTGTATACATGTTTAGCACTTGTTTGACTTCCTGTCTATACATGTTCTGTGCTATTTTGATGGTGAATACCTTTTTGGCTGAAAACTGCTCATTTTGCTCTCATGTTCATATTTCGTACCTAGTGATCAGTTTGAGCATTTGCTAGCTTATTATGGATGTTGTTGAGTCATCGGATCAAAACTCTTTAGAGCATCTTTGCACTCTTTTGATTATACTCCTGAAGCTGCTAACTTGCATTTTAACTCATATGCATTTTTGGAGGGAGATATTCTGTCAAGGGGGAGACTTTTGTGTGCTTGTGCACATTTTTCAACTAAGGGGGAGAAATTCTCCAAATCATAAGATCAACTAAGGGGGAGATTTCCTGGATTCCCTAGTGGTGTGCACTATTTGAGGGGGAGTTTGCTCGTGATGAGTTTTTAAATTTTCCATTTGGTTCGGAGCATTTTTGCTAGTTGTGTTGAGCCTTTGCCTCTTTCTTGAGGGACTAGCATTCGCTTCTCAGATTTTCAATTGGTGTCGAGCTCTTCTCTTCTTGAGTGTCGATTGGTTTTTGCTAGCGGTGTTGAGCCTGTTCTACCTCTTCTTGAGGGCTAGCTTTGCTTTGCTTGGTCGCGTCGAGCCGTTGCCCATGTCTTTGGGGACCAAGTTGTCTTGCTCTTTCCACTTGACCTTCTTCGTCTTTGCTATGCTTTTAGGTCATTTGGTCGAGTTCTCTCTCCTTTCTTCTTCCTTCTTCTATTTTCATTATGATTTGTATTGGTAGTTGACAATGCACTCATCAAGGGGGAGATTGCGGATACATGGGTGTATGCCGAGTCTCTGAGTGATGAGTGATTGTCAACTGGGATAATGTGCATGTTCTTTGGCTTGTGTTGTGCAGGTGTCGAGCACGGATACAGTGATCAAAGGCAAGGTGAAGGTCAAGTAGAGACGTGCCGTGCCGATGGACCGAGAGTGGCGAAGGGCGGACGTGAGGCTTGGACTGTGGGACTGGTGGCCTGAGGATCAGCTGTGGTGGCTGACAGCCTGGGACAGCGACGAGCGGAGACTTGCGGGTGGACGGGGTGCACGGGCGGTGCATCCCCTCTACAGCTTCGGTTTGGTGGTAGAGCCAGAGTAAAACCATCGGGTGGACGGTTTCCAGGTTTGGGCCTCAAAACCTGGGCGCGGATGGTTTCCGAGTTTGGCCAAAACTCGGGCTGAGGACGGTTTCCAGGTTTGGGCCTCAAAACCTGGGTGCTGCAGGTTTGCTGAGTTTGGGCCACAAAACTCAGGCTACGGTCGGCTGGTTTCCCGGTTTGGGCCTCAAAACCGGGGGTTGGCTGTGAAGGCTGGTTTCCCGGTTTGGGCCACAAAACCGGGGGTGCGACGTCCGGGAAAAGGACAAGCAGAGCGGTGGCGGCACGTGGCGGCGATCGGTGAGGTTGCATCGAGGCAACGCTACCAGTTGTGCGGGCGTGGTCGTCGGATCACCACCTACCCGAGATGGTCCAGAATAACCCTAGGGTTTAGCTAGTTCGCTCTGTAATTAGTTGAGGGGTAGAGTAGGAATTAGAAATTAGGATAAGTAGAGGGAGACACCCTCCTCCCATTCGATCTCAGTCATTTGCTATTTTGCCTTCTAGGTTTTCCAGCTCTCCCTCTCCCCTGCTGTAGCGAACTGAGATCCACAGAGAAGAGAACCATACCTCTGTGTCCATGAGATTTTGAGGAAGTGAGACCGTAATCTCACTGTTGTAGCATGTGGTAGCCACACGGTTGCAAATTCATGGTTGTGATTCGCGTTTTGTTCGTGTTCTTCGCGGAATCCTTTTCTCCACGTTTTTCCCGTCAATCGATCTCTTTGCTTGGTGCGTCTTTTGGAAATCCGTTTGAACCAAGTTGTTCTAGACCATGTGAGAACACATATGTTGAATGATTGACTTTGATGAGGAAGGTTTGAGGCTTTTACCCGGTTTAGTCCATATCTCGCTATGCGCTTATTGTTTATGACTAACCGGTGGCATGAGTTGTGTGGTGTTTCTGTGTTGGTGTGCGTGTGCGACATGTGTCTCTTGGCTGTGTTGATGTGCAGGTGTGGAGCTCGGATACAGTGGTCTATGGCGAGGTGAAGGTCAAGTAGAGACGTGCCGTGCCGACGGATCGGGAGCGGTGAAGGATGGGCGTGCCGTGCGGCGGACGTGCCATGCTGATGTACCCAAAGCGATGAAGGGCGGACGTGAGGCTTGGACTGACGGACCAGAGGCCAGAGGACCAGCTGTGGTAGCTGGCACATGGCATCGGCGAGCAAGAGCACATGGGGATGTGCGGTGCATCGGCCGAGTCGGGAGGAAGGCGCTGGAGTCGTGTCACTTGGCGGGAGGTCGGACACGGGCTTGCGTGCGGCGCAAGTGCCATCGGCAGAGTCAAGAAGGAAGGCGAAGGCGTTGTGCCCGGCGTGGAGGCTGGACATGCATCAGCATCGGTGCCGGTGGTCGGGGTGTGAGAACCACATCCCGTCTACGGTGCGGGTTCGGTAGCTGAGCCTCAAAAAGCTACCATCGACGGTTTCCAGGTTTCGGCCTCAAAACCTGGGGTGGACGGTTTCCGAGTTTGGGCCTCAAAACTCGAGTGGACGGTTTCCAGGTTTGGGCCTCAAAACCTGGGCGCGCGGGTTTCCGAGTTTGGGCCTCAAAACTCGGGGTGGACGGTTTCCAGGTTTGGGCCTCAAAGCCTGGGCTGGCGGGTTTACCGGTTTGGGCCTCAAAACCGGGGGTGGTCCGAAAGGACGGTCGACGCGTGGCGGCGTGGAGAGGCTGGTGCGGCTGCGAAGCTATCCACGAGGAAGGCGCGGTGGTCGACGGTGGCGGCACGTGGCGGCATCAGGGAGGTCGCGTCGAGGCGAAGCTACCGAATGTGCGGGCGTCGCCGTCGGATCGAAACAGTCAAGTCTGGATAGTTTTACCCCTGGATCGAATGTAAGGGCGTTTTGGTCTTCGGACGTGCGCCTATATATATGAGGGGGGCTGCTAGGGCAGCTGCATCCTTGGAGAGTTCTTGGTGGTGTCTCTCTCATTTTGTTCCCGTGAGAGTAGGCTAGGGTTAGGGAGAGTTGGCTCTTGTTCTTGAGCTTTTTGCCATCCAAGCTTTGTGTTGCTAGGATTGGCTTGTAGCCCGACACCGAGTGCTTAATCAATTCATCTTGCTGAATCCAAGGATCAAATTCGTGGTTGAATTCGCGTTTTGAATTTGTTCTTCGCGTTCTTCTTTTCACCATGATTTTCCCCTCTCCCGATCTCCCTCTATGCTGCGTCTTTTGCAATTCCGTTTGAATCAACTTGTTCTTTGAAGTGAGGAGAACGTTTCCACCAAAGGAATTCATCCCTACCCTCACGAACAAGTAGATCGGGCCGAATCGTTTTTGTTCTTCGTTCTTCCCCTTGTCTAGTGTTCTTCGGATTTCTCATGTTTTAGTTCGATTGAAGCGATGATATCCTAGGATTAGCTTCCCAACACATAGAAGAACACTTGGGTGAAGTTATTTTGCAGCCTCGTTCGATTTGGTGTAGATCCAATCGATTTTGGGTTTGTTCCGCGCTGTTTTGCGCTTTCTCGGAGGTTGCGGAGAGTCCACCATATAGGCCGCGGACAGTTCGCGCATCGCGGCTTCAGCCGAGCAGTGGCTGTTGGCCTCGGGCGTTTTCCCCTTGGGTGACCGGCGGACAGTCCGCCAGTGTTGGGCGCGGACAGTCCGGGCCCGAGCAAGCACTTTGCAGGAGCTTTGCTATTTTGGCTTCGTAGCCGGCGGACAGTCCGCCAGGACCCGCGGACAGTCCGGGGTCCTCATCGGACGCTGCATAGGGCAGGCACCGGACGCTCGGAGTTCACTGTTCACGTGAACCGCGGACAGTCCGGCGTGCAAACCGCGGACTGTCCGGGATCTGTCCAGGGCTGTAGCAGAACAGTTCGGTTTTGTGTTTTTCACTGGCGGACAGTCCGGCCCCCTAGCGGCGGACAGTCCGGCTCACACCGGACAGTCCGGGACCAAGAGTCCGGACAGTCCCGGAATTGCCTGTAGGTCGCAGTTGAGTGCGTTTGCTCTCCTGGCTTTTCCGCTTTGTCTCCGGACTTCTCGTTTGCTCCTAGGGTTCACCTAGGAACCTCTCTACATATCTTTGCTACTTGTTAGCATCGGTATTTGGAGGAATCCCGACGTAGCTCTCTATCTACGTTTGGGAGTGGGTCTTTTAGGCACGAACTTGACTCGGGGTTTTGAGAGTTTTGATTTGCTCTCTTGTGTGGTGCCTCGCTGTGATCCTAGGGATCATCCACCCTCCTTCCGAGGGTCGTGGGCACCACGTTTGAGTCCGAAGCTTTCGGGGTTGATTTTATTGGGACAGAGGCCATAATTTCGAGAAGAAATTTTTAGGCTCCCATTCACCCCCCCCCTCTGGTCGCCTTGCTATAGCATTTTCGGTCCGTCAATTGGTATCGGAGCCAGTTAAGGATCTCTCTACCTTAACCGGTTCCGGATCCGCGAAGGCGACCTTTTGAGAGCGGTTTTGTTTCCGACTTTGCTTGTCGAGGTGTTTGAGCTTTTGTTTGGCTAACACTAACGGTGCTTTTTGATGTAGCACCTAGCTCTTCTTCAAGTATGTCTTTGTCCTTTAGCATGAACGGTTCCATGGATGACATCTTGGGGAGAAGGAGGAGTGCAGTTGATGAGAGGGATCGCGAGGTGAACGATCTATTGAACCTTCTACTACATGATGAGCTTTCACCGGAGGATCTCCTACATCAACTTGGCAAGGCCAAGAGAGGTACACTTGCTTGTGGTCTTGTGGCTTTGCACAACTTATATGAGGCTTGTTCTAGGGATGATGAGCTTTGTGATACCTTGCGTAGAAAGGTAGAAAAATTGAAATGCTCCATCGCTAAGCTGAAATCTAGTGCCTCTTCGCCCTGCACCTCCTGTGTTGACTTGGTTAGGAAGAATGATGAGCTAGGATTTTCTCTTGCTAGCTTAAATTCTGAGATTGATTTGTTGAAATCCAATGCTTCCGAACCATGTCGAGTTTGCATTGACTTACGCAAGGATCTTGAATGTGCGAAAACTGAAATAACCTTGTTAAAGTCAAATGCTTTGTCACCATGTGATTCTTGTGAATCTTTTGTTGCTAGACATAGAGAACTAAGTTTGATTCACAGAACATGTGTAGATGAACTCGAGCATGCTAGAGCCAAAATTGATGAGATAAATGCTAGGCCTTGTAGCTCATGCTCTTTAAATAAAAATGCTTGCCATGCTTCTAGTGATATTCATGATTCTTTGCTTGATGTGAATGGTGATGTTTCTTCCACCGATTTCATTTCCACATCATGCATTGAGTTGGAAAAAGAAGTTTTGGCTTTGAAGCAAATGCGCGATGATATGAGTGCTAAGTTGGTTGAGCACAATGATATGAGTGCCAACCTTGAAAAGGAGATTGAGCTCTTGCGTACCACATATGCCGGGTGCATTCAGAAGGAGATGGAAAACTTGAGAAACACTCCTTGTGGTACTTGTGACCGCCTCATGTTTGAAAATGAGGTTTTGGCCAAAAGATGCAAGAGCCTTTGTGCTAAGTCGTTTGATTCACGCATTTCTTCCAACTCCGATGTTGATATTTCCAAGTTTGCATCTTTGCAACCGGAGTTGAGTTCTTGTG
Source organism: Coix lacryma-jobi var. lacryma-jobi (assembly GCA_009763385.1). Classification (NCBI taxonomy): domain Eukaryota; kingdom Viridiplantae; phylum Streptophyta; class Magnoliopsida; order Poales; family Poaceae; genus Coix; species Coix lacryma-jobi. Next base: position 84,026,426 of record CM019822.1, read on the forward strand.
TTGCGCGTGAGTCTTTTGACGATAGCACTAGTGTCAAGGTTTCGGATAGCTCTTTCATAGCTACTCCCAACCTTGCTGTTTCTTCGAGTGATGTCTAAGGGACTTCTCTTGACAAGGGTGCTTCTCATATTTTTGCGACTCGTCCTCCCAATCCGGTTTTTCATTGCACCTTTTGCAAGGAGGGACATTCGCTCGATTTTTGTTTTCGCCGTGTCAAGCACGAGCGGCGAATTCGAGCTAAGGCTTTTAGGAAGCCGCGTAGCCTTTCCCATGGCACGTGTGCTCCTAGCATTGGCACCAAGTTGGTGGTTGATGCTTCTTGTTCTATGTCCCAAGGGACTTCTCACTTGTCGGAGAATGGTGTGCCTTCCAGTAGGCCTTTGTACCATTGCTCTTTTTGTGAGAAAGATGGGCATCAAGAAAGCTTTTGCTATCGGCGTGCCAAACATTTGCGCCAAGCTCGCTCTTCTAGGAAGATGGTGGTTCATAGCCCTTCTCATGGCATGAATGCTTGTGCTCCTAGTAAGAAGCCCATTTTTGTTGATGGGATTTATGACTCCTTTTCTAGTGGGATAGGTCATGGTCGTGGACATGCTTCTAGTGCTTCTTCTCTTGGTCCACGTCATGCTTTTCATGATGCTTCTATTGGTTCTTCTACAAAGAACATGGAAGATGTTTGCCTCTTTTCCCGTGGTACAACTCGTTCTTCTCCTCGAGTTGTCCTTTTGAGGAATGCTTCCAAGGGTGTTTCACAATTGCATTTGAACCAACATTTGCATCATGCTAACCCACATGATAAGTTGAGATTTGTGACCAAGTCTTGGGTTCCCAAGTACATGCTTGCTAACCCTTCGGGATCCAAGACTCGGGTTACTTCGTCCTCTTGTGTGTAGATATGAGGACGCGGGGTGGAGAACATGCGCCGAATGGAACTTGGTCTTTTAGATGTGATCAAGTTTTGATGGTTCTCTACACCCCGCCTAGATTTGCCTCCAAAGAGGCTTTTGCTACTCAGTGAGCTTTCTTATACACTCATACCTTGTACATCCATAATCTATGTCTTGTGGTATGAGATGGTCTTTCATGTGCTCACTTGTATAGTTCTTGCATGTACTTTTTCTTTTGTATCATGTTTTGCTTTGGTCTAGCATGTGCTTTCCTATATATCATGTCATGCTAGTTTTGTGTATAGGTTTGTGGAGGAGCCACTTTTCATGCTAGTTGGTGATCCTCATGAACATTGTGCCATGTTTTATCATACTTCTCCATGAGCTTTATTTGTAGTGGTATGATGTTCATTAGGTGTCACTTGTCAGGTGCTAGTTGTGGTTAGCTACATGTACCCTGTTGACATGTTTAATTTGAGCACTAGTCTTTCCTCGATTTTATCATGTTACATGCTTTTGGATCTATTGCTATCTTTATCTTGCATTGTAGCATGTGTTGAGGTTTGGGCTGTGTTTGAGTTGATCATGTCTTTAGGCTGCATTTTGCTATATAGTGCTTTATCCTGTTGCATGGTAGTTTTGACTAGTTTGAGTTCAGATCTCCTTGCGGTATCATTCATAGGTAGACCTCTTTTGTTGAGTGTTCACCTTATGCTTATTATGTGACTAACCGTTTTGTGGAGACCTTGAGGTCACACTGGACGAGACGATACCTTGTGTTTTCTTCTGCTTTTGAGTGTGCAGGAGAACAGGAGCCTGGAGAGAGCACTTCGGCTCATGGACCCGATCCCACTTCTGCCACGACTTGGGGTTCCGTCGAGCAGCTCTCCAGCGAGCACTAGCTGCACCTATGGGAGCGACAGCATCAGGCGAGGGGGAGACGACTTCGGCGAGGCAGGCGCCCCGGAGTTCAGCAGATTCAGGCGTCCCCTCGGGCATCACACCAGCAGGCGGTCATGCGCTTCATGAGGTACCTCCGACACACTCCTGAGTTCGGTTTTGGTACTCTTCTTCCTTGACCTCTTTTTGCTATGTGGTCTTTTCGAAGTGGATTTTGCTGACTGTCGCTTGAGCGTTTCTTGGCTCTTCTCTTGTGAGTCTGGTGCGTGTTTCCCTTTTAGTTTGGGAAGCATTTTGCTTGTTGTATCTCACTTGGACTTCTCCGGTACCCTTTTGTTTTGGGTTTTCCTTTTTAGGCTAGTTTTGTTTTGTCTTTGATAGACTAGCTTTTGCATGCATTTCATCATGTATATCTTGCATTTTAGAGCTTCATGTATATAGTAATGAAAATGAGACTATGCTCTTTTTTGGTATGCCCTGCTTATTCATGATGATGCTTGTAGCTTAGGCTCTTTTTGATCACATGATACATGTTATGAGCTAAGCTATTTTTTGCAAATGGTGAACTTGATTAATCAACTATGAAACTTTTAAATTTGTTCACCATTGAGAGTGGCAACTAGCATGGGTAGGATGTGTTGAGACCACTTGTGCTATCTTTTGTATGCTAGGTTGCTATGTCTCTTGCACTGAGTCATTCACTTGCTTGGATTGTTCATATTTACCTTATGCTTAAAATTTGATCCAAGTCTAGTGAAATGAAAAGATCGAGATGGGATTGCATGTGTCAGCACATCACGGTATCGAGACTGTTTCTCATTGCACATTTGAGTTAAACTTGAGCCGTGTAGTGTAAGACCGAAACCGGTGCTTTAAGCTTCCGATTGCTTTTGTTGCATAGGCTTAGCCCGGTTGAAAAGTTAGGCAATGACCATGTTTTCAACCTCTCGCAATCACATGCTTAAATATGAACTTGTGTTAATACCGCTGCAATCTCCGATGAAAATTTGAAAATAACACAAGTTTATGCTTCATTCTATTGCATGATGATTGAACTTTGCTAGGGGTAGTTCACCTTTTATACTTGAGTTAGCACTTGGTTGATTTCCTGTCTATTCATGCTAAGTGCTATTTTAGTGGTGGACTCCTTTTCAAATGGCTTAAAACTGCTCATGTGCTTAATTGTTCATATTTCGTATTCACTTGATCAGTTTGAGCCTTTGCTAGCATTTGTATTGATTGCTACACTTTCAGGGCAGCACCCTTTTGAGTATCTTTTCATTCTGATTGCTATACACTTGAAGCTGTTGCATTGTGCATATCATGCATTTTTAGCTTAGTGTACATACCCCCAGCTCCAACACACTTTGTGGTCACTTTCAGTGCTTTTCATAGCCCCCATATGCTTTTGGTTGATGACTTGTCTTGTGTTTGTGTCAACTTTGGGAAAAATGTTAAAACCCCTCAGCATGTTCCCTTTTGTCAAGGGGGAGAAGCTGTTTGCAAGGGGGAGCTTGAGTGTTGGCACAAAGGGGAGAGTCATGCATTTTTGGGGAGAGCTTTGAGCTAGGGGGAGTTTAGCTCTTTTATGTTCTTCTTCACTCGGTATAGCTCTTTTATGTGTTTCAATTGGTATCCATCTTTCGGTATGGAATGCAATTGGTGTCATGAGCTTTGTTTCATAGCTTTTGTGTATAGGCTTGATTTCAGGGGGAGTCGCTTTTGTCTTGCTGCTTCTCCGCGTGCTCCGAGTGTTTGTGCTCCTTTTAGTGTTGAGCTTCTCTTGTGGTTCTTCTCAGTCGGTATCGAGTCTGCTAGTCGTGTTGAGCTATTTTGCCTCTATCCTGAGGGACTAGCAGTTTTTGCTTGGTATTTTCGATTGGTATGGACCCTTCAGCTAGTTGCGTCGAGCCTATGTGCCTCTGTCTTGAGGAACTAGCTGTTTTCACAAATTCTTGGCTGTTTGTGATTAGTTTTGCATTCTTATGCGTTGATTCAGCCTCAATTGGTATTGAGCCTTGAGCTAGTGGTGTTGAGCCATTTTCTGCCTTTTCTTGAGGGCTAGCTCATTTTTGACTTGGTTGCGTCGAGCCGTTGCCCATGTCTTTGGGTACCAAGTCTTTTGCTCTATGTGATCGAGTTTTGCTCATTGTTGAGTTGTTGCTCCAATCCCTTACTTGGTTGCGTTGAGCCGTTGCCCATGTCTTTGGGGACCAAGTTATGTTCATTTCAAATTGCCCCCTCTTTAGCATTTCTTTGGCTTTTGGGCATTTGAATGGATAATCTTCTCATGACAAGTGACTTTGTTCTTTGCCCTCCTATGGCGTTTGATCACTTCAATGAGATTTTCGGTTTTGGTATCTCAAACCATCTCTTGTGCCTAGTTTTTGTCAATTCAATCATCAAGGGGGAGAAAGAGAAAAAGAAAGAGAAAAGGGGGGAGAAATCTTGACCCAAGTGAATCCAAGTGGATAAGTACCTTGGTTTCTTTTGTGATGATTGTTTGACAATTTATTTGAGATTGGTTTTCGAGTACCTTTTTGGGATTTCATGAAACTCTTGTTTTATCTTGACTCTTTGGTTGTGTGGAGGCTTTGCCCGCTTTTCCCATTTCTTTCGGGACCGAGAGCTTTTATTTGGAGTTTTCATGACCCTTTCTCATCTCAAGTGGCCTTGTGTTTGCTTTTGCTTGGCTTTTGGGCACTTGAGTGAGGCTTGCCTTCAAACCCTTCCTTTGTGGTTTTATTTTTAGTCAATGCATTCATCAAGGGGGAGATGGAGAACACATATGATGAATGATTGACTTTGATGAGGAAGGTTTGAGGCTTTTACCCGGTTTAGTCCATATCTCGCTATGCGCTTATTGTTTATGACTAACCGGTGGCGTGAGTTGTGTGGTGTTTCTGTGTTGGTGTGCGTGTGCGACATGTGTCTCTTGGCTGTGTTGATGTGCAGGTGTGGAGCTCGGATACAGTGGTCTATGGCGAGGTGAAGGTCAAGTAGAGACGTGCCGTGCCGACGGATCGGGAGCGGTGAAAGATGGGCGTGCCGTGCGGCGGACGTGCCATGCTGATGTACCTAGAGCGATGAAGGGCGGACGTGAGGCTTGGACTGACGGACCAGAGGCCAGAGGACCAGCTGTGGTAGCTGGCACGTGGCATCAGCGAGCAAGAGCACATGGGGATGTGCGGTGCATCGGCCGAGTCGGGAGGAAGGCGCTGGAGTCGTGTCACTTGGCGGGAGGTCGGACACGGGCTTGCGTGCGGCGCAAGTGCCGTCGGCCAAGTCAAGAAGGAAGGCGAAGGCGTTGTGCCCGGCGTGGAGGCTGGATATGCATCGGCATCGGTGCCGGTGGTCGGGGTGTGAGAACCACATCCCGTCTACGGTGCGGGTTCGGTAGCTGAGCCTCAAAAAGCTACCATCGACGGTTTCCAGGTTTGGGCCTCAAAACCTGGGGTGGACGGTTTCCGAGTTTGGGCCTCAAAACTCGGGTGGACGGTTTCCAGGTTTGGGCCTCAAAACCTGGGCGCGCGGGTTTCCGAGTTTGGGCCTCAAAACTCGGGGTTGACGGTTTCCAGGTTTGGGCCTCAAAACCTGGGCTGGCGGGTTTACCGGTTTGGGCCTCAAAACCGGGGGTGGTCCGAAAGGACGGTCGACGCGTGGCGGCATGGAGAGGCTGGCGCGGCTGTGAAGCTATCCACGAGGAAGGCGCGGTGGTCGACGGTGGCGGCACGTGGCGGCATCAGGGAGGTCGCGTCGAGGCGAAGCTACCGGATGTGCGGGCGTGGCCGTCGGATCGAAACTGTCAAGTCTGGACGGTTTTACCCCTGGAGGGTATTTGGCATGAGTGCTTAATGTAAGGGCGTTTTGGTCTTCGGACGTGCGCCTATATATATGAGGGGGGCTGCTAGGGCAGCCACATGCTTGGAGAGTTCTTGGTGGTGTCTCTCTCATTTTGTTCCCGTGAGAGTAGGCTAGGGTTAGGGAGAGTTGGCTCTTGTTCTTGAGCTTTTTGCCATCCAAGCTTTGTGTTGCTAGGATTGGCTTGTAGCCCGGCACCGAGTGCTTAATCAATTCATCTTGCTGAATCCAAGGATCAAATTCGTGGTTGAATTCGCGTTTTGAATTTGTTCTTCGCGTTCTTCTTTTCTCCACGATTTTCCCCTCTCCCGATCTCCCTCTATGCTGCGTCTTTTGCGATTCCGTTTGAATCAACTTGTGCTTTGAAGTGAGGAGAACGTTTCCACCAAAGGAATTCATCCCTACCCTCACGAACAAGTAGATCGGGCCGAAATCGTTTTTGTTCTTCGTTCTTCCCCTTTTCTAGTGTTCTTCGGATTTCTCATGTTTTAGTTGGATTGAAGCAATGATATCCTAGGATTAGCTTTCCAACACATAGAAGAACACTTGGGTGAAGTTAGTTTGCAGCCTCGTTCGATTTGGTATAGATCCAATCGATTTTGGGTTTGTTCCGCGCTATTTTTGCGCTTTCTGGGAGGTCGCGGACAGTCCGCCATATAGGTCACGGACAGTCCGCGCATCGCGGCTTCAGCCGAGCAGTGGCTATTGGCCTCGGGCGTTTTCCCCTCGGGTGACCGGCGGACAGTCCGCCAGTGTTGGGCGCGGACAGTCCGGGCCCGAGCAGGAACTTTGCAGGAGCTTTGCTATTTTGGCTTCGTAGCCGGCGGACAGTCCGCCAGGACCCGCGGACAGTCCGGGGTCCTCATCGGACGCTGCACAGGGCAGGCACCGGACGCTCGGAGTTCACTGTTCACGTGAACCGCGGACAGTCCGGCGTGCAAACCGCGGACTGTCCGGGATCTGTCCAGGGCTATAGCAGAATAGTTTGGTTTTGGGTTTTTCGCCGGCGGACAGTCCGGCTCACACCGGACAGTCCGAGACCAAGAGTCCGGACAGTCCGGGAATTGCCTGTAGGTCGCAGTTGAGTGCGTTTGCTCTCCCAGCTTTTCCGCTTTGTCTCCGGACTTCTCGTTTGCTCCTAGAGTTCACCTAGGAACCTCTCTACATATCTTTGCTACTTGTTAGCATCGGTATTTGGAGGAATCCCGACGTAGCTCTCTATCTACGTTTGGGAGTGGGTCTTTTAGGCACGAACTTGACTCGGGGTTTTGAGAGTTTTGATTTGCTCTCTTGTGTGGTGCCTCGCTGTGATCCTAGGGATCATCCACCCTCCTTCCGAGGGTCGTGGGCACCACGTTTGAGTCCGAAGCTTTCGGGGTTGATTTTATTGGGACAGAGGCCATAATTTTGAGAAGAAATTTTTAGGCTCCCATTCACCCCCCTCTCTGGTCGCCTTGCTATAGCATTTTCGGTCCTTCACCATGAGGCACTTCTTTCCACCGAAGGAATTCTCCTCTAACCTCACGAGCTAGTAGATCGGTTGATTTTCGTTTCGGGTCAAGTTTCTCTCTTCCCCCGAAACTCTTCGATTCATCGATTTGGAGATAGGTTCGAGCCATGATCTCTTAGAGATAGCTCACTATCCCCTTTGTGACTCATCTCTCCATGTTTGAACCCTAGAGGTTTCGTTTTGGGAGAGTTTGATTCGAATCGGTGGACGAACAGGGGGCTGTCGAGGTGACCGGACGCTGACATCGGGCTGACCGGACGCGTCCGGTGGTTGAATATCACGCGAAGCTTTTCTGTGATCGACCGAATGCTTTTTTCGCTCTGTGACCGGACTCGTCGCTACTACTGTTCATCGTGCTTGGCTTTTGTGACCGGACGCTTGGTTTCAGACCGGACGCTCAGTCTCAGTGAGTCCGGTCCGAAACAGTAAGGTCCGAAATCGGATTTCTCATGACCGGACGCGTCCGGTCATACGTGATCGGACGCAGCCAGAGTCCGGTCAGTAGTGCTTTCCATGTTTTCGTCCGTGATTCGTTCGTCCGTTGACAGTTTTGGTTTCCGTCTTTTGCGTCGGGTTTCTGGAGTTGCATAGTGTCTTGCTGTGCTTCTTGGAAGCATCCACCCTACATCTAGGGTCGTGGACACTTGCAAGCTCTTGGTTTGCTTTTGGGGTGATTCTCGGGACAGTGGCTGAAAGTTTCCGAAAGGAATTTTGAAGCTCCCATTCACCCCCCTCTGGTCGCTTTCTGGTAGCATTCTCGGTCCTTCACGCCCGCCACTAGGGTTAGCCCTAGGTCGGTTGGCTGCCCCCTATAAGTACCCCCCTCACTCCTCAAGACTATAAATACCCCCCTGGTGGCACCACTTCATTCGTACACCACACGAAGAAAAGCAACACAAGCAAGAGAAGCAAGTGAGAGTTAAGTTAGAAGCCTACACTTTACATTCAGTTCTTAAGTTCTATATCTTTTGAATGTCACATGCTTGCCTAAATAACCATTCCATGAATAAAATTGATAAAATCTGCTTAAACAAGTTGAAACCTGAATAAGATTTGAAATATGTCATGCAAATGCTATTGTTATGGTTTGAATAACTGGTCTTATCTAAATTGTAGCTTTTGTGGGTTGCACATGCTTTAACTAAAAGCATGCTTAGTGAATAAAGTTAGTAAGAAATGGAGTAATTCTTTAAACTTGCTAAGGTGAAATTAGGACCTAATCTGGAGGATTTCTTTTAAAAATTATGAAAACCTTGCTAAAAAGTTCCTCCTAGATTTTTATCCCATCCCACCACCAGCCAAATATTTGTTAGTCAAAACCACGAAGAGCTTTGTCTATGTTGAGCTTTGTTAGACCTCATAGATCTTAGTAGAGAAGCTTATCATATCTTTTGAATCAAGATTCACACACCCACCATAAATTGCCTACTTTCCACTTTGGAAGTTTGCAACCACCAAATAAATTGCTCATTCTCTACACTGGAGATATGCAATACCTTGGCAAACGTCCCATTGCTAGCCTTATGCTATTCCTACACTGGGAATAAGCATTTCTCTCTCTTTCCCTACTCATTTCAAAAATCCTTTCCTATAGATAACCTGGGGAAATCTAGAGCTAAAAAAAAGAGAGAGATAGAAAAATGAGCAAAGTAGCTCAAGAAAGGACTATGTCCTGAAAAAAAATGAGCAAAGTAGCTCAAAAGAGGACTATGTCCTAAGAAAATGTGAGGACACATCTTTTGTCTACTCACTATGTATCCAAAAAAAAGAGAGAATTATCATTAGCTCTAGACCCCAGAAATTAACTAGGAAGGATTATGAAATATCCCTCTATACACTTCCACATAACCACACATGCACATCTTGATCAATTATTATGATTTGCTGCTCCTTATGATCTGAGTGTCTAGCTTAGCAATAAACATCAGGCAATGTGCTCATGGTTCTTAGCCTTTCTATAACTCCACATATCATTCTTTAGAAGTAGGAAAGGCTACATTTTGGCCTAAGTGAGGATTTAAACACCATTGAGTGATTGAGTGAATCTTGGAGGACTTAAGCAAGTTGTTATCTTTTGAAAACCTTGAAAAACCTCCAGATAAAATCCTAGTCAAACCTAAGCAAGATAAAAGTTTCCTATCTACTGCTTTATTTCACTCTTGCATGTTTGAAGTGAAAAGCTATAAGCCCCACATTGCTATTATTAATGATATATGCTAAGTTATTTCTCACTATACAATATGCACTTGCATACATCTTAAGTTGCTATCCATTTCATGCTCAATGCTTAAACCGCATTGTTGCTCGAGGACGAGCAACAGTTTAGCTTGGGGGAGCTTGTTGATGGTCCTTAAACACCTGTTTTACCATCAACATTTTACCCTAAAATTCACCAAAAAGGCATGAAATGTAGTCAAATAGGTTTCAAACTAACCAAATTCCACATGTCCATAGATTTTTATTTGAATACAGGATTTGGACCAAATTTGGAGAATGGACCCACCAGGAGATGAGCCCACTCACCAGGACCCATTTGGGCCCGAGTGGGGTGGCGCCTGCCAACCAGAGGTGGCGCCCGCCACCCAAATGTGGCGCCCGCCACATGGAGAGGCCCAACTCTCCCCCTTTGCCACGTCACTGATCCGTGTGACCATCCCAAGGCCAAATCTTGGCCCTTGGTCACTAGGTCAGTGGCATCGGACGACTCAGGAGGGAGTGGCGTGGATCAAGGCCGAATGGCGGTTACTTGGACATGCAACCGACCTACCAACCGCCTCTCTGGAGCTCCTGGATGCCGTTGAAGCAAAGGCGGTGCATCCAACGGTTGTGAGGGTGGCGGCCGCCACCTAGGGCTGGTGCCCGCCACTAGGGTTAGCCCTAGGTCGGTTGGCTGCCCCTTATAAGTACCCCTCTCACTCCTCAAGACTATAAATACCCCCCTGGGGGCACCACTTCATTCGTACACCACACGAAGAAAAGCAACACAAGCAAGAGAAGCAAGTGAGAGTTAAGTTAGCAGCTCAGAGAGATTAGGCAAGTAGGTTAGCTAGTAGAGAGAGTATAGCTCTAGTGCCCTCGCTACAGTGCGGCTCTTAGTTTAGCACAGCTCAGCCTAAGTCATTGGTAAAAGTAGCGTAGAGCTTGCTAAGAGAGAAGCGGGTGCGAGCGACTGGCATCGGAGGTCGGTTGATTTCCCGGCGTCTCTGGTTTGGTTTGCTCTCTTGTATCTCAGGTACATTTATCTTTATCTCAGTATTACTTTAAGCATTACTTTCAGTATTACTTTCAGTATTACTTTATCAAGTACCTTGAGTGTGACCTAGTTATCCTACAGTTCAATTCACTTAGCCATAGTAGTTAATCTCTAGTGTCCTTAGTGATTGATCTTTGCCAATAGGTTGCTTAGTTAGTTTAGTGTTTATCTTATTAAGTCAAGTATTTGCTCTGACGTCCGCAAGGGTGTCTCTATTCAAAGCTAGGGTAGAGATAGTTAGAATATAGTTAAGCGTGATGCTTAGTTATAGACTTACCTTCAGATATGGCTGGACCCCCGGATAGCTGTGGTAGCAAGCAGGTGGTGACAGCCCTGTGCGCCTTGAATTCCACCACGTAGTTGGCCCAGTTTAACAGTAAGGCTCATTGTGCTAGCGTTCAACCTAAGTAAGTGGTAAAGGCTAGTACGCCTCGATACTTGATAAGATAGGAATAAAACTTTACTTAACTTAGTTGCTTTATTGACATTTGCCTGTCTTGCTTCGTAGTTATCTTGCCTTGTAGTTATCTTTGCTTCGTGGTTATCTAGCAGTAGTTATTAGTTAGTAGTTAGTTATCTTAGTTACCCTCTATCTACCTATCCATCCACCTTACCTTAGCCATCCATTTCATCCTTACCTATCCACCCATATATTCTTTCTAGCCCTTCATCTCCTCTCTTCTCCCCATTTCCTTTTTCTTATTTCTTCGACTCTCATCCCCTCCTTGACTCGACTCTTACACCACCCTAGCCTTCCCTTGGGATCAAATAAATCGACACCTGGTACTCCCATGCGAAGTGCTACTACGATAGTTCTGTGCGCTTGCAGAATCACCTCCTGGTAGATTGCATTCTCGCTAGTTAGCTCCTACTAGTGTCGGGATTGACAACCCCGCTTGGCATTAGTAGATAGCTACTTTAGCTACCCTATCCTAGGTGTAGCTAAGAACTACCAACAGGCATTTCTGGTGCCGTTGCCGGGGACAGACTCCATAGTCTACTCCTAGTAACGACGTTAGCAAGTGTCAACAATGATTGCCCAATTCAGGCGTGCTGCTAGAGGCCCAGGTGTAGGTTTTGCTCAGGGGATGGAGAGTGCTGCTTCTTTTGGGAAGATTGGAGAGTCTAGTGGTCTTAACCCGAGTGAGAAGCCCAACTCCACCACTACTCCCAAACTAACCAAGATTCCACCCAAAGAGCCTCTCAAGCCTAACACCAAAGATGGGGTGTATGAGGAACCTCCGAGAGCTCCACCACAGAAACAAGTGTGGTCTCCTAAGCCCAACCACCTAAAAAACAAGCTAGACACCATGCCACCTATCCAGGAAAAGCTCATGCCTCAAAAGAGCCAATTGATCCACACCCACTACCGTGAGTACCAACAACCCCTATGAGAGCGGTGAGGTACCATTGTGAGCATTGTGGGAGAGATGGACACTTGAGGGAGTTTTGCTTTCGGCGCAAGAGAGAGGAGCGCCGTGCAAGGGAGATGAACAATGCAGACATGTACCATCCTTTCCATGATGTACATGTGCCGAATGTTCAGAGAGGAACTGCTAGGCGTAGAGGTCCAATGCCACAAGGTCCTAGGCCTAGGCCACAGGGAGGTTTTGCCCGACGGGATCCTAGCTTTGTAAGCTACGGACCCCGTGGCAGTGGCTTTGTTGAGCGTTACTCTCCACCGTGTTTTGAGTATCGCGATGGACGCTCTTTCCTTAGCGGACCACATTTTCCTATGTGTGGTGATCGCTTTCCCCGTAGGCATGCTAGGAATGGTTTTTCTACTAACCGTTCTTTTGAGCAGCCGGCCCAACACTGGTATTCTTCCTATTTCACTCACCCTAGTGTTGGACCATATGCTCACCCTATGTCTTTTTATTGATGTAGGTAAAACGATTGGAGGACATTTGGTTGGTGGATTCCGGGTGTTCGAGGCACATGACCGGAAACGCCAAGTGGTTCTCCAGTCTTAGTCCAGTTGCCGGAAAGGAGTTTATCACCTTCGGCGACAATAGCAAAGGTAAAGTGTTGTCTCATGGATCGGTGCAAGTTAATGAGCACTTTGTGTTGTGTGATGTTGCTCTTGTTTCTAACTTGCATTTTAACCTTCTTTCTGTTTCGCAACTTTTTGATGCTATGAGATTCGCTTTAAGCCGAATCTCAGTCATATTTTGGATCCTCAGGAAAATCTTGTATGTTTGATTTTGCCCTTTGGGAAAGTCTTTCGTGCAAATTTCTCGGAGTCTTTTGTCATTTCTTGATGTCTTGTGGCTGGACCCTCCTCCTCTGATCTTTGGAAGTGGCATAAGAGACTTGGACATTTGAGCTTCGACTTGCTTGCAAGACTTAGTTCACTTGGCCTAATCCGAGGATTGCCCAAGTTGTGCATGGAAAAGGATCTTGTTTGCCATTCTTGTAGACATGGAAAAATGGTTGCTGCTCCCCACCATCCTGTGAATCAAGTTATGACCAAGTGCCCTAGAGAGCTCTTGCATATGGACCTTGTTGGTCCGGCTCGGGTGAGCTCGGTTGGTGGGAAGTGGTATGTGCTTGTTGTTGTCGATGACTTTTCGAGATATTCATGGGTTTTCTTTTTAGCTGAGAAAACTGAGACTTTCTCTTTTGCTCGCAATCTGATTTTGCGTCTTCAGAACGAGTTCCCTAAGAACTCGATGCGAGCTATTAGAAGTGATAATGGTTCCGAGTTTAAGAACTCAGATTTTGAAAAGTTTTGTGACTCATTGGGTTTGGAGCATCAGTTTTCTTCCCCCTACACACTGCCACAAAATGGTGTTGTAGAGAGGAAGAATTGGACCCTTATTGAGATGGCCAGGACGATGCTCGATGAGCATAGGACTCCTAGGTGATATTGGGCCGAGGCTATGAACACTGCATGCTATATTTCCAATCGCATTTTCCTCCGAGCTTTCTTGAAAAAGACTTCTTATGAGTTTCGTTTTGGAAAACAGCCCAAAGTGAGTTATTTTAGAGTTTTCGGTTGCCACTGTTTTATACTCAAGAAAGGCAACTTGGACAAGTTTGAGTCTCGTTCTTCTGACGGTGTATTTTTGGGTTATGGAAATCATACTCGTGCATATCGTGTACTTAACCTGGATACTAACGGAGTCATGATGACATCCGATGTCACCTTCGACGAGACCATGGTTTGTCCTTCTTCTAGATTTGAGCGTGCATGTGATCATGAGGTTGGCAAACCTCTTTTTGAAGATGAGGACGAGGGTGCTGAAGGCACTGGTGACCCAGCACTTCCTCCACCTGCTGTGCCACTAGGATCGGCTTCTACTACGTCGACTCACGGCCCCGACCCTTCTTCTTCGACCACTTGGGGGCCGTGGGATCCACCACCTCGGGCTGTACCACTTGTACCTGAGGGGGCACCAACTACTATTGAGGGGGAGGTTTCTTCAGCCCGCGAGGCGCCACGTCACATTCAGCGCCAACACCATCCTCAACAGATGATTGGCAGCATCGACGAACGTGTCACTTGGTCAAGGTCACAACAAATCTCTCACTTTGCTCATTCTGCATTTGTTGCTGATTTTGAACCCCAAGATGTTGGACACGCTTTATCTGATCCGGATTGGGTTAATGCCATGCATGAGGAGTTAGAAAATTTTGAGAGAAATCGGGTTTAGGTTTTGGTTCCACCTCCTCAAGACTGTAATCCTATTGGGACAAAATGAGTTTTCAAAAACAAACAAGGAGAGGATGGCCACATTGTGAGAAACAAGGCCAGACTTGTAGCCCAGGTGTATAGTCAGAAGGAGGGGATAGACTATGAGGAGACTTTTGCTCCTGTAGCTCGTTTGGAGGCAATTAGGATCCTCTTGGCTTTTGCTGCATCCAAAGGGTTTAAACTTTTTCAAATGGATGTCAAGAGTGCCCTCCTAAATGGCTACATAGAAGAAGAGGTGTATGTGAAACTACCCCCCGGTTTTGAAAATCACAAGTTTCCAAACCATGTTTCTAAACTTCACAAAGCTTTGTATGGTTTGAAACAAGCCCCTAGAGCCTGGTATGATAGGTTGAAAACCTTTTTGCTTGCTAAGGGTTTTAAAATGGGATGTGTGGATAAAACGTTTTTTCTCCGCAAGCAACGCAATGCCACTCTCTTGGTTCAGATTTACGTGGATGATATCATTTTCGGTGGTTCTTCTCACGCTTTGGTTGCCAAGTTTGTAGATCTTATGAGCAGGGAGTTTGAGATGAGCGTGATGGGCGAGTTGACATTCTTCCTCGGGTTGCAAATCAAGCAAACCCGAGAAGGGACGTTTGTGCACCAGGGCAAGTACACCAAGGACATCCTGAAGAAGTTCAATATGGGTGAGGCCAAGCCTCTTCCAACACCCATGTTGACCACGATGGTCCTGGATGCGGATGAGGATGGAGAAACTGTGGACCAGAAGGAGTACTGGAGTATGATCGGGTCGCTGTTGTACCTGATGGCGACACGCCCGGACATCCAGTTCACAGTGTGTCTTTGCGCGCGCTTTCAGGCATCGCCGCGCACCTCTCATCGTCAGGCGGTCAAGCGCATTATGAGGTACCTTCGTTTCACACCTGAGTTTGGGATTTGGTATTCTGCTTCCTCCACCCTCTCCCTTTGAGGTTATTCTGATGCCGATTTTGCTGGTTGCCGACTTGAGCGCAAGTCCACTTTTGGGACTTGTCAGTTTTTGGGCTCTTCTCTTGTATCTTGGTCTTCTCGCAAGCAGTCTAGTGTTGCCCAGTCTACCACAGAGGCTGAGTATGTTGCTGCGGCTAGCTGCTGTTCCCAGTTGCTTTGGATGATGGCCACCTTGCGTGATTTTGGTCTGAGCTTTTCTCGAGTTCCTTTGCTTTGTGACAGCACGAGTGCGATTAGCGTTGCTAAGAACCCCGTGCTGCATTCTAAGACCAAACACATTGATTTGTGCTTTCATTTTCTGCGAGACTATTTTGAGAAGGGTGATATCGACCTTAGGCATGTGGATACACATAATCAGTTGGCCGATGTCTTTACCAAGCCTTTGGACCAATCAACCTTTAATAGGTTGAGAGGTCAGCTTGGTGTGTGTTTCCCCTTTTAGATGGGGGAAACATTTTGTCTTTGTATCATAGACTGACTTATTTCTTTTTGTTTCTGCTTTCGTTCTTGGTAGTTTAGTCTTTGTTTTTCATCTTGCATCTCTGCACTTTCGAGCTTCATGACTATATTCCTTAGAATGAAGCTATGCTCTGTATAGAGTTTGCTCCGATGCTATATGATGATGCACGTACTTAGGCTCCTTTTGGTCACTGATACATGTTGTGAGCTGAGCTGTTTTATGAATGGTGAATATGCTTAATGAACTTAAAATTTGAAAATTGTTCACCATTAAGATTGGCAACTAGCATGTGTAGAATGTGTTGAAGTCACTTGTGCTTTTCATATATGCTAGGTTGCTATGTCTCTATTTTTGAGTCATTCACTTGTTTGGTATGGTCATATTCTGCTTTAAAATTGAACCAAGTTTAAGTGAATTGGAAAGATCGAGATGGGATTGCTTGTCAGCACATCACGGTATCGAGACTGTTTCTCATTGCACATTGAGTTAAACTTGAGTCGTGTAGTGTAAGACCGAAACCGTTGCTTTAAGCTTCTGATTGCTAATGCATAGGCTTGGCTCGGTTGAAAAGTTAGGCAATGACAAGCTTTCAACCTCTCGCAATCACATGCTAATATTTGAACTTGTGTATTTTCACCGCTACAACTCCGATAAAATTTGAATACACAAGTCTATGTTTTATTTTATAGCATGATGATTGAACTTTGCTAGGGATAGTTCACCGTGTATACATGTTTACCACTTGTTTGACTTCCTGTCTATACATGTTCAGTGCTATTTTAATGGTGAAACCCTTTTCTGAATGACTTAAAACTGCTCACTTGGCTCATATGTTCATATTTCGTATTTAGTGATCAGTTTGAGCCTTTGCTGGCATTTATGCTTGTTATTGAGTCATCGGATCAGCACTCTTTAGAGCATCTTTTCATTCTATCGACTATATTTCTGAAGCTGCTAACTTGCATTTCTGACTCATATGCATTTGAGGGGGAGAAACTTGTTTGTGCATTATCAACTAAGGGGGAGAATTTTGACAAATCATATCCTAGTTGTGTGCACTATTGAAGGGGGAGTTCATGTCCAGGGGGAGTTTGCTCGTTTGATGTGTTTTCAATTGGTTTGGAGAGCGATTTTCTGCTGGTTGTGTTGAGCCTCTGTGCCTCTATCTTGAGGGACTAGCAGTTTTTGCTTTGTGAGTATGTTTTCCAATTGGTATCGAGCTTTCTTCCTTTTCAGTTGGTATCGAGCTTTCTCGCTAGTGGTGTTGAGCCCATTCTGCCTCCTCTTGAGGGTTAGCTTTGCTTTGCTTGGTTGCGTCGAGCCGTTGCCCATGTCTTTGGGGACCAAGTTGTTTTGCTTATTCCACTTGACCTTCTTTTGGCTTTGCTATGCTTTTGGGTCATTTGCACGAGTTCTCTCTTCTACCTTCTTTCTTTCTTCTATTCCATATGATTTGTGTTGGTAGTTGACAATGCACTCATCAAGGGGGAGATTGCGAATACATGGTTGTATGTCAGATCTTGAGTGATGAGTGATTGTCAACGGGTTTGATGCGCATGTTCTTTGGCTTGTGTTGTGCAGGTGTCGAGCACGGAGACAATGATCGAGGGCAAGGTGAAGGTCAAGTAGAGACGTGCCGTTCCGATGGACCTGGAGCGGTGAAGGGCGGACATGAGGCTTGGACTGACGGACCGGTGGCCTGAGGATCAGCTGTGGTGGCTGACAGCCTGGGACAGCGACGAGCGGAGACTTGCGGGGCATGGTGTGGCTCGGGTCATGGACCTGGGAACACGTGTCGGTGGACGGGGTGCACGGGCGGTGCATCCCTCTACGGCGTCGGTTTGGTGGTTGAGCCATAGAAAAACAACCGGTGGACGGTTTTCTAGGTTTGGGCCTCAAAACCTGGGCGCTGGCGGGTTTCTGAGTTTGGGCCACAAAACTCAGGCGATGGACGACAGGTTTCCTGGTTTCGGCCTCAAAACCGGGTGAGGACTTGAAGACTGGTTTCCCGGTTTCGGCCTCAAAACCGAGGGTGGGGAGGTCCGTGAAAAGGACGAGCGGCGCGTTGGCGGCACGTGGCGGCATCAGGTGAGGTCGCGTCGAGGCGAAGCTACCGGATGTGCGGGCGTGGCCGTCGGATCGACTACTCTCCGAGTTGGTAAGGAATACCCTTAGGGTTAGCCTGCCCGCTCATTAGCTATAGGGGTAGAAGGGGAATAATTGTATTAGGCTATATTAGGAGAGGCCACCCCTCCCTCCATTCTATCTCAGCCATTTGCTACTTTCACTTAGGGTTTCCTGCTCTCCCACATCCCTGCTGTAGCTAGTGAGATCCGCAGAGACGGTGAATCATACCTCTGTGTATTTGGATTTTTGAGGAAACGAGACCGTAATCTCGTTGTCTCCTCGTGTGGAGAAGTTTCGGCTGGAAATCGAGATCGATTCGCGTTTTGAGCTATGTTCTTCGTGCTTTGCTTTTCGTTCTCTCAGTGATTTGCTCCATTCTCCCAATCCGAGGAATGATTTTCGATTCCGTTTGAACTGAGTTGTTCTAGATCGCGAGGCGCATATTTCCACCGAAGGAATTCATCTCTAACCTCACGAGCTAGTAGATCGATCGATTTTCGTTTTGAATCGGTTTTTGTCTCCCTTGCCCCGAATTCTTCCGATTCACCGATTTGGAGTTAGGTTCGAGCCATGATATCTTAGGGGTAGCTCACTAACCTTCTTGGAACTCCTCATACCAAGTCTAAGCCTTAGAGTTTTTGATTCGGAGGAGTTTGGGTTGAATCCGTGGAAGAAATGTGCAGTTTCGGGGGCATCGGATGCTCGACTCGAGGGCATCGGACGCTGAGTTCGTCACATCGGATGCTCAGGTGCCACATGTCAAAGAACAGCGGTTTTGAGGGTGCATCGGACGCTGACCATCGGACGCTCCGTTGACCATCAGACGCGTTCGTGGCCTGAGCATCGGACGCTGAACTTTCCCTATAGCAGCGTCTGATGGCTATGCATTGAGGTTCTAGAACAGTACATTTTGCATCGGACGCGTCTGGTGCCTGGACATCGGATGCATGCCAGCGTCCGATGCAGTGAGTTTTGCACTGTTTCGTCTGCAGTTTGCTCGTTCGACTTTGGATTTGATTTTGGGCTTTTGCGTTGGATTCCCGGTTTCCGTGCTCTACAGTAATCGGGCTTCCCACTTTGTTAAATAGCCTGAATCCCCCTCGCGTTGCTCGGGGAAGGTAGAGGTTACCCAAAGTCCATCTTGTCACTAGTTGACTTGCGTGATCTTGAGTGAGGAGACTTTTGTGGTGTCTCGCTGTGTTCCTAGGGAACATCCACCCATTCTCTTGGGTCGTGGACATCACGCGCATCTGTTTTGCTCTTGGGGTTGATTTTCTGGGACAGAAGCTATTAGTTTCTGAAAAGAAATTTTAAGGCTCCCATTCACCCCCCTCTAGTCGACTTGCTTTAGCACTTTCGGTCCTTCACCCGCCACCCCGAGTTTTGAGGCCCAAACTCGGAAACTGTCGAGGGTAGCTTTTTGAGGCTCAACTACCGAACCCGCGCCGTAGACGGGATGTGGTTTGCACACCCCGAGTTTCAGCACCGATGCCGGAGCATGTCCAGCCTCCATGCCAGGCACAGTGCATTCGCCTTCCTTCTCGGCCTCCCTCCAAGTGTCACGACGCCATCACCTTCCTCCCGACTCGGCCGATGCACCGCACATCCCCATGTGCTCTTGCTCATCAATGCCAAGTGTCAGCTTCCACAGCTGGACCTCAGGTCTCCCGGTCCGTCGGTCCAAGTGAAGGACCGAATTGGCGACCAGAGGGGGGGTGAATGGGAGCCTCAAATTTCAACTCGTGAAATGGATGGCCCTTGTCCCAAAAAATCACCCCAAAAGCAAGACACGGGCTTGCTAGTATCCACGACCCTAGATGTAGGGTGGATGCTTCCTAGAAGCACAGCGGGACACTATACTATCCAAGAAGTCCAACGCAAAAGCCGGAAACCAAATTCGAAGTCGGACGAACGAACCGCGGTCGAAACAGCGAACAAGTCACTGCATCGGCCTCATTGGCGGACGCGTCCGATGTGAACAGAGCAGTTCTGGAACCTTACTGCATGACCATCGGACGCTGCTACAATAACAGCTCAGCGTCTGATGCTCAGGCCCCGGCGCGTCCCATGAACAACGGACCGTCCGATGCCCTGCGTCTGATGCTCACTCAGAAACACAGAAACTGACACGTGGCAGCCTCGCGTCCGATGCTACTCGGGTCAGCGTACGATGCCAAGAACAGCAGCGTCTGATGCCCCCGAAAACTGTGCAGTTTTTTGGCGATTCAACCCGATCTCCTCCGAATCAAAAGCTCTAAGGCCAAGACTCGGTCTAAGAGGTCACAAGGATGTTAGTGAGCTACTCCTAAGAGATCATAGCTCGAACCCAACTCCAAATCGGTGAATCGAAGAAGATTGGGGAAAAGGAGAGAAAAATGATCCAACACAAAAATAACCCGATCTACTATCTCGTGAGGTTTCAGATGAATTCCTTCTATGAAAAGATGCGCCTCACTATTTAGCACAAGTGTATTCAAGTGGAATAAAAAACTGTTCCTCGGAGAGGGAGAATGAAGCAAATCTCCGGGAAGGCTAAACCAAAAACGCGGAGAACATGAGAGCAAAACGCGAATCAATCCGGGATTTCAACCGTGTGTCTACCACACGAGACAATCGTGAGATTACGGTCTGACTTCCTCAAAATCCCGAAACACAGAGGTATGATTAAGGTCACTCCGTGGATCACAGGCAGCGAGATATGATTAGAACCTAAGCGAGGCTAGAGAGAGAGCTCAGGAACAAATGGCTGCAAGGATAAAGTGCGATGAGGGGTGCCTGTCTTATTTATAGCCTAAGTACAATAGTCCCCTTCTACCCCTAGATACAAGAGCGAAGCGGCCAACCCTAAGGGTATCCCGGTCCAGCTCCGCTGAGTGTCGATCCGACGGCCACGCGCCTTCCTCATCCTTAGCTTTGCCTCGACGCAAGCCTCAGGATGCCGCCACGTGTCGTCCTGTCGACCACCGTGCCTTCCTCGTGGATAGCTTCACTGCCGCGCCAGCCTCTCCACGCCGCCATGCGTCGACCATCCTTTTTACGGACCTCCCCCCAGTTTTGAGGCTGAAACCGGGAAACCTATCCTCCGGCTGAGTTTTGTGGCCCAAACTCAGAAACCCGCCAGCCCAGGTTTTGAGGCCCAAACCTAGAAAATGTCCTCACCGAGTTTTGAGGCGCAAACTCAGAAACCCTCCACCCAAGTTTTGAGGCGCAAACTCGGAAACCGTCGAGGGTACTTTTTTGTGGCTCAACTACCAAACCCGCGCCATAGACGGGATGTGGTTCGCACACCCCGAGTTCCAGCACCGATGCCGGAGCATGTCCAGCGTCCTCCCCGAGCACAGTGCATTCGCCTTCCTTCTTGGCCTCCCTCCAAGTGTCACGACGCCATCTCCTTCCTCCCGACTTGGCCGATGCACCACACATCCCCATGTGCTCTTGCTTATCAATGCCAAGTGCCAGCTACAACAGCTGGTCCTCAGGTCTCCCGATCCATCGGCGCGGCACGTCTCTACTTGACCTTCACCTCACCTTCGACCACTGTCTCCGAGCTCCGCACCTGCACATCAACACAGCCAAGAGACATGTTGCCCATTGACCGATCACTCATCACTCAGGAAGGGAACCACAAGGGCACATATCAACCTTGTGTTTGCAATCTCCCCCTTGATGAGTGCATCGTCAACTCATAGTAACCGTAATCAAAATGAAAAAGAAAACTGAAGTAGGTAGAAGGAGAAAACTCACTCGAGATGTCCAAAACCAAGAGAATGGCCAAAGAAAAACAAATCGAGATAAGCAAAGCTTGGTCCCCAAAGACATGGGCAACGGTTCGACACAACCAAGCAAAGGATCGGAACAACAACTCATCGAAGAGCACAACTCGATCAAAACAGAGCGAAAGACTTGGTTCCCAAAGACATGGGCAACGGCTCGACGCATCCATGTTCAAAAACAAGCTAGTCCTCAAGAAGAGGCAGAAAGGGCTCAACAACACTAGCTGAAGGCTCGATACCAATAGAAGACTGCATAAAAAGCAACCACTGCTAGTCCCTCAAGATAGAGGCACAGAGGCTCAACACAACTAGCAGTAAGCTCGATGCTCAGGCCTAATTGGGGTCCCGTGTGCCTTCGTTGGTCCATAGCGAGCACGTTTGGCCCTCTGGTTCAAGCGAGAGGGGTCCGTGTGGCTTGCATCGCCTCCCGAGTTTCTGCTCGTGGCGACGACGCGTGTAGAGTGCCCGCTGCGACGGCGTGGTTGCGCGGCGCGTCTTAGCCACGCTCACGGCTCCGTCCTTTGGGCAATCGGTGCACGAGGCTTTGGTGGTCAGGGTTGGGGCCTTATCGCTACTGCTACTGCTCCAGTGGGCTCGGAACGCAAGCGTGGTGAACGTCAAGCTCGCCATGGCGTCCATGTCGGTACCGAGATCGTGGGGGTCATACGAGGGTCTAGGGCCAAGTCCGGTCTCTGACCCTGCCGGTCATGTGTCCGTGCTTCGTGCGGGTGTGCCGGAGCCGGTAGGGGCTCTACCGATGCACTCCCGTGCTTGGGTGCGCACTGGCCATGGCAGGCCAAGGTGAGGGCATGGGCTGGCTCACCTTTGGTGTTGGTGATGCTAGGATAGTGATGCAGGGCGACTCGACGTGGTGACGATCGGTAGCAGTGCCGTGCCGACCGCTTCGTAGTCGTAGCAGTGCGCTCATGGTACTCTGGCTAAGCTCCGGTGACGTCAGCGGCGATCCGTGGTTCTGCCGCCCTCTTCTCATCCAATTCTCCCTCCCATCTCCTCTCTCTGGCTTGTGCAGCGCGACACGGCTGTGGAAAGGGAACTAAAAACCCTAGGCTCCGGGGTTTGCAGCGTTTTATAGGCCGCGGCCATGGCGGTGACGCGGATCGATGGTGCGCGTGTGGCCGGGGCGGATCGAGCGGCTCGGAAGCATCTCCGCTAGGGTTTTGGCGTCGGTTTTATCACGCGATCGCATCAGTGTGACTGGCTTGGCCTTCTTGGCCACGAAGGCAAGGGAGGCAGCGCGGGGACAGGCAGACGGCTTGGCCGTTGCCGAGCGTGTGCGTGCGCGCGATGTCACGCTGCAGGCGTGACCATGTCGGGTGCGCGCAGGGTAGTGGGGTCCGTGGGGGTGCTCTGCAGCCGCTGATGGGCGATCGGGTGGCTTCAGATGAAGGACCGAGAATACAAAAGCAAGGCGACCAGAGGGGGGGTGAATGGGAGCCAATAAAAATTTCTTACGAAACTTTGGCCAAGTGTCCCAAAATCAACCCCCAAGAGATACTACCGAAAACGTGATGCCCACGACCCTTGGAAGAGGGTGGATGATCTCTAGGATCACAGCGAGGCACCACAAAAACTTCCACACCCAAGTTCACGCAAGTCAACTAGTGACAGGATGGGTTTTGGGTAACCTCAACCTCCCCCGAGCAACGCGAGGGGGATTCAGGCTATTTTGTAAAGCGAGGAGCCCGATTTCTGTAGAGCACGGAGTCGGGAATCCAACGCAACAAGCGGATCGCAAATCGAAGGTCAGACGAACAAACTGCGGACGAAAACGTGCTGACTGCACCTGACCGGACTCTGCCTGCGTCCGGTCAGCAGGCACCGGACGCGTCCGGTCGAGCGAAAACCGATTTGGGACCTTACTGTGTTGGACCGGACTCTGGTACACAGTGCGTCCGGTCTTCACTTGTGCGTCCGGTCACACAAAGACAACAACGATGAACAGTGTGTCCGGCGAGTCCGGTCATGCACAGGATGAAGCGTCCGGTCGAAGCTCGAAACTGAACAGAGAAAAGTTCAACGACCGGACTCACTCTCAGCGTCCGGTCACCCCAAACCGAGCGTCCGGTCACCCCGAAGCCCCTCTGTTCTTCCACCGATTCAACTCAAACTCACCCAAAACAAATCCTCTAGGGATCAAACTTGGTGAGTGAAGTCACGAGATGATTAGTGAGCTATCTCTAAGAGATCATGGCTCGAACCTAACTCCAAATCGGTGAATCGAAGGATTTCGGGGGAAGGGAAGAAAAATGACCCGAAACGAAAAATCGATCGATCTCCTAGACCGTGAGGTTGGAGGATGATTCCTTCGGTGGAAAGAAGTGCCTCACGATCTAGAACAACTTGGTTCAAACGGAATTGCAAAAGATGAACCGAGCAAAGAGATCAAGCGACGGGAAAAACGTGGAGCAAAAGGATTCCGCGAAGAACACAACGAAAACGCGAATCACAGCCACGAACTCGAATCAAGGACGCAAATCATGCCATCGATCAGTGCTCCAAGGTGAGGATACGGCCTCACTTCCTCAAATCAACAGTACACAGAGTGGAGTCTCTCTGCGGATCTCAACTAGCTAAAGCAGGGGTGTGGGAGAGTGGAAACCCTAATGCTAGGAAGCAAATGACTGCGCTAACTGAGATAGGGAGGAGGGTGTCTCCCTTAGACTACTTATACTAACCTAGCCTAAGCCTATTTCCTACTCTACCCCTCACTACTGTATTTACAGAGCGGACCAGCCTAACCCTAAGGCTATTCTAGTCCACCCGCTGGTGGTAGGTAGATCCGACGGCCACGCCCGCACGGTCTTCCGCGTCGCCTCCACGCAACCTTCAGATCGCCGCCGTGTGCCGCCACCACTCTGCTCCCCCGGTTTTGTGGCCCAAACCGGGAAACCAGCCTTTTCCATCAGCCCCCGGTTTTGAGGCCCAAACCGGGAAACCAGCCTCCAGCCCGAGTTTTGTGGCCAAACTTGGAAACCGTCCGCGCCCGAGTTTTGAGGCCCAAACTCGGAAACCGGCCCACGCCCAGGTTTTGAGGCTCAACCTGGAAACCGTCGCGCCCAGGTTTTGTGGCTCAACCTGGAAACCCAGCACCCAGGTTTTGAGGCCCAAACCTGGAAACCGTCCACCGTTGGTTTTTCCCGGGCTCTACCAACAAACCGGCGTCGTAGAAGGGATGCACCGCCTGTGCACCCCTTCCACCGACATGATCGCACTTCTCCGCTTGTCGCTGTCGCAGGCTGCCAGCCACCACAGCTGATCCTCCGGCCTCCAGTCCATCAGTCCAAGTCCACGTCCGCCCTTCACCGTCCGATACATCGGCATGGCACGTCCGCCGCACGGCACGCCCATCCTTCATCGCGCCCGGTCCGTCGGCACGACACGTCGCAACTTGACCTTCACCCGCCATCGACCACTGTCTCCGTGCTCGACACCTGCACAACACAAGCCAAAGAACATGCGCATCATCTCCGTTGACAATCACTCATCACACAGAGACTCGGCATACACCCATGTATCCGCAATCTCCCCCTTGATGAGTGCATTGTCAACTCCACAACAAATCATGATAAGAAAAAGGAGGTAGGAAGGAGTGGGAAGAGAAAACCCAACCAAATGACCCAAAAGCCTATCAAAAGCCAAAGAAGGTCAAGTGGATGAAGCGAAAAACTTGGTCCCCAAAGACATGGGCAACGGCTCGACGCAACCAAGCAAAGTAAAGCTAGCCCTCAAGAAGAGGTAGAACAGGCTCAACACCGCTAGCAGATACCAATTGAAGATCGGAGGACAACAGAAGCAAAATGCTAGTCCCTCAAGAAAGAGGCACAGAGGCTCAACACAACTAGCAAGAAAATCACTCCGAACCAATTGGAAATCAACCCAAACCAAATGGGAAAGCACACCAGACGATACCAATTGAAAGCCAAAGGAAAAGGCTTATGAAAGCTCATGAAAAGCTAGGAACGTTTGCTAGTCCCTCAAGACAGAGGCAACGGCTCAACACAACTAGCAAACTCCCCCTCGACAAATGCAAGCAACTAGGACAAATGATTCTCCCCTTAGTTGATCAACACAGGAGCATATGATTTGCATAAATTTCTCCCCCTAGTTGAAAATGCACTTATCAAGGTCAAAAGGTATCGGAGAATCAACTCCCTTCACATAAACTCCCCCTGAACACAAGATCTCCTTCAGAATGCATATGAAGTCAAAATGCAAGTTAGGAGCTTCAAGTATATAGTCAAAAGAGTGCAAAGATGCTCTAATCAGTATAGCTCCAACATCTCAATTAAGCACTCAAATAGCAAAGGCTCAAACTGATCACTTATACGAAATATGAAGCGTATGAGCATGTGAGCAATTTTAAGCCAAAAGGATAGTCACCATCAAAATAGCACTAGACATGTATAGAAGGAATCCAAACAAGTGCTAAGCATATATACAAGGTGAACTACCCCTAGCAAAGTTCAATCATCATGCATAGGAATGAAGCATATCCTTGTGATTTCAAATTCATATCGGAGTTGCAGCGGTAAAAGAATTCACAAGTTCATTTTTGGCATGTGATTGCGAGAGGTTGAAAGCTTGTCATTGCCTAACTTTTCAACCGTGCGAAGCCTATGCCGAAGCAATCAGAAGCTTAAAGCAACGGTTTCGGTCATACACTACATGGCTCAAGTTTAACTCAAAGTGCAATGAGAAACAGTCTCAATACCATGAGGTGTTGACAAGCAATCCCATCTCGATCTTTTCAATTCAACAATACTTGGTTCAGATTTTAAGCAAGTTATGAACAACCAAGCAAGTGAATGACTCAGAACTAGAGACATAGCAACCTAGCATATATGAAAAGCAGGAATGGACTCAACACACCCTACACATGCTAGTTGCATATCTCAATGGTGAACATTTTCAGATTTATATACATTAGGCATAATTCACCATTCCAAAAATAGCTCGCTCATAACATGTAACAGTGATCAGAAGGAGCATAAGCTACAAGCATCATCATAAGTATCGGAGCAATACTAACAAGAGCATAATTACATTCTAGTGAATATAGACATGAAGCTCAGAATGTAAATGCGTATGCCCGACACAAAACTGAAAGAAAGAAGATACCAATTGGAAGGACTCAAGAAACTCAAAAGAAAAGAGCCTCAAAATAAAAGAGTCAGTCTGTACATCTCAAAATGCTTCCCCCATCTAAAAGGGGAAACACACACCAAGCTCACCCCTCAACCTATTAAAGGTTGATTCGTCTAAAGGCTTGGTGAAAATATCAGCCAATTGGTGATGAGTATCGACATGGCGAAGGTCGATATCACCCTTCTCCTGGTGGTCTCGCAAGAAATGAAAGCGCACATCAATGTGTTTGGTTTTCGAGTGAAGCACGGGGTTCTTAGCAACGCTAATGGCACTCGTGCTGTCACAAAGCAAAGGAACTCGAGTAAAGCTCAAACCAAAATCACGCAAAGTGGCCATCATCCAGAGTAACTGGGAACAGCAGCTAGCCGCAGCAACATATTCAGCCTCCGTGGTAGACTGAGCGACACTAGACTGCTTGCGAGAAGACCACGATACAAGAGAAGACCCAATAAACTGGCAAGTCCCAGAAGTGGACTTGCGCTCAATGCGACAACCAGCAAAATCAGCATCAGAAAAGCCACAAAGCGAGAGGGTGGAAGAAGCAGAATACCAAATCCCGAACTCAGGCGTGAAACGAAGGTACCTGAAGATGCGCTTCACGGCCTGACGGTGAGAAGTGCGTGGCGAAGCCTGAAAGCGCGCGCACAAGCACACGGCGAACTGAATGTCCGGCCGTGTCGCCGTCAGGTAGAGCAGCGATCCAATCATGCTGCGGTACTCCTTCTGGTCCACTGCTTCTCCATCCGTGTCGGCATCCAGGGCAGTCGTCATCGACATGGGCGTCGGAAGAGGCTTGGCCTCACCCATGTCGAACCGCTTCAGCAAGTCCCTCGTGTACTTGCCCTGGTGCACAAACGTCCCCTCTCGGGATTGCTTAATTTGCAACCCGAGAAAGAAGGTCAGCTCGCCCATCATGCTCATCTCGAACTCCCTGCTCATAGTATCTGCAAACTTGGCAACCAAAGTGTGAGAAGAACCACCGAAAATGATATCATCCACGTAAATTTGGACCAAGAGAGTATCTTTGCCTTGCTTGAGGAGAAAGAGCGTTTTATCAACACATCCCATTTTAAAACCCTTAGCTAGCAAAAAGGTTTTTAATCTCTCATACCAGGCTCTAGGGGCTTGTTTCAAACCATACAAAGCTTTGTGGAGTTTAAAGACATGGTTTGGAAACTTGGGATTTTCAAAACCGGGGGGTTGCTGGACATAGACCTCCTCCTCAATGTAGCCGTTTAAGAAGGCACTCTTGACATCCATTTGAAAAAGTTTGAAACCCATGGATGCAGCATAAGCCAAGAGTATCCTAATAGCCTCCAAACGAGCTACAGGAGCGAAGGTCTCCTCATAATCTATCCCCTCCTTCTGACTATAACCCTTCGCTACAAGCCGGGCCTTGTTTCTCACAATGTGGCCCTCCTCTCCTTGCTTGTTTTTAAATACCCATTTTGTCCCAATAGGTTTACAGTCAGGAGGTGGTGGCACTAGAACCCAAACCCGATTTCGCTCAAAGTTCTCTAGCTCCTCATGCATGGCATTGACCCAATCCGGATCCGTCAATGCGTGTCCAACATCTCGGGGTTCAAAAGACGCAACAAAAGCAGAATGAGCAAAGTGCGAGATGTGCTGTGACCTGGAGCGAGTAACTCGCTCGTCGATGTCGCCGATCATCTGTTCAGGGGGGTGCTGGCGCTGGATATGTCATGGCGCCTCCCGGGAAGAAGTGACCTCCCCCTCAACAGCAGCTGGTTCCACCCCGGGTACAAAAGGTACCGCGCGAGGTGGAGGATCCCACGGCCCCCAGGAAGAAGAAGTGTCGGGGCCGTGAGTCGTCGTCGAGGCCGCCCTTTGCGGCACGGCAGGTGGAGGGGGTGCTGGATTATCTATACCTTCAGCACCCTCGTCCTCATCATCAAAAAGAGGCTCTCCAACCTCATGATCACCTGCACGCTCAAAACGAGAAGAGGGACAAACAAGAGTCTCGTCGAAGGAGACATCTGATGTCTCCATGACTCGGTTAGTGTCAAGGTTAAGTACACGATAAGCTCGAGTGTGAGTGCCATAACCCAAAAACACACCTTCAGAAGAACGAGACTCAAACTTGTCCAGGTTGCCTTTCTTCAATATAAAACAGTGGCAACCAAAGACTCTAAAATAACTCACCTTGGGCTGGCGACCAAAACGCAACTCATAAGAGGTCTTCTTCAAAAACGCTCTCAGAAAAATGCGATTCGAAATGTAGCATGCAGTGTTCATAGCTTCGGCCCAAAAACGCCTAGGAGTCCTATGCTCATCAAGCATCGTCCTGGCCATCTCAACAAGGGTCCGATTCTTCCTCTCTACAACACCATTTTGAGGTGGTGTATAGGGGGAAGAAACCTGATGCTCCAAACCAAGGCGGTTACAAAACTTCTCAAAATCCGAATTTTTAAACTCGGAACCATTATCACTCCGAATAGCTCGCATCGAGTTCAAAGGGAACTCGTTCTGAAGACGCAAAATCAGATTGCGAGCAAATGAGAAAGTCTCGGTCTTCTCAGCTAAAAAGAAGACCCACGAATATCTCGAAAAGTCGTCAACAACAACCAAAACATACCACTTGCCACCAACCGAGCTCACCCGAGCCGGACCAACAAGGTCCATGTGTAAAAGCTCTCCGGGGTGCGAGGTCATGACCTTAGTCACCGGATGGTGGGGAGCAGCAACCATCTTCCCATGTCTGCAAGAATGGCAAACTAGATCCTTCTCCATCGAAAGCTTGGGCAATCCTCGGATTAGGCCAAGTGAGCTAAGTCTTGCAAGCAAGTCGAAGCTTAAGTGACCGAGCCTCCTATGCCACTTCCAAAGATCGGAAGAAGAAGGACTAGCCAAAAGACAGCGAGAAGAACCAAACGATTCCGAGAAATTCGCACAAAAGACTTTCCCAAAGGGCGAAATCAGACATACAAGATCGCCCTGAGGATCTAAGATGCGACTAAGGTTCGGTTTAAAACGAATCTCATAGTCATCATCAAAAAGTTGCGAAACAGAAAGAAGGTTAAAATGCAGGTTAGAAACAAGAGCAACATCGCGCAACACAAAGTGCTCATTAACCCGCACCGATCCGCGAGACAACACCTTACCTTTACTATTGTCGCCGAAGGTTATGTACTCCTTTCCGGCGACTGGGCTAAGGCTGGAGAACCACTTGGTGTTTCCGGTCATGTGCCTCGAACAACCGGAATCCACCAACCAAACGTCCTCCAACCGTCTTACCTACATCAATAGAAAGACATAGGGTGAGCATACGGTCCAACACTGGGGTTAGTGAAATAAGGGTAATACCAGTGTTGGGCTGGCTGCTCAAAAGAACGGTTAGCAGAAAAACCATTCCTAGTACGTCTACGAGGGAAGCAATCACCACGCTGAGGAAAACGTGGTCCGCTGGGGAAGAAGCGCTCACCGCGATACTCAAACTGCGGTGGGGGAAAGCGCTCAACAAAGCCTCCGCCACGGGGTCCGTTACCTGCAAAAGCAGGACCCCATCGGGCACGCTCTCTACGAGGTTTACGCCTAGGAGCCTGGGGCTCAACTGCTCTAGCGTCTCTCCTCGGAGCTCTCTCCTGCCTAGGCCTAACAAACTGAGGTGCTGGACCTCTAGGCCTAGTCTCCCTCCTCGGGGCTCTCATCTCCTGCCTAGGCCTGGGATCCTGTCGTCCGGACCTAGCAGCTCTCCTCTGGGCCTTCGGTACATGTCCACCATGAGCTGGATGGTACATGTCCGGGTTCTCCGTCTCCCGAGCCCTGCGCGCCTCTCTCTTGCGCCTAAAGCAGAACTCGCTCAAGTGGCCATCTCTCCCACAAAAATCACACTGGTACCTCACCGCACGCACAGGGGGTTGTTGGTGACCAGGGCTGTGGGTGTGGCTCACCTTGCCTTTGCCCTTCGGTGGCAGCTCCTCACGGATGGGTGGCATAGCATCAAGCTTGTTTCTGAGGTGGTTTGGCTTGGGTGCCCAAACTGGGTTCTTGGGAGGAGCTCTCGGGGGTTCCTCAACCACACCATCTTTGGTGATAGGCTTGGCTGGCTCTTTGAGTGGAAGCTTGGCAAGTTTGGGAGTAGTGGTGGAGTTGGGCTTCTCACATGGGTTCAGACCACTAGACTCTCCAATCTTCCCAAAAGCTGAGAGATCAACACTCTGAGCAAAACCTACACCAGGGGCACCAACAGCTCGCTTGAATTGTGAGATCATCATCCCGAGCTGTGGCTCACTACTGGAGACCCATGACAAGATGGACCGAAGGTATGTGTTTTCTTCCTCGGTTTGCATCTTGCCATGCTTCACATTGGCAATCTCCATCTCCAGGCCCTCACACAAAGCACACCTCAAGACACAAGTGCTATCTGAGCTGGCCTTCTCTAAAGACTCAAGCTTGGCATTCTTCTCTGCCAACTCAGATTGCAAGACAGGACAAGTCTTGCACGCACCCAACAGCTGCGGCCTAGCTCGGAGCTCATCCACCTCATCTACCAGCGCAGCATGCTTACTCCTCAGAGTGAGAAGATCCGTCATGTGCGCGGCGCAACTCTCGCACTCCAACTCCTCCGACACAACCACGGTGGACCGAGCGAACTCAAGCTCCTTCACCGTGTCCTTCCACTTCTGCCTAAACTCCTTGCGTTCTCTGGCGGCACGCCTAAGCAGTTTATCTTGGCTAAGGAGGGCATCAGTCAACTTCTCAACCTCGGAGGAAAGCTCGTCGTAGGTGAGAGATACCTGGGAGGTGTCGTCGTCGTCGTTCCGAGGGGTACGCTCCGGCTTGCCGTCGACCTCATCGCCCAGCGCCATGGTGCAGAAGCCGTCGTCGTCGGCGAAGAAGCAGAGGCCGTTCAGCTTGTCCTCGATCCTCTTCTTCTTCTCGGACTCGTCATCGCTCGAGCTGGCGGAGTCGTCATCCGAGCCGTCGACGTCGCTGAGCGTGGCGAAGAACGCGCGCTGCTCGGCTTGCTGCTTCTCCAAGTACTTCTTCTTGATGTACTCTTTGTCGAAGCCGCCCCGTTTCTTGTGCCTTGGGGGGACGTGCTTCTCCTTGTACTTGGAGTCGCGCTTGCGCCCATGTTCGCCCTTGCCCGAGTGCTTGTTCTTCTTCTTGGGGCAGTCGGCGATGAAGTGGTCGGGGTCGCCGCACTCGTAGCAGCCCGTGCGTCCTCCTCCTCGACGACGGTTCATGCGGTTGTTGTGGAACCGCGAGAACCGGTTGGCAAGCAAAGCCAACTCGTCGTCTCCCAAAGACTCCAGCTGGTCCTCTGTCACAGAAAAGAGAGAAGAAAGCGCAAAACCAGCTGAGGGGTTAGAGGAAGAGCCGGAAACCAAAGCCATGGACGGGCGAGAAGAATTTTCAAAAGAAGCCCTCGCCATAGCATCAATCTCACTGGACTTGAGCTTACTAAAGAGCTCGTCGCAGGTGAGGGTCTCATAGTTCGGCGATTCGATGATTGCCTGAACCTTGGAGTCCCACACCGAACGGTCAAGAGTGTGCAAAAGCTTCAAAGCACGCTCATGATCGTCAAATGGCAACTGCTCTCTGTTAGCCCTCATCCTGTTGACAATCACCTGAAAGCGAGCGAATAAACTTTCTATGCTCTCGCCAGGCTGATGTCGAAAGTTCTCATACTCTCTCTTGTACGACTCGTAGAGTCGGGTTTTGACTTGAGAGGTGCCCTCATGAAAGCGCATGAGGGTGGCCCAAATCTCCCGAGCCGTAGAGAGGTGAGAAACGCGGTCAAACTCTCCAGTGCTCAAACACGAAAAGAGAGCATTACGGGCTCGGCTATTGGCTTCGTGCTCATCGATCTGATGCTGAGTGACACGAGCAGCCAAGACCACGTAATCGGCAGAGTTGCAAATATCCCAAATGGAAGCACCCAAACTCTGCAGATAGGCCGACATGCGTATCTTCCAATACGCATAGTTCGTCCCATCGAAAAACGGCGGTTTGCCCACGCCGCGATCCATGTCGCCTTCGGTGGATCTGGAACCGGCTAAGGTGGAAGATCCTTAACCCGCTCCGATACCAATTGAAGGACCGAGAATACAAAAGCAAGGCGACCAGAGGGGGGGTGAATGGGAGCCAATAAAAATTTCTTACGAAACTTTGGCCAAGTGTCCCAAAATCAAACCCCAAGAGATACTACCGAAAACGTGATGCCCACGACCCTTGGAAGAGGGTGGATGATCTCTAGGATCACAGCGAGGCACCACAAAAACTTCCACACCCAAGTTCACGCAAGTCAACTAGTGACAGGATGGGTTTTGGGTAACCTCAACCTCCCCCGAGCAACGCGAGGGGGATTCAGGCTATTTTGTAAAGCGAGGAGCCCGATTTCTGTAGAGCACGGAGTCGGGAATCCAACGCAACAAGCGGATCGCAAATCGAAGGTCAGACGAACAAACTGCGGACGAAAACGTGCTGACTGCACCTGACCGGACTCTGCCTGCGTCCGGTCAGCAGGCACCGGACGCGTCCGGTCGAGCGAAAACCGATTTGGGACCTTACTGTGTTGGACCGGACTCTGGTACACAGTGCGTCCGGTCTTCACTTGTGCGTCCGGTCACTCAAAGACAACAACGATGAACAGTGTGTCCGGCGAGTCCGGTCATGCACAGGATGAAGCGTCCGGTCGAAGCTCGAAACTGAACAGAGAAAAGTTCAACGACAGGACTCACTCTCAGCGTCCGGTCACCCCAAACCGAGCGTCCGGTCACCCCGAAGCCCCTCTGTTTTTCCACCGATTCAACTCAAACTCACCCAAAACAAATCCTCTAGGGATCAAACTTGGTGAGTGAAGTCACGAGATGATTAGTGAGCTATCTCTAAGAGATCATGGCTCGAACCTAACTCCAAATCGGTGAATCGAAGGATTTCGGGGGAAGGGAAGAAAAATGACCCGAAACGAAAAATCGATCGATCTCCTAGACCGTGAGGTTGGAGGATGATTCCTTCGGTGGAAAGAAGTGCCTCACGATCTAGAACAACTTGGTTCAAACGGAATTGCAAAAGATGAACCGAGCAAAGAGATCAAGCGACGGGAAAAACGTGGAGCAAAAGGATTCCGCGAAGAACACAACGAAAACGCGAATCACAGCCACGAACTCGAATCAAGGACGCAAATCATGCCATCGATCAGTGCTCCAAGGTGAGGATACGGCCTCACTTCCTCAAATCAACAGTACACAGAGTGGAGTCTCTCTGCGGATCTCAACTAGCTAAAGCAGGGGTGTGGGAGAGTGGAAACCCTAATGCTAGGAAGCAAATGACTGCGCTAACTGAGATAGGGAGGAGGGTGTCTCCCTTAGACTACTTATACTAACCTAGCCTAAGCCTATTTCCTACTCTACCCCTCACTACTGTATTTACAGAGCGGACCAGCCTAACCCTAAGGCTATTCTAGTCCACCCGCTGGTGGTAGGTAGATCCGACGGCCACGCCCGCACGGTCTTCCGCGTCGCCTCCACGCAACCTTCAGATCGCCGCCGTGTGCCGCCACCACTCTGCTCCCCCGGTTTTGTGGCCCAAACCGGGAAACCAGCCTTTTCCATCAGCCCCCGGTTTTGAGGCCCAAACCGGGAAACCAGCCTCCAGCCCGAGTTTTGTGGCCAAACTCGGAAACCGTCCGCGCCCGAGTTTTGAGGCCCAAACTCGGAAACCGGCCCACGCCCAGGTTTTGAGGCTCAACCTGGAAACCGTCGCGCCCAGGTTTTGTGGCTCAACCTGGAAACCCAGCACCCAGGTTTTGAGGCCCAAACCTGGAAACCGTCCACCGTTGGTTTTTCCCGGGCTCTACCAACAAACCGGCGTCGTAGAAGGGATGCACCGCCTGTGCACCCCTTCCACCGACATGATCGCACTTCTCCGCTTGTCGCTGTCGCAGGCTGCCAGC
The DNA here is from genome assembly GCA_009763385.1 of Coix lacryma-jobi var. lacryma-jobi. Classification (NCBI taxonomy): domain Eukaryota; kingdom Viridiplantae; phylum Streptophyta; class Magnoliopsida; order Poales; family Poaceae; genus Coix; species Coix lacryma-jobi. The sequence continues at coordinate 84,060,932 of CM019822.1, forward strand.
CACCACAGCTGATCCTCCGGCCTCCAGTCCATCAGTCCAAGTCCACGTCCGCCCTTCACCGTCCGATACATCGGCATGGCACGTCCGCCGCACGGCACGCCCATCCTTCATCGCGCCCGGTCCGTCGGCACGACACGTCGCAACTTGACCTTCACCCGCCATCGACCACTGTCTCCGTGCTCGACACCTGCACAACACAAGCCAAAGAACATGCGCATCATCTCCGTTGACAATCACTCATCACACAGAGACTCGGCATACACCCATGTATCCGCATCAGATCAATGGCACGGCGCTGGCGCTGTCAGCTTTGGTCAACCAGGGAAGGGGACCACGCGAGGTTGGGGATGACAGGGCGGTCCCACTTGTCATCCTCCCTCGCACGCGCGCGCGCGGGAGTGCCATCCAGCGGGCGTAGCGAGTGGGCCGGCCCACGAGCGGCCGTGCTATGCGGGGGCGCGTGTGGGGGTTCGGGTGGGCTGCTTCGTCCGCTGGGCCGAAAGGGAAGCGAGGGCCTGTTTAGAATTTCCATTTGATTTTTTATTTTCTTTTCTAGTTAATATTTGTATTTTCTGTTTTATATTTTATAAAATTAGTAATTTCACTTGGTAAATTCCATAAAATTTAGGGTAGGCCATAAATAATATTTGGGACTTTTTGGTGGGGTTTAACCCACTACTATAGTGTAACTTTACTTTTCAAAAATTGTTTGATGCTTGATAATGTAAAAAGGAAATCATTTCAATGGGGCATAAATTCCAACTCATTTAAATGGGGAGTGCAAAATGCAATAGCATGCCTCTAAGTTAGTTGGGATGTAGTTAGTATTCCTAATCTAGGTTGGATTTCCTATATGACACTCACCAATCATGGGTTTATTTTAGAAAAATTTTGTAGTTGGTATTTTTGGTGTGTGAAAAATGTGGTTTGTTACAGTCCTACCCCCTCATTAGAATCTCGTCCTCGAGATTAAAGGAGTAACATACCCTTCAAAGAGATGCGGATAGTTGGGTCTGATATCTGACTCTTTCTCCCAAGTGGCTTCTCGCTCAGTGTGATTACTCCATAGCACTTTGCACATGGGAATAGTTTTGCTACGGGTCTCTTTCACATCTCTGGCCAGAATCTTTACCGGGTGCTCCCTATATTCTAGGGTATCTTGGATGTCTAGAATATTTGTGGGTATCTGTTCTTCTGGTACTTTCAAACACTTGCGGAGTTGTGATACATGAAACACGGGGTGTACTCCAACAAGTTATTCAGGTAGTTCCACTTTGTATGCCAACTTCCCGATCCTTTTGCAAATTCTGTATGGTCCCACATACCTCGGTGCTAATTTGCCTTTGACATGGAATCTGATAATACCTCTAAGCGAGGATACCTTGAGATAGACGTAGTCTCCAATTTCGAACTCGAGTTCTCTCCTTCTCTTGTCAGCAAAGCTCTTCTACCGACTCTGGGCTATCTTCAGGTTCTCTCTTACTTGGACAACTCCTTCTTTAGCTTCTACAATCTTGGCAGGTCGAAAGAATGACCTTTCTCCGGGTTCTGACCACATGAGTGGGATTTGGCAGGGCCTCCCATACAGGGCTTCAAAAGGGGACATCTTGATACTAGCCTGGTAGCTGTTGTTGTATGAGAATTCAGCGTGGGGTTCCCAATCATTCCCATACTTCAAAATACAAGCTCGTAGCATGTCGTCCAGTATCTGGTTGACCCTTTCTGTCTGTCCATCTGTCTATGGGTGATAAGCAGTGTTGTAGTCTAGCCGAGTTCTGATGGATTTGTGCAACGACTTCCAGAATCAGGACATGAACGTGGCTCCTCTATCAGACACAATGTTACTTGGGGCCCCGTGTAGTCTCAGAATGTGTTGAATATACAGGTCTGCTAGTTTCTCGGCCTTATAGGTGGTTCTGACTGGTATAAAATGAGCAACCTTGGTCAGAAAGTCCACTATTACCTAGATGGAGTTGTTTCCATTCTTGGAGCGAGGTAACCCCACTATAAAGTCCATGGAGATACTCTCCCATTTCCATGTTGGCACATCAAGGGGTTTAAGCAACCTGGCAGGTCGTTGGTGTTTGGCCTTGATTCTATTGCAAATATCACATCGGGCCACAAATCCAGCGATGTCCTTCATATTCATCCACCAGAAATGCTTCTTCAGGTCCTGATACATTTTCGCTCCTCCCGGGTGAATACAATATTTTGAGTCATGCCCTTCGGTCAATATTTCTTCTCTTATAGCTTCATCTGTGGGTACGCAAATCCTGTTCTTGTACCAGAGGGTGCCTTGTTTGTCTTCTCTGAACTCAGGTCCTCTCCCTGCTTTCATCAGTCCTCGAATATACTCCATCTCCTCGCAATCCTCCTGTGCCTTTCAGATACGGGCTGTGAGATCATACTGTACAACAAGTTCGTGCAGCATCCCGTGTGGTATCATCTCGATCTGGTGACCCTCGATCTCTTGCTTCAGCTCTGGTGATTTGGCTTGGGTGATCAAGGTGTGGCAATAGCTCTTACGGCTTAGGGCGTCAGCTACTATATTTCCCTTCCCTGGGCGATAATGAATCTCCAGGTCGTAGTCTTTGATTAATTCTGGCCATCTGCGTTGTCTCATGTTCAGGTCTTCTTGAGTAAAGAAGTACTTCAAGCTTTTGTGATCAGTGTAGATATAACATTTGTTGTCGATCAGGTAGTGTCTCCATATCTTCAGAGCGTGCACAACTGCTGCTAGTTCAAGATCATGGGTCGGGTATAGATGTTCATGCTCTTTCAACTGTCGAGAGGCATAAGCTATGACTCGGCCATTTTGCATCGGTACACATCCAAGTCCTTGTTTAGAGGCTTCGCAGTATACCACGAAATCTTTGTGAATATCGGGTAAGGCTAGCACAGGGGTGGTGGTAAGCTTTTGCTTTAGTGTCTGAAAACTTTCCTCACATTCAGGTGTCCATTCAAACTCATGTGTCTTCTTCAATAGGTTGGTCATAGGTCGAGCAATCTTAGAGAAGTTCTCGATGAATCGACGGTAGTATCCCGCCAGTCCCAGAAAACTCTGAATTTCTGACACGTTGTGAGGTTGTTCCCACTCTTTCACAACTTCTATCTTGGCGGGGTCTACAGCAACTCCCTGAGCTGACAACACGTGTTCCAAGAATGCAACTTCTTCTAACCAGAACTCACATTTACTGAATTTGGCGTAGAGCTATTTCTGAGCCAATCTTTCAAGCACAGTTCGGATATGCTTCTCATGTTCTTCCTTGGTGGCTGAGTATATCAGAATGTCATCAATAAAGACTACCACAAACTTGTCTAGTTCTTCCAAGAATACCTTGTTCATCATGTTCATGAAGTAAGCTGGGGCATTAGTGAGCCCAAAGGAGACGACTGTGCATTCATACTGTCCATATCTGGTGACAAAGGTTGTCTTCGAAATATCTTCTTCACGAATCCTCATCTGATGATACCCTGATCTGAGATCGATCTTGGAAAAGTACTTTGCTCCTCATAGCTGATCTAGCAGGTCATCAATTCTTGGTAGAGGGTACTTGTTCTTGATGGTCACAGCGTTCAGATTTCTGTAATCAATGCACATCCTCATCGAGCCATCCTTCTTTTTGACAAACAGCACAGGTGATCCCCAAGGTGAGGCACTGGGTCGGATAAATCCCTTGTCCAACAACTCCTGAAGTTGCTTCTTGAGCTCTTCTAACTCATCTACGGACATTCGGTATGGTCTCTTGGCAATCGGACTTGTGCCAGGTATGATATCTATTATGAACTCCATATCTCGGTCTGGTGGCATTCCGGGTAACTCTTCGGGGAATACGTTAGGATAGTCACAAACCACGGGTACACCATGCATGATTTTGGCTTCTAGGGCACATAGTGTGGATATGGTGCTTTTGGCTTGGGGTGTGCATCTAATAGCTTGGCCACTAGGGTGGGTTACTTGGACATATCTGGGGAAACAGGATATCACTCCTTGGTGTTTGGTTAGCCAATCCATCCCTAGGATAACATCTAAGTAGTTTGAAGGTAGTATGGTTAGGTTGGCTTTAAAGACTAGGCCCTCTATGGTTAGTCTGACTCCTAGACATATGTGGGTGCACTGTAGGTCTCCTAATGGTGGGCTGGTGAGCATAGGATGCCATGTAGGGGATATAGGAATGTCATGCTCTTGTGCAAAATTAGCAGCTATATAGGAGCAAGTTGCTCCGGAGTGAAAAAGAACTGATGCCTTATTGCCATTAACTAAAAACATACCATACACAACATCTGGGGCAGTTTGAGCATCTTTGGCAGTCCGGTGGTTGAGACGTCCATGGGTAGCAGATCCTTTGTACTGAGTAGCTAGAGCTGATGTGGCTTTCTTCTGAGGGCAATCAACAGCCTTGTGTTCGGGCTGGCCGCAGTTGAAACAAGTGAAGGGCACACTGCCTGTAGAGGTTGGCGCAGGTGCTCTCCAATTGCCGGTGTTCTGAGCTGGACGGGGTGGTGCTGGACGGTTCATAGCACGGCGAGCTGGTGGTGCAGGGTTAGCAGCTTGGCGAAGGTAGTTGGGATTGTTTCCTCCTCCAAAGTTCTGTGCTGGCTGAGGCTTCAGAAAGTAATGGGGGCGAGCTGGTGGTGATGCTCCCATTCGTGACCTCTGTGGAACTGGTGGTTGAGAGGGTCCTCCTTCACGGTGCTTCTTGCCCTTGATCATGGTCTTGGCTTCCTGACGAGCTTCCATCCGGTCCTTCTCGATCTTAATGCAGCGATCAATAAGCTCCCTCAAGGTGTGACTCTTGTTTCCAGACAGCGACAACTTGATCCTTTGTGTTCAGTCCCTTGTGGTAATAGTGCATCTTTTCCTTCTCCGAGGCAACACAAGCGGGTGGTGCGTAGCACATCAGCTGAGTGAAACGAGTGGTGTACTCATAGATCCTGTCTGTTCCCTGGATAACAAAGAGCTTGCGCAGGAAGTTGCCGAAAAGAAACAAGCATGGCATCCTAAGAAGAAGCCTGATGAACATGGTCATTCAGCTGATGCATGCATGGCTTTCTTTCTCCCACTTGAATTTATAGCTCCTGAAGGACAGGATGTCAGCGAAGAAGTGTATTCAGACTTTGATGAGAGTGAGTACCAAGATCTAGCAGCCCAGCTTGTCTTAGCCCAGCAAGCAGTTTTTGATAAACCGGCTAAACATTGACATTTAAAGCCGCTTTATATCAAAGGATTTGTTAATGGTAAACCTCTGACCAAGATGTTTGTTGATGGAGGAGCTGGAATTAATATCATGCCATACACCACCTACAGAAAGCTTGGGTTAACTACTGGGGAACTGTTGAAGACTGACATGGTGCTCTGGGACTTTGCTGGCAATTCTTCTGAAACCAGAGGAGCTATTCATGTCAATTTGACAATTGGATCCAAGACTTTGATTACCACCTTATTTTTCATTGATGGCAAGGGGGCATACAATCTACTTTTAGGCAGAGATTGGATTCATGCTAATTGCTGCATCCCTTCAACAGTGCATCAAATGCTCATTCAGTGGATTGGCGATGAAATTGAGATTGTTCATGCTGATGATTCGGTAAGTATTGCTGCAACAGATCCCACATATTGGGAATACTATGGCATTGATTGTTTCTCTGGAACAGTATGGGAAGAAGGTCCTGTGAATGTCTTTGACAAGGATCAACAGCCGATCCAAGCAGTCGGCTCTCAGAGCAATTTTTAATGGGAAACCCAATCGATGGCAATAAAGGGAAGCTAGGACGTGGCTTCATGTCGGCCGATAAGCTAGAAGAAATCAATGTTGGTGATGATGCTAAGCCAAGGCTGATGTATATTAGTGCTAATTTGGATCCAGAGTATAGGTTGAAGCTGATTAATCTTTTGAAAGAATTTAAAGATTGTTTTGCTTGGGATTATTCAGAGATGCCTGGCCTAGATCGATCCATTGTTGAGCATCAATTACCGATTAAGCCTGGATATCGACCTTATAAACAACCTCCTCAAAAAATTTTCAAATAAGAGGTATTGGCCGACGTGAAAAAAGATGTTGAGAGATTATTAGAAGCAAATTTCATTCGGCCATGTAGGTATGCAGAGTGGATCTCAAGTATAGTCCCAGTCTACAAGAAAAATGGAAAAATGAGAGTCTGCATTGACTTTAGGGACCTTAACAAAGACACTCCGATGGATAGTTACCCGATGCTAGTTGCCGATTTGCTAGTCGATGCAGCGACTGGTTATGAAGTTATCAGCTTTATGGATGGCAACGCTGGGTATAATCAAATCTTTATGGCGATTGAGGATATTGCAAAGACAGCTTTCAGATGTCCTAGACATATTGGTTTGTTCGAGTGAATTGTTATGACATTTGGTTTGAAAAATGCCGGTCCAACCTATCAAAGAGCCATGAATTATATTTTTCATGAGTTGATCGGCAAAATTGTTGAAATCTATATTGATGACGTGGTGGTTAAGTCTAGAAATCATGAAGGTCATTTAGCCGATTTGAAGAAGACTCTGGAATGCACTAGGAAGCAAGGTTTAAGAATGAACCCGAATAAGTGTGCCTTTGGAGTCTCGGCTGATGAGTTTTTGGGATTCCTTGTCCACGAGGAGGAATTGAGGTTGGAAAGAAGAGCATGGAAGCAATAGACAAAGTTGTTCCTCCAACCAACCTCACTGAATTGCAATCGTTGCTAGGCAAAATCAATTTTGTGAGGAGATTCATATCAAATTTATCAGAAAGGGTTTTGCCATTTTCTCCATTGTTGAAGCTTGAAAAAGATCAAAAGTTTGTATGGAGTGACGTGCAACAAAAGGCTTTTGATGAGATCAAGGAGTACATGAAGGCACCACCTGTTTTGGTACCTCCACAACTTGACAAGCCTTTCAAGTTGTACGTGGCGGCCGATAGCCTAACAATAGGATTGGCCCTTATGCAAAAATTTGAAGGAAGAGAGAGAGTAATAGCCTATCTTAGCCGAAAGCTACTTGATCCTGAAACAAGGTATTCGACTATGGAGAAATTATGTTTATGTGTGTACTACTCATGCACTAAACTTTGGCACTACTTGTTAAATGCCGAATGTGTATTGATTTCTGAGTTTGATGTGATAAAGCATATGTTATCGATGCCTATTCTGAATGGAAGAATCAACAAATGGATTTTGGCATTGTCAGAATTCGATTTGAAGTACGAATCGGCAAAAGCAGTGAAAGGACAAATAATGGCTGATTTTGTTACCCAACATCGTGATCCTTCTATTGACATGGTAGATGTAGTACCATGGACATTATTTTTCGACGGTTCATCTTGTAACAAAGGTGGTGGTGCTGGTATTTTATTGATCTCCCCGCAGGGGGCAATTTTTAAATATGCTATCCCCATTGAGTTCCATGTTACCAATAATCAAGCAGAGTATGAAGCGTTACTCAGAGGACTTCGGCTTCTTGTGTAAATAAGAGCTTTTGCTATTGAAATTTTTGGGGATTCTGAGTTGGTGATCAACCAATTGATTGGCCAATATGAATGCAAAAGCGATTTGCTGAAGGAGTATTATGAAGAATGCCGAGAGCTTTTGAAATGTTTTAGAGTGGTAACATTGCACCATATCCCTAGGGGGCAGAATGAAGAAGCAAACAAATTGGCTCAAGTTGCCTCTGGATATCGGGAAGATCAGGAGATCATGACTGTGGAAAAGGATCGAGTAATTGATGATTGGAGAAGTGAAATTGCCGATTACTTGAGAAATCCATCACAAAAAGTTTCCCGAAAGCTCAGGTACAAAGCTCTTAAGTTTGTGCTCCTTGATGGTCAATTATATTATAGATCTATAGATGGAGTGCTCCTTAAGTGCCTGAATCAGGAAGAGGCCAAGAGGTTGATGTATGAGGTGCATGAAGGATTATGTGGTGCACACCAATCAGCTTACCGAATGAAATGGATAATTAGAAGAACTAGTTATTTTTGGCCGACCATGCTTGAAGATTTCTTTGAATATTACAAAAGATGTCAAGATTGTCAAAGATTCGGCAATATTCAAAGAGCTCCGACATCGGCTATGAACCCAATTATCAAGTAGTGGCCATTTAGAGGATGGGGCATATATTTAATTGGTCAAATACACCCCCCTTCTAGCAAAAGGCATAAGTTTGTGCTGTTGGCCATGGATTACTTCACTAAGTGGGTTGAGGCATACCTTTGAAAAAGGTTACATCAGAAAATATGATCAACTTTGTTAAGGAGCATATAATTTATAGATTTGGCTTTCCTCAAACTATCACAACAGATCAAGGAACTCAATTTACTTCATCTGAGTTTTGTGATTTTGCCGAAGAGATGGGGATCAAGCTTTATAATTCTTCTCCTTATTATGCACAAGCCAATGGTCAAGCCAAGGCATCAAATAAGATTATGATCAAGATTATTCAAAAGAAGATTGATGAAAAGCCGAAAAAATGGCATTCGGTTCTCAATGAGGCTTTATGGGCTTACCGAATTGCTTGCCACGGGTCTACTCAAGCATCTCCCTATAAGTTGGTTTATGGACATTGTGTTGTTTTGCCATGGGAGTTACAATCAGAATCAAGACAAATTATATTGCAAAGTGATTTGCATATGATTCGTCTTAAGGCGTTAGAAAATATTGAGAAAAACAAACTACGTATTGCCAAGTTTTACAACAAGAAGGTCAAAGAAAAACAATTTGCAGAAGGAGACCTAGTTTGGAAAGTTATATTGCCGATTGGAACGAAGGATAAAGCATTCGGTAAGTGGTATCCAAATTGGGAAGGACCTTATCGGGTAGTACGATGTGTGCCTAGCAATGCGTACATTTTGAAGACTCTGCTGGGAGAAGAGTTTGCTAGAGCTATCAATGGGAGATTTCTTAAAAGGTTTCATCCCAGTGTCGAAGTTGGTGCATAAATTAACTAAAATCCTATGCGTATGATAGCCGATGTCAAGACATCGCCTTCAGCCAAAAAATACTCCAAGATTTGAAGGATAGCCGATTCAACATGAATCGCCTTTAGAGCAAAAATGCAAAGAGAATAATGCAATTCAAAGGACAAACGAGGAATGTTGCACGAGGGCCAAACACTTCATAATAAAGATTAATACAATCCCTAGTTACAAACTAGTCAAACATTCTGTTCAGCACTGATTGGGCATCCGTGACTTGGGTAAGAGCAACTGCGTGGTCCTCATGACTATCCAGAAGATCTTTAATGTCTTCAACAGCTTCTGGAGGGACGCCGCCGGGAAAACCCACTGGGAAACCAGAGTAATTTTTGTTAGACTGGGTCGACATTGCTGCCAATCCCAGGGCGACGCCGTGGTGCACGCCATGGAGAGCGACTTGATTGATTCGTGCATCCAAATCATCAAGACGAGCCTCGACGGTTTCTCCTGTGGCGTTCACCTTGTCAGCAACCTTGTTCGCTGCAACCTTCAGGCGCTCCACCTCTGCAGACAACGCTGATCCAAAAGGAAGGTATTAGTGAATTTAATCGGAAAAAGGAAAGTTCAATCAAGAGATATCCTACCGACCTGAGATGGCATCGCAAAACTGTTTCCGCTGGTCCTCCCATTCCAGCTCCTCGATGCCGCACTTCTTGGAAACTTCACCTAGCTCTTTGCGAGCTTCATTTAGTTCATTCAAGAAATGAAGACCGTCCCCATGACTAAAAGGTGGAGCCAGAAGAGGGCAAGAATCCGATTTCGAAGAAGCCGAAGAATCTGAGGGGCTGGATGGGTCAGAAGAGTCAGACGGTGGACTCCCCGATTGTATTGTTGCTGATGAAGAAGGGCGGTAGTTCGCGGATCTGATGGTTCTCATCCGACTAAATAGCAGAGAAATCAATCATAAGCCAAGATGAGGAAGCGGAAGAGTGTAATGGGACAGAGAACTAAATGTTTACCCTCGGCGCTAGAGAAGTGGAGTCATACTTCCTTCCGCTTCTTCCTCAGCGGGGCGCTTCCTACTTTCATCGCCGTTCGCCATGGTTACTGTTTAAGCTAGGGTTTCGCTTTGAGCTAGAATAAGAGATGAAGCGGCGGAGGATGAAGAGACTTGGCCTAGAGTGAGGATTGAAGCCGGAGAAGGGGTTTATTTATAGGCCGAAAAGTAGAAGTCATGGCGATTTCTATGGAGTAGTGGGGTGAGAATACCGAACGACGGATGGGGTTTTTCCTTTGACTGAGCCGCTATTGGGCCAGGTTTGGTTAACCAAGTGTTGGTCGGCTAATCCCCTGAATAAGATAAATCAATCAGCTATCTTCTTATTGGGTTAAGGCCAGGCGTCAGTTAGTCGTGTCCACAAGTTTGTTCGAAGCACAGTACCGTTCGGCTATCCAAGAATCGACTATACTTCAAGTCAAAAGTATAAGACCGATTGCTTTCCTATGTGAGCAGAAATAATACAAAGTCGCGATGATTGTTTGGAAGGACAAGTTATGTTACAGGCAGTTTGTTACAAACTCAGAGAATCTATTGACTCAAGAATTGATTGATAGCTTCTATAGCTTCGGCCCTAATCCTGCTAATGTTGTCCAACACTTGTTGATCATCATCTTCAGAGCCCTGGATGTTGGACAGCCTAGTCTTGAGTTGTTGATCCTCCTTGAGGGCCGAAGACATTTTCAATGTTACTTCTGCTATCTTTTCAGGTAGATTAGCCAGATTGGCTTTATGAGACTGAATTTTTGCATTTAGCTCAGCCAGTTGAGCCTCTAGCCTGCTCTTCTCCTCTTCCATAGCTTTCAATTCAGGATTCAGGGTTTCAAACAAGCCTCTTGCAGTTTGAAGTTGAGAATGCAAGTCTTTGATTTCCAGCTTCTTTTGAGTCCTACTATCCTGTAAAGCAGCTCTGGAAGATATGTTTTTGATGGCCCTCCTCACTCTGCCAACGTGATCATCAAGTTGGGCTGCAGATCTTAAAGGAGCTTCGAGGGCAGGAGGAAGGTTTTGATCAATGAGCTCGAGCAAATCTCTTATCTGATCAACCTCTTGAACCAAGCTGAGATTGTCTTTGCTTAGCAGAGTAATAAGATCCATCAATCTTGCTTGATTCATTGCTGAAAGAGCTTGCTGAGAAGTAGCTTCTTCACCCTTCTCAATGATGAAGTCCTCTATGGTGAAGGAGTAGCTGGCAATCGGCTTAGGGGTTCCCTTAAGAGGGAGGAAAGAAGTATTAGACGATTAAATCAATTTACTGAGGAAATGAATTTTGAAACAGAATTCTACCTGCTATGCTGACTGATCAGTAGGGGAAGTTGTATCTTGGCCGGTTGGAGAATTCGGCTGGTTATGCACAGAAGGAGAGACCGGAGCTTGGCTAGTAGAGGTACCTTCTTCTAGATTTTTGAAGATATCATCTGTTTATGAAGAAAGTGGTAATATATGAGTAAAAGGAATGGATACAATAAGGAGGAAGATTTGCCGAATGATGTTACCCATAGATACTCCGGCCTCAGGGATTCCTGAGCCTTCGGCTTCTCCAGTCTCTTGAAATTCAGGATCCTGAGTCTCAATATGATCAGGAGAAATGTCAGGAATATTTGGGTCTTCAAATTCTTGAACCTTTGGAGCTTCTGGGGCATGAATTTCAACTTTATCAGTAGAAGCTTCAGAGTTTGGCTTTGCTGCTGCTGAAGTGCTTTCAGTTGAAGGCTACAATAGAAGTGTCAGAAGATTTAAGCATAATCAAATTTATTACTGCAAAAATGATGTCAGTGCAGTATTAAAAGTTTATACCTTGAGAGGAAGCTTAGCCTTCTTGATTCTTGACTTTGTGGGGATATTTTCAGGCAGTTTCCTTTTACCTTCTCCACCTGAAGGTGTAGCAGTTGCACTAGCAGGGATCTTCATGAACTTCTGCAAGTTTGGAGCATTGTACCCCAAGGCAGGCTTAGGCTCAGCTGTATTATATCTGATGACCTTTGCAGGAGGGGCAGGTTCCAGGTCCTACATATGAGCAAGTGTTAAAAATGAGATGCATGCAAGGATAGAAAGGAAGTGGGTGCAATTAGATTACCTCACTATCAGAGTTGAATCCATCCTGTAGGCTTCGACATAAGGGATGAATTGGTGTGTTAAAAATATGAGCATGAAGTTCTTGCCACCAAAGAATGAAGAAAGGATGAGCAATATCTATCAACCCAAGTGAAATTGGTTCAAGTCTTGGTAATTGACATCCTAGTTCAAAGACTTTCTTGGCCTCAATCCCTTCTTTCAATATCTCCCTAGGTCTGATAAATGTTGAGAAGAAAAGCTTGGGGGCAGTTGACCACACCCTAGTTGCCTGGCCGCTATATTTGGGTTGTAGAATTCATAAGTGGAAAGCACTTGTCTCCCATGACGGAATTCGGCTGGAAGGATGCAAGGCTTGATAGTGGCATTGAAAATGTCTATAGCAGTTTCATCGGTGAAGCCGGATTCATAACTGAACTTGCAAGGGAGAGTGAAGTCTTCATGTTCTTTGTAGGGAAACCAGATCACATTGCCGAATCCCTTATAGAACAGTTTGAATAAATGGCCAATGTCTATGTCGATGGTGATGGATGCTGCCGCTTCCCCACAAGTCTGACAGGGTTTGGTTGATGGTTTTTGACCCTCGGCATATGTTGACATTTCTTAGCGTCGCTTAAGTTAGGTTGTCATCCCCAACACGGCGCCAGAAATGTGGTAGTAAAATCATGCACTCATAAAATATAAATCTAGATTATCCGCAAGCGCACAGATAAATACTCCCGTTGTAGCATTTCACCCAGGAAGGTTCCAGGTATCGTTATTTATAATTTTACCTTAGGAAGCTGGGTAGGATTAAATAAGATATGGCAGAAAGAAGTTGCAAACACATATTATAGATATAGCTCTAATCACCACTTCTAATCTTTACAGGGGTAAGGCAATAATGATAAAGATAGGGTTGATAAGGTAAATAAAGATAATAATGGGTATTCCAGATTTAGAGAGACACTCATAGGATCAAGTTAGATTCAAGATAAGCGACAAGTTAAGAGATTAGATTCCTAAGTAGCATTTAATTTACTATGTTAGAGCATACCCTAGTCTATGTCTTCATTTAATAGCATAATTAATCTTCCATCTATTCATAAGGAACATTACGGAGATACTTCATGAACAGAGCAATCCATATCAGGTAACCAGGTTCTACTAGGCCTATATACGAGGAGTGGACTACAGAGGATTCAACAAAGCTATAAAAGTCACCTTCATGATCTACCACATGGCCCGGCATATAGGGTGCATTCATAGGTAAAGCTAATATAGACACCATGTCTACATTACATCTACCACCTAATTCAATCCGGAGTTGAACTAAGCGCTTTACAAACATATGAATAAACTTATTACTAATCATAACTAGATCAAACATAGAATTAGAATAGACTAATAACATACTAAACAAAAGCATAAGAATTAGAAGTAGCATAAAGTAATTAGAGATACAAGATATAGAATTAGCAAGTATCTTGACGATAATCCAGAATCCTGAGTAACGCTCAAACTCTACTATATCTAGCTAATCCTAAACTCTAATCTCAAAGTAGAGCTGTAATTCTCTTCTAATCTCTGGAATCCCTAATCTCTAATCTAGATATGCCTTGAAGAGATCAACTGATCTATCAAATGAGATGAGATGCCTCCAGGGGGGGTCTGCCTCTGCTTATATAGTCCGGTGGGATGAACCGCAGCCCTTGGATCAAACCGACATTGGACGACAGCTTAGATTAAAACCCTAGGTCGGTTAGAAGTCGGTGGAGAAAGGCGGAGTCGATGGCAGGTGGGTCCAGGCCGGCCGGCCTGGTGGTGGGGCCGACCGGCCCCACCTATCATCCTCTGCCTCCCGTCTTTGCTCTGGTGTCTTCTGGAGTCTTCTACGTCCTTCTAGTGTCGAGGTGGAGTCGGTTTGCGCAATAGACCGAGTCGGGGTAGAATTCCTTGCCCCGGACTTGCTGTCTGGTCCCTGAAGTCTTCTGAATTGCTGAAGCTGGTGGAAATTTAAGGAATAGACCCCTGGAATTGATGGTTCCGGAGTATTCCAGAGTCTTCCAACCATATCTTCTCTACTTTTGTTCATATCTTCTTCTTCGGGTCTCCAATTAGGGTAAACTTTATATCCAAATTGATCGTCTTGATGAGCTCTTCATGATGGTGTGCCTTGTTTCATCACTTGTGGTACTTTTATTCATGGAATATTGATATATCTGCAAAACAAGTGAGAACAACACAACTCTTGGAACTTGTTAGGTCAAAACCCTACAACTATGCATTTATATTGATTTTATTATTATTTCATGCACTAGTTGATGGTATAATGTTGACGTTAAGGACCGTCAACAGCATAGTTGACCGAAGGGAAGCGCAGAGTAGAAAGATCCACTGGGATAATTTTGTGCATGTATAGTTGAAGCCACATTTGCACTAGCCACCAAGGCCCATTCACACAAGGGATTTCTGTACTTTGACGCATGTGAACTGTGGTCTGGTGCATCATGTGGTATACGGATCCTAAGAGGTATTTACCCAGAGGAATCAACCTGCCTGCAGCTAGTTCTTCGGCCATTACCATATGGTTGAGGGTCGGCTCATTGGATTTTCCGCAGAAAACAAATCTGCACAACCACATGTTCATAAAGGCTCTGCGTTCCTTGTCAGTAACAGAGCCTGACGGTCCCATATACTTCTGAATATAACTAGTCCATCCACCTCCAGACTTAACAGCTGTCTGAGCACTCGTGCTTTTATATTTGTGTGGGTAGATTGGTTCTGTCACATTCAGCCCGGTCATCATGAAGATGTCAGCCAAGGTAATGGTCATTATGCCATGACCGAATCATACGGTGGATTTAAGCTTAATGACAAGAATCTTGTTTATTTTCAATGATCGTGCGGCGGATCATTGTTAATGCTCAAGAAGTCTTCACTTATGTTTTGTTTACGAGTAGATACCGTGCGGCAGACATCTATTTGGCAAGCTTAGCATGAGTAAGATAGTTATCGGCTCTATTAGATTTGGCAAGATCTAATAGATTCATTAAGTTACCATGTGTTGCATGTTTTAAGATGTTTTACATATTTGTAACACTTTTTTGCCCAATTGAGATCGATATTGTTCGGCTTTACTTCTTAGATCTACTTGTGCTTCAATGATTTCCACTCTTTAAGTTGTGTTTGGAAGTAAATCACGTGTTTTATAATAGCCGAATCGGTTTCGATCTAGATTGTCACGTGTTGCGGGTTCATGCACGTTGATCATGTTTTAGGCTTTGATAAAACTGGGTATCGTGCGGCAGATGCAGGTTTTAGATTAGTTTAGATCGTGTTTACTTGCATGTTCCTTCTTCTTGGACCCCAACTCGGTTTAATTGCCGAGGTTGGTTAAGCTTTAATGCATATTCAATTTCCACATGTTTAATTTGCTTCTCCATGCACGTGCGTTCGGTAATCGGCTATTCGTGTATGCTTGCTTTTATAAAGTAGCTGAATGCATCTAAAACTGTTGGCAGACAGCTTCTATAGTTGTATGTCGTCGTAAGTGGCTTCAGGGCCGTATATTTGGAACTGTCTGGTCTCACCCGACATTTTCCAACTTTGAATTTAACAGTTTTCATCCCTTGTTAGTTTCAGGTCAAACTGACTGGCACGCTTCCGGATTTCAAAGCACCCAGACCACCGTTTGAAGCCACGCGTTCTAGCTTGCTGTGTGATTGGCACAGTGCGCCATATTTTGTGTCAACACACTTTTTGGCACGCCCGGTGGGACCCCGCATCTCAAGATGCCTGAGTTTGACAACAATTAGGTTCTGGACGTGACCATGGATGAGTTGCCAGAAGATCTCAGGAACATAGTCCAGCAAGCTGGTGATGATTTTCAGAAGAAGTGTTTGCTGTCTTTTTCCAAGAATAAAAGTGGCAAGATTTTCCAGAAGGAACCACTTCCAAGAACCCTTCTTCCACACCAGACAGATCGCACTGAAGAAGAGGATGTGTTGAGGCTGGAGGAGATGGTTCATAAAGCAATGTCAGAGACTATAAGACACCATCATACAGCTTTCTTGAACACTTTCCGTTTAATCATGATAGAGACTTTTGGCCAAATGGTTGATAAGTATTTTGAGGAAAATGCAGGTCCAGTCAAAGGGCCAGTGTTGTTTCATGTGCCATAACGCCAAGAGAAAGTTGTTGAAGATCCACGGGCTAGTATAAATAAGGCTGTGGTTCCTCACCAGAAGCAAAAACCTCCTTTGACCTTTGGGGAGCTCGCGTTCGGTACAACAGGGGAAGTCCCAGCATCAGCTGTCAAAGTGTCTCCAGCAGTGAACAGGCTGCAGAAAGACATGTATGGGAATGGCTATCATGAGTTTGTTGATTACAGTGTCGTTGATGCTTTACCGAATCCAGGTTATGGGAATTCAGCAAGTGCACCCCTTGGGGGGCAGGCGCACGGTGCCCAAGATTTAAATCTTGATATCTTCATGCACAAGATGGCAGACATGATGCAAAACCAATTCAGCTTAAAGCCAAAGAGGCAGACTTATGCATACAAATCTCCTTATCCAGAATGGTACAATCGAGTTGTACTTCCTCCAAGGGTTAAACCTCCTACTGACCTAACAAAGTTTTCAGGTCAAGATGACACCAGCACTATAGAACATGTCAACCGATACTTGATGCAACTTGGAGAATTGTCCACTGATGAAGCTTACAGGATTCAGTATTTTCCTATGTCAGGATTCGGTATTTTCCTATGTCCCTGACTGGACCGGCTTTCTCATGGTTCACATCTCTACCTCCAAACTCTATTGTTACATGGGCAGATTTGGAGCAGAAATTCCATGCATACTTCTTTACGGGAACTACTAAGAAGAAAGCTGTTGATCTCTAGGCCTTGAGGATGAAGACCACTGAAACACCACTGGAATATTTGCGCAGGTTCAGAGAAACCAAAAACCACTATAAACTCCTTGTCTTGGTTGTTCTTCTTGCTCCTCCAACATCCGGATCGTGGTCTGGAACACAGCCCTTGCCGAAACTACTACCATGGGATATCCCGTGGTAGACTGCAGGTTATCTGAAATCGACAGTGGCACGCCAGGTAGGGGGTGGCGTTTTCGATCTTGAGACGATCCAGATGGTTTCCTTCCCTGCTTCCATAGACTTCGAGGCTGGCTACTCGTTCACCGTCGGTTCCTTCACGTGGACCATCGGTGTGACAGCGTCCCTCACATCCTCAGGAGCGGCCAGGCAGGTCCCAGCACCGCCTGTGATGCAGTCGGTCCCAGCACCGTCTGCTGCGCTCGTGGTCACAGCACCAAACCCATCGCCGCTGGTCCCAACACCAGCCATGCAAGGCTCCGCATTGCCCTCAGCAATCACGGAAAGAGCGGCCGTTCTGGCCACCTGAAGGCAGCTTCCTCGCTACTAGAGGAGGCATATCGACAACTCAGATCTACTCGAGTTGATTGATCGGCAGGGTCGTCGGATTGCCGAAGCTATGGATCTGGTCGAGACTGCTCGTCAGCAGTTGTACCAGGAACCAGATCTATCCGGCTTCACCCTTGTCCGGTCACGACGGCGCAACCGCGTTCCAGCATGCGTCGCAGATCCAATCTATGGCCCTCATTGGTTAGATCCCAACCAGCGCCGAGCACCGGTTGCGCGGGCCCTACCGCCCAGAAAACCCCTCGGCGTGGTCCGCCAGCATGGACCAAGCCACCGACCACCTCGATCCGACCCGACCCTGCGCAGAGCACCTACTCCGTGGCCCATCAGGCTCGACGAGTTCATCGAGGCGTGCCGGCAGAATCGCGCCCTCGTCGACAACAGCGCGAGGCACAGAGACCGCCAAACAGAGCAGCTCCTACCGATTCATCTGCTCCACACACTATAGATCAGGAGGTCCTTCCCTTTGGGATGGACAATGTGGCTCAGACCTACTCCCGGAGTATTCGGCAGCGTGATGGGCTCCTACACGTGGACTCCGTCCCTATAGATCCGATGCACGTGGTCAGCATGGTGGTAATCAAGGACCTGAACCCTGCGTCTCAGGAAACCGTACCGGCCTCTCCTACCATGTCAGACCTTCTCGCACAATTCGAGTACATGCCCTCTGACTCCACTGACCACCTACTGTCTGACGACGAGGTCATGAAGGACGAGGAACTCGATACCGTTGATGAGACTGCTCAGCCAACTTCTGAGTGCACAGAGCTCGGTTTCCCGAAATACCCTCCAGGCTTCGGTGGTATGGTTTTCATGGCCAGTAATGACAAACCACCCGTGCCAAATGAGACGGAGGAGCAAAGGCAAGCTAGGGAACAGCGCAATGCTGAGCGAGCCCAGCGGCGGGCTAACGACCAGGCCATCGAGCAACAACGCGGAGGAGGGGCACCCTAGAACCCCCCGCGCCGTCCGTGGCGCCGGAACCTCCGCAACGAATTCGACGTGGTCGGCAATGCGCCCGTCCACGAGACTCCTACAGCCAACATCGCTGTGGCTATGGAGAAACTGAATCAGTTGCCCCCGAACATGCTTGGAGTTGACGAGATCCGCAGGTTCTTAGCCTTGGCTGAGGACCAGGTTAACGACCTCCATTCCGTGGGGTCTATGGCATCCTCGCACTGATCTCGACGTTCTCGGCGTCGCCGCAATCCACGCGATCAGCGGGCAGAAAGCAGGGGCGACAACTCCTCCAACGATGCAAGACACGGCCCCGCTCGCGATCGCCTTCGGTATGGAGACGAAAATGACTACGAGCGCGATGACGTTCCTATTGAGAACGCCCAGGTGCGCAACCGTCGTCGGGCCAACCAGCGACGTGCCGGTCAGCAAGGACAGTACGACCAAGAGGTGGACCAGCTAAACCATCCGGATCTCCGCGACCATATCGACACGCGTTTCCGTGCTCGAAGAAACCGCGGCAGCATCCTGAAATGACCTAGATTTCCACGAAGGGAAATCCACAGATTCGTAGTGTAATAATACAGATCGCTTTTAACACAATCCATAATATTACCCAAATTCCAGTTGATACCACATCCATACATTGTACTTTAGAATATAGAGAGAGGTTTACATAAACT
The DNA here is from genome assembly GCA_009763385.1 of Coix lacryma-jobi var. lacryma-jobi. Lineage (NCBI taxonomy): Eukaryota > Viridiplantae > Streptophyta > Magnoliopsida > Poales > Poaceae > Coix > Coix lacryma-jobi. The sequence continues at coordinate 84,080,056 of CM019822.1, forward strand.
TAGTACAACGCCACGGGGCGCAAATCATTCAGGGTATCATCCAGAACAGCATAAGTAGGCGGAAGCGTCTTCTCGATCGAACACCAAACTTGAGCGAAGGAACGAGACTGCTACTCATCAAAGCCATCTCCATCGAAGTCGTATTCGGGCTCCTCACCTGTTAATAATTATCAGTACGGATTGTACTGGCCACACACATCCACCCTATGATAGAAGTGGTACTGGATGCAATAATATGATAAGGCTGAAAAAGAGACCTAACAGGGCTCAGGGTTTTCCTATGCAGGTTTTAGTTTAGTTAAGTCATAAATAAGTTCATCGTCATCATCATATCCATGCCATCATCTTCCACCCATCACACACACACCTCACACACCTCTCTCTCAGTCGGCAGGCCCAACTCCCTCTCAGGCCTGTCTCAACGGCACACTACCCACACCGGGGCACACTACCGGTTTCATAGCATCACCCAAGGGAAAAAAGAGAAGACTCATCTCATATCCAGTTAGGGGAGGTATAGAATTGGTCCGAGCAGCCCATATCATTCAGCCGCAACGATATGTGGGCAAAGATCCTAGGCGTTGGTCGCTTTCCGCTGGTCCTCGACTCGGTTACTGACGGTGTTCGCTTCGAGAAGGTGCTCGTCGATGGTGGCAGCGCCTTGAACATACTGTTCTTCCCTGCTTGGATGGTTCTCGGCATCCTGGCAGAAAGGTTACGGACTTACAACTCGCCCTTCTGGGGCATCATGCCTGGGAAGCCTTCCTACCCGCTCGGGAAGATCACGCTGGAGGTCCAGTTCGATATCAAGCAGCACTTCCGCACCGAGCACATCACCTTCGTCGTGGCCGACTTCACCGGGATCTACCATGCCATCCTGGGCAGACCAGGCATAGCCAAGTTCATGGCGGTCCCCCACTACGGCTACTTGGTGCTGAAGATGCCTACCGAGCAGGGCACCCTCTCCTTACGCGGCAACGTATACATGGCCCGCGAGTGCGAAACTCAGGCCTACGCTGCTGCGGAGTTCCAGGATCTGACGCATGCTCTAAAGCATACCAGCCTGGACGTCGAAAACACACCACCGGTGGACCTCGAGGTACCTGTTTGATCTAGTCGACGCCCATCCGACAAGATCATGCAGCATAAGACAGTCCACCTCTCCGACAACGACCCGTCCAAGGTCACGAAGATTGGAGACGGCCTTCCTCCCAAATAGGAACACGCGCTCGTCCAATTCCTATGGGACAACATCAGCGTGTTCACGTGGAAGCCCTCTGACATGCCTGGTGTCCCTAGGGAGAAGGTCGAGCACTACCTCGATGTCAAGTCGACTACCAAGCCAGTCAAGCAGAAGATGCGCCAGTTCGCCCGCGACCGCAAGGAGATCATTAGAGTAGAAGTAGCTAAGCTCTTAGAAGCAGGTTTCATTAGAGAAGTGTACCATCCGGATTGGTTAGCCAATCCAGTTTTTGTTCAAAAGAAGAATAAAGAATGGAGGATGTGAGAGGATTACACAGATCTCAACAAACTAAGCAGGCTTTCAATGTCCCTCGCATCGACGAGGTCATAGACTCAACTGCAGGTTGCGAGTTGCTCTTGTTTCTTGACTGTTACTTCGGCTATCACCAAATAGCTCTAAAAAAGGAGGACCAAGAAAAAACCGCTTTTATCACCCCCCATCAGTGCTTTTTGTTACACGACCATGGCATTTGGTCTCAAAAACGCCGGAGCTACCTACCAGCGGGCTATCCAGTCCTGCCTCGAACAAGAGATCGCCGACGATCTTGTAGAGGCCTACGTAGACGACGTGGTGATAAAATCCAGAAAAGTCGATTCTTTAATCGCAAACCTACATCGTACTTTCGACAAACACAATGAGTTTAAGTGGAAGTTAAACCCCAACAAGTGTGTTTTCGGTGTACCCTTCGGGATACTACTCGGCCACCAGGTCAGCCAAGACGGCATCCGGCCAAACCCTAAGAAGGTAGCCTGTTAACACTGGATTTTTGCACGCTTCAGGAGATGACAGGTGGGCCAGCAGCAACGTTCGGAATGATTCAGCAAACAATCGTGCGGTCGGCTGAAGTTCCAAAGGTTCGGCAAAGAGGCTATGCGGTCAGCTAGTTTGGAGTAAGGCGGTTTCCATCAAAAGGTGACGTATGATAGCCGATCGGGTGACGTAATTTCGACAATTAAGGCAAGGTGGATTCCAAAAGGAAGCCAAAGGCCGAGGAAGTCGTGTTTTCCTTTTTAATTTGTGCACGTATTCTTTTAGGACTCTTATTGTAATCAGGGTATAAATATAAACCCCTAGCTATTGTAAAAACGTACACAACCAATTCAATACAACCGGCCCCATGCCATCTTCGAGTCCTTTAGTCGTGTCGTCGAGTTCTTCGAGAGGGACAACCGATCCGTCGGCCTCCGTAAGTTCCGACAACCTTGCTATCATGTCTAGTATCATGCGGTGGATTTAGATCATGATGCAAGTAGTGTCGTTCGTTTTGCTTAGTATCATGCGGTGGATTTAAGCTTAATGACGGGAATCTTGTTTATTCTCAATGGTCGTGTGGTGGATCATTGTTAATGATCAAGAAGTCTTCACTTATGTTTCGTTTACAAGTAGATATCGTGCGGCAGGCGTCTATTTGGCAAGCTTAGCATGAGTAAGATAGTTGTTGACACCAGATTTTCGCACGCATGAGGATATGACAGGTGGGCCCAGCCAGCAGAGAAGAAGGGATTCGGCAAGCAATCAGACGGCTATTTGGTCCTCAAGATTTCGATGAATGTCTGTGTGGTCGGCTATCTTGCAGAGAGGTGGTTCCATTCGGGAGATGGATGTTGCAGATGAAGCCGGCTTGCATGAGAAGGCATGTGGCGATGAAAGATATCGAGAAGATTAGGAATAGATTTCGTATCTTTCCATATTTTATCATTGTGAATCGTAATCGTCTAGGACTCGTATTTCGTCCAGGGTATAAATATAAGCCCTCGACCATTGTAAAATTGTTCACAACCACATCAATACAAACTGGCCCCGTGTCGTCTTCGAGTCCCTAAGTCGTGTCATCGAGTTCTTCGAGAGGAAACATCGATCCGTCGACCTCCGTAAGTACCGGCAACCTTGTTATCATGTCTAGTATCATGCGGTGGATTTAGATATGATGCAAGTAGTCTCGTATGTTAAGCTTAGTATCGTGCGGCGGATTTAAGCTTATGATGGGAAGTTTTTGCTTGTGCCTTGTATCGTGCGGTGGATTAAGACATGAGTAAAAATAGTTATCGGCTCTATTAGATTTGGCAGATCTAGTAGATTCATTAAGTTATCATGTGTTATGTGTTTTATTTATTTAATTCCTGTAACACTCTTTTGCCCAATCTAGATTGATCTCTATTCGGCCTTGTTTTCACAAGTTTGCTTGTGCTTTGCTAATCATAATATCATGATGGTCGGATCAGCTTTCAATCTAGATTGTTACATGTTGTGGGTTCATACATGTCAATCATGTTTATGCTTTGATAGAACTGGGTGTCGTGCGGCAGATGCAGGTTTTAGATTAGTTTGATCATGCTTGCTTGTATGTTCTTTCTTCATGGACACCAACTTGGCTAGTTGCCGATTTTGGTTAAGCTTACACGAGTAATGAGCTCTTATAGATCTGTATAAATATATGCATGCTTTTAGCTTGTTATAATTAGATTGTATCATGCGATGGATTAATCTAATTATAAGAAGTGGTATAGACTTATAGCAAGTGGTATCATGCGGTGGATTAGCTTCGCTTAAGTTTATGCTTGACGGGTTTATGAAGACTAAACGTGCGGCAGATTAGTCGGATTAGCCTATGCATGTGTTATTTGAATAGATCTATTCTTCCAAGTTACCTGTTCATAATATCTTTGATTCGTTCAAGCATGTCTTTCTTTTGCATTCGGCAGTTAATATGCTTCACATACTCTGTTCTCGTACTTGCCGAATGGCTTTGTAAACATGCTCTGACAGACAGCTTCTATAGTTGTGTGCCGTCATAACTGGCTTTCAAAGCCGTACATATGGAACTGTCTGGTTTTACCCAGCATGTTCCAGAGGTATTCTCACGCTTTATCCCTTGTTGGTTTTCAGGTCAAACCGACTGGCACGTCTCCGGATTCAGCACACTCCGGTCACCCGATTGAAGCTAGCCTCGTTCGGCTTGCTGTGTGCCTTGGCGCAAGGTGTCACTTTTTGCGTCAACACACTTTTTGGCACGCCTGGTGGGACCACTTTGTTTCAGGATGCCTGAGATCAGCGATGATCAAGTTCTGGATGTGATCATGGATGACTTGCCGCTAGAGTCGAAAAGCTTGGTACAGCAGGCCTGCGATGAATTCCAGCGCAAGTGCCTGGCATCTTTCTCTAAGAACAAGAGAGGCAGGGTCTTCCAGAAGCAGGAGTTCCCAAAGATTCTTCCTCACCATCAACCTGATATCCCCAATGAAGAAGAAGCTATTCGGAAGATGACTGAAATAATGCATAATGTTGTATCAGAAGCTGTAACCAATCATCAGTCGGCTTTCCTGAACACTTTTCACGCTATCATGGTCAATGCTTTCAGTCCAGCCGTGGATAAATGCTTTGAAGAAACTGTTGGTCCGATGCAGGGACCGTTGTTGTTCCCAGTACCTCAATGTCAAAGGATTGCAGGAGAGGGCGGAGCTGGCCCAAGCACAGGCGGGATGGTTCCTCATGAGACGCAGCAACCTCCTCAGACCTATGGCCAGCTCGCATTTGACACAACAGGGAATGTCCCGCAATCTGCTTCTAAAGTGTCTCCTGCAGCGAACAGGATACAGAAGAATATGTTTGGAGACAGATATCATGAGTTCATCGATTATAGCTCAATTAATGCTCTTCCAAATCCAGGCTATAAGAGTTCGGCAGGGCTACATCCTGGGGGGCAGTGTAACACCTCTGGTGTTTAACTGTAATTAACCTGACATGTCATCATCATTAGTCATTAATCATCCTTGTCTTGCATTTATGTTGCTTAGTACTTGTGTAGCAATCTTTTTTGAAAACCCTAAAAGCCCAATTCTCTCTATAAGGGCAAAATGGTAATTTCACCTCTGTGCCTAGTTCTATTTAATTCTTGTTCAAATTTAGTGCCCTGATGTTTGCTGCTTTGATCAAAGTTCAAAAATCAGAATTTGATTTCAAATCCCTTTGCAAAACCCTGATTTCCAAATCCTGGATTTTATCCCTCTTTTTGTTATTCAAAAAATTATTCAAAATTTGGGATAGGTCCAAAAAGCAAAGTTGTAGATCTGTCAAAGAGAAACAACTTTGGTATTTACAAATTTTCAAGTTGCAGTACAAAGTTTTGAGTTATTTCAAATTCATTCAAACCTTAACTTTTGTTCCCTTTTTAGTTTTCAAAATTAGTTCAAAAACTACTGAGTTTCAGGAAAAGTGTACTATAGAAAAGTTGTAGGTTTTGATAAAAGGAACAACTTTCATGTTTAAAGATTTTCAAGTTTCAGTATAAAATCCAAAGTAATTTTGAAGTGATTCAAATTTCAAAAGTGTTCCCTTTTCTGTTTTCAAATATTGTTCAAAAACTATTTGGATTTTTAAAATGTTCATATTGACAAAGTTGTAGATCTCGTTTTTCTGAGCAACTTTGGTGTTTTGAGTTTTCGTCGCACAGTTCAAATTTTGGAAGTATTTTGCAAAATTCAGAGATCAGCCAAAGTCAAACCCTAGGCCTACCTACTGTTCCTCTTCTTCCTAGGGTCAGGGGGGGCCCGGCCATGGCGCCCCGCCGGCGTCGCGCGTGCCGCACGCCTGGCTGCTCCCCACGCGCCACCAACCTGCCACCGCTGTTCCCTTGTCCCCTCCGCGCCCGCACGCGAGCGCTGACTCTCTCTCCCGTCCCCTACAGTCCTCTCCGCGCCGCCGCCGCGTGGCCATCGCCGGCCGAGCTTGCGCCCGAGCCCCGGCTGCACGCCAGCCCCTCCGCCTTAGCGCAATCGAGTGCGCACGCTCCCGCCGATCTTATCCGCGCCTCGCCGTGCTCTCTACCGGCCCCGGGCCGTGCCTATATAAGCCCGCCGGAGCCCGACCTCTCTCACTCATCCCCGCCTCCGTCGCCAGCACAGTCCAGTGCCTCCGCCGCTCCACCACCTAGCTCAGAAGCTCCGCCTTGAGCTCGTGAAGTTTTCCCACCCTCCAATTTCACCTTCCCCGCCTCCAATCGCCCGGCGTAAGCTCGCCGTTCCCATCTCCGGCAGAAACCCGGCGAGCTCGGGTTCGTGAAATTCGCCGTCTCCGGCCATGATCATCCCTCACCGACCCCCGTGTCGTGTTCCTTGGTTCCGTGCGACTCTGACCCGGCCCTTGCGGTTTCGTGTGTTGCGCAGGGTCGCCGGAGCGCCGCTCGCCGCTCGCCGCCGAAGGAGCTCCACCGAGCCACACCCTCGAGCACGGGCCGAGCCTCACCCTCGAGCACGTGTCGAGCCTCACCCTCGAGCCCTGCCTCCGATCCGTGGTAAGCACCCGAGGCCTCCGGCCTCTGCTTCCACTCCGTCTCGCCCGAGCCCAAGCCTCTAGCACGCGTTGTCCGTCTCGCCCGAGCCCGAGCCTCGAGCGGACAGACCCTCACCACTCCGCTCGAGCCAGGCCTCGAGCGAACCCGTGCACCCTCCGCCTCGTCGAGCCAGGCCTCGGACGAAGCACTCAGTTTCCGTTTCGCCCGAGCCCGTCTCGCCCGAGCCTTTCTTAGAAGGAGCACAGTGCTCTTTTCTTTTTCTGAGAGTTGTGAATAGTGTTCTGTTTTCTCTTTTTTGTGTGAATTAATCTGTTGTTCCTTAAATGCTGAGAAAATTATGGTATGCTCCTTGCACTGTGTAGTATTTTATAAAAATATGAAACTTGACTTTTCTGCAAGAATTTGAAAATGTAAAATTCCCTTTTTAATTGAAAAATGAAGGTTGTGGTATTTTTGGAGAGTGTTCTATAACTCCAAAAATCTTGAGCTAAATTTTTGGGACCTTGTTTTAACATGCTGAACCTCTGGTAAAATTTTGAAGTCTTTTGGAGCAAGTTGATTTTTGAGCTTTATTTTAATTCCTAAATAGTGCCTTTTGTTAATTAATGCCTAGATTTAATTGAGCACCTTAATGACCTCCAAAAATTATGAAATTTGTTTTGCCATATACTTGTACCCTAATGAACTTGTGAGATTAATTTGGTAATTTTTGGAGCACCTTCATAAAATGACCTTTTTAAATGATTAAGAAAATAGAAAAGGTGATTAGGGTTAGTGTTGAATGCCCTGTGATGTGACTTTTGGATTGCTCGATGTTCATAGACCCCTACCCTTTGGTCTATGATGTTTGTGATGCTATGTTTAGATGATACTTAGGATATTTATAATAACGTCTAGTTAATAAATCTTGCTTAAGGAAGAAAAGGTTACCTTTTATGCTCAACCTAGATTTCGATTATGCCTTGCCTTAGAGTAATCTAGAATCAATGGTATTGTCTTGCACCTTAAGTCCATCTCATCATTCTCATGAGCATTCATCATTGCATCCGTATAGTTGACGAAGAAGGCCCTGAAGTCGAGGTAGCCACCGAAGGATCTGTTCCCGAGGCGACCCCGAGCTCCGACACTTACACCTACCCTGAGTCTGCTCTCTTTGCCATCCAAGGCAAGCCCCGGTGCATTTAACCTTTTCCTTGAATTTATAAATGTTTCCTTAAATGTCTTTAAGTTAAATTATTGCATTAGGTTGATAGGAGTTGAGTGAAATCCTAACTGATGCATTATCTACCTTGACCAATGATACACCCGATACCTGCTTTTCCAAACTATTTGCAAAATGCTTAGCAATGCTATATGATAGATTTGCAATAAAATGCCAATTTCAAAAGTGTGATCACTTTAAGAATATTTATGGGAATTTCTGGTTTACTCCCACTATTGGCTAAGTATCTGATCCGTACTTAGTCAATGGGAAGGAGAGGTTGTCCGCGAGTACGGTGCCGTCATGTTGTAGTCCGGGACTCAACAGTTGACACCGACCGGGACAGGGTTGAAAAACTGACAGGACCTGTACTCTCGGGTTAGAGTCCCGAGGTGCTTGTCGCTGGCTGGAAAATTTAGGGACCACCTGTATGGGGGCCTGCTGACTAAGACTTGCAACTATTCACATACTACGGAAAGCTTCGGCTCCGAGGAATCCTTTATTGGACCGACAACCGCGCACTGGGAGTGGAGAGATGGCGGAAGTAGCATGTACCCACGTGGGTTAAAGTCCCGGATTGAAGGGTTAAAGTCCCGAATTGGAGTGGTGTACTGTACTTCCGGGTGGCGTAGGACCGGGCCCAATCTTGGAGGAATCGTGGTAGACGAGTTGGCATATGCAAGCTTGGGTGCTACATATGCAGTGTGGATAGGGACCCTCAGCTGAGTATTATTTATCCGGATTAACGCTGCTCCTCGGTTATGGAGACTTAGTCACTGACTGTCAACAGGGAGTGGTTCTCAACTAGGTCTGTTTTTGGAAATGTAAAATGAATCAAGGATTATGATGAAACAAGGAATACCGAATCTTTCAAAATTAAAATAAGGTTTACCAAAAATGCTTTTCTGCAAAATACTTGAATTTGCTTAAGCCTTACCTTGACTACCCTAAGCCTGCATTCCTGAGTCTTCTCCCTTTTTCTTTAGTCGGGTAAGTCTTGTTGAGTACCTTTGTACTCAGGGTTCTCTTACCCATGTTGCAGGTATGGCAGATTCCTCAGTATGCCTTGGACCCTGCTGTGTGACTGTTGTTCAGGAAGAGGCCGATGAGGCCGATGAGTGATTATTCACCCTCGGGCTGGGTGAAGTATCTTTATCTTTTAGTTGTTGTCATATGCTACCCTGCCAACTCTATCTATTTGAACTATGGTCTGTAATAACTTCCCTTTAAGTTTATGTTGAACCCTGGTTTGTAAAACTATTGTTATTTAAGTCTTCCGCTATTTACTCCGATGTTATTTGTCAAAATGTTAAAGAGCTTGTAACTGAATTGTGAGATGATCCTGCGGACATCGGGCACTGATGTAGCCCAGTGGCGGAACCCGGTCATAACCTCTTGGCTGTACGGATCGACTGTCAGAGGTTGACAGTGATCAGTGGGCCATGGGATTAGGGCCGTTACGTCACAGAGTGGTATCGAAGCATCTCACTATGACGTTGCAATCTTTTTGCGAAAACTTCAAAAGGTTTTTAAGTCCAAAACTAAACTTGACTATTTTGAGTCCAAATTGCTTCTCTCATCTCATCTTGTCTTTGGCACTAGTAGCAGGACAACTTATATAAGCCCTATGTACCTTACCTTAGTAGTTGCATCGCCTTGTTCCGTAGGAACGAATCATGCATCATGTCATAATCACTTATGTTTATACAAGAGTTCGTTGGGATAGTGTACCTATACCTCTTTCTTGCTAGCCTTTCTCACCTATAACCTCTTGTCCAGATATGGTCATCCTCAAGCGGACTGCTCGCAAGTCGACTGGACCGAATGGTGTGCCGCGTCACCAGCTGGCGCCACGCACCGGAGAAGAGACTGGAGAATCCTCCAACGGACGTCGCTTTTCCCGCCGCAACCGCAAGCAGCTGAAGGAGGAGATCAAGAATCTAAAGGCTGAAATGGAGAACATGGAGCATGACTTCTATCTTTCCCGCATGGAGTTTTATGAGGCACGAGCTTCCCTGGAACAGGCCAATCGGAACACGGTTCGCGCTATCGAGCAGCGCAACGATGCTTGGACCCGCGAGGACGTCGCCAGAGCCCAGCTCCATGGACTGCAGCAGTACACTACCCAGATTGAGCAGTACAATGATATGCTTCATGAGGAGGTACATCAGCTGTACAACCAACTTCACCCCATGATTCCACCAGTTGCTGAGGATCCAGAAGATGGAGTCGTGGAGGAACCTGAAGTAGAACATGAGCTAGTCCAGAATGTAGAAGTGGAACCTGCTGAAGATGTTCACGTTGAGGATGAAGATGAGGAGGAAGAGCCTGAGCTCATCATCGAAGATGAAGATGACGATGAAGAGATGATCATCATCGATGACGACTAGATTCGTTGTGTCTGTGCCATCTGCTCACCTAAAGCCTTAAGTCTAGGTTTGGGGCGTTAGTTGGTCTTTCGTCTAGTCGAGTCTGTATCTTGTCTTGTATCTTTTCCTTTGTCAGTTAGTGGTTATCTGTCGGACTTTGTATCAGTTATCTACCCTTGCATCAATGAATCTTATCAGTCAGTTCGTTCAAAAATCAATCTTTGGATGCTAAGTTCCCAAATTCTTAACAGATGCCTGTGAACACCCGCACTGGAGCCGGAAGTTCCGGAGGTGCCAACCTTCCAAACCCTCCACCAGTTCCTGCTACCCTGGCAGATGCCATTGCAGCCTTGGCCGCCGCTGCCAACCTAATGGCTCAGAACCAAGGACAGCAGAATGTCGGTCACCGTGGTCGTCACAACCAAGAGACCACCTATGTGGAGTTCACTGAAACCCGTCCACCGGTTTTCACCAAAGCCGATGAACCCCTCGAAGCTGATGATTGGCTCCGCACCATGGAGCAGAAGTTTGGTCTCATCCGATGCACTGAAATCCAGAAGCCCCGGTTTGCTTCTCAGCAGCTTCGTGGTCCAGCAAGTGCTTGGTATGCCAACCTCTTGGCTGCCCAACCTGAAGGTCATGAGTTGACCTGGGAGGAGTTCCGCACCGCTTTCCGTGCACATCACATCCCTTCGGGATTGATGAAAATGAAGTTGGATCAGTTCTTGGCCCTGCAACAGAAAGATTCCACCGTTATGCAGTACGTGGGACAGTTCAACCACCTGAGCCAGTATGCCTCCGACTATGTCAACACAGAGGAAAAGAAGAGAGATTGTTTTCTCAGGGGTCTGCACCCTAAGATTCGCAGAGGTCTATCCAACAACCTAAACGGATCCTATCATGATGTCGTAGACCGTGCTGTCGCTTTCGAGGAAAGCAACCGCCAGTACCAAGAGGAGAAGAAGAAGAAGAAGAAGGCTGGGTCTAGCAGCTTCTCCAGCAACCATAAGCGCCCAAGAATCATCTACCACCCCAGCCACCACCAGAACCGTGCCCCATACCCCCATCAGCAAGTGGTCGTTCGTACCGCGGCCACCACCCATAATGCCAACCAGCAAAGTGCCACTCAGCCGAACGCCCCAGGTGTTCGTGTCATCACCCCTCAAACAGCTTACAACCACCCATGCTATAACTGTGGCCAACTTGGTCACTGGTCTCGCGAGTGCCCAAAACCAAAGAAGAATGCCCAGCATGCACAGAAAGGCCCTGGAGGATCACAGCAGCAGCACCGTGCACCGCAGCAGCACGTCCAGAAGGGCAAGCTTGTCAAGAAGCACGGGCAAGTCTACTTCACCATCGTCAGTAACATCCCAGAAGGAGAGCCCGTCATGCTCGGTAGGTTCCCTGTTGCCAATCATCCTGCAGTCGTCTTGTTCGATTCTGGTGCATCGCATTCCTTCATCAGTCGCACTTTTGTCATCAAGCATGAGTTACCCATGGGGGAGTTAGAAGAAAGTTTCTGTATACTCTCGCCTGGAGGGCGGATAAATACTAAGGAAGTGGTCCGCAGTATACCAGTAATGTTGGGGGAACATGTCTTTCCTACCACCATGATAGTACTGCGCAATCAAGAGATAGATGTCATCTTAGGCATGAATTGGATGTGTCAGTATAAAGCCATGATAGACATCTTGAATAGAGTTGTGAGAGTGGATATTCCTAACAGCACCTCCAAACTCCTTCTCCAACTTCCTATGCCTCAAAAACCAGCAACCACCCAGTTGAATACCGCCTGTGTTCCGGAAGTCAGGGGTATTCCCGTGGTCTGTGAGTTCCCTGATGTCTTCCCAGAAGATCTACCTGGTCTGCCTCCCGACCGTGATGTTGAGTTTGCCATAGAGCTAAAGCCCGGGACTGCTCCTATATCCCGTAGAGCTTATCGAATGCCTCCCAGAGAGTTGGCAGAGCTGAAGATCCAATTGCAAGAGCTATTGGACAAGGGTCTCATTCGCCCAAGTTCATCTCCTTGGGGCTGTCCTGCTATCTTCGTGAAGAAGAAGGACAAAAGTCTTCGTCTGTGCGTAGACTATCGCCCGCTCAATGAGGTCACCATCAAAAATAAATATCCCTTGCCTCGCATTGACCTTCTTTTTGATCAGTTGTCTGGAGCCAGAGTGTTCTCCAAGATTGATCTCAGATCTGGCTATCACCAAATAAAAATCCGTCCAGAAGACATTCCTAAAACAGCTTTCACCACCAGATACGGCCTATATGAGTACTTGGTCATGTCCTTTGGCTTGACCAATGCCCCCGCTCATTTCATGTATCTCATGAACTCTGTGTTCATGCCAGAACTCGATAAGTTTGTAGTCGTGTTCATTGACGACATCCTTGTCTATTCAAGAACTCCTGAAGATCACGCCAAGCATCTTCGAATCGTTCTCTCTCGTCTCAGAGATCACCGGTTGTATGCCAAGTTCAGTAAATGTGAATTCTGGCTAGATCGAATTCAATTTCTTGGTCATGTCCTGTCCGCTGAAGGTGTGTCAGTTGACCCTGAAAAAGTGGCAGACATCTTGGATTGGAAGCCACCTACCACTGTCCGCGAAGTTCGCAGCTTCATGGGAATGGTTGGATACTATCGTCGTTTCATCCCAGATTTCTCCAGAGTCGCCAAGCCTATCACAGAGTTGTTAAAGAATTCAGTAGATTTCGTTTGGTCACCAGCCTGTGAGCAAGCCTTTCAAGCCTTGAAGAAACTGCTAACTACATCACCAGTCTTAGCTCAACCAGATATCGAGAAACCTTTTGATGTATACTGTGATGCATCTGGTACTGGTTTGGGCTGTGTTTTGATGCAAGAAGGACGAGTAATCGCTTATGCCTCACGACAGCTTAAGCGACATGAGGAAAACTACCCAACCCATGACCTTGAGCTAGCAGCAGTCGTGCATGCCTTGAAGATTTGGCGTCACTATCTGTTAGGCAGCACCTGTAATATGTATACGGATCACAAGAGCTTAAAGTATATCTTCACTCAAGAAGAATTGAATATGAGGCAGAGAAGATGGCTTGAGTTGATTAAAGATTATGATCTCGAAGTACATTACCATCCTGGTAAGGCAAATGTAGTTGCCGATGCCCTTAGTCGCAAGTCGTACTGCAACTGTCTGACGACGAAGCCCTATGATCTTTCCTTGTGCCATGAACTTGAAAGGATGGGTATCGAAATGATCCCGCAAGGAAGCCTGAACAATGTCAGCATAGAAACATCCATCAAGGATCAAGTCATTGCTGCTCAGAAGGGTAACCCTGGAATCGAGCACATCATCGAAAAGGTCCAGACCAGAAAGGCTGATTGTTTCAGGATCGATGATGTAGGAGTTGTTTGGTTCAAGAACCGTCTAGTAGTTCCCAAAGTGCCTGAATTAAGACAGTTAATCCTTGATGAAGCACACTTGACCAGATTCTCTATTCACCCCGGCAGTAACAAGATGTACCAAGACTTAAAGCAGAGATTCTGGTGGACTAAAATGAAGATTGAGATTGCCCGGTATGTCGCTCAGTGTGATACCTGCCAAAGAGTCAAGGCAGTACACATGAAGCCTGGAGGAGAATTGCAACCTTTGTCAGTACCCGCTTGGAAATGGGACGACATTAGTATGGATTTTGTCAATGGACTACCCAAGACCCAGAAAGGTTTTGATTCCATTTGGGTAATCGTGGACCGACTCACTAAGCAAGCTCACTTTCTGCCAGTGAAGACCAGTTACACCGTCCCCACGTACGCCACTTTGTACAAGAACAACATAGTGAAACTTCATGGCATACCCAAGACCATTGTCTCTGACCGTGGTACCCAGTTTGTCGCTAAGTTTTGGAAAGCGTTCCATACCTCACTTGGAACCAAGCTCTTGCATAGTACGGCATATCATCCGCAAACAGATGGACAAACTGAGCGAGTCAACCAAGTGTTAGAGGATATGCTGAGAGCATGCGTGCTCACCTTTGCAGATACTTGGGATGACTGTTTGCCCTTGGCAGAATTCTCTTATAATAACAGTTACCAAGAGAGCATCAAAATGGCACCCTTTGAAGCACTGTACGGTCGCCGTTGTCGTACACCCCTCAATTGGTCTGAGCCCGGAGAAAGAGAATTCTTTGGAGTTGACCTAGTCAAAGATATGGAAGAGAAAGTCAAGCAAATACAGGAGAATATGAAGATTGCCCAATCTCGACAGAAGAGCTACGCTGATAAGAGACGTCGACCTCTGAAGTTTCAAGTTGGAGATTATGTGTATCTCAAGGTCTCACCAACCAAAGGAGTCACTCGTTTTGGAGTCAAAGGAAAGTTAGCACCCCGCTACATTGGTCCGTTTGAGATTTTGGAATGTTGTGGCAAGGTAGCTTACAAGCTGAAGTTGCCCGATCATCTCTCCGCTGTCCACAATGTTTTTCATGTCTCCCAACTCAAGAAGTGTCTCCGAGTACCAGAACATGTCGTGGAAGTTGAAGGTGTCGAGCTAGAGCCTGATCTATCCTACTCAGAATATCCAGTTCGCGTGTTGGACCACAAGGATCGTGTTACCCGAAGAACCACCACAAGATGGTACAAAATCCAGTGGAACCAGCACTCTGAAGAAGAAGCCACCTGGGAATCTGAAGACTTCTTAGCAAAGAACTATCCCGACTTTCTCGAATCCCTGTCTATGTAAAGTTTTGCCTTTATCCCTTCGTTGTCCTTTCTTAAGACGTGGAATCTCGGGGCGAGATTTCTTTTAGGGGGAAGGCTGTAACACCTCTGGTGTTTAACTGTAATTAACCTGACATGTCATCATCATTAGTCATTAATCATCCTTGTCTTGCATTTATGTTGCTTAGTACTTGTGTAGCAATCTTTTTCGAAAACCCTAAAAGCCCAATTCTCTCTATAAGGGCAAAATGGTAATTTCACCTCTGTGCCTAGTTCTATTTAATTCTTGTTCAAATTTAGTGCCCTGATGTTTACTGCTTTGATCAAAGTTCAAAAATCAGAATTTGATTTCAAATCCCTTTGCAAAACCCTGATTTCCAAATCCTGGATTTTATCCCTCTTTTTGTTATTCAAAAAATTATTCAAAATTTGGGATAGGTCCAAAAAGCAAAGTTGTAGATCTGTCAAAGAGAAACAACTTTGGTATTTACAAATTTTCAAGTTGCAGTACAAAGTTTTGAGTTATTTCAAATTCATTCAAACCTTAACTTTTGTTCCCTTTTTAGTTTTCAAAATTAGTTCAAAAACTACTGAGTTTCAGGAAAAGTGTACTATAGAAAAGTTGTAGGTTTTGATAAAAGGAACAACTTTCATGTTTGAAGATTTTCAAGTTTCAGTATAAAATCCAAAGTAATTTTGAAGTGATTCAAATTTCAAAAGTGTTCCCTTTTCTGTTTTCAAATATTGTTCAAAAACTATTTGGATTTTTAAAATGTTCATATTGACAAAGTTGTAGATCTCGTTTTTCTGAGCAACTTTGGTGTTTTGAGTTTTCGTCGCACAGTTCAAATTTTGGAAGTATTTTGCAAAATTCAGAGATCAGCCAAAGTCAAACCCTAGGCCTACCTACTGTTCCTCTTCTTCCTAGGGTCAGGGGGGGCCCGGCCATGGCGCCCCGCCGGCGTCGCGCGTGCCGCACGCCTGGCTGCTCCCCACGCGCCACCAACCTGCCACCGCTGTTCCCTTGTCCCCTCCGCGCCCGCACGCGAGCGCTGACTCTCTCTCCCGTCCCCTACAGTCCTCTCCGCGCCGCCGCCGCGTGGCCATCGCCGAGCTCCCTCCACGCAGCCCCCGGCCTGCCAGCCCCCGCGCACCCGCCCGCTGCACCGCAGCCCCGCCAGCCCCGCGCCGAGCGATGCACGCAGCCCTCCGCCGCGCAATCGAGTGCGCACACTCCCGCCGATCTTATCGCGCCTCGCCGTGCTCTCTACCGGCCGGGCCGTGCTATATAAGCCCGCCGAGCCCGACCTCTCTCACTCATCCCGCCTCCGTCGCCAGCACAGTCCAGTGCCTCCGCCGCTCCACCACCTAGCTCAGAAGCTCCGCCTTGAGCTCGTGAAGTTTCCCACCCTCCAATTTTCACCCCCCGCCTCCAATCGCCCGGCGTAAGCTCGCCGTTCCCATCTCGGCAGAAACCCGGCGAGCTCGGGTTCGTGAAATTCGCCGTCTCCGGCCATGATCATCCCTCACCGACCCCCGTGTCGTGTTCCTTGGTTCCGTGCGACTCTGACCCGGCCCTTGCGGTTTCGTGTGTTGCGCAGGGTCGCCGGAGCGCCGCTCGCCGCTCGCCGCCGAAGGAGCTCCACCGAGCCCACCCTCGAGCACGGCCGAGCCTCACCCTCGAGCACGTGTCGAGCTCACCTCGAGCCCTGCCTCCGATCCGTGGTAAGCACCCGAGGCCTCCGGCCTCTGCTTCCACTCCGTCTCGCCCGAGCCCAAGCCCTAGCACGCGTTGTCCGTCTCACCCGAGCCCGAGCCTCGAGCGGACAGACCCTCACCACTCCGCTCGAGCCAGGCCTCGAGCGAACCCGTGCACCCTCCGCCTCGTCGAG
The DNA here is from genome assembly GCA_009763385.1 of Coix lacryma-jobi var. lacryma-jobi. Lineage (NCBI taxonomy): Eukaryota > Viridiplantae > Streptophyta > Magnoliopsida > Poales > Poaceae > Coix > Coix lacryma-jobi. The sequence goes on from CM019822.1 coordinate 84,096,744, forward strand.
CCAGGCCTCGGACGAAGCACTCAGTTTCCGTTTCGCCCGAGCCCGTCTCGCCGAGCCTTTCTTAGAAGGAGCACAGTGCTCTTTTCTTTTTCTGAGAGTGTGAATAGTGTTCTGTTTTCTCTTTTTTGTGTGAATTAATCTGTTGTTCCTTAAATGCTGAGAAATTATGGTATCTCCTTGCACTGTGTAGTATTTTATAAAATATGAAACTTGACTTTCTGCAAGAATTTGAAAATGTAAAATTCCCTTTTTAATTGAAAAATGAAGGTTGTGGTATTTTGGAGAGTGTTCTATAACTCCAAAAATCTTGAGCTAAATTTTTGGGACCTTGTTTAAACATGCTGAACCTCTGGTAAAATTTTGAAGTCTTTTGGAGCAAGTTGATTTTTGAGCTTTATTTTAATTCCTAAATAGTGCCTTTTGTTAATTAATGTCTAGATTTAATTGAGCACCTTAATGACCTCCAAAAATTATGAAATAAATTTGTTTGCCATATACTTGTACCCAAATGAACTTGTGAGATTAATTTGGTAATTTTGGAGCACTTCATAAAATGACCTTTTTAAATGATTAAGAAAATAGAAAAGGTGATTAGGGTTAGTGTTGAATGCCCTGTGATGTGACTTTTGGATTGCTCGATGTTCATAGACCCCTACCCTTTGGTCTATGATGTTTGTGATGCTATGTTTAGATGATACTTAGGATATTTATAATAAGTCTAGTTAATAAATCTTGCTTAAGGAAGAAAAGGTTACTTTTATGCTCAACCTAGATTTCGATTATGCCTTGCCTTAGAGTAATCTAGAATCAATGGTATTGTCTTGCACCTTAAGTCCATCTCATCATTCTCATGAGCATTCATCATTGCATCCGTATAGTTGACGAAGAAGGCCCTGAAGTCGAGGTAGCCACCGAAGGATCTGTTCCCGAGGCGAACCCGAGCTCCGACACTTACACCTACCCTGAGTCTGCTCTCTTTGCCATCCAAGGCAGCCCCGGTGCCTTAACCTTGCTTGCTTTATCCGTTTCTTTAAGTTCAGATATCGTGAAATCCTAACTGTTGCATTTCCTTGGATCCCGCTTGCCAGCTTATAGGATCTGTTGTCCAATTCAGCCTTAAGATTCTGGGAATTCAAGCACTTGGAAGAACTACCCTAATACCTATTGTGCTACAGCCTGTTTGTTACATGAGTTGCTACCGACAGTTTTTAAAACTTGTCCATACTCCGGCCTAAGGCTTGATTGTCGAGGCCAGCCTTCCTGATCACCTCCTAGACTGCTTCTTGTCCCCGTTTTTATCCTAGATGCTTCTCCTTCTATGCTTTCCCTCTAGTAGAACACTTATGTTAATCTGCCCGATTATGTTATCTTCGGTACGCTTGGCTTGATGCCTTGACTGATCTTAAGTATTCCCACAGGGATTGATTGCCAACTATATCTGGACCTTGACCACTCCCCAATTGAGGTTCTTCGATCTTTTCTGAAGCCCCGATTGCATTAAACCTGTTCTTGAATTTATAAATGTTTCCTTAAGTCTTTAAGTTAATTATGCATTATTGAAGGAGTGAGTGAAATCATAATGAGCATTATCTACCTTGACCATGATACACCCTTTACCTGCTTCAATAACTATTTGCAAAATGCTTAGCAATGCTATATGATAGATGCAAATAAAAATGCCAATTCAAAGTGTGATCACTTTAAGAATATTTATGGGAATTCTGGTTTACCCCACCTTGGCTAAGTATCTGATCCGTACTTAGTCAATGGAAGGAGAGGTTGTCCGCGAGTACGGTGCCGTCATGTTGTAGTCCGGGACTCAACAGTTGACACCGACCGGGACAGGGTTGAAAAAACTGACAGGACCTGTACTCTCGGTTAGAGTCCCGAGGTGCTTGTCGCTGGCTGGAAAATTTAGGGACCACCTGTATGGGGGCCTGCTGACTAAGACTTGCAACTATTCACATACTACGGAAAGCTTCGGCTCCGAGGAATCCTTTATTGGACCGACAACCGCGCACTGGGAGTGGAGAGATGGCGGAAGTAGCATGTACCCACGTGGGTTAAAGTCCCGGATTGAAGGGTTAAAGTCCCGAATGGAGTGGTGTACTGCGGATTGCAGGGTTAAAGTCCCGAAGGGGAGATGGTATTGTAAGGTACTTCCGGGTGGCGTGGTGCGGAGACCGGGCCCAATCTTGAGGAATCGTGGTAGACGAGTTGGCATATGCAAGCTGGGGTGCCTACATGCTACATATGCAGTGTGGATAGGGACCCTCAGCTGAGTATTATTTATCGGGATAACGCTGCTCCTCGGTTATGGAGACTTAGTCACTGACTGTCAACAGGGAGTGGTTCTCAACTAGGTCTGTTTTGGAAATGTAAAATGAATCAAGGATTATGATGAAACAAGGAATACCGAATCTTTCAAAATTAAAATAAGGTTTACCCAAAATGCTTTTCTGGCAAAATACTTGAATTTGCTTAAGCCTTACCTTGACTACCCTAAGCCTGCATTCCTGAGTCTTCTCCCTTTTTCTTTAGTCGGGTAAGTCTTGTTGAGTACCTTTGTACTCAGGGTTCTCTTACCCATGTTGCAGGTATGGCAGATTCCTCAGTATGCCTTGGACCCTGCTGTGTGACTGTTGTTCAGGAAGAGGCCGATGAGGCCGATGAGTGATTATTCACCCTCGGGCTGGGTGAAGTATCTTTATCTTTTAGTTGTTGTCATATGCTACCCTGCCAACTCTATCTATTTGAACTATGGTCTGTAATAACTTCCCTTTAAGTTTATGTTGAACCTGGTTTGTAAAACTATTGTTATTTAAGTCTTCCGCTATTTACTCCGATGTTATTTGTCAAAATGTTAAAGAGCTTGTAACTGAATTTGAGATGATCTGCGGACATCGGGCACTGATGTAGCCCAGTGGCGGAACCCGGTCATAACCTCTTGGCTGTACGGATCGACTGTCAGAGGTTGACAGTGATCAGTGGGCAATGGGATTAGGGCCGTTACGTCACAGGCAGGCACAAGCAGCTCCTGATCCGAATATTGACCTCATCATGAATAAGATGGCTGATATGATGCAAAATCAATTCGGCCTGAAGCCTAAGAATCAAACTTACACATACAAGTCCCCGTATCCAGAGTGGTACAATCGGGTAGCTCTTCCTCCAGGGTGAAGCTCCTACTAATTTCACCAAGTTTTCAGGCCAGGATGACACCAGTACTATAGAACACATCGGCCGCTACTTGATGCAACTCGAGAAGAAGCATCTACAGATGAGGCTTGGAGAATTCGGTACTTCCCGTTGTCATTAACATGACTAGCCTTCTCGTGGTTTTCTTTTCTGCCAGCAAATCTATCAATACATGGGCGGAGCTGGAGAAGAAATTCCACTCGTATTTCTTTACGGGTACCAGCGAGAAAAAAGTTGGTCGATCTCATGAGCCTAAGGATGAAACCTGGCGAGACGCCACAAGAATATTTGCGCCGATTCAGGGAAACCAAGAATCTTTGTTATTCTCTGAATTTGCCGGATAATCAACTGCCGGAGATAGCCATAGCTGGCATGTTGCCGAGTATCAAAGAGAGGCTATTCGGCATGAAGTTGATGATGACCCTCGGGCAGTTATCACAAAGGCTGGCGACGATGAGTAACCAAGCCCAGGGATTCAAGAGGAATAATCAGTTCCAGAAGGGTGATGTGGCTGCCAAGATGCATCAGGCTTTCCTAGAAGAAGCAACTGAGTACGATGATGAAGATGAAATAGCTGCAGCCGAAATAGTTGGGATAAAGAACCGACTCAAGTCAACCAGCGATGGCTAAAGGCAGCAGAAAAGTACTTATGACTTTGATGTTTCCAAGTCAGATAAATTATTTGAATACTTGTTGAAGGAAGGACACATCAAGTTGCCAGAAGGTCATCCTATGCTGCATCCTGAAGGGGTCAAGGACAGGAAATATTGTGGTTTTCACAATACTAGATCCCACTCCATAAACGATTGCCGAGTGTTCAGAGTGCGGATCCAGAAAGCTATCCAGGACGGGCATCTAAGGTTTGATGGAAAGATGAAAATGATGGTAGCCCTTTTGGACAGAAACACTGTGTCTTTCTCTGTTAATATGATCAATGCAGCTGATCCTAGGGATAAGAGCAAAATGAAGGTGTTAACCTCTAATAGAGCAAGGGAAGCTGGTGCCGTTGACCCTAATCGGCAGATTACAAAGAGAGAGCTTCAGCAGAGGGTTCGGTTCCAAAATAGCCGAACTGAGACAGGTGTGAAACTTCCAGACCCAGAGTCACGACGCGCATCTTGTTGAATAAATGGCATCGGGAACAGGAACGATACCAGAAGCAGAGACTTTATTAAGAACGGAAGTTCCTGGACAAACAACGAAGGTACGAAGAAGAGATATACCGGGAAGAACGGGAAGATACGAGGGAGCAGGAACAGTCTCATTGGGAATGCTCGTTCTTCCAGTACTGTTGGAACGAAGGCTTGAAGCTGCCTGTTAAGAATAACTGCCCTGAGTGCAGCAATCAGTACTCTGAGTATAGGCAGTCTCAAGTCAACCACCGATCTATCCATGAGAGGCTTGGGGCACGAATCCATGAGGACGATCGGCGCGTAAAAATAAATAATTCAGAAGATCGGCAGGGAAGAGATTTTGCCGATCAAAGTTGGGCTCGTGCTGAAGAAGAAGAGTACCGCGAGTATGTCTGGCAGTGTGACGTAACGACCCTAATCCCATGGCCCACTGATCACTATCAACCACTGGCAGTCGATCCGTACAGCCAAGAGATTAAGACCGGGTTCGCCACTGGGCTACATCATTGCCCGATGTCCGCAGGATCAGCTCACAATTCAGTTACAATCTCTTGAACATTTTGACAAAAACATCGGAGTAAATAGCGGAAGACTTAATAACAATAGTTTTACAAACCAGTGTTCAACATAAACTTAAAGTGAAATTATTACAGACCATAGTTCAAATAGAGTTGGCAGGGTAGCAGATGACAACAACTAAAAGATAAAGATACATCACCCAGCCCGAGGGTGAATAATCACTCATCGGCCTCGTCGGCCTCTTCCTGAAAAACAGTCACACAGCAGGGTCCGAGGCATACTGAGGAGTCTGCCATACCTGCAACATGGGTAAAAGAACCCTGAGTACAAAGGTACTCAACAAGACTTACCCGACTAAAGAAAAGGGAGAAGACTCAGAAATGCAGGCTTAGGGTAGTCAAGGTAAGGCTTAAGCAAGTTCAAGTATTTGCAGAAAAGCATTTTTGGTAAACCTATTTTTATTTTGAAAGATTCGGTATTCCTTGTTCCATCATAATCATTCATGATTCATTTTACATTTCAAAACAGACCTAGTTGAGAACCACTCCCTGTTGACAGTCAGTGACTAAGTCTCCATAACCGAGGAGCAGCGTTAATCCGGATAAATAATACTCAGCTGAGGGTCCCTATCCACACTGCATATGTAGCACCCAAGCTTGCATATGCCAACTCGTCTACCACGATTCCTCCAAGATTGGGCCCGGTCCTACGCCACCCGGAAGTACAGTACACCACTCCAATCCGGGCCTCTAACCCACGTGGGTACATGCTACTTCCGCCATCTCTCCACTCCCAGTGCGCGGTTGTCGGTCCAATCAAGGATTCCTCGGAGCCGAAGCTTTCCGTAGTATGTGAATAGTTGCAAGTCTTAGTCAATCGGCTCCATACGTGGTCCCTAAATTTTCCAGCCAGCGACAAGCACCTCGGGACTCTAACCCAAGAGTACAGGTCCTGTCAGTTTTTCAACCCTGTCCCGGTCGGTGTCAACTGTTGAGTCCCGGACTACAACATGACGGCCCCCCGGTGGTGGTTCAACTGTAGTCCCGGTCTAAACAGACGGCCACGTACGCAAGGACACCTTCCCTTCCCATTGACTAGGTACGGATCAGATACTTAGCCAATGGTGGGAGTAAACCAGAAATTCCCATAAATATTCTTAAAGTGATCACACCTTTGAAATTGGCATTTTATTGCAAATCTATCATATAGCATTGCTGAGCATTTTTCAAATAGTTTTTGAAAAGCAGGTATCGGGTGTATCATTGGTCAAGGTAGATAATGCATCAGATAGGATTTCACTCAACTCCTATCAAACCTAATGCAATAATTTAACTCAAAACATTTAAAGAAAGCATTTATAAAAGCAAGGTAGGGTTAATGCACCGGGCTTGCCTTGGACGGCAAAAAGAGTAGACTCGGGGTAGGTATAGGTGTCGGAGCTCGGGGTTGCCTCGGGGACAGATCCTTCGGTGGCTACCTCGACTTCAGGGCCTTCTTCGTCAACTATACGGATGCAATGATGAATGCTCATGAGAATGGTGATATGGACTTAAGGTGCAAGACAAACCACTGATACTAGATTACTCTAAGGCAAGGCATAAACGAAATCTAGGTTGAGCATAAAAGTAACCATTTCTTCCTTAAGCAAAATTTGATTAAACTAGACTTTATCATAACTATCCTAAGCATCAACCAACATAGCATCACAAACATCATAGACCAAGGTAGGGGTCTATGAACATCAAGCAATCCCAAAAGTCACTCACAGGACATTCAACGCTAACCCTAATCACCTTTTCTATTTTTCTTATTTATTTAAAAAGGTCATTTTATGAAGGTGCTCAAAAATTACCAAATTAATCACACAAGTTCATTAGAGTACAACTATATGGCAAAACAAATTTCATAATTTTTGGAGGTCATTAAGGTGCTCAATTAAACTAGACATTTAATTAACAAAAGGCACTATTCCTTAATTAAAATAAAGCTCAAAAATCAACTTGTTTCAAAAGACTTCAAAATTTCACCAGAGACTTGTCATGGCATAACTAGCTCACAAAAAGTGATCTCATAAATTTTGGAGTTATAAATCATTTCTAAAAATCCAAAACCATCATTTATAATTAAAAGGGAGATTTTTCATTTTCAAATTTTTGCAGAAAAGTCAAGTTTTATATTTTTATAAAATACTTCAGAGCATAAAGAGTCTCTACCACAAAAATTTCAGAATTATGGATCAACACAGAAAATCACACAAAAAGATGAAATCTGAACACTATTCATGTATGAGAAAAGAAAAACGGCACTGTGCTTCGTCTCCTCCCGCCGGCGGTCACCCGACGGCGGCGAGATGGTGTTCCGGCCACGGCAGGGGCTCGCGGCCGAAACCAAGGGCATGGAGAGGTTCAGGAGCTCACCGGCAGTCGATGACGCGCGGTGGCGAGGCGAGGGATGGTCGGAGCTAGGAGGTCGACGGGGAGCGGGGGTCGTCGGCGGGCAGAACCGCGTCGCGACGGCGTTCCGGCGTTCCTGAGCACCAAAAGAGTCGCCGAGGGTGCGGTTAGGGGCGCACTGCGCGAGGAAGAAAGGACAGCGGTCGGAGGAAGATGATCAAGACGGAGGGAGTGAGAATTTCTCAGACCCGTGCTTACCGCGTTTCGCCGGAGTTGGGGGAGATGAGGTTGCGCCGGGCGATTAAGAGCGGCGGAGGTAAAATTGAGGGCGGGAAAGCTTCACAGGCTCAGGCGGAGCTTCTGGGCTAGCTGGTGAAGAGGCGGAGGCTCTGGCTAGCGCTGGCGACGGTGGCGGAGTGAGTGCGGAGCTCCGGCTCACCGGCGACCTCTTTTATAGGCGCGGGCAGAGGCGGTTAAGCGCTGCTTGGGCGCTGATAAGATCGGGTGTCGCGCGTGCTACCGAAAACATGATGAAGAGCAGCGGATTTGGCGTTCGGGGACCGGGCGTATGGCTTGCCGGCGGCGAAACACGCGGCGGCCGAAGAAAACAGGGTGGGGGACGGGTGCGCGAGGTCAGCTCTGCGCCGTGCGCGTGCGAAATGATGGTGCGGTCGCAGGCGTCGGGTCAGCGCAGGCGAACGGGACTCGGACGCGCGGCAAACGCGAAGGCCGGCGGTTCCATGGCCGGGCCCCCCCCCTAGCTCGCCGGGAAGATGAACAGGGCTATGCCCTAGCTTTTGACTTTGAGCAGATTTTGTATTTTGCAAATTACTCTCAAAAATTGAACTGTGCAGCAAAAACTCAAAATACCAAAGTTGTTCAGAAAAAGGAGATCTACAACTTTGTCAAAATGAACATTTTCAAATTCCAAATAGTTTTTGAACAAATTTGAAAACAGTAAAGGGGACACTTTTTCAAACTTGATTCAAATCAAAATTACTCTGGATTTCAAACTGAAACTTGAAAATCTGTAAACATGAAAGTTGTTCCTTTTATCAAAACCTACAACTTTGCTATTATACATTTTCCAGAAACTCATTAGTTTTTGAACTCATTTTGAAAACTGAAAAGGGGACAAAAACTGGAGTTTGATTGAATTTGAAATAACTCAAAACTTTGTACTTCAACTTGAAAATTTGTAAATACCAAAGTTGTTTCTCTTTGACAGATCTACAACTTTGCTTTTTGGGCCAATCCCAAATTTTGAATAATTTTTGAATTACAAAAAGAGGGATAAAATCCAGGATTTGGAAATCAGGGTTTCACAAAGGGATTTGAAATCAAATTCTGATCTTTGAACTTTGGCCAACACAACAACACTTCAAGGCACCAAAGGAACAAGAATTACACAAAGCTAATCACAGAGATGAAATTACCATTTTGCCCTAGTAGAGAGAAGTGGGCTAATTAGGGTTTTTGAAATAGAGGTAATTCACATGAAATGATACACTTAGCAAAATGCATACACATGAAATCATGATTAAGATGCTTAATGATGATAATGATGGTATGTCAAGTTAATTACATGCTAAACACCAGAGGTGTTACAGCCTCCCCCCCTAAAAGAAATCTCGCCCCGAGATTCTGCGTCTTAAGGAAGGACAAAGAGGGGATAAAGACAAAACCTTACATGGACAGGGATTCGAGAAAGTCGGGGTAGTTCTTTGCTAAGAAGTCTTCGGATTCCCAAGTAGCTTCTTCTTCAGAGTGCTGGTTCCACTGGATTTTGTACCACCGTGGTAGTTCTTCGAGTAACGCGATCCTTGGGTCCAACACGCGAACTGGATATTCTGAGTAGGACAGATCAGGCTCTAGCTCAACACCTTCAACTTCCACGACATGTTCTGGTACTCTGAGACACTTCTTGAGTTGGGAGACATGGAAAACATTGTGGACAGCGGAGAGATGATCGGGCAACTTCAGCTTGTAAGCTACCTTGCCACAACATTCCAAAATCTCAAACGGACCAATGTAGCGGGGTGCTAACTTTCCTTTGACTCCAAAACGAGTGACTCCTTTGGTTGGTGAGACCTTGAGATATACATAATCTCCAACTTGAAACTTCAGAGGTCGACGTCTCTTGTCAGCGTAACTCTTCTGTCGAGATTGGGCAATCTTCATATTTCTCTTGTATCTGCTTGACTTTCTCTTCCATATCTTTAACCAGGTCAACTCCAAAGAATTCTCTTTCTCCGGGCTCAGACCAACTGAGGGGTGTACGACAACGACGACCGTACAGTGCTTCAAAGGGTGCCATTTTGATGCTCTCTTGGTAACTGTTATTATAAGAGAACTCTGCCAAAGGCAAACAGTCATCCCAAGTATCTGCGAAGGTAAGAACACAGGCTCTCAACATGTCCTCCAGCACTTGGTTGACTCGCTCAGTTTGTCCATCTGTTTGCGGATGATATGCCGTACTATGTAAGAGCTTGGTTCCAAGTGAGGTATGGAACGCTTTCCAAAACTTAGCGACAAACTGGGTACCACGGTCAGAGACAATGGTCTTGGGTATGCCATGAAGCTTCACTATGTTGTTCTTGTACAAGGTGGCATACATGGGACGGGGTGTAACTGGTCTTCACTGGCAGAAAGTGAGCTTGCTTAGTGAGTCGGTCCACAATTACCCAAATGGAATCAAAACCTTTCTGGGTCTGGGTAGTCCATTGACAAAATCCATACTAATGTCGTCCCATTTCCAAGCGGGTACTGACAAAGGTTGCAATTCTCCTCCAGGCTTCATGTGTACTGCCTTGACTCTTTGGCAGGTATCACACTGAGCGACATACCGGGCAATCTCAATCTTCATTTTAGTCCACCAGAATCTCTGCTTTAAGTCTTGGTACATCTTGTTGCTGCCGGGGTGAATAGAGAATCTGGTCAAGTGTGCTTCATCAAGGATTAACTGTCTCAATTCAGGCACCTTGGGACTACTAGGCGGTTCTTGAACCAAACAACTCCTACATCATCGATCCTGAAACAATCAGTCTTTCCGGTCTGGACCTTTTCGATGATGTGCTTGATTCCAGGGTTATCCTTCTGAGCAGCAATGACTTGATCCTTGATGGTTATTTCGATGCTGACATTGTTCAGGCTTCCTTGCGAAATTATTTCGATACCCATCCTTTCGAGATCATGGCACAAGGAAAGATCATAGGGCTTCGTCATCAGACAGTTGCAGTGTGACTTGCGACTGAGGGCATCGGCAACTACATTTGCCTTACCTGGATGGTAATGTACTTTGAGATCATAATCTTTAATCAGCTCAAGCCATCTTCTCTGCCTCATATTCAATTCTTCTTGAGTGAAGATATACTTTAGGCTCTTGTGATCCGTATACATATTGCAGATACTGCCAACAGATAGTGACGCCAAATCTTCAAGGCATGCACGACTGCTGCTAGCTCAAGATCATGGGTGGGTAGTTTTCCTCATGTCGCTTAAGCTGTCGTGAGGCATAAGCAATTACTCGTCCTTCTTGCATCAAAACACAGCCCAAACCAGTACCAGATGCATCACAGTATACATCAAAGGGTTTCTCGATATCTGGTTGAGCTAGGACTGGTGAGGTAGTTAGCAGTTTCTTCAAGGCTTGAAAGGCTTGCTCACAGGCTGGTGACCAAACAAATCCACGGAATTCTTCAACAACTCTGTGATAGGCTTGGCGACTCTGGAGAAATCTGGGATGAATCGACGATAGTATCCAGCCATTCCCATGAAGCTGCGAACTTCGCGGACAGTGGTAGGTGGCTTCCAATCCAAGATATCTGCCACTTTTTCAGGGTCAACTGACACACCTTCAGCGGACAGGACATGACCAAGGAATTGAATTCGATCTAGCCAGAATTCACATTTACTGAACTTGGCATACAGCTAGTGATCTCTGAGACGAGAGAGAACGATTCGAAGGTGCTTGGCGTGATCTTCAGGAGTTCTTGAATAGACAAGGATGTCGTCAATGAACACGACTACAAATTTATCGAGCTCTGGCATGAACACAGAGTTCATGAGATACATGAAATGAGCGGGGGCATTGGTCAAGCCAAAGGACATGACCAAATACTCATAGAGGCCGTATCTGGTGGTGAAAGCTGTTTTAGGAATGTCTTCTGGACGGATTTTTATCTGGTGGTAGCCAGATCTGAGATCAATTTTTGGAGAACACTCTGGCTCCAGATAACTGGTCAAAAAGGAGGTCAATGCGGGGCAAGGGATATTTATTTTTGATGGTGACCTCGTTGAGCGGGCGATAGTCAACGCACAGACGAAGACTTTTGTCCTTCTTCTTCACAAAAATAGCAGGACAGCCCCAAGGAGATGAACTTGGGCGAATGAGACCCTTGTCCAATAGCTCTTGCAATTGGATCTTCAGCTCTGCCAACTCTCTGGGAGGCATTCGATAAGCTCTGCGGGATATAGGAGCAGTCCCGGGCTTTAGCTCTATGGCAAACTCAACATCACGGTCAGGAGGCAGACCGGGTAGATCTTCTGAAAGACATCAGGGAACTCACAGACCACGGGAATATCCCTGACTTCCGGAACACAGGCGGTATTCAACTGGGTGGTTGCTGGTTTTTGAGGCATAGGAAGTTGGAGAAGGAGTTTGGAAGTGCTGTTAGGAATATCCACTCTCACAACTCTATTCAAGATGTCTATCATGGCTTATGCTGACACATCCAATGATTGCTTTTGAACGAAACTGACTGATAAGATTCATTGATGTAAGGGTAGATAACTGATACAGAAGTTCGATAGATAGCTACTAACTGACAAAGGAAAGGTACAAGACATGATACAGACTCGACTAGACAGAAGACCAACTAACGTCCCAAACCTAGACTAAGGCTTTAGGTGAGCAGATGGTACAGACACAAGGAATCTAGTCGTCATCGATGATGATCATCTCTTCATCGTCATCTTCATCTTCGATGATGAGCTCAGGCTCTTCCTCCTCATCTTCATCTTCAACGTGAACATCTCCAGCAGGTTCCATTTCTACATTCTGGACTGGCTCATGTTCTTCTTCAGGTTCCTCCACGACTCCATCTTCCGGATCCTCAGCAAAGGTGGAGCCACGGGGTGAAGTTGGTTGTACAATTGATGTACCTCCTCATGAAGTATATCATTGTACTGCTCAATCTGGGCAGTGTATTGCTGCAGTCCATGGAGTTGGGCTCTGGTGACATCTTCGCGGGTCCAAGCATCGTTGCGCTGCTCGATAGCGCGAACTGTGTTCCGATTGGCCTGCTCCAGGGAAGCTCGTGCCTCATAAAACTCCATGCGAGAAAGATAGAAGTCATGCTCCATGTTCTCCATTTCAGCCTTTAGATTCTTGATCTCCTCCTTCAGCTGCTTGCGGTTGCGGCGGGACGAGCGACGTCCGTTGGAGGATTCTCCAGTCTCTTCTCCGGTGCGTGGCGCCAGCTGGTGACGCGGCACACCATGCGGTCCAGTCGACTTGCGAGCAGTCCGCTTGAGGATGACCATATCTGGACAAGAGATTATAGGTGAGAAAGGCTAGCAAGAAAAAGGTAAAGGCATACTAACCCAACCGACTTAGAGAGGAAGTTAACTTAAGTGATAATGACATGATGCATGATTCGTTCCTACGGAACAAGGCAATGCCACTACTAAGATAAGGTACATAGGGCTTATACAAGTTGTCTTGCTACTAGTTGCCAAAGACAAGATGAGATGAGAGAAGCAATTTGGACTCAAAATAGTCAAGTTTAGTTTTGAACTTAAAAACCTTTTGAAATTTTCGCAAAAAGATTGCAACGTCGTCGTAGTGAGATGCTCCGATACCACTCTGTGACGTAACGACCCTAATCCCATGGCCCACTGATCACTATCAACAACCACTGGCAGTCGATCCGTACAGCCAAGAGATTAAGACCGGGTTCGCCACTGGGCTACATCAGTGCCCGATGTCCGCAGGATCAGCTCACAATTCAGTTACAATCTCTTGAACATTTTGACAAATAACATCGGAGTAAATAGCGGAAGACTTAAATAACAATAGTTTTACAAACCAGTGTTCAACATAAACTTAAAGTGAAATTATTACAGACGTTCAAAGTTCAAATAGAGGGCAGGGTAGCAGATGACAACAACTAAAAGATAAAGATACATCACCCAGCCCGAGGGTGAATAATCACTCATCGGCCTCGTCGGCCTCTTCCTGAACAACAGTCACACAGCAGGGTCCGAGGCATACTGAGGAGTCTGCCATACCTGCAACATGGGTAAAAGAACCCTGAGTACAAAGGTACTCAACAAGACTTACCCGACTAAAGAAAAGGGAGAAGACTCAGAATGCAGGCTTAGGGTAGTCAAGGTAAGGCTTAAGCAAGTTCAAGTATTTTGCAGAAAAGCATTTTTGGTAAACCTTATTTTTATTTTGAAAGATTCGGTATTCCTTGTTCCATCATAATCATTCATGATTCATTTTACATTTCAAAACAGACCTAGTTGAGAACCACTCCCTGTTGACAGTCAGTGACTAAGTCTCCATAACCGAGGAGCAGCGTTAATCCGGATAAATAATACTCAGCTGAGGGTCCCTATCCACACTGCATATGTAGCACCCAAGCTTGCATATGCCAACTCGTCTACCACGATTCCTCCAAGATTGGGCCCGGTCCTACGCCACCCGGAAGTACAGTACACCACTCCAATCCGGGCCTCTAACCCACGTGGGTACATGCTACTTCCGCCATCTCTCCACTCCCAGTGCGCGGTTGTCGGTCCAATCAAGGATTCCTCGGAGCCGAAGCTTTCCGTAGTATGTGAATAGTTGCAAGTCTTAGTCAATCAGGCCCCCATACAGGTGGTCCCTAAATTTTCCAGCCAGCGACAAGCACCTCGGGACTCTAACCCAAGAGTACAGGTCCTGTCAGTTTTTCAACCCTGTCCCGGTCGGTGTCAACTGTTGAGTCCCGGACTACAACATGACGGCACCGTACGCAAGGACAACCTCTCCTTCCCATTGACTAGGTACGGATCAGATACTTAGCCAATGGTGGGAGTAAACCAGAAATTCCCATAAATATTCTTAAAGTGATCACACCTTTGAAATTGGCATTTTATTGCAAATCTATCATATAGCATTGCTGAGCATTTTTCAAATAGTTTTTGAAAAGCAGGTATCGGGTGTATCATTGGTCAAGGTAGATAATGCATCAGATAGGATTTCACTCAACTCCTATCAACCTAATGCAATAATTTAACTCAAAACATTTAAAGAAAGCATTTATAAAAGCAAGGTAGGGTTAAATGCACCGGGGCTTGCCTTGGACGGCAAAAAGAGTAGACTCGGGGTAGGTATAGGTGTCGGAGCTCGGGGTTGCCTCGGGGACAGATCCTTCGGTGGCTACCTCGACTTCAGGGCCTTCTTCGTCAACTATACGGATGCAATGATGAATGCTCATGAGAATGGTGATATGGACTTAAGGTGCAAGACAAACCACTGATACTAGATTACTCTAAGGCAAGGCATAAACGAAATCTAGGTTGAGCATAAAAGTAACCATTTCTTCCTTAAGCAAAATTTGATTAAACTAGACTTTATCATAACTATCCTAAGCATCAACCAACATAGCATCACAAACATCATAGACCAAAGGGTAGGGGTCTATGAACATCAAGCAATCCCAAAAGTCACATCACAGGACATTCAACGCTAACCCTAATCACCTTTTCTATTTTTCTTATTTATTTAAAAGGTCATTTTATGAAGGTGCTCCAAAATTACCAAATTAATCACACAAGTTCATTAGAGTACAACTATATGGCAAAACAAATTTCATAATTTTTGGAGGTCATTAAGGTGCTCAATTAAATCTAGACATTTAATTAACAAAAGGCACTATTCCTTAATTAAAATAAAGCTCAAAAATCAACTTGTTTCAAAAGACTTCAAAATTTCACCAGAGACTTGTCATGGCATAACTAGCTCACAAAAAGTGATCTCATAAATTTGGAGTTATAAATCATTTTCTAAAAATCCAAAACCATCATTTATTAATTAAAAGGGAGATTTTTCATTTTCAAATTTTTGCAGAAAAGTCAAGTTTTATATTTTTATAAAATACTTCAGAGCATAAAGAGTCTACCACAAAAATTTCAGAATTTATGGATCAACACAGAAAATCACACAAAAAGATAAAATCTGAACACTATTCACATGTATGAGAAAAAGAAAAACGGCACTGTGCTTCGTCTTCCTCCCGCGGCGGTCACCCGACGGCGGCGAGATTGTGTGTTCCGGCCACGGCAGGGGCTCGCGGCCGAAACCAAGGGCATGGAGAGGTTCAGGAGCTCACCGGCAGTCGATGACGCGCGGTGGCGAGGCGAGGCGAGGGGATGGTCGGAGCTAGGAGGTCGACGGAGCGGGGGTCGTCGGCGGGCAGAACCGCGTCGCGACGGCGTTCCGGCGTTCCTGAGCACCAAAAGAGTCGCCGAGGGTGCGGTTAGGGGCGCACTGCGGCGAGGAAGAAAGGACAGGGGTCGGAGGAAGATGATCAAGCGGGGAGTGAGAATTTCTCAGACCCGTGCTTACCGGCGTTTCGCCGGAGTTGGGGGAGATGAGGTTGCGCCGGGCGATTAAGAGCGGCGGAGGTAAAATTGAGGCGCGGGAAAGCTTCACAGGCTCAAGGCGGAGCTTCTGGGCTAGCTGGTGAAGAGGCGGAGGCTCTGGCTAGCGCTGGCGACGGTGGCGGAGTGAGTGCGGAGCTCCGGCTCACCGGCGACCTCTTTTATAGGCGCGGGCAGAGGCGGTTAAGCGCTGCTTGGGCGCGGATAAGATCGGGTGTCGCGCGTGCTACCGAAAACATGATGAAGAGCAGCGGATTGGCGTTCGGGGACCGGGCGTATGGCTTGCCGGCGGCGAACACGCGGCGGGCGAAGAAAACAGGGTGGGGGACGGGTGCGTGCGCGAGGTCAGCTCTGCGCCGTGCGCGTGCGAAATGATGGTGCGGTCGCAGGCGTCGGGTCAGCGCAGGCGAACGGGACTCGGACGCGCGGTAAACGCGAAGGCCGGCGGGGTTCCATGGCCGGGCCCCCCCTAGCTCGCCCGGGAAGATGAACAGGGCTATGCCCTAGCTTTTGACTTTGAGCAGATTTTGTATTTTGCAAATTACTCTCAAAAATTGAACTGTGCAGCAAAAACTCAAAATACCAAAGTTGTTCAGAAAAAGGAGATCTACAACTTTGTCAAAATGAACATTTTCAAATTCCAAATAGTTTTTGAACAAATTTGAAAACAGTAAAGGGGACACTTTTTCAAACTTGATTCAAATCAAAATTACTCTGGATTTCAAACTGAAACTTGAAAATCTGTAAACATGAAAGTTGTTCCTTTTATCAAAACCTACAACTTTGCTATTATACATTTTTCCAGAAACTCATTAGTTTTTGAACTCATTTTGAAAACTGAAAGGGGACAAAAACTGGAGTTTGATTGAATTTGAAATAACTCAAAACTTTGTACTGCAACTTGAAAATTTGTAAATACCAAAGTTGTTTCTCTTTGACAGATCTACAACTTTGCTTTCTGGGCCAATCCCAAATTTTGAATAATTTTTGAATTACAAAAAGAGGGATAAAATCCAGGATTTGGAAATCAGGGTTTCACAAAGGGATTTGAAATCAAATTCTGATTTTTGAACTTTGACCAACACAACAACACTTCAAGGCACTAAAGGAACAAGAATTACACAAAGCTAATCACAGAAATGAAATTACCATTTTGCCCTAGTAGAGAGAAGTGGGCTAATTAGGGTTTTTGAAATAGAGGTAATTCACATGAAATGATACACTTAGCAAAATGCATACACATGAAATCATGATTAAGATGCTTAATGATGATAATGATGGTATGTCAAGTTAATTACATGCTAAACACCAGAGGTGTTACAGGCAGAGGGGACAGTGGTGTCCGCCAGGATTGAGGAAAAGCCAGAAAAGGAGGGTGCAGCGCCTAAGAAATAGAGAGCTAGAACAAGCAAATGCCAAAGTAAAGCGAGTTTGGCGCCCCAAAGAGAAGCCGGATGGGGGTGATCGTTCGGCTGACGCATGCATGGCTTTCTTTCTTCCATCAGAATTTATAGCTCCCAAAGAACAGGATGTCCAAGACGAAGTGTATTCAGACTTTGATAAAGATGAATTCCAAGAGTTGTTGGCTCATCTTGTCTTGGCTCAAAGTGCAGTATTTGATAAACCAGCTAAGCATCAACACCTGAAGCCATTGTATATGAGAGGCTATGTTAATGGCAAGCCATTAACTAAAATGTTCGTTGATGGAGGGGCTGCTATAAATATCATGCCGTATACCACCTCAGAAAACTTGGGATGGCAAGTGAAGATTTGCTGAAGACTGACATGGTGTTGAGAGACTTTGCTGGCAATTCTTCTGATACTCGGGGGGCAGTCCATGTTGAGTTGACGATCGGGACTAAGACCTTGATCACTACCTTTTCGTCATTGATGGCAAGGGGGCATACAGTTTGCTTTTAGGAAGAGATTGGATACATGCAAACTGCTGTGTGCCATCAACTATGCATCAATTCCTTATCCAGTGGATCGGAAATGACATCGAAATTGTCCATGCTGATGATTCAGTGAGTATTGCTAATACAGAGCCTATCTACTGGGAGTATGATGGCGTTGAGTGCTTTTCCGGAAGAGCTTGGGAAGCAGGTCCTGTAAACGTTTTCAACGAGGACCAACAGCCGATTCAGACGGTCGGCTCTTAGAGCAATTTTTGAATAGATAATCCAATTGATGGTAATGGAGAAAGGTTGAGGCCAAGTTTCGTGTCGGCTGACAAGGAATAAAGTGCTGATAATGAAGCCGAAATAGGACCAATGTATGCAAGTCTGGGTCTCGAGCATGTTTTGAAGTTAACAAACTTTTGAGAGGGTTCTGCTTATTTCTCCATTGCCGAAGCTAAGGAAAAAACAAGAGTTCACACAAGGTGACGTACAACAGAGGGTCTTGGAAAGTATGAAGGCACTTCCACAACTTGGTGATTATTTCGAGTTGTACGTGGCGGCCGATAGCCTTGCAATAGGATCGGCCCTTATTTTAAAGTTTAAATAAAAGATGAGTAGCAGATTGCTTTGGCGAAAAATGTTCAACCCGGAGAAGGGTATTCGGCTGTAAAGAAATTTTGTCACTCGTGGATCAAGCTTCAGCACTACTTGTTGAAAGCCGAACGCGTGGAAATTGTATCTGGGACGGATTCAAGGACGTTTTTATACAGCCGATGTAAAGCATCGCCTTTAGCAGAAAAAATGTTCCAAGAAGTTTAAGTTATAGCCGATATTACTTATATCGCCTTTAGTGCAAGAGTGTTTATGACCCGGTGATCTTAGCGTTTTTCAAGTGGTAGGTTTATTGGGGGAAGAGAAAGGTGAAGTGCCGTAAATAAGATGCCGAGTGACATGACACATCGAAAACGAGATCTAGTCGGCTAAGACGACGTCATGCGTTCGGGAAACGTTTTCTCTGAAGAAATGCTGCAAACAGAAAAAATCACTGAGATAGTCGAAGAGGCAGGTAGACACTATTCAGGGGGGACAAGTTTCATATGTTACAAGCTTCATTCACAGATTTATCCTAATACAAACTACCCTTGAAATAATTTGTTCACAATGGATTGCGGGTCAGTAATCTCGGCAATGGCAGCGGCATGGTTACCATAGATCTCGAGATCTTCAGATTCATCCGGATCCCCTCCTGCGAAGCCAACTGGTAGGAAGGAGTAATCTTCTTTGGTCCAAGAACTCATTGCTGATAGCCCGAGGGAAACCCCGGCGTGCACACCTTGGATGATGGCCTGATCTATGCGGACATCCATGGCGTCAAGGCGGGCTTCGGCTGAGTCCCCATGAGCATTCACTTTGAGGGCAATTTTGTTCGCTGCTATTTTCAAACGGTCATTCTCTGCAGAAAGGGCTAACAAAAGAAGGGATGTGTCAAGTAAGGCAAATTCAACCAGAAGAAGTGGACCGAGGCTCTGCTAACCTGTGATGATGTTGCAGAGTTGATTCGGTTGGTCTGCCCACTCAGCTTCCTCGATACTATGTTTCTTGGATGCATTTTCCAGTTCCTTCCAGGCCTTATCCTTTTCCTCGTGGTATCGAAGAGCATCCAGATGGGTCTGCTAAATTGAATCGTTGAATTCAAATCTGATGGCTTAGGGAAAGGATTGAAAAGTTATTGGAGTTACCGTTTCTGGAGGAGGAACTCGAGCTTGGCTGGATGAAGACCCCACCCTGAGAAGGACGACGGATCAGGGAAGGATGAGCAAGAAGAACTATCGCAAGGGGGCAGGGGACTAGTCTTTTACCTATGGTACCAGTGAGTTAATGCTCGACTTCCTCCTGCTTCGTCTCCGTCAGGGTGCCTGCCGTGGTCACCTTTGCCTGTTATTGATGGAAATGCAAGCAAGAAATTTTCTCTCTGGCTTGAGCTAGAAGCCGAGAAATGGAGATTTTTGCGAATCAAACTATTTGACTAGAGATAAGAGTGACAGCTTGTATAAGGTCATATATTATAGAACCATGACTTGCACACTGGAGGACCAAGCATCGAAGTAGGGTTTTCACGACTTATGGGCCATTATTGGGCCAGGCCGGATTTTTGACGATTGGAAGAGGACATGACTCCCGAATCAGAAAGCCGATAGGATTCGGCTAAGAGTTGTTCGGTTTTAACTAATGATTTGGGAACTCACGTTACCGATTGGAGTTGAAAGTAGAAAACTGAAAACCGGAAAATCCCTTAAGAAATACTACCTTGGTGTCATCATGGATCGGAAAGCTGAGGGAAAATCGGATGCTTTGGATCCAAAATGACCGATTACAATAATTGCCTGCGAGGCAAAGGTATCTAATGCGATTGTTGGCAATAGCCGATGTGGTGAACATCGCCGCTAGAATAAAACAAGAGTTAGTGATTGATGCGCAAAAACAGAGCATACATTGATCTCGAGGGATCAATCACAGATTGATTTCAGAAGGACGAACAGAAGAACTTCTTATTTACAAAATAAATTACAGTGGAGAATTAGTTCGTCCATTCTATCCTATTTCTAATTGGGAGATCAAAGTCGAAGGAATCAGCCAGATCTGTTCCAGCTTCTTTCATATCATCGAAAGAATGAGCCACCCTGTATTCTAGCCCTCGCTCGCAGACGTCGAAATTACGGTAATCGGCTCCAGAGTGAATCCGTACCGCGTTGAAGGCAAGTGCTGCGCCATATCCCATACCAGCTCTAGAGATGTCAGGGAGGGCTCGGTTGACTTCGTTTACCCGCCTCAAAGCTGTCGTACCTGGTACGTTGGCCGTGACGGCGAGGTTAGCAATAGCTGCTTCGAGAGATTGAAGCTTGGTCTCCAGAGCTAAAAGGGAGGAAGAATCGGTAAGAGCAGAAAGGAAAAATGAAAAGGAAGATGATGAAAGGATGCTTACCGGTAGCCTGTTCCCGAGCGACATCGCGCTCTCGAGAGATTCGGTTGATCTCCCGATCCTTCCTCTCCGAATCGAATTGAAGATCTGCAATCTTCTGAATCAGGACCTCGGGGAGGTCGTCTCCAGCCCTTCTAATGAAAATGGTGAGGTAAGAACAACTGCTTCATTTTGAAACGAAAGAAAGGAAAGAACAACCTCCTTTTGGAGGTGCTAGAAGCACCAAGCTTGGAACTATGGCGACTCGCTGCAGAAGACATCCTCCAGAGTGAGATATGACAAGAGAAAAGAGGGTTTTTGAGTCTAAGCAGAGGAGTTCAGAGTGCACAAGTCAAAACAGGGCGAAAGAGGGTTTTAAAGGCGCATCGGGAGATGAGTCGACAGGTATAGCAATTATAGCGTGTTAAGGCAAATGCTTCCGGAGGTTCCACGTTGAAAAGGAATTTTGGAATAAATATTTATCCCAAAATTAGGGGGCATGTGTTGACACCAGATTTTCGCACGCATGAGGATATGACAGGTGGGCCCAGCCAGCAAAGAAGAAGGGATTCGACAAGCAATCAGACAGCTATTTGGTCCTCAGGATTTCGATGAATGTCTGTGCGGTTGGCTCTCTTGCAGAGAGGTGGTTCCATTCGGGAGATGGATGTTGCAGATGATGCCGGCTTGCATGAGAAGGCATGTGGCGATGAAAGATATCGAGAAGATTAGGAATAGATTTCGTATCTTTCCATATTTTATCATTGTGAATCGTAATCGTCTAGGACTCGTATTTCGTCCAGGGTATAAATATAAGCCCTCGACCATTGTAAAATTGTTCACAACCACATCAATACAAACCGGCCCCGTGCCGTCTTCGAGTCCCTAAGTCGTGTCGTCGAGTTCTTCGAGAGGAAACATCGATCCGTCGACCTCCGTAAGTACCGGCAACCTTGTTATCATGTCAAGTATCATGCGTTGGATTTAGATATGATGCAAGTAGTCTCGTATGTTAAGCTTAGTATCGTGCGGCGGATTTAAGCTTATGACGGAAAGTTTTTGCTTGTGCCTTGTATCGTGCGGCGGATTAAGACACGAGTAAAAATAGTTATTGGCTCTATTAGATTTGGCAGATCTAGTAGATTCATTAAGTTATCATGTGTTATGTGTTCTATTTATTTAATTCCTGTAACACACTTTTGCCCAATCTAGATTGATCTCTATTCGGCCTTGTTTTCACAAGTTTGCTTGTGCTTTGCTAATCATAATATCATGATGGCCGGATTAGCTTTCAATCTAGATTGTTACATGTTGTGGGTTCATACATGTCAATCATGTTTATGCTTTGATAGAACTGGGTGTCGTGCGGCAGATGCAGGTTTTAGATTAGTTTGATCATGCTTGCTTGTATGTTCTTTCTTCATGGACCCCAACTCGGCTAGTTTGCCGATTTTGGTTAAGCTTACACGAGTAATGAGCTCTTATAGATCTGTATAAATATATGCATGTTTTTAGCTTGTTATAATTAGATTGTATCATGCGGTGGATTAATTTAATTATAAGAAGTGGTATAGACTTATAGCAAGTGGTATCATGCGGTGGATTAGCTTCGCTTAAGTTTATGCTTGACGGGTTTATGAAGACTAAACGTGCGGCAGATTAGTCGCATTAGCCTATGCATGTGTTATTTGAATAGATCTATTCTTGCAAGTTACCTGTTCATAATATCTTTGATTCGTTCAAGCATGTCTTTCTTTTGCATTCGGCAGTTAATATGCTTCACATACTCTGTTCTCGTACTTGCCGAATGGCTTTGTAAACATGCTCTGACAGACAGCTTCTATAGCTGTGTGCCGTCATAACTGGCTTTCAAAGCCGTACATATGGAACTGTCTGGTTTTACCCATCATGTTCCAGAGGTATTCTCACGCTTTATCCCTTGTTGGTTTTCAGGTCAAACCGACTGGCACGTCTCCGGATTCAGCACACTACGGGCACCCGATTGAAACTAGCCTCGTTCGGCTTGCTGTGTGCCTTGGCGCAAGGTGTCACTTTTTGCGTCAACAATAGTTCTCGGCTCTATTAGATTTGGCAAGATCTAATAGATTCATTAAGTTACCATGTGTTGCATGTTTTAAGATGTTTTATATATTTGTAACACTTTTTGCCCAATCTAGATCAATATTGTTCGGCTTTGCTTCTTAGATTTACTTGTACTTCAATAATTTTTACTTCCTATCTCATGTTAGTAAGTAGATCATGTGCTTTTATAATAGCCGAATCGGCTTCGATCTAGATTGCCACGTGTTGCGGGTTCATGCACGTTGATCATGTTTTAGGCTTTGATGAAACTGGGTATTGTGCGGCAGATGCAGGTTTTAGATTAGTTTAGATCGTGTTTACTTGCATGTTCCTTCTTCATGGACCCCAACTTGGTTTAATTGATGAGATTGATTAAACTTTAACGCATTTTTAATTCCCACGTGTTTAATTTGTTTACTTCATGCACGTGCATTCGGCAATCGGCTATTCGTGTATGCTTGCTTCTATAAAGTAGCTGAATGCACCTAAAACTGTTGGCAGACAGCTTCTATAGTTGTATGTCGTCGTAAGTGGCTTCAGGGCCGTATATTTGGAACTGTCTGGTCTCACCCGACACGTTCCAGCTTTGAATTTAACAGTTTTCATCCCTTGTTAGTTTCAGGTCAAACTGACTGGCACGCTTCCGGATTTCAAAACACCCGGGCCACCGTTGAAGCCACGCGTTCCGGCTTGCTGTGTGATTGGCACGGTGCGCCATATTTTGTGTCAACACACTTTTTGGCACGCCCGGTGGGACACCACATCTCAAGATGCCTGAATATGACAACAACCAGATTCTGGACGTGACTATGGATGAGTTGCTAGAAGATCTCACGAACATAGTCCAGCAAGCTGGTGATGATTTTCAGAAGAAGTGTTTGTTGTCTTTTTCCAAGAATAAAAGTGGCAAAATTTTCCAGTAAGAATCGCTTCCAAGAACCATTCTTCCACACCAGACTGATCGCACTGAAGAGGAGGAAATGTTGAAGCTGAAGGAGATGGTTCATAAAGCTATGTCAGAAACAATAAGACACCACCATTCAGCTTTCCTGAACACTTTTTGTTTGATCCTGACAGAAAATTTCGGCCAGACGGCTGATAAGTATTTTGAGGAAAATGCAGTTCCAGTCAAGGGACCAGTGTTGTTTCATGTGCCACAACGCCAAGAAAAGATGGCTGAAGACCCTAGAGCTAGTGCAAATAAAGTTGTGGTTCCTCAGCCAAAGCAAAAATCTCCTTTAACTTTTGGGGAGCTCACTTTTGGTACAACAGGGGAAGTCCCAGCATCAGCTGCTAGAGTGTCTCCAGCAGTGAACAGGCTGCAGAAAGACATGTATGGGAATGGCTATCATGAGTTTGTTGATTACAGTGCTGTTGATGCTTTGCTGAATCCAGGTTATGGGAATTCAGCAAGTGCACCCCTTGGGGGGCAGGCGCATGGTGCTCTAGATTCAAATCTTGATATTTTCATGCACAAAATGGCAGACATGATGCAGAATCAATTTTGCTTAAAGCCAAAGAGGCAAGCTTATGCATATAAATCTCCTTATCCAGAGTGGTACAATCGAGTTGTACTTCCTCCAAGGGTCAAGCCTCCTACTGACCTGGCTAAGTTTTCAGGTCAAGATGATACCAGCACTGTGGAACATGTCAGCCGGTACTTGATGCTACTCGGAGAGTTGTCCACTGATGAAGCTTATAGGATTCAGTATTTTCCTATGTCTCTGACTGGACCGACTTTCTCATGGTTCACATCTCTACCTCCAAACTCTATTGTTACATGAGCAGATTTGGAGCAGAAATTTCATGCATACTTCTTTACGGGAACTACTGAGAAGAAAGTTGCTGATCTCTGGGCCTTGAGGATGAAGACTACTGAGACACCACTAGAGTATTTGCGCGGGTTCAGAGAAACTAAAAACCTCTGCTACTCCCTAAACATGCCTGATGACTAGTTAGCAGGGATTGCTGTAGCTGGTTTGTTGCCACACATCAAGGAAAAGCTGATGGGTTAGGAATTTGATGACCTCGGACAGTTAGTGCAGCGCTTGACGGCAATGGGTAATCAGGCTCAGAGTTTCAGGAGAGATAGCCAATTCCAGAAGGGAAATGTAGCTAGTGAGATGTATCAGAGTTTCCTGGAAGAAGCAGAGGAGTATGAAGATGAAGATGAGGTAGCCACAGCCGAGCTAACATGGACCAAGGAACCGACCCAGGTCAGTCAGCGTTGGATGAAATAGCAGAAGGGTACCTATGATTTTGATGTCTCCAAATCAGACAAATTGTTTGAGCTGCTGGTCAGAGAAGGACGTATTAAATTGCCAGAGGGCCATCCCATGTTACGTCCTGAAGGAGTCAAAGATAAGAAATACTATGGTTTTCATAATACTAACTCCCACTCTATAAAAGATTGTCGAGTATTCAGAATGAGGATTCAAAAAGCCATTCAGGAAGGACACTTAAAGTTTGATGGTAAGATGAAAATTGACACCAGTCCTTTTGCACAAAACATGGTGTCTTTCTCTGTAAACATGGCTGCTATTGATGATCCCAAGGGGAAAGGCAAGGTGAAAGTGTTAACATCTGATAGAGCGAAAAAGGCTGGTGCTGTCGACCCCAGTCGGCAAATTACAAATGAAGAATTTCAGCAAAGTGTTTGGTTCCAGAATAGTCAAACTGAACGGGGAGAGACTTCTAAACTGAGAGTTACAATGCGAATCCTGTTGAATAAATGGCAATGGGAACAAGACAAGCACCAGAGACAGAAGTATTATGAGGAACAGAGGTTTATCAAGGAGCATCGGAGGTATGAAGAAGAAATGTACCGAAGGGAGCAAGAATATGTCAGAGAACAAGAGCAATCTCATTGGGGTTGCCCATTCTTTAGACACTGTTGGAATGAAGGCTTGAAGCTGCCTGCTAGAAATAATTGCCCTGAATGCAGTGATCAATATTCAGAGTACAGGCAGTCTTGAGTCGACCGCCGTCCTGTCCATAAAAGACTTGGAGCACACTTTCCTGAGGACGATCGGCGTTTAAAAAAAATAGTTCTGAGAATCGGCAAAATAAGAGAATTGCCGATCAAGACTGGGTCCACTACCAAGATACCGCTGAAGAAGAACAGCATCGTGAGTATGTTTGGCAAAAAGGGCAATGGTGCGCGCCAGGGTTGAGGAAAAGCCAGAAAAGAAGAGTGCGGCGTCTGAGAAACAAAGAGCTTGCGCAAGAAGCTGCCGAAAAGAAACAAGCATGGCGTCCTAAGAAGAAGCCTGATGAACATGGTCATTCGGCTGATGCATGCATGGCTTTCTTTCTCCCAATTGAATTTATAGCTCCTGAAGGACAGGATGTCAGAGAAGAAGTATACTCAGACTTTGACGAGACTGAGTACCAGGACCTAGCAGCCCAGCTTGTCTTAGCCCAGCAAGCAGTTTTTGATAAACCGGCTAAACATCAACATTTAAAGCCGCTTTATATCAAGGGTTTTGTCAATGGTAAACCTCTGACCAAGATGTTTGTTGATGGATGAGCTGGAATCAATATCATGCCATACACCACCTACAGGAAGCTTGGGTTAACCACTGAAGAACTGTTGAAGACTGACATGGTGCTCAGGGACTTTGCTGGCAATCCTTCTGAAACCAAAGGAGCTATTCATGTCAATTTGACAATTGGATCCAAGACTTTGATTACCACCTTCTTTGTTATCGATGGAAAGGGGGCATACAGTCTGCTTTTAGGCAGAGACTGGATTCATGCTAATTGCTACATCCCTTCAACAGTGCATCAAATGCTCATTCAGTGGATTGGCGATGAAATTGAGATTGTTCATGCTGATGATTCGGTAATATTGCTGCAACAGATCCCACATATTGGGAATATTATGGCACCGATTGCTTTTCTGGAAAAGTATGGGAAGAAGGTCCTGTGAATGTCTTTGACAAGGATCAACAGCCGATCCAAGCAGTCGGCTCTCAAAGCAAATTTTAATGGGAAACCCAATCGATGGCAACAAAGGGAAGCTAGGACGTGGATTCATGTCGGTTGATAAGCTAGAAGAAATAAATGTCGGTGATGATGCTAAACCAAGGCCGATGTATATTAGTGCTAATTTGGATCCAGAATATAGGTTGAAGCTAATTAATCTTTTGAAATAATTCAAAGATTGTTTTGCCTGGGATTATTCAGAGATGCCTGGTCTGGATCGATCCATTATTGAGCATCGATTACCGATTAAGCCTGGATATCGACCTTATAAACAACCTCCTCGGAAAATTTTCAAAGAGGAGGTATTGGCCGACGTGAAAAAAGAAGTTGAAAGATTATTAGAAGCAAATTTCATTCGGCCATGTAGATATGCAGAGTGGATTTCAAGTATAGTCCCGGTTTACAAGAAAAATGGGAAGATGAGAGTTTGCATTGACTTTAGGGACCTTAACAAGGCCACTCCGATGGACAATTACCCAATGCCAATTGCTGATTTGCTAGTCGATGCAGCGGTTGGTTATGAAGTTATCAGTTTTATGGACGGTAATGCTGGCTACAATCAAATTTTTATGGCAATTGAGGATATTTCGAAGACAGCTTTTAGATGTCCTGGTCATATTGGTTTGTTTGAGTGGATTGTTATGACATTTGGTTTGAAAAATGCCAGTGCAACTTATCAAAGAGCCATGAATTATATTTTTCATGAGTTGATCGGCAAAATTGTTGAAATCTATATTGATGACGTGGTGGTCAAGTCTAGAAATCATGAAGGACATTTAGCTGACTTGAGGAAGACTCTAGAGTGCACTAGGAAGCATGATTTAAGAATGAACCCGAATAAGTGTGCCTTTGGGGTCGCGTCTGGTGAATTTTTAGGATTTCTAGTCCATAAAGGAGGGATTGAGGTTGGAAAGAAGAGCATGGAAGCAATAGATAAAGTTGTTCCTCCAACCAACCTCACTGAGTTGCAATCATTACTAGGCAAAATCAATTTTGTGAGAAGATTCATATCCAATTTATCAGAAAGGGTTTTGCCGTTTTCTCCATTGTTGAAGCTCAAAAAGGATCAAAAGTTTGTGTGGAGTGACGTGCAACAAAAGGCTTTCGATGAGATCAAAGAGTACATGAAGGCACCACCCGTTTTGGTACCTCCACAACTTGACAAGCCTTTTAAGTTGTACGTGGCGGCCGATAGCCTAACAATAGGATCGGCCCTTATGCAAAAATTTGAAGGAAAAGAGAGAGTAATAGCCTATCTTAGCCGAAAGCTACTTGATCCCGAAACAAGATATTCGGCTATGGAGAAATTATGCTTATGTGTATACTACTCATGCACTAAACTTCGGCACTACTTGTTAAATGCCGAATGTGTAGTAATTTCTGAGTTTGATGTAATAAAACACATGTTATCAATGCCTATTCTAAATGGAAGAATTGGCAAGTGGATTTTAGCATTGTCAGAATTGGACTTGAAGTATGAATCGGCAAAAGCAGTGAAAGGACAAATAATTGTCGATTTTGTTACTCAACATCGTGATCCTTCTGCTGACATGATAGATATAGCACCATGGACGTTATTTTTCGATGGTTCATCTTGTAACAAAGGTGGTGGTGCTGGTATTTTCTTGATTTCTCCGCAAGGGGCAATTTTTAAATATGCTATCCCCATTGAGTTCCACATTACTAATAATCAGGCAGAGTATGAAGCATTACTCAGAGGGCTTCGGCTTCTTGTGGAAATAAGAGCTTTTGCTGTTGAAATTTTTGGGGATTCTGAATTGGTGATCAACCAATTGATCGGCCAATATGAGTGCAAAAGTGATTTATTGAAAGAATACTATGAAGAATGCCGAGAGCTCTTGAAATGTTTTAGAGTGGTAACTTTGCACCATATTCCTAGGGGTAGAATGAAGAAGCAAACAAATTGGCTCAAGCAGCCTCTGGATATCGAGAAGATCAAGAGATTATGACTGTGGAGAAAGATCGGGTAATTAATGATTGGAGAAATGAAATTGCCGATTACTTAAGAAATCCATCACAAAAGGTTTCCCGAAAGCTTAGGTATAAGGCTCTCAAGTTTGTGCTCCTTGATGATCAATTATACTATAAATCTATGGACGGAGTGCTCCTTAAGTGCTTGGATCAAGAAGAAGCCAGGAAGCTGATGTATGAAGTGCATGAAGGATTATGTGGTGCACACCAATTGGCTTACCGAATGAAGTGGATAATTAGAAGAGCTGGTTATTTTTGGCCAACCATGCTTGAAGATTGCTTTGAATATTACAAAGGATGCCAAGATTGTCAAAGATTTGGTAATATTCAAAGAGCTCCGGCATCGGCTATGAACCCAATTATCAAGCCATGGCCATTTAGAGGATGGGGCATAGATTTAATTGGTCAAATTCATCCTCCTTCTAGTAAAGGGCACAAGTTTGTGTTGTTGGCCACAGATTATTTTACTAAATGGGTCGAGGCTATACCTTTGAAGAAAGTTACATCAGAAAATATGATCAATTTTGTTAAGGAGCATATAATTTACAGATTAGGCATTCCTCAAACTATCACAACAGATCAAGGAACTCAATTTACTTCATCTGAGTTTTGTGATTTTGCCGAAGAGATGGGGATTAAGCTTTATAATTCTTCTCCTTATTATGCACAAGCTAATGGTCAAGACGAGGCATCAAATAAGATTATGATTAAGATTATTCAGAAGAAAATTGATGAAAATCCGAAGAAATGGCATTCGGTTCTTAATGAAGCCTTGTGGGCTTACCGAATGGCTTGCCATGGGTCCACTCAAGCATCTCCCTATGAGTTGGTTTATGGGCATTGTGTTGTTTTGCCATGGGAGTTGCAATCAGGATCAAGACGAGTTACATTGCAAAATGATTTGAGGAAAGAAGATTACAAAGATTTGATGATGGATGAATTAGAAGATTTGCATATGATTCGTCTTAAGGCATTAGAGAATATTGAGAAGAATAAAATGCGTGTCGCCAAATTTTACAACAAGAAGGTCAAAGAAAAGCAGTTTGCAGAAGGAGACCTGGTTTGGAAAGTTATATTACCAATTGGGACAAAAGATAAAGCATTTGGTAAATGGTCTCCAAATTGGGAAGGACCTTATCGGGTAGTACGTTGTGTGCCTGGTAATGCGTATATTCTGAAGACTTTACTAGGAGAAGAATTTGCTAGAGCTATTAATGGAAGATTTCTTAAAAGATTTTACCCCAGTGTTGAAGTTGGCGCATGAGTTGATTAGAATCCTATGCGTACAATAGTCGATATTAAGATATCGCCTTCAGCTAAAAATACTCCAAGATTTGGAGGATAGCCGATTCAACATGAATCGCCTTTAGAGCAAAAATGCAAAGAATATAACGCAACTCAGAAAACAGAAGTGAGATATCACACAGAAACCAGACATTGTTGTGATAAAACTAGCTTTTTACACAAGTCCCTAAGTACAAACTACTCAAACATTTTGTTCAAGACAGTTTGAGCATCGGTGACTTGAACAAGGGCGGCCGCGTGGTCCTCGCAGCTATCCAGAAGGTCGTCAATGTCTTCAACATCTTCTGGATGCGCGCCGCCGTGGAAGCCAACTGGGAGGAAGGACAGGTCCTCGTTGGTCCGGGTCGACATTGCCGACAGCCCTAAGGCGATGCCGTAGTGAACACCGCAGAGAGCGACTTGGTCGATCCGTGCATCCAGATCATAAAGACGGGCCTCGGCAGTATCCCCATCATCGTTCACCTTGTCGGCGACTCTGTCTATCCCGACCTTGAGGCGTTCCAGTTCCACGGACAGCTCTGAGTCAAGAAAAAACACACACTAAGTTGATGAACTCAATCGGGAAAAGAAGATTCGAGTGAAAGTTGTTCACTAACCTGTAATGGCATTGCAGAACTGCTTCCGCTGATCCTCCCACTCAAGCTGCGCGATGCCGTGTTTCTTGGACACGTCGCCCAGCTCCTTTCGGGCTTCATCCCTCTCTCTCATGAGGCGGCAAGCATCCTCATGACTGTAGGGCAGAGCGCTGCCCGGGGCCAGGAAAGGATGGGGTTTCGAAGATTCCGAGGAACCCGAGGAGCCCGAAGAGCTGGATGAGCCAGAAGAACCGGATGGCGGGTCCTCCGGCTGAGCTGCTGCCGGTGCAGAAGGACGGTAGCCCCCAGAACTAATAAACCTGATCCTGAGAAATGATGAAGAGAAAAATCAATCAAGAGCTGCAGCGATTAGGCATGAAATCGCAAAGGGGAAAAGGGACTAATATTCACCCTCGGCGCCGGAGGCGAGCGGCCCGACTTCCTTCCGCCTCGTCCTCAGCAGGACGCTTCCTGCTCTCATTATCGTTTTCCATTGATTTGATGGAAGGCTATGGTTTACTCTGAGGATTGGATTTGGAAATGAAACGGCAAAGAGTGGGAGCACTTTGCTTGAAGTGAGGATTGAAGCCAGAAAAAGGGCTTATTTATAAGCCGAAAAGGGAAGTCGTGGCGATTTCTACGGAGTGATGGAGTGGGAATGCCGAACGACGGAGTGGGGTTTTTCCATTGACTAGGTCGTTACTGGGCCAGGTTTGGATAACCAAACGATGGTCAGCTAACTTCCTGAGTGAATGATTGTGAATTGATCGGTTACCTCCTTGATCGGCTAAATGGAAATTGATCAGTTATTTTCTTAAGTCGACTAAGTGAAGCATCAATCGGCTATAATCACAGGTTTATGTTGGACATAAGAGCAATCGGTTATGCCAAAGGGTAAGAAAAAACAGCTGGTTGTTTTCTTGTACAAACAAAGATGACATGGAAGTCACAATGATTGTTTGGAAGGGCAAAGAAGTTGTGTTACAGATAGTTTATTACAAGCTCAGAAATTTCTTGGCTCAATAATTGATTGATTGCTTCTATGGCTTCAGTTCTGATTCGATTAATGTTGTCTAGCACCTTTTGATCATCTTCTTCAAAGCTCTGGATACTAGACAACTTGTTTTTGAGTTTCTGATCTTCTTTGAGGGCTGAAGAGTTTCTTGATGAAAGTTCTTCTATCTTCTAAGGCAAATCAGCCTTGTTGGCTTTATGAGACTGAATTTTTGTGTTTAATTCCGCTAGCTGAGCTTCCAATCTGCTTTTTTCCTCCTCCATAGCCTTTAACTCAGGATCCAAGATTTCAAAAGACCCTCTTGCAGTTTGGAGCTGAGTATTCAGATCTTTAATTTCCAATCTCTTTTGAAGCCTGCTGTCTTGGAGAGCAGTCCTAGAGGACATATTTTTGATGGCCCTTCTTACTTTACCAACTTGATCATCAAGTTGGGCAGCGGACATCAAGGGAGCTTCAAGAGCAGGAGGAAGATTTTGATCAATCAGCTCAAGCAGATCTCTTATTTGATCAGCATCTTGAACCAAGCTGAGGTTGTCTTTGTTCAGCAAATTGATTAAATCCCTCAACCTAGCTTGATTTACTGCTGAAAAGGATTGCTGAGAAGTAACCTCTTCGCCTTTTTTGACGATAAAATCATCTATGGTGAAGGAGTAGCTAGCAGTCAGCTTAGAGGTTTCCTTGAAAAAGAAAAAGATACGTCAGTCGGTTAAATAAGCTGGCTAAAGAATGAACTTGAGACGGAATGCTACCTGTTGCAGTGGCTGATCGACAGGAGGAGTTGTGTTTTGGCCGATTGGAGAATTCGGCTGGCTATTTGCAGGAGCTGAACTTGGAGCTTGACTGGTGGATGTTTTGTTCTCCAAGTTTGAAAAGATGTCCTCTGTTTTCGTGAAAGTAAGAAGAAAATGTGTTAGTATAAGAGATTAGTGATGTAAGAAAAGAAGTTTGCCGAATATGTGGTACCCATGGTTACTCCGGCTTCAGGAATTCTTGGGCTTGTGGCTTCTTCGGTTTCTAGGGTCTCAAGGTTGTGAATCTCGATTTCAGGTATCCTTGAGCCTCCAGTCTCTTGAGTCTTTGGAGCTTCTGGGACATGAGTTTCAGCTTTGTCAGTAGGAGCTTCAGGGTTTGGTTCTGCTGATGCTGAAGTGCCTTCAACTTGAGACTGCAATGGAAGTATCAGAAGATACATGCTTGATCAGGTTTGCTGCTGTAGGGTGATGTCAGTATAGTATTGGCACTCATACCTTGGGAGATGGTTTGGTTTTCTTGGTCCTTGGCTTTGTGGGAATGTCCTCTAACAATTTCCTCTTTCCTTCACCACCCGAGGATGCAGCAATTGAACTAGCAGGATTTTTCATGAAGCTCTGCAAATTCGGAGCATTGTGTCCCAGAGCAAGCTTGGGTCCAGCTGTGTGGTACTTAAGGATTCTGGTAGGTGGAGCAGGCACCAAATCCTACATTTGGATAAATGTTAGAGTAAGACAAATCAAAGGAACAAGAAAGAGATAGGTGTGGCAGAATTACCTCAATATCAGAATTAAAGCCATCTTGCAGATCCTGACATAAAGGGTGAACTAATGTGTTGAAGATGTGAGTATGTAATTCTTGCCACCAAAGAGTAAAGAATGGATGAGCAATGTCTATTAACCCAAATGGAACTGGTTTAAATCTTGGTAGGTGGCATCCCAGCTCAAAGACCTTCTTGGAGTCCATCTCTTCTTTTAGTATCTCTGTGGCAGAACCTCCCATTAATGTGGCCCACCTGCACACGTCATCATCTCCCCGAGCCCTAATGACTGTGCACATGTACCACATCACTGGAAAGATCTGTCGGGTGTTCCCGAGAGAACCCCGAATTATCCACGAACCACAGGACCATCATCATGAAGGTTGGAATAATTACAACATTACAACAGTTGATACAAAATACTATTGGAGTGCGGAAGCAAGATAGATAACCTTTACAAAACATGAATAAGTTACTTTTTACCTAAACATAACTTGTATTTGCGGAAGCAAGATAGTATTATGGAACCACACTTAGGCAGAGCACCTAAGTTGGAGAAGAAGAACAACCAGATCACGTCAAGCCCACTGACATGATCATGATCAACATCACCTATTAGAAACCTGCAACAGGGGTTAACAAACCCTGAGTACGGTCGATACTCAGCAAGACTTACCCGTCAACAGAAAAGACTTCAGGGTTATGCTGGTTTGGGTAGATTCAACAGTATTTTTCATTTGCATAAAAGCTTACTAAAAGTAAAGCCTATTTTCAAGTTTTAACTCAAGATTAAACTTTATAACTATCCAAAGATTCTTAAACCTTCGTCCTCTTTAAATTCTCTTTTCATAACCATCCCATTCTTTACTACGGTGCGGGACAGTGGATTGAGGCTCCATATCCGAGGAAACACGGCGATTCGAATCGATTAACCCAGCTGGGGATTCAGTACCACACGACATATGTAGAACTTAATCTTGCATATATCAACCCTATCTATAGATCCTCCCATACAAGAACAGGTCCGCGCCACCCGAGAGTACAGTACACCTCCAATCCGGGACTTTAACCCACGAGGGTACACGCTACTCCCGCCATCTCTCCACTCCCAGTGCGCGGTTAGCTGTTCTCAGGTATCGGAATAGCTATAGACGAGGCTTACGACCGCATGTGGGCTGTACTCAAAGGTCTCAATCACAGCGGTCCAACAACGATCAGGTCCTATGTTGAGTAATCTTACAACAAGACTCCACTCTTGTTGTAAGTTACTATCATTATCATGTTGTCTCATGATTCATTACTCCCATAGCATAGCCACCATTTTGAAAAGCATCGACTATAATAAAGTAGTATAGCATGGCTAAGCATACTAAACATTTTCATAAACAGATATCCAGGTTAAAGGTTGGAAACATTAAGGTAGGTAATGCATCAAATAGGATTCACCCAACTCCTATTATCTAATGCATCATATTACTCAAGTGAAATAACTTTAGAAAATCACAAGGATAAGGTTAATGTCCGGGGCTTGCCTTCGTTGCAGGGAAGATAGGATCCAAGAATGATCCACAAAGGTTAGTTCTTTCATCTAGAAGTTAAGTCTTCTCGACGAAGCTTGACCAACAAGGGTCACCTTCCGAGGCTTGTTCGACAAGGGTGATCATCAAAGCTTGATTAACACGACTTCAACACCCTCGCATACTACACGTAGATAAATGATGTATGCTTAGTATGATGCTATGGGATGCATGCTAAGGTGCAGGACAATTCAATTGCATAACAGAAGTTAAACAAATTTAAGGAAAGTCGAGTACAACTTTCCTTCACGGTAAAGATGCAAACCATCAAAACCAACTTGCAACTTACCACTACGGTTTCTAGCTTAACAAACAACTATCACCGAACAACATTTAAATGGGTTAATTAAAGTGACTATGAGTTTATCAAAATATCATTTAAGCCATGAGACACGGGGTGGGGATGTCCCAGGGTCTTCACTCAAGGATCAAGTCCATATCATCACATGCATGTGATATCAAGTGCATTACTCGATCCATATTATCGCATGCATGCAATAACATGTGTATAACTTGATCTATAAATTAATCAAACAAGGCAAACTACTATCATGAAATTTATTTTCTCCAACATACCTCAAAATTTTTGTGAAGATACATTTTCAGCTAAAAACAGCTACAAAAATAGTTTCATGATTTTTGGATATTTAAATAAGCCTATAAAAATCATCAAAGTCTCATTTATTAATTAAAAACCATATTTTAATCACTATCAAAATTCATCCAACAACCAAGTTTTATATTTTTATTTGATAGAGCTCATTACAAAGATCACAACAAAATTTATTTCAAAATTTTAGCATCAACACATAATTAGATATGAATTAAACAATTATCAGCACAAAATTAACATTTCAGAAAAGAAAAGAAAAGCAGCGAAAACACATTTCTTACCCATCCCTCTCTCACCCATCTCACTGACAGGCGGGGGCCCGAGGTCAACTGACCTCTGCCGGCCTTGACCGAGCTCTCGTTGGCGGGTAGGCCACGGAGATCGCCGACGGTGGGTTTTCCGGCGGAGGCGAGGTCACCAGGAGGCCCATCATGATCTCGCGCACCCACTGGAGAGCTCAGACGACGGTTTAGGGCACTGGAGGAGCTCGGCCACTGGCTATGGCGGCTCAGCCCGACGGCAAGCGGCGGCGCAGCTGCGGCCCGGCGGCGGGAACGCGATAGAGACCTCAAGGATGGATGAGGATGCCCTAGAGTGCTCACCAAAACTCGATGCTTGCACTGGTTTGGATGAGGACGCTCTAGAGCTCGGTCATCTGCGATCATGGCGGCGGCGGCAGCGCGAACTGCGCGGACGACGATGTTTCGCCATAGCCACGGCGGTAGAGACTGCGGCGCTAGGCCTACCAGCTCCAGGGTGGATAGGGGAAGCTCAGACATGGTTTACACTAGAGCTAGTGTCATCGAAAGAGCGTGACTACGGTGGAGCCACTCACGGCGGCGCTCTGCCGGAGCAGAGGAAGAAGCTGGTGGCGCGGCTTGCTCCGGCGGCTAGCAGCGGTAAAGACCGAACCAATCGACCGGGGACCTTTACGAGAGCATGACGAAGCTCGGATGAGGTTTTGGATGGCTTGGATTTGGGTTGGAGCAGGGCGGTTCACAGCGACGGCGGAGACCGAGCGGCCAAAGGCGGTGGCAACGGCGTTCCCGGCGAACCTGTGAAGCATTAAGGCAACCGTCGAGCCGATGAGGTCCAGCAGGTCACGGCGAGGCTCGGAATGGAAAGATAGGGAGGAAAAAGAGACGCGGTGACGGTCGGCCACGGCGAGGTACCTTGGCGCGGTGGCGGCCGGCTCCGAAGAAGACAACTCCGCTGGTGGAGCTACAGTCCACCAGAGCAGGCGAGGAAAGTCTCAATCGAAAGCTTAGGCCGTGGCAGAGACGGTGGAACGGCCAATTTGGCCAGAGACGGCGTAACGACGGCGAGGCGTGGAGGCGGAGCCTTGCGGTTCCGGTGAAACAAGTGAGGGGAAACAAGGACAGTGTCAGCGACGAGGAGGCTTTATAGCCGGCCGAAGGCTTGGGGCGATGGGCACGTCAAAGGCGGTCACCACAGTGCAAGCAGGAGGTGTCCTGGTGGCGTGGCATGGCCGGCAGAAGCGGCGGCGGTGTGGCGGTGCGGCGGTGCGAGGTGCAGAGCATCGGCTTTGTTTCCCCCCCTCCGGTTACTGTAGCGCAGATATCTTCCCCTATGAAAATCTCCAGATTTTTGTACTGTACTACAAAAACTCCTAAAACAAAAGTTGCTCCAAATTTTGTGCTTTATAAACTTGCTTAAAGAACTAAAGTCAAATTCGGTTTAGATTTAAAAAAATAGAGTTCAAAATCAAATTTAGACCAAACTGAATTTCAAAATTACTTTTGAATTTTCTGAACAACTTCAAATTTCACCAATATAAAAGTTGTTCCTTATAAAATTATCTACAACTTTGTTTTTGGTCATATATCCAAATTATGCTTAATGTTTGAACTACTTAAAAGGGGATAAAACTAGGTTTAGAAATTGATTTTCAATTTGAAACCAAATCAAACTTGTTTTCCAAATTACCTCAGATTTCCTTTAAAAACATGAAAATCTATCTTAATAAAAGTTATTGAATTTAATCCTCTCTACCACTTTGACTAAAAGATCAAAACCTAATTCTTTTTAGTTTTTGAAATCTAGTGTTGGGGTCAAATTTAGGGTTTAAAAGATTTCAAATTTATTCAAAATTTTATACAGAAACTTTGAAAACTTTGAATACCAAAGTTGTCCCTCTCAACAAGAGCTACAACTTTGCTTTTGAAATCACTTTGAAATTTTGACTTTCTTTTTGACTTATAAAAAGGAGACAAAAAGAGAGATTTAAAAACCAAAGTTTTCTCACTTGCCCTTTTAGGAAACACCAAACATCACAATCAAACCACATATATTTCAACATGGAAATCAACACTCAAAAACATACAACACTCTTGTCAAACATATAAAGCATCACAATTATACTTAAAACATGAAATGCTTTTATGCCATAATGCCAGATGATTATGCATACTAAACAACTTGATTAGAATTTTAATTAATGCTTAACACCATGGTGTTATAGCTCCTTCCCCCTTAAAGAAATCTCGTCCCGAGATTTAAGAAGCACTTAAAGGTCTGGGGCTGAGTAATGGAAAAGGAAAAGTGTCACACTTGTTTACTCGCAAGGAGTTCACAAGGCAACTGGGTTGGATTCAGGATTACAACCGGGAACAGAACACGGTTGCAAGTAACAGGGTAGAAGATATCTGGGTGGAGCAAGAAAGATTATCAAGAATCCAGAGAGAGCATACATTAGTTGTGGGCTATAATGGATCATAACTGTAGACCTCGATACCTGCGCGCACCCAGTGGAAACTAGTGTGATCCGGACACACGAGATTCCCTAGGTTCCAACGCGGCACCGTGGTCACCAATCATGGCACCACAATAGAGCACAACTTCTATATCTCTCATCTTAATAAGAAGGAAGTTATAACCAAAAGCAAGGGTTGCTTATAACTACAAGGAGAGTGGCTTTGAACTCCCTTTCGGGCGTCCAGAATGGAAAGCACTTTAACAGTGGACTAGAAAGAATCATGACTATAGGCCTGGACATTAGCGAGCACCTGCAGTAACGCCTTATGGTGGCCATCCATAGGTGACTCCAGGTTCCTACGCTTTCATCCGGTCCACAGATCAGGGTCCTTTTAAGAACACAATTTCAGTAACTTTCAACCACCATTCGTCGTTTTCATGACATCAACAACTGGTATGTGCCAATTCAAGGCATGGCATACACATCTAGGAAGAACCAAAGATTTACCCTGATTCTGACTTTAGGTGGTAGAGTATATGAAAGATATCCAAAAGTTCCCAAGGATCAGAACTTATGGAACATAAGTATCATGGGTAGCAGAATCTAGGGACGATCAGCTATCGGGGACCATAGCTGCTTTTAGAATTTAGAGAAGAAGCACATTTTATCATTATGCATGATATGATATATGCTCGTCCTATACGACCTCTCACTGACAGGAGATCTCTGTCTCCACCTGTTAGTTAGGTATAGGGCTATACTTTACACTTTAGCTTCATTGACTCAAACAGGACGTTGAAAAGCTCTTCGGTCGCGATTTGACAGGGAGGTTGATTCTCCATTAACCTTTAGTAGAAGAGTTGAGACCATCTCAGTGTCTTCAGCTGGAGTTGCCAGTAGAGTCTTCACGAAGTCTTTTAGCAAGAAAGAAACTTAGGGAAGGATCATTCATTTTCATTTTTTTTTAACTTGTTACTTCCAAAAACTTTTAGATTAAGAAATCATTTTGAAGTTTTTCGAAAGTAATGTTGCAACCAGTCTTCCCTTGATGACAATCCTGCTCCGATACCATTCTGTGGCAGAACCTCCCATTAATGTGGCCCACCTGCACACGTCATCATCTCCCCGAGCCCTAATGACTGTGCACATGTACCACATCACTGGAAAGATCTGTCGGGTGTTCCCGAGAGAACCCCGAATTATCCACGAACCGCAGGACCATCATCATGAAGGTTGGAATAATTACAACATTACAACAGTTGATACAAAATACTATTGGAGTGCGGAAGCAAGATAGATAACCTTTACAAAACATGAATAAGTTACTTTTTACCTAAACATAACTTGTATTTGCGGAAGCAAGATAGTATTATGGAACCACACTTAGGCAGAGCACCTAAGTTGGAGAAGAAGAACAACCAGATCACGTCAAGCCCACTGACATGATCATGATCAACATCACCTATTAGAAACCTGCAACAGGGGTTAACAAACCCTGAGTACGGTCGATACTCAGCAAGACTTACCCGTCAACAGAAAAGACTTCAGGGTTATGCTGGTTTGGGTAGATTCAACAGTATTTTTCATTTGCATAAAAGCTTACTAAAAGTAAAGCCTATTTTCAAGTTTAATCTCAGAAACTTTGAAAACTTTGAATACCAAAGTTGTCCCTCTCAACAAGAGCTACAACTTTGCTTTTGAAATCACTTTGAAATTTTGACTTTCTTTTTGACTTATAAAAAGGAGACAAAAAGAGAGATTTAAAAACCAAAGTTTTCTCACTTGCCCTTTTAGGAAACACCAAACATCACAATCAAACCACATATATTTCAACATGGAAATCAACACTCAAAAACATACAACACTCTTGTCAAACATATAAAGCATCACAATTATACTTAAAACATGAAATGCTTTTATGCCATAATGCCAGATGATTATGCATACTAAACAACTTGATTAGAATTTTAATTAATGCTTAACACCAGGGTGTTATAGCTCCTTCCCCCTTAAAGAAATCTCGTCCCGAGATTTAAGAAGCACTTAAAGGTCTGGGGCTGAGTAATGGAAAAGGAAAAGTGTCACACTTGTTTACTCGCAAGGAGTTCACAAGGCAACTGGGTTGGATTCAGGATTACAACCGGGATCAGAACACGGTTGCAAGTAACAGGGTAGAAGATATCTGGGTGGAGCAAGAAAGATTATCAAGAATCCAGAGAGAGCATACATTAGTTGTGGGCTATAATGGATCATAACTGTAGACCTCGATACCTGCGCGCACCCAGTGGAAACTAGTGTGATCCGGACACACGAGATTCCCTAGGTTCCAACGCGGCACCGTGGTCACCAATCATGGCACCACAATAGAGCACAACTTCTATATCTCTCATCTTAATAAGAAGGAAGTTATAACCAAAAGCAAGGGTTGCTTATAACTACAAGGAGAGTGGCTTTGAACTCCCTTTCGGGCGTCCAGAATGGAAAGCACTTTAACAGTGGACTAGAAAGAATCATGACTATAGGCCTGGACATTAGCGAGCACTTGCAGTAACGCCTTATGGTGGCCATCCATAGGTGACTCCAGGTTCCTACGCTTTCATCCGGTCCACAGATCAGGGTCCTTTTAAGAACACAATTTCAGTAACTTTCAACCACCATTCGTCGTTTTCATGACATCAACAACTGGTATGTGCCAATTCAAGGCATGGCATACACATCTAGGAAGAACCAAAGATTTACCCTGATTCTGACTTTAGGTGGTAGAGTATATGAAAGATATCCAAAAGTTCCCAAGGATCAGAACTTATGGAACATAAGTATCATGGGTAGCAGAATCTAGGGACGATCAGCTATCGGGGACCATAGCTGCTTTTAGAATTTAGAGAAGAAGCACATTTTATCATTATGCATGATATGATATATGCTTGTCCTATACGACCTCTCACTGACAGGAGATCTCTGTCTCCACCTGTTAGTTAGGTATAGGGCTATACTTTACACTTTAGCTTCATTGACTCAAACAGGACGTTGAAAAGCTCTTCGGTCGCGATTTGACAGGGAGGTTGATTCTCCATTAACCTTTAGTAGAAGAGTTGAGACCATCTCAGTGTCTTCAGCTGGAGTTGCCAGTAGAGTCTTCACGAAGTCTTTTAGCAAGAAAGAAACTTAGGGAAGGATCATTCATTTTCATTTTTTTTTAACTTGTTACTTCCAAAAACTTTTAGATTAAGAAATCATTTTGAAGTTTTTCGAAAGTAATGTTGCAACCAGTCTTCCCTTGATGACAATCCTGCTCCGATACCATTCTGTGGCAGAACCTCCCATTAATGTGGCCCACCTGCACACGTCATCATCTCCCCGAGCCCTAATGACTGTGCACATGTACCACATCACTGGAAAGATCTGTCGGGTGTTCCCGAGAGAACCCCGAATTATCCACGAACCACAGGACCATCATCATGAAGGTTGGAATAATTACAACATTACAACAGTTGATACAAAATACTATTGGAGTGCGGAAGCAAGATAGATAACCTTTACAAAACATGAATAAGTTACTTTTTACCTAAACATAACTTGTATTTGCGGAAGCAAGATAGTATTATGGAACCACACTTAGGCAGAGCACCTAAGTTGGCACTACTAGAGAACAGGCCTTTGGACGATCCACCAACCGAGCTTTAGTCTCGGAAAAAATTTGCGTCCGGGACTAAAGACTTTTAGTCCCGGTTGGTATTACCAACCGGGGCTAAAGGTGAATCTTTAGCCCCGGTTGGTATTATCAACC
Source organism: Coix lacryma-jobi var. lacryma-jobi (assembly GCA_009763385.1). Taxonomy (NCBI): domain Eukaryota; kingdom Viridiplantae; phylum Streptophyta; class Magnoliopsida; order Poales; family Poaceae; genus Coix; species Coix lacryma-jobi. Next base: position 84,138,655 of record CM019822.1, read on the forward strand.
GGAACTAAAGGTCCTGGACCTTTAGTCCCGGTTGGTAATACCAACCGGGGCTAAAGGGTCACCCTTTAGCCCCGGTTGGTGTTACCAACCGGGGCTAAAGGTCCTTTTAGCCCCGGTTGGTGTTACCAACCGGGGCTAAAAGTCCTTCCCGAGTGGATTCAAAAGGAAAACGTCTAGAACTACATCACGTGGGTTGCGTAGCTCAGTTGGTAGACGTGCCTGAGGCGAGATGTGCTGAGTTCGAATCTCACACAACACACATTTATTTTTTCCTCTCTGGACCTTTAGCCCCGGTTGAAAGCACCCGGGACTAAAGGCCGGGACCTTTAGTCCCGGATTCTTAGCCCCGGTTGACATACCCGGGGCTAAAGGCCCATTTCAACCGGGGCTAAAGGCCCTTTCTCTACTAGTGTGGAGAAGAAGAACAACCAGATCACGTCAAGCCCACTGACATGATCATGATCAACATCACCTATTAGAAACCTCCAACAGGGGTTAACAAACCCTGAGTACGGTCGATACTCAGCAAGACTTACCCGTCAACAGAAAAGACTTCAGGGTTATGCTGGTTTGGGTAGATTCAACAGTATTTTTCATTTGCATAAAAGCTTACTAAAAGTAAAGCCTATTTTCAAGTTTTAACTCAAGATTAAACTTTATAACTATCCAAACATTCTTAAACCTTCGTCCTCTTTAAATTCTCTTTTCATAACCATCCCATTCTTTACTACGGTGCGGGACAGTGGATTGAGGCTCCATATCCGAGGAAACACGGCGATTCGAATCGATTAACCCAGCTGGGGATTCAGTACCACACGACATATGTAGAACTTAATCTTGCATATATCAACCCTATCTATAGATCCTCCCATACAAGAACAGGTCCGCGCCACCCGAGAGTACAGTACACCTCTAATCCGGGACTTTAACCCACGAGGGTACACGCTACTCCCGCCATCTCTCCACTCCCAGTGCGCGGTTAGCTGTTCTCAGGTATCAGAATAGCTATAGACGAGGCTTACGACCGCATGTGGGCTGTACTCAAAGGTCTCAATCACAGCGGTCCAACAACGATCAGGTCCTATGTTGAGTAATCTTACAACAAGACTCCACTCTTGTTGTAAGTTACTATCATTATCATGTTGTCTCATGATTCATTACTCCCATAGCATAGCCACCATTTTGAAAAGCATCGACTATAATAAAGTAGTATAGCATGGCTAAGCATACTAAACATTTTCATAAACAGATATCCAGGTTAAAGGTTGGAAACATTAAGGTAGGTAATGCATCAAATAGGATTCACCCAACTCCTATTATCTAATGCATCATATTACTCAAGTGAAATAACTTTAGAAAATCACAAGGATAAGGTTAATGTCCGGGGCTTGCCTTCGTTGCAGGGAAGATAGGATCCAAGAATGATCCACAAAGGTTAGTTCTTTCATCTAGAAGTTAAGTATTCTCGACGAAGCTTGACCAACAAGGGTCACCTTCCGAGGCTTGTTCGACAAGGGTGATCATCAAAGCTTGATTAACACGACTTCAACACCCTCGGATACTACACGTAGATAAATGATGTATGCTTAGTATGATGCTATGGGATGCATGCTAAGGTGCAGGACAATTCAATTGCATAACAGAAGTTAAACAAATTTAAGGAAAGTCGAGTACAACTTTCCTTCACGGTAAAGTTGCAAACCATCAAAACCAACTTGCAACTTACCACTACGGTTTCTAGCTTAACAAACAACTATCACCGAACAACATTTAAATGGGTTAATTAAAGTGACTATGAGTTTATCAAAATATCATTTAAGCCATGAGACACGGGGTGGGGATGTCCCAGGGTCTTCACTCAAGGATCAAGTCCATATCATCACATGCATGTGATATCAAGTGCATTACTCGATCCATATTATCGCATGCATGCAATAACATGTGTATAACTTGATCTATAAATTAATCAAACAAGGCAAACTACTATCATGAAATTTATTTTCTCCAACATACCTCAAAATTTTTGTGAAGATACATTTTCAGCTAAAAACAGCTACAAAAATAGTTTCATGATTTTTGGATATTTAAATAAGCCTATAAAAATCATCAAAGTCTCATTTATTAATTAAAAACCATATTTTAATCACTATCAAAATTCATCCAACAACCAAGTTTTATATTTTTATTTGATAGAGCTCATTACAAAGATCACAACAAAATTTATTTCAAAATTTTAGCATCAACACATAATTAGATATGAATTAAACAATTATCAGCACAAAATTAACATTTCAGAAAAGAAAAGAAAAGCAGCGAAAACACATTTCTTACCCATCCCTCTCTCACCCATCTCACTGACAGGCGGGGGCCCGAGGTCAACTGACCTCTGCCGGCCTTGACCGAGCTCTCGTTGGCGGGTAGGCCACGGAGATCGCCGACGGTGGGTTTTCCGGCGGAGGCGAGGTCACCAGGAGGCCCATCATGATCTCGCGCACCCACTGGAGAGCTCAGACGACGGTTTAGGGCACTGGAGGAGCTCGGCCACTGGCTATGGCGGCTCAGCCCGACGGCAAGCGGCGGCGCAGCTGCGGCCCGGCGGCGGGAACGCGATAGAGACCTCAAGGATGGATGAGGATGCCCTAGAGTGCTCACCAAAACTCGATGCTTGCACTGGTTTGGATGAGGACGCTCTAGAGCTCGGTCATCTGCGATCATGGCGGCGGCGGCAGCGCGAACTGCGCGGACGACGATGTTTCGCCATAGCCACGGCGGTAGAGACTGCGGCGCTAGGCCTACCAGCTCCAGGGTGGATAGGGGAAGCTCAGACACGGTTTACACTAGAGCTAGTGTCATCGAAAGAGCGTGACTACGGTGGAGCCACTCACGGCGGCGCTCTGCCGGAGCAGAGGAAGAAGCTGGTGGCGCGGCTTGCTCCGGCGGCTAGCAGCGGTAAAGACCGAACCAATCGACCGGGGAGCTTTACGAGAGCATGACGAAGCTCGGACGAGGTTTTGGATGGCTTGGATTTGGGTTGGAGCAGGGCGGTTCACAGCGACGGCGGAGACCGAGCGGCCAAAGGCGGTGGCAACGGCATTCCCGGCGAACCTGTGAAGCATTAAGGCAACCGTCGAGCCGATGAGGTCCAGCAGGTCACGGCGAGGCTCGGAATGGAAAGATAGGGAGGAAAAAGAGACGCGGTGACGGTCGGCCACGGCGAGGTACCTTGGCGCGGTGGCGGCCGGCTCCGAAGAAGACAACTCCGCTGGTGGAGCTACAGTCCACCAGAGCAGGCGAGGAAAGTCTCAATCGAAAGCTTAGGCCGTGGCAGAGACGGTGGAACGGCCAATTTGGCCAGAGACGGCGTAACGACGGCGAGGCGTGGAGGCGGAGCCTTGCGGTTCCGGTGAAACAAGTGAGGGGAAACAAGGACAGTGTCAGCGACGAGGAGGCTTTATAGCCGGCCGAAGGCTTGGGGCGATGGGCACGTCAAAGGCGGTCACCACAGTGCAAGCAGGAGGTGTCCTGGTGGCGTGGCATGGCCGGCAGAAGCGGCGGCGGTGTGGCGGTGCGGCGGTGCGAGGTGCAGAGCATCGGCTTTGTTTCCCCCCCCCCTCCGGTTACTGTAGCGCAGATATCTTCCCCTATGAAAATCTCCAGATTTTTGTACTGTACTACAAAAACTCCTAAAACAAAAGTTGCTCCAAATTTTGTGCTTTATAAACTTGCTTAAAGAACTAAAGTCAAATTCGGTTTAGATTTAAAAAAATAGAGTTCAAAATCAACTTTAGACCAAACTGAATTTCAAAATTACTTTTGAATTTTCTGAACAACTTCAAATTTCACCAATATAAAAGTTGTTCCTTATAAAATTATCTACAACTTTGTTTTTGGTCATATATCCAAATTATGCTTAATGTTTGAACTACTTAAAAGGGGATAAAACTAGGTTTAGAAATTGATTTTCAATTTGAAACCAAATCAAACTTGTTTTCCAAATTACCTCAGATTTCCTTTAAAAACATGAAAATCTATCTTAATAAAAGTTATTGAATTTAATCCTCTCTACCACTTTGACTAAAAGATCAAAACCTAATTCTTTTTAGTTTTTGAAATCTAGTGTTGGGGTCAAATTTAGGGTTTAAAAGATTTCAAATTTATTCAAAATTTTATACAGAAACTTTGAAAACTTTGAATACCAAAGTTGTCCCTCTCAACAAGAGCTACAACTTTGCTTTTGAAATCACTTTGAAATTTTGACTTTCTTTTTGACTTATAAAAAGGAGACAAAAAGAGAGATTTAAAAACCAAAGTTTTCTCACTTGCCCTTTTAGGAAACACCAAACATCACAATCAAACCACATATATTTCAACATGGAAATCAACACTCAAAAACATACAACACTCTTGTCAAACATATAAAGCATCACAATTATACTTAAAACATGAAATGCTTTTATGCCATAATGCCAGATGATTATGCATACTAAACAACTTGATTAGAATTTTAATTAATGCTTAACACCAGGGTGTTATAGCTCCTTCCCCCTTAAAGAAATCTCGTCCCGAGATTTAAGAAGCACTTAAAGGTCTGGGGCTGAGTAATGGAAAAGGAAAAGTGTCACACTTGTTTACTCGCAAGGAGTTCACAAGGCAACTGGGTTGGATTCAGGATTACAACCGGGAACAGAACACGGTTGCAAGTAACAGGGTAGAAGATATCTGGGTGGAGCAAGAAAGATTATCAAGAATCCAGAGAGAGCATACATTAGTTGTGGGCTATAATGGATCATAACTGTAGACCTCGATACCTGCGCGCACCCAGTGGAAACTAGTGTGATCCGGACACACGAGATTCCCTAGGTTCCAACGCGGCACCGTGGTCACCAATCATGGCACCACAATAGAGCACAACTTCTATATCTCTCATCTTAATAAGATGGAAGTTATAACCAAAAGCAAGGGTTGCTTATAACTACAAGGAGAGTGGCTTTGAACTCCCTTTCGGGCGTCCAGAATGGAAAGCACTTTAACAGTGGACTAGAAAGAATCATGACTATAGGCCTGGACATTAGCGAGCACCTGCAGTAACGCCTTATGGTGGCCATCCATAGGTGACTCCAGGTTCCTACGCTTTCATCCGGTCCACAGATCAGGGTCCTTTTAAGAACACAATTTCAGTAACTTTCAACCACCATTCGTCGTTTTCATGACATCAACAACTGGTATGTGCCAATTCAAGGCATGGCATACACATCTAGGAAGAACCAAAGATTTACCCTGATTCTGACTTTAGGTGGTAGAGTATATGAAAGATATCCAAAAGTTCCCAAGGATCAGAACTTATGGAACATAAGTATCATGGGTAGCAGAATCTAGGGACGATCAGCTATCGGGGACCATAGCTGCTTTTAGAATTTAGAGAAGAAGCACATTTTATCATTATGCATGATATGATATATGCTCGTCCTATACGACCTCTCACTGACAGGAGATCTCTGTCTCCACCTGTTAGTTAGGTATAGGGCTATACTTTACACTTTAGCTTCATTGACTCAAACAGGACGTTGAAAAGCTCTTCGGTCGCGATTTGAGAGGGAGGTTGATTCTCCATTAACCTTTAGTAGAAGAGTTGAGACCATCTCAGTGTCTTCAGCTGGAGTTGCCAGTAGAGTCTTCACGAAGTCTTTTAGCAAGAAAGAAACTTAGGGAAGGATCATTCATTTTCATTTTTTTTTTAACTTGTTACTTCCAAAAACTTTTAGATTAAGAAATCATTTTGAAGTTTTTCGAAAGTAATGTTGCAACCAGTCTTCCCTTGATGACAATCCTGCTCCGATACCATTCTGTGGCAGAACCTCCCATTAATGTGGCCCACCTGCACACGTCATCATCTCCCCGAGCCCTAATGACTGTGCACATGTACCACATCACTGGAAAGATCTGTCGGGTGTTCCCGAGAGAACCCCGAATTATCCACGAACCGCAGGACCATCATCATGAAGGTTGGAATAATTACAACATTACAACAGTTGATACAAAATACTATTGGAGTGCGGAAGCAAGATAGATAACCTTTACAAAACATGAATAAGTTACTTTTTACCTAAACATAACTTGTATTTGCGGAAGCAAGATAGTATTATGGAACCACACTTAGGCAGAGCACCTAAGTTGGAGAAGAAGAACAACCAGATCACGTCAAGCCCACTGACATGATCATGATCAACATCACCTATTAGAAACCTGCAACAGGGGTTAACAAACCCTGAGTACGGTCGATACTCAGCAAGACTTACCCGTCAACAGAAAAGACTTCAGGGTTATGCTGGTTTGGGTAGATTCAACAGTATTTTTCATTTGCATAAAAGCTTACTAAAAGTAAAGCCTATTTTCAAGTTTAATCTCAGAAACTTTGAAAACTTTGAATACCAAAGTTGTCCCTCTCAACAAGAGCTACAACTTTGCTTTTGAAATCACTTTGAAATTTTGACTTTCTTTTTGACTTATAAAAAGGAGACAAAAAGAGAGATTTAAAAACCAAAGTTTTCTCACTTGCCCTTTTAGGAAACACCAAACATCACAATCAAACCACATATATTTCAACATGGAAATCAACACTCAAAAACATACAACACTCTTGTCAAACATATAAAGCATCACAATTATACTTAAAACATGAAATGCTTTTATGCCATAATGCCAGATGATTATGCATACTAAACAACTTGATTAGAATTTTAATTAATGCTTAACACCAGGGTGTTATAGCTCCTTCCCCCTTAAAGAAATCTCGTCCCGAGATTTAAGAAGCACTTAAAGGTCTGGGGCTGAGTAATGGAAAAGGAAAAGTGTCACACTTGTTTACTCGCAAGGAGTTCACAAGGCAACTGGGTTGGATTCAGGATTACAACCGGGATCAGAACACGGTTGCAAGTAACAGGGTAGAAGATATCTGGGTGGAGCAAGAAAGATTATCAAGAATCCAGAGAGAGCATACATTAGTTGTGGGCTATAATGGATCATAACTGTAGACCTCGATACCTGCGCGCACCCAGTGGAAACTAGTGTGATCCGGACACACGAGATTCCCTAGGTTCCAACGCGGCACCGTGGTCACCAATCATGGCACCACAATAGAGCACAACTTCTATATCTCTCATCTTAATAAGAAGGAAGTTATAACCAAAAGCAAGGGTTGCTTATAACTACAAGGAGAGTGGCTTTGAACTCCCTTTCGGGCGTCCAGAATGGAAAGCACTTTAACAGTGGACTAGAAAGAATCATGACTATAGGCCTGGACATTAGCGAGCACTTGCAGTAACGCCTTATGGTGGCCATCCATAGGTGACTCCAGGTTCCTACGCTTTCATCCGGTCCACAGATCAGGGTCCTTTTAAGAACACAATTTCAGTAACTTTCAACCACCATTCGTCGTTTTCATGACATCAACAACTGGTATGTGCCAATTCAAGGCATGGCATACACATCTAGGAAGAACCAAAGATTTACCCTGATTCTGACTTTAGGTGGTAGAGTATATGAAAGATATCCAAAAGTTCCCAAGGATCAGAACTTATGGAACATAAGTATCATGGGTAGCAGAATCTAGGGACGATCAGCTATCGGGGACCATAGCTGCTTTTAGAATTTAGAGAAGAAGCACATTTTATCATTATGCATGATATGATATATGCTTGTCCTATACGACCTCTCACTGACAGGAGATCTCTGTCTCCACCTGTTAGTTAGGTATAGGGCTATACTTTACACTTTAGCTTCATTGACTCAAACAGGACGTTGAAAAGCTCTTCGGTCGCGATTTGACAGGGAGGTTGATTCTCCATTAACCTTTAGTAGAAGAGTTGAGACCATCTCAGTGTCTTCAGCTGGAGTTGCCAGTAGAGTCTTCACGAAGTCTTTTAGCAAGAAAGAAACTTAGGGAAGGATCATTCATTTTCATTTTTTTTTTAACTTGTTACTTCCAAAAACTTTTAGATTAAGAAATCATTTTGAAGTTTTTCGAAAGTAATGTTGCAACCAGTCTTCCCTTGATGACAATCCTGCTCCGATACCATTATGTGGCAGAACCTCCCATTAATGTGGCCCACCTGCACACGTCATCATCTCCCCGAGCCCTAATGACTGTGCACATGTACCACATCACTGGAAAGATCTGTCGGGTGTTCCCGAGAGAACCCCGAATTATCCACGAACCACAGGACCATCATCATGAAGGTTGGAATAATTACAACATTACAACAGTTGATACAAAATACTATTGGAGTGCGGAAGCAAGATAGATAACCTTTACAAAACATGAATAAGTTACTTTTTACCTAAACATAACTTGTATTTGCGGAAGCAAGATAGTATTATGGAACCACACTTAGGCAGAGCACCTAAGTTGGAGAAGAAGAACAACCAGATCACGTCAAGCCCACTGACATGATCATGATCAACATCACCTATTAGAAACCTCCAACAGGGGTTAACAAACCCTGAGTACGGTCGATACTCAGCAAGACTTACCCGTCAACAGAAAAGACTTCAGGGTTATGCTGGTTTGGGTAGATTCAACAGTATTTTTCATTTGCATAAAAGCTTACTAAAAGTAAAGCCTATTTTCAAGTTTTAACTCAAGATTAAACTTTATAACTATCCAAACATTCTTAAACCTTCGTCCTCTTTAAATTCTCTTTTCATAACCATCCCATTCTTTACTACGGTGCGGGACAGTGGATTGAGGCTCCATATCCGAGGAAACACGGCGATTCGAATCGATTAACCCAGCTGGGGATTCAGTACCACACGACATATGTAGAACTTAATCTTGCATATATCAACCCTATCTATAGATCCTCCCATACAAGAACAGGTCCGCGCCACCCGAGAGTATAGTACACCTCTAATCCGGGACTTTAACCCACGAGGGTACACGCTACTCCCGCCATCTCTCCACTCCCAGTGCGCGGTTAGCTGTTCTCAGGTATCAGAATAGCTATAGACGAGGCTTACGACCGCATGTGGGCTGTACTCAAAGGTCTCAATCACAGCGGTCCAACAACGATCAGGTCCTATGTTGAGTAATCTTACAACAAGACTCCACTCTTGTTGTAAGTTACTATCATTATCATGTTGTCTCATGATTCATTACTCCCATAGCATAGCCACCATTTTGAAAAGCATCGACTATAATAAAGTAGTATAGCATGGCTAAGCATACTAAACATTTTCATAAACAGATATCCAGGTTAAAGGTTGGAAACATTAAGGTAGGTAATGCATCAAATAGGATTCACCCAACTCCTATTATCTAATGCATCATATTACTCAAGTGAAATAACTTTAGAAAATCACAAGGATAAGGTTAATGTCCGGGGCTTGCCTTCGTTGCAGGGAAGATAGGATCCAAGAATGATCCACAAAGGTTAGTTCTTTCATCTAGAAGTTAAGTATTCTCGACGAAGCTTGACCAACAAGGGTCACCTTCCGAGGCTTGTTCGACAAGGGTGATCATCAAAGCTTGATTAACACGACTTCAACACCCTCGGATACTACACGTAGATAAATGATGTATGCTTAGTATGATGCTATGGGATGCATGCTAAGGTGCAGGACAATTCAATTGCATAACAGAAGTTAAACAAATTTAAGGAAAGTCGAGTACAACTTTCCTTCACGGTAAAGTTGCAAACCATCAAAACCAACTTGCAACTTACCACTACGGTTTCTAGCTTAACAAACAACTATCACCGAACAACATTTAAATGGGTTAATTAAAGTGACTATGAGTTTATCAAAATATCATTTAAGCCATGAGACACGGGGTGGGGATGTCCCAGGGTCTTCACTCAAGGATCAAGTCCATATCATCACATGCATGTGATATCAAGTGCATTACTCGATCCATATTATCGCATGCATGCAATAACATGTGTATAACTTGATCTATAAATTAATCAAACAAGGCAAACTACTATCATGAAATTTATTTTCTCCAACATACCTCAAAATTTTTGTGAAGATACATTTTCAGCTAAAAACAGCTACAAAAATAGTTTCATGATTTTTGGATATTTAAATAAGCCTATAAAAATCATCAAAGTCTCATTTATTAATTAAAAACCATATTTTAATCACTATCAAAATTCATCCAACAACCAAGTTTTATATTTTTATTTGATAGAGCTCATTACAAAGATCACAACAAAATTTATTTCAAAATTTTAGCATCAACACATAATTAGATATGAATTAAACAATTATCAGCACAAAATTAACATTTCAGAAAAGAAAAGAAAAGCAGCGAAAACACATTTCTTACCCATCCCTCTCTCACCCATCTCACTGACAGGCGGGGGCCCGAGGTCAACTGACCTCTGCCGGCCTTGACCGAGCTCTCGTTGGCGGGTAGGCCACGGAGATCGCCGACGGTGGGTTTTCCGGCGGAGGCGAGGTCACCAGGAGGCCCATCATGATCTCGCGCACCCACTGGAGAGCTCAGACGACGGTTTAGGGCACTGGAGGAGCTCGGCCACTGGCTATGGCGGCTCAGCCCGACGGCAAGCGGCGGCGCAGCTGCGGCCCGGCGGCGGGAACGCGATAGAGACCTCAAGGATGGATGAGGATGCCCTAGAGTGCTCACCAAAACTCGATGCTTGCACTGGTTTGGATGAGGACGCTCTAGAGCTCGGTCATCTGCGATCATGGCGGCGGCGGCAGCGCGAACTGCGCGGACGACGATGTTTCGCCATAGCCACGGCGGTAGAGACTGCGGCGCTAGGCCTACCAGCTCCAGGGTGGATAGGGGAAGCTCAGACACGGTTTACACTAGAGCTAGTGTCATCGAAAGAGCGTGACTACGGTGGAGCCACTCACGGCGGCGCTCTGCCGGAGCAGAGGAAGAAGCTGGTGGCGCGGCTTGCTCCGGCGGCTAGCAGCGGTAAAGACCGAACCAATCGACCGGGGAGCTTTACGAGAGCATGACGAAGCTCGGACGAGGTTTTGGATGGCTTGGATTTGGGTTGGAGCAGGGCGGTTCACAGCGACGGCGGAGACCGAGCGGCCAAAGGCGGTGGCAACGGCGTTCCCGGCGAACCTGTGAAGCATTAAGGCAACCGTCGAGCCGATGAGGTCCAGCAGGTCACGGCGAGGCTCAGAATGGAAAGATAGGGAGGAAAAAGAGACGCGGTGACGGTCGGCCACGGCGAGGTACCTTGGCGCGGTGGCGGCCGGCTCCGAAGAAGACAACTCCGCTGGTGGAGCTACAGTCCACCAGAGCAGGCGAGGAAAGTCTCAATCGAAAGCTTAGGCCGTGGCAGAGACGGTGGAACGGCCAATTTGGCCAGAGACGGCGTAACGACGGCGAGGCGTGGAGGCGGAGCCTTGCGGTTCCGGTGAAACAAGTGAGGGGAAACAAGGACAGTGTCAGCGACGAGGAGGCTTTATAGCCGGCCGAAGGCTTGGGGCGATGGGCACGTCAAAGGCGGTCACCACAGTGCAAGCAGGAGGTGTCTTGGTGGCGTGGCATGGCCGGCAGAAGCGGCGGCGGTGTGGCGGTGCGGCGGTGCAAGGTGCAGAGCATCGGCTTTGTTCCCCCCCCCCCCCCTCCGGTTACTGTAGCGCAGATATCTTCCCCTATGAAAATCTCCAGATTTTTGTACTGTACTACAAAAACTCCTAAAACAAAAGTTGCTCCAAATTTTGTGCTTTATAAACTTGCTTAAAGAACTAAAGTCAAATTCGGTTTAGATTTAAAAAAATAGAGTTCAAAATCAACTTTAGACCAAACTGAATTTCAAAATTACTTTTGAATTTTCTGAACAACTTCAAATTTCACCAATATAAAAGTTGTTCCTTATAAAATTATCTACAACTTTGTTTTTGGTCATATATCCAAATTATGCTTAATGTTTGAACTACTTAAAAGGGGATAAAACTAGGTTTAGAAATTGATTTTCAATTTGAAACCAAATCAAACTTGTTTTCCAAATTACCTCAGATTTCCTTTAAAAACATGAAAATCTATCTTAATAAAAGTTATTGAATTTAATCCTCTCTACCACTTTGACTAAAAGATCAAAACCTAATTCTTTTTAGTTTTTGAAATCTAGTGTTGGGGTCAAATTTAGGGTTTAAAAGATTTCAAATTTATTCAAAATTTTATACAGAAACTTTGAAAACTTTGAATACCAAAGTTGTCCCTCTCAACAAGAGCTACAACTTTGCTTTTGAAATCACTTTGAAATTTTGACTTTCTTTTTGACTTATAAAAAGGAGACAAAAAGAGAGATTTAAAAACCAAAGTTTTCTCACTTGCCCTTTTAGGAAACACCAAACATCACAATCAAACCACATATATTTCAACATGGAAATCAACACTCAAAAACATACAACACTCTTGTCAAACATATAAAGCATCACAATTATACTTAAAACATGAAATGCTTTTATGCCATAATGCCAGATGATTATGCATACTAAACAACTTGATTAGAATTTTAATTAATGCTTAACACCAGGGTGTTATAATCTCCCTGGATCTGATAAGTGTTGAGAAGAAGAATTTGGGAGGTAGCTGAACACACCCTAATTGTCTAGCTACTACATTTGGGTTATAAAATTCATAAGTAAGGGGCACTTGTCTCCGATGATGAAATTCAGCTGGCAGAATACAAGGCTTCATGAAGGCATTGAAGATATCTGTGGACATTTCATCGATGCAATCAGAGTCATAACTGAATTTGCAAGGAAGGGTAAAATCTTCACATTCCTTGTAAGGGAACCAGATGACATTGCCGAATCCTCTAAAAAACAGCTTGAATAAATGGCCTATTTCTTTTTCAATGGTGATAGCTGATGCTGCTTCCCCATAGGTGAGACAGGACCTGATTGCTGGTTGTTGACCCTCAGCGTAGTTGATTGAGGGGAAAAGCAAGCTAGGGAGTTCCACTGAGATGATTTTATGCATATATAGCTGGAGCCACATTTGCACCAGCCACCAAGGGCCATTCACGCAGGGAACATCTGCACCTTGGCGCATATAGACTGTGATCTGATGCATCATGTGATACACAGATCCTAAGATATACTTGCCCAGGGGAATCAGCTTGCCTGCGGCCAGATCTTCAGCCATGACCATATGATTGAGAGTTGGTTCATTGGATTTCCCATAGAAAATGAATCTGCATAGCCACATGTTCATGAAAGCCTTTTACTCTTTTTCATCGACAGGGCCTGATGGCTTCATATGGTCTCGGATATATTTTGCCCAGCAGCCCTCGGGTTTAACAGCTCTTTGAGTACTCTTGCTCTTGTACTTGTGGGGGTAGATTGGCTCTGTCACGTTCAACCCGGTCATCATAAAGATATCGGCCAGGGTGATTGTCATTATACCATGTCCAAACACAAAGGCATTCAAGGCATCTGACCAGAAGTGAGAAGCTGCTATTAAAAGAGGGGTGTTCTTGGAAATCTCTGACAGGGATAGATCCAAACAGTGGTTGATATCTTGCGCCTCCCAGTGACTGTTGGCCCTTCTGGACATTCTTCTATACCAATTCCTCCATCCTACGATTGGAGGAGACGGCCAGGTCTTGAAAGTGCTTGCCCAGCAACTTGGCCGAGAGATTCCGGATTTGAAGGGAATTCTTTGTGATTCTTTCTCAATGATTTCAGAGGGATCAGGATTCCCCATTGGGCCAAGAAAGTAGCAGTTGGGGTTGGCGGCGCAAGGAATCAAGATCTCGTTCTTGAGAGCCTTCGAAGAAAAGATGAAATTGGGGAAAGTGAGCCAAAAATAGGGCATGGCTGGCTAGAAATTGCCGATAAATGCGAGTAAGTAAGGATTTTACTTCTGGGATTGCGTCCTGGGTCGCCATTGGGGATCTGGAGATTGGTTGAAGACTTTGCTGGGACTTGGATTTCTCGGAGTGGCGGCTGTGGAGCTGAACAGTGTTTGACCAAGGAGGAAGGAGACGCTTATGGTCAATTTTGGAATAAAAGAATTTTTATTCTGAAATTGAGGGGGCATGTGTTAACACTGGATTTTTGCACGCTTCAGGAGATGACAGGTGGGCCAGCAGCAACGTTTGGAATGATTCGGCAAACAATCGTGCGGTCGGCTAAAGTTCCAAAGGTTCGGTAAGGAGGCTATGCGGTCGGCTAGTTTGGAGTAAGGCGGTTTCCATCAAAAGGTGACGTATGATAGCCGATCGGGTGATGTAATTGCGTCAATTAAGGCAAGGTGGATTCCAAAAGGAAGCCAAAGGCCGAGGAAGTCGTGTTTTCCTTTTTAATTTGTGCATGTATTCTTTTTGGACTCTTATTGTAATCCGGGTATAAATATAAACCCTTAGCTATTGTAAAAACGTACACAACCAATTCAATACAACCGGCCCCGTGCCATCTTCGAGTCCTTTAGTCGTGTCGTCAAGTTCTTCAAGAGGGACAACCGATCCGTCGGCCTCCGTAAGTTCTGACAACCTTGCTATCATGTCTAGTATCATGCGGTGGATTTAGATCATGATGCAAGTAGTCTCATTCGTTTTGCTTATTATCATACGGTGGATTTAAGCTTAATGACGAGAATCTTGTTTATTCTCAATGGTCGTGCGGCGGATCATTGTTAATGATCAAGAAGTCTTCACTTATGTTTTGTTTACAAGTAGATACCGTGCGGCAGACGTCTATTTAGCAAGCTTAGCATGAGTAAGATAGTTATTGGCTCTATTAGATTTGGCAAGATCTAATAGATTCATTAAGTTACCATGTGTTGCATGTTTTAAGATGTTTTATATATTTGTAACACTTTTTGCCCAATCTAGATCGATATTGTTCGGCTTTGCTTCTTAGATTTACTTGTACTTCAATAATTTTTACTTCCTATCTCATGTTAGTAAATAGATCATGTGCTTTTATAATAGCCGAATCGGCTTCGATCTAGATTGCCACGTGTTGCGGGTTCATGCACGTTGGTCATGTTTTAGGCTTTGATGAAACTGGGTATCGTGCGGCAGATGCAGGTTTTAGATTAGTTTAGATCGTGTTTACTTGCATGTTCCTTCTTCATGGACCCCAACTCGGTTTAATTGCCGAGATTGGTTAAGCTTTAACGCATATTCAATTCCCACGTGTTTAATTTGTTTACTTCATGCACGTGCATTCGGCAATCGGCTATTCGTGTATGCTTGCTTCTATAAAGTAGCCGAATGCACCTAAAACTGTTGGCAGACAGCTTCTATAGCTGTATGTCGTCGTAAGTGGCTTCAGGGCCGTATATTTGGAACTGTCTGGTCTCACCCAACACGTTCCAACTTTGAATTTAACAGTTTCATCCCTTGTTAGTTTCAGGTCAAACTGACTGGCATGCTTCCGGATTTCAAAACACCCGGGCCACCGTTTGAAGCCACGCATTCCGGCTTGCTGTGTGATTGGCACAGTGTGCCATATTTTATGTCAACATAGCCGATGTACTAAACCTCCGACCACCCAGGTGCTTTAAAGACATCCAAAAACTCACCGAGTGCATGGCGGCGCTGAGCAGATACATCTCGCGCATGGGCGAAAAAGGTCTCCCCTTTTTCAAACTTCTCAAGGCAAAGGACAAGTTCAAGTGGACCGAGGAGGCTGACCAAGCTTTCAAACAGCTTAAAGCCTACCTTGCTTCCCCCTCACTCCTAACAGTCCCAAAGCCGGACGAGGAGCTGCTCCTATACATTGCCGCCACAACCAACGTGGTCAGCACGGTGCTGGTAGTCGAGCGTGAGGAAGAAGGTAAAGTCTATGGGGTCCAACGCCCTATATATTACATCAGCGAAGTGCTCACTGAGTCCAAGCAGCTGTATAACCAAGTACAGAAGCTCTTGTACGCACTCCTGATCACAAAACGAAAATTGCTCCACTACTTCCAAGCATACAATATCACTGTTGACACCTGTGGAGGCACATAGAGACAATTCCGCAAGCGCACAGGTATCGTGTAGTTCTCACCCGGAGGTTTTAATATCGTATCCACAGGGAAACGTGTGTGAAACGCCTAACAACTAGTTTGTTCTAGAGTTGCAATCAAGGTATATAATATGATGAGTAGAGAGGATATACCTATGGCTATGATTTTATGGATGCTAAGTCTATGATTCTAATGTTCACTTCGGGACGCCACTTAGACAATAAAGCACCTAGAAAGAATACTCTATTGACGTGACTACGGTCCTACTATTTAAGAACCTATTCAATTCGGTGTGGACTACAAAGGATAGATAGGGCTGTCACCACCTACTTCTACCACACAACCAAAGAATAGGAAGCAAACACACGTAACCGCTAACCTAAGCACCACGCTTATGATAACAATTACTGCTCTAATTCAGAGGCCTAGCAAGAATTAGAGCAATCTAATGAACTGTGAACCAATGAACAAAGAAACATAAACATAGAATAATTAGAAATCGATTACCAGAAGTATCTCAGAAGTAGACTTGAAGTAGCCTAGATCCACCAAAGTACAAGTAGAAGAAGTAGCACTGACAGGCCAATGCTCCTCTTAGAACTCCTCCCTTGATCTCTCTCTCTCTCTAATTGAAACTAGACTAAACCCTAATTAGAAGGCTAAACCCTAACTAGAAGGCTAAACTCTCTAATTAGAAGTCTAATCTCTCTTGATTAGCTAACTATGGAGAGGGGTCCTTTCATGGGACTCCTCTCAACTGATTCTATCTGAAGATATGAATTATGATCTAGGATGCTCCAGGGAGGGGGGTCTGCCCCTGCTTATATAGTCCGGTGGGATGAACTGCGGCCCTCGGATCAAACTGACTTCAATCGGTGGTCAAGATGCGAAGTAGAGGTCGGTTGGAACACGTCACGGGAAGGCGGAGCCACTTCCAGGTGGGCCCAGGCCGGCCGGCCTAGTGGTGGGGCCGGCCGGCCCCACCTGGCAGTGACCAGGCTCCGTCTTCGTTCTGTTGTCTTCTGGAGTCTTCTACATCCTTCTAGCGCAGGGGTCGAGTTGGTTTGCGAAATAGACCGAGTTGGAGTAGAATTCTTTGATGCGGACTTGCTGTCTGGTCCCTGGAATTCTCTGATTTGCTGAAGCTGGTGGAATTCTATGGATACACCCATGGAATTGATGGTTCCGGAGTATTCTAGAGTCTTCCAAGCCAATCTTCTCTTTAATTGTGGATAACTTCTTCTTCGGGACTCCGATTAGGCTAAACTTTATATCCGTTTCGATCGTCTTGATGAGCTCTTCGCAATGGCGTGTTCTATTTCATCACTTAAGGTACTTTTATACATGAAATATTGATTATTCTACAAAACAAGTGAGAACAACACAACTCGTGGAACTCGTTAGAATCAAAACCCTAATCTAGGTTGATGGTCACTTATATTCACTTTTTAGTAGTTTATTTATATTATAATACATGAGTTAGTGACCATCAACAAGCTCCCCCAAGCTTAACCTTTGCTAGTCCCTTAGCAAAGCCAAACTTAACAATGGATTAAGGGTAACTATTCTGACTTTTAAATCTACTCATCTACCTTCAACTATGGAGCTTTTAGCCTTCACTTGGATCTTGAGCAATTTAAAAACAAAATGATCAAATCAAACACTATATCTCAAATTCTTCCATCTCACCTTTATTCTGGAGTTTTGCAAATTTTCAATGTAATATTCAAAGTTTCTTTGTATTTTGCCAAGTCAATACTTGGAGCCTGGGAGAGGAATGACATACTCCTAGATCAAGACTTTTGACCTTTTTGAAAATTTGTCATCTCTTACTGGCATATTGCAATTAGAGGGACCATGGGCTATCATTTTTTTCTCTTTCTCTTTTTTTTCCTTTTTTAAGGTGGGTACAAAGTACCTGTGACGTAACGGCCCTAATCCCATGGCCCACTGATCATTGTCAATCACTGACAGTCGATCCGTACAGCCAAGAGATTAAGACCGGTTTCGCCACTGGGCTACATCAGTGCCCAATGTCCGCAGGATCATCTCACAATTCAGTTACAATCTCAAGAACATATTGACAAATAACATTGGAGTAAATAGCGGAAGACTTAGATAACAATAGTTTTACAAACCAGGGTTCAACATAAATAGTGAAGTTATTACAGACCATAGTTCAAATAGATAGAGTTGGCAGAGTAGCATATGACAACAACTAAAGATAAAGATACTTCACCCAGCCCGAGGGTGAATAATCACTCATCGGCCTCATCGGCCTCTTCCTGAACAACAGTCACACAGCAGGGTCCAAGGCATACTGAGGAATCTGCCATACCTGCAACATGGGTAATAGAACCCTGAGTACAAAAGTACTCAACAAGACTTACCCGACTAAAGAAGAAGGGAGAAGACTCAGGTATGAGAGGCTTAGGGTAGTCAAGGTAAGGCTTTGAGCAAGTTCAAGTATTTTGCAGAAAAGCATTTTTCTATCCTTGTTCCTTATTTTTAAAAGACTCAAATATTCCTTGTTTCATCATAATCCTTGATTCATTTTACTTTCCAAAACAGACCTAGTTGAGAACCACTCCCTGTTGACAGTCAGTGACTAAGTCTCCATAACCGAGGAGCAGCGTTAATCCGGATAAATGATACTCAGCTGAGGGTCCCTATCCACACTGCATATGTAGCACCAAAGCTTGCATATGGCAACTCGTCTCCCACGATTCCTCCAAGATTGGGCCCGGTCCTACGCCACCCGGAAGTACAGTACACCACTCCAATCCGGGACTTTAACCCACGTGGGTACATGCTACTTCCGCCATCTCTCCACTCCCAGTGCGCGGTTGTCGGTCCAATAAAGGATTCCTCGGAGCCGAAGCTTTCCGTAGTATGTGAATAGTTGCAAGTCTTAGTCAGCAGGCCCCCATACAGGTGGTCCCTAATTTTTCCAGCCAGCGACAAGCACCTCGGGACTCTAACCCAAGAGTACAGTTTTTCAACCCTGTCCCGGTCGGTGTCAACTGTTGAATCCTGGACTACAACATGACGGCACCGTACGCTAGGACAACCTCTCCTTCCCATTGACTAAGTACGGATCAGATACTTAGCCAATAGTGGGAGTAAACCAGAAATTCCCATAAATATTCTTAAAGTGATCACACTTTTGAAATTGGCATTTTTATTGCAAATCTATCATATAGCATTGCTAAGCATTTTGCAAATAGTTTTTGAAAAGCAGGTATCGGGTGTATCATTGGTCAAGGTAGATAATGCATCAGATAGGACTTCACTCAACTCCTATCAACCTAATGCAATAATTTAACTCAAAGACATTTAAGGAAACATTTATAAATTCAAGGAAAGGGTTAAATGCACCGGGGCTTGCCTTGAATGGCAAAAAGGACAGGCTCGGAGTCAGCAGTGCAGTTGACGGAACTCGGGGTTGCCTCGGGGACAGATCCTTCGGTGGCTACCTCGACTTCAGGGCCTTCTTCCTCGGTCACTATACGTATGCAATGATGCATGCACATGAGTATGCTAGTAAGAACAAAGTGCATGGGATGAAACTAGAGCATAGCCTAGCAAAGGATAAGTGCTTGTTAAAGTGGACAATAGATTACTTATCCCTTTTAGCAATATTAACAAGTTTAATTAAGCAACTTTTATTAAACCTAAGCATAAACATCATAAGGCATCACAAACATCATAGACCAGAGGGGTAGGGGTCTATGAACATCAATCAATCAAAAAGTCACATCACAGGGCATTCAACACTAAACCCTAATCACCTTTTTCTATTTTTCTTAATTATTTAAAAGGTCATTTTATGAAGATGCTCCAAAAATTACCAAATTAATCTCATAAGTTCATTAGGGTACAAGTATATGGTAAAACAAATTTCATAATTTTTGGAGGTCATTAAGGTGCTCAATTAAATCTAGGCATTAATTAACAAAAGGCACTATTTAGGAATTAAAATAAATGCCCAAAAATTAACTTGTTTCAAAAGACTTCAAAATTTCACCAGGGACTTGTCAAGGCATAACTAGCTCACAAAAAGTGATCTCATAATTTTTGGAGTTATAAATCTTTTTCTAAAAATCCAAAACCATCATTTATTAATTAAAAGGGAGATTTTTCATTTTCAAATTTTTGCAGAAAAGTCAAGTTTTATATTTTTATAAAATACTTCAAGGTGTAAAGAGTCTACCATCAAAATTTCAGAATTTTTGGATCAACACAGAAAATCATACAAAAAAAAGAAAATCGAACACTATTCATAACTTAAAAAGAAAAAGGAAAAAGGGACACGGCGGCGCTGCTCGACGCCGGCGACCACAAACGGGCGGCGCTCGGCACGCCGGCCAAGCCAGGGGGTCCGGGGTGAAACCAAGAGCACAGGGAGCACCAGAGAGCTCACCGGCGTCGATTGAGCGGCACGGCGAGGGACGGGGATGGACGGAGGGGGATGAACGGTGATGACCGGCGGACGGCACACGGCGGCGACAGTCGCGCCGGCGACCCTGCGCAAGATAAGCGACCACGGGGGCCGGGTTAGAGTCGCACGGAGTCAAGGAACACGACACGGGGGTCGGTGAGGGATGATCATGGCCGGAGACGACGAATTTCACGAACCCGAGCTCGCCGGGTTCTCGCCGCAGATGACAACGGCGAGCTACGCCGGGCGATTGAGGGCGGTAGAGGTGAAATTGGAGGGTGGGGAAACAGCACCAGAACACGGCGGAGCTGCTGAGCTAGGTGGTTGAGCACGGGAGGCTCTGGAGTGAGGTGGCGACGGCGGCGGAGCTGAGGGAGAGAGGTCGGGCTCCGGCGGCCGTTTTATAGCCGCGGCCAGAGGCCGGTAGAGACCTCGAGGTGGGGTGGATAAGCACGGCGAGCGCGTGCGCACTCGATTGCGCTCTGGCGGATAAGCTGGCGTGCAGCCGGGGCTCGGGCGCAAGCTCGCCGGCGATGGCCACGCGGCGGCGACGCGCAGAGCACTGTAGGGGACGGGAGAGAGTCAGCGCTCGCGCGTGCGGGAGCGGCATGATGGTGCGGTTGCAGGCGACAAGTCGGGGGCATGGGTGCGGCAGCCAGGCACGCGGCGCGCGCGACGCCGGCGGGGCGCCATGGCCGGGCCCCCCCTGTCCCTAGGAGGAAGAGGAACAGGGCTATGCCCTTGCTTTTGACTTTGAGCAGATTTTGTATTTTGCAAATTACTTTCAAAAATTGAACTGAGCAACAAAAACTCAAAACATCAAAGTTGTTCAGAAAAAGAGATCTACAACTTTGTTAATAAGAACATTTTCAAAATCCAAATAGTTTTTGAACAATATTTGAAATCAGAAAAGGGGACACTTTTGAAATTTGAATCAATTCAAAATTACTTTTGATTTTATACTGAAACTTGAAAATCTGCAAATATGAAAGTTGTTCCTTTTATCAAAACCTACAACTTTGCTATTATACACTTTTCCTGAAACTCAATAGTTTTTTGAATAAATTTTGAAAACTGAAAAGGGAACAAAAGTTGGGGTTTGAATGAATTTGAAATAACTCAACATTTTGCACTGCAACATGAAAATTTGTAAATACCAAAGTTGTTTCTCTTTGACAGATCTACAACTTTGCTTTTTGGGCCAATCCCAAATTTTGAATAATTTTTGAATTACAAAAAGAGGGATAAAATCCAGGGTTTGGAAATCAGGGTTTTGCAAAGGGATTTGAAATCTGATTTTGATTTTTTGAACTTTGGCCAACACAACAACACTTCAAGACACCAAAGGAACAAGAATTACACAAAGCTAGTCACAGAGATGAAATTACCATTTTGCCCTTGTAGAGAGAAATGGGCTAATTAGGGTTTTTGCAATAGAGGTACTTCACATAAAATGATACACTTAGCAAAATGCATACACATGACATCATGATCAAGATGCTTAAAGATGATAATGATGATATGTCAAGTTAATTACATGCTAAACACCAGAGGTGTTACAGCCTTCCCCCCTAAAAGAAATCTCGCCCCGAGATTCTGCGTCTCAAGAAAGGACAAAGAAGGGATAAAGGCAAAACTTTACATTGACAGGGATTCGAGAAAGTCGGGATAGTTCTTTGCCAAGAAGTCTTCAGATTCCCAAGTAGCTTCTTCTTCAGAGTGCTGGTTCCACTGGATTTTGTACCATCTCGTGGTAGTTCTTCGAGTAACGCGATCCTTGTGGTCCAACACGCGAACTGGATATTCCGAGTAGGATAGATCAGGCTCTAGCTCGACACCTTCAACTTCCACGACATGTTCTGGTACTCGGAGACACTTCTTGAGTTGGGAGACATGGAAAACATTGTGGACAGCGGAGAGATGATCGGGCAACTTTAGCTTGTAAGCTACCTTGCCACAACATTCCAAAATCTCAAACGGACCGATGTAGCGGGGTGCTAACTTTCCCTTGACTCCAAAACGAGTGACTCCTTTGGTTGGTGAGACCTTGAGATATACATAATCTCCAACTTGAAACTTCAGAGGTCGACGTCTCTTGTCAGCGTAACTCTTCTGTCGAGATTGGGCAATCTTCATATTCTCTTGTATCTGCTTGACTTTCTCTTCCATATCTTTGACCAGGTCAACTCCAAAGAATTCTCTTTCTCCGGGCTCAGACCAACTGAGGGGTGTACGACAACGACGACCGTACAGTGCTTGAAAGGGTGCCATTTTGATGCTCTCTTGGTAACTGTTATTATAAGAGAACTCTGCCAAAGGCAAACAGTCATCCCAAGTATCTGCGAAGGTAAGAACACAGGCTCTCAACATGTCCTCCAGCACTTGGTTGACTCGCTCCGTTTGTCCATCAGTTTGAGGATGATAAGCTGTGCTATGTAAGAGCTTGGTTCCAAGCGAGGTATGAAACGCTTTCCAAAACTTTGCGACAAACTGAGTACCACGATCAGAGATAATGGTCTTGGGTATGCCATGAAGTTTCACTATATGGTTCTTGTACAAAGTGGCATAAGTGGGGACGGTGTAACTAGTCTTCACTGGCAGAAAGTGAGCTTGTTTGGTGAGTCGGTCCACGATTACCCAAATGGAATCAAAACCTTTCTGGGTCTTGGGTAGTCCATTGACAAAATCCATGCTGATGTCCTCCCATTTCCAACCAGGTACTGACAAAGGTTGCAATTCTCCTCCAGGCTTCATGTGTACTGCCTTGACTCTTTGGCAGGTATCACACTGAGCGACATACCGGGCAATCTCAATCTTCATTTTAGTCCACCAGAATCTCTGCTTTAAGTCTTGGTACATCTTGTTGCTGCCGGGGTGAATAGAGAATCTGGTCAAGTGTGCTTCATCAAGGATTAACTGTCTCAATTCAGGCACCTTGGGAACTACTAGACGGTTCTTGAACCAAACAACTCCTACATCATCGATCCTGAAACAATCAGCCTTTCCGGTCTGGACCTTTTCGATGATGTGCTTGATTCCAGGGTTATCCTTCTGAGCAGCAATGACTTGATCCTTGATGGATGTTTCTATGCTGACATTGTTCAGGCTTCCTTGCGGGATCATTTTGATACCCATCCTTTCAAGTTCATGGCACAAGGAAAGATCATAGGGCTTCGTCGTCAGACAGTTGCAGTATGACTTGCGACTGAGGGCATCGGCAACTACATTTGCCTTACCAGGATGGTAATGTACTTCGAGATCATAATCTTTAATCAACTCAAGCCATCTTCTCTGCCTCATATTCAATTCTTCTTGAGTGAAGATATACTTTAGGCTCTTGTGATCCGTATACATATTACAGGTGCTGCCCAACAGATAGTGACGCCAAATCTTCAAGGCATGCACGACTGCTGCTAGCTCAAGATCATGGGTTGGGTAGTTTTCCTCATGTCGCTTAAGCTGCCGCGAGGCATAAGCGATCACTCTTCCTTCTTGCATCAAAACACAGCCCAAACCAGTACCAGATGCATCACAGTATACATCGAAGGGTTTCTCGATATCTGGTTGAGCTAGGACTGGTGATGTAGTTAGCAGTTTCTTCAGGGCTTGAAAGGCTTGCTCACAGGCCGGTGACCAAACGAAATCTACGGAATTCTTCAACAACTCTGTGATAGGCTTGGCGACTCTGGAGAAATCTGGGATGAAACGACGATAGTATCCAGCCATTCCCATGAAGCTGCGGACTTCGCGGACAGTGGTAGGTGACTTCCAATCCAAGATATCTGCCACTTTTTCAGGGTCAACTGACACACCTTCAGCGGACAGGACATGACCAAGGAATTGAATTCGATCTAGCCAGAATTCACATTTACTGAACTTGGCATACAGCTGGTGATCTCTGAGACGAGAAAGAACGATTCGAAGATGCTTGGCGTGATCTTCAGGAGTTCTTGAATAGACAAGGATGTCGTCAATGAACACGACTACAAATTTATCGAGCTCTGGCATGAACACAGAGTTCATGAGATACATGAAATGAGCGGGGGCATTGGTCAAGCCAAAGGACATGACCAAGTACTCATATAGGCCGTATCTGGTGGTGAAAGCTGTTTTAGGAATGTCTTCTGGACGGATTTTTATTTGGTGATAACCAGATCTGAGTTCAATTTTGGAGAACACTTTGGCTCCAGATAACTGGTCAAAAAGAAGGTCAATGCGAGGCAAGGGATATTTATTCTTGATGGTGACCTCATTGAGCGGGCGATAGTCAACGCATAGACGAAGGCTTTTGTCCTTCTTCTTCACAAAGATAGCAGGACAGCCCCAAGGAGATGAACTTGGGCGAATGAGACCCTTATCCAATAGCTCTTGCAATTGGATCTTCAGCTCTGCCAACTCTCTGGGAGGCATTCGATAAGCTCTACGGGATATAGGAGCAGTCCCAGGCTTTAGCTCTATGGCAAACTCAACATCACGGTCGGGAGTCAGACCAGGTAGATCTTCTGGGAGGACATCAGGGAACTCACAGACCACGGGAATATCCCTGACTTCCGGAACACAGGCGGTATTCAACCGGGTGGTTGCTGGTTTTTGAGGCATAGGAAGTTGGAGAAGGAGTTTGGAGGTGCTGTTAGGAATATCCACTCTCACAACTCTACTTAAGATGTCTATCATGGCTTTATACTGACACATCCAATTCATGCCTAAGATGACATCTATCGCTTGATTGCGCAGTACTATCATGGTGGTAGGAAAGACATGTCCCCCCAACATTACTGGTATACTGCGGACCACTTCCTTAGTATTTATCCGCCCTCCAGGCGAAAGTATGCAGAAACTTTCTTTTAACTCCCCCATGGGTAACTCATGCTTGATGACAAAAGTGCGACTGATAAAGGAATGCGATGCACCAGAATCGAACAAGACGACTGCAGGATGATTGGCAACAGGGAACCTACCGAGCATGACGGGCTCTCCTTCTGGGATGTTACTGACGGTGGTGAAGTAGACTTGCCCGTGCTTCTTGACAAACTTGCCCTTCTGGACGTGCTGCTGCGGTGCACGGTGCTGCTGCTGTGATCCTCCAGGGCCTTTCTGTGCATGTTGGGCATTCTTCTTGGGTTTTGGGCACTCGCGAGACCAGTGACCAACTTGGCCACAGTTGTAGCATGGATGGTTGTAAGCTGTTTGAGGGGTGGTGACACGAACACCTGGGGCGTTCGGCTGAGTGGCACTTTGCTGGTTGGCATTATGGGTGGTGGCCGCGGTACGAACGACCACTTGCTGATGGGGGTATGGGGCACGGTTTTGGTGGTGGCTGGGGTGATAGATGATTCTTGGGCGCTTATGGTTGCTGGAGAAGCTGCTAGACCCAGCCTTCTTCTTCTTCTCCTCCTGGTACTGGCGGTTACTTTCCTCGAAAGCGACAGCACGGTCAACGACATCACGATAGGATCCGTTTAGGTTGTTGGATAGACCTCTGCGAATCTTAGGGTGCAGACCCCTGAGAAAACAATCTCTCTTCTTTTCCTCTGTGTTGACATAGTCGGAGGCATACTGGCTCAGGTGGTTGAACTGTCCCACGTACTGCATAACGGTGGAATCTTTCTGTTGCAGGGCCAGGAACTGATCCAACTTCATTTTCATCAATCCCGAAGGGATGTGATGTGCTCTGAAAGCGGTGCGGAACTCTTCCCAGGTCAGCTGGTGACCTTCAGGCTGGGCAGCCAACAGGTTGGCGTACCAGGCACTTGCGGGACCACGGAGCTGCTGAGAAGCAAACCGAGGCTTCTGGATCTCTGTGCAGTGTAGAAGACTGAACTTCTGTTCCATGGTGCGTAACCAGTCGTCAGCCTCGAGAGGTTCATCGGCCTTCGTGAAGACCGGTGGTCGGGTTTCAGTGAAGTCCACGTAGGTTGTCTCTTGGTTGTTGCGACGACCACGGTTGACGTTGTTTTGCTGCCCTTGGTTCTGAGCCATCAGGTTGGCAGCGGCGGCCAAGGCTGCAATGGCATCTGCCAGGGTAGCAGGAACTGGTGGAGGGTTTGGAAGGTTGGCATCTCTGGAACTTCCGGCTCCAGTGCGGGTGTTCACAGGCATCTGTTAAGAACTTGGGAACTTAGCATCCAAAGATTGATTTTGAACGAAACTGACCAATAAGATTCATTGATGCAAGGGTAGATAACTGATACAGAGGTTCGATAGATAACCACTGACTGACAAAGGAAAGGTACAAGACAAGATACAGACTCGACTAGACAGAAGACCAACTAACGCCCCAATCCTAGACTTAAGGCTTTAGGTGAGCAGATGGCACAGACACAACGAATCTAGTCGTCATCGATGATGATCATCTCTTCATCGTCATCTTCATCTTCGATGATGAGTTCGGGCTCTTCCTCCTCATCCTCGTCCTCGGCATGGACATCTCCTGCAGGTTCCACTTCTTCATTCTGGTCTGGCTCATGTTCTACTTCAGGTTCCTCCACGACTCCATCTTCTGGATCCTCAGCAACAGGTGGAGCCATGGGGTGAAGTTGGTTGTGCAGCTGATGTACCTCCTTATGAAGCATATCATTGTACTGCTCAATCTGGGCAGTGTACTGCTGCAGTCCATGGAGCTGGGCTCTGGTGACGTCCTCGCGGATCCAGGTTGCGTCACGTTGCTGGATGGCACGGACCACATTCTTGTTGGCTTCCTCCAGAGCGGCTCGTGTCTCATAGAACTCCAGGCGGGAAATGTAGAAGTCGTGCTCCATGTTCTCCATCTCAGCCTTCAGATTCTTGATCTCCTCCTTCAGCTGCTTGCGGGTGCGGCGGGGAAAGCGACGTCCGTTGGAGGATTCTCCTGCCTCTTCCCCTGCTCTTGGTGCCAGCTGGTGACGTGGCACTCCATTGGGTCCAGTCGACTTGCGAGCGGTGAACTTGATACGGGCCATGTCTGGATCAGATAGATAGAAGAGAAGCATAAGGCTAGCAAGAAAAGGTAAAGGCATACTAACCCAACAGACTTAGAGAGGAAGTTATTATCTCAAGTGATTATGGCATGATGCATGATTCGTTCCTACGGAACAAGGCAATGCAACTACTAAGGTAAGGTACATAGGGCTTATACAAGTTGTCTTGCTACTAGTTGCCAAAGACAAGATGAGATGAGAGAAGCAATTTGGACTCAAAATAGTCAAGTTTAGTTTTGGACTTAAAAACCTTTTGAAGTTTTCGCAAAAAGATTGCAACGTCGTAGTGAGATGCTCCGATACCACTCTGTGATGTAACGGCCCTAATCCCATGGCCCACTGATCATTGTCAATCACTGACAGTCGATCCGTACAGCCAAGAGATTAAGACCGGTTTCGCCACTGGGCTACATCAGTGCCCAATGTCCGCAGGATCATCTCACAATTCAGTTACAATCTCAAGAACATATTGACAAATAACATTGGAGTAAATAGCGGAAGACTTAGATAACAATAGTTTTACAAACCAGGGTTCAACATAAATAGTGAAGTTATTACAGACCATAGTTCAAATAGATAGAGTTGGCAGAGTAGCATATGACAACAACTAAAGATAAAGATACTTCACCCAGCCCGAGGGTGAATAATCACTCATCGGCCTCATCGGCCACTTCCTGAACAACAGTCACACAGCAGGGTCCAAGGCATACTGAGGAATCTGCCATACCTGCAACATGGGTAATAGAACCCTGAGTACAAAAGTACTCAACAAGACTTACCCAACTAAAGAAGAAGGGAGAAGACTCAGGTATGAGAGGCTTAGGGTAGTCAAGGTAAGGCTTTGAGCAAGTTCAAGTATTTTGCAGAAAAGCATTTTTCTATCCTTGTTCCTTATTTTTAAAAGACTCAAATATTCCTTGTTTCATCATAATCCTTGATTCATTTTACTTTCCAAAACAGACCTAGTTGAGAACCACTCCCTGTTGACAGTCAGTGACTAAGTCTCCATAACCGAGGAGCAGCGTTAATCCGGATAAATGATACTCAGCTGAGGGACCGTATCCACACTGCATATGTAGCACCAAAGCTTGCATATGCCAACTCGTCTCCCACGATTCCTCCAAGATTGGGCCCGGTCCTACGCCACTCGGAAGTACAGTACACCACTCCAATCCGGGACTTTAACCCACGTGGGTACATGCTACTTCCGCCATCTCTCCACTCCCAGTGCGCGGTTGTCGGTCCAATAAAGGATTCCTCGGAGCCGAAGCTTTCCGTAGTATGTGAATAGTTGCAAGTCTTAGTCAGCAGGCCCCCATACAGGTGGTCCCTAATTTTTCCAGCCAGCGACAAGCACCTCGGGACTCTAACCCAAGAGTACAGTTTTTCAACCCTGTCCCGGTCGGTGTCAACTGTTGAATCCTGGACTACAACATGACGGCACCGTACGCTAGGACAACCTCTCCTTCCCATTGACTAAGTACGGATCAGATACTTAGCCAATAGTGGGAGTAAACCAGAAATTCCCATAAATATTCTTAAAGTGATCACACTTTTGAAATTGGCATTTTTATTGCAAATCTATCATATAGCATTGCTAAGCATTTTGCAAATAGTTTTTGAAAAGCAGGTATCGGGTGTATCATTGGTCAAGGTAGATAATGCATCAGATAGGACTTCACTCAACTCCTATCAACCTAATGCAATAATTTAACTCAAAGACATTTAAGGAAACATTTATAAATTCAAGGAAAGGGTTAAATGCACCGGGGCTTGCCTTGAATGGCAAAAAGGACAGGCTCGGAGTCAGCAGTGCAGTTGACGGAACTCGGGGTTGCCTCGGGGACAGATCCTTCGGTGGCTACCTCGACTTCAGGGCCTTCTTCCTCGGTCACTATACGTATGCAATGATGCATGCACATGAGTATGCTAGTAAGAACAAAGTGCATGGGATGAAACTAGAGCATAGCCTAGCAAAGGATAAGTGGTTGTTAAAGTGGACAATAGATTACTTATCCCTTTTAGCAATATTAACAAGTTTAATTAAGCAACTTTTATTAAACCTGAGCATAAACATCATAAGGCATCACAAACATCATAGACCAGAGGGGTAGGGGTCTATGAACATCAATCAATCAAAAAGTCACATCACAGGGCATTCAACACTAAACCCTAATCACCTTTTTCTATTTTTCTTAATTATTTAAAAGGTCATTTTATGAAGATGCTCCAAAAATTACCAAATTAATCTCATAAGTTCATTAGGGTACAAGTATATGGTAAAACAAATTTCATAATTTTTGGAGGTCATTAAGGTGCTCAATTAAATCTAGGCATTAATTAACAAAAGGCACTATTTAGGAATTAAAATAAATGCCCAAAAATTAACTTGTTTCAAAAGACTTCAAAATTTCACCAGGGACTTGTCAAGGCATAACTAGCTCACAAAAAGTGATCTCATAATTTTTGGAGTTATAAATCTTTTTCTAAAAATCCAAAACCATCATTTATTAATTAAAAGGGAGATTTTTCATTTTCAAATTTTTGCAGAAAAGTCAAGTTTTATATTTTTATAAAATACTTCAAGGTGTAAAGAGTCTACCATCAAAATTTCAGAATTTTTGGATCAACACAGAAAATCATACAAAAAAAAGAAAATCGAACACTATTCATAACTTAAAAAGAAAAAGGAAAAAGGGACACGGCGGCGCTGCTCGACGCCGGCGACCACAAACGGGCGGCGCTCGGCACGCCGGCCAAGCCAGGGGGTCCGGGGTGAAACCAAGAGCACAGGGAGCACCAGAGAGGTCACCGGCGTCGATTGAGCGGCACGGCGAGGGACGGGGATGGACGGAGGGGGATGAACGGTGATGACCGGCGGACGGCACACGGCGGCGACAGTCGCGCCGGCGACCCTGCGCAAGATAAGCGACCACGGGGGCCGGGTTAGAGTCGCACGGAGTCAAGGAACACGACACGGGGGTCGGTGAGGGATGATCATGGCCGGAGACGACGAATTTCACGAACCCGAGCTCGCCGGGTTCTCGCCGGAGATGACAACGGCGAGCTACGCCGGGCGATTGAGGGCGGTAGAGGTGAAATTGGAGGGTGGGGAAACAGCACCAGAACACGGCGGAGCTGCTGAGCTAGGTGGTTGAGCACGGGAGGCTCTGGAGTGAGGTGGCGACGGCGGCGGAGCTGAGGGAGAGAGGTCGGGCTCCGGCGGCCGTTTTATAGCCGCGGCCAGAGGCCGGTAGAGACCTCGAGGTGGGGTGGATAAGCACGGCGAGCGCGTGCGCACTCGATTGCGCTCTGGCGGATAAGCTGGCGTGCAGCCGGGGCTCGGGCGCAAGCTCGCCGGCGATGGCCACGCGGCGGCGACGCGCAGAGCACTGTAGGGGACGGGAGAGAGTCAGCGCTCGCGCGTGCGGGAGCGGCATGATGGTGCGGTTGCAGGCGACAAGTCGGGGGCATGGGTGCGGCAGCCAGGCACGCGGCGCGCGCGACGCCGGCGGGGCGCCATGGCCGGGCCCCCCCTGTCCCTAGGAGGAAGAGGAACAGGGCTATGCCCTTGCTTTTGACTTTGAGCAGATTTTGTATTTTGCAAATTACTTTCAAAAATTGAACTGAGCAACAAAAACTCAAAACATCAAAGTTGTTCAGAAAAAAGAGATCTACAACTTTGTTAATAAGAACATTTTCAAAATCCAAATAGTTTTTGAACAATATTTGAAATCAGAAAAGGGGACACTTTTGAAATTTGAATCAATTCAAAATTACTTTGGATTTTATACTGAAACTTGAAAATCTGCAAATATGAAAGTTGTTCCTTTTATCAAAACCTACAACTTTGCTATTATACACTTTTCCTGAAACTCAATAGTTTTTTGAATAAATTTTGAAAACTGAAAAGGGAACAAAAGTTGGGGTTTGAATGAATTTGAAATAACTCAACATTTTGCACTGCAACATGAAAATTTGTAAATACCAAAGTTGTTTCTCTTTGACAGATCTACAACTTTGCTTTTTGGGCCAATCCCAAATTTTGAATAATTTTTGAATTACAAAAAGAGGGATAAAATCCAGGGTTTGGAAATCAGGGTTTTGCAAAGGGATTTGAAATCTGATTTTGATTTTTTGAACTTTGGCCAACACAACAACACTTCAAGACACCAAAGGAACAAGAATTACACAAAGCTAGTCACAGAGATGAAATTACCATTTTGCCCTTGTAGAGAGAAATGGGCTAATTAGGGTTTTTGCAATAGAGGTACTTCACATAAAATGATACACTTAGCAAAATGCATACACATGACATCATGATCAAGATGCTTAAAGATGATAATGATGATATGTCAAGTTAATTACATGCTAAACACCAGAGGTGTTACAGTACCCCTAATTCTACTATCGGACACTTGTCTATTTTTACCTCTCATTATTTCTCTCTTTTTTTTCTCGAGGTTGTCGGACACTTGTCCTTTTTTATTTCCTCGAATTTTATCATACTTTTGCATAGCCCATGCCTCTAACACAATAATACTTCGGAAGAGTGAATCTTTTATATTTTTGAAACAAAAAGATCTTGATCTTTGGAGCATGATAAATCTCTCAACCAAAACTTCAAGAATTAACAAAAGCTCAACATAAAGTAAATACCCAAATTTTAATATATTTATATAATAATAATAATAATCCCCCTTTTTTATATTATTTAAAATCTCCAGAACTCTAGTGAAACTTGGAACAAGATAGATAGCAACTCAGATCTTCTCATATCATATTCATCAATTACCTAGACTTAGATCAAGCATTCGCAACCCACAAGTTTCCAGTTCAGAGTAAATCATAGATCAAAACAATTATATCCAAAACTTGGGACAATTCAAAGTTTAACACTATGTACCAGAATTAAGCAGAGCAAGTACTTCAAGAAATTATTCTGAGTCTTCTTTTTATTTTATTCAACTATATATCTAAACATACCCTAACTAACATATGATATAAAATAGAACAAAAACTCGATTAAATAAAGCAGACAATAAAAACCCATATTAATATGTATATATCCAACTTTAATTATATAAGTGTGAACCTTCATGTGCCCACTATTTTTTTAGTTTATGTATAAAATAAACGTGAACCTTCATGTGCTCACTATTTTTTTTTTATTTTTATATATATTAATATAGTAAGAAAACTTCATAAAAATACTTACCTGGGGGTGCCTCTCCCCAAGCTGGATGTTGACATAGTCTTTAAACCTTATTGCTTGATGTACTTCTTCCAGTGGAGAATTGATTGAAGTTAATAATGATTGTAGTATCTCGTAGTGGATGAAACATCAGACTGCATGTCAGATTTTCACTCTTCTTGATATCTGCTGTAAACTCAAATAGACAACAAAACTCGTGGAATAGTGGTAAACCATTTTAGTATTAGTTGTCTAGAGTGTCTAGGTTTCAAGAAGAACTAGAACTGGAAATATTATTTGAATTCTATGAATTTAACTATATCAAATTCATCTTCTAGCAATTGTGCATCATAGAAAACCTTTAAATGTTGACCATTTACCTTAAATGTGTTACCTTCATCGTCTTGAATTGTGATTGCGCCATGTGATGAGGTTTCAATCACTGTGAACGGTCCTTCCCATTTGCTTCTTAGTTTTCCATGTCCAAATAGCTTCACTCTCGAGTTGAAGAGCAACACCTTGTCTCCTGGGTTGAATTCCTTCTTTTTCAATATTTTGTCATGCCACCTCTTTGTCCTCTCTTTGTAGAGTTTTGAATTGTGATATGCCTTTTCTCTCCATTCCTCTAGCTTAGAGAGTTGCATCTTTCTCTTCATCCCAGCTGCTTCAAAGTCCATGTTCCACCTCTTTATGGCCCAATGTGCTTTGAACTCTAACTCAACTGGTAAGTGGCAGGTCTTCCCATAGACAAGTTGGTACGGTGACATCCCAAGAGGTGTCTTGTAAGCTGTTCTATAAGCCCATAGTGCTCCATGTAACTTATCCTTCCATGCTATCCCCATCTGATCGACTGTCTTCTGCAGAATATTCTTAATTTGCTTGTTTGATGTTTCTGCTTGTCCACTTGTCTGAGGATGGTATGGTGTTGCAACGTTATGATGGATTCTGTGTTCAGATAAGAAGCGTTTGAACCTCTTATCAATGAAGTGTGAACCTCCATCACTGATTACCATATGTGGAACTCCAAAGCGTGGAAAGATACTCTCTGAAAACATCCTTGTGGCATTCTTGTGATCTGCTGCTCGACATGGTAAAGCTTCAACCCACTTTGAAACATAGTCGACTGCCACCAAGATGTATTCACATTGCCTGGATTTTGGAAATGGTCCCATGTAGTCAATTCCCCAGACATCGAAGAGCTCAATTTGGAGGTTGTTGGTGAGTGGTATGGCATCTCTTGTATTGATGTTTCCATGTCTCTGGCAAGCTTTGCATCTCTTGATGAACTCCTTCGTGTTTTCATACATGGTAGGCCAGTAAAATCCACTTTTCCAAATCTTTGCATGAGTGCGGAATGCCCCATAATACCCTCCATATGGTGATGAGTGACATCTTTTAATGATATTCATACCTTCTTCAACCGGTACACACCTTCTAAGCAACCCATCTGAGCAAACTCTGAAGAGGTACGGATCATCCCATAGGTGGATACGACTTTCATGGATGAGCTTTCGCTTGTTCTCCCCTCTGGGTACATAACCTGGTTTGACGAATCACAGCAACCGCTTCCCCGGCAACGGCGCCAGAAAACTTGTTGACACCTGTGGAGGCACACAGAGACAATTCCGCAAGCGCACGTGTATCATGTAGTTTTCACCCGGAGGTTTTAATATCGTATCCATAGGGAAACGTGTGTGAAACGCCTAACAACTAGTTTGTTCTAGAGTTGCAATCAAGGTATATAATATGATGAGTAGAGAGGATATACCTATGGCTATGATTCTATGTATGCTAAGTCTATGATTCTAATGTTCACTTCGGGACGCCACTTAGACAATAAAGCACCTAGAAAGAATACTCTATTGACATGACTACGGTCCTACTATTTAAGAACCTACTCAATTCGGTGTGGCCTACAAAGGATAGATAGGGCTGTCACCACCTACTTCTACCACACAACCAAAGAATAGGAAGCAAACACACGTAACCGCTAACCTAAGCACCACGCTTATGATAACAATTACTGCTCTAATTCAGAGGCCTAGCAAGAATTAGAGCAATCTAATGAACTGTGAACCAATGAACAAAGAAACATAAACATAGAATAATTAGAAATCGATTACCAGAAGTATCTCAGAAGTAGACTTGAAGTAGCCTAGATCCACCAAAGTACAAGTAGAAGAAGTAGCACCGACAGGCCAGTGCTCCTCTTAGAACTCCTCCCTTGATCTCTCTCTCTCTAATTGAAACGAGACTAAACCCTAATTAGAAGGCTAAACTCTAACCAGAAGGCTAAACTCTCTAATTAGAAGTCTAATCTCTCTTGATTAGCTAACTATGGAGAGGGGGTCCTTTCATGGGACTCCTCTCAACTGATCCTATCTGAAGATATGAATTATGAACTAGGATGCTCCAGGGAGGGGTGAGAACATATATGATGAACGATTGACTTTGATGAGGAAGGTTTGAGGCTTTTCCCGGTTGAGTCATTATTCACTATGCGCTTCATGTTTATGACTAACCGGTGGCGTTGAGTTGTGGTGTTTCTGTGTTGGTGTGCGTGTGCAACATGTGTCTCTTGGCTGTGTTGATGTGCAGGTGTTGAGCTCGGATACAGTGGTCGATGGCGAGGTGAAGGTCAAGTAGAGACGTGTCGTGCCGACGGATCGGGAACGGTGAATGATGGGCGTGCCGTGCGGTGGACGTGCCATGCCGATGTACCTAGAGCGGTGAAGGGCGGATGTGAGGCTTGGACCGACGGACCAGAGGGCCAGAGGACCAGCTGTGGTAGCTGGCACGTGGCATCGGCGAGCGAGAGCATATGGGGATGTGCGGTGCATCGGCCGAGTCAGGACGAAGACAATGGCGTCGTGGCACTTGGCGGGAGGTCGGACACGGGCCTGCGTGTGGCACAAGTGCCGTCGACCAAGTCAAGAAGGAAGGCGATGGCGTTGTGCCCGGCGTGGAGGCTGGACATGCATCGGCATCGGTGCCGGTGGTCGGGTTGTGCGAACCACATCCCGTCTACGGTGCGGGTTCGGTAGCTGAGCCTCAAAAAGCTATCCTCGACGGTTTCCGAGTTTGGGCCTCAAAACTCGGGTGGCCAGTTTCCGAGTTTGGGCCTCAAAACTCAGGATGGACGGTTTCCAGGTTTGGGCCTCAAAACCTGGGCTCGCGGGTTTCCGAGTTTGGGCCTCAAAACTCGGGGTGGACGGTTTCCAGGTTTGGGCCTCAAAACCTGGGCTGGCAGGTTTTCCGGTTTGGGCCTCAAAACTGGGGGAAGGTTCAAAAGGACGGTCGACGCGTGGCGGCACCGAGAGGCTTGCATTGCGGGCGAAGCTATCGGTGAGAAGGCACGGCGGTCGACGGTGACGGCACGTGGCGGCATCCTGGAGCTTGCGTCGAGGCGAAGCGAAGGATGAGAAGGCGCGTGGCCGTCGGATGGAAACTGCCAAAGTTGGACGGTTTTACACCTAGGGGGTATTTGGGTTTAGTACTTCATGAGAGGGAGTTTTGGTCTTCGGACGTGCGCCTATATATATGAAGGGGGCTGGTTAGGGCAGCCCATCCTTGGAGGTATCACTCTCATTTTGTTTAGGTGAGAGGAGGCTAGGGCTAGAGGAGAGACCGACTCTTGTTCTTGAGCTTTTCGCCATCCGCGTTTTGTACTGCGAGGAGTGGCTTGTAACCCGACACAGAGTGCTACACAATTCATCATCTAGTATCAATCCAAGGATCAATTTCACCCCTCTCTTTGTTGGCTGTAATTTGGATCGAATCGCGTTTTTGTTCTTCGCGTTTTGGTTTTTCCCCTCCCGGAGATTTGCCTCGTTCTCCCTCTCTGAGCGACAATTTGCGATTCCGTTTGAATCAGATTGTTTGTTGCCATCAGCTCCTTCTTTCCACCGAAGGATTTCCCCTCTAACCTCACGAGCACATAGATCGGGTCGAAATCGCGTTTCATTCTTCGTTCTTCCCCTTTTCTAGTGTTCTTCGGATTTCTCATCGATTAGTTGGATTGAAACGATGATATCCTAGGATTAGCTTCCCAACACGTAGAAGAACACTTGGGAGAAGTTTGGTTGCAGCCCCATTCGATTTGGTTGAGTTCCAATCGAATTTGAGTTTGATACGGGCTGTTTTTAGCCTTTCTGGGCATTCCCGGACTGTCCGGGACTTATCCCCGGACTGTCCGGGGGTCGGGGCTGTTCACGGGCAGCGAGGTCGCTATTTTCATTTTTGAACGGCGGACTGTCCGGGACTCATTCCCGAACTGTCCGGGGTTCAATAGCGGACAGTCCGCGGTTCACTAGCGGACAGTCCGCGACTGCACAGTTTTTTTGATTTCGTCCGTATCTTTTGCATACGAGCTCCGATTTGTGATCCGTTTGTTGCGTTGGTTTCCTAACTTCTTAAAGATCATTCCAAAGTACTTTTTCCACCATTGGTCAAAGTATTTTTGGTCGGACACTTCCTTCTTCTCCATAGGAGTTAAGTGTTCCGCTTTCGGAGTTTCGTTTGTTCTAGCGGCCGTATCTTTTGCGTTCGAGCTCCGATTTGAGATCCGTCTATTGCGTTAGTTTCCTAACTTCATAAGGATCTTTCCAAGGTGCTTTTGCCACTAGTTGGCCTAAGTAGTTTTGGTCGAACACTTTCCTCTTCTCCATAGGAGTGGGGTGTTCCGTTATCGGAAGTTCGATTGTTCTAGGAGCTTGCTTGTGCAGTTTTGCCCCGTTGCTTTGGTGCTTCGTTTTGGGGTTCTTCGGTAGTTCCGCTGTACCTCTAGGACATCTCCTAGGGTATCCACCTATTCGTGGGTCGTGAACTCACCGGTTGTTTGAGTCTTCTTTTTTGGGGTGATTTTCTGGGACAAGAGCCATCATTTCTCGAGAAGAAATTTGAGGCCCCCATTCACCCCCCCCTCTGGTCGCCAATTCGGTCCTTCAATTGGTCTCAGAGCCAGTTAAGGATCTCTCTACCTTAACCGGTTCCGGATCCGCGAAGGTGACCTTTTTAGAGTGGTTTGGCTTCCGACGTGGTTTGTCGAGGTGTTGAGCTTTTGCTTTGCTAACACTAATGGTGCTTTTAGAAGTGGCACCAAGTTCTTCTTCTACTATGTCTTTGTCTTTTGGTTTGAATGTTTCCAAGGACGACATCTTGGGAAGAAGGAGGAGTGCAGTTGATGAGAGGGATCGCGAGGTGAACGATCTGCTGAACCTTCTACGACATGACGAGCTTTCACCGGAGGATCTCCTATGTCAACTTGGCAAGGCCAAGAGAGGTACACTTGCTTGTGGTCTTGTGGCTTTGCACAACTTATATGAGGCTTGCTCTAGGGATGATGAGCTTTGTGATACCTTGCGTAGAAAGGTAGAAAAATTAAAATGCTCCATTGCTAAGTTGAAGTCTAGTGCCTCTTTGCCTTGCACCTCTTGTAATGACATGGTTAGGAAGAATGATGAGCTAGGCTTTTCTCTTGCTAGCTTAAAATCTGAGAATGAATTGTTGAAATTAAATGCTTCCAAACCATGTTTAGTTTGCATTGACTTGCGCAAGGTCCTTGATTGTGCTAAAACTGAAATAGCCTTGCTAAAGTCAAATGCTTTGTCACCATGTGATTCTTGTGAATCTTTTGTTGCTAGACTTAGAGAATTAAGCTTGATTCACAGGACATGTGTAGATGAACTCGAGCATGCTAGGGCTGAAATTGTTGAATTAAATTCTAAGCCTTGTAGCTCATGCTCTTTGAATAAAAATGCTTGCCTTACTTCTTGTGCTATTCATGATTCTTTGCTTGATGTGAATGGTGATGTTTCTTCCACCGATTTCATTTGCACATCATGCATTGAGTTGGAAAAAGAAGTTTCGGTTTTGAAGCAAATGCGCGATGATATGAGCGCCAAGTTGGTTGAGCACAATGATATGAGTGCCAACCTTGAAAAAGAAAATGAGCTCTTGCGTACCACATATGCCGAGTGCATTACGGAGGAGATGGAAAATTTGAAAAACACTCCTTGTGGTACTTGTGATCGCCTCATGTTTGAAAATGAGGTTTTAGCTAAAAGATGCAAGAGTCTTTGTGCTAAGTCTTTTGAGTCACGCATTTCTTGCAACTCCGATGTTGATATTTCTAAGCTTGCATCTTTGCAACCGGAGTTGAGTTCTTGCTCTGCGCGTGAGTCTCTTGACGTTAGCATTTGTGCCAAGGTTTCGGATAGCTCTTTCATAGCTACTCTTAACTTTGTTGGTTCTTCGAGTGATGTCCAAGGGACTTCTCTTGACAAGGGTGCTTCTCATATTTTTGGGACTCGTGCTCCCAATCCGGTTTTCCATTGCACCTTTTGCAAGAAGGATGGACATTCGCTCGACTTTTGTTTTCGCCGTGTCAAGCACGAGCGGCGTATTCGAGCTAAGGCTTTTAGGAAGCCGCGTAGCCTTTCCCATGGCACGTGTGCTCCTAGTGTTGGCACCAAGTTTAATGTTGATGCTTCTTGTTCTAAGTCCCAAGGGACTTCTCACTTGTCGGAGAATGGTGTGCCTTCCAGTAGGCCTTTGTACCATTGCTCTTTTTGTGAGAAAGATGGGCATCAAAAAAGCTTTTGCTATCGGCGTGCCAAACGTTTGCGCCAAGCTCGTTCTTCTAGGAAGATGGTGGTTCATAGCCCTTCCATGGCATGAACGCTTGTGCTTCTAGTAAGAAGCCCATTTTTGTTGAATGGGTTTTATGACTCCTTTTCTAGTGGGATAGGTCATGGTCGTGGACATGCTTCTAGTACTTCTTCCCTTGGTCCACGTCATGCTTTTCATGATGCTTCTATTGGTTCTTCTACAAAAACCTTGGAAAATGTTTACCTCTTTTCCCGTGGTTCGACTCGTTCTTCCCCTCGAGTTGTCCCTTTGAGGAATGCTTCCAAGGGTGTTTCACAATTGCATTTGAACCAACATTTGCATCATGCTAACCCACAAGATAAGTTGAGTTTTGTGACCAAGTCTTGGGTTCCCAAGTACATGCTTGCTAACCCTTCGAGATCCAAGACTCGGGTTACTTTGTCCTCTTGTGTGTAGATATGAGGACGCGGGGTGGAGAACATGCGCCTAATGGAACTTGATCTTTTAGATGTGATCAAGATTTGATGGTTCTCTACACCCCGCCTAGATTTGCCTCCAAAGAGGCTTTTGCTACTCGCTGAGCTTTCTTACACACTCATGCCTTGAACATCCATGTTCTATTTCTTGTGGTATGAGATGGACTTTCATGTGCTCACTTGTATAGTTCTTGCATGTACATTTTCTTTTGTATCATGTTTTGTTTAGTCTAGCATGTACTATCTTCTGTATCATATGTCATGCTAGCTTTGTGTATAGCTTTTGTGGAATATCCACTTTTTATGCTAGTTTGTGACCCTCATAAACATTGTGCCATGTTTTACGATATCTCTCCATGAGCTTGATTTGTAGTTGTATGATGTTCATTAGGTATCACTTTTCAGGTGCTAGTTTTGTGTAGCTACATGTACCCTGTTGATATGATTAGGTTAAGCACTAGCCTTTCCATGATTTTATCATGTTACATGCTTTTGGATCTATTGCTATCATTATCTTGCATTGTAGCATGTGTTGAGGCTTAGGCTATGTTTGGGTTGATCATGTCTTTAGGCTACATTTTGCTATATAGTGCTTTATCCTGTTGCATGGTAGTCTTGACTAGTTTGAGTTTAGATCTCCTTGCGGTATCATTCATAGGTAGATCTCCTTTTGTTGAGAGTTCACCTTATGCTTATTATGTGACTAACCGTTTTCGTGGAGACCTTGAGGTCACACTGGACGAGACAACGCCTTGTGTTTCTTCTGCCTTTGAGTGTGTAGGAGAACAGGAGCCTGGAGAGAGCATTTCGACTCACGGACCCCATCCCACTTCTGCCACGACTTGGGGTTCCGTTCGAGCAGCTCTCCAGCGAGCACTAGCTGCACCTATGGAAGCGACAGCATCAGGCGAGGGGGAGACGACTTCGGTGAGGCAGGCGCCCCGGAGTTCAGTAGATTGAGGCGTCCCCTCGGGTATCACACCAGCAGGCGGTCATGCGCTTCATGAGGTACCTCTAACACACTTCTGAGTTCAGGTTTTGGTACTCCTCTTCCTTGACCTCTTTTTGCTGTGTGGTCTTTTCGATGTGGATTTTGCTGGCTGTCGCTTGAGCGTTTCCTGGCTCTTCGCTTGTGAGTTTGGTGTGTGTTTCCCTTTTAGTTGGGGAAGCATTTTGCTTGTTGTTTCATAGTTTGACTTCTCCGATACCCTTTTATTTTGGGTCTTTTCTTTTAGGCTAGCTTTTGCTTCGTTCCTTATAGGTTAGCTTTTGCATACATTTCATCATGTATATCTTGCATTTTAGAGCTTCATGTATAGAGCAATGAGAATGAGACTATGCTCTTTTTGGTATGCCCTATTGATTCATGATGATGCTTGTAGCTTAGGCTCTTTTTGATCACTTGATAAATGTTATGAGCTAAGCTATTTTTTTCAAATGGTGAACTTGATTAATCAACTATAAAACCTTTAATTTGTTCACCATTGAGATTGGCAACTAGCATGGGTAGGATGTGTTGAGATCACTTGTGCTATCTTTTGTATGCTAGGTTGCTATGTCTCTTGCATTGAGTCATTCACTTGCTTGGATTGTTCATATTTACCTTGTGCTAAAATTTGATCCAAGTCTAAGTGAATTGAAAAGATCGAGATGGGATTGCATGTGTCAGCACCTCACGGTATCGAGACTGTTTCTCATTGCACTTTTGAGTTAAACTTGAGCCGTGGAGTGTAAGACCGAAACCGGTGCTTTAAGCTTCTGATTGCTTTTCTTGCATAGGCTTAGCTCGGTTGAAAAGTTAGGCAATGACCATGCTTTCAACCTCTCGCAATCACATGCTTTAATATGAACTTGTGTTAATACCGCTGCAATCTCTGATAAAATTTGAAAATAACACAAGTCTATGCTTCATTCTATGGCATGATGATTGAACTTTGCTAGGGGTAGTTCACCTTTTATACTTGAGTTAGCATTTGGTTGATTTCTTGTCTATTCATGCTAAGTGCTATTTTAGTGGTGAACTCCTTTTCAAATGGCTTAAAACTGCTCATATGCTTAATTGTTCATATTTCGTATTCATTTGATCAGTTTGAGCCTTTGCTAGCATTTGTATTGGTTGCTAAAGTTTCAGGGCAGCACCCTTTTGAGCATCTTTTCATTCTGATTGCTATACACTTGAAGCTGTTGCATTGTGCATTTCATGGATGTTTAGCTTAGTGTACATACCCCCAGCTCTGATAAACTTTGTGGTCATTTTCGATGCTTTTCATCAACCCCATACATTTTTTGTTGATGACTTGTCTTGTGTTTGTGTCAACTTTGTGGAGAAAAGTCAAAACCCCTCAGCATGTTCCCTTTTGTCAAGGGGGAGAAGCTGTTTGCAAGGGGGAGCTTGAGTGTTGGCACAAAGGGGAGAGTCATGCATTTTGGGGAGAGCTTTGAGCAAGGGGGAGGTTAGCTCTTTTATGTTCTTCTTCAATTGGTATAGCTCTTTTATGTATTTTAATTGGTATCCTTCATAGTGAGCTTTGGTGCATAGCCTTTGTGTGTAGGCTTGCTTTCAGTGGGAGTCGTTTTTGTCTTGCTGCTTCTCCGTGTGCTCCGAGTGTCTGTGCTCCATTTAGTGTTGAGCTTCTCTTTGTGTTTTTCTCAATTGGTATCGAGCCTGCTAGTCGTGTTGGGCCATTGTTGCCTCTCTCTTGAGAGACTAGCAGTTTTTGCTTGGTATTTTCGATTGATTTGGAGCCTTCAGCTAGTTGTGTTGAGCCTTTTTGCCTCTGTCTTGAGGAACTAGCTGTTTTTCACCAATTCTTGGCTGTTTGTGATTGCTATCAAGTTTTCTGCTAGTTGTGTTGAGCCTCTGTGCCTCTATCTTCAGGGACTAGCAGTTTTGCATTCTAATGCGTTGTTTCAGCCTCAATTGGTATCGAGCCTTGAGCTAGTGGTGTTGAGCCATTTTCTGCCTTTTCTTGAGGGCTAGCTCATTTTTGACTTGGTTGCGTCGAGCCGTTGCCCATGTCTTTGGGAACGAAGTCTTTCGCTCTGTGTGATAGAGTTTTGCTCTTTTATGAGTTGTTGCTCCGATCCCTTGCTTGGTTGCGTTGAGCCGTTGCCCATATCTTTGGGGACCAAGTTTTCAGTTTTGGTATCTCAAACCATCTCTTTGTGCCTAGTTTTTGTCAATTCAATCATCAAGGGGGAGAAATTTCGAAACCCAAGTGAACCCAAGTGGATAAGTACCTTGGTTTCTTTTGTGATGATTGTTTGACAATTTATTTGAGATTGGTTTTTGAAGGACCGAGAAGCAACCAGAAAGCGACCAGAGGGGGGGTGAATGGGAGCTTCAATATTTCCTTTCGGAAACTAGTAGCTACTGTCCCGAGAATCTCCCCAAAAGACAAACCCTAGAGCTTGCTAATGTCCACGACCCTAGATGCAGGGTGGATGCTTTCAAGAAGCACAGCGGGACACTACACAATTCTAGAAAGCCAACGCAAAAGACGGAAATCGAATCCGACAACGAACGAGCAAGCTGCGAACAAAAACGTGCTGAACCTGCACTGACCGGACTCTGCCTGCGTCCGGTCACTGAGCACCGGACGCGTCCGGTCGTGCAGATACTGTTTTCGGAGCTCTCTGTTTGTGACCGGACTCACTGTCCTGGAGCGTCCGGTCACTAGCAGTGCGTCCGGTCAGACAAGAACAAGCCCGGTGAACAGTGCCAAAGACGAGTCCGGTCAGAAGAGAAACGATGCGTCCGGTCAAGTCACGGGAGAGATGCGCTGGGTATTCAACGACCGGACGCACTGGGTCAGCGTCCGGTCAGCCCGTGCCCAGCGTCCGGTCACTCCGTGACTACACTGTTCGTCCACCGATTTGCCCCGATCTCACCCAAAACAAATCCTCTAGGGATCAAACTTGGTGAGATGAGTCACAAGGAGTATAGTGAGCGATCTCTAAGAGATCATGGCTCGAACCTATCTCCAAATCGGTGAATCGAAGAATTTTGGGGGAAAGGAGAAAAACTTGATCCGAAACGAAAATCGACCGATCTCCTAGACCGTGAGGTTAGAGGTGAATTCCTTCGGTGGAAAGAAGTGCCTCACGATCTTGAACAACTTGGTTCAAACGGATTTGCAAAAGATGAACCGAGCAAAGAGATCAAGCGACGGGAAAATCGTGGAGAAAAAAAGGATTTCGCGAAGAACACGAACAAAACGCGAATCACACCCACGAATTGCAAGCCGAAGCGCAAACACACGCTACGACAAGGAGGTTACGGCCTCCTTTCCTCAAAATCAACAGTACACAGAGTTGCAAGTCTCTCTGCGGATCTCAGCTACAGCAGGGGATGGGAGAGCAGGAAACCCTAAGTGCAGGAAGCAAATGAGATGGCTAAAACTGAGATAAGGAGAGGAGGGTGTCTCCCTGACTACTTATCCTAATTCTAGTCTAAGTACATTTCCTACTCTACCCCTCTGTAATCTACTTACAGAGCGAACCAGCTAAACCCTAGGGTTATTCTGGACCAACTCAAGTGGTAGGTAGATCCGACGGCCACGCCCGCACAAGTCGTCCGCGTTGCCTCCACGCAACCTTCCGATTGCCGCCACGTGCCGTCCTCGCTCTGCTCCCCCGGTTTTGTGGCCCAAACCGGGAAACCAGCCTTTTCCAGCTATCCCCCGGTTTTGAGGCCCAAACCGGGAAACCAGCCTCCAAGTCCAATGCCTGAGTTTTGTGGCCCAAACTCAGAAACCCGCAGCGCCCAGG
Source organism: Coix lacryma-jobi var. lacryma-jobi (assembly GCA_009763385.1). Classification (NCBI taxonomy): domain Eukaryota; kingdom Viridiplantae; phylum Streptophyta; class Magnoliopsida; order Poales; family Poaceae; genus Coix; species Coix lacryma-jobi. The sequence continues at coordinate 84,183,050 of CM019822.1, forward strand.
TTTTGAGGCCCAAACCTGGAAACCGTCCTCAGCCCGAGTTTTGTGGCCAAACTCGGAAACCCTCAGCACCCAGGTTTTGAGGCCCAAACCTGGAAACCGTCCACCCGATGGTTTTTCCCTGGCTCTACCACCAAACCGAAGCTGTAGAGGGGATGCACTGCCCGTGCACCCCGTCCACCGACACGTGTCCCCAGGTCCTCGACCCGAGCAACACCGTGCCCCGCAAGTCTCCGCTTGTCGCTGTCCCAGGCTGCCAGCCACCACAGCTGATCCTCAGGCACTCTGGTCCCTCAGTCCAAGCCTCATGTCCGCCCTTCACTGCTCGATCCATCGACATGGCACGTCCGCCGCACGGCACGCCCATCCTTCATCGCACCCAGTCCATCGGCACGGCACGTCTCAGCTTGACCTTCACCTTGCCCTCGATCACTGTCTCTGTGCTCGACACCTGCACAACACAAGCCAAAGAACATGCGATCAAACCCGTTGACAATCACTCATCACTCAGAGACTCGGCATACACCCATGTATCCGCAATCTCCCCCTTGACGAGTGCATTGTCAACTACTCACACAAATCATAATGAAAGAAGGAAGAAGGAAGAAGGAGAAGAAGAGAACTCGACCAAATGACCCAAAAGCATAGCAAAGCCGAAGAAGGTCAAGTGGAAGAGGCGAAAACTTGGTCCCCAAAGACATGGGCAACGGCTCGACGCAACCAAGCAGAGCAAAGCTAGCCCTCAAGAAGAGGTAGAACAGGCTCAACACCGCTAGCAAAACACCAATTGAAAATCAGAGCTAAAAAATGGCAAAATGCTAGTCCCTCAAGATAGAGGCACAGAGGCTCAACACAACTAGCACGAAAACCACTCCGAACCAATTGAAAAACAAACGTAAGGTCTCCGAACCAATCAAAATCAACCTCGACGCCAACTGAGGAAAATGTTTGCTAGTCCCTCAAGACAGAGGCAACGGCTCAACACAACTAGCAAACTCCCCCTCGACAAGTGCAAGCAACCAGGGACTCCCCCTTAGGTCCAATCAAGAGAGGAGCATAAAGATTTGAAAATCTCCCCCTTAGCAAAAGCTCCCCCTTAGTTGAACGCCAGGAGACATATGATTTGCAAAAACTCTCCCCCTTAGTTGAAAATGCACTTATCAAGAAAAGCATCAAGGCAAGAAACTCCCCCTTCCAACATGCATATGAAGTCAGAAATGCAAGTTAACAGCTTCAGGCATATAATCAAAAGAGTGCAAAAATGCTCTAATCGGTATAGCTCCAATGGCACAACTAAGCACTCAAATAGCGAAGGCTCAAACTGATCACACATACGAAATATGAAGCATATGAGCAAGTGAGCAGTTTTTAGCCAAAAAGATAGTCACCATCAAAATAGCACTACACATGTATAGATAGGAATCCAGACAAGTGCTAAACATGTATACAAGGTGAACTACCCCTAGCAAAGTTCAATCATCATGCATAGGAATGAAGCATATACTTGTGATTTCAGTTTTATATCGGAGTTGCAGCGGTAAAGAATTCACAAGTTCAATTATTTAGCATGTGATTGCGAGAGGTTGAAAGCTTGTCTTTGCCTAACTTTTCAACCGAGCGAAGCCTATGCCGAAGCAATCAAAAGCTTAAAGCTACGGTTTCGGTCATACACTACACGACTCAAGTTTAACTCAAGGTGCAATGAGAAACAGTCTCGATACCGTGAGGTGTTGGCAAGCAATCCCATCTCGATCTTTTCAATTCACTAAAACTTGGTTCAAATTTTAAACATGATATGAACAGACCAAGCAAGTGAATGACTCAGAACTAGAGACATAGCAACCCAGCATATATGAAAAGCAGGAATGGACTCAACACACCCTACACATGCTAGTTGCATATCTCAATGGTGAACATTTTCAGATTTTATATACATTAAGCAAATTCACCATTCAAAAATAGATCAGCTCATAACATGTACTAATGATCAGAAAGAGCAGAAGCTACAAGTATCAACATAAGCATCGGAGCATACTAAACAGAGCATAGTTACATTCTAGTGATTATAAACATGAAGCTCAGAATGTAAATGCGTATGCTAAAATGCAACAGAAAATAAGATCAAAGTGGAAGAGTCAGACTAGGATACAACTCAAAATGCTTCCCCATCTAAAAGGGGAAACACACACCAAGCTCACCCCTCAACCTATTAAAGGTTGATTCGTCTAAAGGCTTGGTGAAAATATCAGCCAGTTGGTGATGAGTATCGACATGGCGAAGGTCGATATCACCCTTCTCCTGGTGGTCTCGCAAGAAATGAAAGCGCACATCAATGTGTTTGGTTTTCGAGTGAAGCACGGGGTTCTTAGCAACGCTAATAGCACTCGTGCTGTCACAAAGCAAAGGCACTCGAGAAAAACTCAAACCAAAATCACACAAAGTGGCCATCATCCAGAGTAACTGGGAACAGTAGCTAGCCGCAGCAACATACTCAGCCTCCGTGGTAGACTGGGTGACACTAGACTGCTTGCGAGAAGACCACGAAACAAGAGAAGATCCAATAAATTGGCAAGTCCCAGAAGTGGACTTGCGCTCAATGCGACAACCAGCAAAATCGGCATCAGAATAACCGCAAAGCGAGAGGGTGGAGGAAGCAGAATACCAAATCCCGAACTCAGGTGTGAAACGAAGGTACCTGAAGATGCGCTTCACCGCCTGACGGTGAGAAGTGCGCGGCGACGCCTGAAAGCACGCGCACAGACACACCGCGAACTGAATGTCCGGGCGTGTCGCCGTCAGGTAGAGTAGCGACCCGATCATGCTGCGGTACTCCTTCTGGTCCACTGCTTCTCCATCCACATCCGCATCCAGGGCAGTCGTCGTCGACATGGGTGTTGGAAGAGGCTTGGCCTCACCCATATCGAACCGCTTCAGCAAGTCCTTCGTGTACTTGCCCTGGTGCACAAACGTCCCCTCCCGGGATTGCTTAATTTGCAACCCGAGAAAGAATGTCAGCTCGCCCATCATGCTCATCTCGAACTCCCTGCTCATAGTATCTGCAAACTTGGCAACCAAAGCGTGAGAAGAACCACCGAAAATGATATCATCCACGTAAATCTGGACCAAGAGCGTGTCTTTGCCTTGCCGGAGGAGAAAGAGCGTCTTATCTACACATCCCATTTTAAAACCCTTAGCAAGCAAAAAGGTTTTTAACCTATCATACCAGGCTCTAGGGGCTTGTTTCAAACCATATAAAGCTTTATGAAGTTTAAAGACATGGTTTGGAAACTTGGGATTTTCAAAACCGGGGGGTTGCTCAACATAAACCTCTTCTTCTATGTAGCCGTTTAAGAAGGCACTCTTGACATCCATTTGGAAAAGTTTGAAACCTTTGGATGTAGCAAAGGCCAAGAGTATCCTAATTGCCTCCAAACGAGCTACAAGAGCAAACGTCTCCTCATAGTCTATCCCCTCCTTCTGACTATAACCCTTCGCTACAAGCCTGGCCTTGTTTCTAACAACGTGGCCATCCTCTCCTTGCTTGTTTTTGAAAACCCATTTTGTCCCAATAGGCTTACACTCAGGAGGAGGTGGAACTAGAACCCAAACCCGATTTCGCTCAAAATTCTCAAGCTCCTCATGCATGGCATTGACCCAATCAGGATCCGTCATAGCGTGTCCAACATATCGGGGCTCAAAATTAGCAACAAAAGCAGAATAAGCGAAGTGCGAGATTTGCTGTGACCTGGACCGAGTGACTCGTTCGTCGATGTTGCCGATCATCTGCTGAGGCGGGTGCTGGCGCTGGATGTGTCGTGGCGCCTCCCGAGCTGAAGTAGCCTCCCCCTCAACAGCAGCTGGTGCCTCCCCGGGTACAAATGGTACCGCTCGGGGTGGCGGATCCCACGGCCCCCAGGAAGAAGAGGTGTCGGGGCCGTGAGTCGTCGTAGAAGCCGCTCTTTGCGGCACTGCAGGTGGAGGAGGTGTTGCGTCATCTATCCCTTCAGCACCTTCTTCATCATCATCAAAAAGAGGCTCGCCAACCTCATGATCACCTGCACGCTCAAAACGAGAAGAAGGAGAAACAAGAGTCTCGTCGAAGGTGACATCTGATGTCTCCATGACTCGGTTAGTATCAAGGTTAAGTACACGATATGCTCTAGTGTGAGTGCCATAACCCAAAAATACCTCGTCAGAAGATCGAGACTCAAACTTGTCCAGGTTGCCCTTTTTTAAAATAAAACAGTGGCAACCGAAGACTCTAAAATAACTCACCTTGGGCTGGCGACCAAAACGCAACTCATAAGAAGTCTTCTTCAAAATGGCTCTCAGAAAAATGCGATTTGAAATGTAGCATGCAGTGTTCATAGCTTCGGCCCAATAGCGCCTGGGAGTCCTATGCTCATCGAGCATCATCCTGGCCATCTCAACAAGGGTCCGATTCTTCCTCTCTACAACACCATTTTGGGGCGGTGTGTAGGGGGAAGAAAACTGATGCTCCAAACCAAGGCGGTTACAAAACTTCTCAAAATCTGAATTTTTGAATTCGGAACCATTATCACTTCTAATAGCTCGCATCGAGTTCAAAGGGAACTCGTTCTGAAGACGCAAAATCAGATTGCGAGCGAAGGAGAAAGTCTCAGTCTTCTCAGTCAAAAAGAAGACCCACGAATACCTCGAAAAGTCATCAACAACAACCAAAACATACCACTTGCCACCAACCGAGCTCACCCGAGCCGGACCAACAAGGTCCATATGTAAAAGCTCTCCAGGATGCGAGGTCATGACCTTAGTCACTGGATGGTGGGGAGCGGCAACCATCTTCCCATGTCTACAAGAATGGCAAACTAGATCCTTCTCCATCGAAAGCTTGGGCAATCCTCGGATTAGGCCAAGTGAGCTAAGTCTTGCAAGCAAGTCGAAGCTTAAATGACCAAGCCTCCTATGCCACTTCCAAAGATCGGAGGAAGAAGGACTAGCCAAAAGGCAGCGAGAAGATCCAAACGACTCCGAGAAATTCGCTCGAAAGACTTTCCCAAAGGGCGAAATCAGACATACAAGATCGCCCTGAGGATCTAAGATGCGACTAAGGTTTGGTTTAAAACGAATCTCAGTCATCATCAAAAAGTTGCGAAACAGAAAGCAAGTTAAAATGCAGGTTAGAAACTAGAGCAACATCGCGCAACACAAAGTGCTCATTAACCCGCACCGTTCCGCGAGACAACACCTTACCTTTACTATTGTCGCCGAAGGTTATGTACTCCTTTCCGGCGACCGGGCTAAGGCTGGAGAACCACTTGGCGTTTCCGGCCATGTGCCTCGAGCAACCGGAATCCACCAACCAAATGTCCTCCAACCGTCTTACCTACATCAATAAAAAGACATAGGGTGAGCATACGGTCCAACACTGGGGTTAGTGAAGAAAGGGGAATACCAGTGTTGGGCCGGCTGCTTAAAAGATCGGTTAGCAGAAAAACCATTCCTAGCACGTCTACGGGGGTAGCGATCACCACGCACAAGAGAACGTGGTCCGCTAGGGAAGGAGCGCTCACCGCGATACTCAAAACGCGTTGGGGGAAAGCGCTCAACAACAAAGCCTCCGTCACGGGTTCCATAGCCTACAACTGCAGGCTCCCGCCGGGCACGCTCTCTACGAGGCCTACGCCTAGGAACTTGAGGTTCAGGACCTCTAGGCCTGGCCTCTCTCCTCAGAGCTCTCCTCTCCCTAGGCCTGGGAACTTGACCTCCAGACCTAGCAGCTCTCCTCTGGACATTCGGCCCATGCACACCATGGAGAGGGTGGTACATGTCCGGGTTGTCCATCTCCCGAGCATGGCGTGCCTCTCTCTTGCGCCGAAAGCAGAACTCGCTCAAGTGACCATCTCTCCCACAGAAGTCACACTGGTACCTCACCGCACGCACAGGGGGTTGTTGGTACGCAGGACTGTGGGTATGGGTCACTTTGCCCTTCTGTGGCAACTCCTCCTGGATAGGTGGCATTGTATCCAGCTTGTTCTTTAGGTGGTTGGGTTTGGGATGCCACACTTGGTTCTTGGGTGGAGCTCTCGGAGGTTCCTCAAACACCCCATCCTTGGTGGTAGGCTTAGGAGGCTCTTTGGGTGGAAGCTTGGTTAGTTTGGGAGTAGTGGTGGAGTTGGGCTTCTCACTCGGATTCAGACCACTCGACTCTCCAATCTTCCCAAAAGCAGAGAGATCAACACCCTGAGCAAAACCTACACCAGGACCTCCAGCAGCTCGCTTGAATTGGGAGATCATCATCCCGAGCTGCGGCTCACTACAAGAGACCCATGACAAGATGGTCCGAAGGTATGTGTTTTCCTCCTCGGTTTGCATCTTGCCATGCTTGACATTCGCAATCTCCATCTCCAAACCCTCACACAAGGCACACTTAGCCACACTAGTGCTACCAGAGTTGGCCTCCTCAAGAGACACAATCTTGGCATTTTTCTCTGCCAACTCAGATTGCAAGACAGGACAAGTCTTGCACGCACCCAACAGAGAAGGTCTAGCCTTCAGCTCATCCACCTCTCCTACCAACGCAGCATACTTACCTCTCAAAGTGAGAAGGTCAGTCATGTGCGTGGTGCACATCTCACACTCAACCTCCTCAGACACGACCACAGTGGACTTGGCAAACTCAAGCTCTCTCACCGTGTCCTCCCACTTCTGCCTAAACTCCTTGCGCTCTCTAGCGGCACGCCTAAGCAACTTGTCCTGACTAAGGAGCGCGGCAGTAAGCTTCTCAACCTCAGCAGAAAGCTCGTCATGGGTGAGGGATACCTGGGAGGTGTCGTCGTCGTCGTCGTCGTCCCGAGGGGTGTGCTCCAGCTTGCCGTCGACCTCATCACCAAGCGCCATGGTGCAGAAGCCATCGTCGTCGGTGAAGAAGCAAAGACCGTTGAACTTGTCCTCGATCTTCTTCATCTTCTCGGACTCGTCATCGCTTGAGCAAGCGGAGTCGTCATCCAAGCCGTCGACGTCGCTGAGCGTGGCGAAGAATGCTCGCTGCTCAGCTTGGGCCTTCTCCAAGTACTTCTTCTTGATGTACTCTTTGTCGAAGCCGCCCCGCTTCTTGTGCCTTGGGGGGACGTGCTTCTCCTTGTGCTTGGAGTCGTACTTGCGCCCATGATCGCCCTTCCCCGAATACTTGTTCTTCTTGGGGCAGTTGGCGATGAAGTGGTCGGGGTCGCCGCACTCGTAGCATCCTGAGCGTCCTCCTCCACGGCGATGGTTCATGCGGTTGTTATGGAACCGCGTGAACCGGTTGGCAAGCAAAGCCAACTCCTCGTCTCCCAAAGACTCCAGCTGATCCTCTGTGACAGAAAAGAGAGATGAAAGCGCAAGGCCAGCAGAGGGGTTAGCGGAAGAGCCAGAAACCAAAGCCATAGTCGGGCCAGAAGGATTCGCATAAGAAGCTCTCGACATGGCGTCAATCTCCCTGGACTTGAGCTTGCTAAAGAGCTCGTCGCACGTGAGGGTCTCATAGTTAGGCAATTCGATGATCGCCTGGACCTTTGAGTCCCACACCGACCGATCGAGAGTGTGCAAAAGCTTCAAAGCTCTCTCATGATCGTCGAAAGGCAACTGCTCCTTGTTAGCCCTCATCCTGTTGACAATCACCTGAAAGCGAGCGAATAAACTTTCTATGCTCTCGCCAGGCTGATGTCGAAAGTTCTCATACTCTCTCTTGAACAACTCGTAGAGTCGGGTTTTGACTTGAGAGGTGCCTTCATGAAAGCGCATGAGGGTGGCCCAAATCTCCCGAGCCGTAGAGAGGTGAGAAACGCGATCAAACTCACCCATGCTCAAACAGGAGAACAAGGCGTTACGTGCCCGGCTATTGGCCTCATGCTCATCGATCTGGAGCTGAGTGACACGAGCAGCCAAGACAACGTAATCGTCCCTGTTGCAAATCTCCCAAATAGAAGAGCCCATGCTCTGAAGATAGGCCGACATGCGTATCTTCCAATACGCATAGTTCGTCCCATCAAAGAACGGCGGTTTGCACACGACGCGATCCATGTCGCCTTCTGTGGATCTGGAACCGGCTAAGGTGGAAGATCCTTAACCTGCTCCGATACCAATTGAAGGACCGAGAAGCAACCAGAAAGCGACCAGAGGGGGGGGTGAATGGGAGCTTCAATATTTCCTTTCGGAAACTAGTAGCTACTGTCCCGAGAATCTCCCCAAAAGACAAACCCTAGAGCTTGCTAATGTCCACGACCCTAGATGCAGGGTGGATGCTTCCAAGAAGCACAGCGGGACACTACACAATTCTAGAAAGCCAACGCAAAAGACGGAAATCGAATCCGACAACGAACGAGCAAGCTGCGAACAAAAACGTGCTGAACCTGCACTGACCGGACTCTGCCTGCGTCCGGTCACTGAGCACCGGACGCGTCCGGTCGTGCAGATACTGTTTTCGGAGCTCTCTGTTTGTGACCGGACTCACTGTCCTGGAGCGTCCGGTCACTAGCAGTGCGTCCGGTCAGACAAGAACAAGCCCGGTGAACAGTGCCAAAGACGAGTCCGGTCAGAAGAGAAACGATGCGTCCGGTCAAGTCACGGGAGAGATGCGCTGGGTATTCAACGACCGGACGGACTGGGTCAGCGTCCGGTCAGCCCGTGCCCAGCGTCCGGTCACTCCGTGACTGCACTGTTCGTCCACCGATTTGCCCCGATCTCACCCAAAACAAATCCTCTAGGGATCAAACTTGGTGAGATGAGTCACAAGGAGTATAGTGAGCTATCTCTAAGAGATCATGGCTCGAACCTATCTCCAAATCGGTGAATCGAAGAATTTCGGGGGAAAGGAGAAAAACTTGATCCGAAACGAAAATCGACCGATCTCCTAGACCGTGAGGTTAGAGGTGAATTCCTTCGGTGGAAAGAAGTGCCTCACGATCTTGAACAACTTGGTTCAAACGGATTTGCAAAAGATGAACCGAGCAAAGAGATCAAGCGACGGGAAAATCGTGGAGAAAAAAAGGATTTCGCGAAGAACACGAACAAAACGCGAATCACACCCACGAATTGCAAGCCGAAGCGCAAACACACGCTACGACAAGGAGGTTACGGCCTCCTTTCCTCAAAATCAACAGTACACAGAGTTGCAAGTCTCTCTGCGGATCTCAGCTACAGCAGGGGATGGGAGAGCAGGAAACCCTAAGTGCAGGAAGCAAATGAGATGGCTAAAACTGAGATAAGGGGAGGAGGGTGTCTCCCTGACTACTTATCCTAATTCTAGTCTAAGTACATTTCCTACTCTACCCCTCTCTAATCTACTTACAGAGCGAACCAGCTAAACCCTAGGGTTATTCTGGACCAACTCAAGTGGTAGGTAGATCCGACGGCCACGCCCGCACAAGTCGTCCGCGTTGCCTCCACGCAACCTTCCGATTGCCGCCACGTGCCGTCCTCGCTCTGCTCCCCCGGTTTTGTGGCCCAAACCGGGAAACCAGCCTTTTCCAGCTATCCCCCGGTTTTGAGGCCCAAACCGGGAAACCAGCCTCCAAGTCCAACGCCTGAGTTTTGTGGCCCAAACTCAGAAACCCGCAGCGCCCAGGTTTTGAGGCCCAAACCTGGAAACCGTCCTCAGCCCGAGTTTTGTGGCCAAACTCGGAAACCCTCAGCACTCAGGTTTTGAGGCCCAAACCTGGAAACCGTCCACCCGATGGTTTTTCCCTGGCTCTACCACCAAACCGAAGCTGTAGAGGGGATGCACCGCCCGTGCACCCCGTCCACTGACACGTGTCCCCAGGTCCTCGACCCGAGCAACACCGTGCCCCGCAAGTCTCCGCTCGTCGCTGTCCCAGGCTGCCAGCCACCACAGCTGATCCTCAGGCACTCTGGTCCCTCAGTCCAAGCCTCACGTCCGCCCTTCACTGCTCGATCCATCGACATGGCACGTCCGCCGCACGGCACGCCCATCCTTCATCGCACCCAGTCCATCGGCACGACACGTCTCAGCTTGACCTTCACCTTGCCCTCGATCACTGTCTCTGTGCTCGACACCTGCACAACACAAGCCAAAGAACATGCGATCAAACCCGTTGACAATCACTCATCACTCAGAGACTCGGCATACACCCATGTATCCGCAGTTTTCGAGTACCTTTTGGGAGTTCATGAAACTCCTGTTTCTCTTGACTCTTTGGTTGTGTGGAGGCTTTGCCCGCTTTTCCCGTTTCTTTCGGGACCGAGAGCTTTTATTTGGAGTCTTCATGATCCTTCCTCATATCAAGTGGCCTTGTGTTTGCTTTTGCTTGGCTTTTGGGCACTTGAATGAGGCTTGCCTTCAAACCCTTCCTTTGTGGTTTATTTTTAGTCAATGCATTCATCAAGGGGGAGATTGAGAACATATATGATGAATGATTGACTTTGATGAGGAAGGTTTGAGGCTTTTCCCGGTTGAGTCATTATTCACTATGCGCTTCATGTTTATGACTAACCGGTGGCGTTGAGTTGTGGTGTTTCTGTGTTGGTGTGCGTGTGCAACATGTGTCTCTTGGCTGTGTTGATGTGCAGGTGTTGAGCTCGGATACAGTGGTCGATGGCGAGGTGAAGGTCAAGTAGAGACGTGTCGTGCCGACGGATCGGGAACAGTGAAGGATGGGCGTGCCGTGCGGCGGACGTGCCATGCCGATGTACCTAGAGCGGTGAAGGGCGGATGTGAGGCTTGGACCGACGGACCAGAGGGCCAGAGGACCAGCTGTGGTAGTTGGCACGTGGCATCGGCGAGCGAGAGCATATGGGGATGTGCGGTGCATCGGCCGAGTCGGGACGAAGACGATGGCGTCGTGGCACTTGGCGGGAGGTCGGACACGGGCTTGCGTGCGGCGCAAGTGCCGTCGACCAAGTCAAGAAGGAAGGCGATGGCGTTGTGCCCGGCGTGGAGGCTGGACATGCATCGGCATCAGTGCCGGTGGTCGGGTTGTGCGAACCACATCCCGTCTACGGTGCGGGTTCGGTAGCTGAGCCTCAAAAAGCTATCCTTGACGGTTTCCGAGTTTGGGCCTCAAAACTCGGGTGGCCAGTTTCCGAGTTTGGGCCTCAAAACTCAGGATGGACGGTTTCCAGGTTTGGGCCTCAAAACCTGGGCTCGCGGGTTTCTGAGTTTGGGCCTCAAAACTCGGGGTGGACGGTTTCCAGGTTTGGGCCTCAAAACCTGGGCTGGCAGGTTTCCCGGTTTGGGCCTCAAAACTGGGGGAAGGTCCAAAAGGACGGTCGACGCGTGGCGGCACCGAGAGGCTTGCATTGCGGGCGAAGCTATCGGTGAGAAGGCACGGCGGTCGACGGTGACGGCACGTGGTGGCATCCTGGAGCTTGCGTCGAGGCGAAGCGAAGGATGAGAAGGCGCGTGGCCGTCGGATGGAAACTGCCAAAGTTGGACGGTTTTACACCTAGGGGGTATTTGGGTTTAGTACCTCATGAGAGGGAGTTTTGGTCTTCGGACGTGCGCCTATATATATGAAGGGGGCTGGTTAGGGCAGCCCATCCTTGGAGGTATCACTCTCATTTTGTTTAGGTGAGAGGAGGCTAGGGCTAGAGGAGAGACCGGCTCTTGTTCTTGAGCTTTTCGCCATCCGCGTTTTGTACTGCGAGGAGTGGCTTGTAACCCGACACAGAGTGCTACACAATTCATCATCTAGTATCAATCCAAGGATCAATTTCACCCCTGTCTTTGTTGGCTGTAATTTGGATCGAATCGCGTTTTTGTTCTTCGCGTTTTGGTTTTTCCCCTCCCGGAGATTTGCCTCGTTCTCCCTCTCTGAGCGACAATTTGTGATTCCGTTTGAATCAGATTGTTTGTTGCCATCAGCTCCTTCTTTCCCTCTCTGAAGGATTTCCCCTCTAACCTCACTGTCCGGGGGTCGGGGCTGTTCACGGGCAGCGAGGTCACTGTTTTCATTTTTGAACGGCGGACTGTCCGGGACTCATTCCCGGACTGTCCGGGGTTCAATAGCGGACAGTCCGCGGTTCACTAGCGGACAGTCCGCGACTGCACAGTTTTGTTGATTTCGTCCGTATCTTTTGCATACGAGCTCCGATTTGTGATCCGTTTGTTGCATTGGTTTCCTAACTTCTTAAGGATCATTCCAAAGTACTTTTTCCACCATTGGTCAAAGTATTTTTGGTCGGACACTTCCTTCTTCTCCATAGGAGTTAAGTGTTCCGCTTTCGGAGTTTCGTTTGTTCTAGCGGCCGTATCTTTTGCGTTCGAGCTCCGATTTGAGATCCGTCTGTTGCGTTAGTTTCCTAACTTCATAAGGATCTTTCCAAGGTGCTTTTGCCACTAGTTGGCCTAAGTAGTTTTGGTCGAACACTTTCCTCTTCTCCATAGGAGTGGGGTGTTCCGTTATCGGAAGTTCGATTATTCTAGGAGCTTGCTTGTGCAGTTTTGCCCCGTTGCTTTGGTGCTTCGTTTTGGGGTTTCTTCGGTAGTTCGGCTGTACCTCTAGGACATCTCCAAGGGTATCCACCTATTCGTAGGTCGTGCACTCACCGGTTGTTTGAGTCTTCTTTTTTGGGGTGATTTTCTGGGACAAGAGCCATCATTTCTCGAGAAGAAATTTGAGGCTCCCATTCACCCCCCCCCCTCTGGTCGCCAATTCGGTCCTTCAAGGGCGGTCTGCCCCTGCTTATATAGTCCGGTGGGATGAACCGTGGCCCTCAGATCAAACTGACTTCAATCGGTGGTCAAGATGTGAAGTAGAGGTCGGTTGGAACACATCACAGGAAGGCGGAGCCACTTTCAGGTGGGCCCAGGCCGTCCGGCCTAGTGGTGGGGCCTGCCGGCCCCACCTGGCAGTGACCAGGCTCCGTCTTCGTTCTGGCGTCTTCTGGAGTCTTCTACATCCTTCTAGCGCAGGGATCGAGTTGGTTTGCGAAATAGACCGAGTTGGAGTAGAATTCTTTGATGCGGACATGTTGTCTGGTCCCTGGAATTCTCTGATTTGCTGAAGCTGGTGGAATTCTGTGGATACACCCCTGGAATTGATGGTTCCGGAGTATTCTAGAGTCTTCCAAGCCAATCTTCTCTTTAATTGTGGATAACTTCTTCTCCGGGACTCCGATTAGGGTAAACTTTATATCCGTTTTGATCGTCTCGACAAGCTCTTCGCAATGGTGTGTTCTATTTCATCACTTGAGGTACTTTTATACATGAAATATTGATTATTCAACAAAACAAGTGAGAACAACACAACTCGTGGAACTCGTTAGAATCAAAACCCTAATCTATGTTGATGGTCACTTATATTCACTTTTTAGTAGTTTATTTATATTATAATATATGAGTTAGTGACTGTCAACAATCACGGTGGTTAGCGACGTACCACTGGGCGACATCCTCCGTAACAGAGACGCCAGTGGATGAATCGTGAAATATGCCTTGGAGTTGTCTGAGTTCACGATGCAATTCCACAGTCGTCAAACTATGAAGTCATAGGTCCTACCTGATTTCATTGCGGAGTGGTCAGACATCAGCTTACCCTTAGCTGATTCAGCCGCCGAGTACTGGCAAATGTACTTCGACGGATCTCTAAAAATAGACGACGCTGGGGCTGGTATATATTTTATCTCTCCTTCTAAGGACACGATAAAATACGTTCTCCGCATCCACTTCCCAGCATCCAACAACATAGCAGAGTACGAAGCAGTCCTACACGGCCTCCGTATCGCAGTCGAGCTTGGAATAAAAAGGCTCCTGGTCTATGGAGACTCCGCCCTGGTCGTCAACCAGGTTAACAAGGAATGGGATGTGGTCCACGAGAAGATGGATGCTTACATGGCAGAGATTCATAAGCTCGAAAACAAATTTTATGGGCTAGAATTTATCCACGTACCTAGAGCAAAGAACGTCAGGGCCGACGAGCTGTCTAAGTTAGACTCGACCCGTGCCAAATTACCTCCTGGTGCCTTCGTCCAAGACCTCATAAAGCCTTCGATCCTAGATCAGGCTGACAAGCCCATGGAGCCTGACTCCACAGCAACTGATTTGATCGCACTGCTCAGTAACGACCATACCGACGAGGAAAATAGCTCGTCTGGTCAGCAGGTAGACGACGAAGGTACAAAGCCAGCCAAACAGGCGGCGCCTCCCCAGCCAGACTGGAGAGAGCCCTTCATCAAATACCTGAATGACCACCTCATTCCGGAAGATAAGATTGCTGCCCAGCAACTGGTCCATAGAGCCAAGGTGTACGCCATGGTCAATGGTGAACTGATGCGAAAAGGACCAAAATCCATCGTTTACCAGAAGTGCATTACCTAGGAAGAGGGACTCGAGCTCCTAAAAGAAATCCATGAGGGTATGTGCGGTAACCATGCAGCCCCTCGGATGCTGGTCGGCAAAGCTTACCGAGTAGGTTTCTACTGGCCAACGGCTGTTACTGATGCTGAGGATTATGTGCGTCGGTGTAAAAACTGCTAGATGTTCGCCAAGCAGATTCATGTCCCAGCACATGAACTGCAGACCATCCCTGTCGCATGGCCTTTCTCATGCTGGGGACTAGACATGATTGGTCCTTTCAAAAAGGCGTCTGGTGGTTATAAGGCCGTCTACATACTCATCGACAAGTTCTCAAAGTGGATAGAGTACAAAGCGGTCAAGCAAGGCACTGCTCAGAACGCAGTGAAGTTCCTTGACGAAGTCATCCACAGATTCGGTGTACCGAACACCATCATTACCGACCTCAGGACGCAATTCATGAGCGATGCCTTCTTCGACTTTTGTGATGACAATTGCATAAAGGTCAAATATGTGTCAATCGCCCACCCGAGAGCTAACGGTCAAGTGGAGCGCGCCAACGGAATGATCCTTGATGCACTTAAGAAGCGAGTCTTCTAGGCAAACAAAAAACTCAAGCCTGGTCGGTGGCTCAAGGAATTGCCCGCTGTGGTCTGGGGACTCCGTACCCAACCCAGCCGAAACACAGAGGTCTCACCATACTTCATGGTATACGGCTCCAAGGCTGTCCTACCAGCCGAGGTTGCTTTCAGATCACCACGCGTAGCCTACTATCACGAAGAAACCTCCGACTCAGCACGAGAGGTCGACGTCATAGCTAAGGAAGAGCAGGCACTGGAGTCCTGTGCTCGCACTGCCAAGTACTTAGCAGCAGTACGACGCTACTACAATCGCAACGTCCGAGGACGATTGTTCGTGGTCGGCGACCTCGTGCTCCGTTGAATCCAGGAGACAGATGGCCTAAACAAACTTTCACCAAGGTGGGAAAGACCGCTCAGGGTTAAGGCTGTCACACGCCTGACATCCTATCGGTTGGAGACGCTAGATGGTGTTGAAGAGCCAAATTCTTGGCACATAGAGATGCGCATACGCTACCATGTGTAGAGTCAAAAGATATGTACCTCATTCTTGTACTTAATTTCTCTATTAATGAAGTCTTTTGTCTCCTTACTTTCCAGTTGTAGTTTTCTACGAATATTGCACCCTCCCCCCCCCTTGCATACATGCGCCCTACATAAGCCACTTCTAAACTTTGCCTCTTCCTCGCCGAGAACGATTCGACAAGCACTGCGTCTCGGTCCTCTGTCGATGTGCTATAGCTCCGTGCTAGACGGCACTAGGAGATCCGGCAGTCGCTCTCTAAAGGTACTTAGGATCGTACCTAGTGATCCTGGCGTTCCGCGCTATTCACTAGTGCGTCCCTTTGTCACTGGACAGAGTTAATCGCTTCAAGAGGAGGGACAAAACTTAGTCGTCGACATACGTTTTCTAAAATCTAACCTTATGCGCTAAATAACGTATAGGGAGTTAGTAATTAAAAGCGGCAAAATGCTCATCACCCGCTTGAGCATGCCCAAAATGTGTCTGCATGGCCACCACAAGTTCTGAGCACCCCGTGCTCGCACAACTTACAAAACACATGTTTTTAACACATTGTTTTGAACAAATGGCCCTACTGACCACCACCTTCTTCTGCAGGATCTTCTATCAGTACCATGCCCTCGACAAGGGTAGCAGCAGCCTCAGCGAAGGAGGAGCGGAGTTCTTCGGCGGCGGCATCGTCCACCTCCTGCGGGAGCCCGAGCGCCACGACGGCCGGGTCCACTTCCTTATACCGGGAGCGAACCACGGCCAGCGCTATCGCCACCGCATAGCTGCTAGCCCGAGAGACAAAGCTCTGCAAAGCAGGCCATAGCCTCTGGCACTGGTCAGCCACCACGGTGTCGCGGTGTGCCGGGTCTGCCGGGTGCGCCTCGCTGTTGACACTCCTTAAGTATCAATTCTAAGTGTCAACTAAGTTTGAGAAAGGATACAATTGCAATACACCATCTAGACATAGGGTTTATACTGACAGAATTCCACGAGTTTTGGAGATTGTCTGTTTCTTCAGGGGGTTATCAGCATATACGAAGGAAAGGCCCACATGTCATGATTACATAGAGATAATAACCATCCCCGCACTTTTCTATACTCTAGAAGACTCCAGAAGCCACGGGAAGAAGCGGGAGACCGAGAGGGCCCAGGGGCAGGGTGCCCGCCCTAACCCCTGGGGCGGCCGCCCTATGGCAGCAGCCAATCAGGTCCATCCTCGCGGATCGTGCTCCACCGCCTCTAAGAATCAATTAAAACCATTGGATTAAGGTCGGTTTGATCCGACGGTCGACGTTCATTTGAGGGGGCAATATAAGCAAGGCCCCAGGCCCCCTGCCAGAGGGGAATCCATTATTTTTATCATTATATTTTCCAGAGAGGATTCGCCAGAGAGGGTCCCTTGAATGGATCTACTCTAGGGCTTAGCATTCAAGAGAAACTATCTTAGTTTCTATGTGAGATTAGAGTTTTACTCTTCTAGATTGAGAGAGATAGAGTGGAGGTGTGGATTGGAGGAAGCCCGGCCTGTCGGTGTCTCCTCTCCAGTTTGTACCTACGGGTTCAAGTCTCCAAACCCGAGGCTTGTTCCTAGGATTCTGCAACATTTCGACTTCTAATACTAGTAAGTTCCTTGTTATTATTGTTCTTTGGTTTATGAGTTTACTTTATTCTCTTCGCGTAGAGAGTAGGGTAATTATCTCTAGCGTAAACGTGGTGTTTGGGCTAGGATACTCATAGATATCCCCTATCTAGCCGGATTTGTGGTAGTAACTCGGAAAGTGACAATTCCGTTGGTACCTTTGGAGCCCACGATCCCGTTAGAAGGACTGGTAGGGTTAATAGGCCGGGGGATAAGCATCTTATATGGTGTTTTTCTTATCTTTACGGTTCTCCCCAATAGAACAATAGTATCAACCTTGCATAGGTTAGAACGAGAGTGCTGTGTAGTCTTCTTTATATCGCTTATATCAAATCACCTTGTTTGTAGCCTAAAGGATAGTAGCAATAGATTTGGTTAGTCAGATGCACGCTTTCTCCCTGCGGAAAAACAAATAACGATACTCTGGATAATCTCCCGGGTGAAGTGCTCACCGATATCCGTGCGCTTGCGGATTATTTCCCAGTGATTCTTCTGTCTGCGTTAACAAATATCAACACTCGCCAGGGAAGACGGCCCTCAGGACTGGCCTGATGCACGCAGGCATCTTGTCCAGCCTCCCCTAGAGGGCAGCGCAGGTGTCCTCCAACACCTTGAACTGGGCCATGCGCCGGTCCGCCGTCTCTGCAAACATATTTGGTGGTTAGTCTATACTGCTCAGACAGAATACGGCAGACAACCAACAAATCTCCACAGTTTGTACACTTACCGAGCAGCGAGGCAATACGTGTGCCATCCGCCTCAGATTGCTTGCATGACTGCTCTGACAGAGCAGCCATATCCTGCGCTAGCGCAGCAACCTGGCCTTCAAGCTCTATACACAAAAGAGTAACCATGTGTTGGCATCTTAACAAACGGCCTCGCCAAAGGAAGTTGAAGTCGACAGTTACTTACCCTCCTTCTCCTCCGCCCAGCGCCGCAGAGCTGCCATCTGCCTCTCCTGCTCCACCAACCGAAATTGATAGACCAGAGCCTGGCGTTCCAGACTGGCCTTCTCCTCTCGGAGGACATCGCGCTCCTCGACAATCGAGGCGAACCGCCGAATGGTCCGGCCTCATTGCACGTTGGTGGAGTACAGGGACTATGCAGACAAGGATCAACATTTAGTTGCTAACAAAAATTCAAAAACCAAGTGGCCAGACACTTACTCGGATGCGCTCGCCGAGCACCTCCAGCGCCTCCTTGAGGCCTGCCTCCTCATCATCACTGGGAATCTCCTCATGTGAGATATATTCATTACCCAGCTTCCTGGTGATGAAGACGCGCTGCTTGGGGAGGTCGGTGCACGGCGCCCGGGGGATTTCCTCCACCGGCTCAGGTGGCGGCGGAGCTCTCAGAGCGGGCGGTGGAGAAGCGCGCCAAGCAGGCCGCGGCGGTGCACGCGAGCCAGCCGGCTGCAACGCAGAGCGAGGCTGATGACAGGACGACTCCGACCACGGAGTGGGGATCACCTGCCTCTCCGCCCAGTCGCTCGCCGGCCTCTGCTCATCCTGCGCAGCAGCGCTCGTGGCATCCGCCTCGCCGGGCTCCCGTTCCCCGCTCGCTCCCACCGCCGGAGCTACCGGCGTCACCGTCGTGCCCGTAGAGCTCTAGGTAGGGCCGACACCCCCTCGACTACTAGAAGCGATAATGCATTCGTGTCACAAGCACAATTCTAATACAGAAGAACAGCGTAAAGGTACGAGGTCATACCTTCAGTGCCACTTGTTGAGGAACTACGGCACCTCGCCGCCGGCCGAAACGCTCCCTCCAACCCCAGGCCCGAGGACTGGGCTAGGCCGCCCGCGCCCTGCGTCCGGGGACTGCCCGGCCTCTTGTGCGGTGGCCCTGAGCGGCGTTGCCGCTTGCTGCGCAGTGGATGCGCCCGTAGCTGACGAGGTCCCCCTCGGTGACCTCTGGGGACTCGGCCGGGGCGGGTGGGTCGGACCACCTGTGTCCCCGGCCTGAGCTGGATGCTTACGCTGGCGCTCTGCCAGTGTGATATGGTCCTCAGAGTCGGTGGTCGGGGGGCTCTTGGGCCGCGGCCTCTTGCTGCCGCCACCGCCCTTGCCACCGTCGAGGTTTAACTTACCTCCGGTGCCAAGGGTGGTGGGCCTCTTCTTCTTCTGGGGCGGCACGGCGGACATAGGCCATTTGTCCACCACGCGTCGGCGCACCCTGACGGGCGGTGCACTCAAATCATCATCATCATCTGAACTTAGGTCCAAGACCTCAGTCCGCTCACTGCTTGGTGGCCTCGGGCGTGCACCACGTAGTGCATCGCCCTCCGGCCACGCCTCTGCTGGAACCGAAGAAAAAAAGAGGTCGGAGCGACCCTACACATAGAGCACACTGGTGGTTAGTACACTGCATACAGTCAAATATGGTGCAAAGCTGAGCACTGCACAGAACATACCTCTGGTGGTGGACGGTCGAGCCTGAATGGCTTCGCCCTCCTCTCCGGGAAGCTAGTCTCGTCATTATACTTCTCGAAGAGCATGGTCAGCCACCTGTTCAGCCAGGCTTCGTCGACCTCCTCGTCGGTCTCCCGAGAAGGATCCGCCGGCCCGTTGTACGAGTACAGCGGGTTGGCACGCTCCTTGCACGGTTGCACCCAACGGGCAAGCCAGTGCGCCGCCACCGACACTCCATTCACTGTCCTATTATTGATCAGCTTCAGGAGCTCCTCCACCTGGAACATGTCCGTGCTGGAGGGCCCCTCCGACCACCTGGAGCTGCGCTCCGAGATCTGGTGAATGTCACAGGGGACCCACCTCCCGGACACATCCTGGCTCATGTAGAACCAGCGAGTGTGCCAGCCCTTAGAGGTGGACCTGAACTTGCTGCCAAGCCAGGTGGCTGCCATATTATCCCTCAGGCGAATATAGCAGCCACCGGCGATCTGGGACCCCCTGACCTCCACCCCCTTCTTCTGGAGCACGAAGAAGTGGCGGAAGAGGTTGAAGTGGGGGGTGGTCCCCAGAAACATCTCACAGTAGGCGATAAAAATCGCCACTATCAAGATAGAGTTGGGGTCTAGATTGCAGATCGAGATCCCCCAGAAGATACATAGGTCCCGAAGGAACCCGTGCACCGGCTGCCCCAGCCCACGGACAACAAAATCTTCGAAAACGACGAACTCACCGTCGTTCGGATGGGGTTCGTCTTCCCCGCGCGGCTCCCGCCACACGCTGAGCTCCGCGGGCGGGAGGAAGCCCTCGGCGGCAAGCTTCTCCAGCGACTCCCTGGTGGAGCCGGATTGGGTCCAATCCGGATCTCGCGGAGCCACCTCGGCCTTCTTCCCCGCCTTCTTCCCACTCCTCTTCACTCCCATCTCCGACGGCGGTGCAGACAAATGGGGATGAAACCCTAGATCTCGCAAGCATGCAGAAGGCGGAGTGCAGCTCTGCGGCGGCACTACCTCTAGCGGTTGGAGCCCGGTGGAGGTTTGCGGCGGCGGAGTCGGTGAGATTTGGGCGAAAATGGGGGAAGATTCGAGTGTCGTACAGTGCAAGGAGGCGGAGAGTCGCGGAGAGCTCGAGAGAGTGCGGAAGCGTGTGCGAAATGAATGCACAGAACCGACTCCCCTCGGTGCGGTGGACATTTATACTAATCGGGTGACGTCTCTTTGACTTCTAGGGTTTGAACCCCTTGACTCGTGTGGACGCATTATCTAACCTAGTGGGCCATGGAGGACTGGGCCGCACGCTTGTCCTACCCACGTGTACTGAACGGTTGGTTTATCCCCACACAGAATATTCCTTTTGGCCCATACGGTGCGCACTGCTAGTACTGGGCTGCATTTTTTAACTTGGGGACTAACCATTGGTCCTCAGGTGGCCCCTTTTTACGCAAATGACCTTGGCTTACAGAGCACCTCTGGTCTGTTTCCTAAGCAGAAAGCCGTAGGTTCGGACTTGTTTATTTCTATCTTATTGGATCTTTTTCTTAAAAGTTCAATAAAACATATACTATCTTTCATCGAACTTGGGGACTACGTGGACCCACGTCACCTTGCGGTGACTTAGAGCCTATTGCTCGGTTCTTTAAGTTCTGGAAGGTATCTTCACTGCAGGGTCACGTTCAAAACATCCCAGTGCTCCTATGGGCATGTGTTTACGTGGGCCCACATCCCAGGACGTGAAAAGAAATTTTCTTTTTTCTTTTCTGAGCACCATACATCTTTCAAAAACAGCTGCCTTGACAAGATCAGTGGTCAGGACGACGGCTGCTCAGGCGAAGGTGGTCTGAGTTGAGTGCTCAGCAAATGCGCTCCTCAACACGACGTGGTCAGCACCTCTGCTGGTCAGCAAGGCGTGGTCAGCAACAACACTGCTCGGCACTGGTCAAGACGGTGGCTTCCTCAAGATACATGGTGCTCGGGGACTAGCTGTGGGGGTATAGACCCTGTATACCCTCATAAGCAGTCTCTGGGCTGCTCGGCAAGATGGTCCAGACCAGACGAAGCTTTGACCCATCGACGATCAGGCTGGTGGGTTGGACGACGAGACAGAGCCGTGGTCCGCAACCGACCAGGAGGCGGAGCACGTACGAGGATACTTGACCTGCAAGTAGACTTAGTCGGTTAGGTTAGGCTTGAGTCCTCCGAGGACACGACGTGATGTAACCGACCTCTGTAACCTTGACTGCTCGGCTATATAAAGCAGCCAAGGACCCCCTAGAACGCATCGAATCTGATCTGACCTAATCTCTGGCATCCTAGATCTAGAGAGCTAGGCACCCCATTGTACTCTGATACAGCATAACACGAGAAGCAGGACGTAGGGTATTACGCTTCTGAGCGGCCTGAACCTGGGTAAACTCGTTGTCTTGGTTGTTCGTCTTGCTCCTCCAACATCTGGATCGTGGTCTAGAACACAGCCCTTACCGAAACTACTACTGTGGGACATCCCGTGGTAGATTGCCGGTTATCTGAAATTGACAACAGTCTTATAACCACCAAGCGCCTTTTTGAAAGGACCGATCATGTCTAGTCCGCAGCATGAGAAGGGCCACACGATAGGGATGGTCTGCAGTTCGTGTGCTGGGACATGGATTTGCTTGGCGAACATCTAGCAGTTTATGCATCGTCGCACGTAATCCTCAGCATCAGTGACGGCCGTGGGCCAGTAGAAACCTGCTTAGTAAGCTTTGCCGACCAGCGTCCGAGAGGCTGCATGGTTACCGCACATACCCTCATGGATTTCTTTTAGGAGCTCGAGTCCCTCTACGTGGGTAATGCACTTTTGGTAAACGATGGATTTGAGACCTTTTTGTATCAGTTCACCATTGACCATGGCATACACCTTGGCTCTACGGACCAGTTGCTGGGCAGCAATCTTATCTTCCGGAACAAGGTGGTCATTCAGGTATTTGATGAAGGGCTCTCTCTAGTCTGACTGGGGAGGAGCTGCCTGCTCGGCTGGCTTTACACTTTCATCATCTTCCTGCTAGCCAGAGGAGCTGTTCCCCTCGTCGGTTTGGTCGTTGCTGAGCAGTGCGATCAAGTTAGTAACTGTGGAGTCAAGCTCTATGGGCTTGTTAGCCTGATCTGGGATCGAAGGTTTTATGAGGTCTTGGACGAAGACACCGGGAGGTAAATTGCCATGGGTCGAGCCTAGCTTAGATAGCTCGTCGTCTCCGACGTTCTTTGCTCGAGGCACGTGGATGAACTCTAGCCCGTAAAACTTATTTTCGAGCTTGCGAATTTCTGCCACGTAAGCATCCATCTTCTCGTGGACTGTATCCCACTCCTTGTTGACCTGGTTGACGACCAGGGTGGAGTCCCTGTAGACCAGGAGCCTTTTTATTCCAAGCTCAACTGCGATACGGAGGCCGTGTAGGGCCGCTTCGTATTCTGCTACGTTGTTGGATGCCGGGAAGTGGATGCGGAGAACATATTTTATCGTGTCCTTAGAAGGAGAAATAAAATATATGCCAGCCCCAGCACCGTCTATTTTCAGGGATCCGTCGAAGTACATTTGCCAGTACTTGGCGGCTGAATCAGCTAAGGGTAAGCTGATGTCTGACCACTCCACAATGAAATCAGGTAAGACCTGTGACTTCACGGTCCTGCGGCTGCGGAATTGCAGCGAGAACTCGGCTAATTCCAATGCATATTTCATGATCCGTCCACTGGCGTCCCTGTTACGGAGGATGTCGCCCAGTGGTACGTCGCTGACCACTGTGATCTTGTATGCTTGGAAGTAGTGGACCAGTTTTCGTTTTGTAATCAGGAGTGCGTACAAGAGCTTCTGTACTTGGTTATACCGCTGCTTGGACTCGGTGAGCACTTCGCTGATGTAATATTTAGGTCGTTGGACCCCGTAGACTTTACCCTCTTCCTCACACTTGACTACCAGCACCGTGTTGACCACGTTGGTTGTGGTGGCGATGTATAGGAGCAGCTCCTTGTCCGGCTTGGGAACTGTCAGGAGTGAGGGAGATGCGAGGTAGGCTTTAAGCTGTTTGAAAGCTTGGTCAGCCTCCTCGGTCCACTTGACTTGTCCTTCGCTTTGAGAAGTTTGAAAAAGGGGAGACCTTTTTCGCCCATGTGCGAGATGTACCTGCTCAGCGCTGCCATGCACCCGGTGAGTTTTTGGATGTCTTTGACGCACCGGGGTAATCAGAGATTTAATACGTCGGCTACCTTCTCAGGGTTTGGTCGGATGCCGTCCTAGCTGACCAGGTGGCCGAGTAGTATCCCAGAGGGTACACCAAAAATGCACTTATTGGGGTTTAACTTCCACTTAAACTTGTTGAGTTTGTTGAAGGTGCGTTGAAGGTTTGCGATTAAAGAATCGACTTTTCTGGATTTTATCACCATGTCGTCTACGTATGCCTCTACGAGATCATCGGTGATCTCTTATTCGAGACAAGACTGGATAGCCCACTGGTAGGTAGCTCCGACGTTTTTGAGACCAAATGCCATGGTTGTGTAACAAAAAGCACCGAAGGGGGTAATAAAAGCGGTTTTTTCTTGGTCCTCCTTTTTAGAGCTATTTGGTGATAGCCGGAGTAACAGTCAAGAAACGAGAGAAACTCACAACCTGCAGTTGAGTCTACGACCTCGTTGATGCGACGGAGATTAAAAGCCTGCTTAGGGCAGTGTTTGTTGAGATCCGTGTAATCAACGCACATCCTCCATTCTTTATTCTTCTTTTGAACAAGAACTGGATTGGCTAACCAATCCGGATGGAACACTTCTCTAATGAAACATGCTGATAAGAGCTTAGCTACTTCTACTCTAATGATCTCCTTGCGGTCTTGATGAATTGGTGCATCTTCTGCTTGACTGGCTTGGCAGTCGTCTTGACATCGAGGTAGTGCTCGGCCTTCTCCCTAGGGACACCAGGCATGTCGGAGGGCTTCCACGCGAACACGCTGATGTTGTCCCATAGGAATTGGACGAGCGCGCGTTCCTATTTGGGAGGAAGGCCGTCTCCAATCTTCGTGACCTTGGACGGGTCATCGTCGGAGAGGTGGACTGTCTTGTGCTGCTTGACCTTGTCGGATGGGCGTCGACTAGATCTAACAGGTACCTCGAGGTCCGCCGGTGGCGTGCTCTCGACGTCCAGGCTGGTATGCTTCAAAGCATGCGTCAGGTCCTGGAACTCGGTCGCGGCGTAGGCTTGAGTTTCGCACTCTCGAGCCATGTATATGTTGTCGTGTAGGGAGAGGGTGCCCTGCTCGGTAGGCATCTTCAGCATGAAGTAGGCATAGTGGGGTACCGCCATGAACTTGGCTATACCTGGTCTGCCCAGGATGGCGTGGTAGATTCCCGCGAAGTCGGCTGTTAGCATCTCTAACAGCATTATCGGAAATAGAATTAAGGTCTATACTAGTAATGGCATTAGAGGCGTACAGGCACTTCCTAACGTCGCTTAAGTCAGGTTGTCATCCCCAACACGGCGCTAGAAAGTGTTTTAGTAAAATCATGCACATAAAATATAAGACAAAGTTATCCGCAAGCGCACAGATAAATACTCCCGTTGTAGCATTTCACCCACGAAGGTTCCAGGTATCGTTATTTATAATTTTACCCTAGGAAGGCAGGTCGAGATATATGGAGAACAAAAGCTTATAACTTACACTTATGATAAGAAATTCTCTCAGATCATATCAAACAGGGATCAATCATAATAAAGGATAGATAGATAAATATGAATAACTCAGATAAAGATAAACCTAGAAATAGATACTAGAGCATTGTAATCCTGGGCAAATAACTAATTAAGACAGTAGAAAGAATAAGGATATATTCCTATAGGTTATTCTAATTATAGGTCATAGACTAGTTAGTTAGTGCAGTACATTTAGCAATCATAGTTAGGGTTAGGTTATGCTTATACGCAGGAGACATTACGGAGGTAGTCCCGCATACAGAGTACGGATATCTACCAGGTAACCAGGTCTTACTAGGCCTATATACGGGGAGTGGACTACAGAGGATTCAACGAAGCTATAATAGTCACCTTCACGATCTACCACATGGCCCGGCATATAGGGTGCATCCGCAGGTAAACAATGTCTAAGCACCACGCTTACACAATGTCGACCACCCACCCATGATATCAAAGGATGAGTGCTATACGAACAAGAGCATAAACACAAGGCTAATCCAACTATGCTAAACATATAACTAAAATAGGCTATGAACATTATAACTATGAATATGAATTAGTAACAAGTCTATCAAGTAATCAACTAGAACGAGAATTAGAATAAGATTAGAAGAACACTTAGAACTAGAACAAGAACAAGATGAACTAGAGAGTAATTAGAAGAACTAGAACATAATTAAAGAAAAACTAGAAGATAATTAGAAGACAATAAGAAGATAACTAGAAGACAATAAACAATTAGAGGAACAATGTTGATTACAAGAGAGGATTAGAGCTATTACCTAGCCTCCTCACAACTAGATCCGGAATCCAAGCTTTGCTTGCTTCCTCTAATCCTACTTCTAATTAACTAGCCCTAGGATATTGTGAGCTCTAGGTTATCCTATCAAGGGACACCTTTGAACTGAACAATGAATTATGATTTGATTGATACAGGAGAGGGGGGTCTGCCCACGTTTATATAGTGCGGTGGGATGAACCGCAACCCTTGGATCAAACCGACATGCAACGACGACGTAGATTGAAACCCTAGGTTGGTGGAGAGGCGGTGGAGAAGGACGGAGACACTTCCATGTGGGGCCAGGCCAGCCGGCCAGGGGGTGGGGCTGGCCAGCCCCACCTGTCACCCTCTCTCCCGCTTCTTCGTCCTGGTGTCTTCTGGAGTCTTCTACTTCCTTCTTGCGCGGGGGTCGAGTCAGTTTGGCGATAGATGGAGTTGGAGTAGGATTCCTTGCCGCCGTCTTCCTGTCTGGTCCCTGGAATTCTATATATTACTGGATCTGCTGGAATTCTGAGGATTACACCCCTGGAATTGAGGTTCCGGAGTATTCCAGAGTCTTCCAAGCCAATCCTTTCTTGAATTGTTGATATCTTCTCTTTCGGGGCTCCGATTGGGGTAAACTTTATATCCAATTCGATCATCTCGACTTGCTCTTCGTGTTGGTATACTCAGAATCATCACTTGAGATACTTTTTAGATGAAATATATTAATAATCCTGCAAGACAAGTGAGAACAACACAACTCATGGAACTAGTTAGGATCAAACCCTAATCTAGGTTGATGGTCACTTAAAAGTGGTTTTTAATAGTTTATTTATATTATAATATATGAGTTAGTAACCGTCAACAAGTTCCCCCAAGCTTAACCTTTGCTAGTCCCTTAGCAAACATTAGATTGAATTATATAGTTGGATCAGGAGTTGCTACTATGCTTTCATGCCTCAAAAGTATAAGTGTTCAAAAAGTTTTTTTTAGAAGATAACAACAGTAACTTACTCATATTACCTGAAACTATGGATCTTTCCACAAGGGTCTCCAGTAGTTAATAAGTAGAACGATCAAGTCAAACACTATTTCTCTAGTTCTTCAATCAACCTTTATTCTGGAGGTTTTGCAAGATTTTCAAAATAAAACTCAGAGATTCCTTGTATGATTCTTTTAAGTCTCTCATTTATGGTATTTGTGGATCCTTACCAAAAAAGCAATGGTATACATACTTACATAACACTGATTGCATAGTTAAATTATAAATCCTGAGAAACTTGGCATGCAATCTAATCAAGGTGTGCATGTATGTGGACCTATATGGAATAGTGATGATTACAGGGGTAAACAATGGTGGAAACATAGTAGTGAAACCTTATCATCCACTGTTCCTAATATTGATACTTCTCTCCTTTTGATCTCTTGCTTGAGACAACATGGGCTATCTTTTTTTCAGGTGGGTAGTATGATACCCCTAATTCTACTGCCGGACACTTGTCCATTTTTACCGCTCAGGTGGGTATCTTTGTACCCCTAATTCTACATCGGGCACTTGCCCATTTTTACCTCTCTCTCACACTTTTTCTTTTTCGAGGTTTCGGGCACTTGCCCCTTTTTATTTCCTCGTATATTTTTGCATAACCCATGCATCTTTCTACAATCAATCTTTTGAAGAGATAATAACAATACTTCGGGACAATGAGTAATAAAATTACACTCATGAGGAAATATGAATCTAAATGGACAGGCAAGTGAAGTGTACGTGATATTGATTTTAATTGCATGACGAGCATCTAAGGGTTTATAACTCAATTATACTCAATGCATACGTAAGCAGTAAATAGAAATTAGGGTTCTTAATTTATTAGGCATATATGGTAGGAATTTTAAGAACTCTCATCATACAGGAACTCATCATAATTTTAAATTTTCAAAAGATAAATCCTCCAGAACTCTAGTATCTCTAAGAACAAGACAAACAGTAGTTCAAACCTTTACATATCATACTTATCAAATACCTAGACTCAAGGTTTAACAATCCACAAGTTTTAAGTTCAGAGCAAAGTAAAAGATATTTATTTTATTTTGCAAGACTTTAGGAAAATTTAAGGTTGAACACTAGATACTTGAGAGAAATTACGACAGAGCAACTATTCATCATTTCCATGCAAACAAGTTTTCATTTTCCAGAGCTAGTTATTTTAAGGCAGGCAAGCAAACCTATATCCTCTCTTGTTTATTACCTAAATATTAATATAAGACCTAATAAAACTTTAACTAAATTTTAATATAACTAAGTAGACTTTTAATATTACTAAGTAAATATATCCCATTTATAAAGACTATTAAAAATATTATAGTAGTAGATAGTAATACTTATCCCAATAATTGTAGGAGATGCTCCTCCCCCAAGCCTAATGTTGACATAGTCATTAAGTCTTGATAGCATAGGTGTTCTTCATCTCTCTAATCCTACCTAGAGCAGTTGAAGTTCTCCTTGTCTCATTGATTCCTGCTAACTCAAATAGACAATAAAGCTCGTGGAACAGATTAAGCGTTAGTAGTAAAAATCTTTTATGTCTTGAAGAGCCTTATGAGTATTTTAGCAAGCATGATTCAACAAGATCTTAATATTTTTGGATTTTCTATTTATATATGCAAATGCAAAGAAATAATGCAGAAATATATTTTTTTATGCCTCCACAGTAAATAGTTGGAAGACTTATTCACATGGGGCTTTTGTTTTCAGTTTTTAAATGTAATAGTATGATGCAAACAACATTTTTATTTTCTTTTTCTAATGCAGTACAGAAAGTAAATATGCTATGACGTGCTAGAAATATCATTTATTTTATTTTTTACAATAGGATGCAGGAAGTAAATATGCTAAAATAAAAACTATGCATTAAATTAAATATGAGGATAACTACCGATGTTACCTTTCGGCAGAGGTTCGGAGATTCATGTCCGTCGAACCGGACCTTCCCTCTTCTGGATCAGACTTCCCATGGTGTATCAGTTGTCTTGAATTGGGTTCCTAATTTTTTCTCTTCCGTGGGTGGCGTCTTCTTCCTCCATACTTTCTTAGTCTTAGGTTTCAATTCCGGGGTTTCCTTAATTTCTCCTTCTTCAATCTCTGGGGTAGCCTCCTTTCCAACTTTATCCATATGACTAGCCTCTCCTTCCTTAATGGCTTGTTTCTTTTGAGAATGGCGTCTCCTATTTCTGTGCTTCTTGGGCTTATCAATGGTGATGTAGTTGACAAAGTAGCAGCGTACCTTCCCTCCAGGAAAGTGAAAATCGATCTCTCCTTGCTTCATGTAGATAATTGCGTTGGTGGTGTGAAGGAATGGTCTTCCTAAGATAAGCTCAACATCATCGCTCTCCCCCATATCCACAACTAAAAAGTCAGTGGGGACCTCATATCCTCATATCCTCTTATTTTTACTATGACATCTTCTATTAATCCTTTGGGAAATCGGTATGATTGGTCCGCCAGCTGCAGCTGCAAATACGTTGGAGATAACGGCAAATCTCCATATAGATATTTATACGTTACCATGGACATAATGTTGACGCTGGAGCTGATGTCGCAGAACATGTTCCAAAAGGTTCTATCTCCGATATTGCAATCGATGATAGGCATCCCTAGATCAAACGTCTTCTCAATCTTTATTGGGGGAAGTTCAGGATCTTGAGATGGCAGAATCGTGTTGACCATCCGTACTGAGTCCTTGGGTGGCTTGGACACCTTCTTCTGCCCTTTGTTGAAGATCTTCTTCTTTTGAGCAGGAGTTGCTAGTTCGTAGTCGTACGGTCTCTGAGGATGGACTCGGTTCTTGAGTGTATTATTCTTGAAGCTGAACCTTTCCTTCCTTGTCCCAATGGTGAAACAGATCTTGGCAGTATCAGTGTAGATGATGGCCTTAGCTATGCTCAGGAACGGTCGTCCCAGGATGATGGGTGCTCTTTCATCTCCTCCTATTTCTATAACTACAAAGTCTACACGTACGTACGAGTGTCCAACTTGTACGCTAACGTCTTCAAGGATTCCCTTGGGGTAGCACAATCTTTGATCTGCAAGCTGCAAACATATGGTTGTGTACAATAAAGGTTCACCATGAATTTTCTCATATATTACCTTAGGCATGATGTTGACACTTGCTCCAAGATCACAAATGGCTTCTTCAAAATCATAGGCTCCAATGTGGATAGGGATGACAGGCCTCCCTGGATCACCTCTCTTCTCAGGGTAGTACTCTTCTCCTGGTTGTCTCATCCTTGGTGGAGCTGTGTAGTAATCCCCTGCATTGAAAATGTCTACAAGATTCATAGTTTCTAATTCTTCTGGATTTCCAGGAATCTTACCTTTTTCGGTCACAGGAACTAAAGCTGCTAGATGAGAGATTTGTGACTCTAACATCTTATTAAAGCTAAGTTGATTTTAAATGGCAGAAGTAAAGCTATCCATTCTATTATTAATGGTTTCAAGTATTTTATCATTGGAAGCTATCTTTCTAGACATATTATCAATAACTTTGTTTTGATTAACAATCATCTCTCTCAAAGGCGGCTGGTTAAAGTTATTACCTTGATAGTTACCTGAGTAATTACCTTGATAGTTGGGCCTTTGTTGCCGATTCCATCCTTGATTCTGCTGAGGACGATAGTTGTTGTTGTTGTTGTTGATGTAGTCCTATAGAATTTCAGGACAGTTGCTTCCCATGTGGCCAGTGCCTCCACATTCTTCACAAGTCATGCGAGAATCATTGATGTGCATGACCTCCTTCTTCCCTTGGTCACGTTCATCTAGCTTCTTGATGAGTTGATCCAATTGCACAGACAACATATCTATCTCCTTGAGTTGATGGATTCCTCCTCTCTTCTTTGTTGGTTGTGTGCGTTCATCGTTCCATCCTTGGTTGGAGCTATCTTCTCAATGAGATTTGTCACCTCAGCAATAGTGAGTGACAAGAATGATCCTCCAGCAACTGCATCCACATTATCACGGGCACTTGAGGTGAGTCCATGATAGAAGGTCTGCATAAGTAGCCAATTCTCCATCCCATGGTGAGGGCATTCTGATATGTAGTCTTGAAAGCGTTCCCATGCCTCAGGGACAGATTCATCGTACTGTTGCTGGAATGTTGAAATCTTTGCACGTAGGGCATTGGTTTTGCCTACAGGAAAGAATTTTGCTAGGAAAGCAGTGGAACACTTAGCCCATGCAGTGGCGAAGCCAGAGGAAATAGTTGGGGGTGCCCAGTGATGAAGGTAGAGTAAAAACTAATCCACAATTTTAACATCAAAATTCAACTTCTAGTAATGGCAGTTTGATTTCTTTATCAAAACATAAGCAAACTAGTAGGAGCAATGGTAATAACACTGACCATTTATAACAAAATGTAGAAGACATTGCTCATTGTAGTGTCGTGATCGAAAGAATGCCAAAACAATGAATAAAATATGTCCCATATAGCACAATATGTGATCCGGCCTAAAGAAAAGAGAACAAATAGGTCAATTATTGAGCAAAGAAATTGTATAATTATTAAATGAAAGTAGATGCATTGCATTTCAATTACCTCTTAGAGATCATATTTACGCCCTTTTCCTTCCATGGTCATGAAACGACGAACCACAGCCTCATTGCTAACCTTCTTCATTTCTTCTTTCTCTATATAGCAAATAAGTCTATGACTTAGGTGTTCATCGCCCATGCGATTAGATAAATTTGTTTTGACAATCTTCATGCCCGAAAAACATCTCTCAACGGTTGCCGTGGCGACAGGCAATACTAGCACAAGCTTTAAAAGTCAATAGACCAATTTATACAAACAATATTTCCCTGTCTCTACCATTTTTTGAGAGAGGTCACCAATAGTGTTTAAGTTGGAGAATCTGTTATCTGCTTTTGCGGATACATGGGTGTATGCCGAGTCTCTGTGTGATGAGTGATTGTCAACGGAGATGATGCGCATGTTCTTTGGCTTGTGTTGTGCAGGTGTCGAGCACGGAGACAGTGATCGATGGCGGGTGAAGGTCAAGTTGCGACGTGCCGTGCCGACGGACCGGGCGCGATGAAGGATGGGCGTGCCGTGCGGCGGACGTGCCATGCCGATGTATCGGACGGTGAAGGGCGGACGTGGACTTGGACTGATGGACTGGAGGCCGGAGGATCAGCTGTGGTGGCTGGCAGCCTGCGACAGCGACAGGCGGAGAAGTGCGATCATGTCGGTGGAAGGGGTGCACAGGCGGTGCATCCCCTCTACGACGCCGGTTTGTTGGTAGAGCCCGAGAAAAACCAACGGTGGACGGTTTCCAGGTTTGGGCCTCAAAACCTGGGTGCTGGGTTTCCAGGTTGAGCCTCAAAACCTGGGCGTGGGCCGGTTTCCGAGTTTGGGCCTCAAAACTCGGGCGCGGACGGTTTCCGAGTTTGGCCACAAAACTCGGGCTGGAGGCTGGTTTCCCGGTTTGGGCCTCAAAACCGGGGGCTGATGGAAAAGGCTGGTTTCCCGGTTTGGGCCACAAAATCGGGGGTGCAGAGTGGTGGCGGCACGTGGCGGCGATCTGAAGGTTGCGTGGAGGCGACGCGGAAGACCGTGCGGGCGTGGCCGTCGGATCTACCTACCACCAGCGGGTGGACTAGAATAGCCTTAGGGTTAGGCTGGTCCGCTCTGTAAATACAGTAGTGAGGGGTAGAGTAGGAAATAGGCTTAGGCTAGGTTAGTATAAGTAGTCTAGGGGAGACACCCTCCTCCCTATCTCAATCTAAATCTCAGTTAGCGCAGTCTTTTGCTTCCTAGCACCTAGGGTTTCCACTCTCCCATCCCCTGCTTTAGCTAGTTGAGATCCGCAGAGAGACTCCACTCTGTGTACTGTTGATTTGAGGAAGTGAGGCCGTATCCTCACCTTGGAGCACTGATCGATGGCTTGATTTGCGTCCTTGATTCGAGTTCGTGGCTGTGATTTCCGTTTTGCTTGTGTTTTTCGCGGAATCCTTTTGCTCCACGTTTTTCCCGTCGCTTGATCTCTTTGCTCGGTTCATCTTTTGCAATTCCGTTTGAACCAAGTTGTTCCAGATCGTGAGGCACTTCTTTCCACCGAAGGAATCATCCTCTAACCTCACGGTCTAGGAGATCGATCGATTTTTCGTTTCGGGTCACTTTTCCTCCCTTCCCCCGAAATTCTTCGATTCACCGATTTGGAGTTAGGTTCGAGCCATGATCTCTTAGAGATAGCTCACTAACCTCCTTGTGACTTCACTCACCAAGTTTGATCCCTAGAGGATTTGTTTTGGGTGAGTTCTAGTCGAATCGGTGGACGAACAGTGAATTCGCGGGGTGACCGGACGCTGCCTCGGGTTGACCGGACGCACCAGTCGAGCGTCCGGTGGTTGAACTTTTCGTGCAAAGTCTCTGTGCTTGACCGGACGCACGCGACCGGACGCTCTGCACTTTGGGTGACCGGACTCGCCTCAGTTACTGTTCACTGCGCGTGTTTGATTCTGACCGGACGCAGGTGAACCGACCGGACGCTCTATCTCACAGAGTCCGGTCAGTTCCAGAGAGCTCCAAAAATCGTTTTCGCTCGACCGGACGCGTCCGGTGCTCACCGACCGGACGCAGGCAGAGTCCAGTCAGTGCTTTTCTGCGCAGTCTCGTGTGTTCTTGTTTGCTTCTGACCGGACGCACTGGTCTCGACCGGACGCTCCGTACTCGTGAGTCCGGTCGCGAACAGTAAGGTTCCAGAGCCGATTTTTGTTGACCGGACGCGTCCGGTCCCTGCTGACCGGACGCTGGCCAGAGTCCGGTCGATCCAGTTTCGCGCGTTTTCGTTCGCGGCTCGTTCGTTCGTTGACGGATTTGATTTCCGTCTTTTGCGTTGGCTTTCTAGGGTTGTCTAGTGTCCCGCTGTGCTTCTAGGAAGCATCCACCCTACATCTAGGGTCGTGGACATTAGCAAGCTCTAGGTTTCGCTTTTGGGGTTGGGTTTGGGACAGTGGCATCTAGTTTCCGTAAGGAAATTTTGAAGCTCCCATTCACCCCCCCTCTGGTCGCTTTCGGATAGCTTCTCGGTCCTTCAATTGGTATCGGAGCAGGTTAAGGATCTTCCACCTTAGCCGGTTCCAGATCCACCGAAGGCGACATGGATCGCGGCGTGGGCAAACCGCCGTTTTTCGATGGGACGAACTATGCGTATTGGAAGATACGTATGTCGGCCTATTTGCAGAGCTTGGGCGCTTCGATCTGGGATATTTGCAACTCCCCTGATTACGTGGTCTTGGCTGCTCGTGTCTCTCAGCAACAGATCGATGAGCACGATGCCAATAGCCGAGCCCGTAATGCTCTCTTTTCTTGTTTGAGCATGGGTGAGTTTGATCGAGTTTCTCACCTCGCTACGGCTCGGGAGATCTGGGACACTCTCATGCGTTTTCATGAGGGCACCTCTCAAGTCAAAACCCGACTCTACGAGTCGTTCAAGCGAGAGTATGAGAATTTTAGACATCAACCTGGCGAGAGCATAGAAAGTTTATTCGCTCGCTTTCAGGTGATTGTCAACAGGATGAGGGCTAACAGAGAGCAGTTGCCATTTGACGATCATGAGCGTGCCTTGAAGCTTTTGCACACTCTTGACCGTTCGGTGTGGGACTCCAAGGTTCAGGCAATCATCGAATCGCCGAACTATGAGACCCTCACCTGCGACGAGCTCTTCAGTAAGCTCAAGTCCAGTGAGATTGATGCTATGGCGAGGGCTTCTTTTGAAAATCCTTCTCGCCCGTCCATGGCTTTGGTTTCCGGCTCTTCCTCTAACCCCTCAGCTGGCTTTGCGCTTTCTTCTCTCTTTTCTGTGACAGAGGACCAGCTGGAGTCTTTGGGAGACGACGAGTTGGCTTTGCTTGCCAACCGGTTCTCGCGGTTCCACAACAACCGCATGAACCGTCGTCGAGGAGGAGGACGCACGGGATGCTACGAGTGCGGCGACCCCGACCACTTCATCGCCGACTGCCCCAAGAAGAAGAACAAGCATCTGGGGAAGGGCGATCACGGCCACAGGCGCGACTCCAAGTACAAGGAGAAGCACGTTCCCCCAAGGCACAAGAAGCGGGGCGGCTTCGACAAAGAGTACATCAAGAAGAAGTACTTGGAGAAGCAGCAAGCTGAGCAGCGCGCGTTCTTCGCCACGCTCAGCGACGTCGACGGCTCGGATGACGACTCCGCCAGCTCGAGCGATGACGAGTCCGAGAAGAAGAAGAGGATCGAGGACAAGCTGAACGGCCTCTGCTTCTTCGCCGACGACGACGGCTTCTGCACCATGGCGCTGGGCGATGAGGTCGACGGCGAGCCGGAGCGTACCCCTCGGAACGACGACGACGACGACACCTCCCAGGTATCTCTCACCTACGACGAGCTTTCCTCCGAGGTTGAGAAGTTGACTGATGCCCTCCTTAGCCAAGATAAGTTGCTTAGGCGTGCCGCTAGAGAGCGCAAGGAGTTCAGGCAGAAGTGGGAGGACACGGTGAAGGAGCTTGAGTTCGCTCGGTCCACCGTGGTTGTGTCGGAGGAGGCGGAGTGCGAGTCGTGCACCGCGCACATGACTGACCTTCTCACTCTGAGAGGTAAGTATGCTGCGTTGGTTGGAGAGGTGGATGAGCTCCGTGCTAGGCCGCAGCTGTTGGGTGCGTGCAAGACTTGTCCTGTCTTGCAATCTGAGTTGGCAGAGAAGGATGCCAAGATTGAGTCTTTAGTCAAGGCCAGCTCAGATAGCACTTGTGTCACGAGGTGTGTTTTGTGTGAGGGCCTGGAGATGGAGATTGCCAATGTGAAGCATGGCAAGATGCAAACCGAGGAAGAAAACACATACCTTCGGTCCATCTTGTCATGGGTCTCCAGTAGTGAGCCGCAGCTCGGGATGATGATCTCCCAATTCAAGCGAGCTGTGGGTGCCCCTGGTGTAGGTTTTGCTCAGAGTGTTGATCTCTCAGCTTTTGGGAAGATTGGAGAGTCTAGTGGTCTGAACCCATGTGAGAAGCCCAACTCCACCACTACTCCCAAACTTGCCAAGCTTCCACTCAAAGAGCCAGCCAAGCCTATCACCAAAGATGGTGTGGTTGAGGAACCCCCGAGAGCTCCTCCCAAGAACCCAGTTTGGGCACCCAAGCCAAACCACCTCAAGAACAAGCTTGATGCTATGCCACCCATCAGAGAGGAGTGTTTGCCTCAGAAGGGCAAAGTGAGCCACACCCACAGCCCTGGTCACCAACAACCCCCTGTGCGTGCGGTGAGGTACCAGTGTGATTTTTGTGGGAGAGAAGGTCACTTGAGCGAGTTCTGCTTTAGGCGCAAGAGAGAGGCGCGCAGGGCTCGGGAGATGGAGAACCCGGACATGTACCATCCAGCTCATGGTGGACATGTACCGAAGGCCCAGGGGAGAGCTGCTAGGTCCGGACGTCAGGGTCCCAGGCCTAGGCAGGAGATGAGAGCTCCGAGGAGAGACGCTAGAGCAGTTGAGCCCCAGGCTCCTAGGCGTAAACCTCGTAGAGAGCGTGCCCGACGGGGTCCTGCTTTTGCAGGTAACGGACCCCGTGGCGAAGGCTTTGTTGAGCGCTTTCCCCCACCGCAGTTTGAGTATCGCGGTGAGCGCTTCTTCCCTAGCGGACCACGTTTTTCTCAGCGTGGTGATCGCTTTCCTCGTAGACGTGCTAGGAATGGTTTTTCTGCTAACCGTTCTTTTGAGCAGCCGGCCCAACACTGGTA
Source organism: Coix lacryma-jobi var. lacryma-jobi (assembly GCA_009763385.1). NCBI lineage: Eukaryota > Viridiplantae > Streptophyta > Magnoliopsida > Poales > Poaceae > Coix > Coix lacryma-jobi. The sequence continues at coordinate 84,219,693 of CM019822.1, forward strand.
TTATCCTTATTTCACTAACCCCAGTGTTGGACCGTATGCTCACCCTATGTCTTTTTATTGATGTAGGTAAGACGGTTGGAGGACATTTGGTTGGTGGATTCTGGTTGCTCGAGGCACATGACCGGAAACGCCAAGTGGTTCTCCAGCCTTAGCCCGGTCGCCGGAAAGGAGTACATAACCTTCGGCGACAATAGTAAAGGTAAGGTATTGTCTCGTGGGACAGTGCGGGTTAATGAGCACTTTGTGTTGCGCGATGTTGCTCTTGTTTCTAACTTGCATTTTAACCTTCTTTCTGTTTCGCAACTTTTTGATGATGACTATGAGATTCGTTTTAAACCGAACCTTAGTCGCATCTTAGATCCTCAGGGCGATCTTGTATGTCTGATTTCGCCCTTTGGGAAAGTTTTTCGTGCGAATTTTTCGGAGTCGTTTGGATCTTCTCGCTGTCTTTTGGCTAGTCCTTCTTCTTCCGATCTTTGGAAGTGGCATAGGAGGCTCGGTCACTTAAGCTTCGACTTGCTTGCAAGACTTAGCTCACTTGGCCTAATCCGAGGATTGCCCAAGCTTTCGATGGAGAAGGATCTAGTTTGCCATTCTTGCAGACATGGGAAGATGGTTGCTGCTCCCCACCATCCAGTGACTAAGGTCATGACCTCGCACCCCGGAGAGCTTTTACATATGGACCTTGTTGGTCCAGCTCGGGTGAGCTCGGTTGGTGGCAAGTGGTATGTTTTGGTTGTTGTTGACGACTTTTCGAGATATTCGTGGGTCTTCTTTTTAGCTGAGAAGACCGAGACTTTCTCATTCGCTCGCAATCTGATTTTGCGTCTTCAGAACGAGTTCCCTTTGAACTCGATGCGAGCTATTAGAAGTGATAATGGTTCCGAATTCAAAAATTCGGATTTTGAGAAGTTTTGTAACCACCTTGGCTTGGAGCATCAGTTTTCTTCCCCCTACACACCGCCCCAAAATGGTGTTGTAGAGAGGAAGAATCGGACCCTTGTTGAGATGGCCAGGACGATGCTTGATGAGCATAGGACTCCTAGGCGCTTTTGGGCCGAAGCTATGAACACTGCATGCTACATTTCGAATCGCATTTTTCTGAGAGCGTTTTTGAAGAAGACCTCTTATGAGTTGCGCTTTGGTCGCCAGCCCAAGGTGAGTTATTTTAGAGTCTTCGGTTGCCATTGTTTTATATTGAAGAAAGGCAACCTGGACAAGTTTGAGTCTCGTTCTTCTGACGGTGTGTTTTTGGGTTATGGCACTCACACTCGAGCTTATCGTGTACTTAACCTTGACACTAACCGAGTCATGGAGACATCAGATGTCACCTTCGACGAGACTCTTGTTTGTCCCTCTTCTCGTTTTGAGCGTGCAGGTGATCATGAGGTTGGAGAGCCTCTTTTCGATGACGAGGACGAGGGTGCTGAAAGTATAGATGATCCAGCACCCCCTCCACCTGCCGTGCCGCAAAGAGCGGCCTCGACGACGACTCACGGCCCCGACACTTCTTCTTCCTGGGGGCCGTGGGATCCTCCACCTCGCGCGGTACCTTTTGTACCCGGGGTGGAACCAGCTGCTGTTGAGGGGGAGGTCACTTCTTCCCGGGAGGCGCCACGACATATCCAGCGCCAGCACCCCCCTGAACAGATGATCGGCGACATCGACGAGCGAGTTACTCGCTCCAGGTCACAGCACATCTCGCACTTTGCTCATTCTGCTTTTGTTGCGTCTTTTGAACCCCGAGATGTTGGACACGCATTGACGGATCCGGATTGGGTCAATGCCATGCATGAGGAGCTAGAGAACTTTGAGCGAAATCGGGTTTGGGTTCTAGTGCCACCACCTCCTGACTGTAAACCTATTGGGACAAAATGGGTATTTAAAAACAAGCAAGGAGAGGAGGGCCACATTGTGAGAAACAAGGCCCGGCTTGTAGCGAAGGGTTATAGTCAGAAGGAGGGGATAGATTATGAGGAGACCTTCGCTCCTGTAGCTCGTTTGGAGGCTATTAGGATACTCTTGGCTTATGCTGCATCCATGGGTTTCAAACTTTTTCAAATGGATGTCAAGAGTGCCTTCTTAAACGGCTACATTGAGGAGGAGGTCTATGTCCAGCAACCCCCCGGTTTTGAAAATCCCAAGTTTCCAAACCATGTCTTTAAACTCCACAAAGCTTTGTATGGTTTGAAACAAGCCCCTAGAGCCTGGTATGAGAGATTAAAAACCTTTTTGCTAGCTAAGGGTTTTAAAATGGGATGTGTTGATAAAACGCTCTTTCTCCTCAAGCAAGGCAAAGATACTCTCTTGGTCCAAATTTACGTGGATGATATCATTTTCGGTGGTTCTTCTCACGCTTTGGTTGCCAAGTTTGCAGATACTATGAGCAGGGAGTTCGAGATGAGCATGATGGGCGAGCTGACTTTCTTTCTCGGGTTGCAAATTAAGCAATCCCGAGAGGGGACGTTTGTGCACCAGGGCAAGTACACGAGGGACTTGCTGAAGCGGTTCGACATGAGTGAGGCCAAGCCTCTTCCGACGCCCATGTCGACGACGACTGCCCTGGATGCCGACACGGATGGAGAAGCAGTGGACCAGAAGGAGTACCGCAGCATGATTGGATCGCTGCTCTACCTGACGGCGACACGGCCGGACATTCAGTTCGCCGTGTGCTTGTGCGCGCGCTTTCAGGCTTCGCCACGCACTTCTCACCGTCAGGCCGTGAAGCGCATCTTCAGGTACCTTCGTTTCACGCCTGAGTTCGGGATTTGGTATTCTGCTTCTTCCACCCTCTCGCTTTGTGGCTTTTCTGATGCTGATTTTGCTGGTTGTCGCACCGAGCGCAAGTCCACTTCTGGGACTTGCCAGTTTATTGGATCTTCTCTTGTATCGTGGTCTTCTCGCAAGCAGTCTAGTGTCGCTCAGTCTACCACGGAGGCTGAATATGTTGCTGCGGCTAGCTGCTGTTCCCAGTTACTCTGGATGATGGCCACTTTGCGTGATTTTGGTTTGAGCTTTACTCGAGTTCCTTTGCTTTGTGACAGCACGAGTGCCATTAGCGTTGCTAAGAACCCCGTGCTTCACTCGAAAACCAAACACATTGATGTGCGCTTTCATTTCTTGCGAGACCACCAGGAGAAGGGTGATATCGACCTTCGCCATGTCGATACTCATCACCAATTGGCTGATATTTTCACCAAGCCTTTAGACGAACCAACCTTTAATAGGTTGAGGGGTGAGCTTGGTGTGTGTTTCCCCTTTTAGATGGGGGAAGCATTTTGAGATGTACAGACTGACTCTTTTATTTTGAGGCTCTTTTCTTTTGAGTTTCTTGAGTCTTTCCATTTTGGTATCTTCTTTCTTTCAGTTTTGTGTCGGGCATACGCATTTACATTCTGAGCTTCATGTCTATATTCACTAGAATGTAATTATGCTCTTGTTAGTATTGCTCCGATACTTATGATGATGCTTGTAGCTTATGCTCTTTCTGATCACTGTTACATGTTATGAGCGAGCTATTTTTGGAATGGTGAATTATGCCTAATGTATATAAATCTGAAAATGTTCACCATTGAGATATGCAACTAGCATGTGTAGGGTGTGTTGAGTCCATTCCTGCTTTTCATATATGCTAGGTTGCTATGTCTCTAGTTCTGAGTCATTCACTTGCTTGGTTGTTCATAACTTGCTTAAAATCTGAACTAAGTATTGTTGAATTGAAAAGATCGAGATGGGATTGCTTGTCAACACCTCATGGTATTGAGACTGTTTCTCATTGCACCTTGAGTTAAACTTGAGCCATGTAGTGTATGACCGAAACCGTTGCTTTAAGCTTCTGATTGCTTCGGCATAGGCTTCGCACGGTTGAAAAGTTAGGCAATGACAAGCTTTCAACCTCTCGCAATCACATGCTAAAAATGAACTTGTGAATTCTCTTACCGCTGCAACTCCGATATGAATTTGAAATCACAAGTATATGCTTCATTCCTATGCATGATGATTGAACTTTGCTAGGGGTAGTTCACCTTGTATATATGCTTAGCACTTGTTTGGATTCCTTCTATACATGTCTAGTGCTATTTTGATGGTGACTATCCTTTTGGCTTAAAACTGCTCACATGCTCATATGCTTCATATTTCGTATAAGTGATCAGTTTGAGCCTTTGCTATTTGAGTGCTTAATTGAGATGTTGGAGCTATACTGATTAGAGCATCTTTGCACTCTTTTGACTATATACTTGAAGCTCCTAACTTGCATTTTGACTTCATATGCATTTTGGAAGAAGATCTTGTGTTCAGGGGGAGTTTATGTGAAGGGAGTTGCTTCTCCGATACCTTTTGGCCTTGATAAGTGCATTTTCAACTAGGGGGAGAAATTTATGCAAATCATATGCTCCTGTGTTGATCAACTAAGGGGAGAATCTTTTGTCCTAGTTGCTTGCATTTGTCGAGGGGGAGTTTGCTAGTTGTGTTGAGCCGTTACCTCTGTCTTGAGGGACTAGCAAACGTTCCTAGCTTTTCATGAGCTTTCATAAGCTTTTTCATTTGGCTTTCAATTGGTATCGTCTGGTGTGCTTTCCCATTTGGTTTGGGTTGATTTCCAATTGGTTCGGAGTGATTTTCTTGCTAGTTGTGTTGAGCCTCTGTGCCTCTATCTTGAGGGACTAGCATTTTGCTTCTGTTGTCCTCCGATCTTCAATTGGTATCTGCTAGCGGTGTTGAGCCTGTTCTACCTCTTCTTGAGGGCTAGCTTTGCTTTGCTTGGTTGCGTCGAGCCGTTGCCCATGTCTTTGGGGACCAAGTTTTTGCTTCATCCACTTGACCTTCTTTGGCTTTTGTTAAGGCTTTTGGGTCATTTGGTTGGGTTTTCTCTTCCCACTCCTTCCTACCTCCTTCTTCTTATTCATGATTTGTTGTGGAGTTGACAATGCACTCATCAAGGGGGAGATTGCGGATACATGGGTGTATGCCGAGTCTCTGTGTGATGAGTGATTGTCAACGGAGATGATGCGCATGTTCTTTGGCTTGTGTTGTGCAGGTGTCGAGCACGGAGACAGTGATCGATGGCGGGTGAAGGTCAAGTTGCGACGTGCCGTGCCGACGGACCGGGCGCGATGAAGGATGGGCGTGCCGTGCGGCGGACGTGCCATGCCGATGTATCGGACGGTGAAGGGCGGACGTGGACTTGGACTGATGGACTGGAGGCCGAAGGATCAGCTGTGGTGGCTGGCAGCCTGCGACAGCGACAGGCGGAGAAGTGCGATCATGTCGGTGGAAGGGGTGCACAGGCGGTGCATCCCCTCTACGACGCCGGTTTGTTGGTAGAGCCCGAGAAAAACCAACGGTGGACGGTTTCCAGGTTTGGGCCTCAAAACCTGGGTGCTGGGTTTCCAGGTTGAGCCTCAAAACCTGGGCGTGGGCCGGTTTCCGAGTTTGGGCCTCAAAACTCGGGCGCGGACGGTTTCCGAGTTTGGCCACAAAACTCGGGCTGGAGGCTGGTTTCCCGGTTTGGGCCTCAAAACCGGGGGCTGATGGAAAAGGCTGGTTTCCCGGTTTGGGCCACAAAATCGGGGGTGCAGAGTGGTGGCGGCACGTGGCGGCGATCTGAAGGTTGCGTGGAGGCGACGCGGAAGACCGTGCGGGCGTGGCCGTCGGATCTACCTACCACCAGCGGGTGGACTAGAATAGCCTTAGGGTTAGGCTGGTCCGCTCTGTAAATACAGTAGTGAGGGGTAGAGTAGGAAATAGGCTTAGGCTAGGTTAGTATAAGTAGTCTAGGGGAGACACCCTCCTCCCTATCTCAATCTAAATCTCAGTTAGCGCAGTCTTTTGCTTCCTAGCACCTAGGGTTTCCACTCTCCCATCCCCTGCTTTAGCTAGTTGAGATCCGCAGAGAGACTCCACTCTGTGTACTGTTGATTTGAGGAAGTGAGGCCGTATCCTCACCTTGGAGCACTGATCGATGGCTTGATTTGCGTCCTTGATTCGAGTTCGTGGCTGTGATTTCCGTTTTGCTTGTGTTTTTCGCGGAATCCTTTTGCTCCACGTTTTTCCCGTCGCTTGATCTCTTTGCTCGGTTCATCTTTTGCAATTCCGTTTGAACCAAGTTGTTCCAGATCGTGAGGCACTTCTTTCCACCGAAGGAATCATCCTCTAACCTCACGGTCTAGGAGATCGATCGATTTTTCGTTTCGGGTCACTTTTCCTCCCTTCCCCCGAAATTCTTCGATTCACCGATTTGGAGTTAGGTTCGAGCCATGATCTCTTAGAGATAGCTCACTAACCTCCTTGTGACTTCACTCACCAAGTTTGATCCCTAGAGGATTTGTTTTGGGTGAGTTCTAGTCGAATCGGTGGACGAACAGTGAATTCGCGGGGTGACCGGACGCTGCCTCGGGTTGACCGGACGCACCAGTCGAGCGTCCGGTGGTTGAACTTTTCGTGCAAAGTCTCTGTGCTTGACCGGACGCACGCGACCGGACGCTCTGCACTTTGGGTGACCGGACTCGCCTCAGTTACTGTTCACTGCGCGTGTTTGATTCTGACCGGACGCAGGTGAACCGACCGGACGCTCTATCTCACAGAGTCCGGTCAGTTCCAGAGAGCTCCAAAAATCGTTTTCGCTCGACCGGACGCGTCCGGTGCTCACCGACCGGACGCAGGCAGAGTCCGGTCAGTGCTTTTCTGCGCAGTCTCGTGTGTTCTTGTTTGCTTCTGACCGGACGCACTGGTCTCGACCGGACGCTCCGTACTCGTGAGTCCGGTCGCGAACAGTAAGGTTCCAGAGCCGATTTTTGTTGACCGGACGCGTCCGGTCCCTGCTGACCGGACGCTGGCCAGAGTCCGGTCGATCCAGTTTCGCGCGTTTTCGTTCGCGGCTCGTTCGTTCGTTGACGGATTTGATTTCCGTCTTTTGCGTTGGCTTTCTAGGGTTGTCTAGTGTCCCGCTGTGCTTCTAGGAAGCATCCACCCTACATCTAGGGTCGTGGACATTAGCAAGCTCTAGGTTTCGCTTTTGGGGTTGGGTTTGGGACAGTGGCATCTAGTTTCCGTAAGGAAATTTTGAAGCTCCCATTCACCCCCCCTCTGGTCGCTTTCGGATAGCTTCTCGGTCCTTCAGCTTTCACATCAACAATGTAAAGACGAAGTTGGTGGCTAAGGTCCCTCAATTGATCATTGTTGAAATCATCAGGATATAGTTTGGCTAAGCTCATCAAACTCTCCCCATCAAAAGCATGAAATGAGTCACTTGGATTGAAAGCAGCTGAGCAAACAAGCAATTGAGATGTCGTCTCACTAAAGCGGCTATCAAGCTCTTGAACTAACCAATCAATAACATCATTCAAGCAATCCACTGCATAGTGATGTTTGTTTGTAATTCCTGATTTTTTTCTAGGTTGACGGGGATCAACATATGTACTTTCCATGACCACTCTATCAATTTCATGCAAGTCACAGAACCCATTCACTTCATCTAATAATTCTTCCCAACCATCTCTTCTAAGATCATCTAAATGGAGTCTAGTTGATTTGACACATCCAATTGCATTTACAATGTCTTGATCTTTGCATTGCAATGCTAATGACAATGTATTTGTGGCAGTTAATGTAGTCAACATGAGATGCAAATAAAAGACAAAGTCAAAAGATTGGAAGTATACCAAAAGATTTGATGCTTGATCTCTATTTTTCCAATCTCTATCATCTTTTTCAACAACCTTTAGCACTTCAACTATTGTAGGAAACATGTTGACTAAACTTTTCAGGGTTTTATAATGAGAACTCCATCGGGTATCTCTGGGTCTTTGAAGACATTGCTCTTGATTTAACCCTGTTCCGGTCTCAAGTTGCCCACAACCTAATGCTTGTTTCACTTGATCATGATTGATATCTCTAATCATATCCCTTCTCTTGGCCGACCCACCCACCACATTTAGTAAGATAGAAAACATGTTTAAAAAATTGCTTACACCCTTATGTTTTCTCACAGTTGCCACAATGACTAACTGAAGTTGATGAGCAAAGCAATGCACATAATAAACTGTTTTACTATCTCTCATGATCAATGATTGCAAGCCATTGAACTCACCTCGCATATTGCTAGCGCCATCATATCCTTGGCCTCGACATTGCTTTAAGCTTAGTTTAAATTTTGCAAGTAGAGAATCAATGGATGACTTGAGGTGGTGTTGGGATGGCACCCAGGCCGCTGGCGCCTCCAACCCGCAAGACTGAAAGATGACGGAGCTTTCGTGTGGATGAGCGCATTTGCGCGGAAGAAAGCATTCGTCTTCGGCCCCGCGAGATTGAAGGATGACGGAGCTTTCGCGCGGAAGCAAGCATTCGTCTTCGACCCCGCAAGACTGAAGGATGACGGAGCGTTTGCGCGAAAGCAAGCATTCGTCTTCGGCCCTGCAAGACCGAAAAGTGACAGAGTTTTCGCGCCCAAGGAGGCATTCGCGCGGAAGCAAGCATTCGCTTTCGGCCCGCAGGACCGGCGCGGAACGGAGTCTCCGCTCGAAAGGAAGCTTTCGCGCAGAAGGAGCCCGGCGCTTCTGGCGGGAGTTTTCGCCATTCATGACCTTGGTTTTTCACAGGTTTTCGCAGGTCGACGGAAGCCCAGGTCAAAGGGAGCGGGCCCACCGGTCGGGAAAGGGGGCCGGGGGATGCTGGGCCCGTCAGAGGGCGAAGTGACGATGATGCCCCTCGAGCCAGAAGAGGCGGCGTACTGCAATGGAGTAGTTTAGTAGGGCACCATTGTAATTGTAACAGAGTGGTTGGAAGGGCAATCTTGTACTTTCAAGCTAATTTGGATTAATATAAAGAGCTCCCAGCTTCCCACGGGGAAAAGGGGGGAGAACACTCTTCACTTGACCTAATTCCCTCTTCTCCTACGTTTACTTCCGCTTTCGCTCCGTGCTTTCGTTCGTGCGACGACCAGCTGTTTCGGGGTCCCGGTCCCGAAACAACATTGGCGCCCATCGTGGTTGTCGCCCGAGCTTACCATGCCACCGAGGAAGGCGTCGAAGACGGTCGACAATCTGGAGACGATCGCCGCGAAGAAGGTTGCTTTTGGCACCGTCGCGGCATCCGTCCTATCCAGCCAAGTTCCACCAAGCACAGCCCCAGAACCACCAGCTTTTGGCGACGCTTTATCGACAGAAACTCAGCCGCCGCCGCCAGGAGCATCCACGAGTCAGAACGTGCAACCCCAGGATCAGGGGACTTTCGGCAGAGATGGCACACCGGAGGGACACGTCGAGGACGAACTCGCCGAAGAGGCTGATCACAATGCCGAAATCACAAGGCACGCCCAAGCAATCAAGACGTTGACGCAGTAGCAAGAGGAGATCAAAAAGCAGTTGTTGCAAAGAGACCAGCTGCAGCAGCAACTGGCGGTGAAAGCAAGAGAGGACGAGACCCGCAACGCCATTCGGCGAGCTGAGGCGCAGAGAAGGCAGCTCGAGAAGGAAATTCAGGAACTGCAAAGGGCCGGGGCAGACCCAAACCCGATACCCCAAGAAAATATATTCATACCAAGGCGAGAGCAACCGCCAGCTTTCGACAATGCCATCGATGAAACTTCTCCGCTCTCGAGGGAGTTGCAAGCCCATCCGTGGCCACTCAACTACAAGCCGCGCATTCCGACTTTCGACGGTAAAGCGAACCCACGCAAGTTCTTGGCAAGCTACGAGACAGCTGTTTTTTCGGCAGGAGGGGACAATCAAGCTCTGGCGAAATCACTCATCCTAGCAGTCGAAGACGTGGCTCACGATTGGTACACGACCCTCAAGCCGCTATCCATTTACTCATGGGCCCAGTTGAAGGCCGAATTGCTCGCCACTTTCCAAGGGTTCCGGCCAGACATCAAGACCACACGAGACCTCATGAACTGCACACAGCAAGACGATGAGCCTCTATCCGAATACCTCAAACGATTCATTCAGCTGAAAGCTCAAGCTCCAAACGTGCCGGAAGCCGCAGTAATTGCAGCAGCCATCGAAGGCTTGGGGACTGGGCAGTGCGCCGCCCACTTGTCCAGAGAGCCGCCGAAATCTGTCAAGGAGTTGTTCGATGTAATGAACGCGTATGCGAGGTCGGACGACGACTTTCGGCGATGCAAGGCCGCCCGCCTGGTGCAGAGGCAGGCGACGAAAGCAAGTCGACCACCGCCGGTGCTGAATCAAAGGATGGTCAGGCCCTTTTGGTCAATCAACAGCTTGCAGGAAGAACCAGCGCAATCAGCGGCAGGCATGGAGAGGCCTGACATGGCCGACTTTCAGCCCCAAAGAGGGTTTGATCAACCATTCCACGGGGGGCGCGGTGGAAGGACAGGACATGGCGGCCGAGACGGTAGAGGCCGTGGAAGAGGAGCCAGACCCCCGTATTGCGTCATTTGCGACGGCAATTTCGGCCACACCACCCGGGACTGCAAATACAGCAAGATGGCGAAAGAGCTAAAAGACAAGGATCAAGCTTCAGCTTCTGCCGAAAGCTCCAAGCACGTTTTCCATAATTCGCAAGACCCGGCGGCAGGAGCGGCAGCATGTAGCAACTATGCAAGCACGCCTATGCATCCCCCGCAGTACATGCCTCCCCAAAATTTGCATTGGTACAATCCGGCATATCAGGCTTACCAGCTCCCGGTCTTTGCACCATAGTCGATGGCAGTTTCGTCACCTATGCACTATCAGCGTCAGCCAACACCGCCACTAGTGCTTCCGGCTCAAGCCCAATCCCAGGGGCAGCAAGCACAGCCCAGTTACCAGCAGGGGCAGGAGATGGAAAACGAGACTAGCGCAATCAACAACATCCTCCCATCAAGAGGCCACATTTTCGCCATCACGGGCGGATCCAACTTGGAGCACGAAAGTAAAAGGGCGAGAAAGGACTATCATCGAAGAGTCCAGACGGTATCACCAAGGCTTCCACTGAATAGGCCAGCTTGGTCACTAGCGCTGATATGCTTCGATGAGTCAGATTTCAAAGTCCGCGATTACCCGCATTCTGACGCTTTCATCGCCACGGCCAATGTGGCCGATTTCACCTTGCATAACATTCTGATTGACACCGGAAGCTCAGCAGACATCTTATTTGTTAAAGCTTTCGAAGCGATGGGATTCGACAGGCGCAGCTTGGACCCCGCAGGTAATTCGCTGTACGGGTTCGGAGGAAGAAAGATTGACGCTATCGGCAAGAAGCAAATCCCTGTATCTTTTGCCGAAGGGGAAAGAGTCCGCACCGAAACGCTGACATTCGACATAGTAAACATGGACTATCCATACACCGCCATTTTCGGCAGAGGTTTCACCAATAAGTATAATGTCGTCATCAAGCAAAGCTACTTGTGTATGAAAATGCCATCCCCTTTCGGCGTCATTACCGTGCACGGAGACCAGCAAGCTTCCAGAAGAATAGAAGGCAGGCCAACTCCCGGCTACAGCCTCATAAACGAAGTGGCAAAGAAAGACGAAAGGCAGCCGACCGCCGAAGAGCACGCCATTGCCAACTCGCCAGAGTATAAGGTCGGGGCAGCCGAAGAAACGATAAGGATTCCGCTCGCGGCCTCCAGGCCCGAAAGAACTGTGCACATTGGGTCAAGCATGCCGGAAGAAGAAAGGAACGCTCTGGCATCTTTCCTCGCGAACAACGATGACATTTTCGCTTGGTCAGCAAACGACTTGCAAGGCGTTAGCAGGGATCTCGCCCAGCACAGTTTGAACGTCGTAAGCGGCGCTAAGCCTAGAAAGCAAAAACTGAGAAAGATGTCAAACGAAAGGGCAGATGCGGCGAAAGCCGAAGTGCGGAGATTACTCGATGCGGGAGTTATCCGGCCAGTCCAGTACCCCGAATGGCTGGTGAACGTTGTCTTGGTGAAGAAGAAGAATGGAAAGTGGCGAATGTGCGTTGATTTCACCGACCTCAACAAATGCTGCCCGAAAGATCCGTATCCTCTGCCTCGCATTGACAAGCTCGTCGATATTGCATGTGGTTGTGAAATAATGAGTTTGCTGGATTGTTTTTCAGGTTATCACCAGATATGGCTTCATCCCGACGATGAGGAGAAAACCAGTTTCATCACCCCAACAGGCACATATTGCTATCGGTGGATGCCGGAAGGGCTGCGGAACGCAGGCCCAACCTTCTCGCGGATGACCGACAAGGTCTTCGAAAGCCAGAAGCAGAAGAAAAACTTGTTGGCTTATGTTGACGACATAGTGGTCAAGAGTGATAGGCAAGAAGACCATCAAGCAGACTTACTTGAGACTTTCGGCAACCTCCGAAAAAGTGGCTTGAAGCTCAACCCTGACAAGTGTATTTTCGGCATCAAGAAAGGCAAGCTCCTTGGTTGTCTGGTGTCGGCCAGGGGAATTGAAGCCAATCCCGACAAAATAGAGGCGATCATCAACATGCAACCGCCCTCGAACCGAAAGCAAGTGCAGAAGTTGACAGGAAGGCTGGCTTCTTTGAACAGATTTATCGCAAGGTCCGCCGAAAAAGAGCTGCCATTCTTCAGAACTCTGCGTAGCTCCGATCCTTTCGATTAGGGGGAAGAGCAGCGGCAGGCATTCCAGCAGCTAAAGGAGTACCTGACAAAGCTAACCACGTTATCTAAACCGTCGCCGGATGCGACGCTCTTGTTGTATCTCGCATCATCTCACACCACCGTAAGCGCAGTACTGGTGGAAGAGAAGGAACACGAAAACAAGATGACGCAGTTCCCGATCTACTTCGTCTCTGAGGCCCTCTCGGGAGCAAAACTGAACTACTCAGAGCTGGAGAAGATAGCATATACGGTGGTAATGGCTTTGAGAAAGCTAAAGCACTACTTTCAGTCTCATCACATCATAGTCCTATCGGCACAGCCATTGGAAGCCCTGTTCCGCAACAACGAAGCTATCGGCCAAATTGGCAAGTGGGCGGCGGAGCTAAACGAATACATGATCGATTTCCAACACCGATCTGCAATCAAGTCGCAGGCGTTGGCGGATTTCATAGCAGACTGGACTTCCGCCGCTTTCGACACAACTCTCGAATTCGAGGAGCCCGTGTGCACAGTAAATTGTGATGGCTCATGGGGAATGGCTGGGGCCGGAATCTCGGCGATCCTAACACCTCCAAGAGGACCAAAGGTCAGATTTGCCGCAAGGCTACAATTCCTCACAAGTCACAACCAACAACACCGCCGAATATGAAGCCGTGCTGTTGGGATTACGAAAGCTCCGAGCAATCGGAGCGAGAAGATGCATAGTCAAGTCAGATTCCCAAGTCGTCGTTGGTCACGCCGAAAAGGATTTCACAGCAAGAGAACCAGAGCTAGCCAAGTATCTGGCAGCAATCAGAAGAATGGAGAAGTATTTCGCTGGTTTCACCTTACGCCACATTCCAAGGGCCGAAAACACAGAGGCAGACGAACTGGTCTTCCGCCGCATCAGACGCCAGAGAGCTGGTCAAATGTTGCAAAGGTTGCCAGATGTTCGCCAAAAACCAGAAAGCCCCAGCAAATGAAACTACACCGATAGTACCGACCTAGCCCTTGCAGAGATGGGGCATTGACATAGTCGGCTCGCTACTGGCAGCTCCTGGCAATCTGCGTTTCGCAGCAGTCGCTCTCGAGTATTTCACCAAGTGGGTGGAAGTGAAGGCCCTCGCTACCATAACTTCCACCTCCTTAACCAAGTTCGTCTGGCATAGGATAATCTGTCGTTTTGGTGTTCCGTCTTTCATCACTTGCGACAATGGGAAGCAGTTCGATTGCGCTGAATTCAGGAGTTTCTGTGATGAACTCAACATAAAGCTTAATTTCGCCTCAGTAAACTACCCACAAGCAAACGGGGCTGTCGAGAGAGCGAATGGCCTAATCTTCTTGGCAATATCTAAAACCTTGCATGACTCGCCGAAAGGCAAGTGGGCCAACACCTTAACAACGGTCGTATGGGGACACAACATTTCACGATCTAGAGCTACCGGCTTCACTCCGTTGAGATTGCTTTACGGCGAGGAAGCAGTCACCCCGGAAGAGGTAAAACTGGGCTCTTTCCGAACCGAAATGGCTCCAACAACTCAAGAGCAAAGACACCTCGAACTTGACACCATCGAAGAGGTAAGACTGCAAGCTGCAGATAATCTCGAAAAGTACCACGCCTAAACAAAGCACCACAGGGACAAAACGATAGTCCGAAAGGATATCAAGCCTGGAGACATGGTCACCATTCGGCAGCCGGACAAGCAAGGTAAGCTGCAATCGCAAAGGCAGGGCCCTTTCATCGTGGCAAGCAAGGCAGCACCCGGTGTATTTCGACTGTTAGATGACAAGGGCGAAGAATCAGCCCACACATGGAACGCGAGCAACCTCCGCCGTTTTTACCCGTAATTTATCTTTTTGAACATTGATGTAAATTTCTTTTTTCCTCTTTCACCATTTTTGTAATCAAAGGTCGGCTGCACTCTTTTTCCTTGCCGGGGAAGCCCTTCATCGGGGTGCGAGGTTTTTTAACGAGGCAGCCGAATGTAACCGCTACATTGCGAAAGTAACCTTAATTCCCCTAAAATGTCGCGTGGCTCGCCAAAGGACGAAGTCAACCAAGCATAAGGTTGAGACATTCGTCATTAAAATGTGATGAAAGAGAATGTCAGGGAGGTAGGCGAAAGAGATCCCTCACATCCACCGACAATCTCGAAAGCCTGCGGGCTATGCAAAAACCGACCCTCCGACAAAATGAGAGGGCGGAACGAAAGCCTGCGGGCTATACAGAGCCGACCCTCCGAAAAAACGAGAGGGCGGGACGAAAGCCTGCGGGCCATACAAAACCGACCCTCCGACAAAACGAGAGGGCGGAACGAAAGCCTGCGGGCTATACAGAGCCGACCCTCCGAAAAAATGAGAGGGCGGGACGAAAGCCTGCGGGCTATGCAAAAACCGACCCTCCGACAAAACGAGAGGGCGGAATGAAAGCTTGCGGGCTATATAAAAACCGACCCTCCAACAAAACGAGAGGGCGGAACGACAGCCCGCGGGCCATATAAAAACCGACCCTCCGACAAAACGAGAGGGCGGAACGAAAGCCTGCGGGCTATATAAAAACCGACCCTCCGACAAAACGAGAGGCGGAACGAAAGCCTGCGGGCTATACAGAGCCGACCCTCCGATGAAACGAAAGGGCAGAACGAAAGCTTACGGGCAATACAAACCCCCCCCCCCCCCCAGCAAAAGGGGAGAATGGTAGCAGAGGCCAAGTTGAGCAGCCCTCGTAGGGCGACAAGAAGGACAGCTAGCAAGCATCAGCAGCCGCAAAAGCATAAATGCCGTATTAACTTTTCACCTACCAAATGCTCACAAGTACAGCCAAGGGAGTAAATGCAGCCCTCCCATAGCAAGGCCAAGGCGATATAAATAGACACCAAGATGCAAGCCCCCCAGCCATCCAAAACCATAGAATCTTTTCAAATATCAGTCCCAAAAATTTAGCTCAAAAGCAAAGTGCGAATAGGAAGCACCAGGAATCGTGGTTTCGCTTTTATGATTGTGTCATCGGCATCGCGCTTAGACAGTGTCACCAATCCAGTAACTTTAGGCGAAAGGCTTACCAAGCGGCACATACATCTCAAGCTGCGGCTAGAAGGCGAGCGAAAGCAAGCGCGCTGCTAGATGACACCAAGAGCAATATCGTAATCATAGTCGATTGTAAAAACCCCCACCTCGTCGCACTTGTAAAGACGCTTTCGTCAAAAGAATTATCAAGCGTCAATGCTACCGCCCCTCGTTTAAGCGTGCGGGGGCGGGCGCGTCTTTACTACCGGCCGAGGGGCTCGCAACGAAAGCACCCTCACGCGAATGCTACCGCCCCTCGTCTAAGTGTGTGGGGGCGGGCGCGTCTTTACTACCGGCCGAGGGGCTCGCAACGAAAGCACCCTCGCGTGAATGCTACCGCCCCTCGTCTAAGCGTGCGGGGGCGGGCGCGTCTTTACTACCGGCCGAGGGGCTCACAACAAAAGCACCCTCGCGCGAATGCTACCGCCCCTCATCTAAGTGTGTGGGGGCGGGCGCGTCTTTACTACCAGCCGAGGGGCTCGCAACGAAAGCACCCTCGCGCGAATGCTACCGCCCCTCGTCTAAGTGTGTGGGGCGGGCGCGTCTTTACTACCGGCCGAGGGGCTCGCAACGAAAGCACCCTCGCGCGAATGCTACCGCCCCTCGTCTAAGTGTGTGGGCGCGGGCGCGTCTTTACTACCGGCCGAGGGGCTCGCAACGAAAGCACCCTCGCGCGAATGCTACTGCCCCTCGTCTAAGTGTGTGGGGCGGGCGCGTCTTTACTACCAGCCGAGAGGCTCGCAGAGAAAGTACCCTCGCGCGAATGCTACCGCCCCTCGTCTAAGTGTGTGGGGGTGGGCGTGTCTTTACTACCGGTCGAGGGGCTCGCAACGAAAGCACCCTCGCGCGAATGCTACCGCCCCTCGTCTAAGTGTGTGGGGGCGGGCGCGTCTTTACTACCGGCCGAGGGGCTCGCAACGAAAGCACCCTCACGCGAATGCTACCGCCCCTCGTCTAAGTGTGTGGGGCGGGCGCGTCTTTACTACCGGCCGAGGGGCTAACAGAGAAAGTACCCTCGCGCGAATGCTACCACCCCCCGTCTAAGTGTGTGGGGGCGGGCGCGTCTTTACTACCGCCCTTCAACGAAAGCAATCGCGCCAAAAATACGGTAAAAAGGTAACATGTACGCGGGCATGGGTTTCCGGCCATCCAGTGGGCGGCCACAACCCCCTAGCCAGATGAACGAAAAGGAGCCAAGTTCTCATTCTCAAAAATAAACGAATATACATATGGCGATGATAGCACTGAAATAACAACAACCTCAACAATCCCTTGCTTCAGGCAAGTTTGTACAATGCACTCACAATCGCAGATCTTTCCAGCGAGCGAAAAACTCGCAAACTACTCCTGCGAGCGAAATAAGACGCTAAATCGTCGCGCATCTGGCGAAAGCACGGCGTCATCAGGATCCACTTTAACAAACGGGGCGCCTTCGAGGACCGACGGTGCTCGCGACGCCTCGCATCTCTTCCGCCTCGTCTCAAGTTCGCGCCGGTCAAAGTTTTCGTAAAAAGCGCGTAAATGCTCCTCCGTGCGCTTAAGCTTCTTAGCACGCTTATTCAGATAAGACGAAAGCGACGTCGTCGGAAACCTAGAGCGAAAACTCCTCCACAAGTCACCGCTGACACAGATATCGCCTGATCTAATCATTAATGGGCAGATGTCGAGAACGTCCGGCGTTCCCGCATCCGCGCCCTGTTCAAAATAGAACATTCGAGTTTAAGTTCAAAGTTTTACACAACAGGTTTGGCGAACATGCTACAGACACATAAAGCGGGCCCTAAAAATCATTCATCTACCGCTTCTTGAGAGGCATTCGCGTCG